>JAKZAO010000012.1:28226252-29511623 GCA_023053555.1 Branchinecta lindahli | reverse complement strand
AGCTGGATTGGAAGAAGATTAATTTTAAAAATGGATTCGGCACATCTCCTTGCCCCGATACTGGAACCTCTAACCAACAAAAACTGTTACGTTTCCCAAATTTCCGGTGGGGTCGGATTCCAGGCAAACCACTTATCTGGCAGACAAAGTGAAACTCAGTTGTGGCTTTACCATGCCTCCTTACCCTCTTAAATCGAACCTCTAATCGATTTCAGACAAATCTTTTACTTTTTCTGAATTTCCGGTTCTGACCGGATTCCGGCCGAACATCCCTACATACCTTCTTACCTCTAAGTCCTCTATCTAATTAGCTTGAAAAATAGTTGTCAGCCCTTAATTCGGAACATCCTCCCGAAAGCCTATATATAGAGCAATGAGACCTGTCTACGAACTTGACCTATGCTTTGACCTAAGTGGGCAAAATATCTCAACCCATTCGAGAGTTATCAAGCTAACCGACGGAAGGACAGACGAAAGGGTAGACGGGTGGACATAATTTACAAAGTCCTCTGAGGTAATCAGCGATAGTCATCTTAGGTAGGCTATCAATAATGCTTTGAGATCTTAGAACACTCAAAGTGCGATACTACCCAAGAGGGGCCGGAACACATTTTTAGCCGAGTAACCTGCGTATCACCAACAAAGATGATTCAAAGTCACTTGGGCCACCATACCATTTACCTTTATCTCTGTTGTCGCTTCAGGGAACCTGAAGAATATTTGGCCCTATTTATATCTGCAGTTGTCCAACCTTGAATCACTCGTTCTTATCTTCACAGCTACGTTAGCCTGTTATTCCATTTGCCATAAATGTATATACATATAGGTATTAATTTACCCGCCAAAACATCAGAAAGGTAAAGACCGAGTACAAAAAAGAAGAGAAGAGGGGAACAACACGAACAAACATTAATATACATTTCTATAACTAATCAGTAAATTATAGTATATATTTTTTTGTATAGCATATGTTTTCTAGGTCAGCTTGGAATCAAGAGCGAATACAGGGAAACGATATCAGCTTTTACAGCAGTAACATGGCTTCAAGAAATAATCTTCGACCTTTGGATACAAAAGGCAATTTTATTGTTCCGTTCAAGAAAGGTCAACGAACAGGCTTGAAGAAAAAGGCTAGCAAGACTGAAGTCGGAAGAACGGAAGAAAAAACTAAAGACCTGGCCGATTTTTCCTCTTTGACTTCCTCGATCTGCAGAAATGTCCCTGGACTAACCAAAGAACAGGTATGAATACGGGTGTTTCGACCGAACAAGTAAAAGTCTCTCCTCACCTTGAGGTCCTGATTTCACTCACCGCTCAGATCTTTCGACTGTTTCCTCTTTCAACCCTCAATGCATGATAAACAAGACCCAAGTTTCGGAAGGCTCCCAAACTGGAGAAACCTGAAACAGGAAAAAAAAAAATGTCAACAAGTTCGGGAATTATTGGGTCACTTC
Organism: Branchinecta lindahli; assembly: GCA_023053555.1. Classification (NCBI taxonomy): domain Eukaryota; kingdom Metazoa; phylum Arthropoda; class Branchiopoda; order Anostraca; family Branchinectidae; genus Branchinecta; species Branchinecta lindahli. Next base: position 29,510,169 of record JAKZAO010000012.1, on the reverse strand, counting down.
CAGACGGACGTGGATACACATTTACGCTGTAATGTCAGATGTATCCCTCTTCTTTGTTCAGGATCCTAAAAAGCACCGGAGTTGCTGAATTAAAAAATAAATCTCAACCTGAATTGTTCAGAATTGTCGGTGTCCCACGAAGTAACGGAAGATGCATCCAAAATAGAATGGGAAATGTTAATATTTTAAATATTACGAAACAATTTCTTCAGTGGCAGGAAAACTGTAAATCCTCTCTTCCTGAAATTCGTGAGCACAATTCCGCAGTCACGAAATTAAAAAAGGCTTTATTTGAACAGTTACGAGATTACGATTGCTTTATTTTGTCTCAAAGGAATCATTATAAATCCTGGGCGAGTCAAACGTGTCACGTCAGTAGGCTATGATTTAAGATCTTTTTCCCGTAACTTTGCGTTGGACCTAGGGGGGGGGGGGGATCTTTGAAGACAGCATGTGACAATGCTAAGTACTTTCCCAAATTTCTTCCCGAAGACATTGCTACATTGTGCCTGATGTCCAGTTCATAAATACTTGAATTTTTCACCACTCCTTCGTAAGATATGTAAGCGAACTGAAAGATCAGACGTGTTTCTGGATCAGTTCAGCCCTTTCACAAATGCTCTACGATCATTCCAGTACGGAACATTTGTAAGCAGTATTTCAGGATCAGATCTTACGCAAGAAATGGATTCAAAATAATTTTGGTAAAACCATTTCTTTTTGAAATAATCAGGAAGCAAAGTGGATACATGACCTTGGAAGTTGTGTAGAATACAGGTCTTGGAAACTCGAATATAAATATTCATCCAAGAATTTTTACCTGATTTACAGTTAGCAGGCCACAGTGGTAGTGGCACCCAGGAGCTTTGCGCTACTTCATATTACGGCAGGTTTCGTCTTCTTAGGCTATAGTTCTTTAGTTGTTCTGAAGCTTTCAGGTTAGATTTTGAACTTGAATTACCCTGTCCCGCACGGTACTTCATGGTTGACATCAGGTCACGCTAGGCTCTGCCCGAGACAAGAAATTCCGGTCGATCCGAGCAAGAAACCTGAATGTCAGTACCGGTACCGGATAAGCCAGAGTTTTGGGCCTACCCCACTGAGAGCAATAATGATCCTGGAAACCATTTAATAAGTCCACACCATTTTAGGTTGAAATTTGCCAAAGAAACCCCGATGCTACGAGTATAGCTGTCCAAGGTCTTCAACAGTCCGTTTACGAATGTCAGTTCCAGTTCCAGAAACACCGGTGGAATTGCTCGTCTTTGAGTAGGAAAAGTAAAAATCCCCAATCAAGCATTCTTCTAACAAGAGGTAAGTGCACTCAGTTTTTACATTTCAAATTTTGACATATTAGTTGCGTTTTTGCGGATACCATGGTATATGTTACCACGGTAACTGGATCTGCAATTAGTCATTTTGCAGTTACCGTGGTATCTGATATACGGTCCATTGCAGAAACGACTACTGCCGAAATTGCACTTTTCGCGGTCATCCCAAAAGAAAACTGATATCCAGTTACATCACTAAGTGCTCAACTTCTTTCTCACCAATTTGACAAAATTGACGAAAGTCAGATGCATTTTCCAGATACCACGACCAGATACCACGGTCGGACCGTGATATCTGAATATCTGTTACCACGGTAACTGGCCAGATACCACGACAACTGCAAAAACGCCTTTTGACCGTGGTATCAGATACCATGATAACTGCAAAAACGACTTTAGACCGTATATCAGATACCATGGTATCAGCAAAAACGCAACTATTGTTATCGACATTTTAGATTTCAACTCCTGCGTCTAGTCCTATTCGAAGGATCTGAGCTCAGAGACTCCTCATGAGGTTTCGAGTGTTGAAGCGTCTGACCGATTGAAAACGTCGCTAGTCAACTGTTTTTATTCTTCCCTTTTTAGTGCAGACCTTATCACAGAAGCGCCGTTGGGAGGGGGGGACACAAACACCTATAGATTTCAAAGCTTTCCGCTTTGGTACTCGGTTTTGGCCACTAAATAGGTTTCATAAGGCAAAATGCAAGACAGTAACTTTACTTTAGGTATGTTTGAAAACCATTTGTCTTGTATTTTGGCTTCCTGCCTTAGTTTATTCGCTGATAGTTCGACTTGCGAAATAATGTACGCAACTTCAGTTACACAGATCGACCTAATGCACCCGGTACCCTACAAAGTAAATATTCCACCATTAAAGTGCCATTTAAGTCACCGTACGTGTCAAAAATATTGCTTCGTATATCATTTTCGTAACTTATTACCTGTGACAGCCTTTATTAACATTCCTCTTCTTCTGCAAACGTCAAATTTATAAAACCAGAGAGGGTCAACCCAGAGTCAAAGAGCGGGGTTAGTAGCGTCGTCAGAACCACAGTCGTGCGATAAATAGCGACCACGATCCGTTCCGCTGTAACTCTGTAATTTATTTGCCTTTTAACTCCATGCCATTTTTCCTCATTATCTGTCGCATACAGTTCATTTTGTTTCGCGTTAGGAACAATGAGTGAGAAAGAAGCTTCGACTGAATGGTTTTAAATGATGTGGGTAAAAACAAATTCAAATACGCTGCATAACATCAAGAACGGGGAATACCAGTAGGTGCCTATTTTTCTTACTTTTTAACAACCTTGATTTTCTTACTTTCCCGAGAGTGGGTAATATTTGTTTCAGTCCATGACGAAGGGATAATGAAGGGGATAGTTACTCTCCGACCCCTGGTGTGCACTCATTCCCGGACCCGGTGTACGCGGTTTTGGCGAGGGAGTATCCCTTCGGCCAATGATTGGTTAAAAATCGACCTTCTTAGGAACTAAACATCTTGCAAGCACTGTCAGAAGTTTCATAACAGATAGCGCATAACACTTTCAAGAATAACACCTTTTCACTTAGAAATAAAGTGTTATGACCAATTAAGTTTACACTATTTCGTGCCTAGATCTCCAACAACACCTTCAATTGGTAAAAATACTAACAGGAACCAAGGAAACATAACAGATAGCATCCCAAAGTGTTATCTGTTGAAACCGGGCATCCTTCTGTTGTCGTTATGTAACTTCTGACAGTGTAGTATTTTTACCAATTGAAGGTGTTGTTGGAGATCTAGGCACGAAGTAGTGTAAATTTAATTGGTCATAATACTTTATTTCTAAGTAAAAAGGTGTTATTCTTGAAAGTGTTATGCGTGATCTGTTATGAAACTTCTGACAGTGAGGTTAGTCTGTCTGGGATTGTCGCACATGAACACTTTCTCTAGTATTGCCAGAAAGCAACATTTTTATTTAATTACAAATTTGGAATAAACTCATTTACTTATAATTTCACCCGATGCAAAACGGATACGTCGTTTTATTAGAGCTATATTTTAGCCCTTCTTCGCTAGGAGTTCAGTCTCAAGCGGAAACTGAACTTAATTTAATTTTCCAGCTTCAGCGACTTGAGCCTGAAGGTGACCCTTGCCAAGAAGGGCTGAAATATAGCTCTAATAAAATTCAGCTGACGTATCCGTTTCGCACTGTCAAATATGAGTCGCAGTCAGGCTGGACCGAAGGAATATTTATATTTTATATTTATATATTATTTTACATACTATTGATTGGTGTCCGGTCAATTCGTCACAGGACAATTCGTCATAGGACAGTTCGTCACAGACAATTCGTCACAGGACAATTTGTCACAAGGACATTTCGTCACAAGGACAATTCGTCACAAGGACAATTCGTCACAAGGACAATTCGTCACAAGGACAATTCGTCATTAGGACAATTTGTCATCCGGACATTTCGTCACAAAGAGCCTAATTTGAAGTTCGAATTTCGATATATTTTAAGTTGTATATTATTAAATACTGAGTTACATTAAAATCAGGTGGCTACAAATTACATTAAAACATGAAGCTATGAGAAATTCCCCGCAGATATTTAAGTACATCATTTTGGCCAGACTGATATCTCCCTCTGGAACCCAGCAACAAATCGCTATATATTAAATTTTGTTCGGCCCTGCTCCTATAGCAGAAACGATATCAGTTTCCAACTGTTTGGATGAGCTGCTCCAGCCCGTTTGTTAAATGCCATCCTAACACTATGCCACGAAAACCAAACATTTTTGTTGGTCCTAGCAAGGTCTTCTGCGACGCGCTCAAAGAAGTTCTAGACAGGGATACGAAAGACAGAATTTCTGCTTGGCCTGGTAGCCTGTGATGTTCTGTTTATGGAAGTGTCATATAGTAACCGAACTCTGCTACCATTGGGGTAAAATCCGACGCTGTAAGTAGTCTCATGGTGAGAGTGAACTCGATGCAAGACGAAGACTTCTCAAGAGCGTCACTGTTTGCTTGAATTTTTCCGAAAACGCTCTGGCAACGACTTACTATTGTAATCGGGAAAAGGACCCCTATTGTTTTCATGAAGGTTATTTCAAAATCGACTTTGATTCGTTTCGGGTCGAAATTGGGAATGAGAATGAGCAGCTGTCTTCAGATGGTTAACGTAAGTCTGCTGAGTTTTCTTCACAAGCAAACGAAGACAAAAGGAATGGTTGTAGATTCTATAATGCCGTGGACCATACAAGTTGTTGGAAGTGAGGTAGAGCAGTCTCGAAGGGAGTCAATAACACCTCGACTCCCCTCGAGAATAAATACCAATAAGACCTAGGGTACCATATGGGAGGTTAATGCAGGGATCGACGAATTCAAACACCCTCTTGTGAAGGGGTGGCAGTTTTGGTTTGATCCAAACTATCTTTCCCAGTAGCTATTTCCTAGAATATGACGAATTGTCCTAGTGACGAACTGTCCTAGTGACGAATTGTCCTGTGACGAATAGTCCGTGTGACCAATTGTCCTGTGACGAATTGTCCCTGTGACAAATTGTCCGTGTGACGAAATGTCTGTGACGAATTGTCCTGTGACGAATTGTCCTGTGACCAATTGTCCTAGAATCCTATTGATTACATACTATTGAAGTGCTCGATCCGTCTTAGCTACGCTTGAGGGATGTCTGCTTGTACCTTAGTCGGCTATTTACGGGAACTTCGGCTCCTGTGGCACTTATTTCACACTAACGGAATCGAAATGTTGAACACAAAGATTAAAGAGGTACGTTATTGCCCCAAGTTATAGAGAGGGCCTTTATCGGATGAATACCTTTTGAAAGATTAAGAAAGGCACAGTAATTTAGGCAGTGCTGTCGTGCCTTTAAAGGTCAACTGAAGGGCTTTCTGCGTTCCCGCCATGCTAGTCCATTATTCTGTCCAAGTTTTGGGAGATGTAAAGGATTGCTCTCACGTTCCTGTGAGAGCAATCGTTCATAATGCTCTTAACCGAAAATGATTCGGATCGGAACTATTTGGACTGAACGAGAGGACTGAGCAATGCCGAAGATCATCTCTTCTAGCTCAAAACGAAAAGAGCCGGAGTCGCCATTTGCTCTAGCTGCCAGTAGCGTTGATCCTGCATGTTTGGAGGGAGGCTACTCTGCCTCCTCGCATATTTCCATCGCTTTTCTTAAATACTTCATTTCTACCGTGCGGGTGTTCCCGCAAGGCTGGCTCGTTGAAGAGCAACTTTCATAACAGTATCTTTCTTTGTTCTGCCCATGTACATAGCTGATTTTTTACGGTTTGGATAGGACAGCTGGTTGGTCCATTGTGCCTAGGTGGCCCACGTTATAAAGATGTCACCTAGGTTTCGTTTGATCAGCGTGCTTCGGTGTGAACCAATTGATAATGAAAATCAGGCGGAACGGCCGAGCATCAAACCCTCGATGATAGTCAAACCCCGCAGCCTGTCCGGCTGCCTTGGCGGTTTGCAGGTTACATACCGCATAGGAAATAGTCGGGAAAATGGAATTTGGGTGGCAAGGAAGGTGAAAATTCAGCCAATTTTCACATAATCTCACCCTAAATAAGCCCACATCCTACTTCCGATCAATTCAGTAATTTTAATTCGGTGAGAAACCGTATGCTATTACTACACCAAAACAAAAGTAAAGAATCAATCGCTCTGGTTCGTACACTTTATTTGATGGTGCCAAACAGATATCAGCTGAGATTGATTCGTTCTTTCTTGGCTTCAGCTAGAGCTAAAATAGAGCAAAATAACACTAGGGAGTAGAGCCAAGACCTATGCTTTCTGTTCTTTGCAAACGGGTCATACTCATAGCGCCGCCCATTACGCTTGCGGCATTTAAAGCGAGACAAACTTCCGGGTTTAGAAATTTCTGGTAAAGATAAGATGCGGTCTCCACACATCGTGGAAACAGGGGAGGTTGTCTTTTTTTTTGCTGTGTTCAAAATACGAAGTCATTGGAGCCAGCGCTGGTGCACGACCGATTGAGTTTCAGTAGGGACGTTCACTATCGCTAGTAGTGCTAGTGTCGCGTCAAGACCTATGCCTTCCATGCTTTGCAAACGGACGCTTGCGGCATTTAAATCGAGAAAAACTTGCGTGTTTAGAAATTTCTAGTAAAGCCAAGATGAGGTCTGCACCCATGGAGGAAAAAGTGAAAGTTTCATCTTTTTTCTGCTTTGTTCACAATATGCAGTTATTGGAGCCAGCGCTGGTGCACGACTGATTGAGTTTCAGTAGGGACGTTCACTATCGCTAGTGATGCTAGTGTCGCTTCTACTCGAGTATGTGTCACTTCTTGCGAGTCTTGGTTCTAATCCCTAGTGTTGTTTTGATCTGAGCTAGAAGGAGATTAGTCGAGTTTTTGCGCAATAATAAATGTTTTATTTTTTGTAGCTACTTCTTAGGAAAAGCTAGAGGTTAATGCTAGTGCTGAGATTTCGGTTGGGACACAACTACTGTTTTTGCTACTCGGATAGGTTGTTTCCGCGGAAGAGGTTTTTCCGCGTTCTGATTAGCTTGGGTTTTGGGTTTGGCGTTTGATTTTCTTTTCATTGAAAATCCCATTCCATGATTTGGTAGCGAACTCAGTGTCTTTGTTTTATCTGTACCTAGTGCAGGATGCCTCAGATCCAGAAAAACAAGTAGTCTAAACAATGTAACCAATTATACAGCAAAAGAGGCATCAGACTGGGCTTTCGAAGTACTCAGTTGGGTCTCCATAACCACTGTTTATACTTGAAAACAAACCTGCCATCACTTTCGTCATACGTGCAATACTGCACAAACTTTCACTTCCTTCAGGTTGTTAAATACAGAGTATCTAACCCATTTGCTCATCGCTTGTCAATCTGCGACTGCTGTTTCGGAGCTTAGGGGCAAGAAAACGCGCCGGGTTAAAATCAGGTCCGTATCCAGGAATTTATTTCGGGGGGGGGGAGGGTGTCATCGGGTCGGACAGAAAAATACATAAAAAGATATAGATCAGAGGTTAAGGCCTACAAAAACGATTATTTTTGCATGTTTCGGGAGGGAACTCCCTACCCCCCTGGATACGGCCCCGGTAAAAATACTAAGCTTTCTTTTCCTGCCCGGCCGATATTCGGCCGGATAAAAAAAACCCATCAGAAATCTTATAATTTCTTGATTAGGTGGTTTAGAGTAGACAGTGGGATAAGAAGCTCGAATCGATCTGTCTGCTTTCTTTTTCTGGTTGACCGAGACTATACGGACGGACTCCGGTGAAAACAGAAATTCGGTAGGCGTCGTGTTGTCTATTATCGGGGGCTTGGATTTTCGCTTTTGTGGTTATACGGCATTGAAATTCGGTCTTCCACTCCATTTTCTACAAAAAACTATGTTTGGGCGGGAACCCGGCAAAGGCGTAAAATTAGTTAGTTTAAGACATATCTTTGTCCAGATGTTCGTGTCGGTATAGGGATGGTCAGACTAAATCCATCTATCCGCTTTATTTGGTAAGTGGTGCTACTAGAATCTGACTTTCCGAAAGAAGAAAAGCAATAACCCATCCGACAAAACTGATGTGGTGTACATACGTGGAAATGCAGAACATTCTGGGTCCGAGTGCCTTATGAACTGGCGACTAGAACTGGCGATTGAGTATTGAGCCTTGTACTAGCATTTTTATTCCGGTCGTAATAGGGTCTAGACCGATAATGAAAGACAGAAATGAATCACTTAACGAATCTGGTTAAGGGGTTAACTAGGGATACCTAGCATGTTTACATGATCTGGCGGATACCGGAAATCTAGAAGGCCCGATTGCCTGAATGAAGAAGTCCAACAAATATTCCCCCTGGGATCCCATCGATACCTTTGGTCTTGTTTTTTCTTACCATGTCTATCACGGGGAGATGGACTTCTAAGTAAAAATCGGTTGCCAGAAGGGGTTCATGAAGGGCTAGAAACTTGTGCAGATTGGTGCACATTTTATTTGATCTGTATATATATCTTTGTAAGCAAGAATCGGTTGCTAGAAGGGGTTCATGAGGGGCTAGAAACTTGGGCAAATTGGTGCACGTTTTATTTGATCTCTATAAGTCTGAGGGTAAGAAAGTTAGTCTCCATGGTCTCTAACTATAACTTAGAATTAAGTCTTTGAGGGGTTGACAACTTTAGTGGTAGGGTACACACTCAAACAAAGAATAGGCGGAACCCAGTCGTGAGACATGTCAGTACTTGTAAGTAACAATCGGCTGTTAGACCATAATCATCTTCGACGGTGAGGGGTCTCCGACTTTTCCTAGTTTGTGTACCTATTTTGCTTACGGTGTTTTTGATGATAAGAAAGCTTGGCTCATGTCTATCACGGGGAGAGGGACTTGCAAGTTAGAATCGATTTCTATAGCATTGTCATTTTCATGAGATCCTAGCATGGTCTATGGCGATGTTCTATCACTGTAACCTAGAATTAAGTGTTAACGCACGGATACAAATGATAATAATGTAAAACAACGACATAGTTTCGCAATAACTAGTAGAGTGACATCTATGGTATTTTGACCCTGAAGAGTTGTGGATAGCTTTATAATACCAACTAGGTTTTATAAGATAATGTTCCAAGTTTTCACCAGTCACGATGTCTGCGATTGAAAAGGATAAAGTTCAACTGGCTGCAAAGTCAATTTACTCCCTCCTTTCTATATTCCGTTGTTTTTTTCACGCTGAGGGATAGCCATGCGATTACAGATTCTGTCATCAGTTCCGAAAAAAATTCTTCTTGGATTGGAACATACCACTTTAAAAACCTCGATGGGTTGACAACTTCAGCCTTTAACCGTTAGCGAAAAGACAAACCAATGTGTTGCTCTCGCAACACTTTAGTCGGCGAAGCCGCACAAAGGTTGCTGCAACACATCACGTTGCCCAGGCAACGTAGGTCTAGTGCTACTGGTCAGTTAGTCTCACTTCCGAATATTGTCAATAGAATTGCTTTAGATTAATTGCAGCATTGATTTTCAATGTAGGAATAGAAATAGGAGATGTCTGCATGTGAATTGCTATCTTCTTTCATATCAGAAAAATACAAATTGATAACGTCCCCTCAAACAAACACCCCTCGCCTAGAAGCCAAGAAAAGTTGTGGGTCCGGACCTCCGAATCTTGCAATCCCCCCGTGTCCCGAGTTCAAAGGTCGGGAACGGTATAAGGTACAGTACAAACAACTTTGAGATATGGAGAAAACTAACTAAGTTGGAATGCTTTATAAAAGGCCGTGTTTTCTAGAAAATACGCAGTCTTCTGAGACCTGCGCGTAGAGGTTTAATCCATTCATTGCCGGTTTGAGATCTCAGTCTAAAGTAGTGGTTACCACGAGATCCGTCTGTTTGTCAATTAGTCTCACTTCCTAGCATCTGATAGATAAAACGAAGATCTAGAACCTAGAAATTTAGACTACTAGATGGGAATCCTGTCCTAGCACTTAGGGGTGGGAGAACTAAAAGGATATGACGTACTTATATCGTAATTCATTCCTCTTCAGTAGCATTTCCGTCCATTCTCGTTCCCGAGGTCCTACTCATTATAGTAGTTTTCTGTCTCCTTTTTTAACACTACACTGATTATCACGCTTGCCACGTTTGTTCTCTTAGTATGATGTGTGAGGCTCCCAATCATTCTTTTCAAAAAGCCTCATGTTCCGAAGACCGGTTATGCAAATTTTAGCCAAGATTGTCATCAAACGCAAGGGACATGGAAATAGGCTAAAACATCCGAAGCCGTGTGTAATTTTCTGGAAGCATAGCTGGGTTTTAAAGTGGTTAACTGTATCATACATCTTAGCAGAAAGTTTATGTAGTGCGAGGTGTCCTTTATACCTTAGATCCAGTGGCGTTGACGAAGCCTCTCCACTCGTCCCGGTTCTGTGCGCCTGTACAGATGTCTTCCATTCGTGGAGTGAGGGAAATGTTGGCCTCCTTCAGGTCCCACACATACTGAACGTGTCCGAAAGCCTTTTAGTTCTGTAAATGCTGCATTTAATGATACATACTTTTTTCTCTTTTTGTCCGAAAGCTGTTACCTTTATTTCTTCTCTGACACTTCTAGAATACCAAAATTTAAGTCAGGAAGAATAACAAGAAAAAAAGAATTAGCTTTATAAAGGACGATACTGACTTCGTAAAGTTTTCGCAAAGTAAGCTCCGTAAAGTTTGTCGTCGCTCAGACGGGAATTCGACCTAGATAACATTACGAGAATTTTGTGTGGCAATTTGTTCTAGAAATAAAAAGATTCTAGGAAAATACTAGGAGAATCGCCGTGCTCCCCAGTTTCTTCTTGAAAATTCAGCTTAAAATTTAGCATCTCTGCTGAATTTTTCGATGAATTTTATGCTGAATTAATGCTCATTAATTGAGCGAAAACCGAAAGCAAAATGCTGCATTAAATCCTGAAGTAATGCAGCATTTTTGTTCGTTTCGGACACGTTCACTGCCTCCGCAGTGTCAGCCTTGGTTGGCCTCGTCTTGGAGGCTGCCGCTGATACAGGGTAACAGGGGTGAGGAGAACTTCGAAATTTAGGAAAGGAAACATTTTTGAATCGAAGTGATAAGAATTGTTCTATAAGGGTAAACGGGCACGCTGAAAAAAGTAACGTTGGTAGATTTTACCTACCGGACGAAACCCGGTAAAAACTAGAAATACGGAAACAAGAAACTGAGTTTTACGCCCATGCTTCTACGCTGTGAGAACTTCGTCGTGAACGAGACTTTTTTCTGTGTCTGGAAAGTAGCGTCAGTCGTGAAAATAGCGTCGTGAATTCGGCTTTTTCTGTTTGCGAAATAGCTTCAGGTATGTCGGTTCTGACGGTAAGTTCGTTCGACATCCTGTATTCGTGTCGGCTGTAAGTAGCGGAAAACACTGGAGAGTGCTTTGCTTCCGAAGCTACCCGCTTTTGAACGGACGAACAATGCCCAGGAGTCTTAATCAGGAGGGGTCGAATTCGTCACAGTTTTTAGTGGAGGCTGACTATTAATTTGCTCATTTTCATCCCGTTGAGCAGACCACACAAGCTAATGGACCATGGGATTTCTATGCAGCGGAACTACGGGCGCAGAAAGTGCACAAAAGCACAGCTGCAGACTGACGGACCCGCGCAAACTATTTGTTTAAAAAATGTCTTCAACCTTCTTGTTGACGCGACAATGGAGTTGAGAGAGATTGATGGTGAAGACGTTGCTGTGAATGAGGTAGTTTGAGAGGTGTCGTCACAGTAGGACCCCATGTACGGCTGTCATTTGGGTGAAGTGTCGTCGTAATCTCTGATATGGCTTGCTTGATTTCAGTGTTGCCACTGGTTGGAAAAATCTGGGCTTTGTCACAGGATTTCGATTTCTCTTCGGATTCACTGTCACAGGAAATCGTACCTCTGCGCAGAAATCTGCAATTCTAGAGCTTAGTGGCCATTTTCAAGGAAACTCTTTTCTAAGAGCCCTTGGAATTTTTTTTTAGGAGCCAATTGATTATATTTTGATCACTTTAAGTATGTCGTTCTTTTCTTATTTTTCTCGCAGTTTTATTTTCGTACTTTGCGTTTTTAAGTGAAGAAAAACCAGCGAGGTCCTCGTCACTTGAAAACAGAAATTATAAAATTCTGCTAACGCTCACTTAAAAAAAAAAATTTTCTCAACCGCAGGCTTCTTCGATAAAACCTGGCTGAAACTGAAAAATAACCGAATTTTGCAAGCGCCAGAATTTTGCAGGTTTTTCCAGCCAAATTTCATCAGAGAAAATGGCAACACTGCTCCAATTAAAAATCGTTTTATAATCTCTGTACAAACATAAGCTATAGGCTAAGCTTATTATTTCTAATATATTCTATAGCTTTTGTTTCGTTCATATCCACCATTTGTTGTGGGTCACCGTCGGAGCAAGGATCTTGTCATCAACAGCAACCCATTTCGACGAAGACAGAAACAAGACCTAGATCCCAAAATGTAATATTTGGTCCAGACAATTGGGTCTTGTAGATATCCGGGCTTCGCCAGACTCCTTGAACATTTTTATTGTTAAAATCTAGACACAGATCAACGCCAATGGCTAATCATCTGAGAAAACCAAGTTCAGATTTGGGTTCAGCATGTATGCCCCTATACGTCATATCCACTCTGAAGAAATTGTTCAAAACTTCCAGCCTGACTTCTGCCGAATTATCCAGTTTTGGCCGCATTCCGGGTGAACTACTTGTCCGTCAAAAAACGAAAGCTCAGACACGAATTCAGCATAATATGTCCTTACCCTTAAATCGAACCTCTAATCAACTTCAGATAAAACTTTTGAGGCTTTGTGGCCTCATCCTTTTTGCAATATATATATTATTGTTATAACTTTTAAGAAAATTTCAAGTTTTGGCTGGATTCCGAGCGAACTATTTGTTCGGCGAGAAAATAACTTTCATGTTCATTTCTCTGTTCATTTACATCAGTTACGTGTAATGCAAAATATGGCACTGCGCGTGTTGTCTGGAGATAAAAATAGAACGTCGGTAAGATCACGATATGTGCAGTTAAATATTATTCCTTTGTCTGGGCTTGGAAAATTTTACCGTGCGTTATTTATGTTTAAGTACTTTTCGAACCTGGTTCCAAATTGTTTTTTGAATGTGTTTATTTTTGGAGGGGCGGTACATAATTATCCTACGCGTAATTCTAGTGACATAAGAGTTCCACAGGTTGTCAGCACAAGGTCACTATTTTCACTGCGCCATGCTGGGCCCATTGTATGGAATAAATTGCCAGATACTTTAAAAAGAGCAGAGAATCTATGCGAGTTCCGTCGAGACCTTAAAACCCTTTGTCTCCATGAATATGAGTTTTAAAGTGTTGTGAGATTTGAGTCATTCTCAAGTTGGCCCAGATTCCGTTTTGTTTATTTATTATAAATCTTTTTTTTTGTTTTGTTTTGGAGACGGGATTTTGGAGTGTATATTTTTTTTTGTTGGGTATTCGACCAGGAACCGAGTAAGTGCATGAAATTTTTCTCTTATTCTTTTCTTTTCTTTCTTTTTTCATTTTTTTTTCTTTATTAGTAGTGTATGTAGGATAATTTGTCAAAGGGGGTTTGTCAAACCTCTTAACAAGTGAAAACTTCTGAGGGTTTTGTAGTTTATCGTATTTTTGCAATAAAACCCCATATAATCTAATCTAATCTAAATCTAATCTATACGGATTCAGCATGCCTCCTTATCAATGCATCGAACCTCTAATCAACTTGAGATACAACTTTTACTTATAACAAATTTTCCTCTTTTAGCCGGATTCCGGGCAAAATATGCCCGGGTAGAAAGTGATTGTCATATACGGATTCAGCATATCTTCTTTCCCCTGGACCGAACATCTAATCGACTTCTAGCAGAACTTTTACGTTGAAAAAAAAATTCCGGTTGCGGCCGGATTCCGGGCGAACTACTTGTCCGGCCCTCCACCACCCCTAAATGTAAGACTACAGAGATCATCCACGAACTCGACCTGTCACTTGACCCAAAGAATCCCAACACCAAGTTTAATTAAAATATCTTATACCCTTCGAGAGATATCTTGCTGGCAGACGGACGGGCAGACGGACAACTTTTACGAAGTCATAGGCAGTCGAAGTCATAGGTCATAGGCATCCCGTCACATACGTTTTGGGATCCCAAAAAGAAACGGAAGAAGACATCAAAAATTTAACACGCATTAAGTTTTTTGCAAGTTCGTGTCTAAAACCTATCAATATGTCATCGCTGATTATTTTGCTTTCTGCTTACATACTGCTCATGGAGGGAGTATAGGATCTAAGCTAATGGAACGGAGATGAAAGTTCGTTTCAAGCAGAAATGATCGTCTTTAGTTGGTGATGTTCAATAGCTTTGAGGCTTGGAATTGAAATGTTGAGTGGGAAGAGGTTAGGACTTCTTCACACCAGTTTGGCTGCCAAACGCAGAACACCGGACAACCGGGACAACAGCAGGCGCACACACAGTTAGCTACGCTTGTGATCTTGATTGACCGGGAAGAAAACCCATGCTCCGTAATTACCATTTGACCAAGAGCCATTTCCATTTTTATTTTGCCACAAATTGGTCTTAATTATCCGTCAGAGAAGAAACAATACCCTTTCCTCTTCGGTTGTGTCACTATACTGTCCATTAAGCAGATATATTATGTTCCGGTGCAGTGCTTCCGAAATATTTTTCCTTGCAATAATTACGGTCGTCTCATTAGAATTTCAAAGAAATAACTGCGCAAGATTAAGAGATAAATAACGAATTTGTCATTTAACCACCGGGCTACGGCTCTATCAGGTGGTCTGAAAAGCCGGGAGCGGGCATTTGCGTGCTTTCGGGATGCGTGTATGCTGGGCAAAAACCAGATACTACCAGGGGCTGTATCGTCACTCCACTTCATCGTGGGTAGTCAAGAGTAATTAGCAATGCAGAACTAAGGTTATGGTCTCTTAATGACGAAGTACCGCGGGTATTGTCCAGAGCTAAGGTGTTAAATTTTATACCCACACATGGCGAATCGGTAGTCCGGGGTTTTTGAACGGAGTCCGAGGTAGTAAATTTTTAGCTCACTAGAATAACTGCAATAAAGGTATGTGCACAAACACTCCGATTTTTGCAGTCGCAATTCCTCCTTCGCTGCAAAATTTTGATGCATCGCCCGCAGGTTTCCCCATGACGCGAATTTCGCATGCCTGGTTTTGCGTGCGTAAATTCGCATCAAATAGAGTAAAAATACATGTCAAAAGACAGAACAAGTGACAAAGTTAGCCGCTAGCCATAGTCACACCTAATCACTGGTTTCCTTTTTTTAACCCTACTTAAACATGCTCAAAGCAGTGCGTTGTTGTTCGCTCAGTTGCGATTCAAGGTAAGGTTTAGTCACACAACAGATTTTCGGCACAACATTCACTGGACTTTGTCAAAACTGTTTTATGTCGCGGAACAAATAATGGTTTATTAGAATTGCATATCGCCGAAAAGACTAAAATATACCTCGCATTTTACTAAAATATACTATAAATAAACTAAAATATACCCCGCATATACCCCGTTTTTAGTACTGGCTTCTGACGAAACTGGAACCGAGTGCTAAAGAACAGGGGAAGTGCATTCCCGATTTTGACGTTCCCGTTTTTAGTACGCGTTCCTCCTGCCCCGTGTCGTTCCGTTCCGTTCCCGATTTTAGTCGATCCCGAATACAGATCACCCGATTCTGGAGAAAAAAAACACTCGAAAACCTAGAAACTCCAGATGGTTCGGAGGCGCATTCTGTTGTTAAATATTCTGACGGGTGCCTAAAATATTTATGTTATGACCCTCTTACAGCTTACTTGCTGTGTTTTGTGAAAAGATAACACTCAAAAGGGTTATCCGGCATTCGTTAGGGAACATAACAGAAGCCAGAAGGACGCGCATTCATCTGTTAACTGTTATCAAGCTTATAGCAGTGTATAGCTTCTACCAAATTACTTAAAAAATTTAATGGTAGTACCCTTAATTAATTGCTACAACGGACACTGTGACCCTCATATACCATGGAGCCATGTGCGTCACAAAAATTACCGAAGTGGCAAATTAATTATTTCCGGCGCATTAGATTAGCATATTAAAAAATTACGAAACGATGTGCACTACATTCCGTCCTGACGAAAAATTGCGTATAATTGCCTGACCTGTGCCTAACCTATCCATTCAACCTTAAGGCATTTATTAATTAATTTTTGCCTTAATTATTATCTCGGATGGAGAATTTAAGGTGTAAAATTCATCACTCGAGATCGTGGTTGGTGGTCGGGTAGCAAAGAAAAACGAAGCTACATCAGAGTGATGTGTTAATTTCAGGTTTGATACTCGCTCTTATAAAAGTTATGAAATGACTTTATGAAGACCATGTTTCTGGGCGGTACGAAACAGTTGCTCGTGTGTGAGTACGGGTCATAAACTTCAGTCCTGTGCGCTAAAAGTACCGGAACTTTTTACTTAGTTTTATGATGAGTTAAACTGAGAACGTATCAGCCCTTTGGAGAGAACGGTGTTCTTTCCCGCCTGGAACACAACCACACAGTATTAAGATTAAGAACGTGTACACCTGAGGTGGGATTATTTCGCCTTGCCCGCCTGAATTGCGGTCTTTATGGTGAGCTAGACTAAGAACGCATAAATTCTGTGGGAAGAACGCTATTTTTTACCGCCAATAATGCAACACAGATTATGTGTTAGACTAAAAACGACTGAAAAACAATTTTGTCACGCCTGAATTGCAATCAAATTTTGTGCTGAGTTAGGCTAAAACGTTTAAACCCTCTGAGGAAAGCACTGTTTTTCCCGATGTGAGGGTAACTATGCGCAATCAGGCAAACTGCTTTTCACTTATTGTCTGAGCGGCTGCGGATGTTAGCCAGGCCTTCAATATCCCACAAAACTGATGCGAATCTCACAGGACAAAGGCAAAACTTAAAGTTTTCTATGAGGCCAGGCCGATAGGGGTCCAAATGATAGATAGAAAAATCATACCAGGATACTTCGGTTAGTTCAAGAAATGTGAATTTGAAACACGGGATTCTTTCATTACAGCTACAAGAAAAAAATTACTAAAGGAATTTTTTGTTTTTGAGTAGCCTACCTATCTGTACAACAAAACTACGAAAATTTCGAAAATATTAGATCATGCTACATTATCTATGCTATACTGCAAACAAGCAGCAAAATTGTGCAACGGTTTGCGCAATCTTGCAAGGTGTGGCGACGTTTGACGAGTTCGACTAGTCAGTGAATAGACCCAGAACAAATAATCTGATAGAACCTCCGTCTCCCTGTCTCTGTAATACGACCATGCGGAGTTGAATATCTCCCCACGCCGTGCCCGATACAAACGAGCGGAGCTCAGGAGCTACGCGGTACATCACGTTTCGTTACCTCTACAAATAGTTATATCGCTCTGAAGCTGCGTAGAAGAAACTAAAAGCCGATTGGTTCTCTAGACGCGCTCCAGAGCGGGTCAGCGTGCCTCCTGCTCTTATGGAGCCTCCGAGCAACGGCGAAGACGGAACCAACTCAAAGTTAGAACAAGTACCTCTAGCTTAGCTCAGTTTTGTCGGGGTACCCATAGTCGCCCGAGTGAAAAAAAAGACAGAGAATTATTGAAAAACTATACCAAAAAGCACATGCTCGCATTGTTTCTGAGGTCCTTCGCATTTCCCGAGTGCTGGTCTATGCGTCTTCGAGAAGCTTTGAATATGTGCTATCGTGCACGGTGAAACTGTAGCGAATCCTAGCTAATGTGCATATGTTCCTAGGTATGAGCGGGATTGTTACCCATGTGTCAGTCGCAGAGTTGCTAGGACATCAGAAGACAACTCGTGCATGTTCAAATGGTTTCGTACAATAACTGTGTATGCACCTGCCGTGACATCGAAACTACGGAAAATCACGAGCCAACCATTCTTTACATGCCTATTTTTCTAGGTACGATCCGAAATGTGTCGCATGTGCCAACTCACTGAGCACTCGAAAATCACAGAAAATCGATAGCGTCCAGGAAAAACTACAAACTTGTGGTCCGCATGGTTGTCTGTACGGTTTGCCAACGTTACGTTTCGCCAACACACTGTGAACTCGAAAACTGCAGAAAAACCGCTAGCTTATATGTCTTTGTGTTCGATCTTCGAAATTATTTCCTGCGAAAAACTCCAAACTTTTGGTCTGGATAGGAACTCGCTGTAGTTGACCAAGTTACGCTCTCCCGAGCGCTCTCCTTTTTGCTTTAGCCTCACGGTTATTGTCAGTTAATCCCAAATCCAATCAAATTGATGTAAACACAATTTTTGAATTTCAAATGCCTGTCACAAATATAATCTTTATCAAGGAAGCAGAAACAAGCAAAAACAGTAGCAAAGACGACTTGGAAAAAGGAGAAAATCTCCAAAAAAGGTAACAGTCGAGGGGTTACCCACTCTCCGACACCTGCTGTACACCCTTTCCTGGCACCGGCCGGAACCAGCCGAAATAGGCGGTACCGGCACCGGTGCGACAGTAAATTAGGCGATCCTTCTTTCAAACGCTTCAAAAAATGCTTATTTTGATGTTTTAACACGCGAAAAATCGGTGCCGGCTTGTTTCAGCCGGTGCCGGCACCGACCGGGCATCGCGGCACCGGGCACTTGCTGTAGGCTACACTAAAACCGAGAGTGGGCAACCCCTCGGTAACAGCTACAACCGAAAAGGGAAAAGCAAAAGCCAAAAAAACTTCTATTTCAGAAGTGACGCCGCCTATCAGAAGTTTCTGCCAAAGCAGTTTGCAGTAACACCTTGATTTTGGTCTAGAAAAAAAAAATAACGGCCAGGACTAGGAGTGTAATTTTCGTGCATTTTCTCCCGACGATAACTAGAGGAAATCTTCAGACGGGAGTAAGAGGGAATAACTTAAAAAGGACCGAACATTTGTTTAAAATTTCTCGGAGAAGTCAGCCATAAGGCGGACTATCCAAACATGTAATAACTCAAGGACCAGTCGTAGCAAGATTTTTATATTATACGAATATTTCCATTAGTATGAATGACATGTAGTGAGTTATAAATGTTGTATTTAGTTAAAGAAGTTTTTCCATCCCGTGCATTACGAATTTGTCTTCTCAGCAAGGCTCTGGACATTTTGTTATTTAATTTATTATTAAAAAGAACCTGAAACCTGAAACCTTTCCTTTTCAACCGATTTCCCAAAACTGCAAGTCAAATAATTATGATCCGCAATCATCAGATGTAACATTCAGCCCTTTGAACAAGTCAGTACGGTCTAGTGGCTAAGATCATTGGCTACTGACACAGAGGTCCTCGGTTCGATCCCACTTCGGTCTGCCAACGTTTTGCTTTAGAACATACGCTATGGGCGAGGGTTCGATCCGCCTCGGAGCCAGAAACCTTTTTCTTCCCATACCAGACTACAAAAGCCGCTTCAGTAATGATTGACAGGTACCTATTCAGCACGGTACAAAACTATCAGGCGATAGCAACTTTAGACGCACATTGAACCAATACAAAACAACGACCAATCACGTATACATGGTTTGTATCGTGACAAGAGGATCATTGGCACTAAATTGGGTCTATCTTTTTTTTCACTCGGGCGCTGCATGAAACTAAAGATGGAGGTTTCATTAGATTATTTGCACTTGGGTAGACGTACTTCGACTATGGGATTCCGCCAGCCTGAGATACGCAGAAAAATTTCACATTTGCCCATCAATTCCTGCCTATACTTTCACTATAAAACAAATATCAAGACTATTCCAGCAATTTCAAATGATACCCGTAACTTGTTTACGTGGGTGATAATCACCAGTCACGAGTACAGGTTGACTGATTGATACTTTAAGTATTTTGACAGCATTTGAGGAGTTATGGCTTAGGGTAAGATCCGAAAATTACAATGTTCATGTCCGCGGGTAATTTATTAGGTGTGAAAATATGGTTCTCTGAAGTGTATGATGTGGTCTGAGGTCAGAAAGGCTAACCCCTTGAATTATTGCCATTATTTTGTGCATTCGTTTTATATACCACCTGTGTTGGACTGATTTTCTTTGACCTGTGTCAGAAAAGGTTATTCCTCCAGTAGAACTGTAAGGACGTTGAGTGGACAGAAAGCCATTCTTCTCGTTCGAGCAACTTTATAAAAAAAAACGTCATATCATCAGGCGGGGAAAAGTCATGGTATTCTAGAATAAAATGTCATCGAATAGAACGCGTGAACAGAAAATACAGCACCCTTACCATTTTGGGAAAAACACGAAAACAGAGAAATGATGTTATTGTTCCACATGATTTCGTGAGGTTAATCAGTGCGACTGAAAACTTCGGCACAGGATAAACTAATTTCATCCTCAGTTCATTAACATAGCTCGCGTGAGCCCCCCGCCTCCAAGGGGGTGATAGTCCACCCGTTGACCCAAGAATTGTTTTTTCGGAAATAAATATGACACTACTTGTACATCGAATGCTGTCGCTCAGTTTTATTTCAGTTTATCTTCCATTTTTAGATAATCTTTCCTCGAGCGATATCACAGCTCCTCAATCCCTTTTCGTTCTGGCAATCATAGTAGTTCGCGAACTTAGTTCACAAGCCCTTCGTTAGTTCAGTTGGTTAGAGCGTCAATGTGTATCAAGCTTAAGGTTGCGGGTTCGAGCCCCATGGGAGGAGCATTTTTATTTTTCGGCTGACTACCCTTAATCCCCCCCCCCCATTCGGCGTACCCAGATTCGAGCCTCTCGTTGTTTCTCAGGATATTTTCTTCTTATAGGCTACCGGGAGACAGCGTTCGCCAACGCCATCTCTGCAGCCGGGGTTACACACGCCATCTCTCGAGCTTGCAGCCAGGGTGACCTTGTTTCTTGTGGCTGCGACGCCGTCCGTCCTAGCGGCGCATACCCCGCGCAGGATTGGAAATGGGGTGGCTGTTCCCACAATGTCGAATTCGGAGTGAAATTCTCTCGATCATTTTTGGACATCAAAGAAAAAGCGAAAGATATGCAATCCCGCGTAAACCTACACAATAATCAGGCTGGCCGGTTGGTAAGTTTTTATGCTACTTCTTCCTCAGCGTGGATAACAATAGGAGGGGCGTTCTCGATACAGGGTCGTCCATCAGGGACGAAAAAGAGGTCTGACCAGTCTGACAAATTCCTTACACAAGAACTAGGAGGTGCAGAAGCAAATTAAAAGATATGACTTGTGTGGTTTAATAAAGTAGTTTTTGTCGGTAAACAGGCGAATCGGAAAACCAGAAACTCGCAGACAAATCAGGTCTCCATTCTTTGGCGCAATTCGTGAGCCAATCTGAATTTTTGTCAACGCAACTGTAGGATATTATATCTCATCAGGTTAGTACTGATGATGACGACGAAACTTTATTTGCGCACTGTAATGGAAAGACGCAAAGGAAAAATTATGCTTAGCATTCGGTTAAGATATATTTTATTCAGTTTAGCAGGATTTCTAATCGTTTTGCATGCTCGGAAAAGTCGAATTTTCGGAATTGTCATGTGACGGAGATTTCAAACGGGACAGATAAAAATGTTATCTTGCCTAATGTGGCTGTCGTTTATACCTGCTTGTAAAAATGAAACATATGCAAGATAATTCCGGTCATTCCAGTCACTAATTTTATAACATGCGCTGGAATCCTGAAAAAATCCGTTAACCTGGAAACAGAAACGGACATGTTCCTGTCAGCTGCTGAACGCGCAACGTAGAGTGTCGCGAATCTTTGCCTTGACCGAATTTTTTTCTGGAAAATTCTCCACAGAAGAATGCCGCGGTTTTCAAAGGTTTTCGGTTTCGCGGTTTTCCCGCCTTTCCCCCTACGTGGTTAACTGAGAAATGCGTGTTTCCATGAACTACCTGCTTTCTTATGCCGAAAAAAGGATATCACGGGTACCTTAATGTTTTTTTTTTTGCACTATTTTGTTTTACTGCACGAAGTACAAGCTGAGGAAAATTCGATCATTCGTGCGAACTTAGTTGTTTATGACAATTTGCAATTTAAGACTAGCAGGAAAAAGGGTTTGCAGCTATTAGTAACAGCAGCTTCGCCCAAAATCCACAATACTTCGTGAATTCGCCATGTTTCCTTTGAGTGGCCAATTGACGTTTCAAACTCGTCGTCGAAGCTAGGGTTTCTCGTTTGCTATAGTTACTTTTCGGTAATTTTTACCAATTCTTGAGTTTCCGATCCTCAAGGACTGGGGAATTGAAAAAAAAAGGCGAATTGCGGGTTCGTTCTGGCTCTTGTAGGAGCAAACCACCAGTCGTAAATGTCGTAATTTTTATTACTATTGTAGCTTTACTTAGAGCTATTTGGAAATAAATGTGACTGATTGATTGATTGAAAATGGGGCAGCATGGTAACTGAGTACATTGGCAAGCAACAGTACTTTTCCGATATTCACTGACGTACCATATGATATCCATGATGTGATGCGTCAATTCCGGGGCCAAGAATGACCATTTGGAAGACAATTATTTAGAAAGAAAACACGAAGCAACTACTATAACACTGAAATCCAATCAGTAAAATTACCAGGGCAAAAAAAAAGCAATACAACCAAAATCGGCTCATTTAGTCCGAAGAAAAGAAGACGGTGCGAAGGAAACTGTGTCCCTGCTTTCAAGAGGAATTTCAGGGAGGTTCACTGTGGTTAATTCACACCCCGCTAACAAACTTTGGCGGAAGGGGGGTAGATAGGATTCAAAAGAAGAGCTGCATTCGCAATTCTTTTATTTCATTTATTTTCGTCGGTTAGCAACATAGAGGACGATGATGAGTCCGGCACTGATTCAATTCCTCTAAAAAAACATCTTCCTTTTCGCTACTGGAATTCCGGCGTAACTTCAAACTTTTTACCACCTCAGCTTATGCAAAGTTATTGTACGTTGTCCATGACTCCGTGTTTCTGCCCCCGACAATTTCACGCTTTCCGTTTGAGAAGGAGATTTTTTAGGCCCTTTTGTTTTTTCTATGTTTCTTTGTTGGTTTTTAACTTATGCACTTACTCCGTCATTGAGTTTCCGT
The DNA here is from genome assembly GCA_023053555.1 of Branchinecta lindahli. NCBI lineage: Eukaryota > Metazoa > Arthropoda > Branchiopoda > Anostraca > Branchinectidae > Branchinecta > Branchinecta lindahli. The sequence continues at coordinate 29,487,245 of JAKZAO010000012.1, read as the reverse complement.
TTCTTTTTCTTGTCCCTTTTCTTATCTAGTGCGTAAATGAAATCGTCATCATCATCAATCTAGCGGAAATATATGGAAAACTGGATATACGAACTAGTTGCTCTTCTCGTTCGCAGCTTTAGCATAACTAATTATGATAAAGATGCTTCTTAGAAGACGGTTGGAAAAATAGATTTGTTCATTTTCCCTCGAATAAGTTTGGTTTAGTGGTTCGTTGACCAAAGCACGATTTGGAACAATAATAATAATTATAATAACTTTTTTCTAACCCATCATACACTCACAAAGAGAAAGACGGAGTATGACTACGAAAAAGGATCGTAGCGACTAAGCCCGTCACGAGCTTAGCTTCTGCAGCCGCAATATTTGTTGTAAGTGAAGTACGTAGGAATCCATAGGCATCCCTCGCTTCTGTTTGTTATCTCAGAAAAGGGAAAAGAATTGAAGCAACCTGGCCTGGGAGACAGGAAAATAAAACATGCTGGAGTAAGCCACAGATTGTTAATAAACTTGTTTATTTCAGATTGTTAGTCATAATACTGAAATGAAATGCAAATGCCATGGAATGTCTGGAAGTTGCGAAATGAAAACCTGTTGGCGCTCTACGCCGGATTTCCGGCGCGTGGGCACCATCCTTAAAGATCGTTACGATTACGCAATCCTCATTGACCAATCAGCAGTCGGAAACGGCGCTCGAGGGAACAAGCGCGGTAAGCTCCTCCCGCGCAATCGCCGGAAAGCCCCGGCGGACACGGATCTGCTCTATTACGAAAGATCACCAACATTTTGCGAAGCAAAAGCGGAAGTAGATTTTCCGGGAATCACCGGAAGACGTTGCAATCGCACTAGCACCGATGTAGACAGTTGTGACTCACTCTGTTGTGGCAGAGGCTATAATACCATCCGACAACGGAGGGTTGAACGGTGTCGGTGCAGATTTAAGTGGTGCTGTGAAGTGGAGTGCGAGAATTGCACCATTGAAGAGTGGATAACTGTCTGTAAATAACTTATAATTATTATACCTCACGAATCGAGCTTTTTGTTATGTAGTTTTAGTACTGATCTCCGAAGGTTTTCAACAGCATGCCAAGGCAACATTCCAAGCGCTTTTTAGTAATTTTAGTTTTATACAGCTTTGTTATTTAAAGTGCATGTATATATTATATCTTTTTCTATGGAGTAAATTTGAAGAAGTATATTTTATATTGAGTCCAGTTTTCCACTGATCGATTCAGCAAGGGCGATATTTAACTTTTGCCTTGAAATCGCACTTGACAGTGAAAGTTAATCCTGCCGTGATTGATGAAAAGGGCTACGTCTTGGGTTTTCTTAGCCTACAGTTTTTCGAGGCTACTGGGTGAAGTCTTTGTCAACAGACAACATGAATGCCTCCACCTTTTCTGCCATGAGAGTATATTTTGACCATGTTTTGCACTCGCGAAAAATAGTTCAAACTGTCTATCAAGTGGGAGTGGGAGGGGTAACATGTCGTGGAAGTACAGAGGCGTACAAGCAAGAGGCGAAGAAAGACTGAAAGTTCACCGAAATTTTGCTTGAGACCTTGAGACGCCAACACATCGAGGAAACAGGGAAGGTTGTAAGTCTTTTTTGCTGTTTCTGGAAAATGGAGTTATCGGAACCAGCGCTGGTGCACGACTGATTGGGTCTCAGTAGGGACGTCCTCTATCTCTAGTTTCGCTGCTATTCGAGTGTGTTTCACTTTCAGGTCTCGACGCTACTCCCTAGCATTCTTTTGCTCTGCCCACCTCCGCAGGACATCCAAAGCCGTGACAAATTCCCCGTATAGATCCTTGTGTAAATTGTAATACTATAGTAAATTTTTCTATTTCCCGGGAGGAGCTAGGATAGGCTATCCTTCAGTGGTATGATGGTTCTTCTTGGCAAGGTCCTATTCAGGCTGTATCTGGAGGAAACGAGCATCAGTCTGAAAAGGAAGGGTCGCAATATCGCTCAAGACCACGTAGCTGAATTATCCGTTTTCAGTAATTTTTATATGCGCTTCCCATCAGCTTGAGATGATGGAGTATTTATCAGAGATAAGCTTATGCTCTATCCCTTCTAAGCCTCCGTATCCCCCTACTTCAAATTAAAACCCCTCGTCTTTGGGGAGCATGGCCTAAAACGACATCTAAGCTTTCAACAAAAAATTCCTACTCTAATCAAAACAGATCACAGGCTTTCTGTCTCAATACAAAGACAGTCGAGGGCCCTTCAGATCTTTATCTCAATTTAAAAAGGGGAAACGGGACTTTGATGTTACCCTACATTCATGTAATTCAGAATGGAGATCCATTCAGATAGTCTTGATAGAATGAGTTTTAGGGTAATTCAATCCCCGGTAGACGGATTCTGAAAGGTAGGTATGTGAAATGGACCATGAGGTTTATCTGTTGCATGAATCAGGGGCATCTGTTGAGAGAAATAGCTCAGAATGTAGCTTTCCTGAATTGCAAGGCACAGAAAATTAGACATGCGAATACTCCAGTGACGAAGTCCGAAACACCCCAGTGATCCTAGCGAAGAAAAAGAGTATAGATGATCATTTGTAATGAGACACGTTGGTGTAAACTTGTTCCCTTCAGCAGAGGAATAGGGAGTCAGATAACAATTAAATTTTTAAAACAAGTTAAACAGTTATTTACTAGTGAAGCCTTCTTCTTCTTCTTGTAGAATATAGTCATTGGGATCCACTGATCCTCTTAGACTTTTTCTTTCTTGGATTATTTTGGGAGTGGTTAAAGGAGTAATAGTTATTTTAAGGAAGAAATTACGAGTATTAAAAAATAACGATTGGTGAGGAAAGTTGTTTGGTTTCATAGTTTACTTTTATAATAACTTAAAGCACAACTCTTACTAGAAATAATCTTTTCCCTGTGAGATGGATCAGAAAAAAACATTTTCGAAAATACCATTACTTTCCATCTGAAATTAGCGATTTTCTTGTTAGCGCCTGTCGACTATGTCCAGCCTTCCTGCTCTCCGACGCGGTGGCTGGGCGCAACACATTTGAAAACTGATCGCGCCGTGGTTAAAAAGTGTGAAAACTAAGCAAATAAAAGAAGTAATAAACAAAAGCGTCTCAGATCCTTATGTGTGAAAGAGTTGTCAGCAGACGTTGATGATCCCGGCAAACGTTTCGTTGTGTGACGGGCAAAACTTGGCAAGGCCAAAAAGCGCTAAAATTTCGTAGGCACAAAACGAAACAATGGAGAAAGGTGGGGATTTTAGAAGCTTATAATCCTGTATGGGAGCTAGATATATTATAAAAATCAGAATAAGCAAGAGGGGTCCTTTAAAGGTTGTCAAACACTATATGTCTAATCAGACACTACTATTATTATAGGCACAAAGAAGGATCTAAGCGAAGGGACACGGGCTTGACAGTTCGTACAAATAAGTTTTCCATCTTCTTCCTTCCTTTGGCATGACACAAATTTGAAATTTTCGCATGAAAACCCTCTTGCGACGATAACATTACTACTTTCGTGTTGAAATTTCATTTCCTGTGACATCACACAAACGCACTGCTTGGTCTAAAACTTTTCATTCAAAGGCTTTCTGCGGGTGGTATCCTTTCAAAAACTAACAAAAAACAAGACCAAAGGCCCCAACGGGATCACAAAAATTGTTTTTCGTGGACAGGACAGTTTCTTGGTCAAGACAGTCGGGTCTTGTATATTTCCGGTCTTCGTCAGACCCAATAAACACGCTAACTATGATGCGTGTTTTGTAATGAATGAATGAATGAATTTTATTTATAGCCCGCCAAACTACAAAAGAAGAATGGGCGGAGTAAATAAACAACGAGAAAAAAAAAATAAACTAACAAGAAACTTCATATTAACGTATATACAAAACACGAAAAATCGAACATTCAGCAAACGGCACAGTAGATCAAATATGTACATACACATTCAGAAAGACCGTTTAGAGCTTTTAAGCGAGCATGATCTTCAAGCTCGGGCAGCTGAGTTAAAATATTGCATAATTTATACTCGTTCTCCAGGTATGTATTTCTGGTGGTAATAACTATTTTAAAGTGCAAAGAATGATTCATCATGTATTTTCACATCTTAAATAGACGTCAGAATTTTTTCTTTACGCCAAATTTCCATTTTACCTAATCACTCAAGAAACCAAATACAATGACGGATTCAGTATGTGTCCCTACATCGAACCTCCAATCACCTTCAGAAAAGTCTTCTACTTTTAAGGAATTTCCGGTTCTGGACGGATTCCGGACGAGCTATACTTGCATGGCTACTCTTCATCAGGTCTACTTACCGCCCAATCGACTAATTTATTGACCCTTAAAAAATATTTGTTTCGTTTCTAGTTTAAATCCCCTTCCCTCTGAGAACTTGCCCTGCACTTTGACCCAAAGAATCCGCAGGTTCAGGTTCATTTAATTTTAAAATACTGACAACAAATAATTTCACAAAACTTCATGGCAGAGAGCAGGCTCGATGGCCAGAAGACTAAATTAAAAAAATACAACTCAACATGGTCATACACAACTGTATACAATATAACAACCACCATCCTGTCCCGAGAAAGGGGACATCCAGGAAATAACCTCCGCACACGAACAAAGTTTCTCAGCCCCATTGAGAATTGTCGTGCTAACAGTCACCTTTTACGAAGTCATAGTATTCCGATCCCTTAACGTTTTCGAATCCCAGAAACAGCGACAACAAGAACTGCACCATGCAAAAACAACGACAGGGCAGTGCAAAAATCGCGCCTGACAAAAACTGCCAATTGTCTAATTGCATGAGTCGCTTAAGTTTTGACTACATCATTTCAGCATTTAAAGAAAGAAATTAAAGGAACTGTCCAATTTCTTTTATCCCTTGTTCGACTGAATGTTGTTCGTGTTTTTGGGATCCCAAAACGTTAGTGACGGATACCTATGACATCGCAAAAAGTTGTCCGTCTGTCCGTCTGTACGGTCTGTAACTTTCGAAGGGAATGAGATATTTTGATGAAACATGGTGTGGGGATTCTTTGGGTCAAGAGTAAGGTCAAGTTCGTAGATGGGCTCTGTAGCCCTATATTTAGGGGTGGGGGAGGGGGTTTAAATTAAGGGGCAAACAAAATATTTTTAAACAGCTAATGTGATAGTCGATTATGGGGTAAGAAGACATGCTGAACACGATGGTGAAAACCATTTTCTCACCGGACGAGTAGTTCGCCCGGAATCCGGCCAAAGCCGGAAAGTCTGTTAAAAGTAAAAGTTTTATTTGAAGTTGATTAGATGTTCGATTTAGGGGTAAGATGACATGCTGAACGCGATGGTGAAAACCATTTTCTCGCCAGACAAGTAGTTTGCCCGGAATCCGGCCAAAACCGGAAAGTTTGTTAAAAGTAAATGTTTTATTTGAAGTTGATTAGAGGTTTGATTTAGGGGTAAGAAGACATGCTGAACACGATGGTTGAAAACCATTTTCTTGCCGGGCAAGTAGTTCGCCTAGAATCCGGTCAAAACCGGAAAGTTTGTTAAAAGTAATAGTTTTATTGGAAGTTAATTAGACGTTCGATTTAGGGATAAGAAGAACACATTTTCTACCCGAACAACTTGTTCGCCCGGAATCCGGCCAAAAGCGGAAATTTGGCAGAAGTAAAGCAGGAAGTTTCGATCAGTATCGTCAAAATAGATATGGCTTATAGCGGTATATCTGAACTTGGTTTTCTCAGATGATTAGCCTGGCGAAGACTGGATCTGGCGAAGACAAGACCCGATTGTCTGGGTCAAATATTAAATTTTTGGGATCCCATCGAAACCTTTGGTCTTGTTCAGTGTAGCAGACGAAATGATTAAGTTATAAAGGCTCAGTGAAGATGTTAGTATTAAATTTCCAAACTGTTTCGCTGTTCTGATATGCAACCTCTGCGGATCGCTGTTTCAACAATAGCCTACCCGTATTGACTTGCAGGGTTTAGACCGTCGTTGCGTTTTTGCTTGGTTAGTTGTTGCGGATCGATATTTTGACCGTCAAGGTGTCTAATTTTTTTTTTCTTGGCCGTCGCTGTTTCTGCAAAGTGCGGTTTTTGCTTTAGATGTTTTGCTACATAACCTCCGCGAATCGCTCTTGTAACCACTGCAGTAATGCAATTCGCGATCGTCGCATTTTTGCCCTGTCACTGTTTTTGCATGGCGAGGTCTTTGCTTTCGCGGTTTCGATTTGTAACCTCAGTGGATCCCTGTTTCGACCTTCGCTAATTGACTTTCGCGGTATTGACTGTCGCTGTATTGCATTGCGCGGTTTTTGCATTTTATGTTTTAATATGTATAACCCCTGTGGATACTGTTTTTACCGTACCAGTATTGACGTTCGCGAATTTGCCTAAACCCGGAAATTTGGATCGAAATGTTCGCCTCTTAATGTCACCAGCTCTTTTGCTGTGCATCCAGTGCGCCAAGAATAGCCTACTGCTAGAAGGAGGAATTTGGTCAAGTGGTGAAGTTCGTCTCAAGTCGATTAGAGATGAGATGTTGGAGTAACCATGCATGCTGAATCCATATCTGAGCTTGGTTATAGGTTATATCAAGATGTCCCGTGCAGGGATCCCGTCGAAACCTTTCGTCTTGTTATTTTTGCTATCCGTTACCTACGGGGATAGCGTCTGAAGCTCGCTTTTTCTTTTCTGTTAAGTTTTAACTTTTGCAGTTTTGACCGTCAAGGTTTATGCATTGGACGGTTTTTCCCGTCGCTGTTTTGGTACCTACAACCTCTGAGGATCGTTCTTTCGCCGTACCAGTAGGCTACATATTGACGTTTTGAACGTCGCGATTTTTGCTTTCGCTGTTTTGATATATAACTTCTGCGGATCGCAGTTTTTGCTTGGCACGGTTTTGACCGTCGCTGTTTTTGCTTGGCGCAGTCTTTGCTTTGGCTGATTAGACCATCGCTGTTTTGAGAGTAGCGTCTGCGGATAGCGTCACACGAATCGCTATTCTCTAATGTTTCTGCGATGTTTGAAGGTTCGAACGTTCTCACTCACTTTGGTTTGCATACCCGGGCGGGGGCTGCTATGACTCTATACCCCGCCCACCCGTAATACGAGCAACAACCCTGGAAAGCTCCATGGCCGATTCAACAAGATAGATTTATTTCCGAGATAAGCAAAATACATTTGGCAATAGAATTTCAACAGAATAGGTACAGTAAATTCGAAAAACACGACATAACTATGTATTGTGCGATTTATCGCGCCATCAAATATACACAATATACTTTTCATAACTGGACAACGAATGAATATAAATAATAAAATACTGAAAAGTAAAGTAATAAAAAAATATACGTACAATACATTCTTGTTACCATATAAATGACAAACGATGTAAAGAATACAAACATTTCTATAAATATAGCATTCACTAAACACACGGAAAAAATCACAGCGCTTCGAGAATGAAATAAAACGACATTCCAGATTGTCTTAAGGTGTTTGTCGATGACGTCAGAACTGTTGTTGATTAGGAACTGAAAAAAAAATACATCTGTAAGAAATCAAATGACAATATGAACCTTTTTCGAGCAATAACTACCACATTTCTCCTAACATAAAATCGACAAACCTTCTTAGTATTTCAGGAAAAGTTAAATTTCTGTAAATCCCAAATAGGGTATTTTCCCGTGGCATATTTATCAACCGAAATGCACACGACAGAACAACATACCGAGCCCTAGTTCATGCCCTGTCGAAAGGAGTGGCCCCAAAACATCCCACGAGGATGGACGGGACTTAAGTGAAGAGTTAGGATTTCACGAGCTGTCAGGAGAATAGTTTTGTGCCGAAGACTGTGGAAATTCAAATAGACTTTGGCCATTTGTAAGTAGGAGGTTCGGGATGTTGTTTTACCGGGCAAGGTCCATCCCAAGTTTCCACCTGGACCGGATTGCCACCGAAACATCACTCCGAGGCAACAACTAACAGCACAGTCATACACCATTATTTTAACCCTATACTGACCTTCCATCCATTTAAACTTGTCAGGTCCCAGAATTTCAAAAGCCTTCCTGGACCCTTCAATTTTGAGCAAAACGGCAAAACGAAGAACTCTACTTCACTGTTGGCCGTAGAGTCTATATACATATCTAATTTAGGGGTGGGGGAGGGGCTCGCAAATTCACGGATGGAGGAATTTTCCTATCAAATTGACAGGATAGTTAATAAAGGGGTGAAAGGACATTCTAAATCAGTTGGCAAGGGATGGGGAGTTAGGCCGAATCCGATCAAAATCGGAAGTTTACGGAGGAACTTGATTTCCCGATGAATCTGGTTTAGGGGGGTCGATTAAATGATAATACAACATACTGAATAGGATGTGTAGACGGGAAATGCGCCGAGAATCCTGCAGAAGCTGGAAATCTTGAGAACTGACCAATATACCGAGCAAATTATTTAGGAGACGATATAATTAGGTGGTAAGACAACAAATCGGATATACTATATACTGTTACCGATTTAAGGATGCTCTGGCAGTTTCTAGAAATCAACATACTGAATGGAGTAAGCTGTTAGTTTCAGAATCAGATTGGAAATACTTCCCCAATCCGGTAAAGGCCAAGAATCTTGACAACATACCATACCAGGTCTACAGAGAAAATTAGCTAGGAGTTAACACGGCGGTAAAAGAACACACCAAATTACTCAGATGGAAAATATGACCGGTAAAAGCCGGAAATCTTGAGAATAGACCAGATATAACGACAAAATTTACCAGGAACAGGTAGACGAAAGCGATGGGAAATTAAATGCCGTAATAGAAAAAATTAAATTGCTATGTACTTTTATACCAATTTTTATGGCACTTGCAGCTTCGCTCAAGTGCCATATACCGATCACTTTTCCGTCGGTCGGTCTGTCGGTCGGTCGGTCGGTCGGTCGGTCCGGTGATCGCGAGTTAGGGTACTTGCAGATGTGCTAGGACGATGAAACTTGGCAGGCATATCAGGGACCCGACCAAACTAACTTGCAAATAGTCACTTCCCCGATCCGACCACCGTGGAGGGAGTAGAGGGCGGGGGAATCCTGAGAATTTAGTAGTTTTTGTAAAACCCCTACCCCTTTCTGCACACTAGTAGGTCTGCGCGCGGCGTGACGTCACTCTTTGCATCGGATCACTCTGTTAACATTGGAAAGAGCTAGTGCATTCGAGGGTCAAAGGGGTTTGTATATGTGGTGCAGTGCGGGGGAATATGGAAAATTGAGTGTTGTGTAACTTTCGAACGGGTGATCGGATTGGGACGAAACTTAATACCTGAATGAATGACATATCTCTGATGTTCCATTTGAAGTCCGAACCGGATTCGACAGCTATGGGGGAGTTGGGGTGGGGGAAGACCGGAAATCTCGAGAAACGGTTATAGTGGAGGGATCGGAGTAAAACTTGCTGGGAAGAACAAGAATCTGCTCCAGATAAATCGTTTACACGTTTGGACTGGACCTGGACACTTGGGGGGGGGGGGGGGTGGAGGGGAGTTTCCCGGAATTCTGGTGATGACGGTTTTTGGGATTTTCACGACGAAACTTGGGAGGCGTATCAGGGACCCGATCAAACTGACTTGTAAATAAAAATTCACTCGATCCGATAGTCGTGGGGGGATCGGAGGGAGGGGGAATCCGGAATATTTAGCCATGCGTAACTTTGGAACGGGTGATCGGATTCGAGTGAAATTTAATAACCGAACAGAGGGCGTGCATGTGGGGATCTTTTTCATGTCCGGACCGGATCCGACAACAATTGGGGGGGGGGGGGGGGGGGAATACGTGACCGGATTGGACTGGAGAGATCGGGATGGAACTTTGTGGGAATAACAAACAAGTCCAAAACTGAACTGGATTGCTCCGGCGACTGTGGGGGGAGTTTGAGGGGCGGGTCCGGAATTCCGGTGATCGCGAGTTAAGGTACTTCCAGATGTGCTAGGACGATGAAATTTGGCTGGAGTGTTAGAAATTCGACAAGATTGGCTTAGAAATCGCCACTTTTCAAATCCGACCATTCCTTAAAGTACCAATCATGACCGCAAATTAAGAAAAATACTTTTAAGCAAAATATGCATTTCCATCATCCCCATGAGCTCATGATCATTTTTGCTTCAAGGGTTTTGCTTATAAATGAAGTTCTAGCTCCCTTAAAGTGTGCATCTTAACCGCAAGGTCGAAAAGTACTTTTATCAAACGATACATCTCAACCCATGAACAGTTGTCCCACAAGGGTTATGCAAAAAAAAAAAAATTCTTGCACCCTTAAAGTGCGCATTTTACCCGCATTAGTGGAAAAAAAATACTTTTGATCATACGTATATATCAATGATCCCTAAGAGCCTGCTATCGTTTTTGCCTCAAGGGTCTTCCTTACAGATAAATTTCTAGTGCCTTTAAAGTGCGCATCATTACAGCCAAGTTCAACGATAAAATACTTTTCCTCTAGCTCCCTTAAAGTGCGCATCTGAACCGCACAGTCGAAAATTACTTTTGATCAAATAATACATCTCAACCCTTGCAAGTGCCATATGAGCTTACAGCTCTTGTTATGTTGCTGTGGCAGTTCGCTCGAGTCCAGAGATACCCAGAGACTGGGTACAGAACCAACTTATCCTGTTCCTGGAGGTTGAACCTCCTAACCCCCCGCCCTGGATACGACCCTGCCTAAGAGGAGTACCAACAGAGAGATCCACTCGGAAGATTGCGGCCGGATTCCAGATAATCGCGGACAATTTCCAGATTTCCATCAAGACTGGCAGAAAACATCTGAAAATGTCCTCGAACCTCTAAGGAGTACCAGTAGAGATATTCGTTAGGAAAATTTCGGCCTGTTTCCAGATAAACAACAACGGGCAAATGCAAGTTGCATATGCCCGTTGTTGTGCAAGTCGTTGTTATGCAAGTTGCATATGCCTGTTGTTGTTTATCTGGAAACAGGCCGAAATGCAACTGCGCTGAAGTTGCATTTCGCTGCGCTGAATTATTTAAAAGAAACAATCACGAGTATAACACAAGAAATGCAGAACTACTGGCAAGCCAAGCGAGAAAAACTACACGTTCAGGATTCGTAATAAAGCATATGGGAACTACAGTTTGGAATTCGATTCCATGTGAAATACAGAATTCGGCAAGTTTACCACAGTTCAAGGACCGATTAAAGAAACATTTCTTGGCAGACCATCATTGACAGAATAAAATTTTATTTCATTTGTTTTGATGAGTGGTTGTTTTTGGTACGACGGCATGGTATCCCACTTATTGTGTTTTTTTCTTTCTTTTCTTCTTTCTTTTCTTTTTTTCTTCCTCTTTCAGTTTTCTTCTCTTTTTTGACAAAGTGTGTGAAAATTAATGTAAAGTGAAGTTTCTTTTTGACTGCCCCCACAGGCCCATTAGGGCTTTCCTGCAGTCAGAGCCCAGAGGTATGACTACATGTATAAAGAATGGTAAGAGTATTATAAAAAGTTTTGTCATGTAGTTTAGTATATGTAAATTGGTTTGTCTAATAAAGAGTATTAAACTAAAAAAACTAAAAAAAAAAAAAAGAAAACAAAAAGCACTTTAAACTCGACCCCGCAGAGATTCTGGCGTTAACAAAGTTAAATGACACATCATCAGCAGAGTTCTTCCTCTAGGGATTCGTAGGCTATAAACTCTCCATCAGATCCATGACGTTTGCGAAATCCGTTTATGTCACATTTCGGAAAGTCAGTAGCAAGCTTTCAGTAGCGTAACATAAGAGAAAATTTTATATCCCAAAACCAAAATTTTACAAGGAAGCTCATTATCCGATGAATCAGATTTGGCGAGTAGAATCAAGAGTTAAACAACACGTTGGATATAATATATGGTGTTCGTTTCAAAATTGGATGAAGTTTACAAGGAAGCTAATTACCTGATGGATCAGATTAGGCGATCAGATACAACAGTAAAACAGCATGCTGAATGAGGGTATTGTGTTTTTTGTTCCAATACTGGATGGATAATTCGCCCGGAATGAGCCGGAAATTTTAAAACGGACAGGATTGAACGAAGAAATTGACTAAGGGGAATTGACAGAGAGGTAAAATAACATTCAATTCAATTAAATTTGTTTTCAAACCATTCATGGACAAGCCGAATTTGAGCATGCTGAGGATATGCTTTTATTTCTTACGCATAAGAAGGGCAAGACAAATTTTGGTGACATTCGTCAGCTGGTGCTGTTTCTATTTTATTTTGTTTTACTGCCATGTCCCAATGAGGTCTCCAGGCCAGGATCCGCAAAAACCGGAAACTGGTATGGAACCAAAAACTTTTTGACCAAGAGTAAAATGTCAGAAGATGTGCTGGTTTAGCCTCGGGCTTTCATCGAACAGTATGTTCGATCGGAATTCGGAAAAACCGGAAATTGGTAGAAACACAAATTTCGTGATCAAGTTGTTGGATTTGCTGATTTAAAGGAAACATGGCATGATAAAACCTTAATTCAGATAATTTCCCCACCGTACCGATACCCCGCCCCCCCCCACGAGTCCGGCAAAGCTTCGAGGGTTAGAGTACCAGGGGATCGACGGCTATGGTCTATGTATATGATCTGTAGTCACCTTTCTGCACTCCGTGGATCGTCTTCCTGGAAAGTAAAAACATGCCCCGGTTTGTGATCCTATCGAAACTTTGGTGTTGTTCACTCGTTTTATTCAATAAACTGTGATGAGCGGTTAAACAAGAGCTGTGACTTGGTAAGAAAAGTGCTTCCCATCCGAAGAATGTAACGGAAGGAGACGGCCTACGCGGCTACATACCTCAATGACTCAATACCATCCTGCAGTATTCCCAACTTGAAATCTAGCAATTACTTATGTAACGTTCTCAATTTTCAAATTTCGCAAACTTCATGAGTCTCATGGAAAGTTTCACTGAATTCCATACTGAGGAATTCACTGAAATCGTTTTGCTGAAAGAGACCCTAGCACTATTTACTGTTTATGTTGCAGTATTTTAAATAGTCGAATATTTTAAACCTAGACTCTGCTTTCAACAAATTACATACTGCTTTGGCTGTTTTAAGACTTTTCTAGGCCGGTTGGATTTTTTAGCAAGAACAGGTAAAAATTTACATACCGTGTTTTTCTGATGAACAAACATTTTGAAAACAACCGTCGAAAGCACGAGTGCAGAAACCACTGATAGGTCGTTAGGGGGCTAGAATGTACCGTATGAAAACGGGTCGCAGGGTTTAACAATGGATGGTTCGATTATAGAATAAGGTTACATTACAATTATTATATAAAACACATATAGTATAATAGGTAGAACGCCAGAATTTCTACGGGATCCAGGGCGCTGGATTCATAGGCCGATTTCTGAAGGCGGTTGACCTGAGTGGCGGAAACTTTTCAGCCTGATTTCTTCTTCCGCTATTTCTGGGATTGGACGAGTTATTTTGCAGACGAGCTTTTCTCGGCGGTCGTCGCCCGAATCGGCGCCCAGCGCAAATTCTCTCGATTGAGAGAATTTGCGTCCGCTTTTCTGGTTCGCTAGAAACCGCTAGAAATCGAACAGATTCCGTCGGTTCTTCAGTTGCGTCGAAAATCTACGGTAACTTTCCTAAGGGAGGCACAAACCTTTGTCAGTGGGCGAAGCCAAGTTCAAAGACGATAGTGATGAACTGAGATTCACGTTAGATGCCACTGAGAGCATGGATGGATATTGGGGGGTGTCCCCCTCCCACTCCTCCACGGGTAAGCACGTCTCGACCATGGCTTCCAGACAGTTTACGAAAAGCTCGGCACTATCAGCTGTGCAGTTGGACTGAAAAATAAAACAAAGCCAGTTTTAGTACTAGAATTTAGATACCTGCATGGGTAGTGCAGGCAGTATAAGTGAACGAGGTGGAATCATGGTTTCAAAAAAAAAGATGACGAATTGAAAAAAAAAAATGCTTCTGAAGCTCTCAATGCCTCAAAAATGCTTCTGAAACTCCAAAACTGTACACATTCTTCCAAAAGTGGGCAGGTTAACAGGTTACCCTAATTTGTTCAAAGTAAGCGTACCGGTCACCCAGGACACTCAGAGCACCCCGGACAGTCTGGTGGATTGTCTAATCAAGGCAGTGCAAACCTAGTAGTTGTCTGAATCTTGTGTATTGCTTATCTTCTTTCATAGTATTTACAGTGTTGCTGAATATGTAAGTTGACTTAGGTCTACTTTTTTCACACACTGTTTAACTCCTCAGTTTTCAGGGATAGAAATAAACAAATAAATTTCAATATGAAAAGACGAAACGACACTCATCATGCACTCCACACCTACTGAAAGTGACCGAATGACCCCTTACTTCTTACAGAAGTGCAGCTCAAATTTTCCCCGTTACAAAAAATGCCAGTTTTCTTAGCTTGTATGGAAAAAGGTCTTGATTTCTTGTTCCATTCCACCGAATTCTGTCAACTTGTAATATGCCTGTTTTGCCAGGCGATGGCTGACTACTAAGGCGTAAAGACGCGGTTGGTGCCGAGTTCTAACGATCGCCAAGGCGCTTAGTGTATCGACGGCGCCGTCGACCGAGCTTTAAAACGGTTATACAGATATACAACAATGGCCGACTTGCTTTGAAGAGTTAGCTGTGCTCAAGTAATTTGTGGACAACGTTGGCTACCATGAGGATTTTGAAGGAAACAAACGTAACAGTGTTCGTAAAAATATGACCCACCGAAAGATATTAACGTCTCCCACCTTTTCCGCCCACGTGCACCAAATTCTTTAACTAATCTTTGTTTAATGGGGGCGTAAGTTGGGGAGAGGATGTCCAAATTTTTCTGAGCTTCCAAGGCTACCTTAAGTCCAAAATGTGAAGAAAAAGTTCTAAAGGCGATTTGGAGCAGGTTCTACCTGATGAAATTTTTTCGAGAATTAGTCGTATGGAGTTGTACGAAAAAGTAGCATGCAGTAGTAACTGTTGCCACTGCATGCTACTACTAGCAAACTTGATGCTATTACAGCAAGATTGGATGCTATCGAATTACTGCTTAAGATTAACCCAGTCGGAGGCACGTTAAATCCAAGTATTCCATACTACTACATTTCAATACATGCAACTTTTTCGTACGGCTACCATACAGCTACACAGACAAATAATTTTTCATCGGATAGCTCGACTTGTTCCAAAAGGCTAGAACAGAAACCTCTAGAAAAATTACAAGCAGTTACTTGGACTGGACCTTGGACTGCCCAGGCGACAAAATGCCCAAAGGACAGCAATGGTCTTGGCACGGACAAATGAAATACATTCAAACTTTTACCAGAGCTTACTCCCGCCGTTCTCTGAGGACACCCATGGCACGTATTTACTTGTCCTAGGAGGTCACTCTCAGTAGGGTTTGACGGAGACGAAGCGAAGAGTGCTTGCCCGGAGATAGGGATGATCTCGGAGCGTATGAATATGCGTGTTTGTGCCTCGGTTGAAAGGCCGAGGTGGGATGACCGTAGCGTTTCGTGCGTTCTGTTGCAGGTCCCGTTTCGAAGGGCGGACCGGTGCGAAGTGCGTGGTAATCCGAAAGACGGAAGATTCACGGGGCAAACGAGATTGCAGGGGACACGCCTTTCGAGGCTGTGATGACCACTTCTCGTGAGTTCTGTTGCGGGTTCCGAG
This sequence comes from Branchinecta lindahli, assembly GCA_023053555.1. Classification (NCBI taxonomy): domain Eukaryota; kingdom Metazoa; phylum Arthropoda; class Branchiopoda; order Anostraca; family Branchinectidae; genus Branchinecta; species Branchinecta lindahli. Next base: position 29,471,599 of record JAKZAO010000012.1, on the reverse strand, counting down.
TATTAGGATTTAGCGCTGAGCACTGGTCCATTTGGCTGGAGAGACGGATTATTATCACCATCATCAAAAAGAGACTAATGTTCAGATTCGATGAGGATCGCAGCCAGTTCACCCCACCGTTAGATTCCCGAGATTCTCCGTTTCCGTTCGATTCTCCGTGTGTTTTCCCACGGAAGTGACTACCTCTATTTTCAGTTCCCTTTATTCCCTTGACCAGCAAATAATTTTGCAGGTATACTAATTTACTCTACGGTTTCAAATGCTAGCTCATACCAAGAACAAATAATCTGACAGAACCTCCGTCTCCCTATCTCTGTAATATGACTACGCGTCCGCTACGAACGAGCGGGAGGTAGTAGCTTCGTGCCACCACGTTTCATTACCTCTACAAATAGCTAAATCGCTGTGAACCGCCGCTGAGGAAAAGGAGAAGTTAAAGCTGATTGGTTCTATTGACGCGCTCCTGAGCGGGTCAGCGCGCGGAGTCCGCCTCCTGCTAGCCTCCTTCAGCATTTCTTGTGCGATAAGCAACGGCGAAGACGGAAGAGGAGTAAACGAGTATCAACATTAGCTCAAAACTACAGTAAATACGTCTAGGTCCGCTCAGTTTTCCTATGGGTTTTCATAGTCGCCGCATGCGACTAAAGACAGAAGTTCTATCTGATTATTTGTTCTTGCTCATACCTTAGTGAAGGGGCCAGCGAACCGCCAAAGACCCCCGAAGCCACAGCTCTGAAGGTAATGTAACTGCTGCTGATTCGCATCTTCGCAGGCGACCATATTCCGGATAATGCTGTGTACTGAGGCCAGAATGGCTGGATCGTGGCAGAGTGACAGTACATTATTGATCCTGCCATCCAGTAGGCTGTGTCTGTAAACGAAACCAAAATTAGAGGAGTCGGACGACTAGGCATGATCAATTTCCGACTTTTAGTCGCGATCCAGCACGCGCCTCTCTACAGGATACGACGACGATGATATTGACATATTATTGCAAAAGCCAACATGCCATAGCAACAACAAATACACTCAAAAATAAGAAAGGAAAAGCAAATCACAAACTCACCATAACCAAAATATTTATATACACAAAGCCTTATCGATGTTTTTCTGCTTTCCGGATGAACTTCGCTCGAATTTTAATTACCCAGAAATATTAATTCTCCATTTGTTCTGCCACGAATCTTAAAACGAGTGGTCTTTTTAGTCAAAAGACGGGGAAGAAATGGCCCCCCACCCAGGACGCGACCAAACACTATACACGTAACAGCTCGTTCTCTGAGAAGTTTCATTCCTGCGTGTGTTGACCTGTTCAACTCGCATTAGTTATTAATATAATCCGAATCATTTGTGTTATTTCTAATGAGAACATAACATGTTAAACAAGACCAAAGGTTCGGATGGGATCCCAAAAATTGAATATTTGATTCAGACGAACAGGTTTTGTTTTCGTCAGACCCAGTGTCCATAAGGATTAAGGTGAAACGGCTAATCAGCGCTGGAGTTCGATTATGTTTGTTTAGTTATTCAACATTTTAAGCATTCCTTCTTACCCATGAATCGAACATCTAATAAACTTCAAATAAAACTTTTACTTTTAACAAATTTTAACATAGACTTATACTTTAACAAACTTTCCGGTTTCGGCCAGATTCCGGTCGAACTAGTTATCCGGCGAGAAAATAACTTTCATATTCGTATTCAGCATGCCTTCTTGCCCCTAAATCGAACATCTAATCAACTTCAAATAAAACTTTAGCTTTTAACAAACTTTCCGGTCTCGGCCGGATTCCGGGCGAGCTACTTGTCCGGAGAGAAAATGGTTTTCATATTCGTGTTCAGCATGCCTTCTTACCTCTAAATCGAACATCTAATCAACTTCAAATAAAACTTTCACTTTTAACAAACTTTCCGGTTTTGCCCGGATTCCGGGCGAACTACTTGCCCGGCGAGAAAATGGTTTTCATATGCATGTTCAGCGTGTCTTCTTACCCCATAATCGACTATCAAATCAGCTGTTTAAAAATATTTTGCTTGCCCATTAATTTAAACCCCCTCCCCCACCCCTAAATCTAGGGCTACAAAGCCCATCTACGAACTCGACCTTACTCTTGAACCAAACAATGCTCACACTAAGTTTCATCAAAATATCTCATTCCCTTTGAGAGTTATCGTGCTCACAGACGGATGGACGGACGGACAACTTTCGCGATGTCATAGATATCCCTCCACTTACGTTTTGGGATCCCAAAAAGGAATAAGGGAGTCATGATAAAGCGTGTTACCTGATTTGAGGATTTTAACATTTTTACTGAGGAAGAGAGTGTGGGTATTCCCATCTAGGTAATGAGATACATACCTGCAACTGAAGATCAAGGTATGGAATCTAGTGCGAAGTCTGAACTGAAGGAGAAACATATACAGTCCGTGTTGCGGCGATCTTTCCTATCACCTAAAAACGGCCAAACATTTGAAGAAAGTGATGATACTTACATAATGGGGAAGACCTTGGGGAATATCACTGATCCTTCTGCCAGGTACTCATAGAGCACTCGCATCTCGTTATCATCCGTTGTGTACTTAACCAAAGTCGCAAGTACCGTTAGTACTAAGGCTTGAGTAGGGCAGTCAGTCAGGACTTCAGGGTCTAGCAGGACGTTGTTCTCGTTGCTAACTGACACCCGTGTGGAGCGGTCCCGTTCCTGGACAGAAAGATCTCCCGGCTGTCCCGTCGGCGACACATCGCCCTGTAAAATTAATAGCGTTTTGAGGTCAATCTTTAGAGAAGAACCGAAACCCAATACCATTCCATTAAGTTCCTTCTCTATGCTAAACCACAACAATCTTGCTATTTTTGTTTCACAATTGTTCGCGTGACTTCGCTGTCAGACCAACTCCAATTTTTCCATGGAGAGTTTTTCAGTTGAGTCCCACCCATCGCGTTTTGTGATTGGTTCAGTCGAAGGTGCGATCTGTGCAAACCAATCAGAGAGTATGCCCGTTGGGAGCTGACCGTGGTATCGGTTTTGAAAATAAACTAAATTGGAAACTCGAAAGCCAAGGGGCCACGTAAGGCTAAAAACCGCCAGAACTATTTTTAATCTTAGAAAAAAAGGCCGAGTTTCAAAAGGAGAACAGAAACTGCAGGCTATCTGCTGCGACGTGTGCCTTAAAAGCTGATGCCGAAGATTTACCATGGGAACGAATTCAAACAGAAATTAGTTGCGTTTATGATCGAAGTTATGATCGCCGTTGGGGTAGCCGGTGTCTTAGTTCGTTTTCAAACGTCGTCAAAGTTCACCGTTTGCTTAATTATTGATTTTACGACTCCGCCGATTCTTGCCCGGTCGCCCTTTCGTCAACGTTTCACCCAAACTTCGAGCTTGCTAGCTCACGAAGTTCGACGGTCGAAGTTTGAAGGACAAAGAAACTGTGACCGGCGACCGAAAACCGTTTTTAAAAAGAGTCCTTTGAATTTGAAGGTAATGAGTTCAAACTACGATCCAAAATGTAATCATTAATGCGATCAAGAGTTTTTCTTTTGTGACGAAAGCATTGAAAATCTTGGGCTAGCAGTCAAAAGTGTGGTCGATAATTTTAAGCGGCTACAAACATTTTTCCAGTCCGTAACCATCTTGATCACTGGAAGCTCCCAGAAGCTAGTTCCATCTTCCATCACCACGTGCCTAATAGCCAGTAAGATACTTGCCTTTCCGTCGTTCTCCCCTCGTTCGAGTGTCCTTGGCTCTCGACCGGTTGGAACGGAGAAAGATCGCTGCGTTTTAAAAACAGCGCGCTGAAGAAAAGAAGGTCATGCAAAAAATGCTGAAAATGTGAAAGAGAGGCACGCGTGCATGCGATATTAGTAGTGTGCATGGAAGGATAAAGGGAAGATCTGACTGGTTTTCACACATAATATACTTGTTACTACCTTTTTTTTTTTTTAGCCTCAGAGAAGCAGTGTTGGTCACCGGTCAAAGAGCTTTGCTGTCTTAAGTCAAATCAAAATGGTTAACTGATTCGATTTTTTCTTCAGGTAGACCATTATCACTTAAAACTTTTACAGTCGCTTTTCAAGTTTCCAAACCGAGGAGAACGAAACTACGAGAATTCTTTACAGAAACTATTATTCTCTTAGAAGAAAAGAACTAGGACAATAGACAAATGCCGTTTTTCTTAGATTTCAGGCAGGGAAGTGGATAACGGGATTTTGCAGCGAAATATCCAGATACGCTATTTAAGCTTAGAAAATCCATTTTTGGAAGAAAACCAGTCAAAAGTGCACTAGTACTAACGTTAGAAACACTCATCAAGCCCGACTAACGCTAGGAACGGACAGGAGTTCGTCACAGAAGTATTAGAGCGCTATATTTTCTTTTCACTTTGCGTACGAATTCCCTGACTTGTCCCATCCGTTCAATTTTAGTCGGTTGATACAGGAGTTATAGGCATACACTCAAATCGTCACAGCCAGACATACTTTGATACCCATGAGGCCGGGTAGGCAGCTGGGTCTAACGGGGTGACGTGGGGTAGGCATAGAGCTTGACCGTCGAGTCCTAAATAGAGCCGCGCTTTGCACTTCTAAGTCCAAGCTCCGCCATTTGTTACAAACCTAAATGAGCATAAAATACATTTGGCAGTGCTTCAAATGCTGTTCAAGCAAATAGCCTATCTCCTCTGTCGCCCCAGCCTAAGATCAATGAACGAAGCTAACAAAGAAACTATAACACGAGTACCATGGGCACACTCCGAAAGACACTTTTTTTTACTACAATTTGGTAACCGCACAGATTTCTTTAATGCAAGTTTTTCCAGAATTAGTAGCAGTTTATTCTTTAACGAAACTTTTTTTCTCATCTTGTGATTCCTGTCCATTATTTGTAGTACGAAAATACAAGTACTATTTTCATGCGGCTTACAATACATTCACATAAGCTACTGTTCGTGAACAGCCTAGCTATATAGGTGGGTTGGAATTTGCCTCACTTTGTCTTGGCACTTGTATGCGGCGGTTGACCCGACCGTGATTGAATCGACGATTTCTTCTTACATTACTTTTTTTGACAACTTTGGATCAAGGATTATGCGTAGAGCTTGAGTGAGCATTTTATTCGCAAGATGGGTAGCCAATCCCATATTGGGATAAAGTGCCATAGATCATGGGAGTTGAAGTCTACAACTTGCAACGACGCCTCTATAATAACTATTTTCTTGGAAGTAAAGAGCGCGGTCCTGCTCGAGCGACACAGACCGACAATACGGATGGTCTATTTCCCGAATCCTAGTTCACAGCCACCTTGACTGTGGTTTAGTTCCCCAAGATCATCACCATCACCAACGTTAACCACAACTTTAGGATGTATATGATTACATTCCTTCAGCAACAAAAAGGTTCGAGCCTCCCTGACACTGGTTTCGTATTCTCCCTCAATTCACAAAGTGAAAGCTTTTTTTCATTAAGTTACGGATCTACTCTCCCATCTCGATGTGATGGATACTGAGCATGAGGCGAAATGGGACAAACATAGGTTAACTCGACTGGAGGGCTGTACTGGTATAACACCAATCTACTTCCACGGACTACGAGCGAGCTACGGTCTAAAATACAAAACTGTGCCATAGCACTGGGTATAGTGTCTAAAAGCGGGCTGCAAAAACAACTGAATACCCTAGAAAGAAATAAATCATACCTGCTGAACGGGGGTTTGCTTATGCAGTTTTGCCTGGGCAAGAGCACTCTGGTCGAGCATATCCCAGGACTTTTGTCTCCTATTGGCTGAAGGAGTCATGGGGGCGGAGCTACCTTCTTTAGCCAATGAGACGAGAGAGGCAGAGCTGGCAGCGGAGGCGCCCTGAGTCCAACCACCACCTGCAAGGAGGAGGTTTATTTATACCCATCTACCCGCACCTCTAACTGGTAGCGCGGGGGGAGTAAGGAAGTGGGCTACACTTTTGAAGTTCGGTCAGACTAAAAAAAAAAGGTTTGTGTGAGTGCTACTTTTTTTTTTATAGAACTATTGCAGTTTGAAAGGTAGGGACATGGCCTGGCAGAAGGAATTGCACGCCGTCAGTGTCACCACCCAATCTTGCAGCAACATTGGCCCTTAATATCTGCGGGTGATTCTCCAAAGCTACGGCCTGATGACGAACCTTGCCAAGATGGGCCAAAACATCGCCGAAATATACGTCATCTGACTACTCCGTTTTGTATTACCAAACATTTGACTTCTTGTTTATTTTCAAAGAGGAGGAAAAGGGTCTACATACCCATTATAGCCACCGTAGAAGCTGTCGAATGAGTAGGCGACGCTTGCTGTCCAGAGGGAGTGTGACTGGGACTCTGGCTCAAAACTGGGTACAGGGGTTGGTGTAGCATCTGGGGTAGGGGGCGGTCTGGAATGACCATCTCGTGAACGCTGTCGCTCTGAGAGTGGTCTGTATTCCGCGAGATGGGGTGAGCGTGGCAGCGGCTCCGCACTTCCTCCGAATTTGAGACCAGAGCTAAAAGAGAAAAGACGAAGGAGGTGAACAGCCTGCAGTATTTCCTATTCTGACCTTGCGCTGATGGTCACTCTTGCTACAACGAAAGTTAGTTTTGACATCTAAAAGGGGGGGGGGGGGGGCTAGCGTTCTGATTTCATACCGTCGCCAGACTTCCTTCCCTAATGGCACGGTAAATAAATTAGCTGTGACTGCGATCCAAGCTACGTAGTCGCTCTATCCGGACTTCCCTCCCTCTTGATAACTGACTGCGATCCAAGCTTGTAAAATCAAACTGGGATGGAAAGTGCGCAATTTTTTAAAACAGAAAGATCGAAATTTCCATAGGTGAACAGAAACCTGAATAGAGAAATCACAGCGAGAAAATATAACAGAGTCAACAACAACGACTGCTCGAGAATGTTTCTCATGAGATCATGCAACTGACAATGTCCCAGCCTGCTCATTTGCAGAACGGCGAAGAACATCCAAAAGGAAAACCTGAACTTTCAGAAGCATCTTAAAAATAAACATAAAAATTGCTCAAACAAGCCTCAAGTTAACTAGCCTAAAGTGAGAAATTAAACTGAGAGATATTCCTGATAATTCAGCTGTACCAAAGTAACAAACTGTCACATCAGGTCATGATTTATGTCACTGATCGATGTTCTTACCTGCAAGGTACGGTACTGTTTCCGGACTGACTTCAAACTTGTCCCTCTTGTAAGTCTTGGCGACAATCCCCAAAAGCATCTGCAGCACTCGGGCGGTTCTGGAAACTGTAGTGGGAGCAGGATGGCGGTACCCTTTTAAGAGGTGGCCAACAACAGCGAAGTGAAAGCTCGCTAGAAGAAAAATCGTTTATGATCAGAGTTTTTTTCCATATTCTTCTCGCAACACAGCAAAACAGACTCGAGCCCCTGATTATGTTTTTGTTCTTCCGTTTTCATCTTCTTCTTTTTTGTGATGTTTGCGTTTGCAGGTGTTGGTTGATAACACCTTTACACGACCCGTATTACTAACTTCTTTCTATGCTTCGCTGTTCACTATTTCAATTACACATATTGTTCATATCTCTCAACTGCATACCCATATCTATATACTAATCATTCATACTTCCGTTTTCAAACCGTACTTCGAAATGTGCAAAAGGGTTTCACATTCCCATAGAAAACAGCTATGGCAACTGCCCATTTCAATCTTTTCTTGCTTCAGTTTTGTTTTCAGAAGGACGTATGGCTGTTTACTATGCTTATACAACTCCTATTATAAATATTATATTCCCAGACCAACGATAATTCGGTGGCACAGCACTGGCCTTGTAAGCCGAAGGTCGCATGCCCAAGTCCTTCTAATCACTCTGGACAATTATCTTCGGCAATAATAAATTAAGGGGGAGGGAGGCTTACTCCCGGCGTGAAGTTTCCACTCTAGAAAAAATATAACGAACAGTGAAATATATAGTGAGACTAACCTTTAAAACTCAGGCCGACTGCATGATCTAGCTGCTTGAAGTGCCACTCCAGAGGTTCTCGGGCTGCCATGATTACTTGCTCGATTGTCTGAAATAAACATGACACACTATAGTATCGAGGCAAAACTTGCATGACCTTTCAACTACGTAAAAGGACAAAGTATACGAGAAGTCGTCCTTTTCGTTTCATCAGGGCTTTAAATCACCCATGTGTTACGAATTGCCTGCCATCTCGCTCTGCTCGACACGGGCAAAAAGTACAGTCAGCCGAAGTTGAATGAACTCCAGTAACATGCTGGTAGCAGATAAGAGTGAAACTACGAATAGTTTTGTCCCCTCATTAAATTTGTTTCTCTACGTAATGGAAGTTAGTAGGTTACTGGACCCCAATCGTTATTTTGTACATTGTTTGTTTTCAATATTTTATATGTAATTTGACCACAATTTGTTCTATGTTGACACATTTTGTTGTTTCTGATTTATGTCTGACGTTACTACCTGCTACTCGGCTTGTCCGTAACTGGTGATAAAATAAAATGAATTGAATTGAACACATGTTACGTCAACCTTTTTGAATAGGCTAGATTTGTGCTAATGAAAGCGTATTCTTGTGAACACGAACAATGGTGCAAAATTCACCTTGTTGAGTACGAACCTGAAGAGTTAGTCTGCGATTCGATTTTTCGTGGAAGCTTGTTTGGCTTTGCGCTTTTTGGCTCACAGTTCGATGTAATATGTGATCAAAACAATACTCCAAGCCTTACCTTTTCTTCAAATGCTCCTTGTGAGTCGAGCGTGTGCAAATTCTGTTCCAACAGAGACAAGCCTGATGCGTAGAGTGTAGTGTCATCTAGCTGTAATACCGAGGTAGCTACCCAAAACAGAGCTGCGTGGATGGGCGACTCCTACAAAAAACCACAACAACAACATATTATTAGTGCTGCAATTTCGTTCCCTCCCCATACCTTATGACATAAAGCTATGGTATTGGACTGACACAAATTCGTTTACCACAAATCGAGTGGTATACACAACAACCTCAGTGCAGATATTTATCTACTAATAACTTTTCTCGAACAGATATGTAATGTATATCTTCCTATGTCCCACAGGTAGTTATATTATGACAATAAATTTTTGGGAGGATGATACGATATCGTATCAGCCTCCACAGAGGATGATACGACGCCGTATCAGCCTCCGCTGAAGTTCATCGAGCACTTTTCCTCAAATACTGAATTTATCGAGCACTTTTCCTCAAATATTAAAAAGTAGAAGCTGACCTCCAAAAAATTAATTAAAAAACAATACTTTCAGCAAAAAAACATAAAAAATAATTATTAATTGTATAAAAAATAAAATAAAATTAAAAGTATAAAAAAAATGACAGAACATCTTACTCTCTTAGACAACCAGCCTATGCCCTAGGTCATACCTTGTCACAATCAGATTTCCACTGAAAATACAGCTTGTCAACTAAAACAACATCCTACTATCCCTTGTTTTCCAAAAGCTAGTTATTAAGCACTGAAAAAATGACAGAACATCTTACTCTCTTAGACAACCAACCTATGCCCTAGGTCACACCTTGTCACAATCAGAGTTCCACTGAAAATACAGCTTGTCAACTGAAACAACATACTACTATCTCTTGCTTTCCAAAAGCTAGTTATTCAGCACTGAACACTTTCTTTGTCTGGACTTTTTCTGGAATTTTCTTGTCAACACGTGGTTTGTTTGTTTACGTTCTCCGGCGACCCCTAGCGGAGTCGTTTTAGAAGATCTGTAATAGATTTCACGACCGCTAGATGGCATCTGAATCACGAAAACTATTGTCCCAACAATAGTCATTTTAGTAGGTCTACAGTAGGCTTGGGTTGCTGCTTCACTAAAAATAAAATTCTCTACCCCGTTAGCGAAAGAGTACAACAAAAGAAGAATAAGTCCTACCTATGAAAAATATTCTGTTCGAAAAAGTTATTAAAGGTTAACTTCAGACATCGAGGCTGATACCGGAAAATAACAGCAAGATGGACATTGAAAATAACCTGTCCGAGCCGAAGGCGAGGCAGGTTATGGAAAATATCAGCCGAGCCGAAGGCGAGGTTGATATTTTGAAATGGCCGTCGAGCTTGTGATTCCGATATCAGTCGAGATGGAGGTATGTTAACTATTATAACTTTTTCGAACAGAATTTCCGCTTTTCGGGGCTGAAAATAATCCAGCCAATCACGTTTCAGAATTAGTCATAACAACCTCCGGGGAGGGTGATATGACAAATAACAACCTCTCCAGCAGGTTGATATGACTAATTCTGAAATGTGATTGGCTGGATTTTCCGTGGCGTTTTCATTGTGAAGTTTATCGTAATATAAGTGACCGTGGGTCATAGGAAGATATACATTACACACCTGTTCGAGAAAAGTTATTAAAGGTTAACTTCAGACATCGAGGCTGATATCGGAAAATAACAGCGAGATGGACATTGAAAATAACCTGTCCGAGCCGAAGGCGAGGCAGGTTATGGAAAATATCAGCCGAGCCGAAGGCGAGGTTGATATTTTGAAATGGCCGTCGAGCTTGTGATTCCGATATCAGTCGAGATGGAGGTATGTTAACTATTATAACTTTTTCGAACAGAATTTCCGCTTTTCGGGGCTGAAAATAATCCAGCCAATCACGTTTCAGAATTAGTCATAACAACCTCCGGGGAGGTTGATATGACAAATAACAACCGCTCCAGCAGGTTGTTATGACTAATTCTGAAATGTGATTGGCTGGATTTTCCGTGGCGTTTTCATTGTGAAGTTTATCGTAATATAACTGACCGTGGGTCATAGGAAGATATACATTACACACCTGTTCGAGAAAAGTTATAATAGTTAACATACCTCCATCTCGGTTCATATCAGAATAACAACCTCGACGGCCATTTAAAAATATCAACCTCGCCTTCGGCTCGGTAGATATTTTTCATAACCTACCTCGCCTTCCGCTCGGATAGGTTATTTTCAATGGCCGTCTCAGTGTTATTTTCCGATATCAACCTCGATGTCTGAAGTTAACCTTTAATATATTTCCCTCAGAACTGAGGAGTAAAAAATATAATACATAAAACAAAACTATGCCTCATCCATTCAGGACACTATATATATATATATATGTATAATATTTATATATATATAAAAAATTAAAAAACGAATGGTTTGTACCACTAAATTAGAATTGATAAGGCAAAGAGTGAGGAGGCATTTAAGACATCTGTTGACAAAGACTGGACTCGAAATCCTTGGAAAACAGTATAAGATTTTTAAAGTTTAACTGAAAAGCCAACTCATTTGTGTGTCATTTAACTGGATACACTGAATTATTTAGATTCTGCAAAGGGATTTTTGATTTTCCACTATCTGCTCTAGTTATGAGGCTCAGAATATCTCCAGAACTTCCCACAGCGTAAATTCTACTATGACGCGGGAAATTTTAATCTCAACACAAATGCGGCTTTTCAGTGGGCAGTGGTGAGATTGGTGAAGATTGCTTAGTTCCTGAACAAAAAAAAACTGATAAATCTTTCTCGTAAGGCATACAGCAAAAATACAAGCGCATAGAGGCACCGCAAATCACACGGAAATTCCACTATTTGAAAATCGATTATTTGTGAATAGCGGAACAACGAAGTAACTTATTTTCAGCGGGTCTTCAAGCCAATTTAAGTGAATAAGTGATGGGTAACTAGACTGTCCTATCCTAGCCCTTTTCGGTTAAACTTTAAGATGTCACCCATCAATCACTGAGCCAGTGCACAACAGGATTACCTTTCACTGCAATGGCAGTGTGATTCAAAAGCTAAGGTAAATCTGCCCTCTAGTTTAAGGTGTTTCAAGTCACTAATGAACGGGTTAAGTAGAATGCTGGGTTTTTCTGTTCGCTAATATTCATACGTATTTCTGATATTGCTTCTGCATGAATTTTTCACCAACAACTTCAATTAAGACCTTTTCATTCGGAGTTTTTGCGATCTTAATTGCGGCGACCTATCCGCGAAAATACAACACCCAAAGACTCCACTCACTTCGTCCACGAAGCAGCAAAAAATACATATTGCAGTAACTTTTAAAAAAGAACTTTAGCCAAGCGCATCATGAGCTGTCCATGACTAGGTTATTTCACGCTAAATAATGAACAGCCATATATAATTAGTGAACTGAAAGACAAAAGCGCTCCAAAGGCGGGATTTGAAACCACGACCTTTGGCTTACAAGGTCACTGATCAACCACTAAGCAACATAGGGGCTTGTGAACATAGTTGGCAAACCACTACAATATTCACATAGATGTGGACTATAGACCCTTGAGAGTAGAGTAGAATTTATTCACGAAGTAACTATCACAGCGAGGACACCGACTTTGTCGTCGACATAAACGTACTCGCTATATGGCCTATATATACAAAATACTTCGAAGTTCAAGGTGGATTTTTTCTTCTAAATAGAAACTTTCTTTCATCTAAATATTCCTATTCTGGTTAGTAAGTCAGCGAATACTTACAGGTCTAAGAAGCGGCTGAAGCCTAGTGAGACACATTATTATCGCATCGATCAGGGTTACGTCTGAAAAGCTCTCCAAAGCTTTCACAAGAATCCGCAAGAGCTGCTTCACATCTCGATCTGTGGTTGTTTTGCCTAGAGGAAGGTCAAATTTTTAGCAGAGAACTGACTGATGCGGCTCCGCAGCGCCGACCTGGCGGTCGTCATGGTAAACATCCTAATATTAGAGAGGAGGCAGGGATTCGAAGCACTCCAAGAGAGTTTATCGGGGGTTTGGCACAAAATCGTAAGGGTTGGTTGGTTCTGATTGGTCGGGTGGAATGATTCAAATAGCGTGCGGGTTACTGAAAGACGAATACAGAGAAGGATAATAAAAGAAGAATATAGATTCAATTTTAGGAGGAGATGGATAACCGAAGGCGTAAAAGTTGTCTCTGATTTACTATCTGAGGGTCCATACTATTTAAGACGCAACCAGCACTTGCTCAAATAAATTGTGGCTTCTCCCCTATTTTACACCATACTACACCGCGAAAAACGAATAAGGGCAGGACCCCTGTTCTGAAGGAGGAGCCCTGTTTTGATAAATTCGCTCCTTTAAAAAATTACTTACTAATGCAGCCAAAAACAATCAGCGCTCTGGGTTGAAGTGCTGGGTTGTATCTGAATGCGAAGCTTTTGCTCAAGTTGGTCCAGACCTGAAGCCAGTCACATCCGGGAATGTCACGGGAACAACCTTCCAAAATTTCAAGTAATGCGTCCATGATCGTCTCTAACGAAGTGAGTGGCATCTTCTCACGCTCGCCTGTAGCACCGGAAAAACTGCGCTCGACATTGTACCTAAGGTGAAATAAAATGAAAAAAGTCCTGTGAAAATAAATTGGTCACCCCGCGAAAGATCAGTGGTCAACAAGTTTCTTCTGTTGCGGGCGGGGGATAGTTGGCAGTGTGTTTTTTGAAGAATTATGATTGTTGTGTTGTTTCGGCTCTCAGAGTCGAGGTACCTGCTTTCTTTCTTATTTCTTTCCTTTTTCAAGTAATTTGTTCAATCAATCAATCAAGTTAATTAATTAGCCATAATTATCCATAAACGAATAGCACTGGCACGTCAAAAATAGAAAAACGATTGAGGTCACAATTCAAGTCAGGTCACTGAACTGTTAAAATTGTTCTAGGGTTAGTTCTATAGGGTTGTTTAATAGCTTGCAGGTTAGCCTCTAACTGTTAAATTGTTCTATGGTTGTTGTAGGGTTGTTTAATAGCTTGCAGGTTAGCCTCTCAGCATACCCGATGAAAAATTATCTCAAAATTAGTAGTATTATGTTGTACGAAAAAGTAGCATGCAGTACGAACTGATGACTTCATGCTTCTATGTCAAGGCTACCGTGTACTGCATTTTACTTTTGGCAAGACTGGATGCTTCTATAGCAAGACAGAATGCTACTGGATACTACTGCTTAAGACTGGCCCAGTCTGAGGCACATTTAATGATAGTATTCTTTACTATTACGTATGCAACTTTTTCGCACAACTATCATACAACTACGCAGGCTACAGATTTTTGATCGGGTGTGAGCGTTTTTCTTTTCTGATAAGCCCATTCATTCTGAGAACATATCTCAGGTATGACAAGCCATGACACACTCGCAGAATTAACTTACGCGAAGAAAGGAAAGGATAAACTCTCGCACGCTTGCTATTTTCTACGGCCAAAGGTGGCCGAGCAGTTAATGCGTAGGCATTTGTGATCGTGTGGAGAGTTTGGTATAGCGTGTGTAAGTATACGGTATAGAACGAGTCTTTCTTTCTTTTCTTTTTTGTGCCATTTATCTTGTCTATGTGTAGTCACTGTATAGCATGAGGCCGAGCGAAAGAGATGAATCCCTGCCGGCCCCCAGTGATCGATTTATCAATCGTTTTAACTTGAAAGAACCTGAACTTAGGACTTTTGAATGATGACGTGCGTAGGACTAGATTTCAAATCCTTGCAGAGACACGTAAGCAACGTTTTTATTAGGTGTTCTAAAACATAAACAAATATTCATTTATTTTTTTGACTTTAATGCCTGTGTTTTTAACTGTCTCTATCTGGAGGACAATGTGAACCGAACACAAAACACACATGGGCCTGTTATGGTCGCATCCGACTTGTCCTATATATTTTTTATTTATTTAACTTAATCAGCGGCCGACAAGGGCCATATAAATCTGCAAACCACAACAAAAACAAATTAACAACAACACACAGTTAACATCACAAACAAACCGGAGAAAAGTTGCAAAACAGAAACTCCCCCAACGACAAATATATTGGGAGCGTCAGCCTCATATGCAATCCAGCCAGGACAGCCAGCAACGGGTTCTGAGACTTGAGAATACGCTTCTACAAGGGCAGAAAAGCGCCTAATTTCTGGAAATGAGGGAAGGATAATACAACGCACTCCATCTGCGTGTTTAAGCAGAATACACACGTAAATGGAACATGAATTATGCAGCTAAACTACGACAGTCAATGAGAAACCTACATATAACTTACCATCTATCAGTGGCGTGTCGGACACTGGACCTAAAAGCAGTAACAGCGGCTGACTTGACTTTGCTAATGCCGAAGAGCAGGAAGAACTTCTGGAGCGAGAATTCGTCAAGGCTCAAACGGAGAACGCGTTGAGTATCCTCTGGAAAAGAAAAATAATTAATTAACTGAACAAAGTATATTATTTTCTATACCGACTTTGTCTAGTCGTCAACATACGATACTGTCCCAGCCAATCTTTATATTTCTTTTTAAGAGCGAATTCATTTAAGAACATACTTATAACGTAGGTATAGATCAAGAAGAAGAAAAATCGTACTAGGTCAGGGCACCTGACGTTTGTCGTTTATATTCTTTCAAACACAAAACGTTCATTAATATTTATCTCAGAATCCTCGCCGATCAGTCCTTCTTTTTGTATGTTTTTTCGGGCTTTACGTTTTACATAATATAAAACAGGCAAATGCTAATGACGAATTATGAGCTTGATATATGATAAGAGCCAGGCTCCTCTTGAAGTAAATACTAAAATCGCTTTATTTGGTATTTTTTTTTTTTTTTTGTTCGGGAGACCATGTAGGCTATGCAACACGATCGAAATGCCGTCGTGCAAACGCAACTGAGCAAAAATGAGCAAACGATAACAAAAAATACGGTGGATGGCTTGCATTTTATCTTATTTTACGTGAAGTTTTACTGAAAAGCCAGCGTGGCCTTTAATCTTGGGTTTGAATACAATTAACTATTTTTACTCGTGCTAAGTAGCCTATTTCTGATTTTTTTTTTTCACCTTGGTCACTAGGTGACGATCAGAATATGGTTTGATTCCAGATTGTAAGTTTACTTCGAAAAAGCCCGCAATTGCGTGTGACTCCAAAAATATATACTTTTCTGGCAGTAAAATACCGTTCTAGCTGCAAAATGTCTCAAGCATAGAGGTACAAGCACACAGAGGTATCACAAATATGAAACAAATGATGAAAATCGATTATAGGGAAAACCGAGCAACGAAGTGGCACATTTTCATCAGCTCTTGAAACCTACTTAGGCAAATGAGTGATTGATAACTAACTAAAATATCGACCCTAGTTGGTTAAACTGTAAAGTATTCGGCTGAATAAAGTGGAATGACTGATTGAAAAATGGTTCGGCGAAGTTAAATGAAGCATATCTCAACTATTAGGTAGGTAGGTAGGTAGGTAGTTTATTTATAACAAATTTAAGCAACTTCTAACAAACAAACATTAAACGACAAAAGAAAGAATCTGACTTACCAGAGAATGATGGTTTTGTGCAGGTACAGAGTGAATGAATAATGTTGATGACCAGTCCATGCAGCGACGCCCTCAGGCTGATTGGACCAGTACAAACGAGGAATGCGATAATATGGAATAAGTAAGGAAGGTGCTTCGCCACATCCAAACAGTTGTTGAAGGATAACATAAGAAGATAGCGAGCCAAGATGGCAATGTCATCCCACATAAGGTGCTGTTCGAGGGAAGAGGTAGGGGAAGTGCAAGTCTTCTCAAGGACCTAGGGAAGAATTCCAGGTTTTCAGTTTACATTAAAATTTATTCCTTAAGTAGGTACAAACTACAAAGGCACAATAATTCACTCATCCTTTATATAATTTGCTTTCTAACGTGCTGTGAATACCATTGCCCAACTCGCAAAAAGCATCGCAAAATCCTGCAGAAAAATCCCCAGTCTGCTCGGCGTCAAGCAATTTCATGACTAATGTTAAAAAATATGGGATGGCCAAAATTAGCCAGGCCAGGAATTAGCATCAGCTTATAGGCCTAACTGGCGGTGCTGATCTCGGATTCTCTGCCCTCATCCGGAAAGTGATATTAATCATTGTAATTTTATTGGCAAGTTACTGTACGTGATCTGGCAGACTAATGGCCATTTATGGGCCATAATGTGATATATCATTTGGTTCGATATATATTATTCAGTTCGATATTTTATAATTTAATGTATGTACTGTGGACGTAAAATCAACTAGTCGGCTTAGCACCGTTTCAAGATTTTTAAGTAATAAACTGGATTGAACTGAAACTGAACTGAAAGTGCAATGAGGGTTTGGGGGCAAGCCGTCCTTTTGCTTTCGCACACCCTTTCTGTAACCTTCCCCAGATTTCTTGAGGCATCTGTTGGGAGCTGGGTGAATTTGGTTTATCTTACAGAATTAACCCCCTCCCCCCCCGAAAAGGTGGGGGGTGGCCACCACCAAGAATTGAAACCCATGACCCTTCGTTTACGACTCTGGCGTGCTAACCATTCGGTAAGTATCACTGAAGTAATCCTTAGCTGACTTGACCATTTGGCGTAATTTTTCACGCATTAATGGTATCCGGGGTTTCTCTCCAGATTGATGTATGTAAATTTTGTTTTGTTTGTTTTTTGCATTTATACCAGTGTTTGTTATTTGTTTTGTATTTTTTTTCGAACCTAGTTGGTCGTCTCTTAGTTTAAATAAATAATAATAAATAAATTTAGCCTGGGCTGAAGCAGTAGTTGGAATAAAAGCCTTTACCTTTACCGCAGTCGATTCCTGTGTCGACGCATTTTTAAAGCTCAACTTTTCAAAAGGGAGAGCGGCACTCACCCTACATAGCCGACCGATGACTTTCCGCGCCACCAACGCCACATTCGCCGATGCCAGTGCGACTGCCGTATCAGCCATAATTTCCGCCTGCTGTGACCCTAACCCTCCGGTCACGGACCTCTTAATGAAGCTGTCGAGGACCATATCGATTAGTTCAGGGACCTGGCCAATATTTCCCCAGATTTTGGCCTGTATCGAAGGATACATCTCCACTTCCTCAATCGTGAGAGTTATTAGTTTGTCGAGGATCCATGCGACGCGCTGTCGCTTCGCGTCGTCTGAGTGTTTGCAGAATCTGAAACAAATACATTTGATTAACCTGAACAGGTCCGCTGATTAATTGTCAATGAATTTTCAAGTACCAAATCGAGAAGTATGTTTCCTGCAAGACTTCTAGACGCTGCAAAGGACGCTAGTGAACTGAACCACCAGTACCCTTCCCTCCTCGTTCGGTTGCTGGTTTTGTTTATGTTCTGTTCAGTGTGAAACTGTACTACCTGAGTTCTTTGTTACGAATAGTATATTAGAGTATTAAATGTCAAAATTAGCTTTCTTAATAGTTGGAGTAATTCGTGGTTTATCAACATCCTTGTTGTACTCCTTGGCTAGAGCATCATGCCCTCTGCCGTTTTTCGACGGGTTATACACAAATTGGTTGAATGCAAAAAGGAAAACATATCAGCCTCTAGACAGCCTGATTTGGCCGTGCTGATCTCCAATCCTCTGCACTCAGCGAGGGGGCAGTTGCAATGGGCAGTTGGGGGCAATCCTTGTGCTTTAATACACCCTTCCTGTCACCTTTGCATTCCCCAGGTTTCTCAAGGTACCCACTGAAACCGGTTCGACTTTTGGCTTGCCTTACAGCGTCACGCAACTAACCCCTACCCCAAACCAAATGGTAAGGTCCACCAAGACTCAGAAACAATTCCGATTCCATAGCATTAACAACTCGTCCAGGACGGAAAAGGCTATCATCTTTCCAAACACCCAAGAGGTAAACTTTAAAAGGATAAGTGAAACGGTCTGGCAGAGGAGCAGCATTGAACAGCGTACACCTACCTGACTAGATTTGGAAGCCACGGGGTCATGTATTCCAAGCACAAGTGTTTGAGCTCAATGGTTGAAGTACTGAAGCCCTGTATGCATTCTTCCAAGAATTCGAGAGTAAGATGGGGTTCGTTGTGGCTCAGTTTTTCGCTGATGGACTTGATGAAGAGAGTATTGTTGGCAGGAATGCAAAGACCTGGAAGAACAATTATTGACTAAACAACGAAATATATGACTGTACGGAAGAGTTATCAGAGGAAATATTCAGGAAATAACAATTTAGTAATGTATTTACGACCTCTGTATGAGAAGGCTATTCAACTCGTATTTCCCTAGTCGCTTAATCCACTTCTATCCCCGACACTTCGAATTCCTTGTGAGCTTTTCAATGCATCCCAACGGCCATTGACTATGTCTATCATGATCTGCTCTTTTCGCGACTTTTTGGCATCCATAGACTTACAGGCTTAAGATAAGAATTTTAACAAAAATCAACGACGTTACGAATTTCTCCCCCCCCCAAAACCAACAAAAAACAAATGTGTTTTCTCAGAAGGACTGACATTTTCAAAAGCATTCGACACCAGCGTCAGAACGCAATGTTTTGCGTTGCTGTCACAGAATTCGTGTCGTATGTCTCAGACGTAGAATCAGGGACCCATAAATTTCCTTTACAGGGGGATTGTCAATAAAAGATTTCTGATGCGCTCTTGACCGGTCGGAAGATAGTTCGAGAAATACCCACGGTCCAATCACGTCAAAGGCCAGATAGACAATATTTGGGATTGGCTGCTGGCGCCTTGAGGGAGGAGTCTCTTTGGCGCGCACGTCCAATGAGGCAAACAAGAATGCCGATTCGACTCAAGTGGGGATTTTTGGAAACTATATTTGGATCGGTCAACATAGCAATATAGAAGCATAGGAAACGACAAGCCCCCTGTAAAGGAAATTTATGGGTCCCTGGTAGAATGCTGCGCGAAATCGCAGAAGGCCTACCTGACGTCTCAAGGAGTTGTCCTTCAATTTTGAGATCGAAAGTGGCAGTTAGGGCACAGAGAAGATTATAGGCAGCAGTTCGAAGATTTGGATCCGACGAGCCGAGGTTAAGAAGTGCCATGTTGAGTAGGGTTCCAGGGACGTCCTTGGGCCGAATTTTCTGATGGACAATCACGGAGTCCTGAAAAGAAATCGGAGAGAAACTTAATCGGACATCATCATAATAAAAAGGGTCAGGAGGAACTGAAATGGACGGTAAGTGATGGGAAACATTTATCACGAAGTGTTTCACAGTTCAACAATTCGCATATTCGGCCTTATCTCGCGACAAACCAAAAACCATTATTCTTTAAATAATAACAAATAGATGAATAAATAATGTACTTTTATAGATATTCCTTCAGCTTAAGCTGACTGCGAATCATGTTTGACGATGCAAAACGGATACGTCAGCTACATCTTATTAGAGCCCTAATAAAATTTTGGGTCTAACAAAATGTAGCTGACCAGTTCTGACGTATCCGTTTTGCACCGTCAAATACGAATGTACTTTATTTCCTTAATAGCCTAGGTTATAGGTGCTAACATTGAATCGTCATTCGCGGCAAATAGCAAGTGACACAATTAGACAGAAGTTTTGTCTTTTCTCTCTATTATTCTGTACTTACTTACTGTACTGAGTAAATCTTTGATTTACTCCGTTTTCGCTGTCTGAATGGAAAGGGTAACAAAGAATATACTTATATACAATTACTATAATGATGAAAGATCCACCTGAGTAAGCGGAGAAAAAAGGAATATCTTAGTTTTTTTTAGCCTATTCATCACTTGCAGTTTGATGGAAATACAGATATATTACTCACAGGCTGGGAGAGTTCCCATCTCGTTCTTATGTGAATAATCGCCTGAACTATTGCGTCACAATCGTTGTGAATGAAAGAAAGAGGGCCGGACTCGTTGGCTATGGTCAGCGTAAACTGATTGTCATCTACGAGACAGACTTCTTCAATCTCTGACGCGTAGTACACATCGTTCAACAGCACGCTGTGCGACAGAACTTTTGTTTTCTCGGCAGATGTCACCTGGATCGCTGATGGGCCAACCTGGCGAAACACAAGACTATAAGCAACAGAAAAGGTAAAAAAAAAAAACAGAAAAAAATGTATCAGCATCAGCCCACACTGACAATGCTGACCCCCGACTCTCTTCCCTCTGCCATGGAGTGCAATGGGCAGTTGGGGGCAAGCCTTCCTGGTTCACCCTTCCCGTAACCTTTCCGAGAGTAAAAGTCGGGGATATAAATCCCAGAGTAAAAAGCTTCTTTCCATCTTTCGTGACACTTTTAAATGAATTTGCATTCCTTCATTTGAATTTATACATTTTGATTGTGTTTAAATTGTAGGCCTATACGTATGCATTTAAATCTGTAAATCTTTTATAAATCTTTTATTTATTGTTTTATTATCGTTTGCGCGAATGAAACCCAGAAGAAACAAAATTTTGCATGCTTTTATCGGGCGTCGGTCGACTCGTTGGCACATCGGGTTCTTTCCATACGCAAGAAATTAAATTCTGCACACACTTGTCGTGCAGAACACAGGAGAAATCGAATTCTGTATCCTTTTGTCAGGCCTCAATATTCTCTTCGGCAGATCGGGTTCTTTTTGGGATCCCAAAACGTAAGTGGAGGGATACCTATGACATCGCAAAATTGCCTTGAAAGTAATTTTTACACTAAATCCTGCTCTACTCTACCCTATTTCACTACAGTTCCGCTGACGCCATATTAAATAAGAAGAATCGATCGTGATATGGGAGTAAAAGAGACAATCAAAACGGTACCTTAATTGCGACCTTCGTGTCCTTGTGCGACAGTTTCAGGGCATTCACGAAGACCTTCAAATCTTCATCCAAAGACAACGTGGCACCAGGAAGCTTCAGCTGATCAGATTCGATGGACTCAGCCAGACGGACTGCGCTCTCCACGAACACAAGCTTCCTATTGCCCTGAAATGAAAATTTATCACAATTTAAAATAAAAGAAGAAAAATTTTGGAATGAAAAGATTGTAAGCGCGACCATCAATAGATTTAAAGAATAAGTACACTTACTATTTATTTATTTATTTGTGACCCGCTTTTTGGATAACAGCAGAGTATGAGTAAAATACAGAAAGTAAAATCCACATATTAAAACACTAAACAAAACAACGTATATAAACATGATTACATTATTTTCAAATAGTTTAAGAACACACTAAATAGACTTGAAAATGTTTACACAGTGACAAGCACATTAAATGAATTCAAGATTGAAAATAATTTCGTGGGCTGACAGGGCAGGATGTTTGTGGAGGGTAATTTGAATGCGAACGAAGGAGTGTACTGATACTATCCTGAACATTAAGATTCGAAACCAAATTACGATTAAGGAATCGTTACTTCATCAGGACATCGAGTTTCACTCGTGTTCGATCTTAGCTGGATGCGTGTTTAAAAAAAGGAGGGGCTGAAGGCTTACCCGCAGAACAACAGAGTTATGTTACTTTGAACATCACCTAATTCTGAACGGCACCGAAGAGTATAGGCTATGATGAAAATCAAACCTAGCTTATTTTCATACACAGTAGGCCTACTGAGCACAAACAGTAGCTTAATAATAATAATAATAATTTATTCCTCACGCCTCTCAATACAAAATTTCTACATAACTGACAACTTGTTAAAAGAAAAATGATATGGCAGGGCGAAGAGCGGATCGACTGCGGCACGATTGCCATTTAAAGTCGTCCTACGTTGAAAGTCTCGAGATATTGTATGTTTATGTTTAGGCTGTTGGAGAAGGTTTCCAGTGACTTCATCTTTTCGACTGGAAATGGCAGTTTGTTCCAGATCCTGATGACCCGGGGTATGAACGAATGATGGTAAGAATTAGATCTCGCAATCTTCATCTTCACAGGCTCCAACTGCAGACTATGCGATCTTGTGTTGCTTTGGGGAGTTATTTGAACAAGCTTGTCTTTGACGTTCCCAAAATTCTCGTGAACTATCTTGAAGAGGGTTTTTAAGTCTAAGATCGTTCTTCTTGTCTCAAGTTTATGGAGAGTGAGCCTTCTTAGAGCTTCGTCATACGGAAGGTTTCTGAATCCTTGAAGTCCTTTTACAAAGCGTTTCTGGACTCGTTCTATTCTGTCAATATCCTTTTTGAGATACGGCGACCAGATGACAGTGGCGTACTCAAGCTGTGGCCTGACGTAGGTTGTGTATGCTGAGATCTTTGAGTGAATGTCAAGGTATCGTAGGGAGTGAGTGAGTAGCCAAAGAGTATTTGATGCTTTTCGCACAACCAGGCCGATATGCTTTTCTGGTTTGAGGTCCGAGCTCAGTATTACACCTAGGTCCTTTTCGCAGGTAGATTTTGTCAGGTCGATACCTTTCATTTTGTACGAGTTTTTCGGATTTTGGCGGCCAAGATGGACGACAGAGCATTTTGCTACATTTGGTGAAAGTTGCCATTCTTCGAGTTTCTCTGTCAGGGCGTCCAAATCGCTTTGGACTTGTGATGATGCACTAGCTTCTCCCAGGAGCTTCGTATCGTCTGCAAACAGGCCGAAATCGGTTTGGGAAATGGCATTTATGCAAATGTCTATGTACATGACGAACAAGACAGGGCCGAGAACACTACCTTGTGGGACGCCACTGGTTGCATCTATCCATGTGGATAGTGTGTCTGCAACCTTGACTGCAATTCTTCTATCATTCAAGTATGCTGTGAGCCAATTTTTCAGCTGCCCCTTGATTCCATAGATCTCTAGGCAGTGGATGAGTTTTCGCACGGATATTCGGTCGAAGGCTTTAAGTAGATCGATTAGGATAATATCTATTGGAATCCCACGGTCCAGGGCAGACTGGATGTAGTCGTGTATCACTACTAGTTGGGAAACAGTAGAACGATTTTTACGGAAGCCATGTTGATGATCTGAGATGAGATTGTTCAATTCGAGGTGCGAGTTTAACTTTTCCACTATGACCCTTTCCATGATTTTCAGAAATGGTGAAGTAAGGCTGATCGGGCGATAATTCTCCGGGTCACTCCGTTTCCCTTTTCCTTTGAAAATAGGTGTTACATGGGATAGCTTCCAGGAAGAGGGAAACTTGCATTGCTCGAATGAGATTTGGAAAAGTATTGCCAGGGGTTCACATAGCTCGTTTCGCAGTTCTTTCAGGATAAAGGACGGGATGCCATCAGGATTGAGTGCTTTTGACGCTTTCATGCCCTTCATTGCTCCTAGAACACTTCCTGGCGTGAAGCCAATGCTGTGGAGCTCGCTTCCTGGGTGTGAGTCTGGGAGTTGAGGTAAATAGCCATCGTCAACAGTGAACGTACTGGCGAAGAATTCTACAAGAGCATTCGCCTTATCTAGGCTAGTGCTATGGACCACATCACTTCGATCTATTAGTGTTGGTAGTTTCTGTTGCTCACCTAGCTTGCGTTTGCACAGGTTGTAGAAATCGCTTTTTGTTCTTATTTTCTGGAATTCTTCCCGTTCGCAATCCTTGTTGTAGTTTCTGATTGCTTTTCTACATTTTGAACTGAGTTTCTGAAGCTTGGCGAGTCTACTTATGCTTCCAGATGCTTTGTAATCCCTGTATGACTTCTTCCGGTCCCTGATGAGCTTTCTTATGTGCTTGGGAATGTATATCCTTTTGCTAATGTGTTTGTTGTTCCTGAATGGTGTGGTTTCAGCGACGGCTCGATGAAGTATGCCATAGAAAACTTCCCAGGCTTCGGCAATTGGTAGGTTGTACACCAGGTTGTCCCAGTCGGTATGCTGTAGTATTGTTTTGAGTTTTGTTATGTCCGTTTTATTGAAGTTTAATTTAGGAGCGGGTCCATCATCCTTCGTACGCATTTTGAGCTGATCAGCACGGACTTGGCAATGGACAGCATGTTCGTGGTCGCTTGAAACGGGGTTAACGACTGTTTTTGTAACGAGCAGGTCTACCGTGGGCGTGTTGAATACAATTTCCAAAGTATTGCTTTGACGCGTAGGCTCAAGGACACTCTGCGCTAGGTTCAACTCGCTGACAAGGTCAAGATAGTGTATCAGTTGATCTTTTGAGTTCTGGCTTCTCATCCTGAAAGAATGATTTTTCCAATCCATTTCAGGTGTGTTTAGGTCTCCGCATATCACTACGGATTTAAATTTGTTGCAGATCTTCTCCAGGTAGGCAGAAAATTCACGATCCGCTGTTAGTCCTTCTCTCGGCTTCTTATAAGTTGCTGTTGACCGGTAAACGGCTACAATTGCAAAGCGAGAACCGTCGTTAGAAGTTGGCATAACACAGGTTATGGCGTCTATTGTGTTATTAGAGAAACTACTGTGCTCGTAAATGTGTAAGTTTTCCCTTGAGAGTATCGCCACACCACTTCCCCGTGGTTTTGCCGTATTATCCTTCCTAAAAACTTCATATTCTGGTATTCCAAATCTAGTTGATAGTATTTTTTCATGTAACCAAGTTTCAGAAATGCAGATTACATCGTATTGAGAGTTTTCGTAGAGGAATGCTTGAAGCTCGCCGAACTTTTCAACCATACTGTGTGCGTTAAAAATTAGTAAGTTTATCTCTTTTGGTTGTTCGGCTATTGTCTCACATTCGCATTACGCAGTTTGGGAGCCATGGCTCCCACCAGAAGACTGTGCTGCTCTTTCGTCTTTGTTTCTTCTGAATTCCGCTCGTTTCTGAATCTGCATGCGTGTCAAATCAGGGTTAATGTATATGTTTTTTCGTGTTTCATCATCGCTGGATGTCCTGAGTGCTGGAGCTCCCTTCACTATTTGTTGGCGCTTTTTTAGGCTATCTGGGCTGTTGCGTTTTAGTTTGACCAGCAGTAGTTTCGGTTTTCCTCCAAGGGGAGCTTTACCGATACGAACGGTTTCAAGGATTTCGGTTTCAGTCAAGCGAGCTCCAAGGTCGTGGTCTTCACAAAGCTTAACAACCTTTTCGGCGTCCGTACAGCCATCATTTTCTGGCAGCCCTACAACAACAAAGTTGAAACGTTTCTCGTCGCGTTGCTTCCTTTCTCTTTCTGCTAGAAGTAGCATATCGATGGCCGGCTCCTGGATCAGAGCCCTGCTTTGATTTGGTTGTCCATTTGGCCTTGGTGCCATTGTGGGACCTTGGTCTGCCACGGAATCTCGTAGTCTCAGGAGTAGTTTTGATACATTCCTTTTCGAGCAGTTTGTACACTCGTACTTAAACAATTGTGAGTTGCTGTCAAGTTGTTTAATCGCTAGGAATAAATCTGCGTGCAATGATCTGCATCCTGCGTGCTCCCATTCTGAGCAGAAAAAGCACTGCAACGAGGAGCAATGTTCTGCCACTTTGTGACAGTACGAGCAGTCGCTAGTGTTTTTTTCCTGGATGGTGTCTCCCATGTTTAATAACGCAGGGTCATTTTGCTGGGACGTAGAAGTTGACTGAGAAGAATCCAAGCCTGTGACTGTTGTAGGAATGAACACTGGGATCGGAGTTCCTGGTGGATGAGTGACCGAACGTCCATCAGCTGGTGTTAAAGCGGATTTGTTTTGTACTGGAGTGCCTTTGGGAGTGCCGGATTTAGATTTGCATTGCTGACAGAGCCACTTTCCCTTCAGCTTTTCCATTGTATCTTTGCTGTACGTTACTGAGGCACAGTTAAAGTGAAACCAGCTGCAGCACTCTCTGCACTCTATTCCACCCTGAGCTCTTGTAACGTTCTTCTTGCATTTGGGGCAGTTATTTGCCATGGTTCACGGTTTTGCCGAGAGTTCAACAGTCCGATATATCGTTTTTATCACAGTGTAAGTGCGTTGAGATTGACTACCGGGCACCAAGAACTGTAAAGCGCCAACAACACGCTGTAAAGCGTTGACAGTTACGCTATGAAGCGTGTACAGCACGCTATAAAGCGCCGACAGGCTTCAATAACAAAATGCAGTAAAAAACTGTTAAGCCTATTCTTGAATCTTTAACTCGTTGTTAATCAGCTTCTTCTGGACCTTTTCCCCACCTGTTAGTAGGCCCTGCGTTTTTCTTTACTTTCATAGCCTCCTGGAATACCTCAACCGAGGAAAAATAATATAAAAAAGAAATAAACAATCGTATCCTTCTTTCAAGAACATAATTATGCCAAAGATCAAGCCGAAAACACTTGTCTTTTACTTTCCTCTTTCGTATTACTTATATTAAGTTACTTTTAAAATTCTTAATTTATCTTTCTAATTTGATTAATGTAGGGGCAAAAACAAAACCAAGGTGGTTTAAAATTGGAAGAAGTGTCTAAAGAAGAACCCGATGAAAAATTATCTGAAAATAATAGTATGAAATTGTACGAAAAAGTAACATGCAGTACCAACTGGTGCTACTACATGCTACTATAGCAAGACCGGATGCTACTGGAACAAGGCGGGGTGCTACTGAATACTACTGCTTAAGATTAGCCCACTGTGAGGCCCTTTCAATTAAAGTATTCTGTACAACTTCATATCAATAAATTCAACTTTTTAGTACAACTACCATACAACTAAACAGGATACACATTTTTCTTCGGGAATATGGCATTACTGTAACCAGGGACCCATGAATTTCCTTTACTTGTCTTGTCATTTCCTATGCTTCTTTTTTGCTATGTTGTCCAATCCTTGCCCACTTTCCAAAAATCCCACTTGGGTCGAATCGGCATTCTTGTTTGCCTCATTGGACGTGCGCGCCAAAGAGACTCCTCCCTCAAGGCGCCAGCAGCCAATCCCAAATTTTGTCTATCTGGCCTTGGACGTGATTGGACCGTGGGTATTTCTCGAACTATCTTGCGTTCGGTCAACAAAGCATCAGAAGTCTCTTATTGGCAAGCCACCTGAACGGCGAGGCATTACAGGAAATTGATGGGTCCCTGTTGTAACTAAGAAGGATCTATGGATTACCCATGTGGACGACGGAGATACGCGGAAACAGGATTACACATCAAGGTTCAAGAACCAAAAAGTTCCACAAAAATATGGTTTGGACCTACCTTCAAAGGCGCGAGTATCCTATCGTGGTACTTCGTATACTCTCGAACCCAGCTATTGCAGTTGTAAATATAACAAGCATGGATATTCTCGTAGGCCACCTCTGGCAGAACGACGAACCATTTCCCGAGGAATTCGGTTCTGAACCTGTTGTCTGAACAAGTGTGAGTGAAGTCGATAACCAACTCGAACGGTTTGTTGCAGAAAGGTTTCAGCGTGAGGATCACGTGGTAGATTAGCAAGTCGCCATTGGTTTCTCCGATCCTGTGGAAGATGCGAAATATATCGTCTGACATAAAAAGTATCTAAGCTACAAATGACAGACTGATTTCAAACGTTTTTTCTTTTAAAATATATTTTATAGTAAAAAAGCTGTGCTGGTGCTTCCCAAGATATTACTGAACTAAACCATATTCCTGTATGACAGTGCAAAACGGATACGTCAGCTAAATTTTTATTAGAGCTATATCTCGGAGAGCGTCCTCTTCAGGCTCAAAGCCGCTCAAGCTGGAAAAAGGAAACTTGTGAAAAAACAATTTTCTGTTTTGCACTGTCAAATATGATTCGCAATCAGCTTGGGCTGAAGGAATATTTACATTCCTGTAGCTGAAGGCGATGTAAGCACGGAGGATTTCAAAGATACTTTGACTACTTACTTGTAACGTCGCGCAACGTAGTAGAACACCGGATTTCCAGCCTTCGACGTTCCGGCCTGGTAGAAGATGTTGAGGCTCTTGATGGATTTGAACTCGTCTTTCTCATGCATGTTATGTTTGGACATGATCTCTTCGAACTTTGTGCTGGTCATATCGACACTGTTCCACCTGTAATGGACACATATACCAAAAGATGAACAGAAAGCTAACCGAATAAATAACGTTATTTATTTTGTCCTTTCCAAAGTGACGAGCCCGGGACCATGACCTGAGAGCAGTCGTGATCTCCTGAATTCTCGTGTTTGATCTGGGTCCCCTGTCACAGCCCTATTGCCCAAAAAGGCCCCGAAGCCATAACTGAATAAAAGACAAAGAAGAAAATGAATCATTTTATAGAGCTAATAGAGTGATAAAGAGAAACCTCTCTGTTGCTGGCAGATAGTTCAGTTTGACGAAACCTATCTATTTTGTAGTACCAAAGAAAAGTTTTCTAGAATTTACAAGGAATTACCAGTTAACAATATCAACAGAATTATATTTTTATTGGTCAACAACACATGTCTAATAGCAACGAAAGAATAACAAAAATCCACTTTTCTTTGTCAAAGCTAGTAAACTGGAGGACGGTAGGGAGCAAAAAGGACACACCAACGCAAATGAATTGTCTAAAAGTCGGCTGATTTCTGATGTAATATTGTATCCTATGGGGAGGGAGTATGACATCATGACAGTTTGGCCCGCGCACTGTACTTTAAAGGCTGTTATCTGCAAATTATGTTGAATCTGATTTGTTATCAGTACGTGAACAAAACAAAGCGATCAACCTCTTATCGGAATGTCCTACTACAGTCGCCTCAGTGACGGGAACTACTAATAGGGAACCATGGCGGTAAGAGCTGCTTCAGAAATTAAAATTAAATCTCGTGGTTATGAAGAAACAATTCATTAACAATATTTTCACGTGAATCATAAAAATTATTTCATATGAACAGTTATTTCATTTCTGAGCTGAAATGCTTCTTCCATATGAACTAAACTATAGTGAATTTTTGGTACAGCCTAGAGTCTTTTGGGACAGGTGACAGATTGATCTTCATCCCCTCTATTCCTGTTACTACCAACATGCAAAATCCATCCTTTTCCTACCCTGTTGGTTCAAAAACAGAAACCTGATTTCGCATTAGAAGCTTCCAGATATGTGGTTGAAACATTCGGGCTTAAGTAAAAAAGTCTCCACAACCACCCATCTCAGCTTCCCCGCACATCAAAGCCTGTCCCTTTATCTTTAGTGAATTTCAACGTTTTCAGTGTCTTGTTAAAAAATTTTTTTCATTGTTTGTACTACGCTATTCTGTCTTTTCGCGGGTTACAAAAATAAATTTAGGATTGTGGCAAACGAGTAGAGCATTAGGCTAGCTATTTGGTTATAGCCGCTTTAAGACGGATATGAATATAGGCTAAGGACTGTCGGCTCTACCCCAGCCTAAAAAAAACTCTCTCCTTCGTAATTAGGAATTCCTATATGACGCTACGTCCCGAATAACTCCATGAACTCAATTGTCTAACCATACACACAAACAAACCCAAAATCAAGTACTACGCGCATAACTCACCCGTTATCGCATAACATGTAAAAAGGATATGACGGAACTGTACATTACACTCGTGGTAACAAATAAATCCCGAATAACTCCATGAACTCAATTGTCTAACCATACACACAAATAAACCCAAAAAATTTCCAGCTTCAAGTACTACGCGCATAATTCACCCGTTATGACATAACATGTAAAAAGGATATGACGGAATTGTAAATTACATTCGTGGTAACAAAACAATAACTGGTGACTGTTGTCAGGTATACAATGTTGTAATGATTACACTGTCAGAAGTTTCAAACAGATAATATGCGCGGTTTCAACAGATAACAGTTAGGACTTAGTCTGTTATGTTTTTATGGCACTTGCAGCTTCGCTCAAGTGCCATATACCGATCACTTTTCCGTCGGTCGGTCGGTCTGTCGGTCCGCTGATTGCGAGTTAGGGTACTTGCAGATGTGCTAGGACGATGAAACTTGGCAGGCATATCAGGGACCCAACCAAACTAACTTGCAAATAGTCACTTCCCCGATCCGACCACCGTGGAGGGAGTAGAAGGCGAGGGAATCCTGAGAATTTAGTAGTTTTTGTAAAACCCCTACCCCTTTCTTCACACTAGTAGGTCTGGGCGTGGGGTGACGTCACTCTTTGCATCGGATCACTCTGTTAACATCGGAAAGAGCTAGTGCATTCGAGGGTCAAAGGGGTTTGTATATGTGGTTCAGTGCGGGGGAATATGGAAAATTGAGTGTTGTGTAACTTTCGAACGGGTGATCGGATTGGGATGAAACTTAATACCTGAATGAATGACATATCTCTGATGTCCCATTTGAAGTCCGAACCGGATTCTACGGCTATGGGGGAGTTGGGGGGGGGGGAAGACCGGAAATCTCGAGAAACGGTTATAATGGAGGGGTCGGAGTAAAACTTGCTGGGAAGAACAATAATCTGCTCCAGATAAATCGTTTACACGTTTGGACTGGACCCGGACACTTGGGGGGGGGGGGGGAGGTGGAGGGGAGTTTCCCGGAATTCTGGTAATCACGATTTTCGGGATTTTCACGACGAAACTTGGGAGGCGTATCAGGGACCCGATCAAACTGACTTGTAAATAAAAGCGACTGTGGGGGGAGTTTGAGGGGCGGGTCCGGAATTCCGGTGATCGCGAGTTAAGGTACTTCCAGATGTGCTAGGACGATGAAATTTGGCTGGAGTATTAGAAATTCGACAAGATTGGCTTAGAATTCGCCACTTTTCAAATCCGACCATTCCTTAAAGTACCAATCATGACAGCAAATTAAGAAAAATACTTTTAAGCAAAATATGCATTTCCATGATCCCCATGAGCCCATTATCATTTTTGCCTCAAGGGTTTTGCTTACAAATGAAGTTCTAGCTCCCTTCAATTGTGCATCTTAACCGCAAGGTCGAAAAGTACTTTTTATGAAACGATACATCTCAACCCATGATCATTTGTGCCACAAGGGTTTTGAAAAAAAAAAATATTTCTAGCACCATTAAAGTGCGCATTTTACCCGCATTAGTGGAAAAAAAAAATACTTTTGATCATACGTATATATCAATGATCCTTAAGAGCCTGCTATCGTTTTTGCCTCAAGGGTCTTGCTTACAGATGAATTTCTAGTGCCTTTAAAGTGCGCATCATCACAGCCAAGTTCAACGATAAAATACTTTTTCTCTAGCTCCCTTAAAGTGCGCATCTGAACCGCACAGTCGAAAATTACTTCTGATCAAATAATACAACTCAACCCATGCAAGTGCCATATGAGCTTACAGCTCTTGTTCAAATGGTTACGCATTAAAATGTTATGCATATAAGAAGAGCCGAAACACCACCGAACAAAACTTCTGCTGTCATTTTTGTTTGTCATCACGATATTGGAAAAGTCAGCAGATGCTTTATCGGCGGTTTCACGGCTCTTCTTGAGAATGCTTATTATGCATAACGTTTACGAATTCATAACAGATAACATCTCAAGTGTTGTCTGTTGAAACTGCTCAGCCTTGTGTTATCTGTTATGAAACTTCTGACACTATGAAGCTGCGTTTAGAAGCACATAGAAATAGTCGCAGGATATTTAAATCTTCATCCTTTGGTATAAATGTATTCAGTTATTTTAGGCCAGGCTCGGTTCCGTGTTTCATTTCTGTTTTGTCTTCCGTTTGTGTTTTAAAGCACACACAGAGCTATAGGGAAAATAATCAGGCAGAATAAGACGGGTAGCTGCTGTGCTTTTCTGCCAAGTGGAGCATGGACGCTACGTCAATTAGTGAAGGGCACGGGAAACTTGCGGAAGTAATACATGTTCTTTGCAGTTGTTCCTATATTCAGGTCCACAAAACACCAAAGGTAGATAAACTCAGAAGTATTGCTGCATCTGTCTCACCACAATAGGTGTGATCCATTATTCTTCCAATGTCAGGGAACGGAAACTTATCCTTATTCAACATGTGCAAGATAAAATAAGAAGAGCACTCGGTGCTGTTATTCGTTTACGGGGTATGTATCGCAGAGATGTTCTTGATTCTAATTACACGGCAGTTGGTTGCACTTCCTCACATCTGGCTGCTTTCTTTTGTTCTTTCCGTCCTTCCGAACTTTCTGCGTTAAAAGTTACTTACCGGTATTACAAATTTTCAAAATTCCTTTTTGGTTTCCCTATTTCTGCGAGTAATTCTTTCCTAACTTCTAATTTTAAAATGAAGAATCGTCTGGAAACTTTGAACAGTAAAATCCAAAACTTAACCAAAAAGGCTGAAAACAGTCTTGTCCATCACAACCTTTTTCCTTTTTCATTAAAAAAACGCCCTGATTAGTTTATTTATTTTGATTTTTGTATTTTTATTTGTATTTTACTGTAGATTTAGTAAGCTAATTTGTTGTTGATCGTCAGTTGTTAGTCTGTGTACTATTTCTGTAAGTGTGTGTGAGTTCGATTGACATGTTGTTCTCTCTTTTCACATATTACTCTTCAATTTTATAATACAAAATAAATAATAATAATACAATTCCTATTTCAGGTAGCAGACCATAACAGCTATGCAGGAGTAGGCAGCCCCAAACTCTCCAAACAGAAAGACAAAACTGGAAAGAAGCGCTTTATCTGTCTCACCATAATAGGTGTGACCCTGGCAGTATTGACGGCTGCCGCAATACTGGTCATCCTTACCGTGGACTTCAACGACGAAACCGGACCGACCACGGACAACCTGAATCTCGAAGAGACGCATACCCCCACCGGAAAACCAATTCGAAACCACGAAACCGTCCCAGAAGCGGACCGTGGTCATGCTAAAGTGAACATTGTTCACGTCTTAACCGATAAACACGACCCATTCCCACCAAAAAAATACGGAGACTCTCCACTTATAAAGGGAACAAAAAATGGAAAACCGGAAAGTTCCGGAAGCGGGGACTACCTTCCATATGACGATGAGGAAACTGATTATTCGGACACGGACCTGGACACTGACGCACGGATAGACAGAACGGTAGAGCTTGAGACGGAACTGGGGAGTTCTCTCGAAGAGATGGTGGGACGAGTGGGATCAGGCCGAAACAGCGCAGGGAAAAACAAACTTAAACCTGAATAGTCC
Source organism: Branchinecta lindahli (assembly GCA_023053555.1). Lineage (NCBI taxonomy): Eukaryota > Metazoa > Arthropoda > Branchiopoda > Anostraca > Branchinectidae > Branchinecta > Branchinecta lindahli. Next base: position 29,437,986 of record JAKZAO010000012.1, on the reverse strand, counting down.
CTGTACTTCGGAACAGTGCGATACACGCACAATGGGTGACTGCGTATGCGTAGCAAGCCCACCCTTGTGCAGAAAGAGACGGAAGCGCATAGAAAATTTATGTTTGAGTTTATGCGTTGTAAATATACAACAGATAAGAACAGTTCTTCCATCACTTTGTCAATGTCCTTTGCCTACCTACTAATATACAACAGATAAGAGCAGTTCTTCCATCACTTTGTCAATGTCCTTTGCCTACCTACTCTACCCTCTGCAGTGAGAATGTTGCCTTGATCCACAATTAATGCAGGCACTGAGTCAACTAACTCTTCAACAGCCGATGTCTCTTAAATCTTTTGAAACCAGATTTTGAAAACCAAGCCAGCTTTTGACAGCCAATGGAACCATCGAATTTCATAATTGACAGTGGAAATGTTCTGTTTCGAACATTATAACAAACCAATGCCTTCTCCTATAGGTCAGATAATTGGCAGTTATTTGGGTAAATTATGTGCTTTGACCATTTTTGTAGTTCTATTTGTCCTCTCACAGAAAAAAAAAAAAAGAAAAAAAAGAAACGCAGGTTAGATTAAATCTACGCCGCTTCTACAGTCCATCCACAGAACTTTGTATTCTAGGAACGGCATGAGCCAAGTATTTGAATAACATTATATATTTTATAAATGATATATGTTTAACAATTTCCACTAATGGGGAAATACATGTTCCTGGAAAGTCGTGACTTTGTCATTGTTTCGAAAATGCTACTCTTTGTGCTGCACTAAAATTTAAGTGTATCTAAACTGTAACAAAATTTCATTATTTCATTCAACGCCAAGAAGATACGTTAATCCCACGATATGTCATTTAGCGGGCTGTTGAACGGAGATACAAGATTTGAGAAGGGAGATTTTTGTGTGAGAAATGACGGAAGCGGAGGATTTAGTTAAAATATGGGTAATGCAAATTTGAATTATCTTCGTCAACTCGGGAGGTTCCTCAAGCAGGCTATGGATGGAACATCTTTGGAAGTAAGAGTTTTCATTTTTGGTGTTCAAATCGGGTGTTTTCAATTTTTTTTTGCATTAATGACACCATGGCGTTTTGGGGAATAAATTCATTCGTTCATAGAAGAGTACGAGTGACGTGTTTAACGTCAGTGAACTTACTGTGAATCGACTGGCTTATGCTCGGGCGGGCCTAGATAGGCCAAAAGAGTGGCCATTTTATCGAACGGCCTTCTTCCAACAGCCTTGTGGTCCCTGCTGCTCGTCAGGTATTCTCCTATTCGCTCTTGATGGTTCCATAAAAGACGGTGGAGGGCCAAAACGTTAGCGTCACTAATGAAGGCCATATTGTGGCCCGAGTTGTCGGCAGTCTCGTAGTCTGACGCAATTTGGATGAAGAACCTGGAACAAAGGAACTTTATACTAAATTTGAAGGGCGCAAGATTTGCCAACAAAATAAAATAAAGTATGGTAGTACAGAAATACAGTCCAAACTTGTCCTGTTAACGTCCTATTGTATGAAGTAACGGTTTGGAATAAGCTTCCGATCAGCGTTAGGGAGGCTGAAAATGGATTAATTCTTAAGAGTACATTCAAAGGACACCTATTGGAAGGTATGTAGTCAGGGAGGGGTCTCAGGGAGGGAACGGGAAAATGATGATATTTATTGTTGTAAGGCGGAAAAAGCACTCTACATAGACCATGGAAAATATTAAGAGTCACTGTGTTTTTTTGCGGTTTCTGTACTTTGCGGAATTTCCAAGGAATTCCATCGTCCTATATCCAGCTCTGGTCAAGTTGTCAACATTATTCACTGGGTAATCTGGGCCCATTTGCCCCTGAACTGGGTGGGTGTGGGGGTGGCACTCTCTAAAGGCACATCTAGAACCCAATGCCCACAAGTGTACCAAGTTTGAACTTGATAACTCACGGGTTCACGAGTTATGAGCTCCATAAAAAACGGTGAAAACCGAAAGCCCAAAACCGAAAGCTGCTAAAGCGCTCGCAATAGTGGATTGTTCCAAGGAGAACTCCACAAAAAATGATGGGTGCGGCAAGGACTTTGGAAGTGACAAGAAATTTGGGAAGTTCCTTGTCAGCTTTCGAACACCTTTCTTATTTCTTCTGATGAACGGGTAATGTAGACTATACAGTGCATGTTAAGTGATAAAGTATGTTATATTCAAACAAACCATTCATATATTCATTATTTTTTCTTCCTCTTTCCTCAGGGGAATTCCTCAGGAACAAGGGAATCAAGTGAATTTGCACGGTTTGGGTGGGGGTTATGAATACAGAATAAACAAGACCAAAGGTTTCGATGGGATCCCAAAAATTTAATATTTGACCAGACAACTACGTCTTATCTCTACGCCAGATCCAGTCTTCACCAGGCTAATCATCTGAGAAAATTAAGTTCAGATATACCTGTGTAAGCCATATTTATTTTGACGATACTGATCGAAACTTCCTGCTCTACTTCTGCCGAATTTTCGTTTTCGGCCGAATTCCGAGCGAACTACTTGTCCAGCCAAAAAAAGATAGTTCAGAAACGAATTCAGCGCATCTCCTTATCCCTATAAAGAACGTCTAATCAACTTCAAATAAAACTTTAACTTAATTTTCCGGTTTCGGACAGATTCCGGGCGAACTATATGTCCGGCTAAAAAATGATTGTCATATACGGATTCAGCATCTCTTCTTACCCCTAAATCATCTAATTAACTTCAAATAAAACTTTCACTTTTAACAAACTTTCCGGTTTTGGCCGGATTCCGAGCGAACTACTTGTCAGGCGAGAAAATGGTTTTCGTATTTTTGTTCAGCATGCCTTCTTACCCCTACATCGAACATCTAATCAACTTCAGATAAAACTTTTACTTTTAACAAACTTTCCGGTTTTGGCCGGATTCCGGGCGAACTACTTGTCCGGCGAGAAAATGGTTTTCATATTCGTGTTCAGCATGCCTTCTTACCCCCGATCAAACATCTAATCAACTTCAAATAAGACTTTTACTTTTAACAAACTTTCCGGTTTTGGCCGGATTCCGGACAAACTACATGCGAGAAAATGGTTTTCACCATCGTGTTCAGCGTGTCTTCTTACCCCATAATCGACTATCACATTAGCTGTTTAAAAATATTTTGCTTGTCCCTTAATTTGAACCCCTACCCCTAAATGTAGGGCTACAGAGCCCATCTACGAACTCGACCTTACTCTTGACCCAAAGAATCCCCACACCAAGTTTCATCAAAATATCTCATTCCCTTCGAGAGTTATCGTGCTTACAGACAGACGGACGGACGGACAGACGGACAACTTTTACGATGTCATAGGTATCCGTCACTAACGTTTTGGGATCCCAAAAAGGGGGTGGGGGATCACCAGATGCTTTGGGTGAAGAAACCTCGAAAGCCCTCGCCCTTCGAAAAATAAATGGCGCCTACCTTCTTCCGGCCTCGAAATAATTCCTCAGCAAATCGTTAAAGGGCACCATGTGTTGTTCCTTCGAGAATTCGACATGGTTAGCGATATTCTGAAGTATTTTGCTGACTAGCATCAAACCCCGCTTCACAGACGAAGGTGGTTGCCGTTCGATTATTCCCATTTCATACGGAGAAACTGAAATGAAAAGAAAGGTCATCACCTGTGCTTATCAGCCCGTTCCATGGTAGCTTGTCTTGGTATCTGGCCTTGGTTTTGCGTGACCTTTGATCGAGGTAAGCTCTCACAAATTGAATTACGTCGAACACAAGGATGAAATAAATCGTATCAACAATGCACAGGGTAGCTATACGATATGATAGCCTATTATAGTCACAAAAAAACGATCTCGGCCATGGCAAAGAAAAATCCATACCCCATTGCACAGATGGATCTGCAACTTTTTTTTTTTACTTAAAATTGTTTTCTAATTTTCACTTAAACCATCTCCCATCCCCTTTCTCAACACCAAACATTTCTTCTTTCAATCCTCCATTTTTTTACACTAAAAATAACAAGACCAAAGGTTTCGATGGGATCCCAAAAATGTAATATTTGACCCAGACAACTAGGTCTTGTCTACGCCAGATCCAGTCTTCGCCAGGCTAATCATCTGAGAAAATCAAGTTCAGATATACCTGTATATGCCATATCTATTTTGATGATACTGATCGAAACTTCCTGCTTTACTTCTGCCAAATTTCTGGTTTCGGCCGAATTCCGAGCGAACTACTTGTCTGGACAAGTAGTTCGCTCGGAATTAGTTCGGAAGTAGTTCGCCCCAAAAAAGAGATAGTTCAGAAACGAATTCAGCGCATCTCCTAGAGCTTATCCATATAAAGGACATCTAATCAACTTCAAATAAAACTTTAACTTACAACAAAAAAATTCCGGTTTCAACCGGATTCCGGACGAACTATATGTCCGGGTAAAAAATGAATGTCATATACAGATTCAGCGTCTCTTCTTACCCTTAAATCTATCATCTAATCAACTTCAAATACAAATTTTACTTTTATCAAATTTTCTGGTTTCGGCCGGATTCCGGGCGAAATACTTGTCCGGCGAGGAAATGGTTTTCACCATCGTGTTCAGCACGTCTTCTTAACCCGTAATCGACTATCACATTTGCTGTTTCAAAATATTTTGTTTGTCCCGTAATTTAAACCCCCTCCTCCAGCCCTAAATGTAGGGCTACAGAGCCTATCTACGAACTCGACCTTACTCTTGACCCAAAGAAACCTCACACCAAGTTTCATCAAAATATCTCATTCCCTTCGAGAGTTATCGTGCTGACAGACGGACGGACGGACGGACAACTTTTGCGATGTCATAGGTATCCGTCACTAACGTTTTGGGATCCCAAAAAGGGAACGAATCTTTATCTTTCACTCCACAAATGGGACATGTCAAATTCTTTTCGTGAAAACAAGACCACGAAAACAGTTTTATCGGTGCAAAACGGTTTCCGATATAAAAAAAAAAGTTACCTCCTGTTGTGCCTCGAGGATCTAAAAAAAAAGTTCCCTCCTGTGCCTCGAGGATCTAAAGCCCAATTCACACAGAGAGCGAATTTCGCCACGCCTGACGATATTCGTCACGCCAGGCGTAGAAAAACGGCTTCGTCAGGCTTCGGCTCAGAGCCGAAAAAATTCGCAACGCCAGGCAAATAATTTGACGCCTTCTGTGTGAATTCCGCTTTAGGTAAGGTAAAACAATTTCAAGTGTCATTATTTTACGAAATGGTAAGTTCGATGGCATTTACACCACAGATGTACCAAACTTCTGAGAGTATGACGACGATGTAGCAAGTATAGAGAGATTGCAACATACCCGAAGAAAACGGACGGGAGAATAACAAAAAAATTTAACATTAGGAAGCATAGGACTTTCAACTTTGAGACTAAATTACCGGCCTTGGATAGCTGCTGTAAGTCTGAAAGTTGTTGTAATGTTATCTGGCTTCTTCTTATTGGAATAATACAACTTTTGTAAATTAATGTTCTTTTTTATGAGAGTTTGAAGGCTTGAAAGTTTGTAAACAAAGAGGATCTCGCGTCCTATTGGTCGGCTATGACGCGTTCCTTGACGTCGCCGTCATATCCGAGCAATAGGACGCGAGCCTCCGTCTTTGTTTACAAACTTTGAAGCCTTCAAACTCTCATAAAAAAGAATATTAATTTGCAAAAGTTGTATTATTCCAACAAGAAGAGGCCAGATAACGATCGCAACAACTCTCTGACTCAGAGCAGCTATCCAAGGCCGGCAGTTTAGTCTCAAAGTTGAAAGTCCTATACCCCGTAATGTTAATTTTCTTTGTTATTCTCCCGTCGATGATGCTGTAGAAATATCCGTTTTCTTCGGGTAGGGTGAAATCTCTCTATACGTGTTCTGTCAGTCTCTACGTCAAGCGCTTAACATACCGAAGTGAACATGATCCTCCGGTACCTCCTAGACTTTGATTGCAAAACTGAAGACTTGGAACTAAATTACTAAACTTAAGTCACATCAGTTGGATATTGCTAAATTTTAAACCACGTCAGTTGCCTAAACTTTAGTCGACGTCAGACTGTTTCCGGCTAATCGATGTCAGTTGAACCTTCACTTGTGCAGTTAGGAGTATATAAGCTCGTCATTCATTGGTTAGTTGTCTCTTATTCATTATTCGTCATTCGTGATTGTACTTGCCCGGATTAGGATTTACATTTACACAGAGTAATTCTGAAATAAAACTATTTATATGTTAACGTGAAACCTAGTCTAGTACCACCTCATACTTACCCGCCGCCTCACACGCATCTTTACACGCAACGGTTACACTTCCAAGCGTCCAACTTTCAATTCAATTTTATTTTTGACATTACCATTGTTCCCTTGTACCACAAAGATCTCGCGAAAAATTCTGATTGAATTGACCAATTGACATTTTAACACGAGTAAATTGTATATATTATATGTGTTGTATCATTTTGTTGATGAAAGCTTTTGTGAAACTAAACAGTGTTTGAATTGTACAAAGTATTATGTAAATTAACAAAAAATGATATGTACCCGCACATTAGTGTATATGTGTGACTATGTGACATTTCCGATGCTATTTTTCTTAAGGAAGAATTTTTTGGAAAAATAAAGTGAATTGAATTACAACGTATGGCTATTCAGTCGATTAGAGCATCCCTTTGCTTTTTTGTGGAAAAAAAAAGTGGATTACATTCACTTCAAACTATCCGCCACTTTCCCAACTTCATTTTAAATTCTGAATTCGATATGTCATTCGGTAAAATTAACTTACCTATTGCGGGGTTAATGAATCTTAGAAATATGACTGTCCCGACAGCGCCAATGTTGTTTTGCGGCAACTGAGGGAAGCGCTTGCTAAGGACCTAAAAATGACCAACAAATTTAACAATAACCTGCGGCGAGTCCCTTGGGGGGGGGGGGGGCTTCATCACCCTTGCAACATAATGTATACACACTGAATAATTAGCAATGTAGTAGCCATAGCCTATAACTCCTTTGATTTCTTTATGGTGAAAACAAAATCTTGGCTGGTAAATCTTGGCTTGAGAGAGATGTAGGCTACTTAGGCTTGTGTGAAGCAGAAACTGACGATTTGATTAAGACTGATAGTCGCGGTGCTCCCAAAAGAACAACCAACATCCAGTTACATCACTAAGTGCCAAACTTTTTTCTCACCAATCTGACAAAATTTGATGAAAGTGAGATTACTTTAAGATACCACGATCAGTTACCACGGTTCGGACCGTGGTATCTGAATATCAGATACCACAATAACTGCAAAAACGCCTTTTGAGCGTGGTATCAGATACCAAGGTAACTACGAAAACGACTTTAGACCGTGGTATCAGATACCATGGTATTTACAACAAGAGCTGGAAGCTCATATGGCACTTGCAAGGCTGGGTCAGAGGATGAAAGTAGGAATTCGTCAATTCGTGGGTTTGTTGTGATCATTTGTATGCAAAACCCTTGAGATAAGAATTATCATGGGTCTTGGAAATCACGAGACTGTATCGTTTGGCAATGCATTTGGCTGTGCGCACTTTAAGGGGGCTAGAAAATCATCTGTAATCAAAACTCTTGAAGCAAAAAAGATGATCATCAGGAGCCCGAAAATGTATATTTTATTCAAAAATATTGTTTGTACTTTAAGGAATTCAGTTGTAAGCAAAACCCTTGAGGCAAAAATGATCATGGGCTCATAGGGATCACGAAAATGTATATTTTGCTTAAAAGTATTTTTTGTACTTTGCTGTTAGCATTAGTACTTTAAGGGATGGTCGGATCAGGGAACTGACTATTTCTAAGTCAATCATGTCAAGTCTCTAATTTTCAAGCGAAGTTTTATCGTCCTGGCCCGTCTGAAAGTACCTTAACTTGCGATCATCGGAATTCCGGACACCCCTCCCTCTAACTCCCCCACAGTGCCCGAATCTTATCCGGTTCTGTCACTTACGTAAATAGGGCTTGTGCTTGTTCTTCCCACCAAGTTTCATTCCGATCGCTCCACTCCAAGCATGTCACAAGGTTTCCGGACCCCCATCCGACCCCCCCCCCCCCAGCTTCATCGGATCCGGCCCGGGCTTGAAATGGGACATCCGAGACATGTGTTCTTTCTACATATCAAGTTTTATAATGATCCGATCACCCGTTTGGAAGTTATACATACCTCAAGATTCCGGATTCCCCCTCCCTCCACTCCCCCACGATGGTCGGATCGGGAAGCTGCCTATTTTCAGGTTAATCTGGTCGCGTCCCTGATTTGCCTGCCAAGTTTCATTGTCCTAGCCCACCTGGAAGTAACTTAACTCCGTATCACCGGAATTCCGGAACCCCCCTCCAACTCCCCCTACAGTGCACGAATCCGGTCCGATTCTTTCAATGATGTACCTAGGGGCTGTGCTTGTTCCTCCCACCAAGTTTCATCAAGATCGCTCCACTCTAAGCGTTTAACATGATTTCCGGTTCCCCCCTCCGACTCCCCCCCACATTCATCGGATTCGGTCCGAACTTGATATGGGACATCTGAAGCATGACGTCTTTCCAAATATCAAGTTTCATTAAGATCTGATCACCCGTTCGAAAGTTATGCATGCCACTAAATTCCGGATTCCGGCTCCCCTCCCTCCCCCCACGATTTTCGGATCGGGCAAGTGACTATTTCCAACTTAATCAATTGGGGTCCCTGATATGCCTGCCAAGTTTCATCGTCCTAGCCTATGTGGAAGTGCCCGAACTAGCAAAACCCGGACCGACCGACCGACCGACAGAAATTGCGATCGCTATATGGCACTTGGCCGAAGGGCAAGTGCCATAAAAACGCAACTATGGAGTATGCGTGGTGGGACACGCAAAAGATAAAAATCAAATTACCTGGTACAAGCAGTGACACATGCTTCGAAGCTGAGGAGGAAATTTTTCCGCCGACGACACTATAGCGTTAAACACTTTTATGGCTAGAGAAGAGAGATTCTGCTTGTTTTCTTCGATGTCCTCCGAAGCGTCCAGCCTAGAAAGTGTCTTGAAATAAACAAACACAAGAAACATACTAAGGGTGTTCCACCCTTCTGAAAATAGTAACTATTATTATGTTCCAACGTCACAAAAAGTTACTAAGCTGGCCGTTTCAATCTTCTCGAAATAGTAACTATTCGCTTACCACGCTCGGGAGCGTAGTAAGCGCGGTAACTACGCATCTCTGTAACGTGATTGGTAGGATTAGACCGTGGCACGGTATTTGACCAAAAAAAAGAAAAGCGTTCCAGCCTTGACACCAAGAGGCCAAAAATCGTGACGTCATGCGTAGTAACTACGGTAAGTAGGGCGGAACACGCTCACTAACAGTAGGTCCAAAACATGATGCGCGGGGACAATGGTTTTAAAATGGTTGCAAAACAATGGTTTTAACAACCAATTTTGGCCATAAATGACTGAACCCGGAGCTTCTGAAATCAATGGTGTCAGCGTCTACTGAGAAAAATGAAAACAGGTCGACTCAAACCCATTCTAACAAAGCCAAACTAACAAGCTATCCTGTATATCCCACTGAAAGATCAGTAAACTTAATTAGTGCCATATTTTCTTCGTTCGCTCAATGGTTCTTAATCGTGTTTCTTTCTATATATTTTCTGTAGGCTATTCTAGTTTACTGAAGTTTTTAGACTGACTTAGCTTTGCTACCTATTTTTGCTACTTTACGCTTTGTTGACTTTTTATTTTCGTTTGTTGTAAGTTTTGTTGTTTGTTTCAAGTCCGGTTTATTGCAATGTAAATACAACACAGCGAGCGAATTTGGCAGAGAGGGGGCTCTCTGCCAAATTGCCTCTTTGTTAAAAAAAATGTCTCTCTGTTACAAATTGTCTAAAAACTGCCCAAATTGTCTTTCGGGGCTCTCTGTTAGTTATGTTGTCCCAAAATTACCGTGCTGATGTGTTGTTTACTTTTGTTATAATTATTAATGCTTTAGGCTATGGTTTTTTTTCGAACAAATCAGTAAGTGTATCAAAACGTTATTTTTGTATGCCACTGTTATGTCTTTTGCCATTTGCGTTTTTCAACGTTTCCCCCCAAAATTACCTTACCTTTGGTCAACAAAAGATATATATAGATACAATACAAGCAAACCAAGTAGAGTGTTTCATACCTTGCCGGATCAATTTCAAAGACGGCCGGCTGGCTTCCATCCAGCAAAGGCCTGATGAGAGGCTCTAAAAGATTGTGCAGGTAACTGGATCCGTACATTTTAAAACAGAAAGCCATAACCTTGCTCGCCAACGAATTGCCTCGGAAAAGCGTCTGCATACAATCAGAGACTTCAACTTCTTTGTAGAACATGTTCCAAAGTAGAGGAGCGAGAAGATGTTTGGCGTCGAACAGGGTGACGAAAACGCGAGCCAATTCATCCTATAATCAAACGCCCTGTTAGCCATTATGTATTTATTACAAATACCTTATGTATGTATATGTATCTGTTACCCATCTACAATGGGTACAAAAGCATAAGAAGGAGTATAAGAAAAAGAAAAAAATAACAGAAGAAAAGAACCAACTAAGATCACAACCAATTACAAACAAACAAAGCACAATATATTTCAATAAACACTAAAAAAGAATGCCACTCCAAGGGTGGTGAGATGGCGTTCTTTCGGCTCGATAACATGCTTAACTAAAATCGTTTATTGACAAACCAACTTCGTAGCTTTTTTCTGCAGAAAATGCTAATTTATGCTGGTCATTACAGTACAACGAAATAAAATACATTGCACTAACTATTCACTTTGTAAAAAAGGAGCAAACGTGTTCACGAACCTTGGGGTTCGTCCCCTGGCATGTACTAGTTTATTTTGCCGTCTTATTCAGCTATTTTGGGGGGCATCAGCGGGAAGTTAAGTATCTGTAGTTCTCTTTTGCAAACAGATTTTTCCTATATCAGTTCTTTTCTTCGGTTGCAGGGGCTCGGGATTCTCAACACGGACAGTTCCTGGTCGTGTGACTGTTAACCCGGTACCATTATAATCTTCGATGCGCGTTTCCGCGCGGATTCGAGCTCTTCCCATACATTAATCGTGTTCTATACTTTGGGGTCCCGCAGATAGCAATGTCCCAAAAAGAGCGCAAGTGGAGTAAGCTAGGAACTGTAGAACCAAGTCTGCCCTAAGGTCAGAAGCGAGCAAAGCGAAGGGTCACTAGTTCGAGTGTCAGTAGTTCTTACCATTTGGCTGGGGGGAGGGTCAGTCGCGTTTCCCTGTAAGACAATCTAAAAGACCACCCAACTTTAGATTTATTCTGATGAATGAGCTTCTCCGATCGTCGAGAGAAGGATGCGCATCGAAAATAGCAAAAAAATTTAAAATATTAAATAATATTCAAGGGGGTTCTAATGTACTGTTTGAAATTCGGATCTCCAGATTTAAGAATGGATAGAGCGATTACGGAAGTAGGCTGGAATGCCAGTTGCCACTACAGGAAATACGTGAAAACTGTGAAAGACCTGCGGAGGAGACGTCAACAAAAAATTTGTCGTCAGCAAATCCCCTTCAAGTAAGTATCGCGTCCGTAAAATATGAGGCCTACCATTTGGGGTGTTGCCACTACAGATGCGAGGGCCATAGCAATTGGCAATTCTCCTTTATCTCCAATCATTGTGACAAGCTGCACAAGTTGCTCAAATCGATCAGCCAAAACGGTTTCAGCTAGGGTGTCGAATTCAGTTCCCTGCTGCAGGATTTTTGTTAGAATTTCCATAAATGCTGCACGCGTTTGGAGGTCCTTGTGGTAGCCCAATCCTGCACACAAAGAAAAAGAAAAACATTATTTAATAAAAAAATTGGGTATATTCTATGTATCCTCTAAACACAAGGATGAGCAGTGTCAACAGAGAACACTTTAGATGTCAACAGCACGTTTTTTTCCGTTATTACCTTTTACGTGTCTTATATTCCGAAAACATAATACTTCAATGCTCACAGCACATATTTTCTCTAACCTTACCAGCCAACTGTTATGTGCTGAAATTTCACATCCTCGTGCTGAATATTATCAGACATCTGACAGTGGATTAAGAAATCCTTCAGTAACGTGACCTTGCCGTAGTTACGTTTTTGCAGATACCATGGTATCTATGATATTCGGTCTAAAGTCATTTTTGCAGTTATCATGGTATTTGATACCACGGTCAAAAGGGGTTTTTGCAGTTGTCGTGGTATCTGGCCAGTTACCGTGGTAACAAATATTCAGATATCAAGGTCCGACCGTGGTATCTGGTCGTGGTATCTGAAAAGTCATCTCACTTTCATCAAATTTTGTCAAGTTGGTGAGAAAGAAGTTCAGTACTTAGTGATGTAACTGGATATCAGTTTTTCTTTTGGGATGACTTCGAAAAGTGTAATTTCGGCAATAGTCGTTTTTGCAGTGGAAGGTATATCAGATACCACGGTAACTGCAAAAACGACTAATTGCAGATCCAGTTACCGTGGTAACAGATACCATGGTATCCGCAAAAACGCAACTCTTATTTGTCCCTGTTTCGAAAATATGTTACGCGGTGCACGGTCACCGAGTCCATCTTCTTAGCCTCGAGGTGTAAGGAAGGCGTAGCAGAGAATATGGAATTAGACGAGATAATATGAAAATTAAAAGGGAATTGTTGGGTCGTTGATAGTGTGGCGGGGGACTCCGGGAGGGATTTAGAGAGGGTGGGGGGCTCAGGGAGGGTGATGATTAGACGAGAGATGGTTGTCAATGAAACGTGAAAAAAAATGCACTGCACTGGCCCATAGGCTTCTTAAGAGTGAATGTTTTTTTTTTTTTTTTTTTAAGATTTATGGATAGAATTTATATGTTTTAGGATGATAAAATTTTTCTTCTTAAAAAAAATAACAAAAAAACTTACCGATGGAATGCATCAGCCCGCTATCGATATTAGCACTTAGTAGGTTCGACATAGCTTGAATTGTTGAATTCCTGAGAGTGTTCAGCTTCTCGGAGGCGTATCGACCTCTCATCACCTCTTTTTCGACCTCACTGGCCTCAGTGCAATCGTTTAATAGATTCATAAATAAGGTGAAATACCTGAAATGATAACATGCGGGGTGTCACATAAACAACAGTAGTCCTAGTGCCCGTACGGAAAATCTCCACGTCGAATGCCATTTTCCACCTCGAATCGAGGACGAAACGTAATTTTTGGTAGCGAAATGCGGTCGAAAGTATAGCGAGGACGAAAATTGATGGCGAATTCTACTTCGACCCAAATTTCGCTGCGAATATGAAGGCGAAGGAGAGGGAGATCTCGCGTTCGCTATCGTGTTTAGTAAGGGCGAAGGCGGATTTCCCTTCGACCTTAGTTTTCGCTGCGAATATGAAGGCGAAGGAGAGGGAGATCTCGCGTTCGCTATCGTGTTTAGTAAGGGCGAAGGCGGATTTCCCTTCGACCTTAGTTTTCGCTGCGAATATGAAGGCGAAGGACAGGGCGATTCTATCCCCGCCTCATCTTTAGCGAAGGGCGAGGGTGTATTCAACTTCGGCTTTGTTTTCGCTGCAAAGATGGTAGCGAAAGATCAGGGAGATTGCATCTCCGCCTCGTATTTGGTGAAGTGCGTGTGCAACCTTATAGTTTCACTGCGAAGTTACCATCAGGTGATGGCAAAAGACTTATCCTATAATACTTCGACTTTTGTTTCCGCTGGCAATGTAATTGACGAGATGCCGAGGCTGTTTTTTGTTTGTTTGTTTTTTATCTCGCCTATAGGCACTTGGTGAGCAATGAGAAAGAAACTACTTTCCGAGCTACTTTCGAGCTTTACGTTTGCCAGAAAACTAGGGGCAAAGAGCCATCCAGTTCGATCTGTATGTTCACTATATTAATCAAATCCAATGTACGCAGTAGTCCCTAATTGATTTGTCAGGAAAAAAAGTGTTAATTGTAAGAGCCACGGAAATGCTTCAATTTAAGCCCTGCTGTCTATAGTTCTGAAAATATTGCTATACTGTGAAGTTCAAAAAATTTCAGAAGCAGCTTGCGTGTTTAGACCTTGTTCGACGGTGCAAAAGCATCACCCGACAAATTTTGAGAGTTACTAGTCCTAAATCGATAATTTGGGGAAACATAGTTTTGTCTTCTATATTAAGTATAAATTTGGGTCTATCGTTAATATACGAAGATCACCGAAGATGGGATGGGTTACGGGTATGGGATAGGAATGATAGGATTCGACCTTTGAGGATTCGGCCGGCCGTACCTGGTGTTCATGGTCAATCAGGTCAATCAGTGGACAAGAATTTTCGGTTCTACAAGGCCGATTATTTCTAACAGTTTCGACCTCGAAAACAGGGTCGTTGGCCTGGTCGCTGTCGTTTAGCTATCAAATGTACGATATGGATTCGCTACCAAATGAGGTTCATCCGTGGACAGAGAAAACCGGGGTCTATGTCTATCCGCGAGGTCGCGTTCGCTGTCCAGGGACAGCGAGAGCGAAAACGAGGTAATTTCTGTTTCAAATGTACGAGGTCGTTTTGAGGTGAAAAACGAGAGCGAATAGGCAGCGAAAACGAGGGAGAAAACGGCCTAGTTTGTGTTTCAAATGTACGAGGCCGTTTTGACCTAGATTCGACGTGGAAATTTTCCGTACGGGTGGGGGAGGGGGAGGGTCCGAGGCAAGCTGCTGCAATACCTCTTCTGGAAACGATACGAACGAGACGATTACGTAGTATCCCTGATACCACTTGTGATAAAGTGAATGTACGAACGCTTCCGAATCTATTCTTCTAAAAGGACCCTCTTACTTATTCATATATATATTCTGCTTTTATTATAAGCTTCTGAAATCTCCATCTTTCGCCACTGTACCGTTTTGTACCCACGACTTTTAGCGCTTTTCCGGGAGAGCCGAGTTTTGCAAGTAGCGCAATGCAAACTTCGCCGAAAACTTCAAAGGTCCGCCAGTAACTCTTTCATATAGAAGGACATGGAAAGCTTCAAAGTTTTTTTCTTTTATTCTGAGGACATGGTAGACCATCAGGTACATCTTTTGTTTTAGAATTCCTCTGTTTCGCTTGGTTAAAACCACGGCGTATTCACTTTTCAAATATTTTGCGCCCAGCAGCCGCGTCGTAGAGTGAGAAGGCTGGATAGAGCTGACAATCGCTAATTTTATGTGGAAACAAAATGGTATTTTCGAAAAATGATATTTCTGAGCCATTTTAACGTAATCAGATTATTTCTAGTATTTAGGAGTCGTGCTTTGAGAATTTCAAAATATACTTGCTTCAAATGTACATATTCTCTCAGTGAATCCTGAAGAGGGAAGAGTTGGCAGCCAACTTACTTTTGAAAGAGCTGAGATTTTGCCTCCATCAAATCGCCCCGGTCTGATTCCTCTGGCTGCAGCGGCAGGACGCGAAGAAGAGCAGCCACGGCAACCATGCACGCCTGGTCCAAGTCCCTGGAATCGAAAATATATCTTTTTGGATAGAGCCAGTGGCGAGATTTTACCTAGGGGCCCCAGCCTTAGAGGGTGTCCCGGCAAACCGCAGAAATGTTCATTTAATGTGCAAACAACTATGGTTGGCACTTGTCTATTCCCTTTCTAAGCCTACATACTTGCTCGGCTTGCAATCGGCACATACTGGCACGCTTCTACTCCGCGTTCACTATGCCGCACATATACTACAGGCGTATTCTCGCCGTTCCCATAGGACTCCACTTGAGGAGTCCCCGCGTTTTTGTTTGTCCCGGGGACTCACTCCCCGTGCTCTCGCGAGTCCCCACGGACGGGGAATGCTCCGATTATCATCACCATCATCAAAAAGGACTCCCTTTCAGATTCGGAAGGGAATCAATTTTTGCTGGTGTTGGTGCAAGGTAAAATTATTTAAAAATATTCAGAATAAACAAAAAAAAATTAAAGGAGATCTAGACTAATTTTGTCAACTGCATATTTGTTTTAAGAACAAAACCCGTTTTGGAAGCATTCCCCGTGTTCTCACTGTTTTCTTTATGCAAAGTCCGCGTGGAGTGAGTCCCTGTATTCTCGCCGTTCCCTTCGATTCCCCGAGGAGTCCTCGGGGAACGGCGAGAATACGCCTTCTATCGTTTTGGTCTTGACTACGTAACGAAACGAAACGAAGGACAAAAAATGCGTTCGTTCGACATTTTATAGATGCTGCACAATATCTTCTAGGACTACCTCCGTGGGCACGTAACTCAGTATCGGTAAAGTATAATGTCACCGATCCCATTACTGCAGTATCAGAGCAGATTGCACATTTCATGCGTTCGCTTGATGCCAGCCACTTACTAAATAGGGCTTTGTTGCCCGTGTGTAAATAAGATTATTAAAACCCACGAGTAAAAGTACAGCTTTTAGGGCTGCTACTCTGTTATCGCTCTAGGCCACCAGAAGCCCTACATGATCTCTATGTCTCGACCTTTGGAGAACAATCTTATTTACGACTGCCACAGTTGGATCAGATATAAAGTGTAGTAACGGGAAAGGCAAAATGCGCTATTTGTTCGCAAGTACAGTAGGGGAATGCTTATTTTAGCGCTTCCTGAACGGTCAAATGGAAATAATAATTTAAGAACTTTAATCTCGGCTAAAAACCAGTGATTCAGCTTTCTTTAGAAAGCTACTGTTTTTATTACTTTCGTTCTTTTACAGAGATACTTTGGAATGTCATGAAAGTAAAGAGACACGACAGAGACATTCAAATTCATCAACAAAAGTTACGACAACTTTGAAGTGAAAGGTTTAATATAACTAAGCGTCAACCGTCATCACTGGAGGTTCGCGTTCAAGCTTGCAAAATTACGATTCCACAAGGGCGTGCATAAGTCGAGTTTTTGGAAGCAAAATCGCTGGCCGTTGGAACCAACTTGCCGAAGATTAGGTTAACGCTGACCGACTAAAAGTCTCAAATCTTATCTAGGCTAGAATATGCTTAGTGTATAATATTCAGAGGCGAAAGCAAGTATATTAATAAACAAAAAGCGTTGCGATACGTGCTCGATACCGCATAAGAAACATGGCAAGAAACGCTTTAATACGAACGAAAAGAGTTATATCTATCATTTGTCTGTTAATATTTATTTTCTGTATGTAATCTATATTTAATTACTAGCATATTGATATTTGATACTGATACTTTATTGTAAAATGAAACTTTCACAGCATTGGATTGCCGAACTTGTCGTTTTCGTCAGGTACATCATAATTACAAAACATTTAATAAGGCGGTTGTACATAATAAAGCAATAGTCAAAAAATGATCAAACAGAATAAAAACCCTAGACAATTAAAACATTAAAGGGAAATAGTTGATCAATTGTTCAAAACTTCAACAAAAGATGGTACAAAGCTCTTTCTGTAACGATCGGTTCTTGTACAAACAGGGTTAAGAACCGGAACTTTTTGTGCTACAGCTCGAGGTAGTCGAGGTTTTGGCGGGCAATATGGGGTAGGAAACAGGTGCTCAAAACCTGAGTGGGAACGCAGACTGTTCCCGAAACCAGTACAAAGAGTAAGACGTCGGGCTGCTAAAGTAGGGAGGCGGAATTCTTTGAGGAGGAGGATATAAGGCACTTTGCCCTGGCGGTAGATGATTCTGAAAGCTCTCTTCTGAATAAAAGGCAAAGGCTGAAATAAAAGGCCTATCTCGAGAAGTGTTCCGATTTTCAGTTCATTATAAACATACGTAACATATATTTATTTTTTACGTTCATTCATTTCAAGTTAATTAGTTTTACCTTATTCATTGTTTATTCTATGCTATTCTTTTTGGACGAGTAGACTACCCACGTTTGACAGTGCAAAACGGATACGTCGGCTGAATGTTATCAGAACTATATTTCGGCCCTTCTTGCCAACGGTCCTCTTCAGGCTCAAGCCGCTCAAACTAGAAAATGAACTTGTGAAAAAAAAAAATGGGTTTTTCAGAGGACCCTTGCCAAGAAGGACCCGAAATATAGCACTAATAAAATTCATCTGACGTATCCGTTTTGCACTGTCAAATATGATTCGCAGTCAGCTTGGGCTGAAGGAACATTTATAAGATACCCCGATGTGGCGTGTCAATGATTTGGGTACTAATAAAAGACTATTATAGCCTATTTATCCAGCACAAATTATTGATAGTGAATAACGTCAGAACCGTAGCCCAAAAAAGGAAATTGTAAAATAAAAAAATAAAACAAGCTAAAGGCGGATGAAAAAAAACAGACAAAGTTTATTGTGCTAAGCTGATGCGGCCGCAACTCATGTGACTGGAAGACAAAATACATGAACTCCTGTGTACAAACCTCATTGCATACCTGGTGATGCCTGTCACATCCCCAGAGCCCGGTGGTGCTATCTGGTGGGAGTTTCCCATCACCCAGTCTGTAAGGTATTCAACCATTTTATTCCTGAACTTCATTTCTTGTCGGAAAGCAAGGTCATCGCGTCGCTGCATCATCGTTTCGACAAGCTGGCAGACTTTGGTTTTAGTATGCAGGGCCAGAACGGTAGTGTCCAGATGCCGGACATATCTGTAAAAGGCGAGAACTGAAAGACGAATTTTTCAGACCAAATTTTTTAGACAATTTTTTGCCATACGAATGAGAAAAAAATTAATCATCATCAGCAGCATAAAAGTACAAGTTGCAGTAGATAAAGTTACTGCTCCTATATCCTATTCGACCTCTCGGCTCAAACAGCGAATGGCGTTATACCCTACGTGATACTCCCCATATCGAAGACTGCAACATTGTATTTTGTTACCTGTTTTATCTTGTTTTCTTTTGTTAGCCCGCTCCGCTATTTAAAATTTCGGGGGTCAGGTACGAATCATTCACTTTTTATGAACATAACCCATACTATTTGAAACTGTGCTGTGTTCTCAAGGGAAGAAGTTCACAAAACGAGACATTTAAGGAGGCTGGGTAAGATAAAGAAAGTGCCGTTTCTTGGCATACTTCACGATAGAACAAATCAAATAAATGATTGGGTGATGTCTTTAGTTGCACAAAATTTAATGGTCTATGGCAAGGCAAAGTTTTCTTCTTAAGCGAACAAGAGGTTTCCAGGTTAGGTAAAGAAAGGGCGGTTTCTAAACATACCTCAGGATAGCACGCAACGTAGAACTGAGTGGCTGCTGTCACTGGTGGCATAAAATCCATAACGGTAAGGCGAAGTGCAAAGCATGATTCCCCTCATAAGCGAACAAGAGGTTTTGGGGTTAAATAAGGAAAGTTATATTCAAATAATGGATAAAACGGATGCGTCAGCTACGATGCTTTGGCAGCGATATTTTGGCCTTCCTTGGCATGAGTCCTCGTGACAAGGGTCCTGACGAGGACCCTTGCCAAGAAGGGCCGAATTATCACTGAAAAAGCATCATTGTAGCTGACGTATATGTTTTATCCATGTTTGAATATATGTTTCCCAGTAAGCTTGGGCAAGGAAAGTACGGTTTCTGGGCTTACCTCACAATAGCCAGCATCATTCCTTCGATACTCGTTATTCCCAAATACTCCACAGGCGTTTCCAGCTTGACCTCTAACACATTCTTCATAATAAAGATGACGTGCTCAATGAACTGAGTGTTCGCATCCGTCACGATGACCTGACCCTGCTGATCGAAAAACTTATCCAAAATGGCTTTGATTTGGTCGAAAAGGATTGGGTAGAGAGCTGCTGACATCTCGTGGCCGACCAGCTCCTTGACGTGCTTTTGAATTTGCGCACCAAATTTCTCGTTTGAGCAGACGAGAAGAGGAAGCAACTGCCCAACAAAACTGGAAAAGACGACATTATACTGCGCAGCTAACCCTCAGACAACATAAGTATAATCGAAGAGCTGAAGGCATCAGCTTCGACTCTACGACAGATTATAGCGCCAAAAAGAAGCGGCACTCTAACTTGTTCAAGTCTAGTCATTGGCTCCGAACTAGAAAGTTATTTTGGGTAGCTGCCATTTATCAATATATCAGCTTTCTGTGGTCTGGCTGCTATTGGCCGATTGAGCTGGATGGCCCCCCTCACTTCTCCACCAACAAGCTGTGCGATTAGGTCCAGTACCGATTTCCGGGCTCACAGAGCAACCATGATAAAACAGAAAACTCCTCCAGGACTTGAAGTACGATGGTGAGGGAACCAAACTGCACCCTACTCCAGAAAAATTATTTCCCTTACCATCATTTTGTCTTTTTCAGGTTCTACTGCAGTTCATTCGCCGTATTTGAAAACTGTGCGTTGCTCAAGCGACAAAAGATTGTACTTTACGAGTCCCACCTAGTAATTATGCACCGTCAGTTCAACAATACTGGAATTCTCCCGACACTTTACTTGACTCATAACCTGCTCAACCCAATACCAAACGGAGACTTTCGCCGGAAATGCCTTAATATTAAAGCAGTTCAATGACGTGACGTGTTCAATGACGTTTTTGCTTCTAGCTCCTTTAAAGTGCGCATCTGAACCGCCAGGTCGAATTTTTTTTTTTTTTTTTCAAACAATACATCTCAACCCACGATGATAATTTTTCTCACAGATTAATTTTTACGCCTTTAGAGTGCGCATCATTACAGCCAAGTTCAAAAATAAAATACTTTTTCTCTATCTCCCTTAAAGTGCTCATGTGAATCACAAAGGTAACCTTAAAAGTACTTTTGTTCAAACGATACATCTCAAATTCTAAAAAAAAAAAAAAAAAAAAAAAAAAAATGACGTGGGGAAGTCCGAAAGCTAACTGAATGCTGCTTATGGTTGTCACCACCTTGCAACACGATGAAATACTGACAATGACTTACTTTGTAACCGGGCAGTACTGAACATCCTGACTAGAGGCTGATAGCATACTTGACTTCCTGAGCTCAAGAGACGGCGTCGAAAGACTCAGGTGTGGACGGGGAAGGGGGGACCGCCTCTGGAGACAGACACCACCCAGAGCACAGAGAAAGCCTGTCATGTTGGCCCATTCGTTAACCTGATCCTGGAACAGGGAGAAATAAGGCCAGGGGCTACCCTGATGAACCTCGTCAACTATCCAAGCCAACTATTATCCATGACGCTACACGTCTATTCTTCATCTACTCCGAATATGACTACCTTTCACTTCAATTTCCAACTTCACACAATAATATTTCAAGTTCTCGCCCATATCACCACACATCGGACAAGTGTGGTAAAGTGTTTGCTAATGACATTAAAACATCAACAAACAAACATTATAATAACACTATAATAACTTAAAAAGAAAAAGTATCTAAAAACTGACGTGGCGAATAGACAGGATACTGCAAAAACAAGACCAAAGGTTCCGATGGGATCCCAAAAATTCAATATTTGATCCAGACAAATAGGTTTTGTCTTCGCCAGATCCAGTCTTCGCCCGACTCCTTGAACGTTTTTACTCTTAAATTTAGAAACAGATTAAGGCCAAACAGCTAATCATTAAGAAAACCAAGTTCAGATATGGATTCAGCATGTGTGTGCCTTACTTCTGCGACTTTTCCGGTTTCGGCGAAATTCCAGAACTACTTGTCCGGCGAAAAAATAAAGCTCAAAAACGAATCCAGCGTATCTCCTTATCCCTATATCCAACATCTAATCAACTTCCAATAAAAAATTATCTTACAACAAATTTTCCAGTTTCAGCCGGATTCCGGACGAACTATATGTCCGGCTAAAAAATGATTGTCATATACGGATTCAGCATCTCTTCTTACCCCTAAATCGGACATCTTATCAACTTCGAATACAACTTTTACTTTTAACAAACTTTCCGGTTTTGGCCGGATTCCGGGTGATATACTTGTCCGGCGAGAAAATGGCCGTGTTCAGAATGCCTTCTTATCCCTAAATTGTTATCTTGTATTTATTTATTTCTCACCCGTCATTCCAGAAAGAAACAGGACGGAGTACAAAAACGAAAAGAAAAGCAAAACGAAGAAAAACATAACACTTCCATAAGAACAGAATCAACAAATACAATTGATAACTCTAAGTCTCTAACAGACTGAACACGATTACATGCATGTACACTTAGCCTTTCGGAATTTTGCTATAGGGGTGGGACTTGATTTTTGAGCTGTACTTGCTAATCAGGTTAGAAATAGCAAGCTCAGGGTCTCTTATGTTATATAATTTCATCATTTTGGTATTTCTTGTCCAAGGGGGGAGAGAAGTAAGTATTTAGAGAATCTGAAGAAGGTGGAACCGAGTTTATTTTTTTCACTAGTGCAATATTTGTCATATAAAGATGGACAGACTAACACTATTTTATTTTCACTACTCGCTACATCATCTGGATACTAACTGAATTCAAAATCACATGTTACACTAAAGCACGGACACTTATTTACATTTTTACATATTTATCAAATTCCCGAAACTACTTAATATTTACACTGACCTGAACTTGAACTTACAACCCTTATTAAACTTGAACCCTATTTACAAACTGAATATTTATCACTAATTATTTTAATACAAGACGAACATCTGATCAACTTCAAATAAAACTTTTACTTTTAACAAACTTTCCGGTTTTGGCTGGATTCCGGGCGAACTACTTGTCCGGCGAGAAAATGGTTTTCATATTCGTGATCAGCATGTCTTCTTACCCCATAATCGACTATCACATTAGATGTTTAAAAATATTTTGCTTGCCCCTTAGTTTGAACCCCCTCCCCCACCCCTAAATGTAGGGCTACAAAGCCCATCTACGAACTCGACCTTACTCTTGACCCAAGAATCCTCACACCAAGTTTCATCAAAATATCTCATTCCCTTCGAGAGTTATCGTGCTTACAGACGGAAGAATGAAAGAGTTGTATTGTATGTTTGTCCGTTCACTACTTGAATATGCCTGTCCAGCATGGCATTATGGACTTACAAAGAGTGATTCAGATAAGTTGGAAAGAATCCAAAAACGTGCAGTCCAAATTATAATCGGTGGCCATAAAATGCCGTACTCGTATCTTCTAAAGGAGTGTAAGCTGGAACCCCTTTCTATACGTAGAGAACAGCTGTGTCAACGTTTCGGAACAAAGTTGTTATCCCACCCCATCTACCGAAACATCCTTCCTCCACCCTTTAAACCGGAAAGAACCAGACCTCCAAGAGAAGCAGCTATGAAAGTACCAAAACTCACACCTGTCGCTTGTAAAACTGAAAGGTACCGTAATAGCTTTGTGCCTCAGTTTACCTTGTATCATAACAACCTAACCTGAATTAGTGTATTTATTGTATGACAATTGTATATATGTTTTAGTTGTAGGTTAATGACAAGTGCCAATGAATTTGCTCGCGCATGAAATTTTGTGCCGCATTTATTTGAAATTAAATTAAATTAAAATTAAAGAAGGACAACTTTTGCGATGTCATTATCCCTCCACTTACGTTTTGGGATCCCAAAAACCCGACTACCAGTGTTCTTCTGGAACCAGCGCACGGGCTAGAGGGAGAAGGAACAAACGGCTCATCTCGGGATAATACACTATCTTTGCCCACGTTTTTTAAAGCACACTTCGTGACATGAAAAGAGAGTTATGCTTTTTTCACACTGAAGCGGAAGCATTTCACACTAAGATACACAAGTTTGGCGCTCCGTTTGCAAAGATGCACTGCACGACTTGCTATAACGAAAAAGACCGTAAAAATATGATTCAATTTCATTTCTGGTCTGTGTTCTCAAATATTACTGGAAGCAAACGTTTTTTTTTTCAAAACGAAACCAAAAACAACACTAAAGAAAGAACTTGAGACTGAATTTCCTGTTTGGAAAAGAGGATTAGTAAGAAGATGTACTGCAAATAGAAATACTAGCAAAATTAGGATAGCAGACTCACCTCCAACTCATGCTCCGTGGATTGTTGTGATGCTCTTCTCTTACTGGTGGTGGGCCGATGGAAGGCTTCACTCGCCTGAACTTCCTCGACCTTGGACTTGGGATACGAAGTTAAGGTTTTCGTTGCCTGTTCCCAGTTTCTAAAGGATTCTTCCCACGCCTACAGAAAAGAAACTCATTAATTTATATTAATAATAGTATAGTACTATAATCGTCGTAGTATACATGAATGGAAACGAAATGACTACGGCATTGTACAACCCATTAAAGAGTAATAATAAATAATAATAATAAAACAAGAGCTGGAAGCTCATATGGCACTTGCAAGGCTGGGTCAGAGGAAGAAAGTAGGAATTCGTTAATTCGTGGGTTTGTTTTGATCATTTGTAAGCAAAACCCTTGAGATAAGAATGATCACGGGTCATTGGAAATCACGAGACTGTATCGTTTGGCAATGCATTTGGCTGTGCGCACTTTAAGGGCGCTAGAAAATCATCTGTAATCAAAACTCTTGAAGCAAAAAAGATGATCACCAGGAGCACGAAAATGTATATTTTACTCAAAAGTATTATTTGTACTTTAAGGAATTCAGTTGTAAGCAAAACCTTTGAGGCAAAATTGATCATGGGCTCAGACGGATAACGAAAATGTATATTTTGCTTAAAAACTTTTTTTGTACTTTGCGGTTAGCATTAGTACTTTAAGGGATGGTCGAATCTGGGAACTAACTATTGCTAAGCCAATCATGTCAAGTCTCTAATTTTCAAGCCAAGTTTCATCGTCCTAGCATGTCTTGAAGTAACTTGCTATCACCGGAATTCCGGACCCTCCTAACTCCCCGAATCCGGTCCGGTTCTGTCACTGATCTACATAGGGCTTGTGCTTGTTCTTCTCACCAAGTTTCATTCCGATCGCTCCACTCCAAGCATGTCACAAGGTTTCCGGACCCCCCTCCGACCCCCCCCCCCAGCTCCATCGGATCTGGTCCGCACTTGAAATGGGACATCCGAGACATGTGGTCTTTCTACGTATCAAGTTTCATTACGATCCGATCACCCGTTCGGAAGTTATACATACCTCAAGATTCGGGATTCCCCCTCCCTCCACTCCCCCCACGATGGTCGGATCGGGAAGCTGACTATTTCCAGGTTAATCTGGTCGCGTCCCTGATTTGCCTGCCAAGTTTCATTGTCCTAGCCCACCTGGAAGTATCTTAACTCCGTATGACAGGAATTCCGGAACCTCCCTCCAACTCCCCCCACAGTGCACGAATCCGGTCCGGTTCTGTCAATGATGTACCTTAGGGGTTGTGCTTGCTCCTCCCACCAAGTTTCATCCCGATCGCTCCACTCTAAGCGTTTAACATGATTTCTGGTTGCCCCCTCCGACCCCCCCCCACATTCATTGGATTCGGTCCGGACTTGATATGGGACATCTGAAGCATGACGTCTTTCTAAATATCAAGTTTCATGAAGATCTGATCACCCGTTCGAAAGTTATGCATGCCACTAAATTCCGGATTCCGGCTCCCCTCACTCCCCCCACGATGTTCGGATCGGGAAAGTGACTATTTCCAACTTAATCAATTGGGGTCCCTGATATGTCTGCCAAGTTTCATCGTCCTAGCCTATGTGGAAGTGCCCGAACTAGCAAAACTCGGACAGACAGACCGACCGACCGACCGACAGAAATTGCGATCGCTATATGGCACTTGGCCGAAGGGCAAGTGCCATAATAATTGCAGCCGAGAAGCATCACACTAGAGAAATAGTTGAAAGTGTGTATTCTTTTAAATGCGTGCTTTTCAATTAATTCGTTTGGGTTATTTCACTTGTTGCTGCTGTTGCTACTGTTTTTCTTATTTTAATGTATTCTGTCATGTGCTGTTTTATCGGATTATAAATAAATAATTAATTTGTTTGCAGCTGTCCGTCTTGGCCGAATGGTTAGCATGCTGAACTCACAAGCGAAGGATCGCTGGTTCGAGTCTCGGTAGTGCCTACCGTTTGGTTTGGGGTGAGAATTAGTGGCGTTTCTCTGAATGACAAGCCAGAGTCTACTCTGCTTCAAAGTGGGTAGCCTAGAGCTAGGGAACAGCACGGGAAGCGTCGAACCAACCACACCTTTCAAGCATATTTTAAGGCGTTTTTCCGTGCTCCCACAAACAGGTTGTGGGTCGATTGTGGCTCGAAAAGGGCGTTTCATGGCTCGCTTTGTGGCTCAAATTCGACAAACAACTGCCGAGGTGATTGTCGATTTTGTGGCTCTATTTTGGCGGGAAATTAAAATTTAGCAGCAAAATAACGTCAAAACCATAACATTAGAAACTTTATCAAGTATTTAGACTTAAAACTGAAGATCCTTTTTGCACGGAATGGTAAGGATGAAAGCACAGAATTCAATTTATTGAAATTTCTACGTGATTTTATTTATATATTTAGAAATTTGAAATTACCGCCAAAAAAATTGACAAAACAGCGTTTCCGCGAGTTTCAACTTGTGGCTCGACTGTGTGGCACACAATCGTGTTTCCGCGAAAAACACTCAAAGGTGTGTGGCCCACAATTGTGTCACGGAAAAACGCCTTTAGTTTCCTCTATATTTCTCTACTTGCACCCTTTGTTTCTTTGTCGAGTCCGCATCGTTCCTGCTGCTGTTGCTGTGCTAGATGCGTAAGTTAGTTAGCTCTTCGCTGAAGACGGTTTCCAGAAGTGCAACCGATTTATCAGAAATTTTATTTATCCCTCGCACGACATTGTGGATAACTGGGTGATTAATTCAACAAACCGTTTTTTTTCTTGCATATTAATAGTTACCTTGGGTTTAAACCTTATATTTGACACAAAAAGGGAAGTCTAGGGTAGGTCTGGATTTAATGTCATCGAGGGAGGAGGAGACGTAAGACGTAACTGGTGCCAAATCTAGTTAGAAAACTGTGGACAAATTGCAACGCGGATATAAAAGAAAAAGGAAACAGCGTGGCAGAATGTTCTGCCATTTAGAAAGTAAAGACACACTAGATCGTAAAGAATTTGAGGGTCGGAGTAAACATTATCAGGCGTAATAAAGCTTTTTTTACTGCCAAGTCCGCTCTTATTTCAAACACTCAGACATCTACTGAAGGACTACATTAGACAGCCCATCGTAAACTTTACCGTGCTCTAGAAAATTCATAATGGGTACGAAAGACAAATTAAGACAAATCGTTTCCGTCCATAAAAATACAAAATAACAACAGTTTTCCTTGTTTCGTACACAACTGTGTAATGAGCGGAGTAAAGAAAATGAAACAAACAAAACATATGGTATACTGATTACATAGCCAGTCGCTTATTAAACAAGACCAAATTTTTCGATGGGATCCCAAAAATCAGGTCTTGTAGATTTCCGGTCTTCTTCAGGCCCCTTAAGCATGTTGCTATCCCTAACCAACCGGCTGAAAATGTAAACAAAACGGTAGTGGTGTTTTATTTTACTTTGACAAAATCTGTTTTTTATCTGTATTCGGGACGAACTACTTCTCCAATAGGAAAATAGCATCAGAAACATATTCACCATTTCTCTTTTCCCCTCCGATCATAACTTAAGAAATAATTCACTTCGGGTGGGGTGGGGAAAAAAAGGTGAGTGAGCCGAGATATCAGTCGCGTTTCTTTATATCACCTATCTTTTAATGACTTTTACCATGTTTCTTTTTTCACTTCTTTTTGGCGTTTTTACCAATCGCTTTGTCCTTTCTGGCCAGGCCTGCGAAGAAATGAGATTGGCTACTCAAAGGTGATTGGACCAATCTTCAAAAGCACTACTCTTTTCTACCAAAAACGGTCAATTTAGCAGAAAGGACAGAGCAATTGAGAGAAAGGCCTGTGATTTCTCCTACGTCAAAAAACACAATTGTCAAAATTCAGTTACTGATGATACTTACGATGGAGCAGCCTTGTGTACAATGTCCAATCTTTCGTAATAATGCCATTATTCGCTTTTGGAGAGCGGCACGACCTAGAATACGGAGAACCAATGTCACGCGTAAGGTTCATGTTTTGCTGTATATAAATTTGATGTGTTATTCTCAGCCTTTTAAGTTATTTTTTGTTTAGTTTTGGATGATAATAGCAGTGTTGGGCGTCCCAGACCGGGTAAGTCGAGCTCCTTTTTCTTTATTTCCTTTTTTTTTTGTCGAAGTTTTTGTTGTTTTTGATGTTTTGTTTTGATGGTAAATAGACCCTTACAGGTTCGCCTCTGGGCATTGAAGATTCTATTTTTTTTTAATAAACACTTCAATCATTCAATTCTGATGGGTTAAGCATTACACTTCACCGCATAAAACATAGATCTTGGGAAGGGCTTTAAGTGTTTAAGGTTTAAATGGAAAGGAGGCCAAATTTCTAAAGTTACTTTTGATTGTAGGAAAATTATTAAAGTAAGTTGGAGGAGAGGATGGAGAAGAGTCGTAGCCCAACAAAGGTGAAAAAAGGTGCCTTTACAGCATTTTTTCTTTTAAAGGGGCTCGATAAGCACCACAGGAGAGAAGTGCGAAACTCAGAAACCCAAAAGAAGTTGTAAAAAACTGTTAGCTGCATCGCCGGTAACATGCTCCCACAATCGGGAAAGATTGCCCACCAATCATAGGCCATTCCTAAAACCTACCACCTTTACTGACAAAGACAATCATTTCCAATCGATAAGAATCAACTCACATACTACGTAAATAAGAAACACCCTATACGTTGTTGACTCACCGTGATACTGGAACGTTGTTACGCGGGCCGAGTCAGATCCGTTAGCAGCTTGTTAAAAAAATATGTTTAGCAAAAGCTCAAAACAAAGACGGTCTATGAAGCAAATAGAAGTCTCATATTATGAGACATGCTTCATATCAACTTCATGCTACTTTTTCGTGCTGCTCCGCAGATACTGACTAAAACCGACAATTCGGTGAAAACCGGAAAACAGCAACACCGCCTGGATCGAAAAACACAAAATCATTGTCAAGTGCCGGGAAAAAAATAACTTTACCAACTCGTAATTAGCAACTCTGGCTGGACGTTACTAGCCTTTTGTTACAACAAATCGATAAATGGCACTGCTTAAAGTGTGAAAGGCTATGCAAAGAGTTTGGTATAAAATCCCTACAGATTCCCTGCTTCCTCCTCTCTTCCAACATCAACGTTTGCGTCCACAAAGAGAGTGTGCAGAGCGAGTACCCAAGCTTGAACCCCGTTCCTACCGTACGAAGCGGTACCGTAATAGTTTTATCCCCAAATTTGTACAAATTTTTAAGAATGAGTTCTAGTCGGTCCTGTGTGTGTTTTATCTTTATGATTTTGTGTTAGACCATTTTCATTCTGAATTATTTATTGCTGTTCTGATGACATTGTTTTGATATCATGTATCTTGACCTAGACAACACGCCATTTGGCCCCAAGCCACGATTTGTGTTGTCATTTTGAAATAAATTGAAACTGAAACTAAAGTAACTATCCAAAAAAGCGTACTTTTAATGTAGAACTATGGTGCTAGTTAGTAACTACCATCGAGGAAAATAATACGTAAAATTACCTGTAGTCAAAATGGTTGACGCTGCTGATAGCTCCTGATAGATGTGATAGTTGGGTAGTAAATATTGGACTGTCAGTTCATCATTCCCACACCGAATGTCGGCCTCTTCGCACAAAAGACTAAAGCAGGACATAGCAATAAGAACGGCTTCTATATCGATACTCCAGAGATACATGAAGAGCACGACCTAGGAAGACAAGATTTGTGTTTTTAACAGAATAAAAAAAATTGCCCCATCTTTTGTGACCTTATTCAAATTTTTTCACATCGTTTATTCATTAAGAATCTTACTCAGGGCGTGTGCCGACTAACTGATTCCAACGAAAATTGACTGATTCCGTCCAAGGAGCCGGACGAGCACCAAGCAAACAAGTAAGCAGCGGCTGGGTACTAGAACCGCTTATAATATGATATAATATAAAAGTGAATTTTTGGTTTTTCGTTGGAAATCAGATAACCTTGGTTGTGTTTTAAATTGTATATATATTTTGTATCTGTATATCTGACGACGCTTTTGTTAATGACTATGTTGACACGAAATGCAAATTCGGCATTATTGCTGTGAAAGCCATTTTTAAATTAAATTCTACTCTACTCTACTCTACTCTACTCAAAGCTTCAGTGTTTTCTTGGAGCTTTTCCAAGTAATAGATGCGAGTGTCACAGTTTCGGAAATTTCATCGGCTCTTCCAAAAATCATGGACAAATGGGCCAAGCCAGCGCATGACATACTACATTCTTTTCTGGCCGACGAATGAAAATTTGTTTATTGTATTTGTTTTGTTGTGTTTAATTTTAATTCTTTTATTTTATTTTACATACTCCGCTTTTCAAATTGGCGGGTCAGAAATAAATTACTTACTTACTTTTTAGTTATGTGACTCTACCAAACCAAGTCGGTGCAAGCCACTATTGATGAACAAAAGGTTTATAAAAAAGAGCTAGAAGCTCATATGGCACTTGCAAGGCTGGTTCAGAAGATGAAATATAGAATTAAAAAAAAAAGTTGGTGGAAAGAACAAGCACAAGTCCTCGATAGGGATTGACATAACCGAACCGGATCCGCTCACTTTGGGGGAGTTGGGGGGGAATCCGGATTTCTAGTGATCCCGCGAGTCCGGTGCTTCCTGATGTGCTAGGACGATGAAAATTGGCAGGCATGTCAGGGACCCGAACAGATTGACTTGATAATAGTCGTTTCCCCGATCCGACCATCCCGGGGGGGGGCTGGAGGGAGGGGAATCCAGAAAAATTAGGTATTTTTAACTTACGAACGGGCGATCGGATCTTAATGAAACTTAATATATAGAAGTACCTTGTGTCTCAAACCTTCCATTTTAAATCCAGACCCGATCCGGTTAATTTGGGGAGAGTCGGATGGGGGAACCGGAAATCTTGGGAAACGCTTAGAGTGGAGGGTTCGGGATGAAAGTTGGTGGGAAGAACAAGTGAATAGCATAACCGGAATGAATCCGGTCACTGTGGGGGAGTTGGCGGGGATTCGAGTTTGTAGTAATCCCACAGGTTCGGTACTCCCTGATGTGCAAGGACAATGAACTTGGCAGGCTTGTCAGGTACAAGAACTATTGACTTGAGAATGTCGTTTCCCCGATTCGACCGTCGAGGGGGAGTGTACGGAAGGGGAATCCGGAATCCGGTGGCAAGCTCAGCTATTGAACGGGTTATCGGATTTAACCGAAACTTGATATTTAGAAAGGTCTCGCGCCTCAGACATCCCATTTTAAATCCGGACCAGATCCGGTGGTGTTCCCTCTTCCTGTGTGCTGAAAAAGATTGATGTCTCCCTGCTAACTTATGCTGACGACGTACTTAACTTAAGTAGGTCAACTGTAAGCATTGAAAGAAATTCAGAAATTTCCGGTGACACTGGGAGGAGTTGGAGGGGCGAACCGGAGATCTTTGAAATCGCTTAGAGTGGAGGGATCGGGATGAAACTTGGTGGGAAGAACAAGCAAAAGTTCTAAATACGTCATCTAGAGCTTTCAGATTGAATTAACCTAGATATCCTAATTCTAGGTCCGAACCGCATTTTTGAATGGCGGGGTGTTTATTTTTTTTTATTTTTTTCTTTGTGACCCGCTTTTTGGATAACAGCGGAGTATGAGTAAATACACAAAGGAAAATACACTTATTAAAGCACTAAACAAGACAATGTAAATAAACATGACTACATTCTTTTCATATAATTTAACAACACACTAAATAGACCTACAGAATTTTACACAATGACAAGCACATTAAAAGGGTTCAGGATTGAAAAACTGGCCAATAATTTCGTGGGCTGACAAGGCAGGATGTTTGTGGAGGGTAAATAAATTTGAATGTGAACGAAGGAGTGTATTGATACTATCCTGGACATTAAAATTCGAAACCAATTTACGATTACGGAATGATTTTGGAAGATACATCAGAAATTTACAGTACTTAAAGAAACAGCTTCTCAAATTTTTCACATCTTTTTTCCTTAGGATATGGTAAATTCCGGAACAGTTGTAAATATATGGGCCGCAAAAAGCACTATACAACCTTCCGAGCGCCTATTGTGAAGTTCTCTTCTACGTTCTCGTACCACTACTCGTAACAAGTGCCATATGAGCTTGTAGCTCTTGTTTTTTTGAACAAATCCATTTTGGAAGCATTCCCGGTGTTCTCTTTGTTTTCCGTAGCCTACGCGGAGTCCGCGTGGAGTGACTCCCTCTATTCTCGCCGTTCCCTTCGATTCCCCGAGGAGTCCTCGAAGAACGGCGAGAATAGATGGTCGGATCGGGTAAATGATTATTCCCAAGTTAGTTTGGTCGGGTCCCTGATACGCCGACCAAGTTTCATCGTCCTAGCACATCTCGAAGTACCCTAACTCGAAAAAGTGTGACATCAGACCACCCGACCGACCAACAGACGGAATTGCGATCGGTATATAGCACTTGAAGCTGCTGTATATAGCACTTGAGGCTCCAAATGCCATACAAAAAAGATCTAACGGTGCAATCGAGCACAAAACGAGAGAAGATCACGGGTTCGGCGCTATCCAGATTTTATATTTAAAACCTATTTACCAAAACAATTTCGACTCTTTCAATTCAGGCTGTAAAATTGTATGGGCTCGATCAAGAATATTCTCATTTCAAACCTCTAACTACCGCACAGCTAATTTTCAAAATAGCCTTCCGTCGTGAGGGCACATGTCTTGATAGCTTTTGAGTGGTCTCTATCTTTAAAGGACACCTGAATGAAGAGTACCAAGTATCATCCCTGTCTGTATGACTTCCGTTAACATTGCCTGCAGAAAACCCAATCCAAATACGAAATAGTGTTTCCAAGCTATGATTTTTGCTCCATTTTCCATCGGTCCTTATTTCAGTACCGAACAATTTTAGAAATGGACAAATGTCTCCAATCAACCCTTCTTTCTGGAATATTTGTTAACGAGTTAAGCCCAAACGTATATCTAGAAGAAGTTCCAATACGATCCGGCCAGCGCTGTACAAGATTTGAATGAATTGCGCTTTTTGTCTTGGAAGTTGGAAGTCTGCATGTGCAAACCTCCAGAAACGAACATCCCTATTTTGAAAACGTCACGCTCAGGAGAAGAATGCTCTCTGTGGCCATGTCTGTAAATGCATTCTCCATGGTGTGTTCAAGTATGGTTTCATTGTTCAGGTGTCCTTTAAGAGTGAAAAGAGATCCTTTACAATTAACAATTATTTTCGAACGTTTCGCGCTAAACTCCAAGCACTGCTTCCGGGATTTTAGTTGGTGGAGCTCTTCCATGTTTTCCGGAACTGCGAAGGAAGTCTCCCCTTCCGATCCAGACAAGGTTTCTTGGTTCTGATAATCAGCTACTTTTGGAGCAAGTCTGTCTTTGCTGCAAACTTAAACTGAGGAGATTTACGATCAACAGGTCGAAAGTTAAGCACTATCTTCTGTGTTTGCTTCTTTCTTTCTTTTGTTATTGCCTTGTCTGCTTTTTTTTTCTTTGTATTTTTCTTAAGAGCAGAAAGACTTGCTTTATTTATACATGTTATGGGTGAGTGTTTGCCTCTGGGAAAGATAAGAAAATATTTGGGTAAGTTTAATAGCAAAGACTGGTCCTTACTTTTGGCCGATGTGTGGATGTAGTGATGAAAGTTTGAGCCATTTTTGGGCAGATTGCAAGGAGTTTGATGATTTGCGGGAGGAAATGTTTGGGGTGGGAGAATGTGGGACCAATGGCTTGTATTTTAGATGTATTTTAGTAGTTCAGGAAGTTTCCTCAAGATCAGTACGTCCCACAGAGATAATTAGTTGCTTCTCTAGATTAAAGTTTACGGGGATTTAACTTCTCGTTATGGCTCTTGCAGCCTTCGGCTCAAGTTCCAGTTCAGTAGGTCGGTCAGTTCGGTGATCGCGACTTAGGGTACTTCTAGATGTGCTAGGACGATGAAACTTGGCAGGCATGTCATCGACCCAACCAAACTCACTTGAAAATAGTCATTTCCCCGATTCGGCCATCGCGGAAAGAGTGGAGGGAGGGGGGACCCGGAATACTGAGGTATGCGTTTTCGAACGGGGAATTGGATCTCGATGAAACTTGATAACTGGAAGAAGCACATGTCTCAGATGTTCTACGTCCGGACCGGATCCAAAAACTCTGACGGGGGAGTAGCCGAAATATCCTGGCACGATTAGAGCGGAGGGATCGGGACGATATTTTTGTTAAATTTTTTATCTCTTTAGATTAAAGCTTATGCGGTGTTGTTCTTGCGCTGGTCCTAGTCGACCTTTTTTTTTGCAATGCGTAATCTATATAAATGAATGATTCATTTGCACATTAAACCCATAAGGCCATCAATGAGTGTCTTTGAGTGGTCCTAGTTGGTTGCTAGTTCAACAAATTTACTGCTCATCCATACATAAATTCTAATAATTTTCCTATGAGGTGTTCTGACGCTATTATGCGAAGAAAGAGTGCTCACCTCAAGCTTAATGTGAGCCTGCCGGCAGATGGCGATACTACTACCAACGTTAGCGTATTCCCGATGCCGATGCAAAAACTGGTTCCGACAAATCAGTATCTCTCGTAGCCATTTCAAGATCTCTGTGTAGTTGACTATCTGATGCTGAATCAGCTTCTGGCAGATTGAAAACAGGACTTGTGAGCTGAAAAAAAATCAAATGGGATGGATACTCCTTCAACCGAAGCTGACTGGGAATCATAGGCCTGTTGGCGAATGATTCAAAACGAAAATGTCAGCTAGGATATCCCCTAGCAATAGTTCGGCCTTTCTTGGCAAGGGTCCTCTTCAGACTGTAGCTAAAAAAAAATAAAAGCCTACAGTAAATAAAAGAAGTTTTAGCAACTATTTTGGAGAATAAATAATTGGAAACTGCTGTAGGGGAAAACCAGTGCTGAGATTTCATGTTGTCACTTGTACTGTTTTTGCTGCTCGATTAGGTCGATTGGCAAGGATGGTTTCCTATGGCGGGGATACTTGAAGTGAGATACGTTGATGATAAAGCGAGTATGTACGTCAGTACATCCATTCTTAAAAAGCAATGGACGGGCAGTCCGATGTCAGCTTTTCCGTCAACAATAACGCTAGTAAGTGCTGATGATTAGTTAGTGTTTTTGTTAAGTATTTATTTGTAGTGTAGTAAACGGCGAAAGCTGAAATAAAGTTGAATAAATAAATAAATAAAGTAAATCAAACTTCAAACTCAATATTATCACATACTGTACACAATGTACGTCATTGCTTTGTGTTACGTCATGAAGATAACGTGCTAGCCATACTTATGTTGAGCTATTATGAAAATAAAAAATATATTACTACATCATTATATCAAAACATAAAGATTCGAGTATACAGATTATCTTTCGAACAACAACAAATGTGAAATTTGATGTGGGTTTATCAAGAATAACTAAACAAATAACCTGCAAAATTATATACAATTATTTCGTGTTCATGTTCGAATCACACAGCTTGGCAATCCACAGCTTGTAATTGTGTCATACAGTTATTAGAGAAATGATTGATAGGCCTACAGCTCATGTTTCCAATTATATCCTCTTTAGGTTTGAAGATTCATTCATAAGAAGTAATAATAAATAAGTAAGTAAACTTTATTTCCCATCACGATTAAAAGGAATATATGGTTAGAGTAAAAAAATGAAAGAAAAAGAACACAATAACTACACTGACGAATATAACAAAACTGAACTAACTAATAAATATGCAGATTTCGAGAGGTGATTAGTAATTTGATTTGACAACATAGGCTAGAGTTACGTCGCCAACTAGGTAACTTACGCAGATAGGCTACTTCGCAAAACTCTCTTGAGTAAAATGTCCCAAAAAGCTGAAAAATGTCCCAAAACGGTAAATAATAATATGACCCTCTGTAACTGTCGGAAATTATGCTGTCCTTACCTTACGTCCCAGAAGGTATTTATAGGTGACTCAGGGTTCCACATCTCTATCTTGTCCGGCTGATGCAAGACGAGCAGTGCTTCCATCGCTTCCTGAGCAACATCAGGCATGGATGGCTGATGAACCAAAGACACCAATCCATTGATCAGTTCCAAAGTCGAAGACTGGACTTCGGATCCCGCTTTTCCTTGATTCTGAGGAATAAGAAATAAATTCTGATGCTTCCCAATAATAGTAATAATACGTAAGGACAAAAACGAGATTTCCGGGTTTTTTGTTGATGAGCTAATTATACCTCTAAGATGTTACACGAGGGATAAATTTAAATTTCGGATGTTTCAGCTGCACTTCCGGCAACCTTCGTCAACGACCAACAAACCAACGCAAATATTCCCAAACCTTAGGCTACATTTAATAGTAATATAGAAAAGAGGCTTTCGCCTCTAATAACTCGGAGAAATTGGCAGTAATCATACTGATCACAGTTGAAAATCGTATCTATAAGACACTTGAAAATATTAATCGATTCAACATTACCACATCTTCGGTAAGGCTGTTCCAAAGACCAAACATTTTGTTTCAAAAAATTCTACATATGACGACTGTTAAGGCCGAGTTTTTATTTATTCGGAGACTTAAAAGTTACCGTTAACATCCGGTGTTTGATTTTATTATTATTATTATTTATTTCAAATAAGGCCAACATGGGCCACAACATATCAAATAACACTCAAGATTTGAATATCTCAGTAAAGTCTTCTTATAAATGCGATGGAAGGAAGGCACAACTTGGCCAGTCTCGTTACAGCAAATATATGCTTCGACGAAGCCCTTTCTAAATTTTTGGCCGCACTGGTTCTATTTCCCCCCCCCCCAAAACACCCTGCTAGATCAAGACAAGAACTTTACATCAGCTAACAGCAATGTGTTTCAGCCATCTTTATACACAACTGTTGCAACACTTTGGAAGCCGTAACCTAGCCGATAGAGGATGGGCAGAAAACAAGAGCGAAAAGAGTAAACGATTCAAAGTTTGTGCTTAGATAATGGTCCTAATTAAGCAAAAAGCCGACTTCTAAGTTCTTCACTCGTACAAATAAATATTGGCCAGAAGAAAACGACCGACTTCTAAGTT
Source organism: Branchinecta lindahli (assembly GCA_023053555.1). Classification (NCBI taxonomy): domain Eukaryota; kingdom Metazoa; phylum Arthropoda; class Branchiopoda; order Anostraca; family Branchinectidae; genus Branchinecta; species Branchinecta lindahli. Next base: position 29,401,041 of record JAKZAO010000012.1, on the reverse strand, counting down.
CTTGTTCCCGTACAGATAAGTAAGGGACATAAGAAAAGGGCCGACTTCCAAGTTCTTGTTCTTGCACAGATAAGTAAGGGACATAAGAAAAGGGCCGACATCAAGTTCTTATAAGTAAACTAAATTTAGGAGACGAATGAACGGGCTAGCTTATCCAAGTCACATGATTAAGACAGGCAGAAATTCAGACGGTGAAAATGGTTTCCAAGGACTTGTAGCCGTAAACTTCGTCTTTGACATTCCAGTTTCACTTGAATTATTGACGGTTTTGCTTTAAGTTGAACTTCAACCTCACTGAAGCGTAAAATCTATTAATTACCTCAAAAAGCCTCCCCTTAATTCTAACCGACCGATTTGTCTTTTTGCATATTCTGTATGTAAAAAAAAAAAAATACAAAACTCGTGGACGCATGAACGGGAAAGAAGAATCTTCCGTGACGATATATGGTGCTCAGTGTTGCCACTTATATCGCGAAATATTTTGCCGCGATTCTGAGGGAAATACCGCCTACTATTTTGATTATATCGCATACCGCGAAATGGCGAGAAGGGAATTCCAGCACTGGTGAATTCGAATTCATTTAAGATGTGGAGCACAGCAAAATGCTCTACCTAGCACGTGTTTTCTCGCATTTGCAGCAGGTTGTACCACATTTAAGTTGATGGAGTAAACAAAGCCTGTCGCTTAAAAAAGTCAAATTCATATTAAAATGTCAGTTTTGACACCTCTTCACTCTCCCAGAAATACAAAAATTCGCGTCTTTCGGGCATACCGCAAAGTTTACCGCATTTTGTGTTGTAGGATACAGCCGAAATACAGCGATTTCGGGAGGGCGGCACCGGGAACCGGTGACGGTCAAGTGGCATCACTGATGGTGCTCCCTTTAAAGCGCGTACGAAAATAAACAAAGCTGGACGCAGGCTCGTAGTGGTACTGCCGCCTGGACCATCCTCTCCCAGAATTTGGCCAATGCGCCGTAGTAAAACCGGATTTAGTAGACATGCCTCTGCCTTACACGCCGACACCCTTTGTGGCTTTCGTCGGCAATGAGCCAAATTTGGCTGTATTGCGATTCCCAGGCGCAGTCAATCGTACTCCATCCCCACATCATGCAGATTCAGTTGAATCGACACTTACATTAAGCATCAGCATCGGGTCCGCATGGATCAGCCGTACCATCAGCAGCAACAGATTTTTGTACATGGAACACTCTTCACTTGTTTTTTCTTTGAACTTGAGCGGATACATCTTTTCCTTCAACGTCAAACTCTGGAAAACAAACCATGGAAATATAGGCAAGTCGTAATTTAGTACATAAATAGAAGAAGTTTCCCGTCAAATTAATAAGGTTATCCTAAGCTCAAAGTAAACCAACGGTACAACTCTTTATAAAAGTCTGCTACTACTATTCTAGGCGTTCGAGGCGCTCGGTTCCCGTAAACGAATGTGAATGGACTAACCGGTAAAGGTGTTGGCGACAACCTACTGCATACAATTAAAATAGGGTAAGCAGTATCGCAACTTCGATTAGTCTTTTTTCCTGTCCATCATTTCACTTTATCTTGGCCTGGCCTCTGCGTCAGCGCTAAGCAATAGTGTTGAGCAAACCTGAAAGTTGGTTTAACAGGAACAAATGAATATCGAGTGTAGCAAACTCAGAAATATGGACCAATTAGGGCCAAATTCAAAGCACACAACGCACAACTCTTTCAGATATTCATCGACTAAGTCATTCCTGAAGGCACAAGGCGTTAATGTTTCAAAGTTAATATAATACTTTAGCTTTCCGTCAGCAAAACCATTGCGAGAAGATGACTGTATTTATATATGAAGGTTGCACTCTCAACCTGATGTTATGGCGAGGGGTGTAGTAGGCCGGACATAAGATGGTAAATGTCTAGGTATACAGTCATCGGAGTCAGGATGGCCTAGGGCGTTGGTGGCCTACTACACGTGCAGAACTTCACGGATTCATTATGGATTCCCCTGGTCGATTCACACTATGGTTTGCATACCCAACACACAACAGGTTATCAACCACCCATCATACACTAGGCCTTACAGGCCAGCCCACTCTAAGGAGCTTAACTGAGACTCATAGAAGTGACCTATGGTCCGTAAATAAACATAAGGTTTCATTGGCTGAAGTAGTTACAGCATAAATTAAACAACCTTAAGTAAAAGGATGTTTGCCGGTCAAGGCCCGGAAAAGAAGTGCGGAAGAAGGTGAGTCACACCGCATGAGTCACAATGACCAAAGAGTTAATTGATAAGAGAAAGAGTGGCCGCGACAGTATAGAAGATTAAAGACACAGGCAACGGAAGGGAGTAACGCTGCCTAGCGGCGGCATAAGGAAAAAGTACGGAGTGCAGATGGGATCACCTTAACAGAAACCCCTCCTAGAACACCCCGTCCTAAGTGATATAGTTCTTCCTTGTTGCCGGGAAGAACTCGTCCCCCCTCGCAAGCTACTGCAGCTGTCCCGAAATTACAGCCGATTGTATACCTGCACGCCAAAGGTGTGCCAGTGCGACAGAAAACGCGTTATACTAGGAGGGCTAATGGTTGATGTAAACCTCACTCATGCTCACTGTATGGTGGTATGACATTTGATGTGTGAATGTATAAAAGTCGAAATGGAGAACAGTAACATTGCTAAATGAGGACCGGATCTGTACCGTTATTGTTCAGTTATAGTTGTATGCTAAGTTTTTTCGCTGACCCTGAACAGTTGTCGAAGTGTCTCAGGGAAGCCCTAGTCCCTACGGACAGGTGTATGTAGAAGATCGCTTTTTTTTTTAACCTTTACTGTACTATTTGCCATGGCCGTTGACCCTTAGCCTACAACAAATAAATCTGATCTTCTTTTATCTTATTTTCTAGCAACTGCAGGTTTTTACTTTCATTCTTCTGACTCATGATGGGACAGACCGCACGAAAGGTTTTCTGAGATTAAAAAAAAAGTTGATTTGTCCCGAAATGCTGCGAGGCGATAACGCGCAGAACATAATCAAAAGAAACGATACAAAAAAATCTGCAAGTGACATGACCAAAACATACAATTCTTTGTCCATCAACCTGGCAGCAACGTTCGAGCAACGAGTCCTTGAAAAAGGCGTCTCGAGACCGTCACGAGACGAGTCCAGAGTCTGAGTCCACCAGCTCTGACTGCATGGAATGAACTTTTGGATAAAGTTGCAGGGTCGGCAGAAGGTTTCAAACCAGGTAAGAATGGGGAACCCGAGTCTTAATCTAGAATGTGACCAATTGGATGTAAAGGGGGATTTACCCTACCCAACGAAAACGGATCCGAGTTAACTTGGCAATACTGACCAATCTTGACTCATTCGGCTGAAGAGTACCCAAAAGCTTCCAGTAAAGATAGGATATTCAACTCACGGCGAACTGTCTTTTTCCTCTGTTATATTTTATTTTGTCTATCAGTTACTCCGTTCTTGTTCACAATATAACGGGTTACAAAAATTACACATACATACATACCTATTTAAAGGACACCTGAACAATGAAACCATACTTAAACACACCATGGAGAATGCATTTGCAAACATGGCCAAGGAGAGCATTCTTCTCCTGAGCTTGACGTTTTCAAAATAGGGATGTTCGTTTCTGGAGGTTTGCACATGCAGACTCCATGCAGACCCCATGAGCACTTAAAGTACGATTTACCAGCTCTTAATAACCACCTCCAGCTATTATTCCAGATGATCTTGTCAACATCCACCTTACCGGAAAGTTTTCTTCTGGGTACGATTACCCCCGTCTTAAAAAGAGGCAAAGATGCGAATCAGTGCAGCTCTTACAGACCAGTTACCGTTTCATGCATCCTCAGCAAAATTTTCGAATACACTTTGGCAACAGAAATTACTTCTAAATGTGACTTTGGAAGCCTTCAGTATGGGTTCAGAAAACGCATTGGATGCTCCCATGCCCATAAGTCACTGATCCAAATTCTAAAACATGCAACAGCAAAGAGAGAGACAGTTCACCTTTGTGCAATTGACATCGCTGGAGCATTTGACAACGTTAACCACGTCCAGGCTCTACTATCTCTGATCGAAAACGGCGTAAACAGGTCGGTCATTTTAGCCTTAAGGTCGTGGTATTCAAAATGCAAGCTGGTAGTCAAATGGCAAGACAGACTGAGTGACCGGATTACAGTGAAAAAAGGAGTTCCACAGGGCAGGGTCCTGTCGCCAAAAATTTTTAAATGCGCAATTGTTCAATGCCTAAGAAAGCTTACGCCAACTTATTACTTCCGTGGCATCGATGTTAGCTACCTTGCCTATGCCGACGATGTCCTCCTTATCAGCCGATCCAGGAAGGGCCTTGAAACAAACGTTGCTATCCTGAACCAATCCCTTGGCGAGATTGGCCTATCAGTCAACGCTAGTAAATGTCAGTACGTTTGTTTCAACGCTCCTGACACTCCTCGGAAACCCTCTCTGAATGTTGGAGGCAATGTTCTTGTAACCGAGGAAAAAATTCGATGGCTTGGGATTACAGTTGCACAAACTATGCGAAAGATTTGCGAGGAGGCAGTCAAGTCAGCTGTCAATGGAATTAGGTTTGGTTACTCCAAAATTGTGCCAAACCGTTCGAGATATAGCAGACCTGGGCTTGGGAAGCTATATACCGCCTTTTGTGCACCCTATATTAACTTCCTTGCCGGATTACATTCTATACTCAGGAAAAAGGACCTTCGGCGCATACGCTCGACATACTTCAGATATCTGAGATTTCTTCTCTACCTACCACGGCGTACACGGAACCGCTACCTGATCCGCCGTCTGTCAATGTCCGACCTTTTGTTGACGCTTGAAGCCCTCTCCTCTAATTTGTGTTCTCCGATTGGAAATTTACCTGTCCACGATCCTATCAATGTGATTCTAAATTAGTGAACCTCTATGGAATTAGTTTTGAGTGTTTTGCTACTATTTTATATTTCTTTGTACTTTTACTGCACTTACGCCCTCGGGCAGTGCGTCATAAATTCTTCATTCATTCATTCATTCACTCCAAGACAAAAAGCGCAATTCATTCAAATCGTGTGCAGAGCTGGCCGGATCGTACTGGAATTTCTTCTAGATATACGTTTGTGCTTAACTGGTTAAAAAATATTCCAGAAGAAGGGTTGACTGGAGACAGTTGTTCATTTCTAAAATTGTTCGGTACTGAAATAAGGACAGATGCAAAATGGAGCAAAAATTATAGCTTGGAAACACTATTTCGTATTTGGATTGGATTTTCTGCAGGCAATGTTAACGGAAGTCATACAGATAGGGATGATACTTGGTACTTTTCATTCAGGTGTCCTTTAAGTCTGTAAAAAAAAACCTTGACCCTTACCTGTATCATTTTCAAAGGGGTGTGCGTCCCATACCCCTGAGTAACCCTGTTCAGGGTATCCGTAAACATCGCACGAAGCTCCCCAGACTTGTTGTAAACGATATCAATCTGTGGCCACCAATGCAGTCGGGACTGCGTAACTATCCTGTAAAACGAAATGGTTTGCTGGGTTTCCGCCGTTCGCGTTGCAGACTGGCGCCAGTTTCAGGTACCACCTAGTCTAAAGCTAAGTTCATAGTCCGATAAGGTTTCATATGCGAAAATACGCACGCGAAATTTGCGTTATTGGAAAACCTACATGAGATACGCCAAACTTCCGGAGTGAACGAAGAAATTCGTATCCAACTGAAAAAGTTAGACTGTGTGTGCATCTACCTCAAAGCTACACAGACTGACAGTCTGACATGGTTTCGCATGCACAAATAGCCTACGCATGCAACTATGGGGAGCTTAACTCACCCGGGCTCTGGACCTTTTGTTAGTTAAAAAAAAAAACAAGAGCTGGAAGCTCATATGGCACTTGCAAGGCTAGGTCAGAGGATGAAAGTAGAAATTCGTCAATTCGTGGGTTTCTTTTGATCATTTGTAAGCAAAACCCTTGAGATAAGAATGATCATGGGTCCTTTGAAATCATGAGACTGTATCGTTTGGCACTGCATTTGGCTGTGCGCGCTTTAAGGGCGCTAGAAAATCATCTGTAATCAAACTCTTGAAGCAAAAAAGATGATCACCAGGAGCACGAAAATGTATATTTTACTCAGAAGTATTGTTTGTACTTTAAGGAATTCAGTTGTAAGCAAAACCCTTGAGGCAAAAATGATCATGGGCTCATAGGGATAACGAAAATGTATCTATTGCTTAATAGTATTTTTTTGTACTTTGCGGTTAGCATTAGTACTTTAAGGGATGGTCGGATCTGGGAACTAACTATTTCTTAGCCAATCATGTCAAGTCACTAATTTTCAAGCCAAGTTTCATCGTCCTAGCATGTCTAACTTGCGATCACCGGAATTCCGGACCCCCCCCCCCCCCTAACTCCCCCACAATACCCGAATCCGGTCCGGTTCTGTCACTGATCTACATAGGGCTTGTGCTTGTTCTTCCCACCAAGTTTCATTCCGATCGCTCCACTCCAAGCATGTCACAAGGTTTACGGACCACCCTCCGACCCCCCCCCAGCTTCATCGGATCCGATCCGGACTTGAAATGGGACATCCGAGACATGTGGTCTTTCTACATACCAAGTTTCATTATGATCCGATCACCCGTTCGGAAGTTATACATGCCTCAAGAGTCCGGATTCCCCCTCCCTTCTCTCCCCCCACAATGGTCGGATCGGGAAGCTGACTGTTTCCACGTTAATCTGGTCGTGTCCCTGATTTGCCTGCCAAGTTTCATCGTCCTAGCCCACCTGGAAGTATCTTAACTCCGTATGACCGGAATTCCGGAACCTCCCTCCAACTCCCCCCCCCCCCAGTACACGAATCCGGTCCGGTTCTGTCAATGATGTACCTAGGTGTTGTGTTTGTTCCTCCCACGAAGTTTCATCCCGATCGCTCCACTCTAAGCGTTTAACATGATTTCCGGTTCCCCCCTCCGACCCCCCCCACATTTATCGGATTCGGTCCGGACTTGAGTTGGGACATGTGAGACATGGTGTCTTTCCAAATATCAAGTTTCATTAAGATCCGATTACCCGTTCGAAAGTTATGCATGTCACTAAATTCCGGATTCCAGCTCCCCTCCCTCCCCCCACGATGGTCGGATCGGGCAAGTGACGATTTCCAAGTTAGTTTGGTCGGGCCCCTAATGCACCTGCCAAGTTTCATCGTCCTAGCACATCTGGAAGTACCCTAACTCGCGATCACCGGACTGACCGACCGACCGACAGACCGACAGACCGACCGACGGAAAAGTGATCGGTATCTGGCACTTGGCCGGAAGGCAAGTGCCATAAAAACTGAAACTGAACCCGGTTTTCTTACCGTGAGCGAATAAATTACTATTCTATATAAATTACTATTCTATTGTCCAATGTGTTAACAATGTGTGTTGCCAGTGATGTTCATTCTTTCTTCTTCTACATTTAATTACTTCGTCTTTTTGTACATTATGATGGGAAATAAATCTATTATTTTTATTATGATTTATGATGGATAGGCTACTCAGGCCAGATTTTAGGAATCGAATTGCTTGCAAAACGCCAATTACAGAGAACTGTCCGGAATCCGGATTCCACCGAAAGCTTAATTCTTGGCCGCGTTCGATTCAACAACAGTTATCTATTATCGTCGAGGATCAGGCCCAGACACCATTTTATTCAACTACGGCGCAGCGCTGTTGTTTTATTTAAAGCTGTAGTCGTAGTTCTCCGACACCGTCGGATAATGTCCGAAATTCCCGACGGAAGTTATTTTTTTCGTTCTACGATTTCCGTCGAAGTTCTAGCAATGACGAAAATCGTTCGTCTGTTCGATTCGCTCAACGAAAAATGAAATTTGCGTTGAGAATGACGTCATTATCCGTGAAGAAAACGACTATAGACAATTTTAGGATAACGTAGGTGGATGACAGTTGGTGAACTGAACCCGGCTCTTATCGCGCGAGGACACAGGGTAACAATATAAGGGCCCAAATATCAATATTAATTTTCTTCTCTGACTCCATCCGAATTTGAAATGCACAATCCGTTCTCAGCTCGGCTAAAAAAAACAAGAGCTGTAAGCTCATATGGCACTTGCAAGGCTTGGTAAAAGGATGAAAGTAGGAATTCACCAATTCGTGCGTTTGTTGTGATCATTTGTAAGCAAAACCCTTGAGATAAGAATGACGACGAACCCTTGGAAATCACGAGAACGTATCGTTTGGTAAAAAGTTTTTTTTTGCACTTGGCTGTGATGATGTGCACTTTAAGGGCGCTAGAAATTCATCTGTAATCAAAACCTTTGAGGCAAAAATGATCCTGGGCCCTTTAGGATCATGAATATATATGTTTTGGTGAAATTTTTTTTTTTTTTACTTTTCGGTTAAGATGCGCACTTTAAGGGTGCTAGAAAAGTTTCATCCTGATCCATCCACTCTGAACATGTCACACAATTTCCGGTTCCTCCCCCCAACTCCCCCCAAAGTCACCGGATCCATTCCGGACTTGAAGTGTAACGTCTGAGACACGAGGTCTTTCCAAATATCAAGTTTCATTAAGATCCGATTCCCCGTTCAAAAGTTATAAATACGTGAACATTCCGGATTCCCCCTCCCTCCACTCCCCCCACGGTGGTCGGATCGGAGAAGTGACTATTTCCAAGTTAGTTTGGTCGAGTCCCTAATACGCCTGCCAAGTTCCATCGTCCTAGCACATGTGTAAGCATCTTAAGTCGGGATCACCGGAATTCCGGAACCCTCCCTGCAACTCCCCCCACAGTACTCGGATCCGGTCCGGTCTTGTCAACTATGTATCTAGGGCTTGTGTTTGTTCTTCCCACCAAGTTTCATCCTGATCCGTCCGCTCTGAACATGTCACACAATTTCCGGTTCCTCCCCCCAACTCCCCCCAAAGTCACCGGATCCATTCCGGACTTGAAGTGTGACGTCTGAGACACGAGGTCTTTCCAAATATCAAGTTTCATTAAGATCCTATTCCCCGTTCAAAAGTTATAAATACGTTAACATTCCGGATTCCCCCTCCCTCCACTCCCCCCACGGTGGTCAGATCGGGGAAGTGGCTATTTCCAAGTTAGTTTGGTCGGGTCCATAATATGCCAGCCAAGTTTTATCGTCCTAGCACATCTGTAAGCATCTTAAGTCGGGATCACCGGAATTCCGGATCCCCCCTCCAACTCCGCCACAGTGCTCGGATCCGGTTCGGTCTTGTCAACTATCGATCTAGGGCTTGTGCTTGTTCTTCCCACCAAGTTTCATCCCGATCCGTCAACTCCGAACATGTCACACGATTTCCGGCTCCCCCCTCCAGCTCCCCCCAAAGTCACCGGATCCATTCCGGATTTGATGTGTGACATCTGAGGCACGAGGTGTTTCCAAATATCAAGTTTCATTAAGATCCGATTCCCCGTTCAAAAGTTATAAATACGTCAATATTCCGGATTCCCTCTCCCTCCACTCCCCCCACGGTGGTCGGAGCGGGGAAGTGACTATTTCCAAGTTAGTTTGGTCGGGTCCCTAATATGCCTGCCAAGTTTCATCGTCCTAGAACCTCTGGAAGTACCCTAACTCGAGATGAGTGGCCTGACAGACCGACAGACCGACCGACAGACCGAAAAGTGATCGGTATACGGCACTTGAGCGAAGCTGCAAGTGCCATAAAAATTGAAATCCAGCCAATATTATTTAACACGAGAATTAAAACATCACATGACTTACCTATATAGGGAACTAATGAGGACAAAATGGAATGTTGGATGAGAGTGTGGATTCAAACAAATTTTTAGTGCTTCATTATTGTGGGGGTTGATTCGGAAGCAACTGACGAAACAGTCGATGGTCAGCTCGATGTCCTGGTTGACGAAGCTTTGTCCCCTCGTAAACGGTTTTTGGGGGTTGAAGCACAAGTTCTGAAAAGTTGAAAGCATCAGCAACATCCAAAAGTAACTTAATGAAGGTTACAGCGAATTCTCAATCACTTTGACGAAAAGTAACTCGCGCACCTTTCCTGTTTTCCGACGCAGAAACCTAGTAATATTGCGTATAAATGAAATACTAGCGCACGCTCCTATTTGACTGTGAAATACGTGACAAGCATCGCTGTAGCTCAAGTGGTAGTGCAGTGGCCTTGTAAGAAAAAGGCCTTTTAATTCACTGCTTATAAAGACACCCGTTCACATACAGATGAAGAATAAATAAACAAAGTTTAAAGTTTACTGCGTTAAAGGCCAACCGTCGTTTCTCACTGTTCGTCCAAAAAAATGATAAATAAAATAAACAGCAGGAGTCGGCATGCTTGCAGTAATTTGGTTCAGTGTCCGACCATTGCAATCAGTTTTGTATCATCCAAAAGGACCCTTGCCAAGAAGGGCCGAAATGCGCGGAGCTCTAATAAAATGTAGCTGAAGTATCCGTTTTGCGGTGTCAGATACGATCACATTCCTGGGATTATAATAGCATTCAAATACGACGCATTCAAATTCGATTCGATTCTTGGGCTGAACGACTCCGGTCTCCGTGAGGTTAGTTTCAACTGTTCTGCTAAATTAAACTCGATGTTTACTTTTGGACATTAATCTCTTGCTTATTCTGCCTTTCACATTATCCCTAGATCCCTTATGGAATTATAAGCTTCTGAAATCCCCATCTTTCGCCATTGTTTCGTTTCGTACCTACGACTTTTTAGCGCTTTTTCGGCTTTGTTTTGTCAGTCACGCAACATAAACTTCGCTGAAACTTTGAAAGTCCACCGACAACTCTTTCAGACATAAGGACATGAGAAGCTTCAAAGTGTGTTATTTCGTTTCGGACATGGTAGGCCATCGGGTCTATATTCTGTTTTGGACTTCTTTTGTTTTGCTTGCTTTATCCACTTTTTAACCACTGCGCGTTCAGTTTTCAAATATTTTGCGTCCAGTTACCGCGTCGGAGAGCGAGAAGGCTGGGTAGAGTTGACAAGCTTTAAATCGTTTTGCAGACGATTTCAACCATAGGTCGGTAGTTCCCTCTCTCTTTTTTACTGCTTTTCTTTTATGGACGGCAATCTAGTTCAGAGAAGGCGATAACTTGAACAAATCTCTGAAAGGTTCAGCAATAAAATCTGCTGTTTCTTTTAGCATTCTGGCAGAAACCTTGTTGGGCCTAGATTCTTTTCCATTGGGTATTCGATCCTTATTGCTAGGAGCTCAGGAGTTGGCGCGGATGCAGTCTCTCAATTGCAGTTTGGCAAAAAGGTTGGCAGAACATGTCTGTCATTTTGGAAACATAGTCATAGTTTTTGGGATCCCAAAACGCAAGTGGAGGGATACCTATGACATCGCAAAAGTTGTCCGTCTGTTAGTACGATAACTCTCGAAGGGGTTGAGATATTTTGTTCAAACTTGGCACTTTTATCTTTGGGTTAAAGTACAGGTCAAGTTCGAAGATGGGGTCTGTAGCTTTATATTTAAGGGTGGGGGAGAGGGTTCAAACTAAGGGACGAAATTTTTTTTTCTTAAAGCTAACGAGATAGTCGATTTAGGACATGTTGAATCCGAATATGAAAACCATAGGTCGGTAAGTTAAAGCAGCCAAACAAATTTACGTTCCCGCCTATGGTGTTGTAGTCAGATCTACGCGTTAGGAACACAGTGGCGCGGGAGCAACAGCCATGCAAGTGCAGTGACGTCGTCAATAGACAGGTAAGTTGAAGCAGCCAAACCAAATTGCGTTCCCACCTATGGTGTTGGGGTACGATCTACGCGTCGGAGCACGGGCTCGGAGGAGGCGCCAAGTTCAGAGCTGTGTACCAAAAGCTTCTCGTGGGGAAGAAAGGAGCTTGCTTAACTGCCTAGATACATAAGCTGTGGGTTCGATGAGTAGTAAGAAGGCCTGCTGAATCCATATATGAAAATTATTTTCTTGCCGAGCCAACAGTTCACCCGGAATCCGGCCAAAATCTGAAAATTAAAAAAAAAAAAAAAAAAGTTGTCCTATCTGAAGTTAATTAGAGGTTCAAAATAGGGGTAAGGAGATATGTTGAATTCGTTGTTGAGCTTTTTTAACGGACAAGTAGTTTGAGCAGAGTCCGATAGAAACCGGAAATTTTGCAGAAGTAAGGCAGCTGGAACTTTCATCAATTTCGTCGAAGTAGAGATGACGTATAGGTGACAATGAATCCATATTTGAACTTGGTTTTCTCAGATGATAGCCACTGGCCTTAATCCGCTTCTAAATTTTAATGGTAAAAATTTCCAAGGAGTCTGGCGAAGACCGGATATCTACAAGATCCAATTGTCTGGATCAAATATGAAATCTTTGGGATCCCATCGAAACCTTTGGCCTTGTTCCTTCTGGGGTATCAAGTTGTAGCGGTGTACATCTACAAGATATTTTTTCAACAATGCATATCTCCAAAACCTTTTGGGTTTGTTTTCTCGTTCGATCGTGGTCTTCGTTACGGCTTTACAACATTCCTTTTTGGGGAGCTTGATCTCTGTACGCTAAAGCTAACAAATATGATGATTGCATTTACATCTGCCTATTCATCACATTCTTTGTTTTGCAGTAAATAAACGGAAGGATTTTTGCGTACTCAGAAAGTGCGACAGTCCTGAACGTATCCCTAGAGTCGAAGCAAGGCAGCTTCGAAATTCTAATCACGTTTAGATATGACACGTTTCAAACAACCAAGCAGAAAATAAAGTTTTCTCCGTTACGCAGAACAGGTGTTTATAAACTGACAATAATCAATATTCATGAAGCATCAAAAATACGCAGTCTGAAAGTAAAACATTTTTTTTAAGAATTTGCGTTGTTGACATTCTCAATTTTTTTAATGCTTGGCTTATTTTCTAGAAGTCGAGGGGTTCCCAACTCCCGATTTTAGTGTAGCCTACAGCACGTGCCCGGTGCCACGTACACCAGCCGGCACCGGTTGCTACGTGTCAGAGCATGAAAATCAGCACGCTTAGGCGGAAATCGCCTAATTTATGGCGGGGACCGGTGCCGGCATCGCTGGTTTCGGTCGGTGTCGGCCGGTGCCGGGAAAGAGTGTACAGCAGGTGCCGGGGAGTGGGTAGTCCCTCGCTAGAAATGAGAGATCTGTAAGACTGTTTAGAAAGGACGAGCAGAATATATCTGAAAATGAAGTTATTTTTTTTTAAACTTCCCAGTCTTCCGGCTCAAGTGCCATAGACCGATCGGTTTTCCGCCGGTCAGTCTGCCGGGCCACTTAGCCTACTGCTTCCAGAGGGCTGGTGTGAACCTTGTTACACATATTATTTCAAATATATTTATATATATATATTTTATTTCATGTATCATTTCCCAAATCCAACCACCCAGGAGGGACTGGGGGACCACAAACACAGGGGGGGGGGGTGGAGGGAGGTAGAATTCTGAACATTATGTCACGCACAACTCTCGAACGACTGATGTAATTTGGATGGACTTGATGCTGTTTACAGGTCCAAACTGGGTCCGGTCACTGTATGGAGGAGGGGGGGGGAATCTTGTGACAAGCTTAGGGAGCGGGGATCGGGATGGAACTTGGAGGCAGGACAGTCAAGCCCAAGCTGCACTATCCATAGCTAACGGTCCGGGAACTGTGATGGGAGTTGGAGGGGATCCTGAAACATTTTGACGCATAGCTCTCGAACCAGTGATCCGGTCCGGAACCTTAGCCTATACACCAGTTAACTACTTTTGCAAGTGCAACTGAGCTCTTTATTATATTTGAGTGACGTTTATCCATGGTCATCTATGACGTTAAGGAAAGTAGTTAGAGCTGAAAGTTACTTGACATACTTTTATAAGTTGGGAGCTCCTGATGCTCACCTTTTTTTAAAGAGAGAAAAACACAATTAAAATTCAGAACCCGACCATTCAGCAGCGTTAATTAAATAACAAATTAAATACACCGAATAAAAGGGAAGAAACCAGTAGAATCTGCATCAGTTCTAGCTGTCCAGACACGAAGTGAACATAGAAAAAAATGTCAAGTATTGAATATGAATGTTTCGCCGGAGCTGAGGGCTCCCGATCACAACAGGGTCGCCCAAGCCCAGAACGACGAAGCTCAGTTACCTCTGTCACATCGGTAAGTGATTTTAAAACAGCATAATTTGTCATTCAAGCAAAGTGACCACAATTTTTCGATCATCGGGATTGTGACTGAAGCGGGAGCCGCAGGAGACTAGTGTGCAAAAAGAATCCCCACTGGCCTACAAGAAGAAGTTGATGATGATGGATATTAGACTGCGTTAAACCAACAAGTCAACTGAGTTTTGTTCTAGCTAGGTTTCGGCCTTTCTCCGCAAAGGTCCTCTTCAGCCACCAAATGGGCACCTATTAAAACAGACTAAAGAGGACCCTTGTTTAAAAGGATCGAAGTATCGCTCGAACACAGTTCAGCTGAAGTATCCATTTAACACAGTCAAATATGATCCGCAGTCATCTTGGGGTGAAGTAATACTGACGATGATGAAACTTTTCTTACTCTCGGGACGAGAAGAGGGCCGAAATACTGCAGTTTTAAAGTTTAACCGAAAAGGACTGGGATAGGACAATCTAGTTACCCATCACTTATTCACTTAAATTGGCTTGAAGACCCGCTGAAAATGCGTTACTTGGTTGTGCTGCTATTCAGGAATAATCGATTTTCAAATAGTGGAGTTTCCGTGTGATTTGTGGTACCTCTATGCACTTGTATTTTGTTTGTATGCCTTACAAGAAAGATTTATGACTTTTTTTTGTTCAGGCACTAAGCAATCTTCACCAATATCGCAACTGCCCACTGAAAAGCCGCGTTTGCGTTGAGATAAAAATTTCCCGCGTCATAGTAGAATTTTCGCTGTGAGGACGGCCGCAGATATTCTGAACGTCATAACTAGAGCAGATAATGGAAAATAAAAAAAAATCCCTTTGCAGAATCCAAATAATTCAGTGTATTCAACTAAATGACACAAAAATAAGTTGGCTTTTCAGTTAAACTTTAAGGAAGAAAAGGAAAACATTACACTGGGATTCGGATTTCAAGGCGAATGAGCACGATACAAAAATTAAAACAGAAGAAAGGACTAATGGGCGAATTCTGGACATTAAGGCAAACTGATGAGCAGAGATGATTTGTCCATTCCAAAATGATCACGCCAACGCTAATGAACAAGAGTAGTTAGGCAGCGGGTTTGAGAAAGAACTTTTTAGGTCCTTCAAGTGAACCTTCTGCTACTTGGATAGTTTGATACTTAGATAGACTATTACAAACGAACTTTCATAGAACTAAACTTCCGAACTTTTCGTTTATGTCAGCACCCTTCAGGTCATTTCTTGGATAATTGCCCCATTTTGCAATTTAGAAAAGCAAATGGATTCTTTAGTGAAATTAATATTTCATCATTAATAGGATTTCCAGTTTCACCAACAAGTGTTCTTGGAACCAGTTTCTATTCTGAACCAGGCAAACACCGCTGTTTCTGTCAACAAACCTACGGCGATTGTCCTTAGCTGGGAAAAAAACTGACCGATCACAGCAGTCAAATAAAAATCCTAAATTTTTTGGCATGGTTCTCATTCGCTGGGGCAACATGCCCTGGTGCCCACAGTACTTTTTGGGGCAAGGGCTCAGACGTTGCAGCTTGTCCAAAAACTGAGGATTTGTGAAAGAATGGATCAAAGATTTTTTTATTCAAATAACTAAGCGAGACTTTTACCTTACAGATGGGGCGTGAGTCGGCTCGTCGAGCTCACAAGTTCGTCCGCCGAAGCTCATTTCAGCTAGGAGCAATGGCAGTCAAAATACTCAAGTACCAAGGTACAATCTATCAGGCTGAAGGTCCGCAACGAGCCTGAATTTACAAGCGCTGTGCATAATTTAGTCTGAAGTAGTTAATATTTTATATCCTTCTTTTGTATCCGATGTGTTAAAATTTCAAACGTTGAACTAATCCAGTATAAGGCTTCCCTCCTCCTCCCCAACCACGCAGATTCTAAGGTCAGTGAAGTCTGTTACTGCCGAGGGAGAGAAAAGTACGATAGAGAGAGGAGAGATAGATAGTGTTACTGATAGTCATAGCACCCCCTCCCCCCTGGGCATGATCAGGAATACTAGGAACTTCTCAAGAATGCTAATTCGAGCAGAGAAAAACCTACTCACCCCCGCAACAAATTACCAATTTGACAGCGCTAACAGTGGAATTCGGCTAAGACTAGCTCCAGCGATATTTCAGCCCTTCTTGGCAAGGGTCCAAGTCCGGCTATAGGTAGAGCAGAGGTATGCTTATGTGAACGTCTGCTAACAGTGAACGATCGCCAAAGAAAAAACTAAAACTCAAATCAGGTATTTTTTACTATAAATGCTTATAATAACCACTCACACTTTTGTCATTTTTTGAATATTTTGCTAATTCACGGCTGCAAGTGACTTAACTGACACCTGGTTTACTTTTTATAATTTTAAAATTTTGAAATGAGGAACGCACCTTCAAAGGAGAAGATGGCGGTCCGAACCTGCAGATGCCTTCTTAAGAAAGACATTTTTAGTAAATTCAAAATCAAAGAAAGTTAATTGAATTTCTTATTTTTTCTTTTATTTTTCTACAGTTAAAAAAATGTTCCAATGAGCAAACCTCTAATGTACATGAAACGAACCTGTAACCTGACGCAATAATGGGGAAAATCTTAGCTGACTTACCCGTTTATCGCCCTCAAATTATACGACTCGCAGTCGGATTCGACTGAAGGAGCATTGAAGAAATCCCAAATTAGAAATCTAACGGAAAAGCGCCGACCGAGGCGCCGACCTTAGGCATGCTAGCCGGAGCTAGCATGATTAAAGGCTTACGAAAACCAAATGGGATGATAGCCTACTGTATTTAACGGTTTTCCGAAGATCGTTCTTCCCTTGAAAGAGTATTTGTTGTCGATAGCAACTTAAATTTTGGTCCATTTCTTACGAATGTCGGACAGTGACAAGGGAAATCCCAAACAAAGAGACTTAGCAAACATAGGCCAATCTTCTATAGGCCTAACCAAGATGTTATGTCGAGCTGCTGAAAAACAGATTCATGGCTTTCCATCAGTAGATCGCTCAACAAATGACGAAACTGTTTTCAGATTTTTAGTGGGTTCTTTTTTTGGGGGGAGGGGGGTTACGGATCGTTGCCTTATTAAGTTATAATATACCTGATAAACACGACAAGTTTGGCAGTTTAATGCTCTGAAAGTTCGTACATCCTATCGAAATCTCGGCCAGACTCGACCACTCGATGAACGGCCATTACAAAGAAAAAAAAAATCCTTATTTAGGGTTAGAAGAATGTAAATGTTTCGAGCGTTGTCTCTGGACCCTGCGTCTATTCGCGGCCACGTCAACTTTTTAAAGAACCCATCATTATTGTGCCTTTTATATTATTCCTAGCTCTCCAAGCACTGTTTGACGAGCCAAGTTTGCCAGTCAATCAGCCCAGCTTCGTCAAAAGCTCTGGGTTCGCCGACAGCTCTTTCAAAATTAAAGGCATGAGAAGCATCGAAATACTATTTTTTCGTTTTTCAAGACTTGGTAGACCATATGTGTTTTAAAATTTTGTAACCCCACACACAATTATCAAATATTCTACATCGAACCTCCACTTCCGAGAGCGGTAAGCCAAGATCGAGTCGAGAAGCGTCAAGAAGGAAAATCTCTTAATTTCACGGGAATTATTGGCATTTCCGAAAAACGATACTTCAGAACCATTTTATCGTGAAAAGATCATTTCCAGTCAAAGCTGTGCTTTGACAACTAAATGGTTTCTGTCAACCGGTCACACCGCCCCCGCTCCTGGACGTAGGTCAAGGATCGTAGGCGAGTTCTTGGACAGACAGCTGACAGTCCTTTGATGATTTTTTTTTTGTCGTTCCGATCGAAACAAATGCAACTGATTTGTGTACAATAATTCGAATTTTTTCTTGTAGTTTCTTTTCTTTCTCCTTTCCTGCCCTCTTTGTTTTGTTCCTTTGAAAAATGTAAACGGAAATCAACACCCACCCATTTCAGGCGTGAATCAGAAAAGTTAAGGCAAACACGGCATCGTTTTAAGTCTTTCCGTTGATTTATACTTGTACTTTAGCATATTTTCACATGAAAGACTGGTTAAAACACATGATCCGCTTCCAAGTAACACAAGTAGATGGGTTACCGGTTAGTCTTACAACTTTTATGGGAGTCACTGGCGGGAAACTCAATTTTTTGCAATACATATTTTGGACAGTGAGTGATAACCAGAAATCGTTGTGTGGCGGTGATTGGCTGCTGGAGCCAAGTCTCCGCCTTAAGGGAGGAGTTTCTTTGGCCCCGCCCTGTGAGAGGAGCTACGCAGTCAAATGTCGATGCTAGCGGCCGAGGCCGAGATTAGTGACTCGAAACTGCCGAAAAAATTTCGCATTTCGTTCCGCTTCGTTTATAACGCCCACGGCTTCCAGACTCTCAAACTTCGAGCATTCGATCCTGATGGCAGGACAAAACCTTTTGCTAAGAAAATGAGCACGGAAAAAGAGAAGACTGATGCTATCCCGGGTAAGAAACAAATTATCTGAAAAGTGACCAGTGACTGAAAAAACACAACCAGAGTGAAGGCAAAAAATTAATTGGCATAGTGAATGGCATAGCTGTTTCAACAATGAACGTGTCCGAAAGCTTTTTAGTGCTATAAATGCTGCATTCAATGCTGCATTTTTTTTTAATTTTTTTTCCTGAAAGCGGTTACCTTTATTCTTCTCTGACACTCCTAGAATACCGAAATTTAGCCTTAATCGCCTGCTCCCCAGTTTCTTCTTGGAAATTCAGCGTAAAATTTAGCATCTTTGCTGAACTTTTCGATGAATTTCATGCTGAATTGATGCTGCATTAACTAAGCGAAAATTTAAGTCCGAAAGCGAAATGCTGCATAAAATCCTGAATTAATTCAACATTCTCGTTCGTCTCGGAGCTTTCGGACACGTTCAATGTCGTTTCCTGCGTGAATAAACTATGACGAAAGACTTAACTTACCTTAAGTTCCTGAAGAACGTTCTGAACCAATGAAAATACGACATTATTGGAATCCAAATTGTTTATGTACGTCGACATTTTGCAGAGTTTGATGCACGTCACTGCAGCAGCTTCCGTCAACTGCCGACTGCTACTGTGTGGGTTCAGAGCTTTCTGAAACAAAAATACCAACAGTGAACAAGAGCTGCGAGCTCACAGGGCGCTTTCAGCTGCACTTTAAACTTTCAGTACTTCGAATTTTAGGTATTCACGGAGTACAGCAGACAGCTGTGCTGGATGACCAGAAGGTTGCAGCAGAAAGCAAAATCAACAGAGGCCATAGATAAAGCAAATACTAATGATAAGTTGAGAGACGAGACGATCAGCGCCAGGATCCTTGTTTATGAACAACGATTTTTTATTTTTTTATTTTTTTTTAATAGCGGATAAGTCAGCTAAGATTTGCTCCTTCAGACCAAGCTGAATGCAAATCATAAATAAAAAAAAATGCGGAAACGGATAAATCAGCTACGATTTGCTCGGAATATTTCACCTGATAATGGTCTTTGCCAAGAAGGGCCGAAATATAACTGTAGCAAATCTCTGTTTAGAGCCTTTGTTATATTTACAAAAACCTATATTTTTACAAATCTATATTTTTGTATCTATATTTTTTTTATATTCTGACTGTTGCAGAAACGTGAGAATGCAGAAGTCCCGGCTAGAGGACACCCCTTATTTTTTTTTTGCAAAATTCGTCGTTTTTTACAAAATTATTCGAAGGAGAAGCTACCATTAAAGTTTAACCGGAAAGGACTGGGATAGGACAATCTAGTTACCCATCACTTATTCACTTAAATTGGCTTGAAGACCCGCTGAAAATGCGTTACTTGGTTGTTCCGCTATTCAGGAATAATCCTGAATCACTGAAAAGCCTTGTTTGTGTTTAGATAAACATTTCCCGCGTCATAGTAGAATTTTCGCTGTGGGGACAGCCGCAGACATTCTGAACGTCATAACTAGTGCAGATAGTGGAAAACAAAAAAATCCCTTTGCAGAATCAAAATAACTCTGTGTATTCAACTAAATGACACAAACATAAGTTGGCTTTTCAGTTAAACTTTAAGGTAAATCACATTTTAGTTATATCAAGACTGAATCGAAGGAGGTGCATCACTTCTTCGAAATATTGTGTATGACAGCTGAAATTCCAGACTACGTCGGTGTTCAATCCATAGCTGGACTATGCTGTTGCTGTAAATCAATCTAGATGTTTCGGGTTAAAGAAACACTGAAGCGCACTGTATAACTCAATAAAACAGTAAAGATTATGGACTGAGTGCTTACAACTAAAAACATATCACTTACTACCAGCTACGTTTCAACGACTCACTGAAGACTGTTCCAGCTCAGGATGAAGGTATAATTAAGACAGCAAGTTTCAGTTTACCTTGAGTGGTAAATTTTAAAAGGATTTAAAGCAGTCGGTTTAGAAAGTCAGTATTTAGAGTGAGTAGGCTAGTAGTCAGTCAGTTAGACTAAAAATGTATTCACTGTATGCGGAACTTCACTACTAAACTTAAGTGTGTTTTATAAACACTGTTTATTGAATTTAGGACCCCGCTTCCGACCCCCCCCCCCCCCCCCGTAGTTACGAACCAACCCTTCGAGCATCCCGCTCGGACTGTAAAGTCCACATACGCACCAACCGCTCGTGTACACGCTACACGCATATCAGACACCTGGTTTCGTACTACACGTTAACACTAAAAGTTACACGAAATACATAATAAGGTTATAGGGGATTATGTAAAGGTTATTGAATCGTATATATATATATGTAAAGGTCACGTATTTCGGTCGAAATTTCATATTTTGTTCTAGTGCCGAAGAAAACAAAACCTACATGGCGTAGGTTTTGCAGCAGTTCGTAAAGAAGATTTTTTGTAAAAATAAAGTGGACTGAATCCTCACATGGCGAATATTTTATAGGAGTAAAAATAGTGATGAAAACTTCTCTCTGATGTTATTTCCCCGGCAGGCAATTAGCAATATCAACATTCCTCTCTAGCTCTAAAAGCAAGCCTCTGTTTACTTTGCAGTAGTTTTGACTGATGTCTGGTAGGGAAGTATCTCCAAACTAAAGGCTAAAAAGCTCGGCTAAATGCTCTCTACGGGAACTACGCAGCCAGTTTTGCCACTTTTCTTTGACGGAAAAAATTACATTAAACCACACAAAAACTGAAACATTCTGGCGCTTACGAAACTGTCCTTTGTTCCGATCATTCTGAAGCTTTTCTAGCTTCATGATCATTTGTTTTCGCGTGTTTACGGTCTTACAGGTCGCAGAATTCTGCCTCGCTTAGTCGACGAAGTCGAAAACCCGTGACAAATCGAAGAATCTTCAATCAGCGGCAACACTGCTGAATGAGCCGAAGAATATGCGGAAACCCAAACCTAGCAATTATCTGTGCTCAGTACTGAACGCAAATAATATTTTAAGTAAAACTAATTAAATTAAACCCACTGACGATTCGTTATGCTCTCGTTAACTATGTTACTTTACAACGTTTTCCCGCTAGGGAAAACGGGCTTCCTTCTCGCTGACTATTCAAATTTGTCCAACAGAAGAAAAAGAAGATAAAAAGAAAAGGAAAAGTTATATTCCATTCTCTATGGTTGAAACACTTGCCCCTTAGTCCGTATTGGGTTCTTAATTTATTGTTTCCTTTACTATTTACGAGGCCAAAAACAAACCAAGACGGTCTAAATTTTAGAGATGTGCTCGACGAAGCATACCTCTACTATACTAAAGAGTTTCTTGGACACTAGCCAAGAAACCGCCACTGCCAGCAAGGTAATAAAAAAGAGCAGGTAAATTATGACTCGCTTTCCATCTTTTAAATTTCCCGGGCGGTTAAGACAATCACAGTAGAGTGTGTACTAAAGAAAACCGTCAGCATTAAAAAAGAAAAGAATACAGAAGGTTTGTGTGGGATCCCAAAGGGACGGTTTATTTTACATACTGCCGACATTCTAATTCCAAATTCCCGCCAAAATATACAACCGAGAAAGGAGAAGAAGTCGTCTGGAATTGTAAACAAGGTACTGCTTCAGACGAAATCGGCGACTGTTGCCCATGGTCGGAAAGCAATAGCTGGACCTAAACTGAACCGGAAAAACGGACTGGATACCCTTTATGTTTGTCCGGAATTCCTGGTAGTATTGTTGGTTTCTCCGTTTATTTAATTCTTAAACGTTATATTTTCTCTTGGCTCCAATTTAAAAATAAATCTTCCGAGGCGAAAAATAGCACCGACCACATTCTAGTTTAGTACTTTGATTCCCTATATCGAACCCCCGAACCAGTAAGAATTATTTTCGTTCCCAAATGTCCAGTCCAAAAGGATTCCTTGATGGACATACTTTCGAGGCAAAAACCAACAGCTTATCTATAAAAAAAATTACCTTTTCTCAACCTCCACGACTTCCCAAAAAATTCATTACGCCGCTTCATTCCTTCCAAGATTTACAAATGCCGGGATTCCAACCAAACTATCAGCCTAAGGTACATGTTTAAACCGGGTCTTCACATGGCTTGTAGCTCTATACGAAACACATCTCTTCCATCAGATTTGTCGGGCAAAATGTTATATTCCCACATTTCCGTTTTTCATCGAATTCTGACAGAGTTATGAATCTCAAGTAAAATTTAATATAACTTCTGTCTGGAAATTATGTTTTCGTGCTACACTTCCAAGCCCTTCCCCGACATGTTTGTTTTCTTCTAGCAACAACTTGAAGGGGACCCTTGCCAAGAAGGGCCGACATATCGCTCAGGAATATCCTTGCCGACTTTTCCGTTTCGAATCATTCTCATATAACACCATGCAGCACACCATGCACTCCCATGATATCAGTCCTATCCTACCCAGGGCCAAAATTTTCTGGTATTGCCCTGATCTTACAAGAGCCAGCCGTGCGGTAAAAACTGAGCCGGGCGGTAAAAACTGAGCCGTGCGGTAAAAACTGAGCCGGGCGGTAAAACTGAGCCGGGCGGTAAAAACTGAGCCGGGCGGTAAAAACTGAGCCGGGCGGTAAAACTGAGCCGGGCGGTAAAAACTGAGCCGGGCGGTAAAAACTGAGCCGGGCGGTAAAAACTGAGCCGATCTCCAAAAAAAATAATAAAAGACATCACTTTCAGGAGGAAAAACAAAAAAAACACTAATTGGGCAGCAGTAAAGTTGCAGTCTCGGCCACCTTGTGGATTGATATGACAAAGTCAGGATGAGTGCTAACAACCAAGAACCATTAGCCTAGACGTAAACAGCCATGCCTCACCTAAACATCTTGGAAATTCTCATCTTGGAGCAAATCTGGCTTAGCTCGTGTGAAAAAATCCAACAAGAATTTTGTCCAACGTTGCGTCGTGCCGGCAGTGCTTTTCAAATATTACGCGAGGCATTACAGTGTTGTCACTTGCGCTTGCGCTTGCTCGCTTGCGCTGCACAGTGTACTAGTGTTATAATAATTATCACCCTTGCTTGTCTTCTCAGCAAGGGCGATAATATATAATATAACCTTTTCTACCCCTACACGTTTAGGTACAAAGACCATCTGTGAAACTGGTATCACTATCATCAAACGATTTATATTCGACATGTTCGAGAATGTGAGTGCATATTTAACGTGGTAAACCTCACGGGAGCCCCCCCCCCCCATGACGCATTGCAATTATTGCGGGGATGAACTTTACTCGACTAACACTGAATGAGGTTTGTGTGCCACGATCGTTAAAGGCTTCGTTCCTTCTACATGTTTGTTATTTTTTGTGTTTGTAAACTGAGTTGTAGTAGTAACGTAGTAGTCCCTGTTGGCTATATTTTAAAATAATCAAAAATATATGTACAAAATAAGCCATCAGGAGAATCCATAAGCCAGAACTGTTCGACAGTTTGCGTTCTGACAGACAGGGATGTACGCGGACCAGGTCAAGTCCCTCACATTCGTTTGGGATCCCGAGCGGAGTCGGAAGTCAAATTCTGCCGAGACGTTTGAACATGAATTAGACGGTAGCTCAAGGCAGAAGTTTCCTCAGACGTTTTCCATGCCATCCGGAAACAACAATCAAAGCTGTTTCGACGTGAGGAAACAACAAGGGTCGGCCATTCTTTCACAAAAGCGGAGTCGGGCAAACTTCCGGTTTAGGTCCGCGCGAAATCGGACAAAGGCCTCACAAATAAATCCTCTCAACAGCGGCACTTGTCTTGAAGAAGAAGAAGCTATTTCGTATCTATATTCGTATCTTTCGGAACAGACAGCATAATTCTTCCTCTATCTGTTTCTTATTTTCTTTTCTGTTTTATTTTTCTATACCCCGCTTTTTTTACTTTTCAATTGTGTAGTGGGCCAATAAAATACGATTTCGCATCTGAAAATACGAAAGCGAAATCCGGGTCATAGTGGGGAAACCAGCTGGAGATCCGTCAACATTTTGGAGCGAAGAAGCGCATTCGACTGCGAAAATCGGAAATATGTGCACAAACCTAAATCTGCATAAAACCCTTTAGGATAAGAAGATATTATACCTTCTCCGGATATAACTTTTTTCATACAAGTTCATAAGGTTGATCCAAAGGGGAAGGGATCCATAGCTAAATAATTTTCAAATAAATTTGAAAATCTAGAATCAGAAAACTGAAAATAGGAAAAGAGTGGGATTGAATATTTTTTTTTTTATATATAATTTGCCAAACAAAAATTGTAGAAATAATAAATTCTTTTCCATGCAGTGACACACAACTTTTAATTTGCGAAAAACTCAAAGTACACACGGCCTCATATGTATCTTTCAGTGATTTACTGTACATGAAAGTCGATGACTAGAACACTATCACACAACAGATAACACAAGGATGCGCGGTTTTAACAGACAACAATTGGGATGTAGTCTGTTATCGCGACAAACGTTATGCATGAAATAGTACACATAACAAGCATTGCCACGAAGAGCCGAAAGACCGCCAAAAAAGCATTTGCTGAATTTTCCAAAATCATGACGACAAACAAAAAAGTCAGCAAATGTTTTTTTGGCGGTTTTTCGGCTTTTCTTGGCAATGCTTGTTATAACATTTCATGCATAAAGTTTGTCGCGACTTGGTCGCCACAAAAGGTTACCGTTTTATTGCATTATCTGAATATATGTTTCCCAGTCCGCTTGGGCTCATGGAATATTTATTTGCGTTCTTAAATTTTTAACGAAACGAGAGGTGTAACGGAGTGAATGAAATATAATAAATAATTTATTTGTGACCCACTATACAAGAGAAGAAGCGGAGTAACTTAAGAAAAAAGAAAAAGAACGTAAATTACAAAACAACAACAACACGAAATCAAACAACTCAAAACTCAGCGCGCTGTCGCTACCCGGATGAGCGGATGGTTAACACCCAACGTGGCAAAAAAGTTCTCCTGAAGGCAATATGGTTCATCAATATGGTTCAGGGATTTGGAGCTATTGTGAGATTAAGCATGTTGTGTATTGCTTTTCGCACAAGTGCTATATTATGGGTAGTAACTATGAGCGTGTTCCACCCTTAGTCACCGTAGTTACTACGCTAGGATGGAACGCTTGTTTCTTTTTTCGGTCAAATATCAGGCCACGGGCTGATCGGACCAATCACGTTACAGAGATGCGTAGTTACTACGCTCCCGAGCGTTAAGCAAATAGTTACTATTAGTTACTATTTTGAGAAGGATGGAACGGTCAGCGTAGTAACTTTTCGTGAGGCCGGAACGGATATAGTAACTAATAGTTACTATTGGTAGAGGGGTGGAACACGCTCTATGTGATATATCTCAACTGTGTCGTAGTTATCTACAAATAACCAAGTCTGAGTTTTGAGATTTTGAAAAGGAGAGACATAATATATGACCTCGTAAATTAGACTCTCGTTCAGACAGCGATCACGATAACTCATGAACGAATTGAGACATTTCGATATAACTTTAGACGGGGATTATTGAAATCAAACGGAAAGTCTTTAAGTTTGCAGAATAATGGTTGTGGGGGGAGGGGCTTAGGAATTTACGGACGGAAAAAGCGACTCTAGCCAATTCGAAGGAGATTGTACGGGAGACGGACATCTTTATTACGGTATCGATATTATTTCACCTCTTGTAGATCGCCTCTTGTTCGATCGCAATCTGGTAAGAACGGAAATGTGTTTGAGCAAATGTAATTAGCCATTCGAACAGATATGAAAGGTATTGCTCATCAAGCGGCCGGCATGGATTTCCTTGTACCAATATTTTGGTAAAAAAAAGGAAAAATAAAATAAGGTCTAGAGAGGTGCTGTATAGGCAAACTGCTGGGTGACGATGAGGTTATCTCCAACTTTTAATGCCGTCAACGCCTATATATGAATATTCCGGATCTCAACCAGTCACAGCGCTTTAGCACGGCAAATCGAGGGTCGTCGAACAGCTTCCTCGACGTTACTGACTCCCGAGCAGGAAGAAAAGAGCGTAAAACTAGGTAGGCTGGAGAAGAGTCACCAGGCTACAAACCGGCTTTAAAACGTTTCTGTTGTCCAACTGATGATCCCACAACTGATGAAGCAACAATTTATAGCTCTGGTTGTGCGGAAAGGAATCGACCATGACAATTGAAGAAACGCGACAACCTACGAATTTGCATTATTACGACTTACGATATTTTAGATTCCCCACGCTGTTTCTCTGAGATAGCTTGGTATTACAGTAACGAGTTCCTTTTCCCCATTTTGCGTTACTTCACGTATCGCAGACAAGCGTAAGCCACAAATAGGGTATACAAAAGAACGTAGCAGACGGGGGCAAGTGAAGAAGAACTACTTCAGCAAAACTTTACGCCTCTTTTTGAGACCCGGCTGTGCTTTCTTCTGTTGGTCTGTTTGACATTTTTTTTTTTTAACGAGGTCTATCCACAACACGAATAATCAATTTCCGTTATTGTAAGTTTCTTCTGTACTGCTCGGAACTTCTGGCAATTCTAAGATCATCAAATCTTGCGCAGCTACCGACATTTTCTCACGGCTGCGACAACTGCATACAGATTTCCGTCAGAAATCTAGTCTCGTATGTCGCCGCATCATCGACTGATTAGACTTGATAGTTGTATTGTATGTTTTTAAGTCCTTTTTCGGTTGTATTTTTTCCATTTTTTATCTCATCACCTTTACTCTACTTTCTTACTGTATGGGTAAGAAATACACCTACTTAGCACTACATCGGCACTTGTTTAAGATCTCAGAAACAGGACTTGATATCTCACCTAGTCCATTTTCTGCGCACGGTATCAATAATAAAACTGAAGCAAAACCACACTTTCCGAAAGAAAACTACGTGAAAACGCAAACAAAGCTCAAGTCCGCAACATAGGTCTCTTCAATCCCGCTAAAAGCAAATGAACAAGTAAAAAGTCAAAAGTGGTTCCAGCACTGCAAGCTTCTTTCCCAATTACGCCTCATTCTTCCAAAACATTAAGCGGTATTCTCAGCGCGTCTATGGAAGAAGCTAGGATACTTAAGCAAAAAGCCCCCCCCCCTTCCACCACGAGATGTGTAACAGTCACCGCAGACATTAGTTTCACTTAATGGAGCAGCCAGACTCCGAATACCTCTACTACAGTCAATGCATAGAGTCACAAATGCACTGAAATCTGAATAAAAAGTAGCCTATTAATTAAAAACTTGAATCACAAAAATCGTGACGATAGACCAGCCAACAGCTAGTAAACAATACAAAAAAGTTTTCAGAGGCCTTACTTCAGGATTCATTGGACAAAGAGTACTAAAAGTGCGATAGCTGGTTTTCCAACGTGACGGGCTGGGCTATCCTGAGGACGGGGGCCCTTCACCCTTCTGCGTAGTCATCAAGGAAATTCAGAACTTAACAACGGTTTCGTCTGTCGCATATAAATTACTTTCTGGGCTTCAGTGAGAGGTAACTAGTTCAATTGTCGATATCAAGGAAATATCCATTAAGATCATTAATTAGTCGAGATACCGAGCAATTGCTAGGTAACCTGTTGCCAACACTAAGGGTCTCGTCAGGACGATGGGAAACCAATTGCCGACTGGATTCGAGAAGATTATTGTCCAGTCTCGAACCGGTAAGGTAGGGGCTTGATGATACTCCATTATTCCCTAAACACATGGTTTTGCAAAATATCTGGAGCCCTTTATTTCATTGAGAGTTATGTTGTATTTACCAGAAGCAGAACAGGAGATGGCTCGAGATCCCATGAACTATATGACCTAGATAATTAAATTATCTGCCACCATGCTGAGCCCAGTATACTCAATCGTTGATTGATAGCATTATTTGATAGAGGACAATTTAATTGATAGAGGACAAAGTTATGCCTTTGTCCTTTTAGTCCATCTTCAATCATACCGTCGGTTCCCGTTGTATTGTAGGATACATTGAGTCTAAGAAATAAATCTCCGGCCCTCTAGTTCTTTTCCCGAGTCGCTGTCCAAATTACGTTACATCGAATATTTTATCCAAGGACATATGTTTTTTTCGTTGTTCGTTGACCAAGTTAGCACTGTTGATATTTTTTCAACAATCGGAGACTTGTTCGTTGACAGCATCACGCAATTTCTTCTAGTCGGAGCCTTTTTCGTCAATATAAGGTAACGTTGCTAAAAGAATTAGCCTAAGACTACAGCCCATTCATTGTCAATCAAAACAGGGCTCCTGTTTTCAGGAAGAATTGTAAAACCAAAAGAACAGGGGTCCTGCCTTTCCTCAACTTTTACGCGGTGCTCCTTCCTTTTATAAGGAGCATTCCGTTAGCAATTAACTAACTTCAAATCGTTTTCGTTTCTTGTGCTGCTGTTGCATCTTTCGAAGAAAATGACCGGATTTCTGCCCCCCTTGTGCGGAACTCTTCACTGCACTTTCGCCAACAGAAATGTGTTGCGAGTGGAAAGATAAAATATGGAATTAGGATCAGACGTTTTTACTACAAGGCGTGGCCACATCCGAACTTTTTATTTGCTTTTAGCAGTAATGGAGCCCAGACTGACGGCAAGACAAAATATCCGGACACTTAGGCTACGCCACAAATGAGCCCGAGATCCTTTTCCCATTCCAGTAGTTTAAGACGCGTGAAGATGGAGGAATATAGCTTTGTTTTGAACTGGGACGGACTGGACGAAAGAACCACAAGAAACTAAACAATATATTTTTGGGGGGTGCCGTAATTCTG
Organism: Branchinecta lindahli; assembly: GCA_023053555.1. NCBI lineage: Eukaryota > Metazoa > Arthropoda > Branchiopoda > Anostraca > Branchinectidae > Branchinecta > Branchinecta lindahli. Next base: position 29,371,769 of record JAKZAO010000012.1, on the reverse strand, counting down.
GTCTATATGATGTGCTTCTCTCTTAGACCAGAGATGGGCGAATCCGACCATGAAAGGATTCGAATCCGAATTCAGAGCTAGGTACGAATCCGAATCCACTATATCATGCTAAGGATTCGAATCCGGAATCAACTCCGGAATCGAATCCGACCTTAACAAAAATCAAATCACATAGATAGGTTATGATTTAAAATCAGAGGTGACAAAAAGCACTGATATCTAAGGTAATCAGATAACGTGATACACCACTGAGGATGGTTGGTGGTGGAGATCAAAAAGTTGGATTGCCTAAGCCCACTGTGTAAAACTGAGTAACAGAAACTGGAAGGATGTAGACCAGAAATTTGATCGGATTCGTAAGATTGAGGGTTTGGAATCCGAGTCCGAATCCAAATCCAGCCTGACAGGCAGAAGATTCGAATCCAGATTCGAATCCGGCCAAAAGGATGAATCCTGGATTCGAATCCGAATCCGGATTCGGACTCGCCCATCTCTGTCTTAGACACAATTAGCTCATTGCAACAATTGGCAGAGAGTAGAGCCAATATACAGAGGAAATAACTTTTCTCGAATAGGTATGTAATGTATATCATCCTATGACACAAAAAGTTAGCGGTGAATATGACTTCATCCTCCAGAGAGGTTGATATGAAGTCATATCAAACTCTTAACTTTGTGTATCGATTTCACAGTACAAAAAGCTGTGGGACTTCGGAGGATAGGCATGGTTAATGGTTAATTGTTCTGTTCTGGGGGGAGGGGGAAACGGGGGGGGGGGGGGCAAGGGCGCTTTGTTGACGAAAGATCGTCCGTTAACGGACTTTCTTGACAGTTTGTTATGTCTTTATTCTTTTTTCTATCATTCTTTTTGTAGACTTGTTTGGTTCGTTTCCCTTAAGATTATATGAATAAAGAATAAGACCCGCCCATTGTAGGCCTTACTTTAGACCTTATGGTGGGGTCATAATGAGTTAATGGTGCTTGTTATTTTTATGAATAAAACTGAACTGAACTTAAACAAGAGCTGTAAGCTCATATGGCACTTGCATGGGTTGAGATGTAGTGTTTGATCAAAGGTACTTTTAAGGTTACCTTTGCGGTTCAGATGCGCACTTCAAGGGAGCTAGAGAAAAAGTATTTTGTTTTAGAACTTGGCTGTATTGATACGCACTTTATAGGTGCTAGAAATTCTTCTGTAAGAAAAACTATTGAGACAAAACGATCACAGGCCCTTAGGGATCATTGATATATACCGTTCGGTAAAAACTTTTTTTTCACTTTTCGGTTAAAATGTGAACTTTAACGGTGATAAAATAAATTTTTAAGCAAAATCCTTGTGGCACAAATGATCATGGGTTGAGATGTATCGTTTGATAAAAAAAAAAAAATAGTTTCCGACCTTGCGGTTCAGATGCGCACTTTAAGGGAGCTAGAACTTCATTTGTAAGCAAAACCCTTGAGGCAAAAATGATAACGGGCTCATGGGGATCATGAAAATGTATAATTTGCTTAAAAGTATTTTTCTAAATTTACGGTCAAGATTCGTACTTTAAGGAATGTCGGATTTGGAAAGTGGCGATTTCTGAGCCAATCTTGTCGAATCCCTAATATTCCAGCCCAGTTCCATCGTCCTAGCACATCTGGAAGTACCTTAAATCGTGATCACCGGAATTCCGGACCCCCCCCCCCCTCAAACTCCCCCACAGTCGCCGGAGCCAATCCGGTTCTGTAAGTGATTTATCCAGAGCATCTCTTTATTATTCCCACAAAGTTCCATCCCAATCTCCCCAGTCTGAGCCGGTCACGTATTCCCCCCCCCCCCATTGTTGTCGAATCCGGTCCGGACGTGACAAAGATCACCAGAGACATGTTCTCTGATCAATTATCAAATTTCACTCAAATCCGATCAACCGTTCCAAAGTTACGCATGACTCAATATTCCGGATTCCCCCTCCCGCTACTCTCCCCACGACTATCGGATCATGTAAATTTTTATTTATAAGTCAGTTTGATCGGGTCCCTGATTCGCCTCCCAAGTTTCGTCGTGAAATCTCCAAAACCGCCATTACCGGAATTCCGGGAAACTCCCCTCCACCCCCCCCCCTAGTGTCCGGATCCAGTCCAAATGTACAAACGATTTGTCTGGAGCAGATGCTTGTTCTTCCCAGCAAGTTTCACACCGATCCCTCCATTCTAACCGTTTCTCGAGATTTCCGGTCTCCCCCCCCCCCCCCCCCAAATCCCCCATAGCTGTCGAATCCGGTCCGGACTTCAAATGGGACATCAGAGGTATGCCATTTATTCAGTTATTAAGTTTCATTCCAATCCGATCACCCGTTCGAAAGTTACACTACTCCAGTTTTCCGGATTCCCCAGCCCTCCAATCCCCCCAGGGGGTCGGATAGGGAAACTGATTATTTCCAGGTTAGTCCGATTGGGTCCCTGATGCTCCTGCCAAGTTTCATCGTCCTAGCACATCTGGAAGTACCCCAACTCGAAAAAGTGTTGCAAAAACTACTTAATTTTCAGAATTCCCCGGCCCACCATTCCCCCCCAGATGGTCGGATCGGGAAACTGATTATTTCCAGGTTAGTTTGGTCGGGTCCCTGATTTTCCTGCCAAGTTTCATCGTCCTGACACATCTGGAAGTACCCTAACTCGAACATGTGGGACAAAAAAATTCGGACCGACCGACAGACCGACCGACAGACGGAATTGCGATCGGTATATGGCACTTGAGCCAAAGGCTGCAAGTGCCATAAAAACTGAACTGAACTGATATCGAATAACAAGCTCGACGGCCATTTAAAAATCGCCTTCGTATTTAAAAATCGCCTTCGGCTGTTTACAAATCGCCTTCGGCTCGGATAGGTTATAGTGACTTTCTCAATGTTATTTTCCGGTATCAACCTCGATGTCGGAAGGTAACCTTTAAGCAGTAGCGAAACTAGCCCATCACATTTCTCACTTTATCATAGAACCGTTGTAATAAGTTATAAATTAAGGCTTCTCGGTTGCGACTTTTTTTTGTAACGAAAACTTGTAAAACTATCATTAACTGCCTCGCATCAGTTTCTTTACGTAATGTTTTCAATGTCTAGCAAAGCAGAAAAAGTCGTGATAAACACAGCACTAGAAGCACTGCACGACTGTATGATTTATGCGGCTGTCTTTTTCCCTTGCAAACTTAGAAAATTATTTTTATGAAACTTGAAGCCACTGGGCACAAAGTATTGGTAAGCAAGGGTGAGTGGTTTCTTAACTACCTTGTATACTGCCTGGTTAGGTTCTACCACACTGAATTTTCTAACTAAGTATCTGTTCTATATTCTTTGTTTGCCTGTTTGTGTTAATTAATGTTATTCTAATTTCTTCCCGTTTTCGCCTAATGCTATTGGAGTCAAAATAAAATTCACTGATTGATTGATTGAGTGTTCTCAACCACGCTTCACGTTGGCCTCCGCGGAGTTTATTACTGTCGGGCAGTGGGGTGGCGAGCAGAGACTTCTGATCTTATTATTCTAGCCTAGATATGACAAAATGAAACTTACCTTCACCGAGTCAATGAAGCTTTTCTTCTTCGTGTGCTTAGGGGAACAGGGGGCGCCTTGATCCGCATTTACCACTTCTTCCAGAACTTTCGGGGATATGACCAAAAGCATAATCTGAAGCGGCCAAACGGCGGCCCGTCTCTTGTTGTTTTCTGCGAAACTATCCAGTAAATCGAAGAGGGAATCACAGCACCGTGCCAAATCCTCGTTGGGGTTTTTCTGCAAATCGGCAAATTCGTGGGGGTACGTGTCCATCCAGTTCCAAATGGCCTTTTCAAGGGATAAGAGAAGGGTGAGGTGGACGTTCTTGCGGAGGACTTTGAACTTGGATATCGACTCTGGAAAGAGGTAATTTCGGTTAGCAACACGGATATATTTTTTTTCTTTTATCACACACCGACTTTAGTGATTACATACGTGTCTCAACACTCTGCGATCGACTTTGGATAAGGCAATGTTCCTTTATAGCCCAGTCTTCTTCTGCGAACGAGTCATCTGTGCGGCAAATCTGGACCTCAATCGTTAGGCGCTCTGTTTCTAAATACGTGATTGGCTGTCTCTGAATCTTCGAGCGAGACCTAGGGGATGTTTCTGCGCGGACGGTTGTTGCCAGTTGTTGGGCTCGACGAATGATGCAATCCATACGAAAAAATTCTGAGCTTGCAAGAACTTAGTCCTGGCCAAATGGTTAGCTCGCCAGACTCAAAAGCAAAGGGTCGCTGGTTCGAGTCTCGGTGGTGTCTACTGTTTGGTTTGGGGCGAGGGTTAGCGGCGTTTCTCTGTAAGGCAAGCCAGAAGTCTAAGAAGCTTCAAATGACCTAGGGAAGTCTAGGGAAAACACGGGAAGCGTCGGATGGTTTCTCCCTTACCACGCTGCATCGCACACCCCGGCCGATGACAGAGTATTGGAGATCGGTACCTGCGCTACGCATACTTTCAGTGGTTTGTATACGAAAGTTTGCTTGTTTACTTTGGTTTTTACAGAGCTCCACGGAAGATACAGCTTCGCTGTACAATTCTACCCGAGCATAACTGAATAAACGTAGTGTCTCAAAATCAACTCTGACGTCACTCATTGAGTTATTCACTAGGAATGACTAGAGAGTTTTCGGAAAAAGGCTTGTTGCTCACGTTAGCACCTCAGCTGACATCTGGTGGTACGTATCGGAAACTTCAGTTTTCGGAACACTAAATCAGTAACTCGAATTAGCAGCCAATTACATGGAAAAGAAACAACCTTGTACAGTGTGTACACTTTACTTACTTTGTTCTTTCCAATCCAATCCAAAAAAAAACTGTACAGTGTGGCTCTTTTTCAAGTTTCACTCTTAACAGTCCAAGTACGTGACGCTAAAGATAGCGTTTTTCGCTCAGAGTCCACTTTTTCGAACGCTAAATTTTCACCTTATTTGTCATCAGCATCATCACTTTAGCGTGAGCTACAACTTTAGCGTACGGTATTTAGGTCTCACGCAAGTTTTCGAAAACTCTCTACTTAAGGCGTATTCTCGCCGTTACCCGAGGACTCCACTTGAGGAGTCCCCGCGTTTCTGTTTGTCCCGGGGACTCGCTCCCCCTATTTTCCCGTGTCCCTACGGACGAGGAATGCTCCGATTATCATCACCATCATCAAAAAGGGCTCCCTTTCAGATTCGGGGGGGAATCAATTTTTGCTGGTGTTGGTGCAACGTAAAATTAATTTAAAACAATCAGGATAAACAAAACCAAAAACAAACTGGATCCAGATAAATTTTGTCAACAGCATATTTTTTTTCCGAACAAAGTCCATTTCAGAAGCAGTCTCCGCGTTGTCGATGTTTTCCGTACGCGGAGTCCGCGTGGAGTGACTCCCTCTATTCTCTCCGTTCCCTTCAATTCCCCCACGCAAGCCGCGGGGAACGGCGAGAATACGCCTTTAGAGGTGGATGGAATCCACAAAAGAAGCATATGTGTGTATAATTTCATACAGTTTATCACCCGCAGAACAAAATCTTAGACCCGTAGCTGGTACTTAGCTTAACTTGTACGGTCCTCTCTCTCTACGCTGGGCGACGCCTGGCAGGACCCACAAGTCATTTAGGAACTGCTGTTCCGAGATATACGACAAAAAACAGAACATAATAACCCACTATCAAGTGTCTTTGTGCTGAGGAGTTCAAAAAACGAGTTTCGTTCAAGTTCAAAGGAAGTGTATCCAGTGAAGAAAGGTTAACGAGTCGAGGGAATCATCAGCTAGATACAAAGGACGTTCTAGGTAGACGACTTTAAAACTGGAAGATCAACAGCACAGCTTGCAAGACATTGGACAAAGGTAGTATGTGTATCGGTGGACCTGGTTATAACTTAAAGGGTCACTGAAGAGCTCGAATCTATCGTTCCAATTTCCCACCCAGGGCATATATTTTTCCAGCATTCCAGATCAAATTCCCGGAAGAAAAGAAGATCAGCTCCCACATCTTAACTCTCGCACTCTCCAACGTGAAAGCACGCTAGGTCTACCTATAACGCGCAATCTTGACGATCCCATCCCAAACAAACATCGTCTCTGATTGGTTTGTCCACTCCGTACCTCCGAATGAACCAGCCACAAACGACGCGAAAGTTAAAGCTTAATTCTAAAAACTCTCCATGGGAAGATTAGATTTTGCTGTATAACAAAAGCATTAGCCTAAGACAAGAGTTAAAAAAAAAAAAAAAATTATGAAAACAAAACCGAAAATATGCGGACTGGAGATGCCGATCGCTTGTTACTGAAAAGAAAAACAATGGAACAGTAGCCTACCAGGTTTCTCTTACACTTTCGTCTTTAAAAATAGCAAGAACGGCCGCGCTGTTCTCCGACTAACACATATAGCCTACGCCACAGATCACGCAGATTACTACGAACGAAGCAGAGTTAGTCTTTTAATTCTACTTTTAAATCATGTTAAAAGGGAATCCCTAATAAGATCCCCACCAAATTCGACGACTAAGACGGAAGGAATTAACATCAAAGGTCGTGAGACAACTGATTAGTGACGTTGCGTTACAAACCCTTCTGGATTATTTTTCCTAGTTTAGACAAGGTAGCATGTAAGGTACGGGGGTAAGGATACAGAGGGGGACAAAGGGAACAAGACATAAAGTTTACAGTGGAAGCACAGATGCTGTTCGAACTACAAATGCGAAAAAAAACAGGAGTAAATATGCTTATTTCCTTAATCAATCTGAATGACCGCAATGCAAGGACTGAAAAAAAGACTTCCACTTCAACCAAATTTTCAGTTTAGCCTGGTCCCAATCAAACTTCTTGTTCCAGCGAGAGAGTAAAGTTCATAGAAGCATTCAGCATATATTTATACCTCTAAGGTTTTACTTCTATGGAACTACTCGGGTGAAAAAAAAAATACATATCTAAAATCAGCATGTCTCCTTAAATCGACTGTCACATTAGCTGGAGAGAAAAAAAAGATCACCCCTTACTGTCCCTCCTTTACTAATACACCCCTAAATACCTCACACCAAGCATGAACAAAATATTTCAACTCTTTCAATAGCTGAATTTCTTCGAAGAATTTCTTCGTATGAAGCGGGTCTAGAGAGGCTTGGGCTCTCCACTCTGTCTGAAAGACGACACAAGTTGACAATGGATTTTGGACGTAAATGTTTGTCCTCTGATCTTCATAGATTCCTCCTACCGGATTACGAAGCCCCAAACCCGACTCGACCTGAAACAAGGCTTCGCGCTGCAACCCGTAATTGTACCAGACTTGTTCGCCCCGACATCCGCTCTACTGACCGGTATCTTTCGTCATTTGTACCATATTTCGTGAAGTATTTCAATTCTGAACTGTGATATATTCGTTATTAATTGTACATACATATAAATATTTTAAGGCAATTATTGAAAAGTGATTATTAAGTTTTAGCCGTGTTAATAACTGTGTGACGATCCGATGCTAGCGAGTAATTATATGAGCTATTCAGGAAATAAACGTTATTATTATTATTATTATTATAGCTGTCGTGCTAACAAACGGCCGGATGGACAAACGGGCGGACAAACTCTAAGAAGTCATGGGTATGCCATCAGCAACATTTTGGGATCCCAATAACTAGTCATTTGGTTCCATGTACTGCAGACAGTCTACTGGTTATGTAACGCCCACTGAATATTTTACAGAACAAGATCATGGGGGTTTCCTTTGCAGACTCCCCTGAACCGAATATTTTACAGGACAAGGTGTGGGGGTTTACTTCGCATGTTCCCCCCTCCCCTCCAGTCGTCCGTGCGGCGGTCCGAGGACGAGGCATAATTGCTGTTCCTTACAGTCACAGCAATTTGCCAATCTAACCTATTTGAAAAGCGGTAAGATACTCGATCGCTTCTTAAAGGCAGAAAATCTATCTTCTTACCTTGGAATATCTTTACTAATCTATGAACGTCAACATTGATGTACTGGATGAGTTCAATATCACTCAGGTCTGGACTCTCCTCACTGCATGTGCTCAATTCTTGAAGCCTGTAAAAGAATACCATGAGAGGACAAAAAAAAACTTTTCTGATAGCATCTACCCAAAGATGATTCGAAACAGTAACATCCAACTGAAGGAATTTCAGCGTCGCTAGTAACGACGGGATCCGGGATCGTTGAAGTGCCAATGGACATGTCTAAGGAGTTACTACAAGAATGAAAAGAATATTAACTCCACATTACAGTTCAATCGGCAGATCAAACAATCGTGATGTCAAATTGCCACCCCGTATAATACAATGTTACACCAGAAATCAGCAGATTCCTAGACAACTTATTTTCGCAAATGCATGGTTACGGCGATTTTTGCTGACTGCCATGCTCCAACTTACTAGCTTCGACAAACATAAGCTCAGTATTTTTTTCTTATCCATTCTCTGTTATCAGATACTCCGGATTGTTCGTATTACTGACAAACAATCACATAAACAATGTTAACTGAGAACTCCTTATAAGCTCTGGAATCAGCCGCATGCAAGTCTGTTATATTTGTAGATTTTTGACAGTTTAGTAACTTTACATTCAGAAAACAAAACTTTTCTTCGTTACCACAAATCACAGAAGTTTCATCAGAGCGTGTCCGAAAGCTCGGAAACGAACGAAAATGCTGAATTAATTCAGCATTTTATGCAGCATTTCGCTTTCGGACTTAAATTTTCGCTCAGTTAATGCATCATTAATTCAGCATAAAATTCATCGAAAAATTCAGCGAAGATGCTAAATTTTACGCTGGATTTTCAAGAAGAAACTGGGGAGCTGGCGATTAAGGCTAAATTTCGGAATTAGAAGTGTCAGAGAATAAATAAAGAACGTGTCCGAAAGCTTTTAGTGCTGTAAATACTGCATTTAATGCTGCATATAAGGTAAGAGCTTTCGGACGAAAAATAAAATAAAATGCAGCATTAAATGCAGCATTTAAAGTTCTGAAAGCTTTCGGACACGCTCTCAGACAACACTAGAGCAATCTGGTAACTACAGAGACGGTTTATTTGAGCAGCCATCACTAACCTCTACAAAATGACATGATTTTCGTATATGGCCGAAGTTTTTTTAATTTACGCGCCTTCCAATACCATGCTCTGAAATCGTCTCCGCCGAGGCGCCGAACGGCCGAAGAGGTAATGGACAAGCGATAACAAGAAAACGGCTTACTTTTTGAGCAGTCTCTAGCGGAGGTCAGAAATTTTTATGCGTGAAGCGTTTTATAAAAATTAAATCACAGTTAGGGCCCATTGTGCTTTAACTACATCTCTACTACACTTTCTGAGTTTCGACACAGATAGCACAAGGATGCGCGGTTTCAACAGATGACACTTATGATGTCAGCTGTTATGTTTTTCAAACATATGCTGAACGATGATACTGAGGCAAGGGGGCCAAACATGGACCAATCCGCTTTGCCTCAGAACTGGTGCAAGGCCAATAAGACACAAAGCCAGGAAGATCTCAGCATAGCCCATACGCCTTACCCCCTTCCACCATTTATGTTAAAATACCTGCCGTGTCTAAAATGCCACTTCAACCTACTTCCGTAATTGCGTTCATTTATTCTTACGCCCGGAGACCCAAATTTCATATCTCCCGCTAACGATGCCCTACTAATCTTTGCACTTGCCACGATTCACTATTTTCTATGCGCATTACGCTCCCGACGGGTGCTAGCTTATCATTATGTTGATGCGTCAAACCGGTTCAGTTATTTTGTTTTTGCTAGAGTCAATGGGGCCTGGGAAAATGCTTAGAACAGCCGAAGCCGTTAATAATTTGTTAAAAGCAGATCCTAGTTTTACAGTAGCCACACAGTATTGAATATTGGAACATAAACTGACATCGTTCAATTTAATCAAAATTCTATTTAAATTGTGCAGAAGATTATGTAAAGTAATAGCATTCTATGTATTTGCATGTCAGTGTATGTTTATTGACATTTTCCTACGCTATTTTTCGCAACGAAGAATTTTTGGAAAAATAAAATGAATTGAATTGAATAAACAGTAAATAATGCGAGGTATGCTTTAAGCCTATCGGATCCTTCTGAATAGGGGTCTACATAAAAAAGAACTAAAAGCTAATCCGCCAAAATACATCTATTTCCAATTGATTCTCGATCTCGCCATCCTCTTCAAACCACTGAATTCAAGCCTTCTGTCACTTACAAACAACTTCATTTGGAGGGCCCGCCAAGTTTCACCCCCCCCCCCCCTTCTGGCAAGGAGTGAAGAGCCCCGAAAGTAACTCCCAGATCATTCCGATATCGAGTGTTTCTTATTGGTCTCAGTCCGACGGCTCTAGCCATGGGGACTTCCAGATGTTTTTGATGAAAAGGGCAAACTAGGCCATATTCTCTGAAGAGTCACTCATATTGGCAAGAAGTTCGAAGTCAGTTTAGCCTAATAACCTGCTATTTCAGTACCAGGGTGATCCCACATCCCATTTTATCTGGAACCATGGTGAGCTTATTGTTAGGACGACTGTATTTGAGTGTGAATGAATGGTCTGAATGATAACAATGCAAGGACTTTCAAAAACACCCTCTTCCCAGAGTGATTTTGAGTTGTTGTTTTTTTTTTTACGCCGCTTTACTCATCCTCAAGACATCCGAAGCAGGGAAATAGATACGAGCAGTCTACCCAACACATCCCAACGAAAACAAATCTGAGGCATAAATTGCCACGACCAATTATGTAGCCAGGTTCTGACTCGAAGGTGCACTTTGACTGAAGAGTGACTGTGAGTTTTTCAGCCGCTTTACTCATCGAAAAGGCACCCGCATCGAGGAGATAAATACGAGCAGTCCACTCGACCCTACCAAACTAAAACGGATCTGAGTCGAAATAGGCAATACTGAGCAACTAGTAAGCCAGGCTTTGACTCGAAGGTGCAATTTGATTGAAGAGCGATTTTGAATTTTTTCTCCGGCTTAAAGGACACCTGAATGTAGAGTACCAAGTATCCTCCCTGTATGTATGACTTCCGTTCACATTGCCTGCAGAAAACCCAATCCAAATACGAAATAGTGTTTCCGAGCTATGATTTTTGCTCCATTTTGCATCTGTCCTTATTTCAGTACCGAACAAATTTAGAAATGAACAAATGTCTCCAATCAACCCTTCTTCTGGAATATTTTTTAACCAGTTAAGCAAAAACGTAAATCTAGAAGAAATTCCAATACGATCCGGCCAGCGCTGTACAAGATTTGAATGAATTGCGCTTTTTGTCTTGGCGTCTGCATGTGCAAACCTCCAGAAACGAACATCCCTATTTTGAAAACGTCACGCTCAGGAGAAGAATGCACTTCTTGGCCATGTCTGTAAATGCATTCTCCATGGTGTGTTCAAGTATGGTTTCATTGTTTAGGTGCCCTTTAATCATCGTCAAGCTACCTGCAACGAAAGATTGGCGATCTCTTGGATTCGCTTTCCGAAAAGCAAAGCGAGAATCCACCGAGCGCAAGAACAAGCAAAAAGAGATCTACGCTTCGACTCGAAGGTGTAAAAACCGACCAACAGGATGCGAGACTTATTTTATTGTAAAAGTAGGAAACATTCAGAATACTGTTTCTGATTAAACTCTTCTGCAATATCATGATTAAACGGTCAAGAAAAGGTCGGAAAAACATTTCTAGTATTACGGGTACAGAGTGGTTCCCAAACGCCGATAATTCAGTTTCAGGGTAAAAAAATCACTATAGGTACCTTGAATTATTAGTTTATAATAACTGCTGTATTTTGTACATATTTAGGTTAGCGAGTATTTTTATGTTGGCGACGAAGTCGAATTGCGTCCTCAGTGTAATAGTTACTTCTATGAATAAATCCTACTCTTCTTTTTCAATGATGGCATAGAAATATCTGGAGTGCGATATCTCCAATCGACAAGTATCAAGGGAAACATGAAAGCAATACAGTAATGTAAACTACTGCACAACTTGTAGGCTAAGAACGTAAACATTCTATTGTTCTTTTAAGTTTAGTATAATCATTCGTGCCTTATACTTTCTTTATTCTGTATCAATCCGCTGTAAGGGTAAAAAATAAATGAATGTATTATACTTTCTAATACTTTTTAACTTCTCGGCCATTGTTGGGAAAGTGATATTTGAAAACAGGGTCCCTAAGGCCCTTGAATGAACGATCTGGAGCGAAGTCACAATCTCCTTTTCAAACCAATTGCCAAATTAGCATGTCGAACCCTTCCAGCTAATATGAAGATTTCCAGTAACCTAATTTTCAAGAGATCAAGTGTTAACTTCCGAAAGGCAAAGGTGAGAGGTTTAGAGAAGGTAGTTTATCAGAGTTCAGCGACTCCGGCAATTTAACTTCGGATCGCCTAGGTTTAACACCCTTCTCATTAAAGGCCGGAGGGACATTTGGTGGTGTAATATCTTAATGAAGCTACCGAAGGATATGATCCCTATGGCGAAAGGGATCCTCGCGTCATACGACTTAAGTTTCAAGCTTGTATATTGGGCTACCTAGCTGGTTCAAGATCAAAGTAATTACCCTACAAATTTATTATTTATGTTCAAATATAGCCAAAGAGAGTTGCTATATTAAAACATCAGAGGCTTTAAAGACGCCAGAGTCGCACGCAAGAAGAGGATTAATAACTCAAGGGAAAACGGTGGATTTCGTGGAGGCAAGGAACTTCGCTGTCAGAAATGTACAGCACACAGGACTCGGTTCAACAATAGTTGAGTAAATTCCCTTGAAGGACCCCTCTTGCTTATTCTGCGTTTCATTCTATTCCTAGCTCCTTTATGGAACTATAAACTTCTGAAATCCCCACCTTTCACCATTGCTTCGTTTTGTACCTATGACTCTTTAAAGTTTAACCGAAAAGGGCTAGGATAGGACAATCTAGTTACCCATCACTTTTTCACTTAAATTGGCTTGAAGACCCGCTGAAAATGAGTTACTTCGTTTTTCCGCTATTCACGAATAACCGATTTTTAAAAAGTGGAATTTCCGTGTGATTTGTGGTGCCTCTATGCGCTTGTATTTTTGTTGTATGCCTTACGAGAAAGATTTATCATTTTTTTTGTGTTCAGGCACTAAGCAATCTTCACCAATCTCACCACTGCCCACTGAAAAGCCGCATCTGTGTTGAGATTAAAATTTCCCGCGTCATAGTAGAATTTACGCTGTGGGGACGGCTGGAGATATTCTGAGCCTCATAACTAGAGCAGATAGTGGAAAATCAAAAAATCCCTTTGCAGAACCAAATAATTCAGTGTATCCAATTAAATGACACACAAATCAGTTGGCTTTTCAGTTAAACTTTAACGGCTTTTCCGCCTAGCCGAGTTTTGCTAGGCACGCAACGCACTTCGCCGAAAGCTTCAAGGTCTGCCAATAACGCTTTCACACATAAGGACACATAAGCTTCAAAGTGTTATTTTTCATTTTCGAAGGCATGGTAGGCCATCGAATCTATCTTCCGTTTTGGACTTGTTTGCTTGGTTTTCCAACTTTTTAACCACGGTCTGTTTTCAAATATTTTGGGTCCACCTGCCGCGTCGGAGAGCAGGAAGGCTGGCAACAAGCACCAACAAGAAAATCGTTAATTCACGGAAAGTAACAGTGTTTGAAAAACAATTATTTCAGAGTTATTTCTTCATGGGAAGATCATTTCTGGTAAGAATTGTGCTTTAAAAGATCTCATTTTGCCTTCCCTTGCAAAACATGATGATGTCCGTCTACAGTCCTCTCTAAAAAGCTTTCATACCAGCAATTCCCAAGAGCTCCCCAAAATAGAATATGTTTAAAGAACCTTGAACTCGTGGTTCGTTTCCTAGCCACGACCAGGAGAGGACCCTTGCCAAGAAGGAACGATATATCCTGGAAGAATATTATTTCACTTCTCTGTTTATCGCGATGAAATATAATCCGCAGTCAGCCAAAGGGATACTCATAATATGATCTGATAATTATAATAACAGAATATATAATAATAATAATTTATTGAGGCCCGCTATACAACAAAAGAAAGAGCGGAGTAATGAAAGAGAAAGAAAAATGAACAACATACAAAGAAAACAAGACACTACATATACTTTATAACACTTATAGGTAAGTTAGGCGAGTCAACGGCGATTCGTATGTGTTTTTAAGAGCCCGAAATAATTCCAAACGAGTGGCCCATCGGGCCATACAGCAACCATCAATACATTTCATATCGACCAAATAAAAAAGAATCATCTCGATGTTCCATAGTTATCTTCACGAAGCTCCCTAATCCCCTTATTTCTCCTTTGTCCTCATCATCTGAACTAATTTATTATTAGTAATTTCTGTTTGATAAATTTTTCTTTTCCTTTACAATAGGCCACTCCACGTGTCATCTGCAGTTCCGTGGGGGGGGGGGAATCATCAGAAGAAGCGATTCCTTGTAACATCAATTATCAAGACCAAGCGAAAAAAAAAGAGGCTTAAGTTTTCCTTTTTTACCGATCAGGACGGCCATCAGCTACTGCCCGATCCATCCCAGATATTTTTTCTCCCCCGCCCTATTCTTGTTTCGCCAGAGACAGATAAGGAAACGATCCGGCAAGGGCCGTGTCAGAACGACCATCCCATCCGTTGCTGCTGTCTCGGCAAAAAACATAGAGAAATGGGAAGAACTCGAAGCAATTAGAAGATTGATGAAACCAGATAAAAAGAAAGTTTCCGTTCGTAAATTTCTACAATCTGGAAATCCGGTGCAATAAGCGAGTTCGTTGCACTCCTCTAGTGGTTTCCAGTGTTTACTCACTAGTGCCTGGTGTTTCCTCGTCAAGGAGTTTTTCGGAAAGACTGGTGAGTTACAACTCCAAATAAGGTAAACGCAGGGCAACCCAGGGTTAAATGTGCGATTCATCTAAAACTTAACGCGAAGTAATACCATAGGCTCCACATTTATTTAATTTGTTTATCTTGCCCCGCCATGGACAAGATGGCTTTTTTGGGATTATATCCATCGATTTGCCAAGCATACGTCCGAACCGGGTCCAAACCGGGTCCGGACACGGTGGGTCTCAACGTTTAACGGGGCCCCCAGACAGGTCCCTGTGACAATCGTAGGACCATAAGCGGGTGAAGGGATCTTAATGAAAGTTACAGAGACAACGCTCATGTTTGGGGTACCGGAAGGGTGCGAAATAGGATGTAAACTGGAAGGAAGATTTCAAATTTTCCGAGACAATATTTTCAATGCGCCATAACGATAAAACTTGGCAGCTGTCGTACGCTTCCGATGAAATTTGGATTTTCTTCGAGAATTAGAGAACTTGGAGCTACCCTACTTTTCTTCTACTGAATTTTATTCCGAGAACCGCAAGTCTATCCCCGATCATAAACTGCCATAACTATGAAAAGCCGTTAACACTTTTTTACAAGGTGATGCCAGTAAGGAAATTAAAAAGTTGAGCAGGCTTCTGGAAATATAGACCCTTGGAGACTAGTGTAAATTTCTCGGATCCAGAAAGTTAAGACTTTACAGGTTTTGGTCAACAACTTCTTGGTCAGGTTGATAAGCGTGAGAGAAGATATGATGACACCATAAGTTGGCTTAGGTGGCTTATTTTTCTACGCTTCAAAGGGAAGTTAGAAGCTCGAACCAATCAGCTCCAAATTTAAAAAGTATTCGTGATTTTTCTTCATTTAAGCGTCAAATTAAACAGAACCTGTTTATTAGGCACGGATTCCACGAAATAATAGCTTATTAGTTTATTTTACGTTGGGGTTATTATTTTTTGTTTGTTGTAGTTGCTCTGAGGACGAATAATTTTGTGTGAGGTATGGTTTGTGGTCTCGATTAGGACACTTGAAGTGGACTTTTCGTTCAGTATTTTAATCTGTCTTAGTGCATTTTCTGCTTGCCATACCTAGGACAAGACTTGCTTCTTGGGGTGGTTGTCAAACAGAATGTTTTTCATTTATATGGTTACAATAGACTTCTCTCACACAGATTGAGACTAAGGAGTCCGGGTTTCGCTGCGCAGTTTCAGCCAAATCTTTCTTCAGATGATCTCCATTTATCGTACGCTGCTCCGGCGTTTCCGTGCTCCCACAAACAGGTTGTGGGTCGATTATGTCTCGAACGAAGCGTTTCCGCGGCCTTTTGCGCGGCCCACAAGTGTGTTTCCGCGACCAACAAGATTTTCATCGCTCGCTCTGTGGCTCAAATTCGAGAAACAACAGCCGAGCTGGTTGTAGATTTTGTGGCTCGACTTTGGCGGGAAATTCAAATTTAGCTGCAAAATAACATCAAAACAATAGAATTAAAAACTTTCTCAAGTATGTAGACATAAAAATGAAGATCCTTTTTGCACGGAATGGTAAGGACAAAAGCCTGGAGTTCTATTTATTGAGATTTTACGTGATTTTTATTTATATATTAAGACATTAGAAATTACCGCCCAAAAAATAGGCAAAACAGCGTTTCCGCGAGTTTCAACTTGTGCCTCGACTGTGTGGCACACAATCGTGCTTCCCCGAAAAACACGCAGAAGTGTGTGGCCCACAACTGTGTCACGGACGAACGCCTTTAGTTGGTGAGAAAAAAATGTAAACAACGAGTAACATGTGTCGCCTACCTGGCAGAAATACGGCTAAAGACGGCACCAAAGTTGTTAAGACTGAGTGCAAAGAGTACTTTGGCTGCAAGATTCTTCAGCTGAAGAACCATTGGGTTGTCATTAGGCAGATCTAGAAAAAAAATGTACTTAAAGAACCTCTGACACACTTTGCTGTTCATATTCCAGTATTGAAAACAGTCGAATTTTATCAAAACCAGGCTCCGCGTTCAACAAATCACCAACGGTTTTGGCTGATTAATTGTCAGGGCCCGTTAACTTCAAGCGAAAACAGGAAAGATTTACATAACCGCCTTTTCTTACGGCTGGGCTCCTTGCAAACAAGCGAAGGGAGCATGACACGCATCGAACATAACGAAACAAGCAAGTGTGACCATCAGTTTGTTGTAGTTGGCGGGGGTAAAATGGACCGTACTAAACACAGGTCTTCGGATAGGCGGAACGGTTACAGAAGTAGGTAGCATTGGCATTACATGTACGGCGGGTCCTTTAATAATGTACAGTGTACAGTAGAAGGAACTACGATTCCTCAACTTTAGAAGGGATAGCTTACGAATATAGGCTACTGAATCCCTGGTATTCCAGAAGTCACGCTGACGTTCGCTTAGGAGCCCTAGAGACCCGACTCAACAGCAGTTGACCTTTTCCTCCAACACGTGTAATAACAGCACAAAACTTTGGCTTTCTTGCTATTCGGAGAAGTACAGTCCAATTCTATCGGACTGACTTCATTTTGGTCAGGCAACAGATCTAGCAACAAGCCGATCGCTTGCTCCTGGGGTAAAAATGATTTAAACGACGTAATGATGTAAAATGGAAAAAAAAGATTGTTTAACCAAGATCAACTAACCTTGATAAAGTAAGGAACCTAAGCCTAAAGGTCCAGGGCACACCTCTCCTGCACTGTTTCAGTATTTTCAGGTTCAAGTTCTGTTCAAATAACTTAATACTCCAAGACTCAGGTTTACTTTGAACGCCATTATGTTGACGTTCAACTTATTTAATACTTTAAGACTCGGCTTTGCTTTGAACAAATTGCACAGTGTTTCGGCTGTTTCCGTGTCTATCTCCAAATCCCTTGGCCCCGACGGGAAACACGGCAAAATTTGCTTAATGATCAACTTTATGATCAATGAAGCAAGCAAACAGCAACTTGTAAACTTTCGCATGCAAACGATTAAAGAAGTCATGCCAGTTATCACGTCCATTCATTCTTTTAGACAGCTCCCGTTGTAACTTTTCAGTCCTTAAAATCTCATTCTTCACAGACTATGTCTACTACCTGGAATCGCAATCAATAAAGAAAGAAAAAATTGACTAATTGCATGTTCATTTCTACCAGCAACAGCTTGACGAGGACCCTTGCCAAGAATGGCTGAAACATCACTGACGAACATAGTCGCTGACTTTTCCGTTTTCAACCATTGTTTAATAAATGTTTCACAGTCAGTTTGGGCTGAAGGGGGACCAGAGCAAAATAACAGAGTAGCGTCAAGACCTATGCTTTCCTTGCTTCGCAAACGCGCAATAGCCAGAGCGCTGCCCGTTACGCTTGGGGAATTTAAAGCGAGATAAACTTGCGGGCTTCTAAATTTCTAGTAAAGCTAAGATGCAGTCTGCACACATCGAAGAAACAGGGGAGGCTGTGTTTTTTTTTTTTTTTGCTGTGTTCAGAATTTTAAGTTATTGGAGCCAGCGCTGGTACAGGACTGATTGAGTTTCAGTAGGGACGTTCTCTATCACGTGGTGCTAGTGTCGCAGCTACTGAGAACCAAGGTAATACTGCTTACCTATGAACTGACATATTTCCCTCAGCAGCAGCTTCACGTTCATCGTATCATCATATCTGGCAGTATCTTTCGGTTGTGTGCTTAGACACTGTTCAAGCGAATCCAGGACGATGAGAAGAGATTCGTAGTAGTTCTTCTCATAATCTATCCCATGAGGTCTCTGAAAACCAAAAGTAATTTATAGCACACAACAAGATACGCAGGTGAACACAATATTACTATTATTACTTATTGGACTCCTTCAAAATTCAAAAGTGAGCAAATTTGAGACAACAGCACATCAGTCAATTCACAAACAAGAAAATGAACATAAAACAATTGACTAAGCATAGAGACATGTTAGCCTACTTAACCTACAGTAGTTTTTTTTTCTTATTTCTAGTATATTTGTAGTATATTATAAAAGTACTTTTCGACCTTGCGGTTAAGATGCGCACTTTAAGGGAGCTAGAACTTCATTTGTAATCAAAAACCTTGTGGCAAAAATGATAATGGGCTCAAGGAGATCACGAAAACGTATATTTTGCTTTAAAATATTTTTCTTACTTTGCCGTCAAGATTGGTACTTTAAGGAATAGTCGGATTTAGAAAGTGGAGATTTCTAAGCCAATCTTGTCGTATCTCTAACATTCCAGCCAAGTTTCATCGTCCTAACGCACCTGGAAGTACCTTAACTCGCGACCACCGGAATTCAAGCCCCCCCCCCACCTCTTAAACTCCCCCACAGTGCCCGGAGCCAATCCGTTCTGTAAATGATTTATACAGAGCATCTGTTTGGTATTCCCACAAAGTTCCATCCCGATCTCCCCAGTATAAACCGGTCACATATTTTCCGGTCCCCCCCCCGAAATAGTTATCGGATTCGGTCCGGACACGAAAAAGAACACCAGCAGAGACATGTCCTCTGTTCAATTATTAAATTTCACTCGAATCCGATCACCCGTCCCAAAGTTACGCATAACTCAGTATTCCGGAGTCCCCCTCCCTCCACTCTCCCCACGACTATCTGATCGAGTAAATTTTTATTTACAAGTCAGTTTGATCGGGTCCCTGATATTCGTGCCAAGTTTCGTCGTGAAAATCCCCAAAACCGCCATCACCGGAATTCCGGGAACCCCCCCCCCCCCAAGTGTCCGGATCCAGTCCAATTGTGTAAACGATTTGTCTAGAGCAGATGCTTGTTCTTCCCAGCAAGTTTCACTCCGATCTCTCCATTCAAACCATTTCTCGAGTTTTCCGGTGTTTCCCCACCCCAACTCCCCTATAGCTGTCGAATCCGGTCAGGACTACAAACGGGACATTAGAGATATATAATTTATTCGGTAATTAAGTTTCATTTGAATCCGATCCCCGTTCGAAGTTACACAATTACTAATTTTTCCGGATTCCCCCGCCCTTCATCCCCCCCAGATGGTCGGATTGGGAAACTGATTACTTCCGGGTTAGTTTGGTCGAGTCTCTGATACGCCTGCCAAGTTTCATCGTCATAGCACATCTGGAAGTACACTAACTCGAAAAAGTGTGCAAACAAACGGACCGACCGACAGACTGAATTGCGATCGGTATATGGCACTTGAGCCAAAGGCTGCAAGTAAAAAGGTGCAAGCCTCTACAGACAAAGTTACTGATTGATTTATTAATTTATAAAAATGAAAAAAAATCAACAGACGAATCCCGGAACTTGATTTACTTAATTTATAAGAAAAAGAAAAAAAAATCAACAGACGAATTCCGGAACTGCCAAAATTCCGAAGGCTCTAAACGGCCAGTTCAGGAAATTAACACCTCTCTTAAGAAAATCACTTGTGACGTGACAGGGTATCGGGTACGGATAGGGTATCCGCGTCAGACGCGACAACAGTTCCATACATAAAGAACAACAAGAAAACAACATAAATCGCACTAACTCTCAAGACTCGAAAAGATCTTTTTTTCAAACTTTCTGGAAAGAGCTCAAAGACATTGATTTTTTTTTAAAACAGCTCGGCAACATGTTCCAGATTTCTAGACCAACATGTCGCAACGAAAAAGATCCTCGATGGGTATGACGTAATTGTATCACCAGTAAATTTCTCTCAGAACAATTTGTTGGGTAGCCTATAAATGAGATCACAAGAAAAATATTTAGTTCTCTTATTCCCCATGGTTCTAACGAATTAATACATGAATAAACTAAAGCTGTTATAGCTAATATATTATCATACATAGCTTATAGGTTTCTTTAGAGCAACAGGTCAATCTCTTGAGACTGGTTTAGGCTAGCGGCGTCTGCTTCAAGTACCTTCCTCGATTTATTTATAAGCAGGATATATTCGGCATAGTTTTCAGGCAATTGACCCGACAAGGTGAGTTTCGCTTATTTACGGTTTCTTTTTTTTCTGTTTGTTACTCCACCTTTAGCTCGTCCACATTTTGCTGAAGTGGGTTAGAAACAAAGTTAGCTATAAACACTCCTTGAGCCCAAGCTGATATTCAACAATGCATAAAACGGATACGTCACCTTCGATACTTTGGCAGCGATATTTCGGCCCTTCTTGGCAAGGGTCCTCGCCTAGCTGTCGAACATCAGGGGCAACGTTGAAGAAGGAATGAACCTGCAATAAATAACTGAGGCTTTTATAGTCGTTAGAAGCTTCAGTTATTTATTGCAGGTTCGTTCCTTCTCCAAAGTTGTCCTTGAAGTTTGACAATCTGACGAGGACCCTTGCCAAGAAGGGACGGACTGATCTATATTGAGAGCGGTGCCTAGGAGTTAACTATTCAAAGTGCAATTTGACGAGGGGACTAACGCCTAGCTTCTACTTTCAAAATCATAGTAACAAATAATAATAGTAATGATACTCACCATCAAAGACAGCTCATTAACCCTCTGTAGAATCTTTGTTAGTCCGGCAATAACCAATGAGAACCTGAATCGGCTAATGTGGATGAGGCAAGCTTTATTTTGCTCGACAGTTATTCGGGTGTGACTCGTCTGGGATCCTGTGCGGCAAGGTAACTGAAAAGAAAAGGAGGAACATAAGCTCGATGGGCTATGTGTATTAGTAGTGCTGTTGATATTTTGGCATTCAACGCTATCTGTCTTTTCGCTCTTTTTTTCTCTACTTTTTCTTTGATTTACTCCGTTCTTGTTCAATCTGAATGTTACGGGTTAAAGAGAACATACATGCTGGGGGTGGGACTGGTGGGTGGACTGACGGGTAGGTCAACTAGACTTGGGTCGACTAACGGGTGAGCGTAGTGACGTATTTCGAGACAGAGAGATTCAAGATTCAAGACGAATTTCAAGACAAGACAGTAAAATAGATTAGTACCTTTCAGAGGACGAACCACAAGGTTCATGAAACCGTTTGTGCCCTTTCTTACAAGATCTTTTTACCAAAATTAAGAGTTAGTGTAGGCTTGCTGTTATTTCTGTTTTTCTTCACCTTTGTGTGTTCTTTCATTTGCGGTGTTGTATGTACTTTGTCACTGATCGCTAATCTTCCATTTACTCCGTTCTTGATCAGTTTGAATGTAGTTACGGGTTATAAGGAATATACATACCATGCATGTATTTTATTTTATCACTGTAATGACGAGCGTAATTTACCATCGTCTGCAGAAGAAAGCTACAAAGTTGGTTGGCCAATAAACGATTTCAAACTGATTTGAATTTCGGCGGGTCGACTGACGGGTCGCATATCGGGCTGTGACACGTGAAATCGTCTCAACAGCAGCTTTCGTTACTCCACAGCTTCCTAAAGACTTCTCCTAGACATTAAGGTAACGATTCTGCAGAGAAGTTGTACACTTTCCACTAAGCCGGATTAAACCTCTATGAAACAAGTTTCTGAAGATGGATTTCGGTGGTGGGATATTCAAAATAGCCTGTGTGGTACTGCTGATAGGAGTCACAATTATTTCTGATACATTTGCATTCCGATTTTTGCCTGAATTAAATTTCGGAATCCCCCCACAGTTGCCGGATCCAGTCCGAACTTGAAACAAAACATTTGGGAGATGTGTTCTTGCCAACTGTCAAGTTTCTTTTGGATCAGGCAACTCGTTCGAAAGTTATTTGTGACACAAGATTCCGGATTCCACTCCCACTTGGATGTCCGGATCCGGATCCGGCCGACTGGGTGTGACTAGATTGACGTATGCATGCTTTGATGGATTTCAATGGGCCAACTGGCGGGTTGCGAACTGGCAGGCGTAGTGCTGGATGTTCGCGACACCTGCCCCTTCTTGGCCAAAAGAAAAACACTTTTCCAAGGCCAGCAGAATCACTAACGCAACCAACACAGAACTATCCGACAGATTAGGTTATTACATTTTTTAAATCATTCCTGACACCAGCTTCCATCATTCCACAGCTTGTTGGCCTTCCCTATGTAACGATTCTGCAGCGGTTGTACATTTTCCACTTAACAAGTTTCTTGCACTAAGCAAGTTTCTGAGGACAGATTCTGGTGGTGGGATATACAAGATTGCCTCACTGTGGCAGTGCAGGTCGAGTAGTGTAGAATTATTTGGAGAGAAAAAAGGTGAAGGTGAAGCATTAGCTTTGTCAGGCCACACTCGGTGCTACTGATCTCCGATTCTCTGCCCCAAAGCCAGGGGGTACAATGGGCGGTTGGGGGCAAAGCACCCTAGTAATTTCGCAAAACTTACCGGTAACCTTACCCAGATTTGATTAACCAATTTGAAGCTGGGTGGCGTTTCGCTTGTCTTAAAGGGTCACGCCACTGGGTTCCAGCGAAGTCCCCCCGGTAGCACCACCCCTCCTGGCGACCCCCCCCCCCCCAACATGTCTACACGTGCTGATAAAGTTATTTAAACAAAAAAAAATATTTCTTCATGTAAAGTAGGCTACACAGAGGCGAGCGACCAGCGAGCCGCCGTCGCGCGTTTATATTGAATTCTCGTGTCTAGGGAAAATTCTTAAGTGCTCAATTCAAATTAATTCAATTGAATTATATTCAATAAAAGCAGAACACGGACAAGCCGACTAGTAGGTTTCGTGTCACATACAGATATAAAACAGATATAACATACATAACGGATACGAAAATTCAGCTGACAACAGCTCGGTCAGTAAATATGTTCACTTACGATAGTTATATGGTTAACAATAACATAAATATAGAATAAAATAAATAGTAATTTACAAGTCATTCTTGTTATTATACACTTTTACAAAACTAGGCACAAAGCTGTTCACGTAGCGAGTGTGGCTGTGCGTGTGCGGCTGCAATTTCGGCACTGGTAAAGCAACCGCTCTTGCTGGGCTCACCCTCTCAGCGCTGAAATCCGGAGGGAGGATGTCACGGAGGACGGGATTCTCAAGGATTTTAATACCCAAAACTGTTGATAGCTTGAGATGACAATTTGCAAGTGTATCTAAATTAAACTCCTTTAAAAGCTGAATGTACGGGGCTTTAGGGGATTTCGATTCGCTCTTCGGCGCGTCCGACTTGATCACCGGTGATCCCGAAATGCCAGACGAGACAACAATATTCAAGGATGGGGCGGATGAAACAAATGAAAATTAGTATTAGTTGATCTGTGGGGACCCCATACCGAGACAGAACCTTAAGCGATCGAAGGCACATGTTACCTTTCTTAAGCATTACAGCGACCCGTTTTTCCCATTTCATATCACTTGTTATGTAGATCCCGAGGAGCTTAATTTCAGTAACATGCTGGCCTTCTGAAACAACCGGGGAAAACTCTGGAATACTTTTTAAAAAGTTAATAGTCAGTAGGCTACAACTGACTTGTCAATGTTAACCACCATTCCTTCAGCAGCAGCTTCATCACAAATGTTGTCAATGAATGCTTGTGCAGAACTTATAATATTTCTCCGACAAACCTCCAACAGCGAGAGGTCATCAACATACTTCGATCGGTCAGGGGAAAAACTTGCTAGCTCATTAACCATGACGAGAAACAGCAAAGGACCTAAAACAGTGCCTTGTGGTACTCCGCAAAAAACTGGAAGACTCTCAGGATAAGTTGCTTTATATTTGGTACGTTCCGTCCTATCTGAGAGGAAGCTAGCAACGATTCTTACTAAAAAAAGGCTCCACATTAAATTTTGTCAAAAGCTTATCCAAAAGTTTGGCATGCCTGATTAAATCGAAAGCCTTTTTAAGATCAATCGCAATAAGATTTACCCAATGGCCAGGGACCTCTAAACCCCTCAGAATTGTATCAATTAAACTCACCAAATAATGCGAGGTCTAAGTTTTTGGTAAGTTTCAGAACTGTTTCATATCTACTAATTTTAAAATAGTTTCTTTCAACCACGATGAATGAAACTGCCCATATACTTTACCAAACTTACTAAACTTCACTAAACTTTACTAAACTTCGCAGTCAATAACTTTAGTTTCTAATAAGATTTTCTAATGCCCTACATATTTGCATTGGGGGGTGGATGGAGGGGGGGTCACCTGGCCTAGACCCCACAGTCCCAAACCCAGACCAAACGGTAGGTAGGTACCACTGAAACCAGAACCTTCGCATCTGCGTTGGCGAGTACAGCGTGCTAACCACTCGGCCAGGACGCACAGAGGGACATTTAATCTTTATGTATTATCTTAGTTACACAAATTTGCATCGAAATATCTAGTGTGGTTTTATTTATGTACTGACTCGTGTATCTAGCCATTCTAGCATATCTATTGACGTGCCTGCGCTAGCTAACGCTACTTCGATAAAATAAAGCATTCATTAATTCAATCATTCACGTTTATTCTGATTTCTAGATTGACTGAAATTTGTTTAAAAGTGGCAGAGAGTTGGCTTTTTAACTTTTCACTCTAACAGCGGAAACTGCTGCATTTACCAGCTCGTGCTGTCGGCCAACAAGGGGGAGCGCAGGGAGGGGAATCCAGAATATTGTGGCATGCTCAAGAATGACTTTCGAACAAGTTATCTGATCTGGACACGACCCCCATCTGAAAGTACCCTAACTTCCTCCTTCGGCACCCCCCCCCCCCCCAGTCAGAATCCAGTTTCCAAATTTGGTACAGGCTTGAAGAAGAACATCCAGACATATGATCCTGTAAGATTCAGGACTCCCCCTCCTTCCACTCCCAATTAGCTGGTCGGATCGGGAAGTGATATTTTTCAAGTCAATCTGGCCAGGTTCCTCATCCACTTAACAAGTCCTTGACTATCTAGAAGTAGGCTACCGTAACTCCCCAAACAGTTTTTGCATTCAGTCCGGATTAGCGTTATTTCGTTCAAAAACACCAGAACATGAAAACAAAACTGACCAGATGACCAGAATTTTTTAATAGAATTTACCCCACCCTTCTCTGATTGCCTGAGATCCCTTCCTTTGTAGGCTATGCCTTTTAAATCTGTAGAAGTACAATTGGCATTTATAAGGCTAATACTTCAGACACACAAAAAGAGAACTCGTCACTCCCACAATGACCCAAAGGTCATATGCAATCCCTAATTCTGGATGACACCATAGTTGTTTTTTGTTTTGTTTTTATGTAACACACTAACCCTAAAGCACAGTGTCTGAGTACTGATGGCACGGTGCCCAGCTGCAAGGGAACATTGGGCTACCACCATGAAAACTATTCCAAGTAAAATTTTTGGTAATCAGATCTCGGGTTGGCCAAAGCGTTAAAGGAAAAGACAACTCTTAAAGTGAGAAACACCCCAAGGCCTTTGATAATCAAAAGAAATAAGATGGTGTAATGCATAAGAGTAGAGCAGTCAGGAAAGGACCCTTGCGTTGAGGCAATTCAAAGCATTCTACCAGAGGATTCAGGATATGAACACGTCTGGAGTGATGCCACAACACTAAGTCTGCGTAGGGTGCCACTACCAGTAAGCGGACAGTTAATTCACTTCCAGTTCTTTCACCTTCTGCAACTCCATAAAATTTCAAGCAATCCCAGAGTATTTGGTCACGTTTTGTTCCAAATTTAAAATGGCTGCCAATGATGAAACGCCGGAATCCGGCAGTATTGTCAAACCAACACAAAAGCTTACGATGCAAAGTCCGTCAATTCGTCAAATTAAGCGTCCAAGAAAAGTGACGAGTCAAATATAGCGGACACGTCGTCATGAATAGCGGACAAGGTTTGAATGCACTGACAAAATTGATCAAAAAATTGTGTATTACAGTTATGAAACTAACTACGAATCACAACTTGAAAGATCTTTGATCATAATTTTCGCAGGGTAATAACTTTGAGTATTGACTATTAATGACGAGTGATAAATAACCGACATAAAAAGTGGACAGTGTGACATCATT
This sequence comes from Branchinecta lindahli, assembly GCA_023053555.1. Taxonomy (NCBI): domain Eukaryota; kingdom Metazoa; phylum Arthropoda; class Branchiopoda; order Anostraca; family Branchinectidae; genus Branchinecta; species Branchinecta lindahli. The sequence continues at coordinate 29,345,067 of JAKZAO010000012.1, read as the reverse complement.
AAAAAAGTGAGAAAATGTCATTTTCATTATTTATATTTTATTTAAGCAATTCTGCTCATGAAATTGTGTGTCGTGGCAATGCTGTGGATTTTAACGTCAACAGAAGAAGAAAAGTTTAGGGTTTGTTATTTTTTAGGCAGATTTATTCCGTCAGGTTGTACTTTGTCCGCTTTTTACGACGTGTCCGCCTACTAGTAGCGGAGTTTCTGACTGACATGTGTCATATTTCAGTTTTTCAGAGTCAGATGTTTCTTTAAACCTTTCCTTGAACAGGTCAACGAACTCTCTGAAGGCTGTCTGTAGGTCAGGGTATCTGTCATTATTGTGGCTACGTATTTTATTAATATTGCATTCCCTTTTAGTCTCAGTGGTAGGGTAGCCAGTAAAAATTTTTTTAATCAAACCTGAGCTGTTGAAGATCAGAATGTGATTCTCCTATCTTTTAACTTTGATTTGAGGCCAAAATCACCTCTCTATCTTGCCTCTAAGCATCCTAAATCTTCTTTAGAAAACAGTATTTTACATAAGAAAATGCCTATGTTCATCCATTGACTTTAGGGTTTTGTCCATCTAGTGACCAGCTTGGAACTATGTGCTTCAAGGAAATTCTATAAAACTGGGTATTTTGAGCTGGTTTTGAGTGCATGGGGAGCCCCAGCAAGTGAGTTAGATGAGAAAATATGAATAAGATCATTAAGGTTATAGTCCAATAGACCTATTGCTGCTATAGGCTGCTGACTTTTCCTCCTTAGTATCAACAAATTTTTGTAGGCAAGTTCAGCAACTTTTTTTTACATCTAAATTCACATTGAATATTAAGAAATAATATTAAATAGCTAGGACATCTTACTGATGGCCTTACAAAACAGACAATTTTGTCCTGAATGCAATGGTATTTTCAAAATATTTTTTGAAGAAGTTTTAGATAGGTAAAACTGATCAGGAAAATTCACAGCAATTCCTGAATTCATTACAAAAAAATCGCCAATTTTTGCCACTAGGTGTTTTTGTGGCCACCCTATCAGTGGTAATATGTTTTTGAGGTTTGCCCATTCTGTGTCTCCACTCGTCATGTAGTTTATAATGTAGTCAAGGATTTGCGAAATTCGGTAATGTCGGTAGGCTAATGTTCCATCGTATTGTATGGGGATATTTTTCAGCAGGTTTGTTTTCTGAGCTTTTTCAGATGCACCATAAAAACGTTCTTTGGCTGTTGCCATTTTTCTCAGATTTTATTACACAGAAAAAATGCCACAACACTAACTTGACCTTGATCAAAGCACAGCAGATACACAGACCATGAGCTCATGTCTTGTTAAAAATAAAATAACATATAGTAGTTTATCAACACAGCTTACCTGCTCTTCAAATCTATTGATGAGTGAAGACACCCATTCAACAGGCTTCGGTGTGCCCATTCTCAGAGGATATGCTGAATTAGAGGTGTTAAACCTCAAGTTTCCAGTGTTTGACTCCAGGGTTGCAAAGAGGAAGACCTAAAGTCTTTCACAATAATTCCATTTACTAGTTCCTTTAAGAAAAACTGACAATCAGAGCTAGAAATCACAGCACTTTAACATTTTTGAATTTCTAATCCAGATTTGTGTTTACAATATTTGATGATGGTGAAGATGATTATTGATCTTCTTCTGCAATATCAAGGAAAACGGAATTTGAAAATGGACAGAGGTACTAAATCTCAAAAGTTAGATTCGGGATTCAGTCCGATTTAGAGAGAGAGCCAGGCTTCGCCTTCAGATTCCCAGACGTCTGGGACTTCCGCATAGTCAAGCAAACCCTTCCAGATTTCCATGATAATAGGCGTATTCTCGCCGTTCCCCGAGGAGTCCACTTGACTCCTGATCCTGAAGGCGTCAAGTCTCTTGAGAAGACCACGCGTTTTCCTTATTCCCGGGGACTCACTCCCCGTAATGTAAAGTTAATTAAAAACAATCAGAATAAACGAAACCAAAATTAAAGTGGATCCAGACTAATTTCGTCAAATGCATATTTATTTTTCGAACAAAATCCATTTTCTAAGCATTTCCCGTGTTCTCGCTTTGACTCCTTCTATTCTCGCCATTCCCTTCGATTCCAAGAGGAGTCCTCGGGGAATGACGAGAATACGCCTTATCCCACCTTCCAGATATCCGGAATCTGGGGTGTTCAACACCCCGGACTTCCAGACGTTTTTGGCCTAACTTCACCTTCCAGATCCGTCTCGACGAAAATGGCTGTCTGGGATCCGGAAGAAAATCTGGAAGGTAAGCCCGGCATAGATTTTAATTCATCTTTCCTGAACTCAGTTTAATCAAACGCATTCAAGTTCAACATGGACGAACTTGACCTTATCGTTATGAACTGCGAAGTAATGCAATGCAATAATCAAATAGAACAGACAGTACATGGGTAGGTACTAGTCCGAGAAGCCGCACCGAAAGTCGGCGGCGTGCCGCCAAAAATAACTCAGTGAATAAAATAACTCATCTTGTGATGTTAGGCACCGAAACCATTGGGCAGGCTCTATACTAAGGGGATCTCGAAAAATCCGAGATGGCGCCGCCACTCCGTACACCCGATAAATACCAATATCTAAGGAGTGGTTATCACCTGATGACCCCGCCTGAGCCATACCACCCCTCCGTACGTCGCATACCACCACACCATTTCCACCAATACGTTATTATCTTTGATTTTTACCTGCGAATTAGAATCTACGCAGTACTCTTAGATCTGCCGAAAATATTTATCTCTATACCACCCAACAGTATATTGTAACCCACAGCACCTCCATACTGCCCCCCTCCCCCTTCAGCACGTTTTTATCACCCCATCATATCCACTCGTACGGTACCATTTTTGATTTTCGCTTGTGCATTAAAGTTTCTGCATTACACCCATACCTGCAGAAAATATCTATCTTCCACACCACCTATGTAAACCTATGAACTATGCCCCTTTGGTTTCTGGTGTCCTACATCCAAATCCAGGGCCCACTTTTGTTTTTACACATAAGTTAACAGGCCAAGAGCCTAAACCCCCCCTCCCTACCACAACGATTTTAAACAACTGTATACAGCGATATATACCCATTTCCAAGAATACTACACCACAAGGGTAGGCAATCTAGTCAGATTGTATTTACCACCACAGACGGTTTGGGTGTGGCTAGTTTATTGGACTGGAGGACTTAGAAGCATCGCACAGCGCTCCGCGCTGTGCTCCCTAACTCAGCGGGCCGCCACAGAAAGTATTTCGACCCAGCGCTGTTGGGTGGTAAGATGGGCTGGGGAGATGATCTGAAGGGAATTTCAGACGTCGAATATTTTTAGGTGATGTGTCTCAAATTATTTTTCCATTGAGCTTTATCTTCCCACTCTCCAGGCTGTTGTTTTATTTTTGTCACCAGCAAGAGCACTAGCAGAAAGAGTCTTCGGTTGTGTCGGCAGTGCTGGAATGACAATTTCTACCAAATATTGCATGTTGGCTCCAAAGCGTGTAAACAAAGTGTCAAATAGCGTTCGTGCTGCCTGTCGGTTCCTCACTCTGTCAACACACTTCCGGACAAGCTAGGACGGTGAAACTTGTCATTCCTTCTGGACGGCAGCGTAATTTCCCTGAACGTTGGCAAACGTTTGACACTCCCTTCAAATCTCCTCGATTGGTTTGGTTTAGGATTCCAAGTTCCAAAGAAATTCCCTCCATTACTGGAGATTTATATTTAACTGAAAAGCCAACTCATTTGTGTGTCATTTAATTGGATACGCTGAATTATTTATATTCTGCAAAGGGATTTTTTCATTTCCACTATCTGCTCTAGTTATGAGGCTCAGAATATCTCCAGCCGTCCCCACAGCGTAAATTCTACTATGACGCGGGAAATTATAATCTCAAAACAAATGCGGCTTTTCAGTGTGCAATGGTGAGATTGGTGAAGATTGCTTAGTGCCTGAAAAAAAAATTGATAAATCTTTCTCGTAAGACATACAGCAAAAATACAAGCGCATAGAGGCACCTATCACACGGAAATTCCACTATTTGAAAATCGATTACTCGTGAACAGCGGAACAACGACGTAACTCATTTTCGGCGGGTCTTCAAGCCAACTTAAGTGAACAAGTGATGAGGAACTAGATTGTCCTATCCTAGACCTTTTCGGTTAAACTTTAACAAATTTCATGTATAGTACAAACAGCAGGTAGCTTATAGACTTAACGATTGTATGGCACTTGCAGGCTTCGACCCAAGTACCATATAACGACCATGACGTCTCTCCGTTGGTTCGCCTGAATGTTAATCAACTTCAGATGTTATTGAAGTTGATTAGATGTCTTTTATTTTTTCGCCGGAAAAGTAGTTCCGGAATTTGGCCGAAACCGGAAAATTGGCAGAAGTAAGGCAAGATCGTTTCGATAGGTTGCGTCAAAATGGACATGACTTATAGGGGTAAACACACATGCTGAATCCATATCTGAACTTGTTTTCTTTTTCAGATGATTAGCTATTTGGCCTCAATCTGTTTCTAAATTTTAATAGTAAAAATGTTCAAGGAGTCTGGCAAAGGATTGGCGAAGAGAAAATCTAATTGTCTGAATCAAATACTGGGGATCACATCGAAACCTTTGGTCTTGTTACGCATGTTACCGAGTCTCTCCTTCCATCCCACCCCCTTAGTTGGATGCGATTCGGACACGCAAATGTTGCATCTACAGCGCCTACTACCGAACAAGTTTGACTTAATAGTTCCAGAAAGAAAACTGTCTGGAACCTTAAACGTTGCCAGAATCATCTTAAAATCTCAGACTGAAATAGCAGCTGAGTGTGGAAGATGAGTTCGGGAGAGCTGAACTGGGAAGTGGCTGGAGCTGAGACCGTCGATGTCAACGGAGGTGCTTTTCAATTTGCGTATAGCTGTTATGACTCTGTGTCTGGCGACAGTGAATCCTTTTGACTGTTTCATATTGTTTCGAAGAACTTCTGAAAGGCGCTCGCCAAAAAATTGTTGAAGTATGCATTCCTTAGAGCTGAGGACAGAAGAATAGTGGTGCAACCAGTTTTGTTCTTCATCTGAAGTTGCGACGGATGTAGAGGAGTGATTTTGTCAGAATGCAGAACCGATTACCGATGCCTAATCCTCTTATTGGTCGGGAAAAACGAAATCCTTACCGCGCATTGGCCTAAGGGCCTTTTTGAAATTGCGCTTCGTTTTTTGCTTGAGGTAAAAAACAGTCCCACTCATAGGCTGACCACGGGCATTCCATATTTGGTACCAAGTCCGCTCACGGCTTTTAACTTTTTTTGTTTTATCTCTGGGTCGATTTTCGATAAGGGTTTGATTGTACCTATCTTGACAAGCTCAAAAGGGACAACCATATGTTCAGCTCGTTTTAGACACCCATACAGTCTGATTGTACTAAGAGTTGATGTCGAAACGGACTTACTGATGGGGTATCAGGGTCTGGGGCAAATGTAAGGGTATTTTTATCGGGGACAGAAGCGTAGTTAGGTACTGCAAAAATATCACTTTATTGCACTTGTCCCAGTTGCGCTTTTCACACCACTTAGCGGGAGTGTTATTCTGTTGGATAGCATCGAGTTTTGACCTGAAGCTGCAAGTGGTCGGCGTCAATATTTTCGGTATCCACATGGACAAGGCCATGAACTGGATTATCCAACGAAGTCAATGTTTGATGTCGCAATGCCGACGTTGTAGATATAGGTGAAGTCGAGGTCTTTTGGTGCTATTTGGTATCCATCAGATAGGCTATCGAGTAACAGCGTTGATCTAGGAGATGCTTCCAAAATATCGCAGATCAGATTACCGGCCAAGATCCATGGAGTTTGTTGATTCCAGATGCATTTCAGAACCGTCTGGAGTTTTCTGCAAGCATTGGCAAAGGCACTCAAAGATTGCGAGTTGCGTCGACTGCACGGTAGATGGACGTTTATATGGGCAATATAATCAGTCTTGACAGCAAGAATGTTAATCTCAGAATAGATCAGATTGGCAAAAACAGAGATGTCGTAGCTAACAAATGTGGCTAATCCTCCAGAAGGTCTACCCTTGGTCTTGCGCGCATCCCGAAGGAAAGCAAAGTGATTTTGCTATCGTTGGAGAAAATGTACGTTCGTGTTGGTCAAGAGGCGCTCTTGTAGAAAGATTATTTCGTGTTTCACTAGCAGATCGTTTGTTAGCAGATCCTTGTCCTTAGTGTAGCAGGGTACTGTAAGGGTAGCACAGGAACTGAGATGAACGGTACCTCACTTGGAGATTTGATTACGAGATCAGGCAGAGGGAGGTCGTCTTCATCGCGGCTAGTGAAGGCACCGAGAACATCGGTAGCATTGGCGGACGCAGCGTTGGGACCTGAAAGACGTGGGACAGGATCCTGAGGAAAAGCCTTCTTCCAAAGTAGGTGCTTTGCAGCCAAAATAACCGCCTCAGGGAAAAACTCTACAGCGTCTTGAACAATGCTGTCATGGGCGATCCCTTTTTTGAAATTATCTTGCAAGAAGTTCATCACAGAGTCGTAGAAAAGCTCGGAAAAGGCTCGCCAACTGCCAGGTTTTGGAGTCCAAGTGCACAACGGTCACTTTTTGTCAGTTGGAGCTTGAAACCGAGCTTGAAAACAGAATTGACTACTTCCAAACCCTCCTCTCTTTGCGCTCCTCTCTCTCCTTTCAAGGCGGACAGTTTTTTACCTGCAGATGTCGTTCAGATCTCGCATCAGGAAGAAGAAGAAGAAAAATAGTCTTTTTACTAACATCCAAGAGGTGGAAAGGCCGGAAATGGGGTATTCGTCCAAGAACTATAACATGAAATAAACAACTCGTAAATCATTTCGCCTCCTAATTCGTTTTCGTGGGTGACGAAGAAAATATATCCTTTGGTCATCGTGCACCGCCATTGCTGTACCTCGTGTTCTTTTTGCCGCAACAACAAGAGAACACTCTCGCATGCACCGTATCTGCTGTTAAAATAGTATACTTATTTATTTTTTTTAGATTATCTCCTTGGGCTCCCCATTTCTTTTAGTGATTCGCAGCTAGTTTCTGACTTTAAAATAAAATACTCAATTTTATTTTTAAAAAAATTGACAAAAGTTTTTCAAAAAAGCATCGTAACTTTTCCAAACCCACAAACTAAAGCCTACCCATTTTTTCGAAAAATAAATAACGTCTTCCGTTAATATTTTTAATTTAGTTGTCCAAATCATGTGTATTTTTTCATAGTTTTTATTGTGTTTTTAAGTATAGTTTTGTTTGAACTGGTGAAGTACTGGTGTAATCATCAGTTTTTATGGAAATAAGAAATAAACAAAGAAACTTCTAGATAGTGAGCCTCGGCTCGTGAATTCCTCGGTGAATTCATTCTTATTTTCATACATTCATCCTCGTTATCAGAAAAAATCACAGCGGATCTTTTGTGAAACCATCTTAAAGCATTACGGTTTTATAGCGCTCATTTCGGACCGCATTCTAACAATTCATCTTTCACCTCTAGCTGCACATAACGAAAAAGTTTGTCAAAACTCGTTCGGTAGTAGTATTCATAGTGACACATTTTCGTTCGGTTAGGTCACACCAGTGCAGCTTGGTTCCTGGAACGGCGATTGTGCCGTCCTTTTCTTGAAGGGGTTTCATGCGCGAAAGTTTCCGAAGTGCAATTTTCCAGTTTCCTTCTACGAAACTGAACTTTCCCCAGTTCCGTCACTGGTTCGTTCCGGGTCAGAGTCGTGGAATATGTGATATAAGTGAAATGGAGTTTGGAATAGGATTCATTGTGTCTTTGTTTTTGTTAAGAGTTTCGGGAGAAGGATTCACCGGTAGCTCAGGAGGAATAGCATTGCCCTTTCGAAACCGTAAGTATTGTTCTTGATATGACCTTACTTTTACTGTAGAAGCCGGTCTTAAATAAACAAAAAATTTATTTGGGAGTCTTTACTGTCGTCATGTAAGGCATCTAAAACATGGTGACTCGTTAAAGACAGTAGTGATACGCTCTAAAGGGTCTCAGTATATGTAGAAAATACAAAGCATCGAGCACCAATGCTACAACGAACGAAGCCTGCAATTTGCTTCTTGGTAACTTGTCAAATATCGGAAGCCATTTCTTTTGTTGAGGACTATCAAAATTTGATAACGCCCGTCATCTATTAGCGATGAGATAACCGCAAGCTCAATCTTTCAAGGAGGAGGGGCAAGTATATCTGCATAAGAACGATCACAGAAGAAAGGGTGAATTTACAATAAAGCATGATTGTCAGTTTTATTGCTGGATTTAATAATACGGTAATTTAGTTGGCTTCAACCTTCATTTTGCGGGGTAGCCGGTCGCGATTTGTGACGAGTACAGAAAAGATAATATTTGGAAGATTTTCCCCAAGGACAATTCGGCGCATGGACATTTATACCCAGAAAAGGTTCCCCCAAGAAGAATCCCAAAATGTTCGTACCCCGGACAATGCCAAAGAACACAATAATGTTTTGTTTTTGGGATCCCAAAACGTAAGTGGAGGGATACCTATGACATCGCAAAAGTTGTCCGTCTGTCCGTCCGTCCGTCCGTCTGTCCGTCCGTCCGTCCGTCCGTCCGTCTGTCCGTCTGTCTGTCGGTAAGCACGATAGCTCTCGAAGGCAGTGAGATATTTTGATGAAACTTGGTGTGGGGATTCTTTTGGTCAAGAGTAAGGTCGAGTTCGTAGATGGGCCCTGTAGCTTTACATTTAGGGGTGAGGGAGGGGGTTTAAATTAAGGGGCAAGCAACATTTTTTTAAACAGCTAATGCAATAGTCGATTATGGGGTAAGAAAACACGCTGAACACGAATATGAAAACCATTTTCTCGCCGGACAAGTAGTTCGTCCGGAATCCGGCCAAAACCGGAAAGTTTGTTAAAAGTAGAAGTTTTATTTGAAGTATGATTAGATGTTCGTTTCAGGGGTAAGAAGACATGCTGAATCCTTATACGAAAAGCATTTTCTACTCGGACAAGTGTTTAGGTCGGAATCCGGCTGAAACTGGAAAATTTTTGAAACCAAAAGTTGTGTTTGTAGTCGATTAGATGTCTGATTTGGGGGCAAGAACAGATGTTGAATTCGTACATGACAAGTTTTTTTTGCCGAATATATAGTTCGTCTGGAATCCGGCTGAAACTGGGAACTTTTGGATGGTCTAAATAAATGCTTCGTTTCTAGTCGTGAATAATGTAGCCAACTAGCCTTTCTGGTTTTATCGGATGCACTTCCACACCTTAACACTGGATCTCGCGAAGACAAAACCTATTTGTCTGGATCAAATATTCAATTTTTGGGATCCCATCGGAACCTTTGGTCTTGTTTGAAATGACGGAGAAAATCACGTAACAAGAAAGTCAAGTCAACGTACAAGTGAGATACATCGCGAAAATAAAAATATCAGCAAAACACACCAATCAACATTTTTTTTTCGCATCGACCTTTCCCTGTTAACAGATTCCTCAACTTGACTGTTTGTGCTATAACTTGACTGTTTGTGCTGTGTACAGACGGTTTGTCCACAAAGAGTTCATATCCCAACGGTCAGTTTGTCTCGCGGATGGATTGTTCCGCTGATAGTGCGTTCCATAGACTGTCCGTCCAACGGATAAACTGTCAAACGATTCCTCAAGACGAGATTTGTAAAGAATAAATAAATAAAATAATCATGAAACAAGAAAGCCCGGTCAACACACAAAAATGAGTGACATCACAAAAATAAAAAGTTTATGTGAAATATACCAGCTTTAAATTTTTTCCTGGCATTTTTTTTGTTGTGGTAGGGCCATTGTCCCGCGGACACTTTTTTCCTTTAGTGAAAAGCGGACAATCCGTCACATGAATCCGCAAAGAAAGATTTGATGCAAAGCAAGAAAACAAAATGCCATTAACAAATAATCAAGAAACAAGAAAGCCGGGTTATCACACTAAAGTGGGTCGTTCGAACAAAAGTATCTATAGAACATATTCATAATTTTTTTTTTTTTTACACACACCCGTGTGTGCTTATCACGGGATAGCCAACTCATTAGGCCATTCCGAACACTCCCATCCTAGAATCCCCTTCTTGAAGTCCACTAGATAAGGCACGTGTCCCTCTTCGGTGTAAAGTTCGTTCTTAAGCCTAGCTGGATGTGGCGGAAACTTTGGTTCACCCTTAAAGGACCCCTCGCACTATTTACTCTTCAACTCCCAGTTTTTATAAATAATTGAATATTTTAAGGCTAGGCTCTGCTTTCAACAAATTATGCAAGGCTTTGCTGTTTTAAGCCTTTTTCGATACTCTTTGACTTGTCGCGAAAACGGGAAAAAATTTACATAGCCTAACCGGTTTTTCTGATGGAAAAACTTCTCGCAGACAAACATCGACAGCGTGATACGCATCGACGGTAGCAATACACGGCAAGTGAGAAAATCAAAGAGGTTTTATTAGAGCGGTTACAATGTACCGTACGAAATTCGGGTCTCCGGGCTTAGAAATGGGTGGAGTCATTACATAAGTAGGTTGCGTTAGTGGTATAGGTAAGACAGATCCTTTAAGGCGTATTCTCACCGTTCCCAGAGAGAACGGCGAGAATAGAGGGAGCCACTCCACGCAGACTCCGCGTACGGAAGACAGCGAGAACACGGGGAATGCTTCCAAAATGGATTTTGCTCGAAAAAAAGTATGCAGTTGACGAGATTTATCTGGATCCACTTTATTTTTGGTTTTGTTTATCCTGATTGTTTTTAATGAATTTTACATTGCCCGAACACCAGCAAAAATTGATCCCCTCCGAATCTGAAAGGGAGTCCTTTTTTGTGATTGTGGTGATAATCACGTGGTGATATTCCACAGTGGTGATATTCCACGGTGGTGATATTCCACGTCCGTGGAGACGTGGAACGCGGGGATTGAGTCCCCGGGACAAACAAAATCGCGGGGACTCGTGGAGTCTCCGGGAACGTCGAGAATACGCCTTTAATGTGTAGTTTAATTTAAGCTACGTGCACACACAGTCCCAGAAGATTTTTGCATCTGAAATTCGTGTCACCATGGGGAAACTTCACTGCTATGTGTCAACATTTCGGAGCGAAGGAGGAAATTTACATCCCACTTGAAAATCCGACTGTATTTGCACGTGCTTGTAGGAATAAATTTGGGAAATCCCTCTTTTTGCTGTCGGTAAAATCGAAAGAGTGAATTTACATGAAACCCTTACCAATCAACAAGGAATGATTATTGTAAACACCAGAGGCGTTACTAGCCAAAATGGTTGGGGGGGGGGGCAAGGTATTGACCGACTGGCTGGTAATTTTTACCGACTGTTTTTGCAGAAAGGACTGTTTTCATTTAAAAAAATCAACTGTTTCGACAAAAAATTGAACGCTCCACGCCGACTCGGTCATTTTTTACCGACTGGCCGACAAAATTCAGGGGACGCCCCCCCCCCCCCGTCGTGACGCCCCTGGTAAACAGTACTGTACCTTGTCTTTCAGTGAGACTTTAACAGCAACCAACATTATTCACAAGTAAGAGAAACTGCATTGATACAAGAGAACTGCTGTCTCCCTATCTCGGTCATACAAACAGTGAGTAAAATACGGCCGACTCCCGGCGCAAACGAGCGGAGGTTACTAGCTTCGTGCCACAGCCCGTTTCGTTACCTCTACAAATAGCCAAATAGCTGTGAAGCGCCCGATGAGGAAAAGTAGCATTCAAACGTGATTGGCTCTAAGGACGTGTTCCAGAGCGGGTCAGCGCGAGGAGTACGCCTCCTGCAAGCAATCTTTCACTATTTTTTTTTGCAAGAAGCAACGGCGGAGACGAAGAGGAGTAAACGGGTATCAACATCAGCTCAAAGCTAGAGCAGATGCCTCTATATCCGTTTTTTCGGGGTATTTATAGTCGCTGCATGTGACTGAACACAGTAGTTCTATCTTATTATTTGTTCGTGATTGATCCTTGTGTCCACGAGTTAGTCAATATTCCAGCGTCTCATAAATTATTCAGTGGGTCAGACTTTTTACTCTACCTTACTGGACACATCATTGTTTCCTCAAGAAACGGCTAACCCTTAGGTACAAACCATTTATAAATCCTTTAATATAAATTCAATTCAGTTAAATTCACCATTTCAAACAAGGAGGGCGAAGCGCCGTAAAGATGGAGAAAAAAAAATAGACGCTAACATTCAATAAAGAAATATCAACAAAAGATGATTATTAAATAGTACTGATCATGCGTGTGGCTGCAATGACACAGAAAAAAAAATGAAATTCAGTAGCCATTTAACAATAACAGAAGTTGAAGAGATTAGGCGGAATTTACTCTTCAAACAACTATTCCTAGTCAAAGGGGGGAAGGGGAGGGGTAACCGAGAAGAAATTTGGCAAAATGGAAATATACTCTACGAACAGACAAATTCTGAGATTCAGTAATAGTTGAGGACGAGCTCCAAAATGGAGACGACCTGGGGAAGAACATATCCTAAAATAATTTAACACAATCGTTTAGAGAAACAAAAGTTGAACAACACATCACGAGTTCTGAGTCGACACAAACAAGCGTTTTTGTTAGCTTTTAATGCCGTTTTCCAATTTAACTCCTTTGATTCCACCAGAGCAAAATAGCTCTAGGGAATGGCGCCAAGAGTTGAAAAAGTGACACACACTCGAATCGTGGTGTGTGAACACTCGTCGTGGGCGGAGCTACGAGTATGGCCCATTTGCGAAGCATGGAAAGCATACTAATAGGTCTTGGCGCTACTGCTTAGTGTTATCTTGCTTTGGATTCCACACAGTGAATGGGGTCATCTGGATTTATATTCAGGTTAGGGGCCAAACACTGCGAGCAAAAAGAAAAGCTGTAGGCCTACCTGTGACCGGCTGGTGCAGTGTCTCAGTCATTGGGATATTCAAATCAAATCGCTCAGAAACACAGAACAACAGAACTCTTAAAAGTATTGAAGTAGCCTACTCATTTTACTGTTTGACTCCACGTCCTTATTCAATTCCAAATAGATCTTTTCATCCAGAATCTGGCTCCTGCTATTTGGTTTTCAAGCTCGTTTGGTCAGATAGACAGGTTACGCAATTATTTTTCGTGATGTTTATCATAGCTAAGGGGACCCTGTTATGGAGACACTTTTCTCTGTAATAATCTTCCTAGTTCATTTCCGCCCCCTATCGCCCACTTTTCTATATATCTCTTTAGTTTTCACCACCACCATCAATGTCCCGGCATCATGAGTTTAGGCTACTCGGGTTTTTCCACCACTAGCTCCAGTTAGTTGCTGTACTAATCAAAGCTCAGGAACTCGATTAATTCCATTCAAAGAGTTGGGCCACGGATTTTGCCTTTGGTCCGGGCACCCTTTGTTATATTCAACCTTGCGGTAAGAGCTATCTGATGTTTAGTTAGGGACAGTGTTGTATTATACATATTTGTTTGCCTTAGTAAATGGTCTGCAAGTAAAACAACCGATTTAAAGGCCTATCACGGCTTGTAGGCGTCAGGCTTGGCTGAATATGTTCAGAATCAATTCAGATATATTCGTCGTAATATAAATTCATGACAATTATAACGTGGCTACCTTCATCACATTCTACAATGTAAGAGTAAAAGGGATGTGTGAAAGCGTACCTCGCACTACATACATACTGTTCATTATCTAATATTTGAAAACTATGATGATGATGATGATGAAATTTTATTTACGCACTAGACGAGAAGAAATAAATAGTGCAGTACAGATAAAGAAAAGGAAAAACTACACTGAGCTTTCAATAACGGAGTAAATTCACAGGTTCAAAAACAAGAAAAGAGACTAATCGGGTCTAAAAAATCTTCTTCCTAAATGGAATGCGGAAAAATGGCCAAGGGCATAAACGTGAAGGTCCTGGACAATAGAAGACAACTTTGTATAAGGGTCAGAGGGCAAAAAATTCGCAGTTATACGGGAATTCCTATAACGTCGAGGAAGGTACAACAGAAATTTACAGTATTTAAAATAGTAAGTCCGGATACGTTTTAAATCTTTTTGTCTAAGAATGCCAAAAATTCCGGAAAGGTTGCAAACAGAGGGAGAACTATCTGAATACTGCAGAACCAAGGCCCGCTTTTGACAAATTATCCACGACTTTGGCTGTTTGAAGCCTTTTCCCATACCCATTGACTTCTAGACTTCTCGGCAAGATTGAGATAACCCTCAGAACCATGTACACGAACACTCGTTGGGAGCGTAATGCGTAATGCGCATGGAAAATCTGGAATCGCGGCAAGTGCAAAGATTAGTGTGGTGTCGTTAGCGGGTTTAGAATGTAACATATAAAACTTTATCCATGTAACATATTCAACTTTGATTTTCAGGTTTGCGAATTAATTATTGCGATTTGGAAGTAGATTGCATTGGCACTATAGGTACGACGGGTCCTTCAAAGATATACAAGGACTGTCGTTATAAAAAGTTAACATACGAGACAAAATTTGTCTGTAAAAACATTTGTAAAAAACATTTAATGTTTTTAAGAATCGCCCAGATGAGTGTTCGTAAGGCTCATATTTTTGTTTTGCACAGATTTATATTTTTACACGTACGCCTGGTCTTAATTTCACAATGTACAATTTGGTTTAAAATTTGGCAATGTTACGGTGTTGCTGTGACTTCAGGCACCGGAGACCAAATTTCATAGTAAGTACAAGTCTTTCATCGGCCAGTGAATGTTGAACTTTGTTTCAACATTCGCTGGATTCATAGGTCAAGTATTAGTCGCCAAAGATAATTCGGAGAAAATGTTTGGTTTCTTCTCCGTCCTCGAGGACTGCTTAATGGTTGAACTTGACAGTGGGCAAACTTGACAGGAATTCCAGCTTCGCTAAAATGTACGAACCAGCTTGAATAGGGACTGCGGCTGAGCTAGCATTTTTTGTCCCTTTATCCGGCCTCCTCCTGGTTGGTCCTGGGGCTAACCACTTATGGTGTCAGTTTATCTTCAAGCCATTATCCAAGCAACCTCAGCTTTCGCCTACATAAACTGTATCTATTGTGACTAGTGCTATAACGAGAAAACAAAACGAAGCAATTCAAACTGCGATCTCAAAACTGCTAATATTGCAACTGGCTGATAAAATCCCCAACAACGGTGGATAGTGAACATGTTTAGCCTAATTTGTGGCAGGCACTGGTGCCGCCACAGCTGGTTTCGGCTGGTGCCGGCCGGAAACGAGAAAGAATGTACAGCAGGTGCCGGAGAGTGGGTAACCCGTCGGGATTATAATCGTTCGTCGTACTTTTCTCTAGAAACTTAAAGCACGTAGTCTGTATTACGAATCACAAGTTGTAGATGGGCTCACTCACTTGAATTAAGGAAATAGAATAACATAACAAAGGGAAATTCTTAGTTTTTCCCTGGCATTATAGTTACTACTATTCACTGCGTAGACTTCGTGTGGCATAGTAGTATGTATAGAGCCTGGCCGAGTCTCAGTTGATACAGACAATGCGAAGAAATTGGGAAACAGCATTACTGTATTTTGTAGCCAAACTTTTGTAAGAAATGCATCACAGCCTTACCATGGATGAGCACAGCAACTAACTTGAGCTGGGGGACAAAGACCGAGTGACCTCCCGATGGTGGGATTTTGTTGATGGTGATGAAATCCGAAGAAATATTGATAAAAGTAGGCGGCGGAAGGAGGGGATATGCTAGGAAGACTCTTCTAGAGCAAAATGATATTGGATGTCTCCATAGCACTGACCACGTTGTTATGTCACTCGGAGTAGGTAGGGTATAGGTAGGTAGGTAAGTTTTATTTTTATCCAAAATATAAACATAAATAAAAATGACACGCCTAATAATTATTGCAGCAAAAAGAAAGTCCTAAGGACTTGTGCTGCAAATTCCTGTTACTATTTATATCTTATAAATAAATATCTAAACATAACAACTCATGATTATCCACCTAGCCTATCTTATATATGAAAAACAATAGCACAAAAACATGAAAACTATACAACAAAAGATTCTTATTAATTATTCTTTACCGGTATCAGCCCCCCCCCCCACCCGAAAAACTGCGAAAAAAAAAATCGACGCAGATGGAAGGTCATAACTACCATATTGGGGCATTTTTTTTTTACGCATAACTCTTCTTTTCATAATTTTATTTTCGAAACTGTGAGTAAGATTACTTTTAAGGTCTTTAATTCTGAAAAATACTTTTTTCCAATAAATGTCAATCAGCGGGGGCTGGCAGGGATACGAGCTCGTTAGCTGGGCCTGATTTTATACTGACTATACGTATATGATATATGATATAACTGAGAAGAGAATCGCAACCTGCCAGGTCTTAAAGGTCATCTGAATACACCCTATATTGCCACTTTTACATACTGCTTACCATTTATCTCTCGAAAACCGGACTAAAATCGGATGAAGTTTCACCGTGCTATAATTTTCAGCCTTTTTTCCGATTGTCTTGATCGTAACGCTCGTCGTAACAGTTGTAACAGTCCATGCGTAACAGTTCATGTTGTAACAGTCCACGCCGTAGCAGTCCATGCGTTTATCCATCCATGCGCTGTTTATCCATCCATGCGTTATCAACGTACGTTTATCCATGCGATAATGACAGTTTAAATATTGGCGCTAAATTTGTCTTGGGAGGTCGTAACGAATCGCCATAGGGAGACTTAGAACTTCAAGAGTGGATAGCGCCGAAATCACGGAGCGAAAAAATTCTTCTTCTCTGTACCGGTACTGTGAAGGACGATCTGAGGGGTTCATGGAAGTATGGTAGGATCGTTCAGGTGTCCTTTAACAATCCCTTACTTTTGAGCTGAGCTGCTAATTATCACGAAATTCTGTTCTCGTCGTTCTGTCTCGAGTTATTCAGCTAAGCTTCAGCTAAGCTTCGAATTTGTTTCTTCTGTCAAACTCCGCATAGAGTATGAGTTCTTCGGGAACTTCTCTATCGGAAAATAAAGTCCGAGATAGTTCCCCAGACAAAAAGATCGGAAAGAAATCAAGCAACCTGGTCTCACCGAGTTCTTTGAAATGAAAAATGCAAATGATATTTAACACTTGACAGAAGAGATTTCCAATACGCCAAGAACCAATAATCCTTTAAGAGAGTCTCGATCGCCTTATCGTGTTGATGTCAAGGAACGAGAGTCTCGATCGCCTTATCGTCTTGATGTCAAGGAACGATGTGCTGACCTCGCAATTCCCGACCTTTCAGGCCCGACTAGATCTGAGTGCAAACGGGACCAAGAGCTCGTATACTCTTTACGTCCGGCAAGTTCTAGACATGCTGAGTTTGCCAGCGAAAATGTCGCCCTTCTCGGTAAGAGTAATCTTCTGGGTCAATCCCGGAAAAAAAAGAGCCAATGATCAGTAAAATATGATTCACAGTCAGATTGGGCTGACAATGTTAAGTTCGAGGTCTACAAGTGTTAGCATGCTACTCAGGGGCGGTTCGAAGTGCTTGGGCATGGGGGGGTGACGACCTCAAAACATACGACTAGGTAATCGGCAATTATTTGTCGATTAAAAACAATTGAAATAGAAAAGCACAGTACCACAGGCTCAAGAAATATAAACATAGATTTTTAAAAGGTTATGAGTTTCAGCATGACGTTCATCTGAACTTTCGACAAGACAAAATAAACTGAGCGCCGCAGGCGAATTTTTTTTAATTCGAGCACAATTCAACTGCTTTCCCTACAAATTTTTAGCTTTTCATGTAGCTCCGAGATCCCGAAATCCCAAGCTTAAAACTCCACCTAATTGACGCACCCTTGACCAAAATATCTAATGGGATACTACGAAAGGCGCCGCAGGCGAAATTTTTTTGATCAGCCTTTTTGATTGCAAAATTCAACTACTTCCCATTTAAATTCTGCTTGTAACGTGGCTAAGATCCCAAGCAGCAGCCTCTAACGTGTCTACAAAAGAAAAACTGAGCGCCGCCGGCGAAATTTTTTAAATCTGACTTTTTACTGGCAAAATTCAACTACTTCTCATCCAGTTAAATTATAGTTTTTTAATGTTGCACAAACCCACCTAAATGACGCACTATTCAAGTAAATAGTGAAAGGTTTGCTACGAAAGGCGCCGCAGGCACAACTTTTTAAAACCGCCTTTTTTGTGGGAAAAGTTCAACTACTTCCAGCACAAATTATAGCTTTTAACGTGGTTCAAATTTTATGCCTAAAACGGCACCTAAATGACGCATCGATCACCTGCCACTAGATAGATAAAAGACTACCATGAAATGTGCCGCAGGCGAAGTTTTGGAAACATTTGTGGGTCTTTTTGGGATCCCAAAACGTAAGTGGAGGGATACCTATGACATCGCAAAAGTTGTCCGTCCGTCCGTCCGTCTGTCCGTCCGTCTGTAAGCACGATAACTCTCGAAGGGAATGAGATATTTTGATGAAACTTGGTGTGAGCATTCTTTGGGTCAAGAGTAAAGTCGAGTTCGTAGATGGGCCCTGTAGCCCTACATTTAGGGGTGGGGGAGGGGGTTCAAATTAAGGGACTAGC
This sequence comes from Branchinecta lindahli, assembly GCA_023053555.1. Lineage (NCBI taxonomy): Eukaryota > Metazoa > Arthropoda > Branchiopoda > Anostraca > Branchinectidae > Branchinecta > Branchinecta lindahli. Next base: position 29,326,523 of record JAKZAO010000012.1, on the reverse strand, counting down.
AAAATATTTTTAAACAGCTAATGTGATAGTCGATTATGGGGTAAGAAGGCATGCTGAACACGAATATGAAAACCATTTTCTCGCCGGACAATTAGTTCACCCGGAATCCGGCCAAAACCGGAAAGTTTGTTAAAAGTAAAAGTTTTATTTGAAGTCGATTAGATGTTGGATCTAGGGGTAAGAAGGCATGCTGAACACGAATATGAAAACCATTTTCTCGCCGGACAATTAGTTCGCCCGGAATCCGGCCAAAACCGGAAAGTTTGTTGAAAGTAAAATTTTTGTCTGAAGTTGATTAGATGTTCGATGTAGGGGTAAGAAGGTATGCTGAACAATAATACGAACAATGTTTTCTCGCCAGAAAATTAGTTAGCCCGGAATCCGGCCAAAACCGGAAAATTTGTTAAGAGTAAAAGTTTTATTTGAACTTGATTAGATGATAGATCTAGGGGTGAGAAAAGATGCTGAATCCGTATGACAATCATTTTTTAGCCGGACACGTAGTTCTTCAGGAATCCGGCTGAAACCGGAAAATTTGTTAGAAGTTAAATTTTTCTTTGAAGTTGGGATGTTGGATGTAGGGGTAAGGAGATACGCTGAATTCGTTTTTGAGCTTAAGTTTTTCGCCGGACAAGTAGTTCTTTAATTTCGCCAAAACCGCAAAATTCACAGAAGTAGGTTAGGATCGTTTCGATCGGCTTATAGGGGTAAACATACATTCTGAATCCATATCTGAACTTGGTTTTCTTAATGATTAGCTGTTTGGCCTGGCGAAGAAAAAACCTTACTGTCTGGATCAGATATTGAATTTTTGGGATCCCATCGGAACCTTTGGTCTTGTTTGGAACCCAAACAAAAGTAAGTGCTACATATGATATCACAGATCTGTTCGTAGCCCCGATAATTCTAGAACGGAATAGGATATCTTGCCGGAAGTTGGTACACGGCAGTGCTTCCACTTGACCCCTTCCGAAAAAAGGGAGTTGCCATCCATAATGAAATAGACACAAAGTAGATTTGGTTTGAATTAACAGTATGGTGCGATCACCAGGCCCGTCCTTGCAATGCGTACATCTCCGGTTTATGGTCAAATCTTACTCCGCAAGCCAAAAATCAACCTGTTCTATTCTAAAATAGGATCTTTGGCACAAAACCAGATAGGCTACTGTTGAAATTTCAAAAATCAGCTACGTGTATTCTGCTAAAATACAGAGGTTTTGGTACAAAACCAGTTGTGTTCAAACTGTGCACCATCGGGTGAAAATCACGATTCGGTAACTGTATTTATGTCATTCTAACAAGCTCGGTCAAAACATACGATTGACTCTTGACATGAGTTATAGAAAATCTATACGTAACCATACGACCAGAAACAGGTCATCTGCGTCTGAAATTCAGGATTAGGTGCCATATCTGGCAAGCTCAAAGCTTACGACTGTCTCTAATATACGACTAGAAAATCTGTCCGTAAATCCGACAAGGAACAGGTGATTTGGGTCTGGCAAAATTCACGATCTGGTGTTATTCTGGCACGCTAGAATACACGACTATCATTCTGACAAACTTAGAATATACAACTACTGTGAATGTCTGTGAATCTGATAGACAAAACATACGACTAGGAAAGCTCTTCGTAGCCATACGACTAGAAAATATCATTTGCGGTCAAAATTCACGTTTCGTAACTGCCTTTATGTCATTCTAGCAAGCTCAAAATATACGACTGTCATTCAGACAAGCTCAAAACATACGACTGAGAGTACGATTCTCTGCAGCATGGGGGGGTGAGTCACCCCCCCCACGCCCCCCCCCTCGAACCGCCCCTGATGCTACTGTGCATGACAGTAGCTTACCTCTCACAATTACGGAAAAAGAATCGTAATTTTCAGGATCAGAAGTCGGAACTCCAAATTCTTTCTGAGCAGCACTATCCCTTATTCCGAAACTAATGTAAACTGATTCCCCTTCATTCTTCAGAATCTTCACAACAGCAGTAGTTGTAGTTACTGGCACTTCGTATCCGAGTTCCCACCAATGTGAATGTCGTAAATGCTCGATACCTGCCTGACATTTTGTTATTACTATTATTAATTGTTTTTTCCTTCAAAATTGAAGAGTGAGCATGAAATTATTTTAAAAACAAAACACCAGTCAAATTCACGCACACTTACATGTCTATAAAGCATCTGACGAACCTAAGCTAACAATAGATTCGTTTTCGCAGATACCCTGGTAGGCTATCTAATACCACAGTCTAAAGTCGTTTTTGGGATCCCCAAAACGTAAGTGGAGGGATACCTATGACCATCGCAAAAGTTGTCTGTCTGTCCGTCCGTCCGTCTGTCCATCCGTCCGTCTGTAAGCACGATAACTCTCGAAGGAAATGAGATATTTTGACGAAACTTGGTGGGGGATCGTTTGGGTCAAGGGAAAGGTCGAGTTAAAAGATGGCTTTTAAGCCCTGTATTTAGGGGTGGGGGGGGGGGTTTCAAATAAAGGGGCAAACAATTTTTTTTAAAGTTCCTGAGATAGTTGATTTAGGGTAAGGAGACATGCTGAATCCGAATATGAAAGTAATTTTCTCGCCGGACAAGTAGTTCACCCGGAATCCGGCGAAAACCGGACACAAAATTTGTGGACCAATTGTCGGCTAAAGCAGTCCCTACCCGTTTATTCTCAAACCAGTATAGCTCTGCGCGTGGATGATGTAATGCTTTGTTTATTCTATGGACGCTGGAGAGATCTAGTGTAATCGAAGGTCGAAGGGGTTGATATATATGTTCAAACGAGGAAATGATGTTCAAGCGATTGAGCTCTGCGCGTGGATGACGTAATGCTTTGTTTATTCTATGGACGTCAGAGAGATCTTGTGTAATCGAAGGTCAAAGCGGTTGATATATGTGTTCAAACGAGTAAATATGTTTCAGTGAGGATTCACTGGTAAAGTACAGGTCAAGTTCGTAGATGGGTCCTTTAGTCCTATCTTTAGAGGCAGAGGAGAAGTTTCGAATTTACGGTAAAAACATGTATGTTTTATAAGCTAGTAAGATATTCAATGAGGGGGTAAGGAGATCCGCTGAATCCATATCTGAACTTAGTTTTCTTGCTAGACAAGTAGTTCATCACGAATTCGGTCGAAACTGGAAATTTGGTTGAAGCTCTAAGTTGTTTCTAAAATCGATTAGAGATTCGGTATCGGGGCAAGGAGACATGCTGAATCCTTTTTAACTTTATTTTAACAGTAAAAATCTTCAAGGAATCTGACGAAGACTGAATGGCGAAGAAATGACCCAATTGTTTGAATCAAATGTTAGATTTTTGGGATCCCATCGAAACCTTTGGTCTTGTTGTAGTTACTGTTGTGTCTGATACCACGGTCATTACTGGGTATCTGACCAGTTACCGTGGCATATGATATTCAATCCAAGGTCTGGAAAAGTCATTTCTCTTTTATCATCCCAACACGAGATCCTAAACTTTGTCATATCGGTGGGAAAGAAGTTAGGCACTTGCGATACGAGTAGAAATAAGTCATTTCTTTAGCGTTGACTTCTAAAATCGTAAACTCGGCAATTGCCAATTTCGGCAAACGTAGTATAAGATATAATGGTAACCGCAAAAACCACAAAATGAAGATTCAGTTACCATAATATCAAATATCATGGTATTTAAAGAAAAAACGCAACTAATGCCTGCTGCCCTTATCTATGAAGTTACAACAATTACGCAAAAACCCTGAGTCAAAATTCAAGTTCAGGAAATGGTGCATAAACTCAGTCATTTAATGACCTGACTGTTACTTACTTTTACAATTACATTTACTCATCCTCTTTTCCCAAAAATCTGACATCCGAAAATAATGCCATAAAACTGACAACCCTTATCATAAATTCAACCCCGGTTCCTACTCGACGAAAATATTTCTGAAATTTAGAACACGCACGCCTTAATGCAAATTTGTGGAGGTTAACAGGCGCAAGCCAAATCCTAAACTTAGTATCAAATTTTTGTCCTTACCTGTTTTAGACAAATTGAATCCAGTTTCTAACGAACCATGCGAAGGGGAGGGCTTGAGATTCTGTCTATTCCTCGTCTATCCAGAACCAGCTTCAATCATTTCAGCACAATTATGTTCGTTTTCCTAGCACAAACCGACAAGTCCGACAACTGTTGTCAAGTTTCAAACTCAATGTTATCAAGATGTTATTGGCCAGTGTGGGTCCAATAGCCCTTGAATCCGAAGGGTGGGGACGAAAAACCTCCACAGGCACTTCCAGACTCTATGATTTCGAAGTACAAATCTTTCGTCGCCCAACGTCTAACCTCTGGTTCACACTGCTGCGATTTCGCGCAAAATTCTGCGTCATGCGACATCCGACACAAATCGTGCGACAAGCAACGCAGAACTTTGTGTTTTGTCGCAGTGCCGGATGCGTTGAAATATTTCAACTGATCCGACATAATGCATGCGAGGTTTTTAGAGAAAGAAAAGAAAAAAACTAAGATTAGTTTATTTTCAAGACTAAAAATTGCTCTACCTTGTTTTTACTATAATCCTACGATGGCTGAATGCAAAATACCTTCTGAATAGACTTTTATTAACCTGTTTCGAACAAGATGACATATACAGCAGAGGTCGTTTTCCCAAGGGCTTTTGTCCTTTTGCACAGTGGCGCCATTTGAGGGGGGCAGGGGGGGCCATGGCCCCCCTCTGAATTTTAAAGGGGCCCAAAATCCGAGGTTTATTTGTTTATATTCCTTGTTGTTTGACGTGCTAAAATAAATGCGTTTACCAAATCGTGAATTTCACCCTAGGTACAAGATACAATTGTAATCTGATTTTGAACCAAAATCTTTGTATTTTAGCAGAAAACAGGCTGATTTTTTTAAATTTTGCCTGCAGCGCACAGTTTCAATACAATATGGTGTTGAAATCTCTGCATCTTAGCGGTACACAGGTTGATTTTTTTTTAAATTGGTCCTGTAAAGCAAGGTTCAAAAATATAAGCGTTCACAAATTCAGAACAAATCTAATTTGTATTTACTATTCTGGATTACCACCGCTTGTTTTGTAAAGGGCTGCGTGGAATAGCACAGACAGGGTCCAGTAATTTTATTTTTATTTTTGAAGGATCTTTGAACAACGCGTGACTCTTGCATTTTGCTCCTTATGATACATTCAAAACCACTTTGATTTTACTCCAAAAGAGCAAATAAATGTTACGTCTGATTATAAAAAAAAAAAAATTGGGATAGGGGCCCAAAATGGATTTTTCGGCCCCTCTGGGGTTTTCTGAAATGGCGCCACTGCTTTTGCAGAATAATCTCGACGAAAAGTTTCGTTTTCCTTTTGCATCTGCGTGGTTGTGGGAACGTTAATGCGATTCTGTCGCACGTCGGAACATCAAAGAAAAAATCGTGTCGCATACGATGCAGCAGTGTGAACCATAGGTAACCGGGATCATGCTACGAACAAAAAATAACTGGACAATTTCGGCCCGGGTGCCCTTGAACCGGATGGTATTGGGATGGGACCCCAAAAGGGACACCTAGACTACAGTGCCAACAAGTATACCAGACGTCAAATTGATATCTGTCATGACGCATTAGTTTTTAACCCCACCAGAAAACAGGCGAACACCGATGTTAAAAAGCAGAAGAGCTATAACCGGCCTGAGCGGCCGCAAAAGTGGATCGTTGATACAAAATCCGGATAGACTTCGTCCGTGTTCAGTTTTGCTATTTTTGAAGAAGGTCAGCATTGCCACTTACCTCTGACGGAGCCTGCCGCAGAAACCTTTGCCGTTCTGGCCTTTGCAAAATTCAATCCTTTCTAGTTACAAGGTAAAATATCTGTGGTTGACAACATATGCATTTTAAATGACCGGTTATCAGAATATCAGAATTTGAAATAAAACGAGTGAAAACCCGAGAGAAAACGAAATTCGCCGAGTAAAAATCCGAGAGAAAAGGAAATACGCCGCGTCATCAACCTAGATTGGTTTCAAAAATTAGATTCCAGTTTGATTTTAAAACTTCTAAAACGAGCTAATGTTCGTAAAATAAAAAAAAATTTCCCTGAAAAGATTTGCATTAAGATTAGCCCAAAAGCATTTAAATTAAAGAATTCCTCCTCTTTGGCTTATGGGTAATTTTCCTGATTTTCTGATGACTGTGTGATAAACCTGACTAGAATCCGAAAATGCCACTGCAACCAGTGGCAATGCTGCGGTGCGATGGTGTGGAAATGTCCGTTTTCGTTGATACGCAAAAGTTTGTTTTTTCTAATTGGCGGGAAATTCAAATAAGGTACTTCTGCAATAAAAGGATTTGAATTGAAATAGTGAAAAGTGAAACAGCGAAAGAAGCTATACGGGTCGTGTAAAGGTGTTATCAACCAACACCTGTACAGCACCTGTAAACGCAAACATTACAAGGAAGAAGAAGAAGAAAAAAAGGATTCCATCTTGGAAAATGCCAAAACTTCAAGAAATCAGTGGGCAGAGCAATGGACTGTGCCAGTTGGCAGTGCATCAGCATCAGGTGATTTCTTCCCTCTTCCCTCTAAAATCAGCCAATAAATTCGTGTAGGGCTTAAAAGCGTAAGGCGTAAGTACTGTACAGTAAATTTTGGGCCAGTGCAGCTTATGACTAAGTCACTAAGACCTAAGATGGCAGGATGGTAAGGGTAAGTTTAAAGTAAAACTCCCAAATCTTCCGGTGGTGTTATTTCATTAAGTCTTGGTGGGGGACCAAACATCAGTCTGAGACCAGAATCCTGGGTTTATCACACAGACCCTACGCAGACAGACCTCATTACATTGAATTACTCTTCTGTTGTAAATTTGAAGTTTTTTTTAATTCTAGGCGATTTTTCGATATACAGTAGGCCTATCTGAAAGGAAAGCCATTCATTTTGCCTTTTGAAATTTATTGAGCCGCCCATAAACATCACAAGTGAGAAATATTTTGAAATGTAGGGAAGGCTGTGGACTTGGCAACTCTTCCCCCAAATTACAAGTTGTGCCACTGGAATCTCCATCCCAGACCCAGATTTAAGGCCAAGAAGATGACCTATAAATCACCAATATTCCACTTTAATCCCTGTATGTTGATGGAAATAGAATGGAAATGATATGCTATCCCCTGAAGTTAACTTTGAATGGCACCATTTTCATCCACTTTTCTGTTGTAAAAGTGAAGCACGAGTCAAGCACTGACTGACCATTTTAAGTTTACGCAGTTTGTTAAGGGCTTCTAAGAACACCTGAGTTTAGTCTTGGGTTTGGATCTTACTATCAAGGTGTCACTTAACTGTGCAGCCAGGGCAGGATTAATCAGCTCAAGACCAAGCTTTCTACATTCATGTTTGGACGCTATTTAGATGAATGAATTACATGTATATCTTTTACTTTAAATTATTTCTTCAAATAGCCAACTAGTCCTCATGTAGTACACTGTTTCAGTTTGGTTCAGTTTATAACCCTGCTGTAGGCTACTGAATTGGAGAATCAGAAATTAAACAAGCCAAATTATGAAAACAAGGAATTATAAAAGATCAATGTCTGTATGACAAAGAAACATGCCAAAATATTTTAACCTGTGCAGAATTGTAGCCAACAAGATGATATTTATGTTGTGTTTGAGCATTACACTGTTAGAAGACAAGTATCAGAACAGAACACATAACTCAATCATTCACAACTTCAACAGAACACTTTAGATATTATCTTTCAGTGTTACTGTAAATTTTCGTTATCGACCTTAAAATGGTGTGCTATATTAAACATAACAATAAACACAGTGAACAAATAAACATTTAGAAAACATATGTGTAATCTGGAAATATTCTGTAACATTTGCAGATAACATCCACAATGCTGTCGGTTGAAATTGTGCATCCTTCTGTTGTATGTACATCCAGCTACAGTTTTTATGGCACTTGCAGCTTCGATCAAGTGCCATATACCGATCACTTTTTTGTCGGTCGGTCGGTCAGTCGGTTTGGTGATCGCGAAGTAGGGTACTTCCAGATGTGCTAGGACGATGAAACTAGGCAGGAAAATCAGGGACCCGGCCAAACTAACCTGGAAATAATCAGTTTCCCGATCCGACCATCTGGGGGGGGTGGGGGGAGTGGTGGCCCGGGAAATTCTGAAAATTAAGTAGTTTTTGTCGCACTTTTTCGAGTTGGGGTACTTCCAGTTGGGCTAGGACGATGAAACTTGGCACGAGCATCAGGGACCCGACCGTACTAACCTGGAAATAATCAGTTTCCCAATCCGACCACCTGGGGGGGGGGGGGTGGAGGGCTGGGGAATCTAGAAAATTGGAGTAGTGTGTAACTTTCGAACGGGTGATCGGATTGGAATGAAATTTAATAACTGAATAAATGGCATACCTCTGATGTCCCATTTGAAGTCCGGACCGGATTCAACAGCTATGGGGGAGTTGGGGGGAGATCGTAACTCTCGAGAAACGGTTAGAGTGGAGGGATCGGAGTGAAACTTCTTGGGAAGAACAAGTATCTGCTCCAGATAAATCGTTTATACATTTGGAATGGATACGGACACTGGGGGGGGGGGGGGGTGGAGGGGAGTTTCCGGGAATTCCGGTAATGGCGGTTTTGGGGATTTTCACGACGAAACTTCGGAGGTGAATCAGGGACCAGATCAGACTGACTTCTAAATAAAAATTTACATGATCCGATAGTCGTGGGGGGAGTAGCGAAAGGGGGAAACCGGAATATTGAGTCATGCGTAACTTTGGAACGGTTGATCGGAATTGGGTGAAATTTGATAATTGATCAGAGGACATCTCTCTGGTGATCTTTGTCATCTCCGGACCGGATTCGACAACAATGGAGGGGGGGGGGGAATACGTGACCGGCTCAGACTGGGGAGATCGGGATGGAACTTTGTGGGAATGATAAAGAGATGCTCTGGATAAATTACTTACAGAACCGGATTGGCTCCGGCGACTGTGGGTCAGTTTGAGGGGCGGGGGTCCGGAATTCCGGTTATCGCGATTTAAGTTACTTCCAGATGTGCTAGGACGATGGAACTGGGCTGGAATATTAGAGATTCGACAAGATTGGCTCAGAAATCGCCACTTTCCAAATCCGACATTCCTTAAAATACCAATCTTGACCGTAAATTTTGAAAAATACTTTTAAGCAAATTATACATTTTCATGATCCCCATGAGCCCATTATCATTTTTGCCTCAAGGGTTTTGCTTACAAATGAAGTTCTAGCTCCCTTAACGTGCGCATCTGAACCGCAAGGTCGAAAACTACTTTTTTTTATCAAACGATACATCTCAACCCATGATCATTTGTGCCGCAAGGGTTTTGCTTAAAAATTGATTTTATCACCCTTAAAGTGCACATTTTAACCGAAAAGTGAAAAAAAAAATATTTTTACCGAACGGGTAAAAATCAATGATCCCTAAGGGCCTGTAATCGTTTTGTCTCAATAGCTTTCTCGTACAGATGAATTTCTAGCGCCTATAAAGTGCGTATTATTACAGCCAAGTTTTAGAACAAAATACTTTTTCTCTAGCTCCCTTAAAGTGCGCATGTGAACCGCAAAGGTAACCTTAAAGGAACAGTAAACTTGACTACGCAACTTTCGGCCATCGAATCGCCCGGGGGGCTTGGATAAATATACAGGGTCTTATTGTCGACAGAACCCCCCTTCTTTGTCATCTCGAACCGTCTCGAACCCCCTCCTTAGTGTTCATAAAGCTAGCTGGCAGGCCCTTGCCCCTTATGCACTGTACTTATGCACTCATGTACTGTAAAAGTTCTCCTTTTTACATGTAGACTACAGAGTAACGACCTCCCCGACAAGGCGGCCAGGGTTCGATTCCTAGTCACGGCACACAAACCTTTTGCTTTTGCAAACCTTTTGCTCAAACGTCAATTCTCGGAAAATGCCCGGAAACTGCAATGGTCGTAACGAGAATTTTTCTTACTCTCAATATCGACTCAGGGTACATTCTTGATATGTTAGCTAGCTCCCCGAGTCAAGTTTGAGTCAAGTTTTCTGTTCCTTTAAAAGTACTTTTGATCAAACACTACATCTCAACCCATGCAAGTGCAATATGAGCTTACAGCTCTTGTTATGGCACTGGTAGCTTTGCTCAAGTGCCATAATATACCAATCACTTTTCGGTCTGTTTGTCTTTTTTCGAGTTAGGGTACTTTCAGAGGTACTAGGATGATGAAACTTGGCTGGCATATCTGCAGGGACCTAACCAACTAACTCGGAAATAGTCACATCGCTGATCCGACCACCGTGGGGGAGTGGAGGGAGTGGGAATCCAGATTCTTGAGGTATGTATGACTTTGGAACAGGTGATCGGATCGGAGTTGGAGGGGGGTTGTGGTCCGGAATACCGGTGACCCGGAGTGCTTTCAGAAGGGCTAGGGCGATGAAACTTGGCTGGTATAGACCAGATTACTTGGAAACAGTTAGTTCCCGGATCCGACCATCGTGTTGGAGAGGGAGGAAGGGGGAGTCCTGAATCTTGGGTAATGTTTAAAACTTACAAACGGGTGATCGGATCTTCATGAAACTTGATATTTAGAAAGATATCGTGTCCCAGATGTCCAATTTCAAATCCAAACCCGATCCGATGAACGCGGGGGGGGGGGGGGGGGGTTGAGGAGAGAACCGGAAATCTTGTGGCACGCTTATAGTGAAGTGATCGGGAAGGAACTTGGTGGGAAAAACCTCACTAGCAATGGTTACACCAGTGACAGAACCTGACCGCGGATTTGAGCAGCGTTGGGGGGTTGTAGGGGGAGGTCCGGAAATCCGGTGATTGCGAGTTGATGTACTTTCAGTGCTAGGACGATGAAACTTGGCTGGAGCATTAGAGACTCGACATAGGTGGCTTAGAAATTGTCAATTCCCAGACCTGACCATCCCCTAAAGTACTCAATACTTTAAGCAAAATACACATTTTCGTGATTCCCATCAGCCCATGATCATGTTTGCCGCAAGGATGTTTCCTTAGGAATGAACTTCGAGCTCCCTCAAAGTGCAGATCTTAATCGCAAAGTGAAAAAAATACTATTGACCAAACTATGCATTTCATGATCTCCGCATTTGTGCCACAAGAGTTGTGCTTAAATATGAATTTCTAGTACCCTAAACCTAACCTAAGTGAAATAAGTACTTTTGACCAAACGATATATATTCATGACCCTCAAGGACCCACGATCGTTTTTGCCTCAAGGGTTTTGCTTAAAGTAGGCTAAAAAAAATACTTTTGAGCAAAATATGCAAAAACATGCAAAATTTCATGATCCCGACTAGCCCATCATAATTTTTGCTCACAGATGAATTTCTAGCGCCCTTAAAGTGCGCTTCATCACAGCAAAATGGGAAAATAAAATAATTTGTACCAAAAGATGCATTCTTGTGATTCCCGAAGACCCAAGATCATTCTTATCTTAAGGGTTTTGCTTACAAATGATCGGAACAATCCCACAAATTGGCAAATTCCTATTTTCATCCTCTGACCCAGCCTTGCAATTGCAATATGAGCTTCTAACGCTTGTTATAATAAGTGGTAGACTGACTGCGCTATCTTGTTAGTTAATCGTCTTTGTTTGTCAGAGGTAAATCTCAGTTGCCTGAAAATAAAAATAAAATCCAGACAAAATCTCAATAAATAAAAGTTGAGGCCTTCCCATTCTGTTCTAAAAGAATCCTCAGTATTATGCCTGTCTAGGCTACTTGGTCGAATACCCAAAGTACTTTTATTAGCTTAGTTGAACGAATTTTCTGCTGAATTTGAATTTACCGCCACATTTTGTTCTCGAAATCAAAATCACCTAGACAGTTGTTTTGTCAAATTCGAGCCTAAAAATCTTATTGGTCGCTGTAACACACTTGTGGGCCTAAAGGGACGCTGAAACACTCACTTTGAGCACAAAGTCTTTGTAGGATTGCGGAAAACGCCTTTAATTTTTACGAATGAGGCATCCGTCAATGGCCGAAAACATTTCGCTAAGGCTTGCTTCCCTCCCCTCAAGTTGTATTTCTCATAACTCTTTGGCTAATATATTCTGTACACCGACAGCTGTAGCATTTCTTTCTCTAGGACGAGTTTCTAAGCTCTTGAGGCATTATGGAATGACCACTAAAAAGTCCCAGTAGCTCTTCTTCTAGAAACAACTGGACGAAGCCAGTAGAAATCCGCAAAGGAGCAAAAACAGCTTTCTCCTGTATTCTGCTGTTTTTCGTGTTTTCTGGCCATTTCCGAAGAGCTAATAACTGGGAGGTTCAAAAGGTTATTCCCTGCAGTCTTGGGAGATATAATAGAATTTGTTAGTAGCTGTAGTAATCAAGCTTAATTGGGTTTGGAATGGGGGAAGATAAGGATTTAAGTATCGTTGGTCTTTTCGTGCGAGGTCTGAGTTGGGAAGTGATTTTTGCTGAATAGCAGTAAATGTATGTTTTGTTTTTCGCGTTGTTTGGTCGTAACAGTATGGAAAAGTGTTTTGGATTTATGTACAAATCTAGAGATTTCACTCAGCTTTGTATTTGACAGTGCAAAAACGGATACGTCAGCTAAATTTTATTCGAGCTATATTTCGGCCCTTCTTGGCAAGGGTCCTCTTCAGGCTCAAAAGCTTGGCAAGGGTCCTCTTCAGGCTTCAGGCCGTACCTCTCCTGAGGTCTTTGGCACGGTTTAAGCGACACGGTTTAAGCGACACGGTTTAAGCGAGCAAGCCTTGCTAACCTATTACACAGCCCATATGCGTCCGATAATGGAATACGCATGTGCCGTTTGGCATGCGGGCCTCACCACTGAACAAAGCAATAAGCTGGAGTCTGTCCAGAAGCGAGCCTTGCGAATAATCTTGGGGGACAGCCATATACCATACGATATGTGTCTCTCACAGCTCGAGCTGACCACTTTGAAGGAGAGAAGGCATGAGTTGGTCATGTCTTTTGGACATGGCTTGCTATCGTCTTCGAAGCACCGTGACATCCTTCCGCCGTCAAAATCAGCCCAGCGCTACACCCGACACCAAAACAAGTTGGAACCATGCAACCCTGGTGCGTCGACGAGATACAGGCAGTCATTCAGACAATATTTTGTGGAAAATTTTAACAAGTGACAGACATTTTATTTTTGTAACATATATTGTTTTATTTATCCTCGCGATATTAACAATAAAGTTATTTATTCATTCAAAACCGTTCAAACTGGAAAAACGAACTTGTTGAAAACTCAGCTTTGGAACTTTACATGGACCGTTTTGAATTTTCTTCCTTAATTTTTCCATTGGTTTCGCTTAATTATTTAAAGTCTTGAACACGGTACTGACCGACTAGCTGATTTTAGGTCAACTCGTCGCAATTACAGTACAAATACAAATACTAGAAGTTCCAGCATAACTACTGCGTCACATGGGTGTCAGTTTATGTCAACCAATCAGGAATAGGCTACACTACAAATAATGAAAGGTCAATCACACACTATCTAAAGATAATACGTCTGCACATGCTTTTTCAGCGATTTTTCGGTTCTTGTTTCGCATAACGCCTTAGACCGTTACATTTAAAGTTTAACTGAAAAGCCAACTTATTTTTGTGTCATTCAACTGAATACACTGAATTATTTGGGTTCTGCAAAGGGATTTTTCTATTTTCCACTATCTGCTCTAGTTATGGCGTTCAGAATATCTACGGCGGTCCCCACAACGAAAATTCTACTATGCCGCGGGAAATTTTAATCTCAACACAAACGCGGCTTTTCTGTGGGCGGTGGTGAGATTGGCGAAGATTGCTAATGCCTGAACAATTTTTTTTTTTCATCTTTCTCGTAGGGCACACAGCAAAAATACAACCCGTCATTTGTTCAGGAATTCCACGAACGCTGGAACAAAGCTCTTTGTGTATCGAAGCGAATATAAAGTGGGACTTCTGGCGCTTTAGCCCCAGGTTATCCAGGTTTTGGTGGGCAATATGGGCAGATAATAGGTGTTGAAAAGAACGCAGATTGGAAGAATTGCTTGAATCTTGGATCGAAATGTTTTCAAAATTGAACGAAGTATAAAATTTAACGTACGGAATCGATAATCAGTTAGTGGATACAATCCTGTCACTTTCCAATTAAGATTCAATAGATTTTCGGCAATACCGTTTCCCTTTTCAAATGAGTAATGAAAGGAATTGGCTATTTCATTTCATTCTGTCATGGTTTCCCGGTAGGCGGTAGCTGAAAGGTGACAGGGTCGAAGGAAATTGACTCCTTGCTTCCGAATTTGCAGGCTGTATGAAAAGAAGCAGTTAAAGTTTAACCGAAAAGGCCTGGGATAGGACAATCTAGTTACCCATCACTTATTCACTTAAATTGGCTTGAAGACCCGCTGAAAATGCTGTTACTTGGTTGTTCCGCTATTCAGGAATATCGATTTTCAAATAGTGGAATTTCCGTGTGATTTGTGGTACCTCTAATTTGTTGTATGCCTTACAAGAAAGATTTATGACTTTTTTTTTGTTCAGGCACTAAGCAATCTTCACCAATATCGCCACTGCACACTGAAAAGCCTTGTTTGTGTTCAGATAAACATTTCCCGCGTCATAGTAGAATTTTCGCTGTGGGGACAGCCGCAGACATTCTGAACGTCATAACTAGTGCAGATAGTGGAAAACAAAAAAATCCCTTTGCAGAATCGAAATAACTCAGTGTATTCAACTAAATGACACAAAAATAAGTTGGCTTTTCAGTTAAACTTTAAAGAAGAAGCAGAAACTTTTCGGGTGAAGCATTTTTACCAGAATGAACCGTCAGTTATGACCAGAGGCGGAACATCAGCTTTTAACTGTGTGATAGGGAAAAGGTTGTGGCAATGAATGATTTCGACACTCCATGAGTAGGAGTGTGTATCTGAATCTGAACGGCTACCCGAAACAAATAGTGATTTGCGAAGTGAAGTTGTAATACCACTGAGTAGCAGGATACCATTCTGTTCCTCCTCGCAGTTTCTCCAAGCTGTTACTGCCAAACTCCCGAAACTCCCGAGCCATATGAGCTCTATCACTGTACCAGGAACTTCTACATTCTGAGAAAGAACTTCTTCGACCTGAACCTCACAACCTTTAACGTTCGGTCACTCGCACCATGGAGCTATACATAACGGATGGTGTACAAGGTCTTGTGTATGAGCACCCATTCAGTATTTACGGAGCTCGATCGCAGAATTTACTTCCCGGAGGGCCGAGTAAAACAAGTTCTTATCATTAGGCCTATCCTTTCTGGTCTGTATTTACAGCTGTAACCAAAGGCTAAGGCTCCGTCTAGAATTGCAGATCAAATAAACGACAATAGGACTTTGTTGTTTAATGTAAACTGTATAAGTTACATTGACTAAAGAATTTTCACTATTGAACCAAAGGCTAAGGCTACGTCTTCAATTGCAGATCAAATAAACGACAATAGGACTATATGTTGTTTAATGTATACTGTATACAGGGGCGTCGCGACACCTTCCTGATGGGGGGGGTGCGGCTTCGGAATTTTACCGGAATTTTTCGGGATTTTACCGGAATTTTTCAAGATTTTGCTGGAGATTTTCCATAGTGAATATCTCTGCAGGCACAGGCGTCACTACTAGGGGGGGGGGGGTCGACACCCCCAATGTTTTCGGCCAGTCGGTAAAAAATAGCCGAGTCGGCGCAAAGCGCCGCGATTTTTAGTAAAAACGCAGTCAATTTTTCTTTTAGAAATAGAGTCGTTTTTTCTTAAAAATAGTCGTTTTTTCTTAAAATCAGCCGATTTTTCGTCAGCACAGTCGTTTTTTTTCTCAATAATAGTCGTTTTTATCTGCAAAAACCGTCGGTAAAAATGACCAGCCAGTCGGTAAATACCTTGTCCCCCTCAAACATTTTGGCTAGTAACGCCTCTGTCTGCAGGAACTCTAGAATACTGTTGTGTTCTGACTTAGATTGTGTGTTACAAACGACGGTAAACAAAGACAGGCTCGTTGAAGTTTAACTGCAAAGGCATAGCTTATTTTTACTTCTGATATTTGAAAACACTGAAATATTCTGACTCTTTCATGAGAGTCTGTTACTAATCGCATGTGAAACCGATCTAGTTGACGAACGTTAAATTTTAACTAAAATTCACGAAAGAATTCGAATACCATATTTCTTCAAACTTTTTTTTGTTCCGAACCTGTCCTGGGGACTTCCGAGATCATGTCGGAACAAGGCTAACTTGTGAGTCAAGAAGGCTGTCGAATCTAGAGTAGATGGTACTGTGATTTTATTCCTGGAACAATATTTGTAGCTGGAAATGGTGTAAATTTTGGTAGGTTGCCTAATTTTTGAAAGCTACAGAAATTTTGGAGATTACCGGAATCACCCGGTGAACGTCCAGGTTCGATGTTTTGTCCGTCTGCACGATTCACTCTGATAAGTTGTGCTTCGCGGTCATCCCTGTAAGCGGTAAGCAGCAAAATTCCGGTAGATTCCCTGAGCCGAATTTTGGAAGATTCCGCGCGGCATATTCCGGTAGATCCCCTGAAACACGTTCCAACAGATTCCCTACGTCAAGTTCCGGTAGATTCCTTGTGAAAGGTTTCGTTAGATTCCCTGAGCGAAAATTCCGGTAGGCTAGATTCCCTCAGCCGAATTCTGGAAGATTCTGTGGGGCAAATTCCGGTAGATCCCCTGAGACACGTTCCGACAGATTCCCTAAGTCAAGTTCCGGTAGATTCCTTGTGAAAGGTTTCAGTAGATTCCCTGAGCGAAATCCGGTAGGTTCCCTGAACAATAATCCGGTAGATTCCCTAAAAATCGTCAAGTTCAGGTGAATTTGTCAAATTTTAACTGGCGCGGCTTCGCCGCACCAGTCAAAATTTACCGGAATTTTTTCCCACGGGCCTTCTGGGGGGGGGGGTGCAGCACCCCCCCCACACCCCCCCTCGCGACGCCCCTGACTGTATAAGTTACATTGACTAAAGAATGTTCAGCATTGGTAAAATATAGTGTATAAAAATCGATAGATGATAAACGGTGTTTAAAGTGAGTGGCGTTTTAATAATGGTACAGAAATCGGAACCTCATATCTGTTTACAGTTTCCCGGATATCGGGTCGAAACTTGCGGAGGTTGCTGGCAAAATACCCCAGTTTACTTGTAAGTATCTGCCCGCCCACAGTGGCCTTACTCGTTTGCTTTAGTTTCTTGTTCTTTTTGTTTTGTGAAATTTTTATATTGCGACTCCGCTTTGATTTTTGTAGCGGGTCAAAAGCAAATTATTATTATTATTATAGATATTAGATAAATGATTGAAGTAAGTTTCATGTTTTTTGTTTAGGAAAATATAGGTGACGTGACGCTAAGGAGGAAAAGGAAAAAATTAAAGTCACGACGCTAAAGAAGTTAATGAAAAGTTTACGACACCGAGTGAAGAGATCGCAACTCTAAAGTAAAATAGGCAAATAAATGAAAAAGATTCCACGGTTAAATTTTTTTTTTGCAGAAACGTATTGCAAGTTTCTGATGTAGCCTATCTCTTGTCGAAACTACAAGTTAATTCAAAAGTTCTGAGTTTAAAATCCATTCTCCAATGAAAACTTCTACTTCGCTCTTGGTCACCTTTCTTCATCCTGCACATCACGTCTTCAGTCGATTCTTCAGGCCGGACGAGAATATGAATTTTCTGTGTTATTATGTTGGCCTTTTTTTCTCTATTTGACCCTTGTCTACACCTCTGGTATTTGCGCGTGACAAATTAGAGATATGTTTACATACTGACATGATATTTTTCTTTTCAGTTCAGCCGGTGAATACATCTAGTCTCTTAAGTGGGACTACTCGGCTGCCATGTGACTTACGGTCGCCAAATGTGACCGACAGAGTGGTTTTGGTCTTATGGTTCAGAGCGGATTCAGACACTCCCATTTACAGGTATGCGATTATCCATGTGAATTATCGATTGGTTTTGAGAGCGGGGGTGGTGCGATGACCTCTCCTTAGAGCATGTGTAGTTAGTAAAGTAGAATGAGTGTAACTATTATTCGTATTAATTTTGCTCAGAACAGAGAAAGTCAACACCTTGTCATTGCCAGGTAAGCAAGGGCAAGCCAACCAATCTAACATTATATTTTAAGAAGAATTATATTTTAAGTTGGGAGGGGGGGGGGCAGAATTGGGGTGGATGGTGAGTTTTAGGGCGGACGCTCTTCCGGTGGGGATGCGGATAAATTATATTGGTAGAGAAAGGAAAGGTACTGGTCCTTATTTTTGTCCAGTGTGTGGTAGTGATGGGGAGGATGCGGTACATCTGATGTGTTATTGCGAGGAATTGAAAGGATTAAGAAAGGAATTGTTTGGTCGGGAGGTTTGGGAGGAAAGGGATTTGGTTTCAAGTATGGGA
Source organism: Branchinecta lindahli (assembly GCA_023053555.1). Taxonomy (NCBI): domain Eukaryota; kingdom Metazoa; phylum Arthropoda; class Branchiopoda; order Anostraca; family Branchinectidae; genus Branchinecta; species Branchinecta lindahli. The sequence continues at coordinate 29,308,111 of JAKZAO010000012.1, read as the reverse complement.
AGTAAGTGTTTTGGTGACCTCCGAAGGCTGGGTAGATTCCTGAAGTTAGCTATGACCCACCGTGAACTATTTTTATAGAAGTTGATTTTTGGTTTGTTTTCGGAGTGTATGATATTTTGTTTTTTGTTATTGTGTTATGTTTCCCGCCATGGCCCTTGGGCTTTATTGGGATTAAATTCTTTCATTCATTCATTCATTCATTCATTCATACCCTAGTATTGAACGAGGGTCTGCACGGTTTGTATGTTATGCGACTGACAGCTCTTTCAGTACATTGCGGGTCCGTTCGGGTTTCGTCTTTTTCGTTTTGTTGAGGTTGCCGTCCAAGTCTTGCGTTTTGATTGGAGCGCTCATTTATATACAATCCATCTTGCGACCGCTCTTGCCGGTTTTCGGTCTTCGTCTTTTGTTGAGTTAATAACTCTCGAACCATGACGGGTAAGTTGAAATTTGTTAAACTTGTTGGCACCGAGGTCTAAACATATCTTTTGGAAGTCCTACTACCCACACCCTTTCAACTGGTCCCAGTTTGCCCAATGAGTCCAGTTCTTTGCTTGCGAACGGTTAGAGGTAGGACGGAGGAGATACTTGTCCAAATCAAGTTCTCTTTTCTACATTAACAGATTTAAATACCAGCAGAATACCAAAACGCTCGTTTGCCCGTTAACTGGAAAATAACGTAAAAATAAATGTTTTCATACTAAGCTTGGCCTAGGAAGAAAGTAAGACATCAACTCACCTAATTTTCAAACCAGTATAACCGTTCTTCACATCACCTTTCTGTCAATCTCATCTTTCTGACACCATCGAGAACTCACGTTAACTACTAATTTTAATATTAATCTTTCCTGCTATAACAGATTTTGAAGTCATTCAGTAACCTTACTAGCATACTTATTCCAGTATTTTTTTTTTAATTTATATTTGTTTTCGTCGCCAAACGAAAAAGTCTTAATGTGCTTTATAGAGAACCCAAGTGTAGGCCTACGGGACTTAGGGTCCCCAACAGAAATCAAATTCCAGGCAAGCACCACAGCAAAAGTCATAGCCCCCGCCGTGAAAAACGAGGAAGGGCAGGAACCCTGTTCTGATGGATTTCTTCTTCCTCAAGACTGAAGCCCTGTTCTGAGGCAGGAGCCCTGTTTCGATTAAGTTAATACGCGCACTGAGTGAGTGGTATGTCGCCCTGATCTAAAACTGGAGATCGGTTTACTTTCTCTCAAAAGTCGAAACATCCCAGACAAAAATGACTATAGGTCTCCTGGGGAATACGAGAATGCCAATAAACTCATCGAAAAAGTTTAGATGTCTCTCAGATGAAAAAAAGGTAGACAACCATACGATTAGAAATAAATAAGGATAAATAAGAGAAGTCTAGTAAGTACATATGAAGTAATCGTAAGTAGCGACCATGGGTCAGGGTTCTGAAGCACCTTTTTGGGGGTTCCGTATCCTCACCCGTCCGGTCCAGTGGCAACTGCACCCAAATTGGCTAGTAACTCGAATTTTGGAACTTGACAACAGTTTCGGTTAGGATAAAGAAAATCGTTGCGACGGATAGATTGAAGGTACGGATCGACAGAGTCTACCCTAATCCCCTCCCTTTGGTGTATTGGTTTTGTACAACTTGGCGCAAGCTCCCTAAAACCTTTAAGAGTAGGTTCGGCCAATGTGGCAATAATGTGGGTGCTTGTCAACGTCTATCCCCGGCCATAACGTTTAACATTCGTGCGTCTGTTCGCTGTGGATTATTTTACTATATCGTATTAATTAGCCAGATGTGTGTTCTCTCGTGTAGGAACTTTTTTTTATGGCACTTGCCCTTCGGCCAAGTGCCATATAGCGATCGCAATTTCTGTCCGTCCGTCGGTCTGTCGGTCGGTCTGTCTGTCGGTCGGTCTGTCCAGGTTTTGCTAGTTCGGGCACTTCCACATAAGCTAGGACGATAAAACTTGGCAGGCATATCAGGGACCCTAAATGATTAAGTTGGAAATAGTAACTTTCCCGATCCGAACATCGTGGGGGGAGTGGAGGGAGGGGGAATCCGGAATATAGAGGAATTTATAACTTTTGAACGGGTTATCAGATCTCACTGAAACTTGATATTTGGAAAGACCTCGTGCCCCAGACGACCCAGTTAAAATCCGGACCGGATCCGAAGACTTTGGGGGGAGCTGGAGGGGGGAGCCGGAAATCTTGGGAAACGCTTGGAGAGGAGGGATTGGGATGAAACTTGGTGGGAAGAACAAGCACAAGTCCTAGATTCATCACTGACGTAACCGAACCGGATTCGGGCACTGTGGGGGGAGTTGGAGGGGGGTTCGGAATTCTGGTGATCCTGCAATTGCGGTACATCCTGATGTATTAGGACGATGAAATTGGGCTGGCATATCAAGGGCTCGAAGAAAAGACTTGAGAATGGTCGCTTACATAATTTGACCAACGTGGGGGGAGTGGAGGAAGGGGGAATCCGGAATCTTGAGGTATTCGTAACTTTTGAATGGGTGATCGGATCTTCATGAAACTTGACATATGGAAAGACCTCGTGTCTCAGATGACCCAATTAAAATCCGGACCGGATTCGGTGACCGGATTTCGAGTTGGAGTGAGGAACCGGAAATCTTGGGAAACGCTTAGAGTCGAGGGATCGGGATGTAACTTGGTGGGAAGAGCAAGCACAAGTCCTAGATAACATCATTGGCATAATCGGGCCGGATTCGGGCACTGTGGAGGAAGTTCGGGGGGGGGGGTCCGGAATTCCGGTGATCCCGCGAGTTCGGTACTGCCTGATGAATTAGGACGACGAAATTTGGCTGGCATATCAGGGACTCGAACAAACCGACTTGAGCATAGTCACTTGTATGATCCGACTGTCGTGGGGGGAGTGTAGCGATGGGGAATCCGGAATCTAGTGGCGTTAATAGCTTTTGAACGGGCGATCGGATTTGGATGAAACTTGGCAAGCGGAAAGAGGTGCCGTCTCAGATGTTCCGTGTCAAGTCCGAACCGTATCCGATACTTGTGGGGGGGGGGTGAAGGGGATCACCGGAATTTTCGTGAAACGCTTAGCGTTGGGGGATCGGGATGGGATTTGGTGGGAAGAACAAGCATAAGCCCTAGATATATTCACGGAGAACCGGATCGGATCGGGACTCTTTGAGGGGAGTTGAAGAGGGTTTCCCGGAATTTCGGCGATCGCGTTTTAGGATCCTTCCACATTTGTGACGATCACTCATCTACTTTCTTACATCACCTACTCGTACAAGTGCCATATGAGCTCGTAGCTCTTGTTTACAACCACGGGTTGATGCTTTTATGCCTTTACTTTTAGGATTTGAAATGCATTGTAAATGAGAGGATAAATAAATGAAGTGACAGTTACGCCATTACGTGGTTTATAACCGACACGTGTAGCAACGTGTGTAGCCTCAACATACACGACACGTGTAGCCGCAACTGATTGAGGAATTGGGATGAAACTTGAACGGTAAAATTTTATGTGCCCCAGGTGTGTCGTTTGGGGATCCTGACCTGGTCTGACCTTGGTGAGCGGAGATGTAGCCAATACCCAGTGTTCACAGTGCCGGCCTCGTGAAAACGCGGTGTTTCCGTGGTATCCTCCAAACTAAATGCCGCAAAAATTGTGGTGTCCCCAGACGACGAGAAATTTTACATTACTGGGAGAGCAGGTGCCAAAAATGTCATTTTAATGTGAATTCGATGTTTCTGAAGCGTCATGCTGTGTTTATTCCGTCACTTTTAATGGGGTAAAAATCGTTCCGTAAATGCGAGAAAACATATGCTAGCTAGGCCATTTGTGGTACCTGCGGGCTGTTTTTAGTCGTAAGCTTTCAACTTCTGCATTCATCGCAATAAGGTTTAGAAGAACAACTATATCTTGGTGAAAACGGATCTGTTATGGCTGGACCTGGCACTTGACTGAGCTCCACATCTTAAAACCTATCCTTCTGCATCATGAAGTTGAATTCACCAACGCTGGGATTCCCTTCTCGCCATTTCGCGGTTTGCGGTATGCGGTTTTATCAGAATAGTATGCGGCATTTCCCTCGAAATCGCGGCATTATACCACATAAAGTGGCAACACTGCCAGTGCCTACCGTACATTTTGGGGAAATGCTTTGATTCCATTGAAACTTGATGGGTGGTATGAACAAGATCTATGATGCTCGATATGTGCGTTCGGATCGTATCTATCGATGGTGGGGTGAGTTGGAGTGCGGCCACCGAAATTTGGTTTTAATGCTCAGTTGCTTTCACGTAAAGTGCTCGTCTCTCTTGTTTGTCGCTCGGTTTTTCTTAATCCTAATTTTTCAGTCGTCGACTCTTTTTTTTAACATAACTATCTGTGAGCTGAAGTCCTTTCTTACATTGCATCATGGTATAAATTAATAAAAGCCTCTTCGTCCGCATACCTTCAAAACCGGTAACCTAGAACGAAAATGAAATACTTGTTGACCCCTGGCTCGATTCTTAATAATCCTGTTTTAATTGCATGGCAACATGTCATAGAATCTCTGAAGTTTTCGTAAAAAAACTGGTAACAATAGTCGTAGGTATTTTCTCTTTTCCCGGAAATCGCCCTTAGGATTATTGCCACTGTCGGCGATAGATTTTTTTTCCTATTCCTTTAGGTGGTGAGTTCCGGATATTTGTTACCATGTGCGAAGATGGTGTTTTGCCCCCAGATGAGCCGTCTGTTTTACCATCCCCTCCCGTCGTCCTTCTGTCGGTCCCAGAGGAACACTGGCATTGGCATTTGCCAAAGCCCACTCATTCGTCAGCTCAGTTTTCGATAATTTCGTACCAGCATTTGTTTGAGACAGAGCAAAATAACACTAGGGAGTAGCGCCAAGCCCTTTGCTTTCTTTTTTTTGCAAACGGGTCATCTCATAGCGCCGCTGCCCGTTACGCTTGTGGCATTTAGAGAGAGACAAACTTGCGTGCTTAGAAATTTCTAGTAAAGCCAAGATGAGGTCTGCACCCATTTAGCGCTGCTGCTCGATTGATTGAGTTTCAGTTGGGATGTTCACTATCGCTGAGTGGTGGTAGTGTCGCTGCTATTCGAGTTGTGTCACTTTTTGAAGCCTTGGCGCTACTCCCTAGTGTTATTTTACTCTGGTTTGAGATTTGTTTCCCGTTAAGTATATTTTCTAATACATAATGTATAATATAATTCTCCGTCATCCAGTTAACCGACCTATTTACTACTATAAGCCGTTTTTTCTGCATCCCATCCCCTTCTCCCGGCGATACAGAAAACGGCTTATTTTGCAGCATTGCATGAAAGATTCGAACTTCCTGAGGGTTGTTTCCAATTTTTCTTAAAAAAGTTTCTGAGCTCTCCGCTCCGCATATTTCCGGTACTTGAGATTTTTACTTTATTTGCCGCCGTGGTATAAGAACAGAAAAATTATCCAGAATTTTAGTGCTCCGGCTGTAACGGCAAAGATGGCCTTGCTGCACGAGGGGCTGTCCGAGTCTGCAATTTCAAACCTTGAGCCTTTTCATGGTCTTCTCCAATGTTTTTCTCGTAGTTAAGTTGTTTTTCGTCATCTTTGGTTTCTTTTTGTTTCTAGTTCATTACTCCACTTTTTCTTGTTTGTTGTAGTGGGTTACAAATAAATTATTATTATTAGAACGAAAGCAGGTCGATTGGACTGAACTTAGTCTCAGTCCACAGGTCGGTTAACCGACCGGCAAACGGCGACGAGAAAACACTCAATAAGGACCTAGGCCGGTTAGCCGAAGGAAGAAAACGGCTTATGATGAGAAACCTGCAGGTCTGTTAACTGTATGATGGCAAACAATGCAGCTAATTGTTCAGCTTCTCCCCTGTCGTCGGCGACCTCTTCTAGCTTCAAGCGATTTGGTTAAAGAAGTTGATTAACTGAAATGTACCAACATTAAATTAATTTTTAGTGTGGATGCTCGTGATGTTGAAATTCGTCGTGCCGGACATTGGTCAGAAGAGACTGCCTTTGGCCGTCGGGCCAGGTTTATGTGGCATGAAAGCCCCGCCTATCTAGTCGTCGAAGCTGTAAAGAAAGAGGATACTGGAGTCTACCGATGTCGTGTTGATTACCGAACTGCACAGACGAAGAATCTACTAGTTAGCCTCAAGGTCATAGGTAAGTAACTGTTACGAGTATGTAAAGCCACGTGATGATAAACCTGATGTGAATTCAATCATTGAATCCGACTGAAATACTACAACAATTGAGTCAGAAAGTCTTTCTGACTCAATTGTTGTAATGGCATCAACGATGGCCAATCTCACCGCTTTAAATAACTATGCCAGAACCCCAAGCATAGCCTTTCATGCTGAATTCGCGTTCACCGGCCTACACTTCACAAATTGTCAGGATTATTCAAAGCTTACCTAACCTCCCTGAGTTCGAGCCTCGAAAGCGTCGTTTTTGTGTGTGCTAGAATTTCGCTGTGAATGAATGAATTTTATTGACCCACTCCACTACGTGAGAACTAGCTCGGAGTGTGATAAAATGAGAAAAAAAGGAAAAATAAAAGGACAAAGTATATGACGAAAATAATAATACTTCGACGTAAATGGTAGCCTAACTAATCGTTACTGATCTTTATAATCGTTATGTGCAATGCATAGTAGCTTAAAGCTACAATGGCCTATGCAATGGCATCCGCGCATTCGGGGTCAATTCATAGTTTAAATTAATTTGATATATTTGAAATCGACAAAAGTTTTAACAAAGAAAAAATGAGTCAATGTAAAAAATTCGACAGCTGAAAGCTTTGTAGCAGTTAAAAATAATTGTAAGTTTCAGCTGTTATAAAAATAATTTCGAGTAAAACACGAATCAGAAAGTTCGGATCTGTCATGCTGTCTGTTTTTTATTTGTATTCCGTATGACGAAGTTCCGAAAAACGAGGAATGTCACCCAGACGAATCCTCGAAAGTGACCCAAATCCTGCGTAAACCATTCAACAACGTTGTGTGGTGACTGGTAGTAACGTTTTTGGCTCTTGGCTGTGCGTCTGGTTATTCTTCATCGACGCGAAGAGTTAGTCATGAAGAGTATTCAGCCTACCTGCTGAAGGGCCAGTCAAAGTTTGCCCTCGTGTGTAGGCCTATTTTTTTGTTGGACTCTGTCTCAGATTCGTTAACCCTTAACATGCTTCCGTCGGATCGTACTCTTGAATCATAAACTGTGTTCCAGTGACACCCGCTAAAACGAAGTTCCCACACACACAAGCATTAACTGTCTACATTTACCCGCTCTTATTGTTTACCTCGATCTGTCTTAGAACTCGTTAACCCATATCAGTCTCCATCATCTTCCTCCCTCTCTCCGCTTTTCCTCCAAATTACCCCCTATTTTCCCTGACAGTGATTACCCTACTGCTGTTATGTTTGTTCCATAAATAATCCAGCGGTTAATGGCGGGAAACATGACCTGCTTCTCCTGCTTATCACTTTAACTTTCCGGAATGGTACTTCTTCGTAACGTCTTTTTTCCTCGTACCAGAGATAAAGTACTTTGTGTGGAGTTTGGCGGCCGTTCAGTCAGGACGTTGGAAGAATACAAAAAAAACAATATCTATTTATTTCAAAAGGATTCATTTTCAGGATTCAACAACTGTACTAAAAAAATTCATGCTGGCTTGACGACCGGTTACAAACAAAGCACATACGTGCTTGAAAAATGCAACCAGTACACATTTACTACCATATTATATAACTAATGAAACCTTCACTAAAATAAACGAAAAATTAATTAATTTGTCCTCAGTTTCCGCTGCTTGACTGGGCAGAGCCAAAAAAGGGCAAAAAATTCGTAGGTTCAAAACGAAACAATGACAAAATATTTTTCGAGAAAACTTCTCATGGCAATTTCGAAAAAAAAAACTATGCTGCCAGGCCAAAGCAACACATCCCTGTTGCACTAGCTGAAATTGTTTACACTCAGGGGCCCAGAGGGGAACCTTCAGTCAGGATCATTGGACTAATGTACACTTCACGACCCGGGCACCGGCCGGTATGTTGCTCACACAATAATCACAACCCACTCCCTCTTGATAGCCTTTCTTAACCTCCAAGTCGATTGTATCAATGTGTTTGTAATGCTCGACTAGGTCACGACCTCCCTTACTCTGTCACTTGAATCCCATCAACAACAATGTTTACTCTTCCATAATGTACAGTCCAGTCCCTAATCTAATCGCCGGATCTCGGCGTTCATGAGACAATATTTGACCTTACAAAACGCAATCAAAGTAATGGCCCTTAGATTTCCCATCCGTCCGTACGTGCGTGGCTCCCCTAATCGTCCGCCGTTACTTGCACACTTACTTGTCCAGATTGCGGGATAAGTTGACAGCGTCACGTTTTCGGGTAATACCGCCCATAGGAATTTTCCCATTTTGGACCTCACAGCGTCTTTCCCTGGAATTTGTGAGTTAGGGAATTCTCTTAGGGCCTCGCGGCAAGGTGAGTGGTAAGACAAGTTACGATGTGGATGTGCCAGGGTTAGCGAGGTCTCGTCGGATTAGGACCGTAATAAAAGAAATGTACTATGCTCTAGTAAAGATGATGCCTGTCGGAGAAATTTCTACCAAGTACGGGACATTTTTTTTTACCGTTTGTGAGGACTTTTTTTCTTGTGGATCGTCCGGCATTCGGCTCCGAGTGCCACAGTCGCTTTTCCTTCTGTCTGTCTGTCGGCCCGGACACGCGGTCACCCGACCGGATATCGCGTGTTTAAGTACTTCCAGACGGGCTAGGAATATGAAACTTTTCTAGCTTCTTGGTCACCTGACCAGACTGAGTTGGAAAATGTCTTTTCCCAGATCCGATCATCCAGGGGAGAGCTGAGGGAGGGGGAATCCCTTATATCGGGGCACGCATAGCTTTGAGCGCACGTGTCTCAGACGTACTTATTTCAGATCAAGACCGATCTGACAATTGTCGGAGGAGTTGGAGGAAGGGGCGGAAATCTTGGGGCACGCTTAGAGATGATAGGTATAAAATAATGTGGTAGGCTACCAGTATTTTCATTCAGAACAGAACGGACTAAAGAACAAAGAGAGAAGAAGCAGGAAGAAAAAATTAAAGGAGATACTTGTATGGCATAGACAAAATGTATGCACATGTGCAGTATCCAGAACGGTCACACACTCGAGAACTACAGAAATGTTTTAGCCAGTGATGGTGGAAGGATCGGGATGGGAGTTGGTGGGAAGGACGAACACAGGCTCTAGATGAATCATTTCTGTGAATCATATCTAGAACAAGGCTGGATCCGGGCGGTGTGTGGGAAGTTGGAGGAGGGTCCGAGAAATCTTGTGGTATGTATAACCTTTCTCAAAATAGTTGCCCCATTCAAAATGAATTTGAACGACGACAAGAGCAGACCCAAGATGTTCCAGTTACAGTACGGGACCAGTTCCAGTCCTGTGGGGGAGTTGGAGGAGTCCTGGATGAGGGTTCCAGAAAGCTTTTGGAACGCTTATTTCTAGAGCGAGTGATCAGAGTCACCGATTTACGTTCCGGATTAGGACTGGATCTGGGCAACTGTGCGGCAGTTCGGGGGGGGGGGGGGGGCACCTGAAATCTTGTGGAACGTCGAGGTTGGAGAAGGTCGGGATCTTTTGGGAAGAATAAACATAAGCCCTAGATGTATTATTCATAGAACTGGCCCGGATCGGGGGGAGGGTTGACTGGGGGTTTCGGGGTAGCTTAAGATTATTTTTGTCAGAGGCGTCATTTCGCAGAAACCTAAGGGGAAGGCTGCAACGGTGTCGTCCCGGGGGGTTCCGGCTAAAACCCCCCCGGCGAAAACCCCCCGGACAAAACCCCCCCGCCAAACCCCCCCCGGCTAAAACCCCCCCGTTACCAAACCCCCCCCGACCAAAACCCCCCCGGTACCAAAAACCCCCCGACCAAAACCCCCCCCGGTACCAAAACCCCCCCGCATAAAAAAAGACGGGTTTGCAAGAGTAGAGTAACTGGTAGGTAGAGAGTAAGAGTAGAATAAACTTCTTTCGCAAACTTGACTCTACAAGAGTGTCTGAAGTACAGTGGGTATCAGAGCAATGATAAACAAAGGGAGTGTAAGGCGAAGATGAAGGCTGACCAAACACCCGCATTCAACTGAAGCTGTTGTCAGTGAGGTGTTAGATGTGAATGATCAAATCAAAGCCAGTTCCACTCTGTGTAACGATCCCCCCAACAAATCCTTTCCCAATGCCTCACCCTTCTTGGCGAGGGAGCTGCACTTTCAAGATAGTCCCAGGAATATTCTACCAGCTCTTCACCTTACTCGTGCTTGTCAATGGTAGAACTGTCACATGGTTGTTCGTTTTGTTGCCCAGTAAATCCCAGTCTTAATATGTGTGTGTCTAAGGATTCGGGGGGGGGGGGGGGGGGGGTTCGCCGGGGGGGTTCGGGGCGGGTTTCTATTCTTCTCTTTCTCTCTACCTACCAGTTACTCTACTCTTACATACCCTTCTTTTTTATGCGGGGGGGTTTTGGTACCGGGGGGGTTTTGGTCGGGGGGGGGGGTTTGGTACCGGGGGGGTTTTGGTCCGGGGGGTTTTGGTAACGGGGGGGTTTTAGCCGGGGGGGGGGGTTGGCGGGGGGGTTTTGTCCAGGGGGGTTTTCGCCGGGTTTTTTTTCGCCTAGACCCCGTCCCGGGATCCCTTCGCATTCTTTAAAGACCTAATCCAATCATTCTGTTTAACTTCTCTTACTGATCGCAAGCCACCAGTTTATTTAGATTTGAACTTGATTGCCGGGTTGCTGTTTTGGCTCGAGAAAAAACCCACGGAGAACGTCTTCTTTTCCAGATGACGAAATTTTTCCCGTTTGATTAGCAAAGAATTATAAGACTTAATTGATTATTTTTCCTATGTCTTTGTAAGTACCACTGTGGTCTTGGTTTTTTCATTTATTTGTATTTGTAATAAACAGTTGGAGCATTAGATGGAAATTATTATTTTGACCTTGGCTCCCTACGTGCCATAACGGCTGTCTAAGATAATCGGCTGAGATTTAGTCCAGAGCGAATTATTTCAAACCTAGTCTTTTTTTTTAATATGCTCATTGTTTGTCGGTGTTTTTGTGGTTTTTAACATTCATAGTGGCAATAGGGATGGTTATCATTGTGTATGTGGTAGAAAGACCATTTTTTGTGGTCCGCTTTAACGTAAATGTTACTTAGGATGTGACAGTATTTAAATTATAACAACATAAGAACGAAAAGTAGACAGTAGATTCACAAAGACCTAGTATTTTTAGTGGAGTGTTCCTTGGAACAGTCCACTCTTGCGAGCGCTGAAGCAGCTTTCCGTTTTCAGTTTTTATGGCACTTGCAGCTTCGCTCAAGTGCCATATACCGATCGCTTTTCGGTCTGTCGGTCCACTGTTCTCCAGTTAGGGTACTTCCAGAAGTACTAGGACGGTGAAACTTGGCAGGAATATTAGGAACCCGACCAAACTAACTTGGAAATAGTCACTTCCCCGATCCGACCACCGTGGCGGGAGTGGAGGGAGGGGGAATCCGGAATATTGACGTATTTATAACTTTTGAACGGGGAATCGTATCTTGATGAAACTTGATATTTGGTAAGACCTCGTGTCTCAGATGTGGACCGTGGGGGGAGCGGAGGAGGGGGAATCCGGAATATTGACGTATTTATAACTTTTGAACGGGGAATCGTATCTTGATGAAACTTGATATTTGGTAAGACCTCGTGTCTCAGATGTCACACTTCAAGTCCGGAATGGATCCGGTGACTTTGGGGGGAGTTGGAGGGGGGAACCGAAAATCGTGTGACATGTTCAGAGTGGACGGATCGGGATGAAACTTGGTGAGAAGAACAAGCACAAGCCCTAGATATGTATTCGACAAGACCGGACCGGATCCGAGCACTGTGGGGGGAGTTCGAAGAGGGTTCCGGAATTCCGGTGATCCCGACTTAAGATGCTTAACCATGTTCTAGGACGATGAAACTTGGCAGGCGTATCTGGGATTCTACAATTTGAACTTAAGAACAGTCTTTTCTCCAATTTGACCATCGTGGGGAGAGTGGAGGGAGGGGGAATCCGCAATCTTAAGGTAGGCTACGTCCAACTTTTGAACGGGTGATCGGATCTTAGTGAAACTCGATAATCGTAAAGAATGTATGTATCAGATGTCACATTTCAAGTGCGGACAGATCCGATCAATGTGGGGGATTCGGGGGGGGGGGGGGGGTACCAAAAATTTTGTGACACGCTTAGAGTGTAGCGATTGGGATGACACTTGCTGGGAAGAACAAGCGTAAGCCCTAGATACACGAGTGACAGAACCGGACCGGATTCGGTCACTCTGGAGGAGTTGGGGGGGGGTCCGGAATTCTGGTTATCGCAATTTAAGGTGCTTCTAGATGTGCTAGGACGATGAAGCTTGGCTTGAACATTAGCGTACAAATGATCACAACAAACCCACGATTGGCAAATTCCTACTTTCATCCTTTTACCAAGCCTTGCAAGTGCCATATAAGCTTCCAGCTCTTGTTGGTTTTGGAAAGTGGAAATGGGCCCAAATTGCCGATGAAAAAGTTTTCGACTCGCGACTGGAATTAAACTCTAAGCTGGTAAACTTGAGGATATATATGTCTAGATACGCATTTTGATCCCGACCTCTCACTCACACTCCCGTTCATAGGCAGCTGGGCCCAGATTTTACATTAGTTAATTGTTCGTCTATGACAGGTCTCAAGTTCATCTCTTGTGTACGGAAAGACAAAGATGGACCATACTGTAATTAGAGACCGAATTGGGATTCACGCGAAGGGGTTGCGTTTCTAAGTGAACTACCATATTGTATCCTCGCGTGGAAGGTGTCAGACGAGACGCAATTTGAAAGTTTATGACTTTGACATTAGGGTGTTCGAGCAAGGTAATAAACGAAGTTTATTGGAACAAACCTACAGTGCTCATAGCGAGCATAACTGATTGTATGAGAGATGGCCTGATCCTTGTTCTGAGATTCTTTGAGAACGCAATTGCTAGATTCACGGATAACTATGCAATACGAATATCGAGCGTTATGGAAAGGGAGAAATCTCATTCTTTTACACTGCACGTCTTAGTGCTTGCGCACTTGTTATGGTTAGCTTGGAAAGCCAGGATGCCGCTAATGGCGCCCCTGATTTTATTATTTTAGCAAAACGTGAATAACATATCTATCTTCACTACATTATCTTCAGACGTGAAGATAATGTATATTGTAACACAAGAAAAACTGTAAAGGCTTGTGCTGCAGTTTACAAATAACAACACAACTAACAAGTAATAACCTAAACTTTATAGTTCTCAGCTTTCCACCCACAGCTTATATACATACAACACCAGTACACTGTGCAGTCCCATGATAACAGTCCTATCCTACCCAGTGCCAACATTTTCTGGTATTACTCTGATGTTGAAAGAAAAAAGTTCCAACCGTGCGATAAAAAGTGATAACGCACAGCCAGCCGTGCAATAAAAAGTGATAACGCACGGTTGGTCCGTTCGTCAAGTTCATCGAGCATTTTCCCTCAAGTACTGAGAAATAGAGCCTGATCTCCAAAAAATTAATAAAAGACATCACTTTCAGGAGGAAAAACAAAAAAAAAATAAAAAATAATACAGTAAACAAAAATGTTGGAAAACGTTGTAGAAAAGTCTATAGAAACTGAAAAAAAAATGTTGCTTTCCTAGCCAACCTGGGTTATATCTTGTTACAGTCACATTCCCACTGGAAATGGAACTTGTCAACTGAAACAGCATTACTTCCAACTTACTCTAACTTGTTTTCCTCTAGTCTCCAAAAGGCAGCTATTGAGCAAATCCAAAAGTTTCTGATAAACATTTCATCATTATTATTTTCATCATAATAAAGACTCAGTGTTGCCAATTTTTCTGATGGAACCTGTGACTTCTGGCCAGAAAAAACAATGATATTTTGGCACCTACGAAATAACGTCTTTTTCACAAACTATTAACAAGAAATCTCGCTATATCATCTTCACAGTTATGCGCCTCAACTTGTATACTTAATTTTTGTATTTATTGCTAAGGAGCCAGTCGCAGAGTTCTTGCTCACTTTGTCGAAGAAACGAAAATGTATGATACATTGCAGAACCATTGCACCGGTTTGAGCTTTATCAGTTCTATCCCTAAGAATCCGCCGCTAGATGGCACCTACTTCGCCACAAATGAAATAGATGGCGTTGAGTCGTTTTGACATTTCAACAGTAAGCTAGGATTGCAATTTCACTAATCAGAAATCCAGAAAAAGACGCTGCTCAACCAGCCCTTCAGCGACAACCTTGTGAAGGTAAAAGATAGTTGATAATGACAAACGGATATATAATTTCCCGAAACAACATCCTACTATCCCTTGCTGTTTTGCGTTACTAGCTACTAGCAACGTTAGCATTAATTTTTAAGAAAAGGTTGAAATAAAACAGTTGCTTTTTTACCGAATTTCCGCCAGGAGGTATCGTGGGGCTGCACAGTGTACTAGTGTTATAATCATTATCGCCCTTGCTTTTCTTCGGGCGATAGCGGAAAATTTTGCCTTTGGGCAGCATGATAGGCAGATATCACCCTCGCTGGCGCTCGGGCGAAATCAGCCTATCATGCTACCCGCGGGCCAAATTTTTCCGCTATCACCCTCGGCAAGGGCGATAATAAAGGTTAACTTCAGACATCGAGGTTGATATCGGAAAATAACACCGAGACGGCCATTGAAAATAACCTATCCGAGCCGAAGGCGAGGTAGGTTATGACAAATATCTACCGTGCCGAAGGCGAGGTTGATATTTTGAAATGGCCGTTGAGGTTGTTATTCTGATATGAACCGAGATGGAGGTATGTTAACTATTATAACTTTTTCGAACAGAATATTTTTCATAGGTAGGACTTATTCTTCTTTTGTTGTACTCTTTCCCTAACGGGGTAGGGAATTTTATTTTAGTGAAGTAGCAACCCAACCTACTAAAATGACTATTGTTGGGACCCAAGCACTTCAGTTTCTACCAATGGTCTTCCACTTTTTTCGCGATTCAGATGCCATCTAGCGGCATGAAACCTACTACAGATCTTCTAAAACGACTCCGCTAGGGGTCGTTGCGAGTAAACGTAAACAAACATAACCACGTGTTGACAAGAAAACAGACAAAGAAAGTGTTCAGTGCTGAATCACTAGCTCTTGGAAAGCAAGGGATAGTAGTATGTTGTTTCAGTTGACAATTTGTATTTTCAGTGGAAATCTGATTGTGACAAAGTATGACTTAGGGCATAGGTTGGTTGTCTAAGAGAGTAAGATGTTCTGTTTTTTTTTTTCAATGCTGAATAACTAGCTTTTGGAAAGCAAGGGATAGTAGGATGTTCTTTTAGTTGAAAATATCATTTTTTAAACTTTTTATTTTATTTTATATTTTATTTTTTAAACAGTCTTTGATTATTTTTTATGATTTTTACTGTAAGTATTGTTTTTAATTAAATTTTTTGGAGGTCAGCTTCTACTTTTCAATATTTGAGGAAAAGTGCTCGATAAATACACTATTTGAGGAAAAGTGCTCGATGAACTTCTACGGAGGCTGATACGGCTTCGTATCATCCTCTGTGGAGGCTGATACGATATCGTATCAACCTCCCACAAATTTATTGTCATAATAGGAAGGACATAGGACATAGGAAGATATACATTACATATCTGTTCGAGAAAATTTATTATATAATAACGAAATATACAATCAAAATCCAGAATAAGACAGTCTAGGAGGAAATCTGGATTTTTAACTCGTTTCCAAGTTTCAGCCCTCGCTCCAAACCATACTTCACAAGAGTAAGAGAAAAATGGAAGAGATACTTATTCCCCCAACACGTATGTATAAATTAGGAGACATATTAATTAGATCGATAATTACCGAGATTCCGATAACTTACCGAGAGACGCGCATTTGTTCTAAAATATTTTAATGCATGTCGAAGTTATGTAACATGATGTTTCCCATCTCTTTTCCACTTCCCAAATACAGGAGCCTTAGGCTCCCTTAGGAACTGGTAATATACTGTTACCTTAGGCAGTGAGTGTTTACTTCGAGATTACTTAGGCCTTGTGTGCACACGGCTCGAATTCCTGTCAGCCCATTCACAGAATTCTCAGTTCGATTTTCCCCCTTTCATAATTTCCGGTGGGGAGGTTCCAGAGTATGAAAAATTGGGAAGGAAAATAGTGCGAGTGGGAAAATCGTCCAGGACTCCGTTCAATCAATCAATTTATTTAGCAAAATTAGCTTACAGCCAGAAAAGGCAGGGGAAGTCATACGATATACGATACATTTAAAATTTGGATCAAGACATGGAACACCGAATTACAACTCCAAGGGCAGTTACCCCTTCCCTTTGGCGTATGAGCTTGAGCTTGTAGGAGTACGCGAGGGATTGCCCACTCCAAATGTTTGTGTACACCCAAGTGCAGGCCCCTGTAACCGCGAGTTGTGTATCAGAAGTAGCATATTTAGAAGCGGTGGAAGATGAATCGTCGAATTTCTAGCCGGCACCGGTGTTGCCGGCCGTTGCCTGCAAAGAGTGTACACCAAGTGTGTGGTAGTGAGTACCTATCCTTACCTAGGCGACACATGCATTTCTTTGTTAAGACAATTGAACCGTCTAGAGGCTGTTTTGGTGTTTTAAAATGGAGTTTAGGTAGTGGTGCAAGACTCTTATCATGATTTAAGTTTTCTAGGCTGTCAGAAATGATAAAAGAAGAAAAATCCTGGGCCTAAAGGACGCCTCAGACACTTTCTAAAAGTGCGTTAAGTCGTTAACAAAGTTCATTAAGTTGTTCGATACATCTGAGAAAACAACTGTGGGCAAGAAAATTCAACTTAAATTAACTGTTAATGTTAAGTTCATACGGTTGACGCGAGGGTGTGCCAGAAGTAGTTTAGATAAATTTGAATATGTGGATCGGGAAACAAAAATATACTGATATCATGATATTTTGTATCAACGAATGTTTTACTCATTCGAAGCATGTCCGATTCGAAAACCTATTGTTTCAGTCGGATTCCGGCCAAACTATTCATCTTGGCCACTTACATGGAGTTTACCACTGGTTTTTTTCATCTGTTTCCATGTTGGCCATGTAATCATATAGGAAATTTTGGGTTTTCTGAGACGAAAAGTAATAGTTTATTTTTATCCGGTACGTTTTTCAACGTTATGTCGACATCCTGTAGTGAGTTTCAGAATCATTCCGTTATTCCTAGTCCGTTTTTGGGCATAAAGTTAATCCTATTCCGTATTCCTGCCCAACTATCCGACAACTTAACCATCAAAGGAATCTCTCAGTTTTCTAATCTCAAAAAGAAGATATACTTTTTTTTTCGGTCGACACTTATTACTTAGCCCTTTTTAAGTGAAATATAATTTTTACTGCTTTCCCCTTTATTTCTTTTCCGGTGATATTTCCACCTGCCTTCCGTTACCTTTGTCTGTCATATTTGATGATTAATTAATGCTGTTCTAGCGTGAGGTCGGATATTTTCATTTAAAAGGTCGGAAAAAACTTCGGCACGTAAAATCGGGGGGGGGGGGGATAATTCTGTTTCTATGATTGTTTCCCGGACTTTAATAGTCTGCATCTGGGACCGATGCGGAACTTGTTTCCAATCTTGAAATGAGGACGATGGAGTCGTGCTCATTAGACCTTTTCGTGACTTGGATTCGTGAAATGAAGTAATCTGTGTGTTTTGTGGTCTCAAGGGAGTTTTCCATATGCTTGCCCTCTCATCCATTTAAATTTAACTGAAAACCCATCTAGTTTTTGGGATCCCAAAACGTTAGTGACGGATACCTATGACATCGCAAAAGTTGTCCGTCTGTCTGTAAGCACGATAACTCTCGAAGGGATTGAGATATTTTGATGAAACCTGGCGGGAGGATTGGTTGGGTCAAAGTACAGGTCAAGTTCGAAGATGGGCTCTGTAGCCCTATATTTGAGGGTGGGGGAGGGGTTTCAAATTAAGGGGCAGACAAAATATTTTTTGAAAGCTTTTTAGATAGTTGATTTAGGGGTAAGGAGACACGCTGAATCCGAATAGAAAGAGAAAGTTTATTTGAGCCCTACGGCCATACACAACATGATGTATTGATACAACACTGCACATAACACATACTCAATATAAAACAATACTTATTTTCTTCCACTAGGGCTCGACTGAGCCTCTCCCGCCTTTTCCACATAACGTGCCATTTTGCATATGGTTCCAGGCTTCGAAGACCTCAGGATATCAGAAAGTAGCACCAACCGATGGTCCCCCCAAATTTCATCCCTTAGACTTTCAAACTCCTGGCACTCCATGAGGATATGGGCTAAATTATTGTCCTTATATGAAAGTTATTTTCTCGCCGGACAAGTAGTTTGTCCGGAATCTGGCGAAAACCGGAAAATTTGTTAAAAGCAAAATTTGTCTTTGAAGATGATTAGATGTTCGATTTAGGGGTAAGAAGACATGCTGAACACGATGGTGCAAACCATTTTCTCGCCGGACAAGTAGTTAGCCCGGAATCCGGCCGAAATCGGAAAATTTGTTAAAAGCAAAAGTTTTACTTGAAGTTGATTAGATGTTCGAATTAGGAGTAAGAAGACATGCTGAACACGATGGTGAAAACCATTTTCTCGCCGGACAAGTAGTTCGCCCGGAATCCGGCTGAAACCGGAAAATTTGTTAAAAGTAAATTTTGTATTTGAAGTTGATTAGATGACTGATTTAAGGGTAAGAAGAGACGCTGAATCTGTATATGACAATCGTTTATGACCCGGACATATAGTTCGTCCGGAATCCGGTTGAAACCGGATTTTTTTTTTAAGTTAAAGTTTTATTTGAAGTTGATTAGATGTTCTTTATAGGGATAAGGAGATGCGCAGAATTCGTTTCTGAACCATCTTTTCTTGGCTGGGCAAGTAGTTCGCTCGGAATTCGGACGCAACCGGAAGTTTGGCGGAAGTAAAGCAGGAAGTTTCGATCAGTATCGTCAAATAGATATGGCTTATACAGGTATATCTGAACTTGATTTTCTCAGATGATTAGCCTGGCGAAGACTGGATCTGGCGTAGACAAGACCTTGTTGTCTGGGTCAAATATTAAATTTTTTGGATCCCATCGAAAACTTTGGTCTTGTATCTTGAATCTGAATTTACTGAATTGTTTTGACTCAGTTGAGGGTGTCTCGTGATCGGTGTCATGTACTGACAGTGAAGTGGCGAAATGGTTCCTCTACGGGCAGGCGCAACGCAGTTGTAGCCGTGCTCGTCCAGACCTGGCGTGCTCTCATTGGCTGAAAATAGACAAAATGGCTGCTACGATATCCTTCGATTCACTTATTACTACGGCCGTATGACCCACCTTCGAGAGGTACCTATATGGACAACGTCTTGACACGATGACAATCACAGTTGGACATCGGAGTTTCTATTTGTATATATATATATATATATAATCGTTTACTAAGAAAAGTAGCCTAAATAGCTAGGAAAAGTAAGCCAACCTATATATCTTAAAGGACCCCTCTTGCTTCTTCTGCTTTTTACAATATATCTAGCTCCCATACAGAATTATAAGCTTCTAAAATCCCCACCTTTCTCCATTGTTTCGTTTTGTACCTACGAAATTTTAGCGCTTTTTTGGCCTTGCCGAGTTTTGCCCGTCACACAACGAAATGTTTGCCGGGATCATCAACGCCTGCTGACAACTCTCTCACACATAAGGATCTGAGAAGCTTTTGTTTATTACTTCTTTTATTTGCTTAGTTTCCACACTTTTGAACCACGGCGCGATCAGTTTTCGAATGTTTTGCGCCCAGCCGCCGCGTCGGAGAGCAGGAAGGCTGGACGTAGTCGACAGGCGCTAACAAGAAAATCGCTAATTTCAGATGGAAAATAATGGTATTTTCGAAAATGTTTTTTTCTGATCCATTTCATAGGGAAAATATTATTTCTAGTAAGAGCTGTGCTTTAACCACTCTTTCCACCCACCTTATTTTTCTTTAACAACTCATCTCCAGTCGGCTGTACTGCTTCTTTGTCAAGCCGGGGTGGCATAACATATTTCAGTATTTTGTATTTCATCGAGGACACGGGTTTTTATCATGTGACATAGCGAACGACATGATAAATACTGCTATATGTATGGCTACAGACGAATGTGTTTTGAACTCAGATAATGAAACCGTCAGGGCGTTCGCGATCTGGCCCAGGTTATACGTTAGCCCGCCTTATGCAAAAAGAAGAAGGTATTGCTACGTATTAACGAATAGTTTCTGAACCCACTGTACGAGTCTTGTATTCCGAGTTTTCCTTGATGAAACTTTTTAATGAGAAATTCCCACAACTAGTTTCTGGCACCAAAAATCCATCTCTGCAGCGAATTCAGTTTTCGCCTTTAGATCACTTGATCGCGGAAAGTTTATTTCAGGCTATCACCACCACTACAAGCATCCTTTCACCGATAAAATGGATTTGTAATCAATATAGATGTGTATATAGACGGGAGTCAATCTAGGAACTTTTTGGCAATTCTCGCGTTGCGATCTGTTTCGGACGGGTGAAAAGGGTTCGGGGAGGAATGGACGTAATCGGGGAACATAGTGTCTTAATTCAGCATTGAGCTTGCAAATTGTTTGAACAGACTACCGACTATTTTTGAGGTTTTAATATTTCGTGGTTGACATACGTAGATGGTGTCCTATTGTAAAGCCGTTCTCTAGTTAGTCTCCAAAGAAGTCCGGATCTCATGGCAAGGTCGTTGGAACTTTGGGGTTTGAGATTGAAGCCTGATGAATGTGAATTTCTGGTTTAGTCGGATAAACCAATGGTTTGGGAGTTACGGCGAGTAGTTTACATATTTAGGCCTTGCTTTCGATACCACGATCCAGGCTGCCCAGCCTTGTCGTCAGACGTATAGAGTACCGGTTGCGCACCCGTTATGTGTACCTCACAGAGTTTATATCACTTAAGACTCTCGCCAGAATTTTGAACACCGTGGTTCTTCCTCAGATACTTTTTGCCCGAGACAATAGATAATGATCACGGCTCTTTTCGATCGTTTCTAGCCCATCTTGGTCCTTCTTAGTGCGATTTGTCTTGTTAGTTCCTCGCGTACTTCTCTTACTTGCGATGATGATGATGAAGTTTTATCTACGGAACAAGAGGGAGAAAAAGAGAATACAGATGAAGAAACGGAAAAAAATACACTGAGCTTTCAATAATGTAGTAAATGCACAAGATACAAAAATAAACATAAAAAAGAAAATGGACTAATCGGGTCGAAAAATATTCTTCGTAGATGGAATGCGGAGAAATGGCCAAGGGCAGAAACCTGAAGATCCTGGGAAATTGAAGATAACTTTGCACATAGATTAGAAACTCCTAGGAAGGTAGAAGAGAAAATTACAGTATTTGAAGTAACAAGTCCTGGCGCATTTTAAATCTTTTCGTCTCTGAATACCAAAAATTCTGGAAAGGTTGAAGACAGTGGGAGAACAAAAACTATTATATAAACTGCCAAGGGCTTTTCTGTTACACCTTCCTCTAGTCTGAAGTCTGAACTGTTTATCCATATCCGACACGGATGAATCGTGAACAACGGTGGTTTAGATTTTCTAGGGCGAAAGCTTATGCACACAGTTTTAGATTTGTTAAAAACAGTATCAAATTCAGAAGGAAAACCTTCACAAAATTTAACAGTTTGTTCGAACTACCAATACTAGTAGCAAGCATAACAAGGTCGTCAGCATAACTTAAATTGTTAGCACACTGCGACCCAATATGGCAACCCAGCCCTGATTTAGTTAAACGTCGGTTAAGCTCATCAACAGTACACAATGTAAAGTAATGCAGAAAGGACACCGCCCCGAAGAACGCCAGTACTTACACTACGGGACGGGCTTAGAGCTTTAAAGTTTAACTGAAAAGCCAACTTATTTTTGTGTCATTTAGTTGAATACACTGAATTATTTGGATTCTGCAAAGGGATTTTTTTGTTTTCCACTATCTGCTCTAGTTATGACGTTCAGAATATCTGCGGCCGTCCCCACAGCGAAAATTCTACTATGACGCTGGAAATTTTTATTTAAACACAAACAAGGCTTTTCAGTGGGCAGTGGCGATATTGGTGAAGATTGCTTAGTGCCTGAACAAAAAAAAGTCATAAATATTTCTTGTAAGGCATAGCCTACAACAAATTAGAGTTACCACAAATCACACGGAAATTCCACTATTTGAAAATCGATTATCCCTGAATAGCGGAACAACCAAGTAACGCATTTTCAGCGGGTCTTCAAGTCAATTTAAGTGAATAAGTGATGAGGTAACTAGATTGTCCTATCCCAGTCCTTTTTGGTTAAACTTTAAGTGTGCAGCTCTCCTTGGTCATAGCAGGCGACGGACCAATTCGTACAATGAGTCGAGAGCGGTAGCGAGGAGGGGTCGTGGAAACCTCCAACGGGCTCGATGTGCTCAGCCATGTTTTATTTTTGACCTCCGCGGAAGTTCTTGCAGATGGGCAGTGGGGTGGCCAGTAAGGCCTTCTTCGCTAGTGGGGATTCGTCCATTCTGCTCACGTTTCGGCGTCTCTTTACTGTGATTCTGTGTCATGGTTTGGACCGTCGCTATATCTTTTTTGCTGAGGTGGTCTCAGAGTGCCACTCCCAAGATTTCTTAGTAAAACACATAAAGTGATGGTTCCCCGACAGCTTATCGGACATTTTTCCGACTCGTAAAGGAGAGGGGATCTGAAAATGTCTTCATAAACCCTGACCTTTGTTTTCCGACTGATGCCTCTAGGATTCAGGAAAAAAGTCCTATATATGTCGCGTAGGATCAACATATATAAAATACCTTAATACCCAGTCAGACGAAACCAATATTTGATCCGCCGTTTGTCGATTCACCCTGCACTGATGACAATTGAAAATTTGTCCTAACAATTGTCTCCTCCTGTTGATCGTTGACCAGTTCACCACCCCATTGGCCTAATTCTCATTTGTCTGTGAACATGTTTGAAATGCGTGTCTTTAGTATGTATTTTTGTTTGTGATTTTTGATACTTTTAATATTTTACTGCACTTATGCCCTCGAGCAGTGAGTTTTAAATTTTTCATTCGTTCATTCACATGCAGCCCCCTTTTTAGCTGATCGAAAACTTACGTTAGTTCCGTGTGCCTAACGCCTTGGAAAAGCCAATGAAAAGGGACAACATTTCCATCAACTTAGTCGGAGTTTGTGTCTGCTGTTTAAGACTTCGTCATGAGCTAGAAGAATTGCTGCAGTTTGACATTTTTAGTCAGTGGCCCCTCTCTTTTTTTCCTGGAAAGGAAAGGTAACCCTGATCTGTCTTTCTGAATTGAAAGGGGAGAGGAAAGGGGGGATGGGTGTACAGTAACTGTTCCATCTTACTGATGGATTTTCGGTATATATAGGGGTTCTTCTTTCAGTGTTTTTCTTTTATCTTAACATATTCTAGAAAAGCAATACGAAAATATAACCATGGAAACTGGAGAGATGGGGCGGTGGGAGGAAGGGGCTGGGGTTCTGGAGCCTTTTCGGAATCTAAGGATGCACGGATAATCACAGAGTTGAAATTACTTCCGGCAAGAAATAAAAAGTTATGTCAGTAGATTTGGATAAGTTTGTTTCTTTGTCATGCTTTTATGGTATCGATTCCTGGTATCCTGAAATCTACATACCCCAACTTGATCGTGGAAGTTTGTGAACGTGTAGGCAAAATTTTCAATAGAACACCCCTACAGTATCATTTATTTTTATTTTCAAACGGCTTATTTGTGATCAATAGTAAAATGTGTAAGGAGTATGACGAAGCTCTCAAAGCCCCGATTGTCTGGATACAAAAGTCCATTCTACTCCAAAGCGGAGCGCCCTAGCTCCGCTTTCGAGTTAAACTGGGACAGACGTCTCACAAACGCCTGGGTTGACCGACAATAACACCAGTTGATGTTTTGCTTTCGCCGGGTTTTGACCGAACAAATTTTGAGTGATAAAGAAGAGTTAGTGGTTGGGTTCTTGGATAGTCTATGGATTGTAGATAAGAGAGATTTTCTGTAGAGATGATTGTAGAGTAATTCTACATAGATATAAAGAGATACTATGTGGAGATCTTTCTGAAAACAGTCTATGGATTATCCAAGACCCCAATGACTACAATTTGTGAAGAAGGTGCGAAACAATATCGCACGTTGTAGGAAATTCTACAGTGATTGTGATACAGATCGATCCACGGAGCATGGCTCTCCGAGTCCCTACGATTTTCGGCTTCGACATAGCTCTCGGAGCCCGGATGAGTATCGGACTCGACATTGACCGCTCTCGGAGCCTTAGAAGTCGTTCTAGGAACGTTGGATTTTGCCCACGGAGCCCAAGAAAATGCTCTCGGAGCCTTATAAGTCGTTCTAGGAACGTTGGATCTTGCCCTCGGAGCCCAAGAAAATGCTCTCGGAGCCTTATAAGTCGTTCTAGGAACGTTGGATCTTGCCCTCGGAGCCCAAGAAAATGCTCTCGGAGCCTTATAAGTCGTTCTAGGAACGTTGGATTTTGCCCACGGAGCCCGAGAAATTTTTAAAAATGGTTAACAAAGCCTTCTCTGAACCCCTGGGAATTGGAAATAGCTACTGGAATGGCATCTCAGCAAAGGCTGATAAAATGTGTGCCCCAAGTCCCAAAATTTGGGCTTCTGTCTTCACGAGTTAAACAGAGAGACGTTTAGACGCTTTTAGCACAGCGGACAATTGTCCACACAGCTTTCGCTGTATTCTGGAGGCAGCACAGAAGGTTGTTGAGCTTCAAGATGAAAAATTAAAGGAAAAGGTTATTAAAAAACCTAACTGGCGCAGTTCATACTGTGTAAGGGTTTGGAGTTATTGATTATGATCTTAGTGTAAAGTGACGGTACGTCATCAAATTGAAAGTGAGCTCGGACTCTACTGTAGCATCAGCCCTTTGCGCTGCTCAACTTAATGTCACAGACTGCCTGTTTGATAATAATGTTGGATATCGTCAATGTCGCTGGCAGTACGAGACCCCCTCCCTCCCCACAACTACCGGAAGAGGCAAGGCCAGGGCCGCTAAGACAGGTTCAGATTCCAAAACGCCTAAAAACGGGACTGCGAGTAACCGTTATGTACCCTATAGAACATACCCTGAACTTGTTTTCCATGATTTTCTCGTATTTTACTCGGCAGTCACAACTTTTGGTTGATAGCTTTAAAGCTGGGAGAATCAGTGGGTGTATCATCAGTGGGTTCATTGGAAGCCAGTGAACTGTACTGATGCGAATTTTGAGTATAGTATCTTTAGGATACAAGATACAACTTGAGACAGAAGTTTCAGTTTGGCTGAAATGTAAGCGAAAAAGAACGAAGTTGATCTATTGTTGCCCAAACAGGTTAATGTCCGAGTGTCTGATTAAACGACAAAGGAAGTGCTATGTACTTCTCTAGTACCTATACACGGTCAAGGTAATGGTTCTTCCAGGTTCAGTGAATCTCGAAGAATTGAACAAAAGCGTCAGGTATTACCATTTTTAAATGGAAAGCTTTCAGATTGCTGTTCTGCTAATGAGAAAATTCGGTTTCACGTCCTCTGTGGACCTGGTTGATTTGTTAATACATTATGCCCTTATGCCCTGTTTCTTTAAGACCAGATGTGGCTTTGTTTTGAACTAGAATGCCCTTATGTGTACACCTGCATTCCAAATGCGAGGCCAAACTTGGCCAATCAGTGGCTCCAAGGTTGTTGACAAACCTAGAAACCTGTTTTTTTTTCAACCCTCCGTGGAAAGGGTCATTGTCGGTCGTCGACTTGGATGACTCACTACTTCTTTGGGAAGTTATTTCACGATTGTCAAAACAGCGTTTGGGTTGCAGTTAAATTGTTTTCAAGTTGGTTTGTGATTCACCCCGAGTTTAGTCAGTTTTGTTACCAATGCAGAGGATATTATTTTTGAAATTCGTATTGGGTTCAAGATACATGCTCATTTCTCTGCCGGAACGGAACAGTTGAAAAGTTCCCAGCAGTTACAATAGGCCCATTATTCGACCGGAAAACTTAGTTTTCTTAGGTATAGCTCTGAAAAACGCGCGAGGCGATATCAGAGCAAACGTTATCCTGACAGCTGTCGTGTGTTTCGAGTTTCAATGGTGGCCAGGCATTCCTGATCATTCCGCTAAGTCGATCAAATTTAGGCTTGTGGATAAATACTTGTGTACATAAGCATCAAAATACGATGGGAACTTTGAGTATTCCATGAAAACATCTGCAGACGAATGTTCAGTCGAATAAAAGCAGTCTATCGAGACTGAAAAATTGTGCGTACCATATAAAAGGCAAACATTTCAGGCTGCGGTCGGACAATACCATTACATTAGCATATATAAATAAAATGGGAGGTTCCCTATTCTTAATTATGTGATGATTTCGCAAACAAAATCTGGCAACTAGTGTTCCTTGAATGTGAGGGATATCGCAAGAACATATCCTTGGGACTATTAATCTCGCTGATAAAGCATCAAGAAAATTTGACGCGGGAAGAGAATGCAAATTGGATTCAGGAATATTTGAGATTTTGAATTTTTGTTGCCTCAGTCCGTGGAGATTTTTGTTTGCAACAAGATTGAACTTTCCAGTCAACCCATTTCTTTTTTGGAAGCCAGATCCGGAATGCGTTTTAGTAGTTGGCTTTTCAATGTCTTTGAGCTCTCGTTTTTTCTATGCGTGTCAACACCTTGCTTTTGAACACCCTTCAGAAGATCGATGCAGATCAGGCAACTAGCATATTGATTTTCAAATTGGACCACTCAAGTCTGGGGCCCCCCGTTACTCAAGATTATAGTAGGTCGCCTTATTCTGTTACCACATGGTACTTCAACTGTTTCTTTGCCGCCCGTTTTAAGATATGCGGTTGGTGCCATCTCCGCCAAGGCCTTGACCCCCAGGCCCCAATGATATTCCTCTCAAACGATCGCTGTCATCATGGATGCTGGCGGCTATCAACGAAACTCCAGTTCATAGTTTATATTGGAAAAATGGGTAAATTATTGTGAGAAGAACAGAATCAACTTCTTGGAGTCAGCTCTGCCGGAGCTCCTTTGGGAGACGCTAATTTTCCTGGCAGAGCTATATAAAGCTCAATACGGTGAGAAGTGCTTTATCGGCATTTTGAACACGCCTTGACCTATTTGTTTAATGCTATAACGTAATCACCAGAAAATGCTCTCCCCAGGTTTTCCAGCGCTTGAAAAGTTAATCGCCTACATGATCTGTTCAGATTACCAGCTTGGGATATTGAAGGCTTTCTGCTAAATCAACTTACACAAAATTAGAGGTTTGGCTGAAGGAGTACAGTTCTTGGCCACTTTCACAGTAATATGTTTCACAAGGAAGATGGGAGTTTTGTCTTTCGAGTTAATGTTTTATTAAACACGACGAAACCGGGTCACCATAAATCTGCAGTTTTATTTCGGCCATTTCAAGAGCCTTCATTGTGTCTAGTTAGACATCTGCGTAAATATTCGTATGGAATAGTCGTATAAATAGTCGTAAAAAGTCGTACTGTGAATAGTTAGGATTGACATATCGCAAACTGCATAAAATAGCACCGAAATCATCCGTTTCCAGGAGGATAAGAGAAGTTCTGGCATTTGCGGGAATATATTCCAGCATTTATGATGCTCATAGCACCAGGTGCGCGATGGCAGTTTAAACAAGAGATGTCGATGTTGATCAAATTGTAAAATATATCGGCTTGATCAGTGTAAAAAATTTGACACGCTTATTATTATGCCGATTTAACCTGGCCAGGGGTTATCTGCTTTTTGATTTGTTGTTTTATTTGAGAAATGATTAGTAACAAGCCTTTATATTGGAACGTAGGCCAATGTACAAAACCTTTGGTATGATATGCACACGTTGCTTGGTTGATATGTGCATTGATTCAGATAGGTTGATGGGTTAATATGTGTATTGTTTCAACCCATGATGAACTTTAAAATCCCAGTTTAACTCGAAAGCGGAGCTAGGGCGCTCCGCTTTGGAGTAGAATTTGTAAATTAAACGAGAACTTACCAAGTTTGAAGTTTGATTGTAATTCTACTCCAAAGATGGAGCGCCAGCGTAGCTGAGAGTTTAACTGCCCACCCGTTCCCCTCCCTTGAACTCTCAGTTTTTTCATCATGGGCACAAACAATCCACATCTTTTATGAACTTTAAATACTGGTGTTATTGTCGGTCAACCCAGGCGTTTGTGAGACGTCTGTCCCAGTTAAACTCTCAGCTACGCTGGCGCTCCATCTTTGGAGTAGAATTACAATCAAACTTCAAACTTGGTAAGTTCTCGTTTAATTTACAAATTAAACACTAAATTTTGGGATCCCATCGAAGCCTTTGGCCTAGTTTTTTGAATAAGTTTTTCAAGCCTTCAGACGCAAATTTGTTCATAGTGCGGAAATACACATCTTATCTCATATTCTTGAACAAACCTGTGTATGTCAAATTGTTGAGATTTATAAACGAAATAAAGAAAAGGTCCGTCCAATTTATTCACTATCGCTTTGAACATCTTTCGGTTTCCAGTTTGAATAGTTTAGATCTAAGGATAAAATGGATCTATTCGGGCTACAAAGAGATCTCAGTGCCGGTAATGAATGTGGAAATTCAGTGAAAAGAGGGGACTTAGCATGCCCTGAAGGAAGGTTCCGAAAGCTATTTGTAGAATGAGTTCGTTACAGTAAAATTCAGAAAAAGTAAGACCGGAAGCGGACTACTTTGAATTTGAGAAGATTGAAAATAATCAGAGGGTTATTGAGTCCTGGATGGAAAGGTCCAATCAGAGAGCTAAATATAAAGTTCCGGCGATCCATAGGGCTCATACGAACTGCGAATCATAGCTGACTGCCCTGAATTTCTTTGCGTGGGCATGGAAGCACTTTTGTTGTCGAATTTCCGTGCAAAGATAGGAAATGTATAGTGTTAAAAACCCAAACAATTCCTTTAAAGTTTAACCGAAAAGGGGTCTGTGATAGGACAGTCTAGTTACCCGTCACTTAAAGAACTTGATTAGCTTGAAGACCCGCTGAAAATGCATTACTTCGTTGTTCAGCTATTCACGAATAATCGATTTTCAAATAGTGGAATTTCCGTGTGATTTGTGGTACCTCTATGCGCTTGTATTTTTGCTGTATGCCTTACGAGAAAGATCTATGTTTTTTTTTTGGTGCAGGCATTAAGCAATCTTCACCAATCTCACCCCTGCCCACAGAAAAGCCGCGTTTGTGTTGAGATTAAAATTTGGTGGGGACGGCCGTAGAAATTCTGAACGTCATAACTGGAACAGATAGTGGAAAATAGAAAAATCCCTTTGCAGAATCCAAATAATTATGTGTGTTCAGTTAAATGACAAAAAAATAAGTTGGCTTTTCAGTTAAACTTTAAATCTGCCTATGTAGTACAGCGTAGTACGAAAATATAGATCATGTGATCTGTAACAGGAGTCATGAACTTGTCTGCCGCAGATGCTGCGTACCTACTAGGTCTCTCCCCGTGGGCTCGTAACTACAAAGTTACGGGATTATACGGCGTTACTGATCCAGTTGTGGCTGTGGACCAACGCCGTGCCGAGTTTGTTTCTTTTCTAGACCGGAGCCACCCATATTATAATGCATATCTTTTTTCTTTCTTCTTCTTTTTTTTTTTCAGATACTCCGTATGGGTATGCCTTGTAGGGTTATTAAAATTATTGATACTTTCAAGGAGGTTGTGAGGCGGTCATAGCTTTTCTGCACCAGCGAATCTTCAAAAGTTCTATCCAGGACTTTAACTGATCCTGTCTTAAGCTTCCTTCATGTAAGGAGTGTTGCCACTATGCTCCGACAATACCTGTGACATTTTTGCTTCTACGAAACACGATCCTGTTTTCCAATAATTAATATGAAATCTCACTTTTTTAGATCCATAATCATATAGTTTTTTATTAAGGTCCTATCGTTTGAAGAATTCTTCCTCGCTGTTTCGAAAGTCGAAAATCGCAGAATTCTTATACCAGTAGCAATACTGGAGTGTCCCTCCTACCACGTTTTAGTGTGCTGTTGCTTTGAAATATAACCTTGCTAAAATAAAGTAAAAACAGAATAAATAGACTAGAACATGTTTAAAGTCCGGTCTTCACCTCCCGGAACTTCCGGAATCTGGGATTCCAGATTATTCTTTGACTTCTTCTGTAAATTGCATCTGGAATATGAAACGGTCTGAAAGTACATCAAAATAATCCGGAAAAAAGGGGCTTTTGAACTTCCAGATTTCCGGAATTTTTAAGTATCACAGTAGAAATTCAGAAAAAATCTCGGAAAATCTGGGAACCCAGATTCCGGAAGGTGAAGACCCGATTTAAGTCTTTTACACAGTGATACAACATTTTGGCCTAGAATGCTGAACGACATCTGGAATTTTTTCGCGGAAGAACTCATTTCAGATGTCACGGACCCTCTGGATAGGATGTTGATGGGGAACGAGGGTGGAACTTCCTAGGTTTATTTAGTGATGCTGTCCTGACTAGCAAATAGGTCAGTCATGTTCGCTTGGAAGGAACCGGAGGTTGTAGGTGGGCATCATCTTGGAGGTTGTGTCATCTAGGTTGTAGCTTCTAAATTTTGGTCGAATGGCATGTGCACTTTCGTGGCCATGGTTCGGCCTTGAAAGGGGGACAGTAGTCCATCTCGTTCTTCTTCTATGGAACCGAAGAAGAACGAATTTTGGAACCGAAGGTTAATTAGTCAATATCAGGCAACGGATATTGTTCTCTCAGTGGAAAAACTAAGTTCAAAATTAACTGAAGAAGCGCCAATCCGTCTTGGTCCTAACAATCGTCTTATCCGCCTCTTTTGCTAAATTGCTATTTCTTTTTCTTGTATTTTGTGTTATTTGTAGTTCTTTGTTTTTTCTCCTTGTACTCCACTTTTTCTCTTTGTAAGTGGGTAAGAAATAAATTATTATTATTATTATTATTGTGCACGACCATCGGATGTGAATCCATTTTGGCCTTTTCCTTCTATTTTAGGTGTAGGCCTATTGTATTTGCTTCTCCAGTTTGGTCGTCAAGTTAAGCCAATTAAGTAGGTTGAAACATGCTATGTATATTCACTAGTGTGGTGGTTGTTGGGATTCTTTTACCCGGAGGAGGTGTTGAAGTTTAGATTTTAGCTGTGTCTGGCTGCATTCGAGAAGAACATATTGCTCTGTTTTCTACAAATTCTTCTCTTAAAGTTCGCAGACGATTCGCCGAATAGCGCGGGCAAAACCGCAGATGATGGCATTATCTTTTGCTTCCTAGGCTTTTTTGTTTGCGATCCAAACAGCAGAAAACAAACCACTTCAGTGGAGAGCATCCATGTTCGAGAGTTGGGGATAATAGTAATAATAGTATAATAGTAACCTTGTAACCCACAACACGATATTTTAGATAAACAAGAGCTGCAAGCTCATATGGCACTTGCAAGCTTTTTAGCTTGTATTCAAGTTATCGTTGTAGGATGTGAATGGATAGTAGTGTGATGGGTTGTTTGGTACTACAGTTACGTTCAAAAGAAATGGTCACTTACTTATATTTGCTGTTGTATAATATATTTGAACAATTTGTTTTAAATATTTTGACATCTTATGGAAAAATCAGCCAAATTTTCAAGCACTTCCTTTTCGACGGTGACGCTCGGGAGGTTCCGATCGCTCCATTCTAACCGTGTCACATGATTTTCGGTTCCTCCCTCCGACCCCCCCCCACATTCATCGGATCCGGTCTCGACTTGAAATGGTATATCTGACACATGAGGTCTTTCCAAATAGCCTACCAAGTTTTATTAAGATTCAATCACCCGTTCGAAAATTATGAATGTCAATAAAATTCCGGATTCCGGCTCCCCTCCCTCCCCCCGGTATGGTCGAATCGGGCAAGTGATTATTTCCAAGTTAATTTGGCCGAGACGATTATACACCTGCCAAGTTGCATCGTCCTAGAACATCTGGAAGTAACTTAACTCCGTAACACCGGAATTCCGGAACCCCACTCCAACTCCCCCCGTAGTGCACGAATCCAGTCCGGTTCAATGTCAATGATGAACCTAGGGATTCTTTTTGTTCCTCCCACCAAGTTTCATCCCGATCGCTCCACTGTAAGCGTGTCACATGATTTCCGGTTCCCCCCTCCGACCCCCCCACGTTCATCGGATTCGGTCCGGACTCGAATCGGGACATCGGAGACATGAGGTCTTTCCAAATATCAAGTTTCATTAAGATCCGATCACCCGTTCGAAAATTATGCATGTCACTAAATTCCGGATTCCGACTCCCCTTCCTCCCCCCACGATGGTCGGATCGGGCAAGTGATTATTTCCAAGTTATAGAAAATCATCTGTAATCAAAACTCTTGAAGCAAAAAAGATGATCATCAGGAGCACGAAAGTCAAGTCAGTCATGTCAAGTCTTTAATTTTCAAGCCAAGTTTCATCGTCCTAACATGTCTGGAAGTACCTTAACTTGCGATCACCGGAATTCCGGACCCCCCCCCCCTCTAACTCCCCCACAATGCTCGAATCCGGTCCGGTTCTGTCACTGATCTACATAGGGCTTGTGCTTGTTCTTCCCACCAACTTTCATTCCGATCGATCCACTCCAAGCATATCACAAGGTTTCCGGATCCCCCTCCGACCCCCCCCCCAGCTTCGTCGGATCCGGTCCCTACTTGAAATGG
The DNA here is from genome assembly GCA_023053555.1 of Branchinecta lindahli. NCBI lineage: Eukaryota > Metazoa > Arthropoda > Branchiopoda > Anostraca > Branchinectidae > Branchinecta > Branchinecta lindahli. The sequence continues at coordinate 29,275,270 of JAKZAO010000012.1, read as the reverse complement.
GACATCAGAGACATGTTGTCTTTCTACATATCAAGTTTCATTATGATCCGATCACCCGTTTGGAAGTTATACATACCTCAAGATTCCGGATTCCCCCTCCCTCCACCCCCCCACGATGGTCGGATCGGGAAGCTGACTATTTCCAGGCTAATCTGGTCGCGTCCCTGATTTACCTGCCGAGTTTCATTGTCCTAGCCCACCTGGAAGTAACTCAACTCCGTATCACCGGAGTTCCGGAACCCCACTCGAACCCCCCCCCCCGCAGTGCACGAATCCGGTCCGGTTCTGTCAATGATGTATCTAGGGGTTGTGCTTGTTCCTCCCACCAAGTTTCATCCCGATCGCTCCACTCTTAAGCGTTTAACATGATTTCCGGTTCCCCCCTCCGACTCCCCCCACATACATCGGATTCGGTCCGGACTTGATATGGGACATCTGAAGCATGACGTCTTTCCAAATATCAAGTTTCATTAAGATCTGATCACCCGTTCGAAAGTTATGCATGCCACTAAATTCCGGATTCCAGCTCCCCACCCTCCCCCCACGATGGTCGGATCGGGAAAGTGACTATTTCCAACTTAATCATTTGGGGTCCCTGATATGCCTGCCAAGTTTCATCATCCTAGCTTATGTGGAAGTGCCCGAACTAGCAAAACCCGGACCGACCGACAGACCGACCGACCGACAGACCGACCGACGGACGGACAGAAATTGCGATCGCTATATGGCACTTGGCCGAAGGGCAAGTGCCATAAAAACCAAATTAACATGTAGTGAGAAATAATCAAGTTAAACCTACTTAGCCATACTTTCGAAAAAATTCAGATTGCTGTCGAGATTGTTTGCCAAAAAATACCACACCTGTCTTTTACTGACACTGTATTTTATGGAGAAATTAGACAAAATTGAAACACGTAATTAGCAGCAGACCTCATCTCTTTTCATGTAATTCCTAATGACGTCGCGTGAAAAATCTTTCGTACCGTAAATAATAGAGAAACCCTTCTGTTATGGTGCGGAAAGGTCAACCATGTATTCCCAGGAGGATCCTCTCTACTTTCTTCTAATCGGCTTGGAACTCTAAAACAATCTCCTACTTTTCCGTACGAGATTGACGATTCTGCTGAAAATTCTGGCAGGAAATCTAGTCCGCCACCGCCATACTTGATGACCTGTCTGCACTATCAAGTTCAAGAGAATTTCGGAACGTCACAGAACTTTGCGGGCTGCATCACTTCAATGAGGATGTATTTTATGTTTCCTTTACCTGTAGGCATATTCCGGTTAAAAAGAAAAAAAATGTTCAGAAGGCACTTGCGCAAGTCGTGACAAATGTGTTAATACAGTGTTTTATGACAATGTGTTATGACAGTTTATTATGTTTGACAATGTAGCATGTGTAACAGTGTATTATGACAAGAAACTACTACTTGCTACCGAAATATTCCTTCAGCCCAAGCTGACTGCGAATCATAGTTGACTGCGCTAAACGGCTTTGTCAGCTGTATTTATTTGATCGATATGTCGGCCGTTCTCGGCAAAGGTCCTCCTCAGTCTTAAAGCTAGAAAAGTGAGCCCGGTATGAAATAAGTGAAGATTCGACAAGTTTCTGATGTTGGTGATTCTTCGTAAGAATCGCTTGGAGTTAAAGTTGTTGCTGTGGTTTCATTTTGGACACAGCTGTTGTTTTTGCTGCTCGGTTGCGGCGTTGACATGGTAGAGATTTTTCCGCAGTCTGATTGAATTTGGCTTACGGAGAAGGGATTGAGGTTTGATTTTTCTTGAACTGACAATGCCATTCCATTAGTGGGTACAAATAAATTCAAGTAAACACATAAATCGTGTAAATTCAGCTAACATAACAGTTTGGTGCAGTCAGCTATAACATTGTACACTATTCCAACTCTTTAAATGACTTCCTCGGTCTACTCACCTCAACCTTCTCGCCTCTCCTATTCCCCCTTCCAATTTGCATTATCCAACCTTTACTTTCGAGTCAATATTAATTACTTATAAAATATTGTATTGTGACTTATTCTCAGACTCCCTAATTCTTGCCGGTATAGGTTGTTCCAAACATCCATACTACCACTTTAAATTACAAAGGACTTTAAATTACAAACTAACTAGCCTATTTATATTTATCGTATCGTGAACATGATAAATCTCAATGTGATGTGATTGTTTCTGTTTTAGCACATTAAAACTCGGTAAACATCTTCCGTTTGACAACAGTTTTTGTTAACTCACCCAACACATTTAGCGCCTTATTTTGTGAAAGTTCAGTAGCCTACGTTTAAAATTGGAACTGAATTACTGAATTTGTAGCGTAAATACAACATCCGTAAATGAAATATGGGGGAAGGATCGTGGACAAAGCCATTACGGGTAACACATTTCCTAACACCAAGTCGGACGCCCCTGAAAAGGACAACCGATCCTTTTCGTTTTTCAATCATTGATAAAGAATGGGGACTATGTTAGCGAGGATCTGGGGGATCTTGAGAAACCAACTCGAATTAACTCAAGAGGTTATTGGAAAGCTTGAGAATAGCCACACCACACCCTCCATCTGATTGATTCTGCGAGGGGGGCGGGGGTCGGCTAGAAAAGATAAGGCACGCTTTAGGGAGTTGTCGGATTGCGAGATATGGTGACAAATTTAGGACTAATTTACGGAACATCTTTCTTGATTTTATTCGTAATAAGTTTCCCAGTCTCATTACAAGTAACACAGTATCTTTCTCGGATAGTAATTTCTCGTAAACAATTGAAGGTAAGAAGGTGGAAATAAAGAAAACGGAACAAATGGCAATTGCCATTTGGGAAAAAACTGAAAAACTCAGAAATGACAAGATTGTTGTCTGAAAAAAGTCCCTAGATTTAGTTTTGTCATTTACTTTTTGAATTCAGAAATGACAAGATTGTTGTCTGAAAAAAGTCCCTAGATTTAGTTTTGTCATTTACTTTTTGAATTCCTTAAAGGCTTTCAGCCTTCAATTTTATATAACTTTTTTTTTTTATTTCAGTACCGCCATCACCCCCAAGGATACTTAACGAAACTGGTGGAATCATAAGATCTGTTGCTGGTCCATATTTGGAAGGTGAAAGCTTGAAGCTAACCTGCGAATCTAAAGGTGGTAAGAGCTATCTTCTGAATATTTTCTATCTCGTAGTCTTATTCCTATCGTATTGATATTTTACTGTTCGTTCGCGCGTATTGCTCCGTTTTTATGGCACTTGCCCTTCGGCCAAGTGCCATATAGCGATCGCAATTTCTGTCCGTCCGTCGGTCGGTCGGTCGGTCTGTCGGTCTGTCGGTCTGTCGGTCCGGGTTTTGCTAGTTCGGGTACTTCCAGATAAGCTAGGACGATGAAACTTGGCAGGAATATCAGGGACCCCAAATGATTAAGTTGGAAATAGTCGCTTCCCCGATCCGACCACCTGAGGGGGAGTGGTGGGAAGGGGAATCCGGAAAAAATAGGAAAAATGACTTATTTTTAACTTACGAACGGGTGATCGGATCTTAATGAAACTTGATATATGGAAGGACCACTTGTCTCAGACCATCCATTTTAAATCCAGACCGGATCCGGTGACATGGGGGGTAGTTGGAGGGGGAAACCGGAAATCTTGAAAATCGCTTAGAGTGGCGAGATCTGGATGAAAGTTGGTGGAAAGAACAAGCACAAGTCCTAGATACGGGATTGACATAACCGGACCGGATCGGCTCACTTTGGGGGAGCTGGGGGGGGGAATCCGGATTTCTAGTGATCCCGCGAGTTCGGTGCTTCCTGATGTGCTAGGACGATGAAAATTGGCAGGCATGTCAGGGACACGAACAGATTGACTTGATAATAGCCGTTTCCCCAATCCGACCATCCGGGGGGGGGCTGGAGGGAGGGGAATCCGGAAAAATGAGGTATTTTTAACTTACGAACGGGTGATCGGATCTTAATGAAACTTGATATATAGAAGTACCTCGTGTCTCAGACCTCCCATTTTAAATCTAGACCGGATCCGGTGACATGGGGGGTAGTTGGAGGGGGAAACCGGAAATCTTGAAGATCGCTTAGAGTGGAGAGATCTGGATGAAAGTTGGTGGAAAGAGCAAGCACAAGTCCTAGATACGGGATTGACATAACCGGACCGTATCCGCTCACTTTGGGGGGGTTAGGGGGGGATCCGGATTTCTAGTGATCCCGCGACTTCGGTGCTTCCTGATGTGCTGGGACGATGAAAATTGCCAGGCATGTCAGGGACCCGAACAGATTGACTTGATAATAGTCGTTTCCCGGATCCGACCATCCGGGGGGGCTGGAGGGAGGGGAATCCGGAAAATGAGGTATTTTTAACTTACGAACGGGTGATCGGATCTTAATGAAACATGATATATAGAAGTACCTTGTGTCTCAGACATCCCAGTTTAAATCCGGACCGGATCCGGTGACATGAGGGGAACTATAGGGGGGAACCGGAAATCTTGGGAAACGCTTTGAGTAGAGAGATCGGGATGAAAGTTGGTGGAAAGAACAAGCACAAGCCCTAGATACGTGATTGACATAACCGGACCGGATCCGTTCACAGTGGGGGGGGGGGGTTGGGGGGATCCGAATTTCTAGTGATCCCGCGAGTTCGGTACTTCCTGATGCGCTAAGACGATGAAACTTGGCAGGCGTGTATGGGACCCGAACAGGTTGACTTGAGAATAGTCGTTTCCCGGATCCGACCATCTGGGGGGTGGGGGTGGAGAGAGGGGGAATCCGAAAAGTGAGGTATTTTTAACTTGCGAACGGGTGATCGGATCTTGATGAAACCTGACGTATAGAAAGATCTCGTGTCTCCGACGCCCCATTTTAAATCCGAACCGGATCCGGTGATATTGGGGGAAGTCGGACGGGGGAACCGGAAATCTTGGGAAACGCTTAGAGTGGAGGGTTTGGGATGAAAGTTGGTGGGAAGAGCAAGTGAATAGCATAACCGAAATGGATCCGGTCACTGTGGGGGAGTTGGAGGGGATCCGAGTTTGTAGTAATCCCACGAGTTCGGTACTTCAGCTGATGTGCAAGGACAATGAACTTGGCATGCTTGTCAGGTACCCGAACTATTGACTTGAGAATGTCGTTTCCCCGATCCGACCGTCGAGGGGGAGTGTACAAAAGAGGAATCCGGAATCCAGTGGCAAGCTCAGCTATTGAACGGGTTATCGGATTGAACCGGAACTTGATATTTAAAAAGGTGTCTCGTAACTCAGACATCCCATTTTAAATCCGGACCAGATCCAGTGACATTGGGAGGAGTTGAAGGGGCGAACCGGAAATCTTTGTAATCGCTTAGAGTGGAGGGATCGGGATGAAGCTTGGTGGGAAGAACAAGCATAAGTTCTAAATATGTCATCTAGAGCTTTCAGATTGAATGAACCTAGATATCCTAATTCTAGGTCCGAACCGCATTTTTGAATGGCGGGGTGTTTATTGTGAAGTTCTCTTCTACTTTCTCGTACCACTACTCGTAACAAGTGCCATATGAGCTCGTAGCTCTTGTTCCGCAGACGCATTGCCAAAGATACAGATGTTCGATCTTGCAACCCAAGAAAAACGTGTAACGCAGACGCTTGCGTCTTACCTATATTACTGCTTCACACTATGTCCTTTATCTTTTTATTAATTTTTTGGACCAGCAAAAAGACAAGAATCGTTTCATCCTCTCTCATTCCCGAAATTTAGAATTTAGTATGTTTATTTAGAGGAGACTAGAGTGAGGGCTTTAAAGTAACCACCGGAAGTTTTAGTCAAGTCTGAAATGAGCGTCAACCTGCGTATAAATCCGCATTAACCGTCATCATAGGGTGTAAATACGTGATCGGCGTGATCGATTTCCGGCTGCAAGCAAGTGCTATAGTCTCAGTCCTGCTTTGTTGTTATTTGCTTTGTTGTTATCAAATGTGTTTAAAGTGTTCTACAGATTGCATGCAGATTAACATGAGAATACCTTGCTCCATAACACTTCGCCCCTTCGTATCCAATAATTGAGGATTTGTTTATACCTGGTTAGCCGTGTCAATCTTTCAAAGAATCTTTGGCGACGAACTGTTCCAACAACATATGAGCAAATGAGAGAAAATGTTGTTCTCAGTCACTGAGCACAGAAGTCGAGTAGACCATATATGATCATGGGATGATTGTCTCAAAGTTTTGCCCGAGCTCTCCGTAAGCTGCTGAGAATAGGAGAATGTATTTGTCCGCCAACGTTACACCCAAATGAGAGTTCTTTTCACTAGATGATTTCTCATTTATGTAGCTTTAGCAATCCCTACCAACTTAATCGAGCCAATTGTGACAAATATCATTTTGTTTTCCAAGAAAATATATAACACTTACGATTCCCCGCGCTTCGTGAGTTCAATGCATGTTATCTAGCTCTATAAGAAAGTGGTTTCTTTGCGTTTTTGGGATCCCAAAACGTAAGTTGAGGGATACCTATGACTTCGTAAAGTTGTCCGTCTGTCCGTCCGTCTGTCCGTCTGTCAGCACGATAACTCTCGAAGGGGTTGAGATATTTTGATCAAACTTGGCAGGAGGACTCCTTAGGTCAAAGTACAGGTCAAGTTTGAAGATGGGATTTGTAGCTCTATATTCAGTGGTGGGGGAGAGGTTTCAAATTAAGGGACGAACTTTTTTTTTTTTTAAAGCTACTGAGATAGTCCATTTAGAGGTAAGGAGACATGCTGAATCCGAATATGAAAATTATTTTTTCGCCGGACAAGTAGTTCAACCGGAATCCGGAAAAAACCGGATATTTTGGTAAAAGTAAAAGTTGTATCTGAAGTTGATTCGATGTTCGATTCAGGTGTAGGAACACATGCTGAATCCGAATATGAAAACTATTTTCACGCCGGATAAGTAGTTAGTGCTGAATCCCGAAGTTTAGCATGAAATTTTAAAACCCAATGACATAGTCGATATAGAGTGAGAGACATTCGTTTTATTTTCCGAATATACTAGTGATACACAAAAAGTGTATGCGATCAGTTTAGTTCTCGTGAGTCCCAACCGACATTTACTGTGTCGATAAGGCAGATTGCGTCCGATAACTGTCTGGTGAACAATTTAACAGAAATCGGTCGACCAGTTTTCGGAAAATAATCTCAACTATACTACCCCTTTATCCATTCAAGTGAAAGAGCTCTGCGTAGTGCGTCATCTTACAGCCAGCGCTAGTTGCATCATCGCTTTCAATAATGGTGTAGGGGGGTTGAGACTTGAGATGTATTGCTCAAGCTTCGTATGAGGATTAACTGGGAAAGTACAGACCAAGTTTGTAGATGGGTTCTTTAGCCCTATATTTAGAGGAAGATGAGAGGGTTTCAATTAAGGGTTCAAACATGTTTTACAAACTGATGAGAGAGTCGTTAAAGGGGTAAGGACTAAAGAGGCCCGATGAATCTATATCTGAACTTAGTTTTCTGGACGGGCAAATGATTCAACCCGAATTCGACCCAAACTGGAAATCTGGTTAAAGCTCAAAGTCGTTTCTGAAATCGAAAAGAGATTTGGGGTAAGGAGACATGCTGAATCGAATTTCGAACTTTTCTCCTTGACGGGTAAGATTGCAAAATTTGCCCAAACCCGGAAATTGGATCGAAAGGATTGTCTTATCGTCACTAGTTATCTTGCTCTCGTCAGGAATGCTGCTAAAATACGAGGAATTCGGTGTTAAAAAAACTTTTTGAAAATACCTTTCTGAAGTCGATCAGAGATGAGATATTGGAGTAAACTTGCTTGCTGAATCTAAATCTGAACTTGGTTTTCTCAATCTCATTTGATTAGTTGTTTGGCCGTAGGTTGTCAAAAAACTTGAAAACGTTAAAATTTTTTGTACACATTTAAGCGGTTGATTTTGGATGAATACAAAATGCGAAACGGGTCTGGCGAAGAGTCGGAAATCTACAACATAGGATTGTCTAGACCAAGAAGTCCAAAAATATTAAAATTTTCTGGATCCCATCGAAAACTTTGGTCTTGTTGTTGTTGATTCGACGACGCCTCTCGTCGTTAGGTTAAGGACATCGCGACACCACTTCGTAGACTTTTGTAGGGGTTCCCTTGGGTCTCGAGTGTCAGTCGTTTGTTTTAATTTTACGGTAAGGCAAGCGTTGACCTAAAAGAAATCTAGCTGTATGAAGGTCTCACATCTTTCTCTGAAGTCCGTAGATCTGCTTGTCCAAGATCACTCTTTTGGATGTTTTCTCTGGGTCGCACACGCGCACGTGTTGGCTGAAATGGGGGGAATTGATTCTTCACGTGAAGACTAGGGTTTGAAGACTATTCCAAGTCCAAAAAGTCGGAGACTTGTTCGTTGACAGTACCAAGAGCCTTGTTCGTTATGAGGTTAATGTTGCTGAAACAAGGCTCCGAACATCGAAATTTGTCAAGGAAGAAGGAGAATAATAACATCAGAACCGGGCTCTTGCCTTCAATCTACAGGAGTTTTTGGCTAAAGACTAGGGCCTGAAGACTTTTCCAAGTCTAGAAAGTCGGAGACTAGTTCGCTGACAGTACAAAGCAACTCTAATTAGCGGAGCCTTGATCTTTTTAAGGTTAACGTTGCTGAAACAAGGCTACGAACGTCGAAATTTGTCAAGGAAGAACGAGAATAATAACATCAGAACGGGCTCCTGCCAATGGTTTAGGAAGAAGAAGAAGAAAATTATAACAGTGGCCTTGCCCATCGTTTTCCACACCAGCTTTGATCCTTACTCAGGTTCAGGTTCAGGTTCTTTAATTTCAGAAAAACTTCTTTACAATAGTGGGGGGTCAATCAGTGGGGGCCGGCAGGAATACGAGCTCGTTAGCTCGGCCCCATTTATACTGACTATACGTGTATGATATAAATGAGTCGTTCCTCTGTGATACGCACACAAAGAAAAAGAAAGAATCGTTCTATTCCGTATACTTACACACGTCATACCAAACTCTCCACACCATACAAATAAAAAAAAATTATAACACCAGGTTGTGGACGAAGATGAAGGAACGCTAACTTTTTACTAAACAAACATAATAATTAAATTTTAACTGAAAAGCCAACTCATTTGTGTGTCATTTAATTGGATACACTGAATTATTTGGATTCTGCAAAGGGATTTTTTGATTTTCAACTATCTGCTCTGGTTATGAGGCTCAGAATATCTCCAGCCGTCCCCACAGCGTAAATTCTACTATGACGCGGGAAATTTTAATCTCAACACAAATTTGGCTTTTCAGTGGGCAGTAGTGAGATCAATGAAGATTGCTTAGTGCCTGAAAAAAAAAAAAAAAAATGATAAATCTTTCTCGTAAGGCATACAGCAAAAATACAAGTGCATAGAGGCACCACAAATATCACGGAAATTCCTCTATTTGAAAATCGATTATTTGTGAATAGCGGAACAACGAAGTAACTCATTTTCAGCGGGTCTTCAAGCCAATTTAAGTGAATAAGTGATGGGTAACTAGATTGTCCTATCCTAGCCCTTTTCGGTTAAATTTTAAAGGTTTGGGATTTACTGTGATATTATAACTCGAAGGGGATAACTCATTTATGATTCCTAGCAGCTTGTGCTGAAGGAGTATTTGAAGCTAGCTGCCTCTGTGCTTTCGACAGACGATCAGGATCGAGTGCTCGTGGACAGGAAATTCTGAAAGGATTTTCGGCACCCTTCAACTTGACGATGAAGTGCAAAATATCCGGCCGGGAAACCCGATTGCCTGTTCCCACTTTCAGAGAAAAGTTTGGAAACAAGTACTGGGGCAACATGACCAAAAGTTTCAGTGGGAACACTAACTGGGGTATTTTTTCTTTCGTTGTTGAGTCAGTGTCGTTATCCCCCATGAAAGCGGAAGGTAATGACTTGAACGCAAACGCGATTGCTGTGCTAATACTGAAGTTACTGACCCCTTGTACTTGGTTCATGTCACTTTGGCCGGAATCTGGTTGGATTATCCGCCAACAGAGAAAACGACTTGAAGAGATTCCGTCTTGTTTCCTCATCTGCAGATCCAACAACTTTATCAGTAAACTTTAGTTCTACGAGATTCCCGATTTTGGATGGGTAAAGGTATTACTATTCGCCTGATGCGAAAACGAAGCAAAGAAATTAAAACACCACATAATTAACTTGATTAAATTATTGTCTCAGTTTGGCCCCCCTGCCCAGCCGTTTTGGCGGGCTCCGTTTGGATTGTCGTCCAGTGAGAAAAGGATTGGAACAGAACATTTCTTTCTTCTGTCCCTTCGTCTGCAAATCCAGCTACTTGATTAAGGCGTGATTCGAACCATGATGAAAACATTACTCTATAATAACTTGATTAAGTTTTCTGCTTAGTTTTGCCCCCCCCCCGTCGCTTTGGCCGGACTCCGGTCGGATATTCCGTTCGGTGAGAAAACTATTGGAAGATAACATATTTCTTTTTTCTGTTTCCTCTATCCTGCAACTTGATCACGAAACGTTTAGGCTTCCCGATTTTGGCCCAAAGAAATGAAATCACCGGAGTTCACTACAGCCAACTTGATTAAGTTTGTGACCCGACACCGAGCCTCTTGTTTTCTCCAGATTTCGGCCGAACAAATCCAGCAAGTCAAAAACCACTTATGATTTTCATGATTATCTGGTGGATTCTGGTGCCCCGTTGCTGTGTTTAGATATTTGCCAATTATGTGCCCTTTTGTTTGCTGACGACATCGTTTTGTGTGCTGATTCTCCCGAAAAATTGCAATTTTTGTTAGATAGGACCCAGGAGTACCTCACAAATAAGCAGTTGAGCCTCAACGTGAGTAAGTCGGTGATGATGGTATTTAGGAAAGGTGGAAAAGTGAGAGAGAGGGAAAAAGTTGTATATAAAGGAGAAGTTTTGGAGATTAAGGAGGAGTTTGTATACCTAGGTGTGAAATTATCTTATAATGGTAAGTTTGGGAAACAAATAGAGTTGAGTGAGAGGAAAGGGAAACGTGGGGCGTATGCTATAGCTGGTAGTGATTTGGCAAAAATAAAGGACATGAGAATGCACAAGCAGTTGTTTTCAACGAAAGTGATCACTGCTATGCATTACGGGTCCGAAATTTGGGGATTCCAGCAAGGACAGAAGCTGGAAGGAATCCAGTTGCAGTATTTCAAGAGGGTGTTAGGAGTAAGCATAAGAACAAATAGTTTAGTGATTAAAGGAGATTTAGGGTTATTGTCGTTGCGCAGTAGAAGATTAGTTGGTATGATACGTTATTGGGAGAAATTGTTAAGTTTGCCTAGAGTGAGGCTTTTAAAAGCGGCATATTGGGAAACATTGAATGATCCCAAAATTGATGCGTGGCCGCAAAAAATTAAAAAAATAATTGATGATTGTGGTCTAGGTGGTTTGTGGAATGAGGGAGCAGGGCCTTCATATCCATTAGGAGAGATAGCTAAGTTAGTTAAAGATAGGTTAAAGGACCAGGAGATTCAGTTGTGGAGTTGTGGAGTACGGAATTCTTCTTCCCTGAAGTGGTACGTCTTGGCTAAAGAGGCATGGGGGGAGGAACTGTTTTTTAAAGCGGGACTTAGACCTGAGGAATTAAAATGGATCGTAAGTTTGCGGGCGGATTCTCTCCCATTGGGGGAGAGAAGAAAGTTTATTGGGAAAGTTAAGCTATGTTCTGGTCCTTCACTTGGTCCTTCACTTGGGGAAGATATTTTTCATTTGGTTGGTAGTTGCGTTGAGTTAAAAGAGCTGCGGATAGAGATGTTTGGGAAAGAAAGGATGGAGGAAGAGGATTTGGTCAAGATTATGGGGAAGACAAATTTTGGGGACCTTCGTCGGCTGGGGAGGTTCCTCAAGCAGTCTATGGAGCATCGGGAGCGTTTTTTGGGGTAAGGAGTTCTATCTTCTTGGTGTATATATTGAGTTTTCGTGTTATTTTGTGTTTATTATGTTTGTTTTCCCGCCATGGCCCCACGGGCTTTTTTGGGAGTAAATTCATTCATTCATTCATGCGCTAGTTCTACATTTTATTTTTAAAACAATAGAGGGATTTCTTCTTTGTTCGGTTGTTCGTTTATTGGTTATTCGGCTGATGTTCGGTTGTTCGTTTATTGATTATTTGGCTGACAGTAGTATCGATACCAGTAGAGTTGAATGGAAATATCTGACTCCTTGTCAGTTTACCCGGCCCTGTCTCGTCCCTTGCCTTAATTTTCTTTTTCTTACCGCTTTCCACGAAAAATCCCAATCCGATGAAAATTAACAGCAGATCCGAACTAACTACTTTGCCTCACTCTTAAACCCACCCCTAGGTAGATTTATCAAGAAAATAGTTTGATTCTTAATCTTTCGTTTTTGACCGAATTTCGGCCGAATTATATACCCTTCCGAGGGAAGAACTAATAGGATTTCGTTTTTCATTATTTTCGTTTATACCATACCAGCTTTCCAATCAAATTGATCAGAGAACTTTCCCGTCCTTGGGGAACGAGAATAGAAAATTGCTTATTTCGTAGTTAGCCTCGCATTAACCTTGCCAGCCTAGCTTTGTCCTTGCCGGCCTCCGACGTCTTTCTGTGCACGTCTGTTTTGAGAGTTGTGACTCCTTCAGTTTCACCACTGAGGATGTAAAACGACGCTTTGATGAGAATCTAGGCTTGATCTAGCAGGGCTTAAAAAAGGAATTGATTCACTCTTCTTCTTGAATTGCTTGATCCCTTTTTGTTCCCAAAAGTTTTTAGTCGCAAACCGTCTATCGAATCCGTCGTAGCGACTTCGCTTTTTCCATGAAATATTGTTTCCCCCCCCCCCCAGTCCTCGCACGGAACGCGTCGCTTCAAAAGATTTTTGGTGAAAGAAAATGGGTGAGTGAACTCGGTGAGTGAAATCTGATGTTCAAAGATTAGAAAGTACGTTTAGAAAATTTGGAAATAATCCATACTTCCTTGGTGTGGCAATTTTGCAGCATACTGTGAATGTTTTAAACAAATTGTATTCTATTTCCGGAAAAATACATTAAGAAAATTTAGCTCAGCATTCAGTTACTTCAGAGAGTTATTATTGTTATTATTATAATTTTATTACCCATCATAATGTATAAATACACAAAAAATGGAGTAGGAAAAAATAAGGAAAAAGAAACAATGCACAACACTACATAATCAACAACAAATCATCAACTTTTCAGGAGTCTAAACATATCACTTGTCGAATCAAGATCTTGCCTATACCGCAATAAACGCTTCTGCACGGCAATTACGGGCTGTGCTACTCTATACTTCCTTGAAATGCTGCTGTTGCTTGACCAAGGCGGAAGTTTCAATAAATATTTTGCGAACTTATAAAAACACTTACATAATGCTTTAATATCAGCCTCAGTAAAAATACACCAAAACGGTGCTAATGCAAGGAAGTGGGGAATGACGAACGCATTATACACTTTACCTAGAATGCTTCTACAAAACTTAAAATTTAAAGCAATAAGGAGGCCATAAGCTTTACGAGTTTTTTCAGCAAAAAACTTTTTAACAACTGACGAGTAGCACGAACACTGGGTCCAATAGGCAGCCCCGGATATATCAAAGAATCCTTGGGCTTTAGCAACTCACCACCAATATCAATTTCAATAGGCTCTTTGGAGCGAGGGTTAAAAACGATTATTTCAGTTTTACTTTTGTTGAACGATAAACCTACTTCTTCATGCTCAGCAGTGAGAACGCGGAAATTTGGTTCAATTCCTCTTACTGTACGGCTTATATTCAAAATGTCGTCAACTGTAAGGCGTATTTCCTGACAACCTGTAACTTTTTCTTCCATGAAAGTACCGAGGGGTTGCCCACTCTCGACTTCAGTGTACAGGCACGTGTCCGTTTCTGCGATGCCAGGTCGATGCCGGCACCGGTTGCCACGTTTTCGAACATCATTATCAGCATGTTGGTAAGAGTTTTAGAGATCAGTCGCCTAATTTATTGCCGGCGCCGCTCGTTTTGGCCGGTGCCAGCTGGTGGCGGAAAAGAGTGTACAGCAGGTACAGGGGAGTGGGTAACCCCTCGGAAAGTAGCACTTTATTATTATAAAACTGCAATTACTTCACATCCTTCAGTTGTTTCTTTCATAGTCTCTGCCCCTCTTATCCAGCGCTTCTCACTCATTTTTAACGATTAAATGTGATTATTGTACTCCCACCATAAGCAGTAAAAAATCGTCCGTGAATAATTAGCACTGGCAAATGTGATTTCCAGATATGAACTTATAAACAGTTAATGCTTAAACTTTGAATGTCTCCTTTTTTTTCTGTATTCTGAAGTGGATTGCTACTGAAGATAGGAATGTTTGATACCCGAAATCTTGCCTCGTCCTAATGGTGACCCAAATAGATGTTGGATTTTGGTGAAGCAAAAGCCGAAAACGAGACTGGGATTTAGAAATCCCTGTTTATGTACGGACTTCATTACGGAAGCTTTACTCTCTTTGATGAGTGAAATCTAGCCTCGCATGTGCGGCCACAAGGCTGGGTTAGTTTAAAGTACAAGCTGAAAACCGAATTAGAATTGAGAAGTCCATGTTCAGCCTCGGTCTTTTGACCAATTCTTGAAATGACACTAATCAAGAGGCGAAAATCTTGTAACATCACCTGGCAACGATAGAATAACCATAACAGGAGCTACGAGCTCATATGGCACTTCTTACGACTAGGTGGTACAGGCCAGTAGAAGCGAACTTTATCAAATAGCCCCTTCAACCCCCCTAGTATCGGACGTAGAAATAGGATATCTAGTTTCACGCGAGTCTAAACATTTACGGCATCACCTCGGATCATCTAGGTCAAATGTTTCATCACACTAGTTTGATCCCTAGGAGTGCCATACTGTTTCCGGTACCCCTCCCCCTCAAACTCCCTCTACCGCAGCAGAATCAGGTTCAGCCACAGAAACAGGTTATCTAATTAAGCATCTGCTCTTACCGGCTATCAAGTTTCACTCAAGTCTAAGCTTTTTTCGGGAACTCCTATATTCCCCCCTCACCTTGCTCAGATCCGGGCCGGACCCTAAAATATGTCATCTAGGGCATATGGTTTGACCCCTGTGCCAGCCAGAAAATTTCCAAGACTCCCCCTTCAACTCCTTCCACTGTGGCCGAATACGAGTAGGACACATAAATTATACATCTCTGACAGCTTCACTTCTCGTTCTTCAAGTTTGTCTCGAATCGGAGCATATCTGCAAATTACCAGTTTCCGCTTCATCCTCCTCCTACCGTGGCCGGATCCGGTCCGGACTGGCGTCCGGAAAAACAAACTAAGCTGCATAAACTCGGTATTATCCAACTTTCATCCCATTCGGCCCATCGATCGTTTGGTTTTTGGGATCCCAAAACGTTAGTGACGGATACCTATGACATCGCAAAAGTTGTCCGTCTGTCCGTCCGTCTGTCCGTCCGTCCGTCTGTCCGTCCGTCCGTCCGTCTGTCCGTCCGTCCGTCCGTCTGTCCGTCCGTCCGTCCGTCCGTCCGTCTGTGACCACGATAACTCTCGAAGGGAATGAGATATTTTGATGAAACTTGGTATGAGGATTCTTTGGGTCAAGAGTAAGGTCGAGTTTGTAGATGGGCTCAGTAGCCCTACATTTAGGGGTGGGGGAGGGGGTTTAAGTTAAGGGGCAAACAAAATATTTTGTAACAGCTAATGTGATAGTCGATTATGGGGTAAGAAGACATGCTGAACACGATGGTGAAAACCATTTTCTCGCCGGACAAGTAGTTAGCCCGGAATCCGGCCGAAACCGGAAAATTTGTTAAAAGCAAAAGTTTTATTTGAAGTTGATTAGATGCTCGATTCAAGGGTAAGAAGACATGCTGAGCAAGATAGTGAAAACCATTTTCTCGCCGTTCTAGTAGTTAGCCCAGAATCCGGCCGAAACAGGAAAATTTGTTAAAAGCAAAAGTTTTATTTGAAGTTGAATATATGTTCGATTAAGGGGTAAGAAGACATGCTGAACGCGATGGTGAAAACCATTTTGTCGCCGGACAAGAAGTTCTCCCGGAATCCGGCCAAAACCGTAAAATTTGTGTTTGAAGATGACTCGATGACAGATTTAAGGGTAAGAAGAGACGCTGAATCTATATATGACAATCATTTATCCCGGACACATAGTTCTTCCGGAATCCGGTTGAAACCGGATTTTTTTTATAAGTTAAAGTTTTATTTGAAGTTGGTTAGATGTTCTTTATAGGGATAAGGAGATGCGCTGAATTCGTTTCTGAACTATCTTTTTTTGGCTGGACAAGTAGTTCGCTCGGAATTCGGCCGAAACCGGAAATTTGGCAGAAGTAAAACTGGAATCAGTATCGTTTCGATCAGTATCGTCAAAATAGATATGGCTTATACAGGTATATCTGAACTTGATTTTCTCAGATGATTAGCCTGGCGAAGACTGGATCTGGCGTAGACATGACCTAGTTGTCTGGGTCAACTATTACATTTTTGGGATCCCATCGAAAACTTTGGTCTTGTTGTGCATGTCAGAGAGTTTCCAGACCCTCCCTCCTCCAACTCCCTCAGCTGTTGCCGCATGTGGTTCGGCCTACGTATCTAGGTCATTAGTTTTTATCACCTGTAAACTTTCACTCGATTCAGATCACACGCTAGCAAACTACGCAAGTCAGTGATTTCCGGATTCCCTTTCCCTTAACTCCCCCCAAAATGATCGAATCCAGGAACGGAAGTTTTCCTAGGGCATTGTGTCAGGTCCTTAGTCTATTTGGCAGGGTCTCTAAAATACCTGCCAAGTTTCGTCTTCCTTAGCACATCTGGAAGTATCCTAACCCATGATCACCGGAATTCCGGGAAACCTTCCCCGACTCCCCCCAAGAGCTCCGATATGGTCTGGTTTTGTCAAGAACGTATCTAGGGCTGATGCTCGTTATTCCCACCCAATTCCAGCCCAATCCCTCGACGCTAAGTGTTCACGAAAATTCCGGTGCCCCCCCTTCAGCTCCCCCACAAGTATCGGATTTGGTCTGGACTTGACGTTGGACATCTGAGACTACACCTCTTTCCACTTCCCAAGTTTCATTCAAATCTGATCGCCATTCAGAAGTTACGAATTCCACAAGATTCCGGATTCCCAACTCTCCGCTCCCCCACGATGGTCGGTTCATGCAAGCGACTATTCTCAAGTCAGTTTGTTCGAGCCCCTGATATGCCAGCCCAGTTTCATCGTCCTAGTACATCAGGAAGTACCGAACTCGCGTGATCATCAGTATTCTAGACCCCCCCCCACTCTCCCCATAGTGCCTAAATCCGGTCTGGTCACGTCAATCATGTTCTAGGACTTGTGCTTACCCTTCCCACCAAGTTTCATCCCGGTCACTCCGATCCCCCCAGAGTCATTAGATCCTGTCCGGATTTTACGTGAGTCGTCTGATAAATAAGGTATTTCCGAATATCAAGTTTCATGAAGAACCGATCACCCGTTGAAGAGTTATAAATATGTCAAGATTCAGGGAAGTGACTATTTCCAACTTAATTTGTTGTGGTCCTTGATATTCCTGCCAAGTTTCATCGTCCTAGCTTATGTGGTCGAAGTGCCCGAACTAGCAAAACCTGGACCGACCGACAGACTGACGGACGGACAGAAATTGTGGCCGAAGGGCCAGTGCCGTAAAAACAGGCGAAGAAACTAATGTTTCTTTAATTAAAGTGGCGGTTAAAAGAAAACAGTTTTCTCTCTATCCATTCCCCCAACCATCCTCCGTTAAAGCGATTTCTTTTTCTTATTGTGTCGAAACCCAAGGTCAAACGACCGCAATTTCTGTTTGGCGACAAATCTTTTGATTGCCAGGCAAAACCCACAGACGAGAATAATTCGGTTTCCAGAGCTAAGATTCGGCTCCCAGAGCTCAAGGCCTTGCTATGATCTGAAGCAGGACTGCCAAGGCCGTATCCAGGGGGGGGGTTAGGGGGTTCAACCCCCCCCCCAAAACCCGCAAAAGTAATAGTTTTTTGCAGGTTTTAACCTCTGATCTATGTATTTTTTGTACTTTTTGGTCCGACCCGTGGACACCCCCCCCCCCGAAATAAATTCCGCGAGCAAACCCCCCCCAAATAAATTCCTGGATACGGCCCTGAGGACTGCTCAGCTACCTCCTTACTCTTCCTACTGACACTATGCTGAAGCTTTTTGAAGGAACAAAGCACTAGACCTGCACATTGGAGGTCTTCCTCCCAGGCCCCTCCCCTTCCGACTTTTCTCCCTGGCCGAAGAAGGCCTGGTCAGCTACCCGATTGCTTAACTCTTTCGTATTGAAATTAGTGAAGCTTTTTGAAGTAACACAAAAGTAGAGTTACTAGACCTGCACAGCTTTCTACCGAATTTTGTACCGATCGCTTATCCATTTCGTGTGCCCTTTTCCTTTTCGTGTATCCTTTTCCATCATCCCTCCCCTCAGTGTCCGGATCCGGTCCGAGCTTGTAAGTGGCTTGGATCGGTCATGCACTCTCGCTACCTGTCAAGTTTCATCCTGTTCGTGTCAGAGACTCGGGAGTTCTGATGTATTTATCATTGTTCAGTTTGACAAACAAACATTCATGAAGGAAAACCACTCGTTTCTCCTCTAAAAGTGGAAACGACAGCCTGAACAACGAGAAAATATGCAAAATCGATTCTAAACAGTTAACCAATCAATCAAATATTTCTTCACCAGTCTACGATGTTCCGGACCCCCACCCCTCATGGTTATTTGATTTCTTACTCGCCTCATCCCCCTAAACTTTCTCAAACATCCGTGTTTCAAATTTGGCTTGAAACTAACTGAAACGTGTTTGCTCTGTTCCACAAGAACCGATGCAGTCAGCTGTCTTCGCGCTCTAGATAAGCTGAGGTAGTGTGACATTTCCAACAGGAGGAGCGAACGGTTCTTCCCGCCACCCCTCCGTGGTATATGGGTCTCTAAAAGCCGACAGGCTCACTCTATCTTTTGTCGCAAATGGGACATTTCCGTAGGGGAATGACCAACATCCTTATCTGTCCTGGGAAAATGACAAGCTATTTGGTTCTAGTGGACAGACATCCGTGATTTCCATGTCGCGTGGTAGAGGTTGTCATGATCAGGGAAAAGGTATGGGAAAGTAGTCTGGAAGCTGGAACTGCTTTAAAAGTCTCACTATCTTTACGTAATAATGGTGTAAAGTACGTAGATTAGTATCTAACTGTCTCAGTGGTTTGCCAACTATGTTCACAAGCAGTGATTTGTCTGTCAAAGGTCCGGCCGTAGGTACCACTACTATTCAGATAAAGTAAAGCTTATTACTACTTAATAATTTCTTCCTTTTCCGTTTGATTGCAAACAACATGATGAAAACGAGATTTTAGAGTTTTTCTTGATTAGCTAATTATCCCTCTAAGATGATGTGCGAGGGATAAACAAAATTCCGGATATTTCGGTTGCACTTCCGGCAAACCATCCTCAGCGAAAAAAAAACGTAATTAGCTGATCAAGAAAAAAACCCAAAAATCTGTTTGCAATATTGAATTTGACTCTGAATCAAGGTTTGATTCAAGTTACGACTGACGTCGTTTGAGGCTTGATTCAAGCTGGAACTGACGTCTCTTGATTTTGAGTCTGAATCTTCACTTGTGCAATTAAAACTAGAAATACCGGAGGATCATATTCACTTCGCTTTGTGCATAGAGATAGTGCAACGCTTGACATAGAGACCGACACAACCCGTAGGGAAAAAAGGTACCCGGATTCCCGTAAAGGTGTCCGGAAATTTGGAACAGCATTCCGGGCACGGAAAACGTCCCGGAATTCCGCGGTTTGACAGGAATTCCGCGTTAAACTGCGGAATTCCAGGAAACAAGACTCCCCAGGCGGGATTTCCGTTACGTTTTCCGTGCCCGGAATGTTGTTCCAAAATTCCGGACACCTTTACGGGAATCCGGGTATCTTTTTTCCCTACGGGAATACTACCTAGCCCTTTTCCGTTTCCTCCATTATTTCCGGTGCTCCGCCAACTTCCATTCAGGGTGTCGGATCCGGTCCGGACTTGAAATGGAAAGTCTGAGACCCAGTTTTGGCTAGGGTTTGGCTGTTTTGTGCTACAAATCAGTCAGTGAATTAACAAAAGCGTCACTTTTGTATGCCTCTGGCATTTTTTCCGCTTAAATGCTATTGAAATTATTACATTTTCTTAGGAAATTATACGTTACCTTAACTTAAAGCACAATAGTTACTAACTATGCTTTAGTTTTTATAAAATGTTTCACACATACAGAT
This sequence comes from Branchinecta lindahli, assembly GCA_023053555.1. Classification (NCBI taxonomy): domain Eukaryota; kingdom Metazoa; phylum Arthropoda; class Branchiopoda; order Anostraca; family Branchinectidae; genus Branchinecta; species Branchinecta lindahli. Next base: position 29,255,000 of record JAKZAO010000012.1, on the reverse strand, counting down.
TTCGACTTCCACTAGAGAGCGCTTCAAAAATAAGCCGTTTTTTTTTGTTATCGCTTGTCATTACCTCTTCGGCGTCTCGGCGGATGCGATTTCAGAGCATGGTATTGCAAGGCGCGGAAACTCCAAAACTTTCGGACACGTGCGAAAATCAGTCATTTTGTAGAGCTGATTGATGGAGAGTGCTATAACTGCTAAAATAAACCATCTCTGTAGCTGGAAGATTGCTCTAGTGTTGTCTGATGAAACTTCTGGTGTTTGTGGCTCCGAAGTGAATTTTGCTTTCTGTATGTAAAGTTGCAAAACTGCCAAAAATGTGCAAATATAACAGAGTTACTTACAGCTGATTGCAGAGCTTACAAGGAATTCTCAATTAACACTGTTAATATGATTTTTGTAAATAATACAAATAATCCGGAGTATCTAATAACAACGAATGGATAAGAAAAATTAAACTCCGCTTATATTTTTCGAAGCTAGTAAATTGGGTATGTCAGTCAGCAAAAAAAGGTTTACCCTAACAATATATTAGAGAAAATAAGCTGTCTAGGAATCTGTGATTTATGATGTAACATTGTATTCTAGTGGGTGGCAATGTCACATCAAGATCGTTTGATCCGCCCATTGAACTTTATACCTCGACCGAGATATTATTTCAAATCCTCTTTAGTAGAATGGCCAACGATGTGATATATCTCACCGATTACAACCTACCGTCAGGAAGGTAGTATCCCTATAACAATTGTCTTTATATCCAGGAGACCCCCCTCCACGACTCATCTGGTACCGTGACGGCGAAAGATGGGACACTACGGATCATCCGACACTTAATGGGACTATCAGGAACGATGTTATTCTGGCTCGTTTAAGAAGGGATGACCTGAATACAATCCTGTCGTGCGAAGCGTCGAATAATAACGAGACTGTCCCAGCTTCTAGCTTCGTGCTCGTAGACATGTTATGTAAGTAGTTTTGGCGAAGAATTTATCCTGCTTGTTCCGAGACTGTGACTTTGGAATGGGGTGTAGGTTAATAGAGCACACCTCGCACTATTTTTTGAATTTTTATTCAAGTTTATGTATATACTGCACTGTCTTTCAAATATGTTTGAACGAGTGTTCAAACATATTTGAACACTCGTCGGGTCAGGAGCATAATGCGCATGGAAACTAGTGAATCGCGGCAAGTAGTGCAAAGATTGAAAGGGTGTCGTTCGTGGGTTCAAAATGTGACATATGAAATTTGGGTCTCCGGGTACAAGAATTAAGCCATGTTCACAAGTATGCCTAGCCAAGCACAGATGCCTAAACACGCGCCCAGGCTTTGCCGGGCACCGAGATCTAGAGCCCAGAACTGCCTGGCCCAAAATCTCTGCCTAGACATGGGTGTCATTAAGTGTCTAGGCATCTCTGCTTGGCTAGGCATGAGACTTTAGTGAATGCTGTTACGAAGTAGATTGTTCTTGTTCCGAGACTGTGACTTTGGAATGGGGTGTAGGTTAATAGAGCACAGGTCGCACTATTTTTTGATTCGAGACTATGTATATACTGTAAACTTAAGCTCTGCTGTTAAGATATTATCCACGATCTTGGCTATTTTAAGCCTTTTCCCAGACCTATTGACTTCTAGCAAAATTTTGCAAAATTCAGAAAACCTGTTTTACGCATCATATTTGAACACTCGACGGGTCAGGAGCATAATACACATGGAAACTAGTGAATCGTGGCAAGTAGTGCAAAGACTGAAAGAGTGTCGTTCGCGGGTTCAAAATGCAAAATATGAAATTTGGGTCTCCGGGTATAAAAATTCAGCCGCGTTCATAAGTATGCCTAGCCAAGCACAGATGCCTAAGCACGCGCCCAGGCTTAGCCGGGCACCGAGTTCTAGAGCCCAGAAGAGCCCCCCAAAATCTGTGCCTAGGCATGGATGTCGTCACGTGTCTAGGCATCTCTGCTTGGCTAGGCATGCTTGTGAACGGGACCAGAGCAAAACAACACTATAGGGAGTAGTGCCAAGACCTATCCTTTCCATGCTTCGCAAACGGGCCATACTCATAGCGCTGCCCACTACGCTTGCGGAATTTAAAGTGAAAAAAACTTGTGAGTAAATAAGTTTGTAATAAAGCTAAGATGTGATCTGCACACATCGAGGAAACATTGGAGGTTTTATCTTTTTTGCTATGTTCAGAATACGAAGTTATTGGAGCCAGCGCTGGTGCACGGCTGATTGAGTATCAGTAGGAACGTTCACTATCGCTAGTGGTGCTAGTATCGCCGCTGTTCGAGTGCGTGTCACTTTCTCCAAGTTTTGGCACTACTCCCTATCGTTATTTCGCTCTGAACGGGACTTTAGTGAAATGCAGTTACGAAGTAGATTGCATTGCCATTATATGTAAGACGGGTCCTTTAAAAGCGGAGAATCTCGTTCCAACTCCCTGGTTTTAGAGTTAGCTGATTTAAAGTAGAGTTCATTTCAAAGGGGTCCACTTTTTTGTGGACTTGAGACAGTGCCACTTTATCCACTCACTGTAATAAAAGAAGTGCTTGGAAAAGTACTTCAGAGCTAAAGGCCAGTTCCTACTAGTAATGGCTTCGTCACGATAAAGTTGTCCGGAAATTTTGTTTTTAAAGCACAACTCTTACTAGAAATGATCTTATCACTATGAAACGGGTCAGAAATACCCTTTTCGAGAATACTACTACTTTCTACATGAAATTAGCGATTTTCTTGTTAGCGCTTGTCGACTCAACGCAGTCTTCCCGCTCTCGGACGTGGCGGCTGGACGTAGAATATGTATAAATATTCATTCAGCCCAAGCTGACTGCGAATAATATTTGACACTGCAAATCAGATCCGTCAGCTACATTAAAAAAGACCGAAGGTTTCGATGGGATCCCAAATATTTAATATTTGATCCAGGCAATTTGGTCTTGAAGATAGCCGGTGTTCGCCAGACTCCTTGAACATTTTTAATATTAACAGAAGAAGGACAATGGCTAATCATCATCTGAGGAAACTAAGTTCAGATATAGATTCAGCATGTGTGTATTTACTCCTAGGCTATACTTCGATAAAATCTTCCTGCCTTACTTCTGCCAAATCTTCGGTTTCAATCGGATTCCGCGCGAACTACTTGTCTAAAACTAAAGCTGAAAAACGAATTCAGCATATCGACTTACCCCTTATATATCGAAAATCTGATCAACTTCACATAAAACGTTAACTTAACAAATTTTCTGGTTTCAGCCGGATTCCAGCCGAACTGTATGTCCGGTTAAAAAATGATTTTCAAAAGCGGATTCAGCGTGTCCTCTTACCCCTAAATAGAACATCCAATCAACTTCAGATAAAACTTTTATTTTTAACAAATTCTGGGCGAAATACTTGACCTACAAGAAAATGATTTCATATAAATGTTCAGCATGTCTTCTTACCCCTAAATCGAACATTTAATCGACTTTGTTTAAATCTTTTACTTTTAAAATTTTTTCCGGTTTTGGCCGGATTCCGGCCGAACTGCTAGTCCGGCGAGAAAATGGTTTTCGTATTTACAGCATGTCTTACCCCTAAATTGACTATCTCATTAGCTTTAAAAAAAAAAATGTTCGCCGCTTAATTTGATCCCCCTCCCCCATCCCTAAATGTTGAGCTACAGAGCCCATCTACGCACTCAACATCTCCCTTAATCCAAAGAGTCTCACACCGAGTTTCATCAAAATATCTAATTCCCTTCGGGAGTTATCGTGCTTACAGACGGACGGAAAGACGGACAACTTTGCGAAGTCATAGGTATCCCTCCACATGTCAAATATGCGTAAAATATTTGAAAACTGAACGTGCCGTGGTTAAAAAGGGGAAAACTAAGTAAAAGAAAGAAATCAAAAGTAGAAAATTACTTTGAAGCTTTCTATACCCTTAGAATTGTAGGCGGACCTTGAAACTTGCTGCAAATTTGCGTTACGCGACTGACGAAACTCAGCTCGGCCGAAAAAGTACTAAAAAATCGTAAGTACAAAAGAAAACAATAGCGGAGGTGGGGATTTCAGAAGCGTATCATTTCGGAAGAAAGTTAGGGATAATTGGAAAGGCAGAATGCTTGCCTCGTGGAATTAGAGATTCTCTTGTTAAGGCTTTTTGAGATCCAAAATATCAGTAAAGGGATACGTAAGATATCGCTAAGTTTGTCCGTCCGTCCGTTTTTTCCGTCCGTTCGTCCGTCTTTCCGCCCGTCTGCCCGCTCGTCTGTCTGTCCGTCTGTCCGTCTGTCTGTCCATCCGTTCGTCCATCTGTTAGCACGATAACTCTTAGGTCATTTGTTCAAACTTGGTGTGAGTATCCCTTAGGTCATATCACAGGTCAGGTTCGTAAATAGGCTCCTCGTCTGTTAGTACGATAACTGTCGAAGGGTGAGGATCCCTTAGGTCATATTGCAGGTCAGGTTCGTAGATGGGCTCCGTAGCCCTATATTGAGGGGTGGGGGAGGGGTTTCAAGCTGTGGGCAAAAACAGTATTTTTCAACAGCTAATGAGATAGTCGACTATAAGGCGTAAGGAGACATGCTGGATTCGAATATGAAAAATATTTTCTCGACGGAAAAGTAGTTCACCCGGAATCTGGCTACAACCGGAAAATGTGTTCATAAGTAAAAGTGTTGTCTGAAATTGATTATTGGTGTGATTTGAGGTAAGGAGACCTGCTGAACTCCTTTTTGAACTTTTTTCTTTTGACCTGTAAGTAGTTAGACAAGAATCCGACCGAAACCGGAAATCTGGCTAGAAGTTTTAAACACAGCGAAACAGTCGATGCAGGGTAAGGAGCTTCTCTCCGGACAAGAGGTTTACTCCGAATCCGGCGAAACAGGAAATTTGGTAAAAATAAAAGTTAGTTCTTAATTCGATTAGAGGTTCGTATCGTGTTGGGGGTAAGAACAATCCTTGAAGCCATTTCAGAACTTTATTTTCTGATCAGACAGGTTATTCTGCCGAAATTTGCCAAAACTCGGAAATTTGCTAGACACGAAAAATTAAAATTTTAAGTCGACATTGTAATTGTTTATTGTCGGCAAGTCCCAGCGGAACACAGAGAAAGTTAGCTCAACCGTAAGAGCGTCAAACTGCATATTGAGTTGAGAGGTTCTTTGTTCGCCTGTCCATGTCACCAGCTCTTTGACTCCGCATGCAAATTGCTCGGAATACGGCTAAAACGAGGAAACGGGTTAAAGTAAAAGAACCGATTTTCTGGATCAAGAAGTCCAATCAATATTCAACTTTTGGGACTCCATCGAAACATTTGGTCTTGTTTATTCGGGCCGGCTTCGCACCAATTACTTGGATTGCTGAGAAATCTGAGAGAAGTTCATCCTAGCGACGCAATTTCCGTTCATGTCCTTATGTGGAATACACACATGACCGGAAAAGGGGCGAAATCGCAGGGTATGACAGACGGCGGGTGAATTCGCCCGAAGCTGTGGCGAAATTCGCTGTCTGTGTGAATTGATCTTAAGACAAAGCTAAAGTTATCGTCTAGCAGAATGTCGGCTAGCGAATAAAAGCGTGAGGCTGACAGACAGTGATTTACAAGGATTTTGAAGAGGCAAGTTTCAAAAGTGAGACCACCTACCCCGTCATTGGAAATGTGAAAACATTAATAAGCAAGAAGGGTCTCAAGTATCAAGCACTTCTGAATTTTGTACTTAAGTAGCAAGCATACAGTCTGACAACAGCTGCAATTAAGTAGTACTTACGTTTTGATCACGTGACTTGTTCTCTAGCCCTTCAGTTACCTGCTTGTTGAGAGGGCACGGTCTTTGCAGCATATCCATTTAGAGCGTGTTCCACCCTACTTACCGTAGTTACTACGCTAGTTACCGTAGTTACTACGCTAGGCTGGAACGCTTTTTGAATTTTTTCGGTCACATATTAGGCCGCAGGGTGATCCGACCAATCACGTTACAGAGATGCGTAGTTACTACGCTAACTACGCTCCCGAGCGTGGTAAGCAAATAGTTACTATTTTGAGAAGGCTGGGACGGTCAGCGTATAGTAACTTTTCGTGAGGCTGGAACGGAAATAGTAACTAATAGTTACTATTGGTAGAGGGGTGGAACACGCTCTTAGTAGTACCTATGCTTGATACGACCTAAGCAGCTAAGCTGAATGTATTTGGGTCAGTACTGAATTTTACTGGACTAGAAGCCATCAAGTACTGGTGGTGGTGGTGGTGGGGGGTCTGCCATCTTGAAAGGGCTTAATACCTTGGAATCAATTATTCCTCTTGTACCCATGAATGGTAACTTCTCCTTTGTCATCATTTGCAAGATAGAATACTGACTGCATTCCGTGCTTTTATTAGGTTACAGTAGTCTATACAGATGTTCCACTTCCCCGCATTCTTTTCCGTCTGTTTTCTTTCCGCCATTTCGATCTTTCTCCGTTGAAACTTACTTAGCACACATTCTTTAATTTACTTCTTGGTTTCCCCATTTCCACTATTAACTCTTTCATAACACCTAATTTTAAAGTTCAGAATTCCAATTGGAGTTTTTGAATGCAAAGATAAAACACTTTCACAAAAAGATGATAGTTTCCTCGTACATCACAAGCTTTTCCTTTTATAAAAAGGAGCTGTGATAACTTTTTTTTTTTTTTTTTAATTGTAGATACTTTGGCTAATATATTTTTACACTTTTCAAATACAGTATAGTGATGTAACCCTTCTGCCCAACGTGTGGGAGTGTGAATGATGATTTGGGCCATTTCATGTGCGATCGTAGGAACCTTTAGGTATTTGATCAAAGAGTGTATGAGAAAGAATGGATGTTTAGGATAGTGAAAAGAAGACAACTTAGTGATGGGAATGTTTGGGAATTTTTTTCCGAATTGGTTTGCCCCGCCGCGTACTGTTTACTTATTAGAGTCAGTCTTATTCTTTTTTCTTTTTTTTCTTTCATATTGTTATTATGTTCATCCAGATCCATGTTTAAATTAATACTTTTGCCATGGCCTTCGAGTTTTTGTGCAAGTTTATTCTGTTTTATTCTATGCGAATCGATTGATGCGTGATTTTTTTTCATTTTAATTCTCACTCTTCAGTTTGAAACGCTTAGAATAAATAATGCAATAACAATGATGAGAATAGGTGTACCTGTTGTTCCGTCCAACAAAGCTACTCTTGTCCAAACTCTCGTATTTGTTATTTTTTTGTTTGCCCTGACATTCAGCTTTCCGCTGAGCTTTCAACTAGACTTCAGGAAACACTTTCCTGGAAAGATGTAACGGTTCCCAGAGCGCGTAAACAGCTCTGCGAAAAGCAACGGAATGTGATTCCGTTGGGGCCCTCTTGTCCCCACAAAAACAAATTTAATCTGTCAAATAAAAGTCCAAGGGAGTCCCAGCGTTTGGTAGTCTCATGCTATAGCCAGGTACAATCAGTTACGAAACAAGAACAGTCGAGTAAAAGGGTAGTATGTTGCAAGTCGCAAATAAGCTGGCTGCATTAGCCACCAGTTTGAAAATAAAATGAAAACATCTCTTATGGACACCTAGTACATGTGATAGTAATTCATTCAACTTCAGTATTATTTTCATCATTCTCGCTCCCCAGTTCTTCACTTGATAAGTGTATAATATCTCCTTTATTAGACATAGGCTGATTGTCACGCTTGCCGCGATTTCTTTTTTTTTATGGGACGTATTAGGCACCCGAATATTGGTCCCGGGGAGCTGTCTCCGTTAGAAAACCGGTTATGTACATTTGCAAGACATTAATCGAAGGGAAGGTGCATGGAAAGAGGCTGAAAAGAGCCGGAGCCGTGTGTAACTGTCTGTAAGCATGGCTTAGTTGTTAAGTGTTCGACTATCTTAAAATATCTGAGCAGAAATACCATGCAGTGCGAGGCGTCCTTTAAGCAAACTTCATTGTGCTGGTCTTCCCTATCAAAAAGAATCTTTCGTTTTCTTTGATTTTCTCCATGTGCGCCCTGGACACTCGCCATGTGCGCCCTGGACACTCGACAGGGCTCCGAAATCGTAGTCCTACACTTTTAAATTTGATTTAAAGTTACTTCTGGTTAGTCACGGTAAAAGTCCCTTGCATAACATTCCATCTTAACGTATTTTTTGTCTTGTCTCGGTAGTCTTTGATCCTGAAGCCTCTCATGCTCGGAAGCTTCAACAGACTTTCCACCCTTTCCTTTTTTTCTTATAATACATAGATGGCACTTTATACAAGGGACTTTTACCGCGACTAATTTTTCTTGCTTACCACACATGTATACAGATCCCATTATTTGCGAACCTACTGCCCTTCCTATCAGACTTCTTCCTTCCGGCTCTCAACCTGTGTTCTTTCACACCATCATTTACCCCGAACTGCAATACACTTACATGCAGTCCTTCTTTCTATATAACTTCAAACAAGCCTCCATTACCTAACTACTGTATTTGTATTCTATCATTTCTGCTCTCTTTGACATCTTCTTTACAAATTTGACAGAGGGGTTCTCTTTGACAATTTGTCCTGTACGGTGTCTTTGTACGGCAATATACCATAGATTAAACGGGCATTGACCTTTTTCACTGATTGCTACAGGGAATGCTCCGACTGAAATACAAAATTGTGAAATTGTGAAAATGGACGCTAAACCAGAAAGACGATGCCATACGATGACCAGCAAATAAAAGTGAAATAACGACCGTTATGATTTGCGTGGTTAAAAACTTATGTGTTATGAAAAAATCAGTGAGTAATTTACAATTGTTAGTCCGAGAAAGTGAAGATGCTTTCGCTCGGAAATAAGTCAGTTCATAACCCCTATAACTAATATTTGTTCCACTATCAAAAAACTCTTTTACACGACAAATCACATAATTGTACTTGTACACAGAAGTTTTTAACCAGCACATTTTAATAGTCGTTATTTTTATTTGTATTTGCCGATCATCTTCTGGTCTGTCGAGTCCACATCATTTTTCCGGTTTTAGTTGCATGTCATTGAACTTTTCTTCTGGTCCACATCGTTCCAACTATGTCAGTTAGTTTGTTAGTCGCTGGAGACGGTTGGCGTATACGTGCATCCAAATTTGAATTCATTATTCGCTTAACATGACATGTTAGAGGGATAACTAGTTGATCAAGATAAACCCGGAAATCACTTTTTTTACAGTCAGCCTGGCTTTTAAACCAAGGGAGCATCCAGTTTTAGCATGGCACTTTCGTAGAAAATATTTATATATCACAGACAGTGATTGGCACTTAATTCTGAAACGCATTACAACAGTGTGGTCTCTCGATCGGCTGCAGGTTCCTTACACCTTACTTCTCTTTGCTGGAGTTTCAGTCATATCAGAATCTGGCGCTGTGAAAGATGAACGCTGATTCCTAAAGTCGATCGCTAAAAAATCCGAAAAACAGGTTACTTATTTTCATGATAGGTGTTGATTTTCTCGTCCTCCATAAGCCTTTCGCCAACCTCATGTGGGTCACCGTCGTTAAAAAAAAGCAAAACCTACACTAGTTTACAATAAGAGCGAAACCTTTTCATTTGTTAATGTTGTCCTGAGAACCAAAGTGCTTGGAAGTTTGACATTAAAGATATTGACCTGGATAAGTTCCTCGCAGAAGTTGATGTTAACTTTTTGTTTCTGTATTCCAAAGTTTCTTAGAGTGGGACACTTTGCAGCTGTAATGTAGTGGATATTGCCAGAAACTTCTTGTTCTTAAGTTGATATTTGTTGCCGAAACTTTATTTTTTTTCTCCTCTCAGTGTAGCGCCACTCTCTCAATTTCTACTTAAGAAATCTTTATCTCTTTACTACTTCTGATATTAGTTCAACTCTTTCCTTTTTCTCGTCAACTTTTTACTGTAACTATAACTGTCAGAGGCAAAACCAATGAAAATTCAGAGAATAATTGTAACATGAAAAAGAGTCAAAACGCAAAACTAAACCGTAGTTTACCTACCACCGTAGGTTACCTCTACTGTGATGGCAAAAACAACCACGACTGAATCCAAGATTGGAATTCATATACAATACAAAAAACACCACACCTCCCAACTTTGGAACAAACACTACAGTCCAAATTTTCATTAACCCTTCCCGAAAAAAAACGGATTTGAAATCTTCTCTTTTTACAAAAAAACGAAACTTTGGTTGTGGAACACCTTCAAATGGTCGTCCCACATATAAAACTAAACTCTTATTTAGAGTTTTGAAACTCGCCAAAATTACAATGGGACTTGGGAACAAAATTGGGAACAAACAAAACCAAATATTTGAAAAAAAATCCGGTAATCAATTTTTTTTTTAAAGTCAAAGTTAACTTATTTATTTACTACTACTTTAACAGAAGTTTAAATAAGCGTCCACTGCTCTTTGGAAATAGTTGGAATTATTTTTTCCATGTTCTTCGGATTCCAGCAAAACGCTTGATCCGACCCGTCGTTAGCGACTCAGATAATGGGTTCTTTGTCTAGTATCTTGTAAACACTCGTCTCGTGATCATTATTTCGCAGGAGTATTTTCTTACGTTGCGGAGACAGGATAGTAATTTATTTCGAGTTTTTCTCAAGGGGGAAAGAGCATAGTTTGCCTTGCCCACTTCCTCTCAAGACTGGTTGAATATGCCCCTAGACGAGTGGATGTGGGGATGAAAAAACAAGGATATCCAGGATTTTCAAGGTTGCATAGTGTGAAGAAGGAGATCTTTATTTCACATAACTATCAGTAATTAGTTTTATTTGCCATCAGGCCAAAGCGGAGCAGAAAATAATAGATAAAAATCAGTCAACGTTTCTAATGAAGAAAGTTTAGATAATTTTTCTAATTTCTTCTTCGGGTTGTAAGAGTTAGAGAAAGTTCTCATGCGGGCTATGGCATCGAAAAAGAAGCTGACGTTTTCTCAAAGAATTTGATAACGTCATGAGCGCTGAATTTTGGAATTTGCTTGCAATAAGTCACCAGTGAAAATGAAAATGCTTGAAGGAAAATATGTTCGAGAAGATTTTTTTGTTGTTGTTGAAAAGCTAAAATAACAGCTTGTGACAACGTTGAACAAAAAATGCTGTTGGATCACAGCACGTAAAATCGTCTGAGAATGTACTTTTGACGATTTTGTTTCAGGTCTTCGATTTTATCTGCTATAAATACTGAGGCAGGGATTGCACCATGGCGCTGTATGTGGGGTTTCGATCGTGGGCAGTATTTTTGCAAAACTTCGTCAAACAGTTGAGCGATCGTTTAATGCTAACCTCCCTCTGCCAGAGTGCAATACGTAGTCGGAATCAGACCATTCCAGCGCTCTCCCGTGTTTTACCAAGGTTTTACCCTCGACAGTAGGTCCGCACTGTACGTAAGGGTTGTTTGCGAATAGTCACACAGAACCGCACAATTGTTCCATTGACTGTCCAGTGTCTCAGAGAGGTTTCGAATACTCTATATGACTAAGTCCACAACACGCCAGTGAACCTCAGGAAGAAGGAGTAAACGTTCCACTAACGACTCAAATCAACAACTCAAATCCTGTGTCAACCAATTACCTCGATCTTAGGGAGCAGGTGTGATACCGCTTCCAGCCCTTCGGCTAGGTACCCGGCGATTTTGCAGCGGCAAGGGGAGTTAGTCATCAAGATTTTTCAGGGTCAAGGCGCGCTTAGTTAAGTCCATCGCCTCAACACTCGGCTAGGAAGTTAAGTCTATCCGGCTATGAACAATTTTGCAGGCTGGAACGCATAACTTGGAACGCTTAGAGTGTATGATTTGGGATGGCACTTGGTGGGAAATATTGAATGTAAAAAAAAAAATAATATAAATACTTTTACATTAAGTTTTTTTAATATTATTTTTTATCTAGGAGAGACATTTTTAATACCATCCTGGCCGGAGCTAGAGGGTTCCCAGAATGTTTAGGTTTACAGATTTAGAACGCGCATTTTTTTGTGCCATCTTTCTCCTCCCAAACCAATCGTTTTCAGAATTCTTCAAGGTTCTAAAATGCAAAATCCTTGCCTGTTAAGAACTGACGTTATTCGCCGTTCCATCTTTTTCCAGGCTTTTGTGTTCTTGTCTTGAGTTAATTTTCGCAAGGTCTCCCGGGGTCCCTCTTTGTGTTCCAGACAGTTTTTAAGGACGAGAGAAGATTCGTGGAGTTTTTATGATGATAGGAGAATTTTCATTAGGCAGTTGAAGAAGCTAGTGTTAGCCTTTTTGGCTCGCTTCCGGTTCTTATTGGCTTCTTTTGTCGTGAATGTTGCACTTGTGAGTTATTTTGGGATCTGCTAAAGTTACCGGCCGTTTCATGCCAAAAAGAGTTGGCATTCTCTTGTTGTAGTTTCTTTGATTTTTACTAGGTGTCTCGGGGATCTGAACCGTTACATTCGGTCGATAAAAGAAGTAGAAATGTTTTGCTTTGGAAAAATTGGTTAAGTTCGTAGATGTAGCCCTACATTTAGCGGTGGAGGTTCAAATTAAGGGGCAAGCAAAACATTTTTAAACAGCTACTGTGATAGTCGATTGTGGGGTAAGATGACATGCTGAACACGAAGATCAAAACCATTTTCTCGAAGGACAAGTAATTCGTTGGCAATGATGAAAAAATTGGAAATTGCATATTTGTGAGTTGGTTATCCTTGCGAAGAAAAATATTGTTGTCATTCTCGCTCGAAGTCGGGAGCTGTTTATAATGGGAATATTTGATGTCTGAAATCTAGTCTTCTTTTGATCCTCGCCCGCGCAGGAGTATGAAGTGAAAGCTTAGGACTTGAATAAGATTCAGAAGTCCTGGTTTCATACGGACTTATTATGATGATGACTAAGGGTTTGAAAATAAACATCACTTTTCGACACCATTGTCGTAAAGATAATGCCCGGGCCACATTCAGTCACATCTGTACGTAATTTGGTTTCTTCCTGGTCACTTGGAACAAACAAATTCAAGATATATTACCACCATCATCACTCATAGGTAAACAGAACTAGCTATAAGTCAGTTACTGTGGTCTGTGATTGGGCAAAAACATACATTTCAAAATGGCGGAGATGTTTTTTTTCCATCCCTAGTAGGCCTGTCTGAAGTTTTCCTCGTGTTTCGACCCAAAAAGGTCTTATTACCGGAGCTGATATCAGGTGTGACTATAGTGAGACCCGGGCATAATCGCATGAAAACCAAAGATATGGGTCCTGAGGCTAGTGGGCACGTAGGCCGTCAGAATTCCTTCAGCCCGCAGCCCAGGGACCGTGTCTTCACCTACTAAGCGAAGATCTATACTGCAAAGTCCATCGTTTGATTCGGACAAAATAGGCAAAATAGTAAATATATTCTTGTCTTGTACTGTTCATACTAGGTAATTGATAGTCCCTCAGAAACTAGTCAAGTTTTTCCGTGCACCACTAGAGATTTACCTCATCTCACCTCTGGGAATCGAATTTTCAGACGCCAATTGCTATCAACTGATGTGACTCGCTTGTCACAAAGGAGATTATTTCAAGATGAAGAGCCAACTTTGTTCCGGAACTCGGCTCACTGAATGGTTTTGTGATTCTCTAGGCATTGACAGGCTGAACGAAAACGTAGAGAATAATTAAAAGAAGTTCACGCTCCGAAAGCCTATGTATGAGGAATGAATGAACGTATAGCCAAAAAGACGAGGGTCATGGCAACACAAATTTCATAAACATATTCACAGTTTAACATTGACGATTGTAAAAAAAAACTTTCTGTTCTAAGAATCTCGTTCTATTAGTCTCGATCGTAAGCCTCAATAACTCCCAAGTTTTTACAAAGTCATAAAATATTCATCCTTCTTCATCATGTCCATTCATTTTCTTCACTCTCCCTGAATATATCCTTCCTCCTTTATCCATTCATTCGATCCCACGCGCTCACACACTGATGAACTACACATTCGTCCTCGCTACCACACATAGGACAAAAGTAAGGACCGATCTGGCCTTTTGCTCCAGCAAAAAATTTTCGCCTTGCCGCAAGTGGTAAGCTATCAACCCTTACATTCAGTAGAATCTTCTTACCACTTCTAAATAATTTCACCCGAGGTCTTCCTGGTAGCCGTAAAGAAACGAAGAGACACGGAAATTCCTAAGCTTCTAGAGCTGCACTAGAGATTACCAGCTTGATCAAACGCTAAAGGATCTAATCGATGTGACGGAAGACGGGGAAGAAACTATTACCAGTTGATACAAGTGGTTACTGTGAACACATCTATACTTTTTCGACAAAATCAGAAGGCCAGCATAATTTTCGCAAGTCTAAGAAACCGATTTCAAATCTTTGAGCAATTCACCTTTCTTTCCCGCTAGCTCATTAATTGTTGTCTAACCCTGCTGTTTATACCAGCTGCTTAAAGTAGGCTAAGTAGGCTAGTACCGTGGCATTCCGTGACAAGTTTGCCTTCCAAGATTCCTAGAAGATTTCCTCTCCCAACCTCCGTATCAACCACCCCGCCACTCCCATTTTGCGGCCAAACCTCACTCCTTAAATATTTTAGAACTTCGGAAACGTCCATAAAGTGCATAAAGTATTTTCTAGCGTCTGTACACGCGTCGCGCAAGAGAAAATACCATCCGCTACCCTGCCACTTGTTTCTCCATTTAATTCTCCGGTTCTAGCAATATCTGTGAAAACAAAAGTTTCTGAACGACCATCATAATTCAAAGGGGAGGGAGTGTTGTGAATATATCTTGCAACAAATCCTTTTATTACCGGAACTTCTTAATAGTTTTTCAGTGGCGACAATCTTTGTCCGAATTTCGCAGCTCTCACAGAGGGCGATTGGATTAACGTAGCCTGAGCAACAATTACTATCAAATAGCTTCGTTCGCAACACAAAAAGAGTAGATGTCTTAGAAACGATCTGTACGTTTTGTTCTACCAGTGACCAGCAGGCAAAAAAAAAGATTAAGAAGAAAGGAGGTTATGGAAGTCCCAAGAAAAGTGAATCAAAACAAAAACGAAGCTAATTATACCTCTAAAATGTTAAGCGAGGGATAGATGTAATTTTGGATATTACGGCCGCACTTCCAGGAACGTCCTTCAGCGACAAACAAACTTACTCACATATTCCAGAGGCACCCATAGCGTCCAAGAATAGTCTCAAGTCGTCTCCACAAACTTGCGGCTGCGACGATGTCTTCCGACTCCGGCTGTATAGAGGCATGAAAATGACGCAGGTCACTGTTGTAGGTGCGACAGTTTGTATTTTTGCGTCTTTCTCGGCTTCAGGTAACCAAAAAATATTGACTGTGGAATTCTGGAATCTTCCATCCGGAGCGCATGTCCGAGGTAGCTCCATCTACGCCTGCGTATAGTCTCGATGGACGGTTAGCCTCTCGGTTAGCCTGTGAAGTTTCTTATGTGCTCGCTCGTTACCTTGTGAGTCCAGTTGGTGCCAACTGTGCCAATTAGTCTACGGAGGCATAATTTCTTGAAAAATTTATAAAAACAACAAAAGAGTGATAAAGATAAAAATCGTAAATCGTAAAGAAAAACGGGTTCTGGCTAAAACCCCCCCGGCGAAAAAACCCCGGACAAACCCCCCCCGCCAAAACCCCCCTGGCTAAAAACCCCCCGTTACCAAAACCCCCCGGACCAAAACCCCCCCGGTACCAAAACCCCCCGACCAAAACCCCCCCGGTACCAAAACCCCCCCGCATAAAAAAAGACGGGTATGCAAGAGTAGAGTAACTGGTAGGTAGAGAGTAAGAGTAGAGTAAACTTCTTTCGCAAACTTGACTCTACAAGAATGTCTGAAGTAGGCTACAGTGGGTATCAGAACAATGATAAACAAAGGGAGTGTAAGGCGAAGGTGAACGTTGATGGTGACAAACTAATTGCTGAAGTCACCAAACACCCGCATTCAACTGAAGCTGTTGTCAGTGAGGTGTTAAATGTGAATGATCAAATCAAAGCCAGTTCCACTCTGTGTAACGATCCCCCCAACAAATCCTTTCCCAATTCCTCACCCTTCTTGGCGAGGAAGCTGCAGTTACGATGCCACCCATTGGTGCAATGTGAAGCTCTCCTTGCCTGATTGCTCTTTAGTTATCCCTGATTCATACCAGAAACTCGAAGATGGGCAATAAGCGGAGGGATACCTATGATACCGCAAAAGTTGTCCTGCTATCCGTCTGTGAGCAGGATAACTCTCGAAGGGAATGAATATTTTTATGAGACTTGATGGGAGGATTCTTTGGGTCAAGGGAAAGGTTGAGCTCGTTTTGTGATAGCACTTTCAAGATAGTCCCAGAAATATTCTACCAGCTCTTCACCTTACTCGTGCTTGTCAATGGTAAAACTGTCACATGGTTGTTCGTTTTGTTGCCCAGTAAATTCCAGTCTTAATATGTGTGAGTGTCTAAGGATTCGGGGGGGGGGTACCGGGGGGTTTCTATTCTTCTCTTTCTCTCTACCTACCAGTTACTCTACTCTTACATACCCGTCTTTTTTATGCGGGGGGGTTTTGGTACCGGGGGGTTTTGGTACCGGGGGGGGTTTGGTCCGGGGGGTTTTCGTAATGGGGGGGTTTTAGCCGGGGGGGGGGGTTTGGCGGGGGGGTTTTGTCCGGGGGGGGGTTTGTCCGGGGGGTTTTTCGCCGGGGGGGTTTTCGCCGGGGGGGTTCTCGCCTAGACCCAAGAAAAACAATATTACATAAGGTGCATATGAGAAGTTTTCTCGACAATGCTACGTTCCTGTTGACGTCGCCAATGGTGAAGGTCTGGAGGTCGCCACACCATCCCTGTGGCTTAGTTTTCCAGACTATTTCTCTCCATTCACTACTTACTCATAACTTGAAAGCAGCTTTTATTTCTGCCATTACTGTTTCCGTGCCAGGTGGCAACTCAGTGTGAAAAGAAGTTCTTTTGCTCCCGTTTCTTGCTGGTAAAGTCAACTTCAGCTCCAAAATGGCCTGCGGCACCAAAACTTGGAATTTCGTTTTTACCGGTCGGAATTGGGTTTGTCCGACAAGTTTGCTGTGCATCCGAAAGTACCGCCATTTATTTCTGTGTGAAAGTTGCTACTGTTTCTATCAGCCGAGCGACACTGGTTTCATCTTCGTGGAAAATAAAATTCATTCAAAACAAAGTTGGAAGTAAATGAGATACAAGGGTGTGATCAAGTGTGCCAAACAGTTAAACGGAAACAAAATTTACATTTTCAAAGGTTCATTCATGGCCTTCGTAAGAAATAAAATACAAGCGAAGCCAAATTGTATGGGCAAAGCCTTTGGAGAGGTTTAAGTGGACCTCCAGTAAGAGACAAATCGCACGCATTCAAATCCTGCCCTTGGGACACTTATACTTACTGTTTCGCTACTTTTTACGGGTTCAAATCCCGCTGTTGGAGTTATTATAGTGATAATAACTGTGTAATCTATCAATCGCCTCTGCGCATATCTTATGTTTTAGTGATTTGATTAACTGATTGATTTTCATCTTCAACTTGACGAAAATATTCATCAACTAAAAAACACTGATTTCTCATTCAAAAGTGGCAACTATCACTTAAATAAGAAGAACATATTGGAAATCAAACAATTAACTAACAATGAATCTTCTGTAGGACTATACAGTTATATACTATTACTTATATACTATTCTTCGCCAATCCTGTACTCAATAATCGAAATACCTCTGTACACCTTATATTAAACAATATAATAGTTATTTGTAATACATTTGAAGAGCTGAGCGCGCAAAGGTGATAACTCGTCTTTTTGGGCATATCTATTTAAGAGCACCATCTGGTACAAATTCTTACGCTCTTTCTCCCTGTTCTACCAGAAACTTCGCCAGATTTCACCCTACAAAAATAATCAGTCGACAAAGGTGATAACTAGCTTTCGAATTACTAACTTCCAAACTTTGAACGTGATTATCTCGAAACTAGCAAAAAGTGAGTTATCACCTTTGTGCGCTCAGGCCTTTATTTATTAATTACTATTTTTTTTCCGTGGTTTTTGTATTTCCTTCGTGATATTCGTATGTACGAGAAGGGGAGTTCTATTTTTTTTTAATTCTTTCAGTGGCTCCCTTGGAAGTTCAAATGATCGAAGGTCGAGAGGTGATTTTCTCAGCGAATAAAGAAGCCCGATTCGTGTGCCGTTCGAGTGGCTCAAGGCCACCAGCGGCGATTACTTGGTGGCTCGGTGGCTATAGGGTTTCCGGCTCACATGACGTGGTAAGTTTTTTTTTAAGTGTGCGTAAAATATTATTTTGTTAGATTTATAGGGTATGTAGTTGTTGTTATTATAGTAGAATTGTTAACAAGCACTGCGTGTTCGGATGTTTTTTTTGTTCTCCACAGTGCTTGTATAGTGTATTTAAATTTTTGTGGAAAATTAAAAAACTTGAACTTGAACTTTTGAGAAAGTTCGTCTTATGAAAGTTTGTGCAATCAAGGCCAAGTCTTTTCCAGTGGTTGGACACCTTTCAGACACTCTCTCCTTTAGCGAAGAGACGGAATAAATCTGTCGAAGCAATTCAAGGAAGGCCATATTCTTAACTATGAATCTGCAAAAAAATTTCAATAACTCTTCTGTTCCTTTGAAAAAGATGAAAAAAAAAAATCTCTGATCCCCGTGTAAAAGGGAGCAAACGAGGTGTGAAAGGCCTTTCATTTGGACGGATAAAGGAATGATTTTATTGCTCCCAGACAAATAGGTCGTTTGAGCAATCATTAAGAAAAGCGCCGATTCCGGTCGTGATGGAAAAAAATGCTGAAGCATAGAGTCAAGTAGGGAGCATCGGCTCACTGGATGAAATATATTTTTTTTTTTTACTTGAGCTCGTAAAACAGAGGTGCAGTTATTAATACGATAACTGATTTGAGGTCAGAGGTACGTTGCTTTTGACGCCTTTACGGGATCGTGGAAAAGAAAACTAACTACAACACACTTCAGAAGTTTACGCTCGCTTGTTTAGCTTTAACATTCCCCCCTTGAGAAGTTAACTTACGTAAACACTATACTAAAGAAGAAATGAAGGAAAAGATAATGGAAAAAAGAGAAAGAAGAATCATGCACTTGCTCTTTTGCTGGACGTAACACCCATCACAAAAACTAAACACTCCAAAAAGCGAATACAAAAAAACAAGTTAAACAAATAAAGGAATAAAATTGTTTCGACAAATTGATTAGTTAATAATGAATTTTAAATGATGACAACTTTTTCTTAAGCACTGAAAAGAAAATGGTAATTGAACTATGTAGAAAGAAAAAGGCGGTAAATGGAGAATGAGCAAGTTCAAATAAAAAAAGTAAAGAAATTAATATATTCTGGAAGATTTGCGTGCTGTTTGATTCTTTTCATTTGTAACTAGCCTAGTAATGCTCCAGTAGAATAAATCAGTTTTGTCGCGTTTATATTGCAGTTTGTTTTTTGAATCCGCAATGGACTAGTCGTCTTTCCCCGGTAGACGAGGGAGCATTCCTTTTTTTAAATCATACTGCACTAGTGGATTCTAACTCCTGGCGTCGTCTGCCTTTTTTCATAACATAGCAGACTATTCTTTTTTTTACAATTTTTTTTTTACACTCACAACATACTTAACCCTTTAAGTACGGCTGTCCTTTTAAAAGGACAAGTGACTTTGAGGCTCAATTGCAGCTCGTGTATGGGATCGATCACTACGCGCCATCTGCCATTGTGTTCGGCTGCTTAAATGCTATTTTTTAAGCGGTCACACAAGGTGATGCGACTTTCCGTTCAGTTGCTATGTGAAAACTGAGGAAAGAGGTTCTGAAGGTGGAAAAAAGGGTGTATAAAACAAATTAATATTAAAATTAGTAGATGACCTTGGAAAATTCTGAAAAAAATTCAGAGCGTAGTTGGATAATACTAGAATAGAATCTGACAGTAAGATAACTTCACTAGCAAAATTGCCGGAGTAGTAGCTAAAGTCTTTCATCTTGTCCTTTTGAAAGGACATCCGTCCGTGAGAGTCACGCGGATTAAGAAAATGATATGAGAATAGAACTTGTGTGAATTTATTAGAATTAGTTATTAGAAATTTGTAGAAGACATAAATAAAAATACCCGTTGTACAAATTATCGTTTCCGATGGCAGATGAATTCCAAAGTGCATTGAAGAAGTCGTGGAACTTGCGAGATCAACGTAATCTGGAACCGGAGAGGGCAGTAGAAATGTTTATGGGATTGCCGGATGGTGACATATCCTAGGTGTCAGATCTTTCTGACTCGGACGATGACAACGATGATAGCGAATATTTGCCGCCAAATGACGAACTGCCTGACATTCATCCACTGTCAATAACTCTGTTGCCGACTGTTGAACCTGGACCATTTGGACTTGGGGGGGATATCGTCATGAGGCTTCTGACGTCTTTGGAACCCAAAAAGGGTCACAAGATCTACTTCGACAATCGGTTTTCGAGCGTCGACTTTGTCGTACACCTGAAATAAGTCGGTTTCGACTGTGCCGGGACAATTCGTCAACACAGACTTTCAGGATGTGAACTGATGCAAGAAAAAGAACTCGAGAGGTTTGGACGGGGTCGTGTTGACTGGCGAGTGGAGAGATCGTCGGAAGTCTGCCTGGTGCGATGGTACGACAATAAGGCGGTCACTCTTGTATCAAACTACGTCGGTGTCGAGCCCAAGGATTCCTGTGGGCGATGGGATTCCTCTGCCAAGAAATATATCGAAGTTGAAAGGCCTGCAGTCATCAAAGAGTATAATAAGTATATGGGCGGCGTGGACCTGGCGAACATGCTAATCGAGTTTTATCGCTCCAACTTGAAATCACGAAAGCGGTACATGCGCATATTTTATTACGTTATCGACAGTGCAGTTGTGAATGCCTGGCTGCTGTATCGCAGACACAGCTGGCAGAAGAACGAAAAGCCCATGCCTCTGCTGAAGTTCAAGACTTCCATTGCCTGCTCTCTTGGATATAGCGATACACCGCGAAGGCGCCCTGGTAGGCGTTTGTCCGTAGAAGCTGATGATTCTACCTCCCCACGTAAGAAGGCAATGCAGCCGATCCCGCCTACAGACGTCCGACATGACGGTTACAACCACTTCGCTGAGTTTGGTGAAGAGCAGAAACGCTGCCGTGTTTGCCATCGGAAAACAAAAATTCTTTGTAGCAAATGCCCGGGGATAGCACTCTGCCTTGTTCCGGATAGGAACAGTTTTCTAGTCTATCACAACAAGTGAACTGCCTGTGTTTTTTTTTTATTTTTAGACTTGACCAGTTCAATAAAATGAATGGAAAAAAAGAAAGTTATACTCCATCCAGGACGGATGTCCTTTTAAAAGGACATTACGTAACTCGAACCGTATACTAGATACGGAAAAAATAAAAGCAGATTCGAGTTCAGCATTTTTTTCTGCTTTAGGAACACCTTTCAAATATTTTTTTATCGTTTGATTTCTTAATTCAGTACTTAAAGGGTTAACACGAATGCAGGGTGTTTTGGGTCTTCATTTTACCATTCGAATTTTACCGTTTAAAGTTAACTAACATTCAAAGAAGCATTGTAGCTGTACTGTACTGTGACATAGTTTAAAGCTTAGAGAGTTGTTGGTCTTAATATCACAGTTTCATTCAGGTAGCCCAGAATGGAAACTCGACAACATCATCACTAAGTTTGACACTTCAGACGGAACATGCCGGGAAACTTCTCGTTTGCCGAGCCGAAAACTTGCGACTTAGGGTCTCTCCCATGGAAACTGGGACGATCCTGAATATGCTATGTAAGTGACGTTTTATTTTATTCACTTGCTTTTATCTTGGTGTCAAGTCTTACTCCCTCAGAAACACGTGGGAAAGTTTTCGGCATTGACTGGTTGGAAGGAGAGGGGAAGAAAGTTTATAGCACAATACTTACTACAAATGTATTTGAAGATAAATTGGTTAACAAATTTCGCTTTTACAAAGTAAGAACACTTCGACCATGACTTAGGCTAATGATTTTCATTTTGATTGAGTCTTGACTTCCCGCTCTCTAAATCGTAGTTTCGACAAAAAATATTTGAAAACTTTGTTTGCCGTAGTTAAAAAGTTGGAAAAGTGGAGTAAGAGAAAAGAACACCGAAAAACTTGCCTTCGAAGTCTCCTGAAAAACTAAACAAACATTTGAAGCCGATTTTTGAAAGGATCCTCGTTGCATCCTTAAGCTTTCGGCGAAGGTTGCTCTGATTGATTGGCATGTGCAAAATGAAACAATACATGAGTGAGTAAATCATTTTATTTAACTACCACCCTTGGCAATGTGAAAATAGGGGAGAAAAAACTAGGAGAAAAGGAACACTAAAAAAAGACAATGGCAAACGGCGTGATTTATACTTCTAATACTCAAAGCGCAACTCTTACTATAGATGATCGTTTTACGATAAGCTGCTTCAGAATATTGTTTTCCGAAGAGACCAGTAGTTGTCCCGTGAAATTAGGGATTTTCTTGTTCGTGCTTACCGATTCTACCCTGTTCTCTGTCGCGGAGGCTGGGCGCAAAATATTTTAAATGTGTGTGTGTCGTGGTTAAAAATTAATGGGAAAACCATGCAAAGGAAAAGGAATTTGAAACGCAAGTTACGTATGTCGGCCTACCAGTTAATTACTCTTAAATAAAAAAATTACCATTTTGAACATTCTGATGCACTTATTTTTTTAAAGGACCTCTCTTGCTTATTCTGCTTCTTATAATGTATCTAGCTCCCATACAGAATTAGAAGCTTCTAAAATCCCCACCTTTCTCCATTGTTTCGTTTTGTGCCTAAGAAATTTTAGCGCTTTTTTGCCTTGCCGAGTTTTCCCCGTCACACAACGAAACGTTTGCCGGGATCATCAAGGTCTGCTGACAACTCTTTCACACATAAGGATCTGAGAAGCTTTTGTTTATTACTTCTTTTATTTGCTTAGTTTTCACACTTTTGAACCATGGCGCGATCAGTTTTCAAACGTTTTGCGCCCAGCCGCCGCGTCGGAGAGCAGGAAGGCTGGACATAGTCGATAGGCGCTAACAAGAAAATCGATAATTTCAGATGGAAAGTAATGGTATTTTCGAAAATATTTTTTTCTGATCCATTTCATAGGGAAAATATCATTTCTAGTAAGAGTTGTGCTTTAAGATTTGTTGGCAGATCCTGAAGCTTTCCGCGAAATTTGTGCAACATGACTGATAAACTCGGCTAAGCCGGAAAAAGCTAAAAAGCTGTTGTTGCAAAACGAAACAATGGCTGGGGAATCTTCGACAAGGCAGAATAATTAAAGGGGTCCTTTAAGGGGAGGTAGGGATAACCTAAAAGGCAGGACAAGTACGAGGTTTGTTTTAATGTTACCTGCGAATTTTTAAAAGAAGTAACATGATATAAGCCACATGCCTGCAATATAAAAGTAATGAATCTTTACTTCCCTGTCTGAGAAGTCGTTCAGGTGAAGGATGTTGCCTCTGGATTCGTGCTTGGTGAATATCTCCAAGATCTTAAAATTTCAATGGGCGGATAAAACGGTCCTAGCTCAGTCAATGACGACCAAGAACTCATGCTAACGTCGAAGACCTGCAGATTCTTTGAAAATCCCCGTACTCCATTATCCTAAAGAAATTCCTCCAGTTTAGGGACACAGATAAGTGATTTTTTCGAGAATGTTCTTGCGAACTGCCGTATAACAAATTTGCCAGCTGCAAACCCTAATGACTCGCATGTTGAACGCTAAATCTGCCGTGCAAAAAATATCTTTCGCTAGAGCTCTTGTCGAATCTAGAGCTTGTGCTTGTAGATATTAAAATGTAATCTGCCCTATTCTTTTTCATTTTCTTTGTGTTGATCAAATTTTAGGCTAGGCCTAAATAGTACTTTGCAGAGGAAGGTCTTTTACCATCTGTGGTAGAAATAGTCTCGGGTTTTTTACGACTGGCCAAATGAAATTTTCTAGCTGAATTCCTGTAGAATTTTTCCCAACGTCCATTTCTTTGCGTTTTATGAAGCTGGCTGAACTTCACTAATCCTTTTATTTTTTTCCCTGATTTACACAGATGTTTATGCCAACAGCTTAGCTTAGGTTGCTCTCCGGCTAGCCTTTTTATCCTTGTTTTTGACCATTTTAGTGGTTCGTTAAGTTTATAGCACGGTTCTGTTTTCTTTTGAACTTTTTAACGTTCCTGTTACTCTTTAGGCTAGGTCAGCACTTTTAAAGATTGGTGTGCCGGTAAGGGGTGTTAACTCATTCCGAGATAAGAGTTTTAGTGCCACCGTGATTTTTCGCCACTGTACTTAACGCAATAGGCAAAGAAGGGCAAACACAGATTATACAGACCTCCGAAGGCTAGGTAGATTCCTGAAGTTAGCTATGACCCACCGTGAACTATTTTTATAGAAGTTGGTTTTGGTTTGTTTTCGGAGTGTATAATATTTTTATTTTTTTTATTGTGTTATGTTTCCCACCATGGCTCTTGGGCTTTATCGGGAATAAATTCATTCATTCATAAGTGGTGGGATTGGCGAAAAGATGTCAGATGGATTTTGCGCCACTCCTCGCTACTAATTATAGAGGATTAGGTCAGGAAAAGTATGAAAATAAAAACTGCTGGTTTGATGCTATCTCATTCTGTCTTCGCTTCTAACCGATAAAGATGGAAACTAATAAAACTACGATCTGCAAAGAAATAAAATTAATATTGCGTTTTTACTGTATAATTACGGTAATCATTTTAATTATTACAATTATATTTAATGTATAATCATTAATTAAATGCTTGTATTCAGGAAGTTTTCTGGCAAGGCTGCATATGATCACCCGCATACGATTTTACTTGTTGAATTATATAATGAGTTATGACAGTGGCGAAAAATCCTAGGTCACTAATTTCACTAAGCCTTCAGGTAACTAAACAAGGTTCAGCGCGTCATTAGGACTTGGGCCGATACTCAGATTGTCGATAAATACCCAGTGGCAAAAAATCTGGGTGGCGTTAAAACTCTGCTACGCTCATTCCAAGGTATCGTATTTTGTGATTGTTTTAGAAGCTGTCAACTGGGACTGAAAAATGCGGTGATAGCTGACGCGATTAATGTTGCCGAGTCACATTGGGCCCATACTTCAAAAAGGGTTTTAAGATGATTTTTCCATTGTCCAAAAATACAAATAGACCAAGCAGTTTCGTTTTTGAATGGCAGGCTATTTCCAATTGTCGCAAGTGGCATCAGTGATACAAATGACAGATGTGTCATTTTTCAGAAAAGTAAGAGTTCAGCGGTGCTGTCCCTGGCATTTTATTTCATTTATTCATTAACACGATGCCAGCCGAGTAGTTGATTGTGAGTCAACACATCGCAAATATGCTGAAAATAATAGAAGGTCCAGCATAACTGCCGAGTCACAAGGGGTTCAGTTTACATGACAAAATCATGAATACGTCGCAAATAATAAAATAGCCCTTTGCCATCTTCGCCCTGCTTAACGTTAATCTTACAGAAGAGAGACAGAAAACAAAATATGGCCCGTTCGGGAAGCCTGGGGAACAGCTGCCCCTTCCGCCTTCTCTTAATGATACCCTACGTAATGAATGAGTTTGTTTTATTTGCAGTGTTGGGAAGTACTTCAAGTACTTGTACTTCAAGTACTACTAAGTACAAAAATCGATGTACTTGGGTTTTACTTAAGTACAACTTTCCTTGAGTACTTAATACTTGATACTTAAGTAAAATAACCAAGTACTTGAAGCCCTCAAGTACCAATAAATGTTCAAATATTAAGAAACAACTTCATTCTATACTTATAAATAAATTCAAGAACCAATGATAAATTCAAATTTAAAGTAAATCGTTAACTATTAAATTTTTTGGGTGGATTCCTCATAAGTTGCCGGCCATTGATTACCCTTGCTTGCGCATCGTTGTTTTTTTTTGTTGATCTTTGCCGAGTGTCGGTGTGTTTGAGGGGCGGGTTCCCGTCTAGTGGTGAGTCATGGAATTTATTTATTTATATGATTGTTATATGTTAAATAGATTTGTTATTTTATTGTACCGGGTTTTGGTCAATCGACCTTGTGTCTCCGGCTTAACCCTATGTATTGATTATTTTATAATGAAGCGTAATTAAACCTTGAACCTTGAACCTTGAACCTTGCAAGTACATTTTGCTTAGATCACATTTTTTTAGATCGCGAAAAAGGATTTTTCAACAAAAATGGAATTTAGTTAAGAAAGGAAAAATTCATTTTGAAGCTAAACATGACATCTAATAGGTTGCCGTTTGATCTACAGTAAATGTTAAATGTTCCATAATAGCGATTGCGATGTTCTGTTCTGGCATTTCGAAATAAGCTAGGGCGATGAAACTTGGCACGCCTCTAAAGACATAACGCTTTAGGAAACCCTCCTTTCCCGGATCCGACCATCGGTGGGAGAGGGGACGGGGAATCCGGGTCTTGTGGCGTGCGCTATTTGCTAACCGGTGATCTTATTCGAGTGAAACTTGATGGTTGGTAGGAACAGATGCCCTAAATGGTCTATCTATGTGTCCGAACCGGATTCTGCCACGGTGGGGGGGGGGGGGGGAGTTGCAAGGGGGCCTGGAAAATGTGTAGCAAGCCTTAGCTAGGGAACAAAAGAGTGGAGCGATTGAGGTAATCCTTGGAAGGTACATGGTCCCATGCCCTAGATTATCCATTTTAGGGTCCCGACAGGATCTGAGCTCGGGGGAGGGGGGTTGAAGGAGGGTAACCGAAATTTCAAGGGAATACTCGGAATCTAAAATGTTCATATCTGTTGTAAGAGAAGGTGCCCGAGATGACCAATTCATGTGTCCAAAACGGATTCGGATGCGGTGATAGGGGTCGAAGGGAGCACATTAAGCGTATTCGGTTACGGTGGGAGGAGGAGTTGGAGCGGAGTCCCAGAAATTACCCAGTGTTACGTCCAAGGATCAAACGAGTCGAGCAATTGGAATTAAACTTGAAAGATATAAGGCCATAATATACACTGGATGGATCCATTGCTGGATTTGGTCTCGTTGGGTGGAGTTTGGGGGGGGGGGGTACAGGAAATTACCTGGCAATGCAGTGCTTAAAGCAAATGCCCACTACCTATACCAGAAGATAAGCCAGCAGTTTAGTTTCTTTATTCAAACTTCCAGATATGTTATCTGACTGCTAAATGACGTAAACGAAGTTATTCTTTCTTATATTGTATAAATGAACTAGTACAAGTACTACTTAAGTACAAGTCATTTACTTAAAACTCAAGTACTACTTAAGTACATTTGTTGTCAGGTACTTAATACTTGATACTTAAGTACAAAATTGGGCAGTACTTGATACTTAATACTTAAGTACAAATTTGAAGTACTTGTCCCAACACTGTTTATTTGTCGGCATCGACTATGAACTCCACTATTCCATAACAGCGAGAAACAAAGTATTTCGGGACCAGCAAGGTACCTGTATTAGCGAATTTCGATGGATGTATGTAGCTTTGTCCAGCTCTGAATTTCTCAGAGGAAACCAAGAACCTCAGAGGAAACCGAAACCTTTCGTCTTGTTCTTATACCCGGTCGTTTTGGTTTCGACCAGTGATAGGCCATAAATAGAAAAATTGCTTTCATACCAAACTTCAAAACTCGAGCTAATCCGTACTCTCCGACCCCACACTTGAGAGCCTTTGCGCTCTTGTTGACTGGGTCTGACGAAATGCGACGGTTAGGAACAGAAGCTTTTGATTATATTTGAAACCTCCTTTTATACGAAGAACCTGTGCATCCAAGTTTGCAAGTTTGCATGTTTGCAAAACTGAAAAATATCCACTTTACTTTCCACATGAAGGTGTTAGTAACAACAAGAAACATTGATTTGGTGATACCCCACGTTAGGAATCCCTCTAAACCTCTCTTCTAGAAAATCTGTGCCAACAATTGCTGTCTTTATACCCCACGTTAGGAATCCCTCTAAACCTCTCTTCTAGAAAATCTGTGCCAACAATTGCTGTCTTTACTTGCAAAACTCATTACAGGATGTTACCACTTTGAGAACCTGGAACTAACTAATCTTTTCTACCTCGAAATATTCATACCGTCAAAATGGAACGGATTAAACGGATACAATAAACGGTAAGGGATCTGTAATAGTTCAAACTAGATTTGCACAAAACTATAACAAGGGTTAGATCAATTAGTATACAAACATTTGCCATCCGCAGGAACGCCTTCCCTAGCAACTGAAGCAGTAAAGCGTTTTACTTATCAGGACGCGGAATATTCCCTCATCTGACGCAAACATTACTCAATTTCTATAGGATATCAAGTTATAATAGACAGAAATGAGTTTCCCCGAGGAGAAAAATTCTAAAGTTCGAAACATTTTCCGCCAACTTAAAGACTGGAAAGAATGAGAAAGAACTGTCGCTTATTTTTAAAAGAGTTATTCAGTCTGGGTCCGTATGGGTCGGCATATTTTCATTCCTGACATTCTAATTTCGAACGGTATTTATTCCCACCCTAAACGGACTAAATTCGTGTTTGGGATCGAATAACAGTGAAGGGACTATTTGCCCTTGTATATATCCCCATAATGAATGTGTAAGTCTGTATATCTATTCATTCATGTGAAGTCCGAGCGTCCGTCAGTCCTTTGAGCCGATCGCCTTTTCCGCTTCGTTTTCTACGTGCTAATAGTCCGGCCGCCATTTGACAACACCGGGTTCGGTAGTGTTAACAATTGCCTACTCAGCGAATAAGAACGATCAGGTTAGACAGAAATTACTTTTCTACTAGAAACAGGAAAACACGGAGTGTTAAATGAAAGACAGGAAACTGATATTTCGTTTGGGGGTGTAAAGGTAAGGATTTTCCTCGTCGCTCCGAAATATTGACGCATTCTATGGAGTTGTGACGGGAATTTTGCAGTGACGGGGACTGTGTTGACGGGAAATGTAGGTTCTGACAGG
Organism: Branchinecta lindahli; assembly: GCA_023053555.1. Lineage (NCBI taxonomy): Eukaryota > Metazoa > Arthropoda > Branchiopoda > Anostraca > Branchinectidae > Branchinecta > Branchinecta lindahli. The sequence continues at coordinate 29,226,090 of JAKZAO010000012.1, read as the reverse complement.
AATTTAGTATGCGAAAGAGTTTAGTATTTTAATGTTAGGGATAAGACTGTATAAGTGGTACAGACCAACACAATTGTTTATCGATCCAACTAGGAGGTGGGATTCGCAGCTAGGCTGAAAAACACGGAAAACTGAAAAACAATTAACGTACAGATATTCTGGTCAAAAGTAAACGAAACCAAAGCGTATGTGTTAGCTAATAGTATGTCACTTGGAAGGATCGACACAGTTTGTACCAGCTAAGGTGGTTCGCGATGTCAAAGTCGTATCCGTGTGGCTGCTCCCACACCCTCCTCCGACTCCCCTGAAGCATATGACAGTCCATCAAGTACCGTCCAAGCATCGATTCACAATGTTTCCAAGACCCACACTTCAGCTGCCCCCAACGTGACCGAGACTCGTACCGACCTATCTAAAAAGCGGCACACGTTACCTAACAAAAACTGTGTTCAACGAATCGCCCAAATATAGCCTATGTTTTCATTGTGCGCCAGCTGCTTTTAGTGCGGTTTAGGTGCGCAATTTAAGAGAATTCATTTATGAGCAAAATCCTCGAGGCACGAATATCATAGGCCCTTGGGGATTATAAAATATATGTTTTGCAATTTGCGATCAAGACATGCACTTCAAGGGGCCCACGAACTGAAGCAAGACCCTTGAAGATCAAACAATTCATGGTAGTTGGAAATCATGAAATGTATAATCTTTTCGCAAAAAGAAATTTTGCTCTATTCGGTCACGATACATACTTCAAGGTGGCCATTCATTCTTTTGTAATCAAAACCCTTGAGGCATGGATGATCGTGGACCCTTTGATACCATAGAAATGTATATTTCATGAAGATGCGCACTTTAAAGGGCCTAGAAATTCATCTGAAAGCAAAATTTTTGAATCACAAAGGATCACGGACGTTGGGGATTATGAAAATGTATCATTAGGTCAAAGTAATTTGTCCACATTATGGTTCACACGCGGGCTTTAAGGGGTCTTTGATTTCCCACCTGAATCAGGTCACTCGTTTCCGAGTTATCCATGTCACAAGATCACCCCCCCCCATCCCGAATTCCATCATAGTTTCCGTATACATTCCAGTTCAATAAATGTTGTTTTTCGGGCTAATTCTTTTCGTCCCACCAAGCCCGGTCCCGACCACTTCATTATAAGCGTTCCAGGGTATACTCGGATCCACCCCCCTAGACACCCACTCCAGCTACAACCCTCCCCTATAGTTGTAACATTCTATCCGGAGTTGAAATGGGACATCTAAGGTATAGCCTACACTTTTCCCGATTACCAAGTTTCATTCAGATGCGATAACCTCTTGGAAAGTTCCACTCCCCACAGGATGGTCGGATCCGGAAAGTAAAAATTTCTGAAAGAACTTTAAAAGTACCTGAAAGTGCTTTAACTCGGTAGTGGAAACGACCGGCCGATGGATGACGAGAAACCATCGATGACGATTACAGTAACTCCATCGTGCAATTTCTTAAAGGGTTCAACCGTTACGCTCCCTTGAAATTTTGTTTTCAGCTTTATGCAAACTCTATTTCAGTACTCAAACCGATCAGAGTAGTGATCTTTCATAAACGGGAACCCACCCTAGAATTGTACGATTTAATAACTAAGTCCTAAGCACCGTGAAGAATCGGATCACTCCGCAATCCTCTAACCTACTTCTCAGACTAACCGTGTAATACTTCCGAGAGAGCCCAGGATCAAAACAATGAGTCTCTTTCAAAGAGACTCTGCAGGGACAGGTTGAAACTCTCTCACGGGATCTACCATTAAGAAGACGGATTTAGAGGCGCATTTCGCGAAGTAAATTATCAGCTCCCATCCAATTTATTCCACACAAAAGGCCATCATTACTCGTTAGAAAGGGCAGAAACATTAGTCTCCATTAAAGAAGCGAGGAATATGTTTTCTAAGGAAATTTCAAGCAGTAAATTATCGTTAGATTCGACAGGCAATATCGATTCAAGCGGAATATGTAACCGGATCACGTTAGCTGCAAAGCGGGATATATTCCGGTCATATTTTGGTGGTCAAATATTGGGTTAATCGGACGTGACAGCCAAGTCTCGCTAAATAATATTATTTTCTCTTGGAGACTTTGCCCAGGTCAATCTTCTGTGCGGTTTCGATTGGTTATTCTGGTCCAGATATTTGAGAAATTCAGATCTGGCTGGAAAATCTGAGGAAACCAAGTTCAGATATGGATTCAGCATGACTTAATTTAATCCACTTTGACGAAATTGAAGTTGACGAAGTTTTAACAAAATATCTCAACCTCTTCCAGGAGTTATCGTGCTGGCAGACGGACAACTTTAACGAAGTCAGAAGTATCCCTCCACTCACATTATGGGATCCCAAAAACAAGAATAAATGAAAATATAAATATTATAAAATCTAGATGATGAAATTTTGACGAAATATTGTCCATATGGGAGGAATCATTCCAAAGAGTGCAGGGGAGGTCGGGGTTGAACCGGACGCGGGTTGAACCGAACAGTTTCAAGTGTAAACAGACCCAAAGTTGTAAAATTGTGAAATAGTTATCTGTGGTTGGCAACAGTGTTCTGACTCACGGTACGAAACTTGAAGGCTCAGTTGCAAACCGACTCCAACCAGATGACTTCGTTTTTTTTTTAAATCGAGGAATTCGGGCTTAACGAGTTAATTTTCATTTTCAGCTCATAAGAAGTTTGTTGGTTTCTGCGAGTGCGTGATATTTAGTTCAATACAGGTTTATTTCTGCATCGTACTAGCCTATTCCGGGGTTCCTACTACTTTCTGTTTTTTCTTGGTGTTCTTATTGTAGAAATGGTCCCTGTGGAGTTGGACCGGACACGTTCTGGGGGGTTGTATCGGAGGTGAAGAGGTCCAGTTCAACCCTGCTCCGTCAGGATCAAAGTATTTACCATTTTATGGACTTTTAAAAGCAGGATAAAGGTACTGTAGCAAAGCTTCCAAAATCAGCTGCTTATGGTGGAACAAGTCGTGTCCAACAAACGTTTTCTTTTGAGTTCAATTTTCAAAGTTTTTGGATCACTGGTGTTTGCGTTGTCCAACTTTTCCCCAATAAATGAAAACTTGATTAGCTTTGTAGCACTACTTATTCGGTTATATTCAGAGCTCATCTTGACATGTGCGGTTCAAAACACCACCCGTACGAACCATCCTCACCGGTGGGGCTGAACCGGACAGTTTTCGAGAAAAATTGAAAAAATCGTTGAGATAAAACGATTTGAAATAAAATTCTTAAAAATTACAGGACATATATTTTCGCGTTATCTTTCTTTTCCATTTACAAAAGTTTTCCGGAGTCTACAGAAATGGAATTATTATCCAATAACGAAAAACGGACGGTTCAACCCCGACCTCCCCTACAGTTCTTCTTTAGTTTGTAGGTCTAACAGTACCCTCACTGACTTTGGGAAAAAGGAGAGTGCATGTACGGGTGGATATGTCGTTCTGCATCTGTTAGCATTTGATGATGAACACACAAGGACTTACCGTGGTGGACGCATTTAAGATTTTTACACTGTTAAACTCTTGAAACCTCTGACAACGCTTCCGGATTAATAAGAACTTTATCGTTATTGAGTCCTGCTCTACTTCCTTTTCCAGGGTTTTCCGAATTCGAGGTCCAGTTTAATATCAATGTGTCTTAAAACACACAGGACATACACACATATCGTTTACCGCGTGAAGGTTTTACGGTCGGCAAGACTGGTGCGATTCCCGTCAGGTAACAAATTATGTAAAAATGATAATTGTTCGACTGAGAATACACAACGCAAGTGCACAATTTTGTGTTCCCTTAGCTTGCAAGGACGGAAAATGTTGCGTCTATATCAACAGATTGTTTATTTTATGCATGACAAGGTTGACTCCTCGTCCCAGTGAGTCGTTAATCTGACAGCTGCCTGTTTTTCAACGCCTTTCCTGGGGGCCGAGCACAGTGGTGGATTTGAAAATACCACGAATTATAACTTTTTCGGGCTGGTAAAGAGAAATCTTAGTTGGCAATTTTCAAATTTATATTCAAACCTGCACCCAGTTTCCGTTCTTTTTCCTGTAGCCTTCCGGAGGTGTCGCAGCGGACCGGAGTGCCGACTCAGGCACTTCATCTTTACTGTATGTGCAAAAAACTTCCTCAGCTTTTGTCATCTTTCCAGAAGACAAAAAAGAATCAGATCAATTCAGTTATTGGTTCTCCTTTCCATTCACAATCTCGCTTTTTGTAAGAGTCACATCCAGTTGCTAGTAAATCATGTGACCATTTGTTCCTTTTTTGTCTGTGTGATAAGAGATTTCAGCAGACCCCTCCAAACCACGTGCGCAGTCATGGACACTAGCTCAATTTTGGGGTACTGATACCCCATGTGAGGGGTACTACCAATTTGGGGAGTACTACCCAAATATGGGGGAGTACTCCCCACATGTGGGGTATCACTACCCCCTATATGGGGTACCAGCTAACTTTCCACTAAGTTTCTCACTTTTGGCACTTGCCTTGGCTAAACGACAAGCAGCCGTGGTTCCTCACTTTCACAGGGTATAGGTATGAATCTTACCTATCTTTTGGTATACTATTGCCCAGATTGTGACGTGGTTTTGGAAGACAGGGTCTTCCAAAACATTTTTGTTTCGGAAGTATTTTTTGTATTTTGAGTATTTGAAGTATTTTTGGTATTTTTGTTTTGGACATTTCGTGACAGGGTCTGCCTTTTTGGCAGAAGCTTCCAAAATCACGTCACAATCTGGACAATAGTATACCAAAAGATAGGTAAGATTCATACCTGTACCCTGTGAAAGTGAGGAACCACGGCTGCTTGTCGTTTAGCCAAGGCAAGTGCCAAAAGTGAGAAACTTAGTGGAAAGTTAGGCTGGTACCCCATATAGAGGGTAGTGATACCCCACATGTGGGGAGTACTCCCCCATATTTGGGTAGTACTCCCCAAATTGGTAGTACCCCTCATATGGCGTATCAGTACCCCAAAATTGAGCTAGTGTCCAAGACTGGTGCGTTGTTGAAACATAGCTCCAATCCAGAAACCTCTGGGTCCGATGTTGTCGCCGGTTCCTCTCTGCCTTTCTTTGAATAGGGCGGAATACCACTATAATTTGAGTTGTGACGTCATTGGCTCGGTCACTGGGCTGGTACTTCTGCACTGAAACAGGATGTGTTTTAGGGATTTTTCATCAGCACTGCATTGCCTGCATTATGGGGATTTGCAGATTTTAGAGTCGAAGAGTGTTTGTTGACAAGTACTGACTCTTTCTTCAGTCAGTAGTAAAGTACAGTGTTCTGTCTTTGTCGAAATGGTGAGGGCACTGTTTTCCTGGTTTGTGGTGGGCTGTCGTCCAATGGGTATCCCTTATCACTGACTTTCGGAGCTAGCTAGTTGACGGCTGCCGGACTTCTGCTGCTTTATTCAATAGTTCATCTGCAATGACACTGCCTATGATATACTTGTGGCTTGGGGTGTGCTGGAGCTTCACTTCAGTATTCCGGTCAGTGAGCTTCATTAGCAATCTTCGAATGTGCATGAAATCTGCACCTGTCGTGACTTGGTTCGCTTTGTTAATCGCCTGAAAGAATGTTTTTGAGTCGGGCCAAATAACCATTTTCTTTGACGTTGGTGGCTTCTTACCCAGACTTCCAATGCCTCAGATATAGCCGTAAGTTCTTCAGTTAGAATCGACGAGCGTCTCGGAGTACTCTGACTTCCCCGGAGAGTTTCGAATTCAGACATAAACCGTACTGAACGGAGGTGATCACGAAAAGCTGATGGATAATGTGGATGCGCTATGAAAGTTGAAGCGTAGGGAAATCTTTGACTCAAAAGACTTGGTCAACAAATGTGTAAGGTTCAGGGTCAAACTTCCTGTCTTGCAGGAGGTCTGATGAGAAAACGAAGATACGTAGAATTAACCAGAGGCGTCATTTCGCAGAAATCTAGGGGGTGGGGTCAATGTCGTCTCTGGCCACTTTCTCTTTGAATGAATTAATTGTTATTGGCCAACTGGACTACATAAGAACTAGTGGAGATTGATAATAAAGGTTCCGACATCGACGAAATAACCTGTCCGAGACCAGTGACCCATAAATTTCCTTTACAGGGGGCCTTTCAATAAGAGATTTCTGATGCTATCTTGAGCGCACGGAAAATAGCTCGAGAAATACCCACGGTCCAGTCACGTTCAAGACCAGATAGACAAAATTTGAGATTGGCTGCTAGCGCCTTGAGGGAGGAGTCTCTTTGGCGCACACGTCCAACGAGGCAAAAAAGAATGTCGATCGACTCAAGCGGGGATTTTTGGAAACTGTATTTGGTTGGGTCATCATAGCAATATAGAAGCATAGGAAATGACAGGCCCCCTGTAAAGGAAATTTATGGGTCCCTGCCGAGACGCAGAAGCCGAGGCGTTCGAAAATGTCTGCGGAGCGCAGCAAGGTTGATATTTTCATATGGCCGTCGAGCTTGTTTACTCCGATATCAACCGGGATGGTCGGATGGAGATATTGTTAACTGTTGTAACTTTTTCGAACAGGTATCGATCGACAGTTATAATCTACTGTTAGGCTATAACCCCTTCGAACAGAAAGTCATGTTTTTGCAATTCTAACCGATGCATGCCCTTATTTGTCGTATCAGCCTCGACAAAAATTTTCACTCATATAACCCCATATTACTCTTAATATAAGAAAAACTCCCTTTCATGCCAATAAAGATTTTCATGATATAATAAAGATTCTGGGACATAGAAAGATATGCATTATATACGTTTTTGAGAAATGTTATGGGAAACGAAAAGGAAAAACTAAAGTACAAAGTACATAAAAAAATGACACTTCAATCCAAACGGTAGCTAATCGGATGTCGATTGTTCCTGGCCAAACAGACGGGGGACCCAGGGGTGGGTGTAAGAACCAAGGTGAGGGGCATGAGGGGAATGGCATTAAGATCTATTTATTAAGTTTTCTTTGTCCATAGTGTCAATTAGCAAAAAATTTGAGATAGCGAAATAATATTGAACGGATGTGTTTAGTTTCGAAACGAGTAAATATTTGAATATAATAAGCATTGAACAATAGAACGAGACATATCCGTCGAAACCGACACTTATTTGCAACTATGGATCCGTATGCTGTTTGTAGTTTTCCCGAAAAATGCTATGCTCAATATGCAGACAACTGAGCCTCGTTTCTGTTGCGAGCTGCACATCCACTTCTCGGCCGCTTCTATTATAATTGGCGTTTTTGCACTGTAGTGCTTCCGAGGAAGACGGCAGCGCTTCTCGAGAATCGCGGACTTGCTCACCAACCAAGTCCGTGCTGCAGCAATGCTGCAGCACTATTGCAACAAAAACGAGGCCCTGATTTCCTGAGAACAAGATACTGTGCATACAGAAAGACAGTGAGAACCGTATCGCCCTTTCTATCGAAGCATACAGAGCGGGAGGGGTGGGGGAAGGCTGATCAGGTCGGTCAATCTAGATCGGCTTGGCACGTATGAACTTTTTAAAAGTGTATACCCTCGACTCGAGTTCTGAGCATGAAATCTCATTTGGTGGTATTAGGATCCAAGACTTGACTTGAGCCGAAGTTTAGGAGCTTTGTGAATCTCGAACTGCCTGTATCCGTTTCATTTGCTTTGAAGTTACGCGAAGTTTTGAGCGGCCCTGTCTGAACTTTTTAAATAGTGCAAATATATCAACGTTTTCCAACTTTGGAAAAGTACTTCCGGAAGGGAAACATACGCGAGAAAATGTGAAATACCAGCTGTTAAAAGAAGAAAAATTTTAGGCTAGAAGTATTTTTCTGGTCACAAAACGAAGCCTGTAGGCTCCCAGATAAATTTGAACTACTGTCTTATCGCTTATTATTAAAGTCTTCATTTGCACTTCAAATAGGTCCACCCTCTGTTTTTCTTCTACCATCAAGGCAACATTCTTGCCGTCAATAGCAAAACAGGTCGATCGAGAAGTTTTTTTTTTTTGTAAAGAAGATATCTAAAAGATTCGCAAGGATTAACTGTCTAGAGCAGTGGTTCCCAACCTTTTCCGTACCGCGTACCCCTAATCAAGGTTCGAAAATGTTGCGTACCCCCTTTTCCAAAACGTTAAAAAGACGATATTTATTATCATAAATGATAATGCATATCATGAGTAGAAATTTACACAAAATCAATGAGACACTTAAGGCTGCTTTTTAGCTAAAATTTTATGAAATCTCGGCTCTACGTCATTTACGGCAATATTTGTTTCACAGTCAGCCTGTTTCTGTGTATGGTCTTGATGTCCTCCGTGCTTCCATCAAAATGCATCGCAAACGTTTTCGTTAGCTTAATTCGTAACCTGAATGACAATAATTATCACTTGTTATGTCTTTGGTTCTTCTTGAAACAATATTGTTAGACACAGGAACAGATTTTACGGCAGTAGGCTAGCTGTATTCAGGGTCGTCACGCACTTGTTGGCAACACCTCTTCCCGAAACAGAAACGAGTCGGCACGAAGTGCCGCGATTTTTCGTAAAAATAGTTACTTTTTTTTGAAAAACAGTCGATAAAAATACCTTGCCCCTCAAAATGTTTAGGCTAGTGATGCCTCTGCTGGTAATATTAGGCTTTCGGCAGTCAAAAGTGAGTTAGGCGAGATTTTGAAGTTGCGAATTAGAACGATTTTGGTTCCTTCGCGTACCCCTTGCAAGGGTCTCGCGTACCCCTTGGGGTACGCGTACCCCCGGTTGGGAACCACTGGTCTAGAGGGAACCTAAACTTACAGATATATTCCGAAAAGAGAGGCAGGCGATGTGTAAAGGGCTTAGAGACTGCATAGTTAACAACTGAAGAAAGTGAACGCATTTTCAGTTCTGTCATACTATTCTGATACTTTGGTAAACGAAAAGATAAATGTTTTAGGAAGTAGACAGTAGAGGTGGTTTTTACGAATTAGACAGTAGAGGTGGTTTCATCAGAAAGAGAGTATTTTGACATCGTCTTAGAAATCCGTTTATAAAATAGAATCATTTACATTTGGCTAGGCTGACACCGTTTTCATAAAGTATAAACATGAAGTATATTGAACAAAATATCAGAAATGGCTAGCAAAGATAAGCAAGCCTAAGAATAAAAGAAAAAATGAAATTCAGAAAATGGTATGACAAGTATAACCAGATAAACACGAGTAAGTACTACTAAACAAACGAATAGTACGATCCAGACGAGTTTAAATATCTTTCAGGTGAATTTACTAGACAGTCTTGGGTTTAGCTTGGTTAGATTGGGTTTGAGTACGATTGTGGGCATTTTGTTTTTAACAACACAAGTCGTTTTTTGCTTATAGTTGTATAATTATTGTTCCATTGTTATAAGTATTTATTTTAATAATTTAAATTAATGTTTTTTGTGTTAGTTTAGTTTCAGAGATAGTTAACAAGAAGCTTAATCGTTATATTTAAATTATTTGACGCCAATTTGAACACGAAGAACGTTACAACAAATTTAATTTGCAATTGTACGTATTGTATCTCACTTCCCGCAACTGATTCGTTACAGTGGCTTGGCCTCAATTTTAAAAATACGCTTTCAAAGACTTGCTCGGCTATCACTCAGGATACCTCTAAACTGATTCGTATTGCGTATGGCCGTCTCTGTCCAAACCGAAGTCGGTATAACCGAAAGGCGCTTGGTAGAATCTATAATGCATTTTGCGCGCCCTATATCCTTTATTGTTCTGGTGTGTACCACATTCTGCGGAAAAAAGATCTGAAAGTTTTAAAAACATCCTACTTTAATCATTGTAAATTTTTAATGTATCTTCCTCGTTCGTGTCGTAACCGTAAACTAATTCAGAAATTCGGGGTGCAAGATGTCATTGGGTCACTGGAGAGGACGTCGGCGTCTCTGTTAAGAACATCTAACCATCCAGCTCATAGTGTACATGATGTTTTCCATGAGTTTTTTAGGCCTGATTAGAAACTTTGTCCAAATTGTCGTCATTAATGTTGATTGTTATTTGTGTTTGTTTTTCTTTACTTCCATTTACTCCACTGTAGCCATGTGCATTTGGTGGGTTATAAATTAAATATATATATATATATATATATTAGATGTTGTCATATTCCTGCCATGGTTTTCACAGTACATGATTGATTGATTGATTCTGCTCAACAAACACGGGCAGTATTGGTATGTTTTCCACCTGACACTTACGACGGAACTTTCATTTCAGACCCACCATCACTTTCTGTATCCTTTGGGAAAAACCTTGCCGGGAAATCGTTGAAGGAAGGGGACGACGTCTATTTCGAATGTGAGGTCGTCGCAAATCCCGCCCCCCTCAGGGTGGAGTGGAAACACAATGTAAGTACTATTTTAAGCATTCTCTAGCATCTCTAATGGAGATTGGATGACGCTGTGTTTTTATTTGGTGGAAGTGCTTCGGCTCTAATAAATTATAAATTAAAATTCTGGAGAGATTGGAAAGGTTGTCGATGAATCAGTGAATTTATTCCCAGCTATGGGCCATGGCGGGACAACAAAATAAGAATAAATAGGAACTCCAACTATACCATTCCAAAAATATAACACTCGATTCAAAATTCTAATAACTAATAAACTAATAACTATCCCTGTCACAACCTCAACCTACAATACAACGTTTGTGGTGCTCCATGGCAACCTTCAACAATCTGCACAACCGACGTAAATCATGGAAAGTTTTACCACCCATAAAATCTTTCACAGACCCACCTTGAAAAACCTCGTTACCAAAAACTTCTCTCCTTAAATCCCCCAACTCATTACAGTGACAAACCAAGTGTTCCACATTTCCATCCATCTCTCCACTTAACTGGCAAAAATAAGGACCAGAACCGCACTTGATTTTACCAATACGTTTTCTTCTCTCACCAACCGGTAGAGAATCTGCACGAAAATGATGTACGATATATGACTTGCAGGAGGGGCAGATTGAACTGAGTCGATTTGCGTCTAAACTAAAATGGTATACGATTGCCGGAAAATAAATATTTGTGGGTCACACACATTAGCTGTATTTATGCCCTTACAATCTAGAACTGAACAGTTCCTAAGGTTTGCTTCATTAGCCATTGAAATGCACGCTTTTGTTGGAATTCAAATTCTCCTCGTCAGGATGAATTTTGTCTTATCGGGCTAGCAGTGCTTACTCTGACTATCACTACCGGAGCCCAGGTTGAAAAAAAAAAACTTAGCTGTGTCAAAATAATTTCATGTGTTCAGATCAAGGATGTAAAATAAGTTGGCTTTCCAGTTAGCTAAAATAACATTGGGCTAAAAAAAAACGATGGCAAGCAAGTAGTGATACTCAACTGTTAAATATTTTTTTTGAACAGGCGTGTAGTGCATATCCTCCTATGACCCTCGGTCAATTATAGTACGATCATCTTTGCACAGTAAGTTAGTGGCAGATATGAGAGGATGATATAAGTCATAACAGCCTCCAGAGAGGATGATATAAGTCATAACATCCTCCAGAGATGAGTTCTGTTCGAAGAAAATAGAACAGTTAACACAACTCCATCTCGGTTGATATCAGAATGACAACCTCGATGTCTGAAGTTAACCTTTAATAACAATAATCCTAACCCTAACATCAGAAGTTTCATAGGTAGTGCTTTCTTGTTTAGTAGCGGGATTGCGGTAGAGCTTTCCATCGGACTTAATCCCCTTTGAACGCTCAACTGGAAAATCTTGAAAGTTTCCTCTGAGAATTTGAACACGAGGTTTCCGCGAAATATGACTGAAATTGCTCTGTCCGAAAGCGATCGCGATAACTCAATGACTTCCTGCGACATTTCAAGACAATTTGGTATTGTTATTCTTTTGATCGAACAGGGTCGAAGATGGTTTTTACAGCTTTGGACATCAAAAAGTGTCGCTGTCTAGAAGGTCGAGTCGCATTTCACTCCGTCACAAGAGACTGTTTATGAGAATACAGGATAATCAAACTAATACTATTAACATGCTTCTCCAGAATTCGTCTTTAGTTTCCACCTCGGATGAATTTTTGAGCGTATAAGGTTTAAAACCAAATTGACATTAAAGCATATAACGAAAGGATATTTTCGAGTGTTTTTAATTAGTTATTATCCTTCTAAAATATTGTGCAAGGGATAGATACAAGCTTGAATGTTATAGCTGCACTTTTAACAACCCGTCTTTTGTCCGTGTTTGTCTATGTAGACTACTGTGTACGAAAATGGGACCAAAGTCAGAATTGCTTCGTATGATAACAAGATCAAAGATTTCGATGGGATCCCAAAAATTTAATATTTGACTCAGACAACTACGTCCTGACTACGTCTTGTCTACGCCAGATCAAGTCTTCGCCAGGCTAATCATCTGAGAAAATTAATTTCAGATATACCTGTATAAGCCATATTTATTTTGACGATACTGATCGAAACTACCTGCTTTACTTCTGCCGAATTTCCGTTTTCGGCCGAATTCCGAGCGAACTACTTGTCCAGCCAAAAAAAGATAGTTCAGAAACGAATTCAGCGCATCTCCTTATCCCTATAAAGAACGTCTAATCAACTTCAAATAAAACTTTAACTTATAAAAAAAATCCGGTTTCAACCGGATTCCGGACGAAGTATATGTCAGGGTAAAAAACGATTGTCATATACAGATTCAGCGTCTCTTCTCACCCTTGAATCTATCACCTAATCAACTTCAAATACAAATTTTACTTTTAACAAATTTTCCGGTTTCGGCCAGATTCCGGGCGAACTACTTGTCCGGCGAGAAAATGGTTTTCACCATCGTGTTCAGCATGTCTTCTTACCCCTAAACTTAACATCTAATCAACGTCAAATAAAACTTTTGCTTTTAACAAATTTTCCGGTTTCGGCCGGATTCCGGGCTAACTACTAGTCCGTCGAGAAAATGGTTTTCACCATCGTGTTCAGCATGTCTTCTTACCCCTAAATCGAACGTCTAATCAACTTCAAATAAAACTTTTGCTTTGAACAAATTTTCCGGTTTCCGCCGGATTCCGGGCTAACTACTTGTCCGGTCAAAAAATGGTTTTCACCATCGTGTTCAGCATGTCTCCTTACCCCTAAATCGAACATCTAATTAACTTCAAATAAAACTTTTACTTTTAAGAAACTTTCCGGTTTTGGCCGGATTCCGGGCGAACTACTTGTCCGGCGAGAAAATGGTTTTCACTATCGTATTCAGCATGTCTTCTTACCCCATAATCGACTATCACATTAGCTGTTTCAAAATATTTTGTTTGTCCCTTAATTTAAACCCCTCCCCCACCCCTAAATGTAGGGCTACAGTGCCCATCTACGAACTTGACCTTACTCTTGACCCAAAGAATCCTCACACCAAGTTTCATCAAAATATCTCATTCCCTTCGAGAGTTATCGTGCTTACAGACAGACGGACGGACGGACGGACAGACGGACAACTTTTACGATGTCATAGGTATCCGTCACTAACGTTTTGGGATCCCAAAAAAGGGGTGGTTTGTTGCATACCAACTTACAAATTTACACAAACAGTTCTATGTACGGTTCCGCCCAAAGACAAAGTCACACATAGTTTTTTTTACAATCGTCGGTTTTTCGTTCGCACCGTTTTCACCTACATTCAGATAAGCTATCCTAGGAACTGACAAGCTTCGAAATGCTCCATTCGGATAAAAGTTCGTTTTGCTAGACCTGGGGACTCCCAGAAGTCTTATGGGCTCGAAGGAAGCAAGGGAGAAGTCTCGAAAGACTAAAGTGTATCTTATCTACCAACTTCTGTAAATATAAATAGTTAAGTACATTAATAAAAGAAAGGACGTAACTTGAGCTAAAATTTAAAAACAAAATTTACGCTTCGGACAAACGGATTAGACCGCGGTGCGGAGAAAACGCTAAAATAGACAGCTTTCTATGCAGCTCGTCAAGTTTAACGGACAGTTTTTATTTGTGACTGAAAACTTGCCGATAATATTCGTTTCCTGTACCAAAATGGTAAATAAAGGAGGAATTTGTAGTACCGGAAATATGAAATTTGAATAGCAGCTACATTGTTTTTCTGCAGGAGGGGTATGTTCCAGAAAGGTAGAAGACAAAGTGGTCGCACTAAGTAGCGTAGAGCTTGGCAAGAGCTCGGCGGTCATATTTTCCACGGTGCGATTTTAAGAATTTCGGTTTGTCATCCAGAACTGCTTTCTGTAATGGAAATCCAGAGCCGGATTTCTGACATCCATAGGATTTGCAAATTGAAGCAGTTTAGAAGCTTTTTGTTAGAAAAATGCGAGTTAAAAGGGAGAATTTCACCTTTATCAACATTTAAAAATAGACCGATTCGAGAGAAAGACAATTAACTTGTTCAATTTAATCAGTTTGAGTAAGTGTCAGGTCTGAAATGGGATTAACTTTCAAGAAGCAAAAATTTGAACAGAAATGGCTGGAAATTTGGGATTGTTGAGAAGGGTTTAGTTTTGAAAAAGACAACTTGCCTTACCAAAAAATTATTGAGAGATGATAGTAAGACTTAAGCTTTCAGCTAGCCAAAGCAAAACGATGTTTACGTCATTGACCGGCATAGGTTTTAGTTTTTGTTTCCGTATTCAGATTTTACAAATATAACTTCACATGCCACCATGGAGAGCCACCCTCTATTATTGTCTATGTAGTTAATACATAATAACAAAAACAACATGTCTCGAAAACAAATACAAAACCAAAAGCAGTAATTTTATGAACTAAAAGGAGACCCACAGATGGATTTTAACCACTTCTACAGCCGTTCTTGCAAGCAGAACCAGTCATACAAATCTTTAATTTGCTCGTCAAAAAACTTTCTATCGTGTTTACTCGTTGGCGTAGTAAAGACGTCGTTGCTACCAAAGGAATCACACACTGGAAATTCAGACGATATGGTTCATTTCTTCGAAATGGAAATCTAAAGGTTTATTCAGCTTCCTGCCTTTTCAGAGTGCTTTCGGTAATTTAGACTCTTGAAGTTTTCAACAGAATCAGATGGTGTATTCGGATCCCGAACTGTCGACAGGTTTATTATTTTAGGTTAAATCTTCGAAATGCATGACCTGGAAATCTGAGTAAATCTTCAGCGGAAGCAGATTTGTTGACTCGATGCAACTACTGTAGCCTATCCTTAAAGGAGGGTTAGTATGGCCGAAAGTGACCGAATGCCTGAAATCCTCAGTATTTCTTGGTCGAATTGTTTATGAACCGCTTTGCGCATAAGGCCTACTGCGTTTTCTCTACTGCATAAAGCTGGAATCCGGCGAAAATCGGGAATGGGTAGCTTTTGCCTTATTGCTACTTCTTCATAATGGATAGGCCTACTCAGACGAGAGTCAGAAAATGATGGAAGACAAAAATGTGACATGAAACAAATTTTGTAGGATACAAAGACTTGAGTCTTGAGATATGCAAAGAAACGCTTTACACACGAACGATGTCACACAAAATACATATTTGAATATGTCCTGTGTGGACTGAGTAAAAAAGGTACGGTAAAGGGATCAGCATCAGCCTATATAGGGCTAACCGGTGGTTCCTTTCTCCGATTCTGTATGCAAGTGCAAATGGCGGTTGGGGGCTAGCCATCCTAGCGCTTTCGTACACCCTTCTTATCACCTTCCCTAGATTTCTCCATGTACCCATTCGAAACTGGGTGGGCTTTGGCTTGTCTTACAGGGCTACTCCACAAACCCACGCATCAAACCAAGCGGCACGCACCACCGACACTCGAACCAGCGACCCTACGCTGTATGTTGATTACTGCCACATGAGGAGGTAGTGGCTCGATATCAGTTCTAGGCTGATTTGTGTCACAGCCACAGAACTTACACCTACTGGACATAAGTTGTTCTTGGAAATCCGCAAAGATTGAAGTCTTGGCCCCTCTAACTTTTTTTTTTTTTTTTTTTTACCGATTTAGTGATTTGTAATACTTTTTCAACTTTTTGCGAAAATACGCCCATTCCTCATCTAAAAATGGCACCAATGTCCTAGACAAGCAGAAAATATTTAAAATCCAGATGTAATTGAAAAAATTTTCATTACACTAAAAGCGACTCATACCAGACACGTTCTTCGCCCACACATTTTCCCGAATCCCCGTCCCTTAAAAGTATTAATACTCAAGAATTCAAAAGCTTCCGTGCCCCCCCCCCCCCCATCACACAAAAGAACAATAAAGACTTTCCCAGTAATTTTTTTTTTACTTTTTAAAACGACTAAATGGTTTCCCGAGTTCTAATCCTCTCTGGAAGGGAATTCCATACATTTGCACCAAGATCTCTAATTGCAGAAGTTCCCAAAACAGTCACATAGAAATAATAAGTGAAGAAATTGGTGTCAGCTAATATAGCCAACTGTTTTGGCTTCCTTTTGGTTAAAATTACTTTCTTTTAATGTATGGCGCTGAAATGACATGTCAGCTGAGGTTAATCACATCCTGCAATCCCTGGAAGTAACACCTCAAAACAGAACAATTATAGTTGCAATGAATATGATTTATTTTACCATGTTTATCTAGCAAGAGCCGAAAGAGGAGTTTTTCCAAGGAAGGCTGAAATATTAACTTATCTCTTTAGTACCGACAAATATGATCAGAGTATGATCCGGAAGTAACTTATTATTCTGGAAAACGTTTTCCTCGAAACTTCTCTTTTTTTGGTTTTGTATATTTAGTTTTTATTCTTGAAATGCTAGAGAAAACGGAACAAAAAAATATGGGGCAGAATATATACTAAGCTTGCTTGTTTTTTTTTTAATCCCTGAGCATAAAGAAAACTGACGTTTCCCTTCTTGTGGCTTCCGCTTCCTTCGTTAAAAGACCCCACTTGGATACTTTTTTTTATTCAAGCCCATTTCGCCGTTTCTCCCAGCTTTTTTCTCCTACGAGCTTTCCCAAGACCGTTCCTTTTTTTTCTTCAGCTATAACCCATTCTTTCCGCTTTGCCCAACAGCCCTCCAGTTCGAACACCTTCCGTTTTCTGCTTTCATAACTTGAAACTTCTTGAATCCGAAATTCCCCCTCTGACGGGACGTCTGGAAGTGCCTCCGATTCCCGTTGTCCATGGACCATTGTCCCAAGTGATTTCAGCCGTGAGCCCCTGAGAATCATATTTTCCACGTCACTCCCCCCTTCGGCACGCAAGTTTTGCCCGGTCTGGAAATATTTCTTTAGTTGCCTGATGAGCTGCAGCATATTATATTTAGCAGCAGGGCTTCCTGTTAGCATACTTAGCCTACCTTAAGTTCCCCTTGCGAATCTTGCTAATGACTAATTATTTCTCATGAGGGTCACTGAAGATGATAGCATCGGATTTTCTTTATTGTGTGAGAGAGAGAGGGCGTAATTTGAAGCAAAGTTTTGGCTAGAAAAATATGGAAGAAATTCCAAAGAAATACTAAAAAAAAATTCCTAGGTAAAATCTTTTTTTTTTAAATGTTGAACCCATCCGTTTCCGGAGAATCTGAACTAGGATCTTGTTTTCTATTTGTATTTCAGAGGAGTCTTCAGTTTTTGTTGTTCTGAGCCTGTAAAGTGAGCTTCTGTTAACAAGAACTCTTGTGTACTATTTTTGTTCCCCAAAGGAAGAGGTAACTGGGATTTTTGAACTGCACCTCATCCGGAATTTAACTTAAACATATCAGTTGGTTTCCAAATATAGAGTGCAACTAGTCTAAGGATAATCGTCACAAAAACTGTTTCAGATTTCTCAAGGTAACAATTTCTTTGAGGTAGCTGCACAAGAAAGCCATCTTGTTTGGTATGTTTTTTCGCTTATCAAATGAATGCCGAAGGGCATAGGATTCCGTTAGGATGAATATTTCTGGAGTTTCAAGTTTATTTTACAAAAGACACGGACAGCCAATCCGACTGTAATTTAGTAAGTAACCATATGGGTTAAACATTATTTTGGGGTTTGAACTGGAGAAACCAAGTTCAGTTGGTTCAGCAGGAGACTATGGTTCACATAATCTGTCAGAGAAAGTGGCTTATTGGACTCCCAAAACGTTAGTGACGTGATGCTATGACTTCGTAAAGTTTCTTCGTCTAATCATCTGTTAGCACGATAACTCTCGAAGGGGTTGAGATAATATTGTCAAAAGTTGGTACGGGGTTATACTGGATCAAACTATAGGTCAAGTTTGGAGATGGGCCCTGTAGACTTATAATTAGGGGTTGGGGAGGGCTTTCAGATTAAGGGTAAAACAAAATTGTTTTTTAAGCTGATGAGGGGTAAGGGGTAAGAGACACGTTGAATTCGGTATCTGGTTTTTTATTATGGCACTTGCCTTCCGGCCAAGTGCCATATACCGATCACTTTTCCGTCGGTCGGTCTGTCGGTCGGTCGGTCTGTCGGTCGGTCGGTCAGTCCGGTGATCGCGAGTTAGGGTACTTCCAGATGTGCTAGGACGATGAAACTTGGCAGGCGTATTAGGGGCCCGGCCAAACTAACTTAGAAATCGTCACTTGCCCGATCCGTCCATCGTGGGGGGAGGGAGGGGAGCCGGAATCCGGAATTTAGTGACATGCATAACTTTCGCGGGTAATCGGATCTTAATGAAACTTGATATTTGGAAAGACACCATGTCTCACATGTCCCAACTCAAGTCCGGACCGAATCCGATGACTGTGGGGGGGGGGTCGGAGGGGGGAACCGGAAATCATGTAAACGCTTAGAGTGGAGCGATCGGGATGAAACTTGGTGGGAGGAACAAGCACAACCCCTAGGTACATCATTGACAGAACCGGACCGGATTCGTGCACTGGGGGGGGGGGGGGGGAGTTGGAGGGAAGTTCCGGAATTCCGGTCATACGGAGTTAAGATACTTCCAGGTGGGCTAGGACGATGAAACTTGGCAGGCAAATCAGGGACACGACCAGATTAACCTGGAAACAGTCAGCTTCCCGATCCGACCATCGTGGGGGGAGAGGAGGGAGGGGGAATCCGGACTCTTGAGGCATGTATAACTTCCGAACGGGTGATCGGATCATAATGAAACTTGGTATGTAGAAAGACCACATGTCTCGGATGTCCCATTTCAAGTCCGGATAGGATCCAATGAAGCTGGGGGGGGGGTCGGAGAGGGGGTCCGGAAACCTTGTGACATGCTTGGAGTGGAGCGATCGGAATGAAACTTGGTGGGAAGAACAAGCACAAGCCCTATGTAGATCAGTGACAGAACCGGATCGGATTCGAGTATTGTGGGGGAGTTAGGGGGGGGGGTCCGGAATTCCGGTGATCGCAAGTTAAGGTACTTCCAGACATGCTAGGACGATGAAACTTGGCTTGAAAATTAGAGACTTGACATGATTGGCTAAGAAATAGTTAGTTCCCAGATCCGGCCATCCCTTAAAGTACTAATGCTAACCAAAGTACAAAAAATACTTTTAAGCAATAGATACATTTTCGTTATCCCTATGAGCCCATGATCATTTTTGCCTCAAGGGTTTTGCTTACAACTGAATTCCTTAAAGTACAAACAATACTTCTGAGTAAAATATACATTTTCGTGCTCCTGGTGATCATCTTTTTTGCTTCAAGAGTTTTGATTACAGATGATTTTCTAGCGCCTTAAAGTGCGCACAACCAAATGCATTGCCAAACGATACAGTCTCGTGATTTCCAAGGACCCATGATCATTCTTATATCAAGGGTTTTGCTTACAAATCATCAAAGGAAACCCACGAATTGACGAATTCCTACTTTCATCCTCTGACCTAGCCTTGCAAGTGCCATATGAGCTTCCAGCTCTTGTTTTTTTTCTCGGACAAATAGTTCAACTGGAATCCGGCCAAACGTGGGAATTTGTTGAAGTTCAAAGTTGTCTTTGAATTTCGATTGGAAATTTGCTATTGGGCTAAGGAGACATGGTGAGTGCATGTCTGAAAATTTGTTTTCTTGCCACACCCGGAATCTGTCCAGAACCGGAAATTTTGTTGAAGTTCAAAGTCTTTCTGAAGTCGATTAGAGATGCGTATGAAGATAAGAAGACATGCTGAATCCGATTTTGAACTTTATTCCCTTGAAGGATAAGCAGCTCGCCCGGGATTAGGTCCAAACAGCAATTTTGTTATTAAGTAAAAGAGTTTTCTGAAGTCGATTAGAGATTCAGCTTACCGTACCCGTAAAATAAATGCTGAATCTGTGTCTGAACTTCATTTTTTCACCGAACAAGGAATTCATCCGAAATCCTGAAACTCGGAAATTTATGAAAGTAAAAGTTAATTCTGAAGTCGTGTAGAGCTTTGCTTTGTGGGCAAGAATGCATTCTGCGTTTTTACGTGTTCTCCTTTTTCTCTGCCTAATAGGTAAAAGAAAAGAAAAAAAGAAGGCATTTCTGCATTTCTCATAAGCCTCTCTCGAGTTATTCCTGTCGGGATAAAGATAGTAGGAGTGATTCGACTTATTTGTTTAATTTTACTCCAGAATAGGAAGAATAGGAAATAATCGGGAATTGTCGTGATGAACAAAATCGTGCGATAAAATTTATAAGGTGTTTTGTGTAGGCTATAATATTACCTGAACATTTTGTTTCTATTTTTGACAAGCATTGGTAATTTGGTCTTGATATGACCCCAATCCAGCTAACCTGAGCCGTGGAAGAACAACATCTTTAGGGATGTGCAGTCTAAGAAGAAAGAAAGACAGACCCGACTGTCAAGACCCCGAAGAAGAAAGACCCAATTTTCTGGATGAAGTAGTCCAATACGTATTCACTTTCGGGATCCCTTCGAAACCTTTAGTCTTGTTTACTCTGGAGCTAACAGTATGAATTCCTGCTAGCATACGCTCGTGAAGTTCACTTAAATTTGCTTTTTCAAGCAACAAGGATGTTTAAACCCGATCAGTAGCTTGCGGTAATGATATATCATCAGTGCATCTTTTCCATATTTTTAATGCGTCTGTGGCTAAGAAAATTCGTCTCACTGTCACTTTCAACTAGAATTAAGTGTTTACACAAGAGTTAATGTACCTTTTTGGGTGAGGTGTTAGAAACTTATACAAGTCAATGTACCCACGTACCTCGCCACGTACCGTCTTAAAGGAACGTGTCACAAGTTTTCTGGAAGAAGAAATTTTTCGGGAGTCCTACCATTTTAAAAGATTTGAGGGGTTACAACTTCAGGGTTTATTCGAAGCGAAGAAATAAAACCAAAGTTTTGCTTCCGTAGCCTACACTCTGCGGAGCCGATCAAAGGTTTCTGCAACACTTTACGTTGCCTAGGTAACGTACTAGATATTCACTAAGGTTATGGGTCAGTGAAATATTCGATGATTCCCAACGCTAATGGCAGGAACTTGAGAATCCTGGTGTCGCTGAATAGCCGAATAAAGTGTCCGGCGATGAACTAACCTTGGAGACTCCGTTATTAGCATCCCGAAAGAAGTGAGGGTTTATGTAGCTGTGTGATTATAGTTGCGTTCGTTGCACTCCGATTTGGCTCTGGTGTTCAGTCACTAGTGTCCGGTTCTTCTCTTATGACGCGTTTTTTGGTTCACCAGTTAGTTGATGAAAACTTGCTAACTCCTCGGTACAGCCGGGCTCCCCAGCAGGTTCTGGTTAGTCCGCACCGGTGGGCACTAGCCAGACACTGGTTAGTCCGAAAACGGGTTTTAAGATCGGGGAGTAGTCACCAGTGAGTGCAAAAACCCGTTATAAGAAGCACCGGTGAGCAGTCACCGGACAGCGAACGCAGCTTATGTATGAAAGTCGTGGAAGAAAAGCTTGCGTGTATCGCAATATGGAGAGTACCTTTGGTTTTAAGCAGAAACCGCGTATTCTTATTTCTTATTTGTAACTTATTTGGTAAATTCAGACATGATTCTTATACCAGTTTTTCTGGTAGCGGTTACGAGGTTGGCGTAAAGTAGCTTTCCGCTTTTTATGTGCGGTAAGAATGGTCGGAATGTTTCTGATAAATAGGTTGTTACTATTCACAGAAGAACTCAAGTTCACGTCCTTTTGCCAACCTGTCTGAGAAAGGCAAGTTTATGTTCTTTCTTTTCTAAATTCAAATGTTGAAGTCAAGAATCCCTTTGCATAAGAGAATCTTTCGCTTTTTTGTGCCGTTAAGAATGGTTGGATTGCTTCACGTAAACGGGTTATTACTAAACACAGAAGGAAGTAAGTTAACATCCTTTTGTGGACCTGTTTAGCACCTCACATTTTCTGCTCTTTCTTTTTAACTTCAGACTTTGAATAGTAGTATTGTTTGATTAAAGTGTGAATGGTTGATCTGAATCAAGGGAAAATTGGTGAATGGTAGAAACGGTTGCCCGATATGTTGCTTTTTGTGTCCGGACCGAATCCGACCATGGTGGGGTGAGTTTGTGGTTTGGCGGTTCTGTGATAAACAGAGGAGTTAATTTTAATTTTAGCGAAAATGGGTTAAAATGACACATTTTGTTTTCAGATTCAGCTCTTCATTTGAAAGGTTGCTGATGAAGTAAAACCTAATAACCACGATTAGGTAGTAACTGCAGTGTATTTTCGAAAACTTATGACACAAATTAGTAAGCTTGGACGATAATTTTGAAGCCAGCGGTTGCCTTTAGTGGGTCACTTTGGTATTGAGCCATGGCATATTTCCCGACGACGTTGATCGTCACTCCGGTTTTGATGTTGCACAGCCTAAGAAAGATTTGATTTTTTATTTACTTAAAATGAACACGATTTGTTTTTTTAATTTCCAGACAGCGGAAGCCTAACTTGCCGACTTGTTAGGGACCGAGTGGCAGAGAAGATAGGTTAAATGCACAACGAAATTAGCCAGAGACAAAACATCCTATACACCACGATTCACTAGTGCGAATCCCCTTGGATGAATAAAACAGGGTAGTGTCAACCAGGAAGATTAAAATTTCACGTCGCTTTTGATTATGGGATCGATTGAAAGCAGGAAATGAAAAGAAAAGCAAGCCATCACTCTAAAACCACTATTTCAAGGATACGAAAACTGGAAGTTTGCACCGTTCCTTCCCTCTGTTTTAGTATCCTGTGAGGGGTCGGCAACTTACATATTTAAAATTCACCATTTCTTTCCTCCCTCGTTTTAGTATCTAGTCAGGTCTAGGCAATTAAGATCCGTAGAGTCCAGTGAGGGGTCGGCAGCCGTCAAAATAAAAAATTCGGCATTTCTTTCCTCGTTTAGTTTCCTGTCAGGGATAGGCAGTTCTCATCTGAGTAACGTCAAACTTCAAAGAACATATTTTGTGAAAAACCGTACGAGCTACTTCTTTTCGGTTATTCGTCATTGTACTTACTTTTGAAGAGGGAATGTCGGCAAAAAGATGGAGTAAGCGTTAGTGCAAATCGAGTCACTTGCGGGGACTTGGAAGTCAGAGAAGATGAAGTTGAATCCAGTTAAGGGCGTCTGTATTGAAAGAAAATAAATTGATTACATTCTTGTTACGCAGATCGCTTGTAAACATAGGCCTAATATGAACTCCCCCCTGTGGAAGTATGCTTCTTAGAGGAGAATCTATTTAGATTCGTTCATTTGGAGGCTGTTTTTGAGTCTGACGCGCTGGATGCATCCAAAGCTGGATGGGACAAATTCAGGAAATCCCTTGTTCCGTGTACCTGGCTCTGAAAGCGCAGCTGACACAGCAGTCGAGCAAAAAGCTGTTATTGTTATTGTTTTCGTTGTTGTTGGTTGTTGTAATTGTTTGAATAATTGTAGACGTTTTTGTTCTTGTTGTCAAGCTGTTTTTTTTTCGTATGAAGTATAGATCGTTGACTTTGTTTGGCTGGTTAAGGTTCAGGAGACGAAAAACTGGAGGGACTGGCAGCTTCAGCTCAATACTGATAACTAAATGAGTAGTATAATGTCTCTATTTAAATGAATGTCCCAACTAGCAAAAACAATTTTTCCACTGAGGATATCAGCCAGATTTGGAAGCTTGTAGACTGAAGTCATTACTTACGTTTACAAGTAGGACGCATCTGGAGTTTGCTGGAGCTAGTCCTGGATAGTTTGGAGAGACCCATATGGAGTCGTTAGTGCCGCTGATTTTGGTCTGCAGGCATGATGTCGGCAGAGATCGCAATGTTCTTGTTAGCTTAGCTGTTGTAGTAGTTGGTCTTGTTGTTGTTAGCAGGGTTGTCGTAGCCCTTGTAGTGGTCGGTCTTGTTGTTGTTGTCAGGGTTGTCGTGGCCCTTGTAGTAGTCGGTCTAGTTGTTGTTGGCAGGGTTGTCGTTGGCTTTGTAGTTGTCGGTCTAGTTGTTGTTGGTAGGGTTGTGGTTGCCCTTGTAGTAGTCAATCTTGTTGTTGTAGTTGGCAGGGTTGTCGTCGGTCTTGTTGTAGTAGGGAGTATTGTCGTCGGTCGTTTTGTAGTAGAGAGTGTTGTCGTCGGCCTTGTTGTAGTAGGGAGTGTTGTTGTCGGCCTTGTTGTGGTTGGCAATACTGTTGTGGGCATGGCAGTGGATGTGTTTGATGTCGTTGGTCTCAAAGTTGTTGTAGGAGAGGCAGGGACTGGAGTTGTTGTGCAAGTGTTGTTTCTGGAAAAGAAAACTATCACTTGAATTCCATTCCTTCGAACATTTCTATCTAATTGGAATGGTCATGCACCGAGAATTGCTACCAGGTGGTGAAAAAGTTCTGAAGACGAGACATTACATCTGGTGACCTTCTTCGAACTGGCTGAAGTGAATACATACAATCAAAACGGGGACAGGCGTTAATCCATTGAATCCCATTGATCGGGAAGTCAAGACAGATGGTTGGTTGCTTCGATCTGACGAATGAGTGCCCTGTAGAGAGAGCTTTGTTGTGATTCGGGAAGGTTTTTTGCCAACGTCTTTGTTGCAAAACCTTTGGTACCACTTTTGTCTAACGAAACATATGCAGTTTTGGCCACGAAACCTATTATATTCCTTTGACTGTCCTTTTACAGATCATTATTGAGAATTTGTTCCATAATGATGATTTGTTTCATTTATTGCGGTCTCACTGTCTACTGTACAAAAAGTTCGTATACTTACACCAAGAATTTGACTTCGAACTTAAATCCACCAGCACCAGAAGTATAGTCAACGTAAGATTGGAATCCAAGCAACATTGAAGGGTTTCCCATGTATTTTGTTCCATCAGGAACGTTGACGGTTGTGCCACAAAGTCTATGAAAATATAATGGGCTAGTGCTACAGGGCCAGTTTTTATTCCACTAGGGGGGGGGGGGGGGGGCAATCTCGTCGTTACTTTCAGTGATCTCCCCAAGCTACAAGCCGGCCTTCGTTTAACTTCATAATATTTTCCGTCTGTCTATCTTTTTGTCTGCTGTCTGTCAGCACAATACCTTCCAAATTGTCATTGACTGTTCGTGTCGTTTATATTGGCGCTGCATATAATAAACTTCTCCACTCAAATCCATCCATAGTAGGCTACGTAACCCGGATCGAATACTTTAGTGGAGGATAGGAATCGAAATAAAAAAAAATCATTACAGTCGTCTTGCCTTGAACCAGCCAACTTGCGGAAGTTCTGAAACCTCTTACGTATACTCCATGTTGCGAATTGCAGACACAAGAGCTGTAAGCTCGTATGGCACTTACAAGGCTTAGTAAAAGGATGAAAGTAGGAAATCGCCAGTTCGTGGGTTTGTTGTGATCATTTGTAAACAAAAACCTTAAAATGAGAATGACGACGGACCCTTGGAAATCACGTGAATGTATCGTTTGGTAAAACAAAGTTTTTTTTGCACTTGGCTGTGATGATATGCACTTTAAGGGCGCCAGAAATTCATCTGTAAATAAAAAAAACCATTGAGGCAAAAATGTTCCTGGGCTCTTTAGAATCATGAATAAATATGGTTTGGTGAAAAGTATTTTTTTACTTTCCGGTTATGATGCACACTTTAAGGGTGCTAGTAATTCACATCTAAGCGAAACCCTTGGGGATCGACTAAAAACTGGAATGGAACGGAACGACACGGTGCAGGAGGAACGCGTACTAAAAACTGGAACGCGTACTAAAATCTGGAACGCTGCACCAGGAGGAAGGCTATAAGAAGGGGGAACAATGCACCAACCTTCCTTCTTTTAGTAGTTTTTCTGGGAACGAGTTTCAGATCATTCCGATGCATGCAGGGGGAACAAGTACTAAAATCTGGAAGGCCCGTCCTCTGTTGTTTAGCACTTGGTTATTCGTCAGAAGCCAGTACTAAAAACGGGAACGAGGATCCCTGTTCTTTAGTTTGGCTTAAAAGTATTTTTTGTACTGTGCGATTAAGATGAGTAGGCTACTTTAAGGGATGGTCGGATCAGGTAAGTGACAATTTCTAAGCCAATGTGGTCAAGTCTCTAATGTTCAAGCCAAGTTTCATCGTCCTAGCCCATCTTGAATTACCTTAAATTGCGATCACCGGAAATCTGGACCCCCCTCCAGCTCCACCCAGAGTGACCGAATCCGGTCCGGTTGCGTCACTGATGCATCTAGGGCTTATGCTTGTTCTTCCCACCAAGTATCATCCCAATCGCTATATTCTAAGCGTGCCACAAAATCCCCCCCCCCCCCCCGACTCCCCCACATTGATCGGATCCTGTCCGCACTTAAAATGGGATATCTGAAACATGAGTTCTTTCCGGAATCAGGTTTCAGTAAGATCCGATCACCCGTTTAAAAGTTGGACAACATCAAGATTCCCCACTCTCCACTCCCCCCACGATGGTCAAATCGGAGAAACGACTGTGCTTTAGCTAAAATTGTAAAGTCTCTGATATGCGTGCCAAGTTTCATCGTTCTAGCACATGTGCAAGCATCTTAAGTTATGATCACCGGAATTCCGGAACCCTCCCTCCAACTACCCCGCAGTACTCGGATCCAGTCCAGCCTTGTCAACTATGTATCTAGGGCTTGTGCTTAAGTTCTTTCCACGAAGTTTCATCCCGATCCGTCCACTCTGAACATGTCACATAATTTCCGGTTCCGCAATCCAACTCCCCCCAAAGTTTCCGGATCCGTTCCGGACTTGAAGTGTGACATCTAAGGCACGAGGTCTTTCCAAATATCAATTTTCATAAAGATCCGATTCCACGTTCAGAAGTTATAAATACGTCAATATTCCGGATTCCCCCTCCCTCCATTCCCCCACGGTGGTCGGATCGGGGAAGTGACTATTTCCAAGTTAGTTCGGTCGGGCCCCTAATATTCCTGCCAAGTTTCATCGTCGTAGCACATGTATAAACATCTTAAGTCGGTATCTCCGGAATTCCGGAACTCTCCCTCCAGCTCCCCCCACAGTGTTCGGATCCGGTCCGACCTTGTCAGCGATATATCTAGGGATTGTGCTTGTTCTTCCCACCAAGTTTCATCCCAATCCGTCCAGTCAGAACATGTTGCACGATTTCCGGTTCCCCCCTCCAACTCCCCCCAAAGTCACCGGATCCATTCCGGACCTGAATTGTGACATCTGAGACACGAGGTCTTTCCAAATATCAAGTTTCATTAAGATCCGGATCCCCGTTCAAAAGTTGTAAATACGTCAATATTCCGGATTCCCCCTCCCTCCATTCCCCCACGGTGGTCGGATCGGGGAAGTGACTATTTCCAAGTTAGTTTGGTCGGGTTTCTAATATGCCTGCCAAGTTTCATCGTCCTAGCGGTTCTGGAAGTACCCGAACTCGAGATGAGTGGCCTGACGGACCGACCAACTGACCGACCGACAGACCGACCGAAAAGTGATCGGTATATGGCACTTGAGCGAAGCTGCAAGTGCCATGAAAAAGAAAAATTGTAAAACACAAATTCGACGATAAAGATTCAAAGTCGTTTGCGTATCTTTACGCCAAGGCCCAAGAGTGTTGGGGTGTGGAAATGTTTTTTAAAGGATCCCTCTTACTTATTCTGCCTTTCATAATATACCTAGCCCCCTTGTGGAATTATAAGCTTCTAAAATCCCCACCTTTCTCCATTGTGTCGTTTTGTGCCTACGAACTTAAGAGCTTTTTCGGCCGTGCCGAGTTTTGCCCGCCATACAACGCAAAGTTTGCTGGAATCTTTAATGTCCGCTGACAACTCTTTCACACATAAGGATATGAGAATCTTCTGTTTTTACTTATTTTATTTGCTTCGTTTCCCAACTTTTTAACCACGGCGCGTTCGGTTTTCAAACGTTTTGCTCCCAGCCGCCGCGTCGGAGAGCAGAGAGGTTGGATAGTGTCGACAAGCGCCAACAAGAAAATCGCTAATTTCAGGTGGAAAGTAACAGTACTTCTGAAAAACGTTCTTTCTGGTCCCTTTCATGGGGAAAAGATCGGTTCTAGTAAGAGTTGTGCTTTAAGGAAGGGTTAACTGCGGAGTGGACAATATTGATGGTATGCCCTCGTAGTGATAACCTCCTCCTGAGAATTTGGAGAGATATGTAGCAAGTTAAAAGGGTAGGTGCAGTGGTTCCTTATACCCGTTTGTTTGGTTGTTTGATGAGTTTTTTTTTCCACTTTATGGATTGAGCGTTGAATAATTTTGGGAGCGAGTTTTGGAGAGGTTTGATTAGTTGAAAATTTTAATGAGAGAAGTATTTCTCTGATGCCTTGACTAGGCATCTCGGAAGGTTCTTATGGAAATGATGCGATTTTAATAGCGAGTCCTTGTTAGAAGTGTTGTTTTTATGGCGCTTGCAGACTCTGGCTCAAGTGCCATATACCGATCGCAATTCCGTCTGTCGGTCTGTCTGTCGGTCATTTTGTCCGAGTTTTTTGTCACACTTTCTCTAGTTAGAGTACTTCCAGATGTGCTAGAACAATGAAACTTGGCACGCATGTCAGGGACCCGATCAAACTAACCTGTAAATAATCAGTTTCCCGATCCGACCATCTCTGGGGGAGTGGAGGGCGGGGGAATCCGTAAAGTTGAGTAGTGTGTAACTTTCGAACGGGCTGATCGGATTTGAATGAAACTTAATAACTGAATAAATGACATATCTCTGATGTCCCATTTGAAGTCCGAACCGGATTCGACAGCCATGGGGGAGCTGGGGGAAGGCCGGAAATCTCGGGAAACGGTTAGAATGGAGGGATCGGAGTGAAAGTGGCTGGGAAGAACAAGCATCTGCTCCAGATAAATCGTTTACACAGATAGACTGTATCCGGACACTTTGGGGGGTGGGGGTGGAGGAGAGTTTCCCGGAATTCCGGTGATGGCGGTTTTGGGGATTTTCACGACGAAACTTGGGAGGCGTATCAGGGACCCGATCAAACTGACTTGTAAGTATAAACTTACTCGATCCGATAGTCGTGGGGGAGAGGAGGGAGGGGGAATCCGGAATGTTGAGTCGGATTCGAGTGAAATTGAATAATTGAACACAGGACATGTATGTAGTGATCTTTTTCATGTCCGGACCGGATCCGACAGTACTTGACCAACTTCGACTGGAAAGATCGGGATGGAGCTTTGTGGGAATAACAAAAAATGGTCTGGATAAATCTTTTACGGAACCAGATAGGCTCTGGCAACCGTTGGGGAGATTGAGGGGGGGTCCGGAATTCCGGAGTTCGCGAATTAGGGTACTTCCGGATGTGCCAGGACGATGAAACTTGGGTGGAATATTAGAGTTTCGACAAAGTTGGCTTAACAAATCACCACTTTCCAAATCCGACTATTCCTTAAAGCACTAATCTTGACCGCAAAGTAAGAAAAATATTTTTAAGCAAAATATACATTTTCATGATCCCCATGAGCCCATTGTAATTTTTGCCTTAATGGTTGCTTACAAATGAAGTTCTAGCTCCCTTAAAATATGCGCATCTTAATCGCAAGGTCGAAAATACTGTTGATCAAACGATATATTTCAACCCATTCATTTGTGACAGAAGGTTTTGCTTAAAAATTTATTTCTAGCAGCCTTAAAGTGCGCATTTTAAATAAAAAGGAAAAAAAAATATTTTTGACCAACCGGTCAAAATCATTTTTGCCTCGAGGGTTGCTTACAAATGAAGTTCTAGCTCCCTTAAAATGCGCATCTTAACCGCAAGGTCGAAAAGTTCTATTGATCAAACGATATATTTCGACCCATTCATTTGTGACACAAGGGTTTTGCTTAAAAATTTATTTCTAGCAGCCTTAAAGTGCGCATTTTAAATGAAAAGGGAAAAAAAATACTTTTGACCAACCGGTGTACATCAATGATCCCTAATGGCCTGTTATCGTTTTTGCCTCAAGGGTTTTGCTTACCGATGAATTTCTAGCACCTTTTAAGTGCGCATCGTTACAGCCAAGTTAAAAAATAAAACACTTCTTCGCTAGCTCCCATGCAGTGTGCATCTTAAGCGCAGAGTCGAAAAGTACGTTTGATCAAACAATATATCTCAGCCCATGCAAGTGCCATATGAGCTTACAGCTCTTGGGTTTTTTTTTCTGTATCTTTTTTGAACGTCCCGCTGGCTTTAAGTAATGTATCATATCATATCGACGGCAACTGTGCATTCGGTCTGGTGGTATGAAACGTTAGTGAACCTCCGTCCGTGGCCGAATGGTTAGCGCGTCGAACTCGCAAGGGAAGGGTCCCTTGTTCGAGTCTCGGTCGTGCCTACTGTTTGGTTTCGAGCGGGGGTTAGTGGCGTAAAGCCGCTTTCACATTGACGCGTTTGTCTTGCGTAATCTGATGCGTACGCGTCAATGCAACGCTATTCTTGCGTTGCAAGCCAAAGACAAAGCCAAAGTTCACCCAGCTTCAAATGGGTACCTGGAGAAATCCGGGGAAGGTGACAGGAAGGGTGTGCGAAAGCACAGGATGGCTGGCCCCCAACCCCCCATTGCACTTCCTGGCTGAGGGCCGAGAATCGGAGATCAGCGCCGCCGGCTTGGCCTGTAAAGGCTGATAGCTGACACCTTTACCTCTTTTTTTCTTTACCTACACAGCTCAAGGTTCAAGTATCAATATTGTTTAAAGGATGGTTGACTTGTAGATGGCAATGCAAGCCTTCTTCAGTTGGATTCTAGGTCATAGGGTACTCACGGTCCGATGTCAGGTCCGCTGTAGACGTCTTTAGTTGCAACGCTCATTGATTCAAAGTAGCAGCCGTTAGTTGCATCCTTGTAAGCTTTGAATGCAGAGATAGTTATTTGAGAGATTTGGCAAACTGGAGCTTCGATGTACCAGGTACAGTCCAAACCGGCGGCGCGAGCTCCACCCATGCCTGGTACAGAAAAATTTCCAGCGGAGGTGATTTTTCCACCACAAGCTGGAGGAGCTGAAAATGGATTTTCCGGTTAGTTTTGCTAGTTCTTCCAAACAGGCTCGCTGCTTGGGCTCTTCGTTATATTTTTCGATGTAGGCTGTTATTTGTCTGCTTATTGAAGTTCCGATGCCATCATGGAATAAAAACGATGTTAGCACACTATTACAAACTAATTAGATTATACGGGCACTTAGTTATACTTAATTAACTGATTTTGTTAATTAACTTAATTTAATTAATTTATTTCATTACAATTAGTTTGTTATACACTTAATCAATTTAACATTATACGGGCACTTTATTCGGTACATGGAAGCTATGCTTGATTGAACCCTTATCCGAATTTATCCGAAAAATAGTAAAATGCAAATAATAATTTATTAAATTGTTATATCAGCTATAGCTGATGAGCTAAGCTAAACTGTTCAGCACAAAGGATAGAATTGAATCATCTTCATTTTTTCTGTTTGTGGAAGTACTGCAAACTGTTGCAGTTCTTTTACGGCAGTAGTCGGGCCAGAACAGCGTGAAGAAAAACTGACCTAAGCAACGGTTATGTGACGTCAGTCATTCTGCCAAGCAGTTCCAGTTATTAGGCGATGCTCAAGATAGAGTACCACATTGCTCGTTACGCGATGAGAAGATTATCATCCTACGCCTTCGTTGTATTGTCTAGGCTACTGAGAGGGGTGACATTGTTGCTGAATTCGCCATTGCTAGGTCAGAGCCACCTGTTAGTCTCCCAGTGATCTTTATCATTGTCAGCACTCTGCCAGGATACTTTGGCATATTCCAATTCAGCGCTTCCAAACGGACTAGTTTGCCTCTTCGTCAGCACTTACTGACATACATAGCAAAACAGACCCACAGGCTGATGAGTAGAAAATCTGCAGTTTGCTCTCCATGGAGGTTATGCATATGCCTCAGTGATAGAATGTGAAAGTTACCCACTACCTTATGAATCCGATTTTTATTATGTCTGCACAAGTGTTGATTCTGTGGGAATGGGGGACAAACAGAAACTAGTCCACTGAATTATATTACTATTTTACCCTTCGTTACAGTTCTTCTCTCCCCTTCGCTGAAAAAGTTAAAGCTTTTTTGTAAATTTTTTTACTTATGGATCTGTTGTGCATTAATTTAAGTTTTGGAGTAGGTTCTTTACACTTTGATCTTTACATTTTAGGAAAACACTTCCCAATCACGACAAAATCGGTCTTTATCCTTAATTAAATCATAGTCTCAGTTTAGTCTTTGAAGTATTACCACCGGGTAATATACCCCTACTACTTAAAGACCCCTACTACTTAAATTTATGTTTACCTATCTCTGTTTGATGGATTCTGATAATGAGGTGACGGCGATAGAGACTAGTGAGCTTGAAGAGCTGAAGCTCGCCAGTGGAAAAGGTAAACAACTAATACTCACGATAGACTGGCAAACTGGGAGCCGTCTTTGTTCCGCAGTCTGTACCACTGGCTCCGTTTGGACAGATGCATGTGCAGGTTGAGGAAAGGTAACCGAAGTTCTTGCAGACGGGTGCGGCAGCACCGCATTTGTTCTTCCAAGTGTCTAGGATGGAGTATAGCAGGTTAACATAAGCCTATTGACAACATAAAGATGGGCATTGTAGTGCAACTGGGGATATTGAACTTTGTTCAACTTTGTTGAACTTTGTTCAATATCGACATATTTCACTTCTGTTGTGAATCACTGTTTACTCCTGGGTGTTTTCCAGAAGTGGTTCAAAAGGCATACATCATACCAATCCCGAAGAAAACGGCTCCAAATTCCGTGGACGACATCACCCAAATATCAAAGACTTCATAACCAAATTGGTCTATAGCATCTGCAACAAGATCAACCATGTTAGCATGATTTTGACAGGGCTGTATAGTTCATTAGCCTACCTGGTTCGCTTTGATCACGACATCCTCAGGCACATGGAAAATGAGGGTCTTTTGTCGACACTCGACAGCTTAATTGGTGATACTGTCAAGGCATTCCATCATATCGATCACATCATTGTAATCGACGAAGCAACAGCCATGGGATGTAGAAAAATAGTCTTGTGGATGCTTGGGAGTTTTCCGAGACCGATCGTTTAACTTCAGGATGAAGTTACGCCATTATGACATCACAGGTGGAGTACTTCGAGTACAAAAGATAGGGCATGTTGCCTTTGTTAAACAGAGTGGTTAGAGAACCTACAACCGCCATAAGTTTGCTGATGACTTATCTCTGACAGTATTCGGACTACTTTCTGATGCTCAGCGAAAGACACAGTCAAGCAAGTGCTGACTAAACTAAATCAAAAGCTCAGACAGTGACACTCGAGTTAACCGTGGAAAAGACAACACTCATCCGAGCTAGATTCTTGAGAATAGCCAAACCTGAGCTCCCATCAGACGAACTAACAACAACCACACACATTTAGATTCATGGAATGAATATTGATAGCGACTTGAG
Source organism: Branchinecta lindahli (assembly GCA_023053555.1). Taxonomy (NCBI): domain Eukaryota; kingdom Metazoa; phylum Arthropoda; class Branchiopoda; order Anostraca; family Branchinectidae; genus Branchinecta; species Branchinecta lindahli. The sequence goes on along the minus strand of JAKZAO010000012.1, from coordinate 29,192,393 downwards.
ATGAATCTCCCAAAGATGGAACAAAAACATCGTGCCTACTCAAGTATTTTTTCAAACCTCCGGAAATTTGCCTGAGCAGTCAAGTAGGTACCTATACAAGAAACAAAACTCTCTTCGTACTTCCAGATGTGCTAGGACGACGAAACTTGGCTTGAACATTAGAGACTTGACAAGATTGTCTTGGAAATTGCCACTTCTCAGATCCAACCATCCCTTAAAGTACTAATCCTAACCGCTAAGTACAACAAATATTTTGAAGCAAAATCCACATTTTCATCATCCCAGAGAGCCCATGATCATTTTTGCCCAAGGGCTTTGCTCAAAAATGAATTTTTAGCCCTCTTAAAAAAATACTTTTGATCAAACAATATTTATTCATTATCCCCGAGGGCCCGTTGCCTCAACTGTTTTGCTTACAAGTGATATTTTAAAGTACAAACAATAATGTTGAGCAAAATATACATTTCCATGATATCGATGAGCTTATCATCATTTGTGCTTCAACAGTGTTCATTTCAGATGAAACTCTAGCGCCCTTAAAGTGTGCATCATCACAGCTAAATGCGAAAATAATTCCGAACGAGACATTATCGTGATTTCCAAGGACCCATGATCATGCTTATCTCAAGGGTTTTGCTTACAAATTATCACAACAAACCCACGAATTGACGAATTCCTACTTTTATCCTCTGACCCAGCCTTGCAAGTTCCATATGAGCTTCAAGCTCTTGTTTGTTTTCTCGTCCTACCTGCCAGACATTCCTCCACCAGTACTTTTAACAAACATAAGGAATACATATTTCAATTATGGGTACCGTAGACGGAGGCTGAAATTTATGAGGTACACAGCATCTTCTATATTAGTACCATTTTGCTCAGGTTTCGAGAGGCAATACGCAAAACTATGACATTAATTTCAAGCTTATTCCAAAGAGACTCTAGAATTCTTACTAATGAAACAGGAATATGGGCCCAAAACTGATCTGCCCCCCTTCGGCTTACCGAAATACCCCTCTGGTTGAACGGCACTGCAATCTCCTGCTGAAATGGCTACAAATTGTCATCGTTATGTCTGGTGATTACCGATTGAGATTGTGCTACCCTTTCTAGCCCAGATATGCAAGGAAGATGGTAGTAGGAACCTGATTGGATTCAGCTGGGAACCTTCATTTCTTGGAATCAAACATAAAAGTAAAACATAAAGTTACTCACCAAGACAGCCGAAAGCAGTGTTTGCTGCTAGCGCATCGTAGTGGCTGACTGGATTGTTTTCGGTCAGCAGGTATTTTAGTGATGGATCCTTAGGCATGACGGTTGCTTTCTCATAAGAAATGGAGAATATCTGGAAGAAATGCGATTGTAAACAATCCTGTTATTTCTTGTCATTTGAAAGCGATCTGGAAGGCAGTGTCTACATTCATTTCTTCCTTATGTCATCACACCAAAATAAATATTTTTTTAGTGTAGTTGGAAAGGAAAAGTTAAAGAGGACAGTTAAGGGAAAATAATGGTGATGGTTAGGACAGAGTGGGAGAGAATAAGAAAAAATAGGGTAAGAGGAGAATAACAGAAATACAGTTATGAGTAAAATGTGATTTGAAAATGGAAGGTAGATGGTAAAATATGAAAAAAACATGGCCAGCTTTGTTGAGACTGATTCACAGCCTTGATCCTTTTGTTCCTCTTTTACTGAAATTTCAGTTTTCGGATGAAAACTACCGGGCATACGTACCCACGATTCTTCCCATTTCTGCATGTGAATTCACGGACTGATTGAAGTTGGGGTCATCCACCTCTGCCGTGTCATGTTGACCTATCCTTTGACATCACTAAGTTTTCGTGAACTCCGTCGTCATTTAAGTATCCCCAAACTTCAGTTTGAAAACACGCTGTACCCTCTTCCTAAATTCTTCTCGACTAATAGGAAAGGGACTAAGCTACGTTGGAAACTGTTTTTCATCCGTTTAAATGGTGAGAAACATCGTTGAAGTTGCGGAAAAACAACCACATTTTTTCGTTCGGATTTCTGCGTTTTTTTCAGCTCTTCCTTGGAGAATTCGTGATGGTGCGAAAATTCGTGGTAAGAAGTCCAGTCCGTGACCGCCGACTCATCGAACCATCGCCTAGTCCATCGCCTAATGGTTTTGTAGCAAGCCTTGTGACAATCCGCATGCTTCGTTTGGATGGAGGTGATTATTGTGAGGATCAAAATTCCCGAGTCAATCGTGATGTGAAAATGTCATCATGGCCAGTTTTAGTCTTCAGGAAACGTCGGAGAAATGGAAATGGGCCGTCCTGGGATGCAGAATTGCAGAAGTTAACTTACATTCCAGTAGTAGTGCATCACCGAAAGGTAGTTGTAGGGTACTCCGAAATTGTTCGAGTTCTCTTTGTAGAAGTTGCTTTCCGCACCAGGTAGAATATTCTGGACAAGCGACACTATGTAGTCATCGCGATCAGAGCGTTGGTTCTCATGGCCGAAACCAAGGGCGTGTCCAACCTCATGGGCAATCAGGTTAGCCTAGAAAACAAGTCATACCAGGTCAGAAAGTGTTGAAAAAGGTTTACGGTAATGGTAGTCTTCCAAAGGCTGATCAAGAAGCGTGTCGCTCCAGTATCGGACAATTGGCAAAGAGTTTCAGCATTCGAGGTCATATTCCCAGAAAATTTAGCTCTCACGACTAAACTCCTCCCTGGTGTGAAAACACAACGCACAATCTTGACTAACATTGCCAACAAAATTGTCTCTGATTCGTTTGTACTGTTCATACCTCCGACTGAATTAGTCACAAACGACACGGGAGGAAGGGCATAGATGTGAGAAACTGGCATGGAAGTATTTCCGTTTGGCTATAGAGCAACATCATGACATCAACAGGGGAAAGAAAAATCGAAAAATAGGCGGACTGGTGTATTGGTGCAAAGGATGCTAATCGGACAAAGTAATATCCAGTGTCACCTAGATTCGTTTTCGCTATGACAATCTGCTTAAAATTCTGCTTCACTCATCTCTCTTGGAATGTGTCAATCAAGAAGATAGTACTAGGCAACAGCTCTAACCGTTCCAGACTATAGTCTAAATGCTTCCTTTTGAAAAACTTTGCGAAGAGATAAGTTTTCCTGCGAACGTTGAACAGCGGTTTGAAGAAAACCCTTCTCGTTTGCTACCTGTGTGTAATCATACTTCTCTGCTTCACTTGTCGTTCATCAGAAATAGGAAGGAAGAAGACAATATTGGTACTTGCTTCCAATAGGCAGTTTTTATACGAAAGCTCGTTTGGTCGCTTTAAGGGAGAGGATAACTTACGGAGTCACAGTCTGGGTCGAGACTGAGTGGCTGTGCGCCCCGGCGAATCCTTCCGACGTAAGAACTGCACCCCCCTCCAGTTCCGGGGTTGGTAAAAGCAACCCAGTCAGCGCCGGTTCCAGCAGGAAGGTTCGGGTCTGACTTCTGGTAGAACTTCACGCATGTCTTGTTGCTCCATTGTTGCATCGCGTTTATGATGTTAGCAGTCGATACGGTAACTGTAATTGAACTGAGTTCAATGGTTGTCATAGGTATTTCCATTCATCATGTTTAAGCAGTTGGGCATGTGGTGTTTGGTGATCGTGGAAGCCGTTTTTGGATTAGAGGATACAAAAAAGTACTGTGATTAAAAAAGGATTAGAATTAACACTGGTCAAAGAAAAATCTGTTTTGAACTGAAAGTATAACAAAAAGTATTCAAAATTGAGTGTTGAAAATGGAATGGTGTTCAAATTCTTTAATTTAATCATATTTGTAGAGGAATGACCTAATGGTTTTACGTAATAGAAAGAGTGAGTGACGTTGAAGAGGTTAACGACAACAAACCCTCACCGAGGTGAGTGTCGTCAATCACAGAGTACAATAAATAGGTGGGTAGTATGCTTAGGAACGTACTACCTACAGTTAGAAAAATACAATTGTTCTTGCTATATACGGTCCAGTTTTCTTCTAGTTTGGACCATGATAATTACATGCAGCTGAACCATCTGTTGTTGTGTGTGTGTGTGGGGGGGGGGGGGGGTAAATCAATAATGAATGGACCTTGAACCCAAAAGTTCTGAATGACACGCTCAGTATTCATTCTTTTTCTAAGCCAAGGAGCTTTCTACTTAAGAATTCGTGGACCTGTAAAACCAAGGTACCGAACGTCTTCCAGCGTAGTTGCTGTAAACGAACCTTCGGATGTTAGCAAGCTTTTGTGAATGGGCGTGTATTGGAGGATTTCGAGGATGTTTATTCTGGAGGACCTTTCACCGTCGGTTTAGACAACTTACATTAACAACTGGACATTAAAAATCAGAATACGGGATCAGAATTCCGTTGTGGTGGGCGAAATGCAAATTTCATTTCGTCTGCTCAGTTTACTCAATAAGGCAAATAAATGTTCACCATAGGAAAAATTCCCAATCGAGTAAGGGCAATACAAAAACAATTTCGCAAGAGCTCAAACGTGGTTTGTGAAAGTAAAATGTTTTATAACATCTTATGTGCAAACACTGTTAGAACCAAGACATTCCACATCACCAATAACGAAACAAGTATTGAAATAACATAGTTTGAAATCATCCCACTTTAATAGCTTTTAGAGTAAAGAAACTGCCTTTAGAATTCGAAGAGATCTTGAAGATCTTGTAAGAACAGTATTCATGGCTTTTGCAGATCGATCGTAATTCCGTCGGTCGGCCGGTCTGTCAGGACGAGGAAACTTGGCAGGTACATCAGATACCTGACCCTGACTAAAATCAGTATCCCGATCTGACCATCTTGGGAGGAGTGGAGGGTGGGGGAATCAGGAAAATTGAGCAGCGCGTAACTTTCGAACGGGTGATCGGATAAGAATGAAGCTTAATAACTGAATAGATGACATATCTCTGATATTCCCTTTGAAGTAAGGGCCGGACTCAACAGCTATGGGAGATTGGGGGGGGGGGGTCGGAAAAATATCGGGAACTCGGGAATTTTCTGGAAAGAACAAATCGTTCGCAAAATTGGACTGGATCTGGACACTTGGGGGGGGGGGGTGAATTCCAGTGATGGCGGTTTTGGCGATTCTTACGACGAAACTTGACAGACAGACCAGGGACCCGATCAAACTGACTTGGAAATAAACATTTCCTCGGTTCGATAATCCCTGGGGAGTGGTGGGAGGTGGAATCCGGAATATTAAGTCATGCGAAACTTTGGAACGGGTGATTGGATTCGAGTGAAAATTAATAATTGAACAGAAGACATCTCTCTCTGGTGTGTCTCTGGTGATCTTTTTCATGTCCGAACCGGATCCGACAACTATTGTGGGGGGACCGGAAAATAAGTGACCCGCTTAGACTGGAGAGATCTGGATGGAACTTTAAAGAAATAACAAACATATACTTTGGATAAATCATTCTCAGAACCGGATTGGCTTCGGGCACTGTGGGGGGAGTGGGGTCCGAAATTCTGGCGAGAGAGTTAAGGTACTTCCAGATGTGCTAGGTCGATACAACTTGGCTGGAATACTGAAGATTCGATAAGATTGGCTTAGAAATCGCCACTTTCCAAATCCGACTATTCCTTAAAGTACCAATCTTGACGGCAAAGTAAGAAAAATACTTTTAAGCAAATATACATTTTCATGATACCCATGGGCCCATGATTATTTTTCCTTTAAGGGTTTTGCTTTAAAAATGAAGTTTTAGCTCCCTTAAAGTGCACATCTTAACCGCAATGTCGAAAAGTACTTTTCATCAAACGATACATCTCAACCCATGATAATTTGTGCCACAAGGGGTTTGCTTATAAATTTATTTCTAGCACCCTTAAAGTGTGCTTTTTAATCGAAGAGTGAAAAATACTTTTGACCAAACGATATTTTATTAATGATCCCCAAGGGCCTTTTATCGTTTTTGCGTCAAGAGTCTTGCTTACAGATGAATTTCTAGCCCCTTTAAATTGCGCATAATTACAGCCAAGTTCACAAATAAAATCATTTTTACCAATCAATACCTTCTCGTGATTTCCAAGGCTGTGATCATTTTTATCTCAAGGATTTTGCCTACAAATTATCAGAACAAACCCACGAAAAGGCTAATTCTATATTTCATTCTCTGAACCAGCCTTGCAAGTGCCATTTGGGCATCTAAACGTTGTTCAACAATCATTGTCTTGCCAGCTAGTCCGACCCTTTATACCTCCTCCATTAGCAAGGTAACAGCAAGTGCATATAATCGATCATATGACAACAGCGTCCATTTTTTAGCCTTTCAGTAAGGATTGAAGCAAGTCGCGTGGTCTTATTTGTTGCTGTTACTAGTGTCCGCATCTATACATACACCTCCCCACCAAGTATACAAGAGTTGAACTTGAGCTTGAGACCTGTCATAGAGAAACTTAACTCATGTCAAATCGGGGCCTAGCTGCCCGTGAACGGAAGGGGGGCATCAAAATGGGTATCTACACCACAAAATATGTATATCCGCAGTTATACCAGGTTAAAGTTTGATTCCAATCACGGGTAAAAACTGAACTCGGCAATTTGGGCCCACTTGCCCATGGACGTAGAGGGTTTATGTTACTCCATATATGTATGTATGTAAGCACAAAAAGTTCTCCAGTTATTGTCAAGTTAAAACATTGAGAGATGGGCAATCTGGGCCCGATTGCCCCTGAACCAAGTGGGAGTGGGGTTTGGGACCTTCAAAAAGCAAAAAGAGGCCTAATGCTGACAAGCCAATCAAGTTTTAACTTGATTCCTGTTGATTCCTGTCACGAACTTTGCTCTTGGGCAATCTGGGCCGAGTTGCCCACAAACTGGGTGGGTTGGGGAGGTGCAACTTTAAAAGTCATTTTCCAGCCGTAGGGTCTACAAGTACAAGGAATTTCATCAGCCCATGTCCAGGTCTAGTCAATTTATGAACATTATTCTGGGGCACATTTTGGGCAATCTGGGCACATTTTCCCCTGGACTGGGTGGATATGGAGGGTGGCACCCTCAAATGGCACAATTAGACTCCAGTACCAACAAGTGTACCAAGTTTGGACATGATACCTGCACTGGTTCACGAGTTACGAGCTCCAAAAAAAACAGTGAAAACTGAATACCGAAAGCTGAAAACTGCTACAGCACTCGCAAGAGTGGAATGTTCCAAGGAACACTCCACTAAAAATGTAGGAAAAGGAATCAAAATTGTTTCCTAGAACTTACAAGTTTCATATTTTATTCTTAGTTTAAAAAAACAACTGACGGTTTTGCCGAAACATAACGATTAGAAAATCTGTTAGCATCTTATGATCAAAGTTGTAAATTCTTTGAACAGTATCAGAGTAAAATGAATTACGGTTCGTAGACAGCGTGTAAGGGACAATGACATTTCCTGCTGTATCCTTGGGCCAACGGTATGAAATGTCATCTACAATGCCCCTCTTCTTCGAGATCCAGTTCTCCCATGCATCTCGAGTGAACATCATGTCACCAATCTTTTTATGTGGGATGAGGACTTTGACTCCATCATATTCGTTGACGTCGGGGACATATACTGCAGCGTTCACTGCCACTACGACGCATACCTGGAAATCAGAATCTGTGATTTCTCCAGAAGTTACGTTTTATGTCTGAAACTAAGGAACTAAATTTTCAGAAGGGAAAAACTTTCGAACTTCCACCTACTTCCAGTATTGTCGTTGCCCAGTAAGGCCACTTACCCTTATACCCCGCCGCAGATGAAACTATAATCTGATTTTATTATTTTCTGAGAAACTTGACTATTTGCCACAACTGATTAGCGTCTTGCATGTTTAATTTAAGTTCAAAATTGCTCGTCGGGTGTTCCAGAAGTTTGTAAAACGATCCGTACCGTCCATGAGCGAATAGCTCCCAGCCGAAGACGCTATAATCGTAAAGCTTTGGGAAATTTGTACAATAATTTTTGCGCTATTTTTTTTTTCAATTTCGTTCTTGTGTTACTCATGTTTAGGAAGGAAGAAGATTGAAAATTGTATCTTTCTTATGCGCCTGTTGTGTGTTTTATTCATGTTCTTTCTCTTACTCCGCTTATTGGAACTGGCGGGTTACAAATATATTACTTACGCACTTGTACTACTAATATGACGATCGATTCCGGATTTCCAGGAATGTTTTTTTTTGTCGCATTAATAAAAACATTTTGGCACCTTTCAGATCGAGCGCACATCTGGTAATTGATGTCGTTTAGTGTATTTTTTCTTATTCCGGCTATTGCCGGATTCCAAAATTGGAAAGTCGCGATTAAGTAGATAGATATCTATCATGTATATCTATCTGTATATCGTGGTCAAAACTTTATTTTCTAATGAGACTTTCTGATTCCTGCTATATCTTTATTTGGGGGGAGGGGGTTGGTACCGGTAGGGGGTCGCCAGGGGTGTTAGTACCAAAGAGATTATTTCCTCTCCCTAGTATTTTTTACGGGGTCGAAGCAGCTAAGTACCAGAGCCGTTATTTTTATCAAATATTGAACGCAGCATTACCCAGATCTGCTTCAGTAAATAACTTTGCAGAGCTTTTAAGAGCTTTGCAAAACAAAGGTAACGAGGAACGTCTTGCCTCGATCTTCTTTCTATGATTTCGTTTCGGACCCACCGTTAAAGTTTTTGCCTACCGTGTTTGAGAACCTATTTCTTCTTAGTCCGCCCTGTTATTAACAGGAATGAAAGCCTTCATTCTTATTATTGGGTCCCAAAACGTCAGTGGCGTGTCGCGCTAGAAGAGACGCGATCAAGCTTTGTTGTCTTGTTATGTTGAGGGCAGCCTACTACGCCGGAATCCGGTGAAAACGGAAGGTTCTAAGCCAAGACCTTCGCGGCTCCCACGGTTGCTGCTCTACCACTGAGCTACAGGGGGCTCTTTAGCATAGCAAACCACCACAACAATAATATAGAATCGGGCTATAGGAAAAGTAATCCCACCGAACACAAATTTATCCAAGCAGCTGAGCAACATGAGGCCCCGCCGTGTGGTCTCTGGTTTGTCTACGTGGGTTTGACATCGCAGTCTTAGACTTGTAAATTCTGTTCAGTTTTACTTCTGATATATTTGTTACTGTTGTCAAGTAAGTAAGTATTTATTCGTGAGTAAGCCAAACAAGGTATTTCACTCTATACACTAAACTAAAACTACATGACATAAAAACACACAAAAAACACTAATCTAATCTTAAAGTCTCAAATGAAGAAAAATGATTACACAATCAATGATCATCAACTACGAAATTTCTAATCTCCTAGTTCTTTTCAAAAAAACAGTAACAAGGTTTCTAACGTACTTATTACTCACTACTAAATTCAAACTAAAAGGAAAACTAAGACCTAGTTCAGATAGACACAAAGACAAAAACATTCTCTGGGTATAATATAAAGGACAGTCAAATAAAAGATGGCTGCATGTTTCAGGAATTTGGCAACAATGGCACAAGCTAGAAGGTACTTTACCAATTCTATGCAGGAAACTATTAAGACGACAATGGCCGGTAATAAATTGTGTCAACTGATATTTTGGCTCAAAAGACGAAGCAGCAATTAAATCATTTGTACTTGAAAAGAAACGGCTTGGCCAATAGCTGATTGAATTTTGAAAATCACTATACCACATTTCATATAACTTAGATTTTAGAAACTGACGGTTTAAAATAAAATCATTATCAAAAATACTTTGTCCAAACAATTCAGAAAGAACTTCATCTGTAAAAATACTATGAAGAGATGATCTTTGAACTAAAGGGAAAGAAGGTGGAGTAAACATCGGCCAATTTTGAGGGCGGCCTTTGCGAGCATATCTTAATGCAGTCAGTTCAAAAGCTCTAATATGAATAGGTAGCACACCAGAAATTGCTGTTATTACTTCTGACTGTGCACTTCGAAAAGATTTGGAGATTGCCAACATCGAAATTCTTTGAGCTGATTTTAATTTTCTCAGAATATGTTTTTTCTTAAGAGCAGCGATCCAAACTGGAACAGCATATAAAATTGTACTTTCCACAACCGACTTGTACAGTTTCCTCAACGCAAAAGGTTTTAGGCCCCAAGTTGTTTTTGCCGCACATAAGAGACGAGTTGAATATTGTTTAGCTGAATTAATTCTACTAACAACATGGTCTGTCCACAATAATTTTCTATCCAAAATAACGCCCAAATATTTAACTTTTTCTTTCACTTCAATAACATCACCACCGAATTTCAGAGTAATTTTTGGAACTTTATGCTTATTAGTAAACAAAACAGCTTCAGTTTTATTTTTATCAAATTCAAGTTTATTTTTAACAGCCCATTGCTCAAACTTTGTAAACACTTTCTGAGCTATTTCTTCCAATTGACAAATGCTTTCTGAACTTATTATCACACAAATATCATCTGCGTAAGCTTGTATAATACAATTTTTGTCAATTTTCTCATTCAAAAGATCATTTATATTAATTAACCATAAAAATGGAGATAAAATTCCACCCTGAGGACATGATTTTTCCAGAGCCCTTGAAACTTCATGTTGGTATACACCTACACGGTCATTAAAATAACTTTGAACTAATTTTATCAAACTTCCCGGACATTCTTTTTCTATCAGTTTTTTAATTATTCCTGGATGCCAAGCGTTATCAAAAGCCCCTTTTATGTCGAAAAAAATACATAAAGTAAATTTCTTTTTTAATTTATTATTTTCAACAACAGTAACAACATTATCTACTGCATCAACTGTACTTTTGCCCTTACTAAAACCAAACTGCAAAGAAGAAATCCAATTCTTTTCAGAACAAGTCTACAATAACTTTTCTCGAACAGGTGTGTAATGTATATCTTCCTATATTGAACAGGTAGTTATAGCATGACAATCTTTATCAGCGTAAAAAGGGAGGGCTTTTTATATAAAGGGGAATATGGGGTTAAATGACTGAAAACTTCTGTGGAGGCTGATACGATATCGTATCATCCTCTAAAAGAGGCTGATACGATATCGTATCATCCTCTAGAGAAGCTGAAACAATATCGCAGAGCCTCACCCAGGTATTTTCCTTAAATGCTGAAAAGTAGGATTCTTCCTTCATAAAAAGTACCCTAGCAAGGAAAATTGATCTTAAAAACATAGGACACATGTTTTTTGGCGTACCTACCAAAAATACTACTTTCCCCATTTAACCAGAACCATTCTAAGTTACTCGAGTCATTGCTTGTAAAAAAAAAAAAAATGTGCTGCAAGTAAAAAAAAAACAATTTTTGGCGCACCTTACGCCAAATATTTTTTTTTTTAACTAAAAAAGGAAACATATTTTTTTGGAGTACCTACCAAAAATACTACTTTCCCCATTTAACCAGAGCCATTCTAAGTTACTTGAGTCATTGCTTGTAAAAAAAAAAAATTGTGCTACAAGTGGAAATACAATCCGTCTATTAAATATTCTTTAAGCCTCAGCCGACTGCTAATCATAATCGAAACTATAAAAGGATAAATCAGCTACACTTTACTAGAGCTATACTTCAGCCCCCCCTTGGCAAAACAGCTAAACTGCAGCCATATCCAGAATGAAATCACACGACCAGCTTTAACTCCAAGCAGTAGTCATGAAGAATTCGCAAATTAGATACATAAGCAAGAATCTTTAGCTGTTTTACCCCAAAATCTGTTACCAGATTGAGCTAAAGCTTAAAAGAAGATTCTAGCCGAGAAGGGCCGCAACATAGCTCCAACAATATGTAGCTGGCATATCCGCTCTGTTGAAAAACAACTTCCTTATTCAGCAACCAGCCAACAATAATCAGATGCTGACTGAAAATACACTGAAAGAACATCTTCTTACTTTCCTTAACCAACCAACCAAACAGCAAAAGACTAGGTTATACCTTTTGACAATGATCATGTTTCAACCGTAAAATACAGCTTGTCAACTGGAACAACATCCTACGCTACTATCCCTTGATTTCCAAAAGCTAGTTATTCAGCATTGAAAAAATAACAGAACATCTTACTCTTAGACAACCAGTCTATGCACTAGGTCATACCTTGTCACAATCAGATTTCCACTGAAAATACAGCTTGTCAACTGAAACAACATCCTACTTTCCAAAAAGGTAGTTAATGAGCACTTGACACTGTCTTTGAGTGAGGAAATATTAAAAATTTTAGAAGACCACGTGATAATCGAACTGACGTAACTCACGTTCTCGCTTGATTTCAAATTGCTTGGACCCTGGTCACACTAGGCTCAAAAACGGCAGAGATATGAGGAACAGAGTCTACTGTTTTGCGCAGATTCGCGAAACGTTGTTCGGTCGCCCGTGAGGATTTGAAACAACAATATTCAGAATCTGGTGAATTTTCTTTATTTTTTTTGGCAACCCCAAAAAGCTCCATTTTTTGAACTAGTGGTCGACAGAGTACAGACACTTAAGTGCCGAATTCTGCGCAGAAAAAAGCCTAGTGTAGTTTGACCAAGCTCTTAGGGAATAGTGCATCAGTTAGAATAGAAAAAAAAACATGACTTTCTGTTCGGAAAAGTTATAAAGCAGATTGCAACTGTCGATACCTGTTCGAAAAAGTTATAATAGTTAACATACCTCCATCTCGGTTGATATCGGTATAACAATCTCGACGGCCATTTAAAAATATCAACCTCGCCTTCGGCTCGGAAGATATTTTTCATAACCTGCCTCGCCTTCGGCTCGGACAGGTTATTTTCAATGGCCGTCTCGCTGTTATTTTCCGATATCAACCTCGATGTCTGAAGTTAACCTTTAATATAATGTATCATTTTACGTAATGTTTGTTCATAGCACACCTCACACTATTTACTGTGTGAATACTGTAAAACTTGGGTCTACGCTCAACTAATTATCCACGGCCCATTTACTTCTAGCAAAAACTCGGCGAAACTCAGATAACCGGCTTTATCCATCAATAGCTTGATACATGAACCCTCGCCCGGAGCATAATTCGCATTTTAAATAGTGAATCGTGGCAGGTACAAAGATAAGTGAGGTATCGTTAGTGTTTGGAAAGTAACATACGATATTTTGGTTTCTGGGCTTAAGAATTAATGAACGCTATTACGGAAGTAGTTTGCATTGGTGGTTTAGACACGCGAGGGGTCCTTGAAGGCATATCATTCAAACTTGGTGTGAGAGTCCTTGAATCAGAGAACAGGTAAAATAAGAAATAAGCAAGGCCGATTGTTCAAGTCCCAAAACATTAGTGGCGTACAAGGTTAGACGAGACGCGATCCAACTTTATTGTCTATTATGTATTGTGCAGCCTACTTCGCCCGAATCCGGTGAAAACGGAAGATTCTGACCCATGACTTTTGGCTTCCAAGGCTGCTGCCCTACCACTTAGATACAGAGTGGCTTGGTAGCCTATAGGAAAAGTGCCCAAAGTGATTAAACTACATGTCAAATAAGAACGAAGAGGAGCAGTTGTTCAAGTCAGCTGAGGGGCAACGAAACCTGCTTCGCCGCCGAAAAGTAGTTCGCTGAGAATCTGGTTAAAACCGAAAATTGATACACGATGGATCATTTAATTCTAATGTTAGACCGATAAGCTATTAGACTGGAATACGGCGACAACTAGAATTTCATTGTTGTTGTTGAGGACGGAGAACAAATATAGTTTTTTTTTTTTCGTGTCAGTTGACCTCATGTCATCCTTTTATAGGGTATTGGTAATTTTGAGATGGGGGTAAATGGACGCCAGAAATAAAGATAGTTTGCCGGTATCTATAGTATCCGGAAACGAAGGGATCAGTAGCTACAACAATGTCATAGTCAAATTTTACCAGAATATATATATGTACATATATATTATATATATAGATATCAATATATTACATATGTATATATTTACATCTTCATTTTCGTGTTTCACACATGGTAATACCGGAATCTGACGTAAACTGGAGATTTCGAAAAAACAAAGCCCCTATTACAAGATGGTGTATATAGACATTAATAATATGTTGAATTAGGATATTCTATAGTCTGCGACTCGTTCGGTCGTTGTTTGGGTTAAATTTCAAAATAAAGATTGACAAGAATTACCGGATCGATCTGGGGAGCTTGAACCGTAAACTTTCTGGCACGCTTAGAGTCGGGGAATCGGAACGGGACTTGGTTTGGCGAAAAGAGGAGTGTTTACAGATATCAGGGAGAAGAATGGCAGAACGAAGAATGGAGATCAGAAAACATATTTATTTGGACTTCTTGATGAGAGCCAGAAAATACGATAAATTTTCACTCTTGAATCCCTCGGAGGTCTTTTGCCTTGTCATATCAGGAAATTAGAAGTTTCACTTACCAAGTATGCCAAGTTCCTAGCAGTCATCTCCCTAGCACGATGTTTGATCTTATGATCTTTCAGCCCGCATCCCAAGCTTATATTATGAATTAGGATATTCTGTAAGTCTGCGACTCGTTCGGTCGTTGTTTGGGTTAAATTTCAAAATAAAGATTGACAAGAATTACCGGATAGACCTGGGGAGCTTGAACCGTAAACTTTCTGTCACGCTTAGAGTCGGGGAATCGGAACGGGACTTGGTTTGGCGAAAAGTGGGGTGGCTGCAGATATCAGGGAGAAGAATGGCAGAACGAAGAATTGAGATCAGAAAACATATTTCTTTGGACTTCTTGATGAGAGCCAGAAAGCACGATAAATCTTCACTCTTGAATCCCTCGGAGGTCTTTTCCCTTGTCATATCAGGAAATTAGAAGTTTCACTTACCAAGTATGCCAAGTTCCCAGCAGTCATCTTCCTAGCACGATGTTTGATCTTATGATTTGTCAGCCCACATCCCAAGCTTATATTCGGAATTGTGGTCGTCGATCTTTTGCAATTGCAAAACACCTGAAGCTTTGTTGTCAGACAAATGCCGTCAGGTCGCATTGCAAGATGTCGCATTTAAAATAACTTTATCGAAAATACAATGGAATGCAGGTGTTGTCAATGCGTCAAATGCAGAAGAATGTTACATATCGCACGTGTGTCACGGAAGATCCGTTTTCAGGGACAACAGACTTTTTTCTAGGATAGTATACTCGCCTAGAATCCAGGATGTTACAACATCCGTTCTACAGTTATTTCATATGTTAGCAACCAAAGGTTTGAATTTTTTTTAATTTATTAGAAATAATGTGTAGCATCTTTTCTAATTTCTTACGTCTTTATTAATCTTTGGGGCACGACCCCTCGTCTACTCCGACTTTAATTTTTTGTTTTCCTGTTTAACATCGCTTACTCATTCTGAAAATAAAAACATAAAAGCTTACTTCCATAATTTGAAAAGTCAACCTAATTTGTATCATTTAATTAGGTACGCTGAATTATTGTACTTAGTTGAGGGATTTTTTTTGTTTTTATGGCACTTGCAGCTTCGCTCAAGTGCCATAGAACGATCAGGTTCGGTCGGTCTGTTTGTCGGTCTGTCGGTTCACTGTTGAGTTAGAGTACTTTCAGAAGTGCTAGGACGATGAAACTTGACAGGCGTATCAGGGACCCGACCAAAATAATTTGGAAATTGTCACTTCCTTGATCCTACCACCCGAGGGGGGAGGTATTTATAACTTTTGAACGGGTGGTCGAATCTTCATATAACTTGATATTTGGAACGACCTCGTGCGTCGGATCTTCCGTTTCCGTTCTGGACCGGATCCGATGAATGTTAGGGGGATGTGGAGGGGAGAACCGGAAATCTTGTGATACGCTTAGAGTCTACTGATCAGGATGAAACTTGGGTGGGGGGGGAACAAACACAAACTCTAGGTACATCGTTGACAGCACTGGACCAGATTTGGGCACTGTGGGGGGAGTTGAAGGTGGGTTCCGGAATTCCACTGATCTGGAGTGAAGGTACTTCTAGGTGGGCTAGGACGATAAAACTTGGCAGGTATATCAGAAACCCAACCAGATTAACTAGGAAATAGTCAGTTCCCCAATCAGATCGTCACGGGGGGGAGTTGAAGGAGGGGGTGTCTTTAATCTTGACGAAACGGGCTCGTGTCTCGGATGTCTTTTTCTAGTCCGAATCCGAAACCGAATCCGAAGAATGTGGGAGAAGTTGGAGGAGAGAACCGGGAATCTTGTGACACGCTTGAATTGGAGCGACCTAGAAGAAACTTGGTGGAAAGAACAAGCATGAGAACTGGGTACATCAGTGACAGAACCGGACCGGATTTGGGAACTGTAGGGGGAGTTAGAGAGGGGGTCCGGAATTCCGGTGATCGCGAGTTAAGGTACTTCCATATTTGCTAGGACAATGAAACATGGCTGTAACATTAAAGACTCGACAAAATTGGCCAATGATCATTTTTGCATCAAGGGTTCAACTCAGAAATGAACTTCAAGCTCCCTAGAAGTGCGCATCTTAACCGAAAAGTGAAAAATATACTTTTGACGAAACGATATATATTCATTAGCCCCAGGGGCCCGTGATCCTTTCGCCTCAAGGGTTTTGCCTGCTAGTGAATTCCATAAAGTACAATAGACGATCTAAGCAAAATATGCATTTTCATGATCCCGATGAGCCCATCATAATTTTTGCCTCAGGGGTTTTGCTTACAGCTGAATTTCAAGCGCCCTTAAAGTTCGCGTCATCACAGCCAAGTGCAAAAATAAACATACTTTGCATCAGATGATACTTTGTAATGATTCGAAGGGCCCGGCAAATTCAAATTCCAAATTCCTACTTTCCTCCTCTGACCCAGCCTTGCAAGTGCGATATGAGCTTCCCACCTCTTGTTCACTATATGTTCTAGTATGACGTTTAAATTTCTACGACCGACCTCACAACTCAAAGTTCTACTATGACGCGGAAATTCGAATCTTGACGCAGCTTTTCAGTGGTGAGCCAGGTGGAGACTGCTCACTGCGTGAACACCACAGCTTGTGAACACATATTTTTCCTATATCGTTTTCGTCAAGCACACATCACAGATACAAGCGCATCGAGTTATCACAAATCGTCAGAGAAATCTACTATACGAAAAGTCAATTCTTCGTGGATAGTGGAGCAACGAAGTAACGCATTTTCATCAGATCTTCAAGTATTTTTGAGTGAATAACAGTTGGTTAACTAGATCGTCCTATCTCAGCCCTTTTCGGTGAAACTTTAATTTTTAGTGAATTATAGTTGTAATACTTTGTTTCATTTACTGACTATTATACATTTCTAAGTTATGTAATAAACAAAAATCGCAACCACAATGCGAAGCGTTACTAGTGAAACCTTTCCATACCAAAATTCTGAAAGAAATTATTTTCATGATTTGGATTCGGGTGGGTGATTACAAACACAGAAGTAAGTGTGCTAACACCATTTTGTGGACCTGACATGGCATAGTTTCTGTTCTTTCCTTTTGAACTTCAAATGTTAATGGACAGAATCCTCCGTTGACTTTAAATAGCGAGCTGTGAAATTACAAGGTCTCGGTGCTTAAGGAGTTGGTTGACATTGGTCCATGTGACCCGATTTCCATGAGCTGCGAACGGGTGATCTGATTCAAACGGAACTTGATGATCGGTAGATGCCTGAGGTGTTTGCTTTATGT
This sequence comes from Branchinecta lindahli, assembly GCA_023053555.1. Taxonomy (NCBI): domain Eukaryota; kingdom Metazoa; phylum Arthropoda; class Branchiopoda; order Anostraca; family Branchinectidae; genus Branchinecta; species Branchinecta lindahli. The sequence goes on along the minus strand of JAKZAO010000012.1, from coordinate 29,174,833 downwards.
GTTCTAACCGCATCGGACCTTGGTGGAGGACTTTTGCGATGATCGTGGGCTAACTATTTGTTTGCCCAAGAACTTTTATTTTGTTGATTGGTAGTCAGACTATTAGAAGTTCATTAAAATGGCGAACATTAGGCGAATGACATTTTCCGGTCTCTGAATGTATACTCTTCAGTTTTGAAGGATCGCAGTAAAATAATTATAATGAAAAAAACAACGGTTTATTTATGAAAATGTATGCCAAAAATTAGTAAGCTCGGACGATGATTTTGAAGCCAGCTGTTGCCTTCAGTGGGTCGCTTTGGTACTGCGCCATGACATATTTCCCGACGCCGTTAATCGTCGCTCCCGTTTTGATATTGCACAACCTGAAAATAAATGATTTCTATAACTGAAAAAGCACAAGGAAAAATTCATCTTTTTTTTTATTTACCAAATGATAAAGCCAACGCAGCAACTTGGTAGGCACCGAGGAGGAGATGGGTTAAGAGCACAGCAGGATCAGTCGGATGTATAGGATCAAATACGATCCACGATTCAATAGTTTGAATCCCCTTGGATGAGTGCAGTGTGGTAATATCAAATAGGAAGAGAATAATCCTGTTATAGTTATTTTCAAGTTGAAGAAGATTGAAATTAATTACAGCTGTCGGGATCAATGCTGGACGAGACTTTGCGGAAGTTCCTGAGCAAATAGGATATAATGGACCCCTTCTCAAAGTTCGTATATAAACATAGAATCCTTAATCCCAGTCCAATCTTCAACTGTTGCTACAGTCGAATCCATAATACTGTTGTGATTCATCGTTGGAGCGATACAGGATTTTAGATGTCAAACATTTAAGTCCTTAGTAGCAACCGATTTGAAGGCAGAAAATAAAAATGAAATAGGAAATCCGAATTACACTTAGTATAACTTTCTATCTATAAATCACAAATGCGCCATTATTAATTATTACAAAATAATATTTACCTAATATTGTCGGAATTAATGAGATTTTGTTGTTGTTTGAATTCGCGTTCTTTTGGTCGTTTTCACCTCACAGTAACGTTTTGAGTGAGTTTCAAGAAAAGAGGTAGCAGTGATGTAAACTTTCTAAGTACAATGGAATAATAGGTACCACACTGATGTCTCTGGGAGGGGAAGGAAAGATTAAAAAAAAAATTGTTCAATGTAGTTAGTCATGTAGTTAGTTTTCTTTGTCTTGTATTCAGTGTTTTTTGCTTATTCAGTTCCTAAGGTCTGAACACCAAGAGAAGAGATCTAAAGGAAAAATTTCAGATAAATTAGGAAATGGGGACTGAATATATAATTCGTTGTTAACAAGGTTGAATTTTCATTTGAGTGACACACAAACTTTATACATTATGCTTTGTGAAACACCATAAATCAGTATAGTCATTGTACTTACTTTTGCAAAGGGAAGGTCGGCAAAAAGATGGCGTAGGCGTTACTGCAAATTGAGTCGCTTGCGGGAACTTGGAAGTCGGAGAAGATGAAGTTGAATCCAGTTAAGGTTGTCTATTTGAAAAGAAAATAAATTGAATTAATTCTCGTCATACACCGCTTGTGTATATATTCGTAATTTGAACTTCCCCTCTGGGAAATATGCTTCTTTGCGGAGAATTTTGTTGGATTCGCTGAGTTTGAGGCTGTGGAGTCTGGCACGCAAAAGTTCTACCTCGCTTTTGTGGGAAGGATGCTGATCCTCTACATCTGAAGATCTATTGTACAAATTCAGGTAACCCCGTGTTGGATTTCGGCACAGTTGACACAGTAGTAGAGAGAACAGCAGTTGGAGTTGATGTAGGAAGGGCTGTTGTTGGTCATGTAATTGTTTGAATATTTTTTTGTTGGCAAGCGGATGTTGTCGTATGAAGAGTGATTCGTTGTTTTGACTGTCAAGGTTTCAGGAGACAAAAATAAAACAGAGGGACTGGCAACTACAGCTCAATAATGACAATAAATCAGGGTTGTAGTAATACAAAAAATTAAAACAATATTCTACCGGGGATGTCTGCAAGATTTGAAAACTTGCAAATGTAAGTTTCGATACTTACGTTTACAAGTAGGACACATCTTGAGTTGGCTGGAGCAAGTCCTGGATAGTTCGGAGAGACCCATAGAAAATCCTTAGTGCCGTTGATTTTGCTGAGAACGCATGTTGTCGGCAGAGAGGGCACTGTTGTTGTTGGCCTGGCTGTTGTAGTAGTTGCTCTTGTTGTTGTAGGAAGGGTTGTCGTCGGTCTTGTTGTAGTAGGGAGTGTTGTCGTCGGTCTTGTCGTAGTAGGGAGTGTTGTCGTCGGTCTTGTTGTAGTAGGGAGTGTTGTCGTCGGTCTAGCAGTGGTAGGGAGTGTTGTCGTCGGTCTTGTTGTAGTAGGTTGTGTTGTCGTCGGTCTAGCTGTTGTAGGGAGTGTTGTCGTCGGTCTTGTTGTGGTAGGGAGTGTTGTTGACGGCATTGTTGTAGTAGGGATTGTTGTCGTCTGCCGTGTTGTGGTTGGCAAGTTTGTTGTGGGCAAGGCAGTGGATAGGGTTGTTGTTACCGGTATTGTGGTTGTTGTAGGGGAGGCAGTGACTGGAGTCGTTGTGCAAGTGTTGTTTCTGAAAAAAGAACAAACACTTGAATTCCATTCCTAATAATGGTTCGATCTAACTGTAGGCTAATGGTCTTAGTGCGTACATAAAACCAATAGCGGGGTCAGGCGTTAATCCATTGGATCAGATCAATTGGTAATCAAAACGGGTGGTTGAGTTGATCTAATGAACGAGTACCGTTTAGCCAGAGCTTTGTTGTGATTCCGGATCGTTTCTGTTATTTGCTAATGCTTCGTTTCAAAATAAGGGTCACCACTTTTCTCTGACGGAACTTATGGCATTTGTCCGCAAAAACCTATTGCATTCCTCTGCCTGTCCTTCTACAACTTGATAACGATTTGTTGATCGATTTGATTAATTTGTTTATAAAACGGAAAAAAAGACGAATTCCGGAACAGCCAACAATCCTAAGCCAGTTAAGGAACTCAACAAGAATGAACTCAAGAATGAAGCGTTACCCTTACGCATCACGCCTTCCGTGTCAGACGCGTCATATATAAGGAACAACGAGAATCAAAATATATGACTCCAAACGATATTTTTTTTCAATCCAAAATATTTTTTTTTCCGGAAAGACCTCAAAGACACAGATTATTTTAGGCAACTCGACAACGTGTTCCAGATTTCTACGCCAACATGTCGCAACGAAAAAGCTCATCGATAATTATGGCGTATTTGTGACAACAGCAAAATTTCTCTCAGAAGAAGTTGTTAGGCATCAATGGTAGCCTACTCCTTGGTCACTTGAAAAATATTTAGTTCTCTTTTTCCTAGCAGTGAGAAATCTCGCTTCATAATCACATTCTTTTGTATATCGCACGATTTTGGCTCACTTTGTCGAAGAAGTCTAAAACCTAAGAAAAACCGCGGAATTCAACCACCAGTGGCAACACTGTAAGCAAAGCTTATATACTTACGCCAAGAATGTGACTTCGAACTTAAATCCACCAGCACCAGAACCATAGTTAACATTAGAGCGAAATCCAAGCAAAATTGAAGGGTTTCCAGTGTATTTTGTTCCATCAGGAACGTTGACGGCTGTGCCACAAAGTCTATGGAAATATAAAAGGGTTAGTACACTCAGGGTTACTGTCTGTTTCACTAGGGGGGAGAGGGTCACTCTCCTCGTTGCTTTTAGTGTTTCCGTCTAGCTACAAGCTGGCCTTTTTTTAATTCAGAAATTTTTCTGTCCGTCTGTCTTTATGTCAGCATGACAACTTCCAAGGTGTCGTTGATCAAAAACGGGTTCAAACTTATCCTCTCAAATCGGTCATCATACAAACTCCAGATCGAAGAACCCCATCAGCTTTAGCCGAGAAAGTAATCCAAATAAAATAAAATTACCATTATTTTCGGTAGAATACCAGCCAACCTTCTGCAGTTTTCTTTCTTCTTAACTTGAAGGGCTCATATTTGTCTGTATCTTTTCTTCGATTTATATCGTTTTATTTGAGCATCAGATAATGTAGGGATTGGAACTTTGTCCAATTTATTTTGTATTTATTTGTTGATTCTTTATTGTCATTTTGGATTAGTACAAATCTTATAATTATGTTGTCAAGCTCCATTTTACTCTGGCTGAGGCTGCTGTTCCATAATACATGTCGTAAACTGCAGTCCAACAGAGTAACTGCAGTAAGAACAAAAAGAAAATGCAACACAGATATAAAATAACAAACAAATACCACGAACGCATTAAAAGCCGTTTATGTATATTGACGCTAAGTCCAGAGAGTGCTGGGGCTTATAAATATTTTGTGAGGTAGGAATGTTTTCAGAGAAGCTCGATTGTTTTCGCTCATGATGATAGGTCACCCCTGGGAGTCTGATGTTTGGTTGTGTGGATGAGATTTTTTCCACTTTAAGGATTGCGAGTTTAATTATTTAATTATTTGGGGAGTTAATTTTGGAGATGGTTGATTGGTTGAGAACATTAAGCTGAAAATTTTCTTGGAATTTGGCATTCTTGCGGATAGATTAGGACTTATCAGATTTTGTTTTGTTTTTTAGCTGGGGGGATTGGCTAGAATTTGTTGCTTTATTTGTATTTTCTTTTTCATTCATTATGATCGCGATAGAACTCGAGCTTTAAGCAATACATCATATGATTTAGACGGCAAAGCTGCCGTCGATCTGATTCGAATCTCGTGCATTACAGCTGGTGCACTGCAAAAAGTTTCTCCGAGTAAGGGTTAAAGTTAACTGCAGTATTTGCTACTGGGATTAATCTTATCTCTTCTGGGATAAGATTGATCCATTGGAAATAATCTTATCTCAGTAGAGACAATATTAATCCTATAGAAGATACTGCAAGATTTTTTTTAAAGTGTAGTTTGAACCGTGTAGTTTGAGCCACAGCTCAAATAGCATTTTGTAGGTGATCGTGAGCTTTAGCTAGACGGCAATGAAAACCTTCTTCCGTGGGATTCTAGGTCATAAGGTACTCACGGTCCGATATCAAAGCCGCCGTAGACGTCCTTGGTCGCGACGCTCATTGATTCAAAGTAGCAGCCGGAAGTTGCATCTTTGTAGGCTTTAAACGCAGATATCGTTATTTGAGAGGTCTGTCAAACTGGAGCTTCGATGTACCAGGTACAGTCCAAACCGGCGGCGCGTGCTCCACCCATGCCTGGTACGGAGAAATTTCCAGCGGAGGTGATTTTTCCACCACAAGCTGGAGGGGCTGAAAATGGATATTTTGGTTCATTTTGCTGGTTCTTCCAAACAGGCTCGTTGTTGAGGCTCTTCATTATATTTATTTGGTTCTCTGGATGTAATAGCTAAAGGCCATCATGCAAACAAAAATGATTTTAACACACTATAAAATACTTATTAGATCACTATGGGCCCTTACAACAAGTGAAATGGGAATAGTAAATTATTATAAATTTTGTTTCTTGTTGTGAAAGTATTGCTAAACTATTGCAATTCTTTCGACGCCATAGCCTGGCCAGAATATCGTGAAGAAAACTAGGCGCATAAGAGCAAACGATAGTACCTAGTTAAGTTATCAATCTTTACGCTCTGCTTTGTGTATAAGACTTGATGTTAGTCATTCTTTCAAGCAATTCCAACCAAGTAACATACTTATACTGCACGTTACGAGGTTAGAAGATTAATTATCAGTTTATGGCTTATTTTTATTTTGTACCGAGAGGAGTAAGAAGGATTTTTGGGATCCCAAAACGTAAGTGGAGGGATACCTATGACATCGCAAAAGTTGTCCGTCTGTCAGTCCGTTCCGTCCGTCTGTCTGTCTGTGAGCATACTCTCGAAGGGAATGAGATATTTTGATGAAACTTGGTGTAAGCATTCTTTGGGTCAAGAGTAAGGTCGAGTTCGTATATTGGCTCCGTAGCCTTACATTTAGGGGTGGGGGAAGGGGTTCAAATTAAGGGACGAGCAAAATATTTTTAAACAGCCAATGTGATAATCGATTATGGGTTAAGAAGACATGGTGATCACGAATATGAAAACCATTTTGTCGCCGGACAAGTAGTTCGTCCGGAATCTGGCCAAAACCGGAAAGTTTGTTAAAAGTAAAAGTTTTATTTGAAGTTGATTAGATGTTCGATTTAGGGGTAAGATGACATGCTGAACACGATGGTGAAAACCATTTATCGCCAGACAAGTAGTTCGCCCGGAATCCGGCCAAAACCGGAAAGTTTGTTAAAATTAAAAATTTTATTTGAAGTTGATAAGATGTTCGGTGCAGGGGGAAGAAGGCATGCTGAACACGAATATGAAAACCACTTTCTCGCCGGACAAATAGTTCGCCCGGAATCTGGCCAAAACCGGTAATAGTAAAATTTGTATTTGAGTTGATTATATGTTCGATTTAGGGGTAAGAAGAGATGCTGAATCCGTATATGACAGTCATTTTTTTAGCCGGGTATATAGTTCTTCCGGAATCCAGCTAAAACCGGAAAATTTGTCATAAGTTAAATTTTGATATGAAGATAGTGGTAAGGAGATATGCTGAATTCGTTTTTGAGCTTTATTTTTTCCGCCGGACAAGTAGTCCTGATTTTTTTCCAAAACCGGAAAATTCGCAGAAGTAAGGCAGGATCGTTTGGATCGGCTTCTAGGGATATGCACACATGCTGAATCCATATCTGAACTTGGTTATCTTAGATGATTAGCTATTTGGCCTTAAACTGTTTCTAAATTATAAGAGTAGAAATGTTCAAGGAGTCCAGCGAAGACTGGATCTGGCGAAGACAAAACCTAGCCTAATTGTCTGGATCAAATATCGAATTTTTGGGATCCCATCGGAACCTTTGGTCTTGTTGAACTAACCATGATCCATGTCAGAGTAACCATGCAGCTTAGTTCTGTTTAAAAAGTGAAAGCTTCTCTTTTCCATACTTTGACGTAGGGAACAATTCTGTATAAAGTTAAATTGTCTCTCCGATCATGCGAAAAAATCGGTCAAAATACTAAAATATCCGGAGTTCAGTAACTGAAAAGATGACCGAAGGAAACATAAGGGACCAAAACAAGTAAGTAGATGGAATGCATTAAGAGCCTACTCTTTGTACTGATAAAAACTGCAATATGATTGATGGTGATAATGTGGCGAGCGGGACAAACATAGTATATTGCGTTTGGAGTGCTGAACTGATATCAGGCCAAAAAGAAGGCGAAACAAGGTAATACCAAGGTAATAGGCTACTTACGATAGACTGGCAAACTGGGAGCCGTCTTTGTTCCGCAGTCTGCACCGCTTGTTCCTTCTGGACAAACACACGTGCAGGTTGAGGCAAGGTAGCCGAAGTTCTTGCACACTGGTGCGGTAGCACCGCATTTCGTCTTCCAAGTGTCTAGGATGGATCATAGCACGTTAGCAGAGGTCCCTTGACAACAGAAGTTCGGACATTGCAATGCAACTGCGAACATCCAACTTCCGATTTAGAGCTTCAGTAAAACAAAAACGCTAGCTACTTCACCTAAAATAAAAACTATACAGCAAAGAGGATTTTTTTTTCAATTAATACTCAGAACACGTTTCTCCTCAATGTCCGTGTAAAAACCTGGGCTTTTTAACCCTAATCCAGTTCTCAGACTTTGCTTCATATAAACCCACCCCAGGCTATATTTATGCATCAAACATTATTTTGCAACAGAGGGGCACATTTCAAGCAAGAAAGAGAAGACATTTGGTGTATTTTCAGGTATCAACCATTTGCAAAACCAAAAGACATCCAATAAATTTTCAGGGAGTAACCATCTGCAAGTTAAATCAGCACAAAGTTTCTAGTTATTAATTACTCAAAATTATTCGTTAAGCTCAACAAAGGAATTTCGACATTCTGGGATCTCAGACCCGAAAGAAAATAATGACAGGCGATAACTAAAGGATTTAATGGCTCGGCAAGTAACAGCCCGAAAGAAGTAAATGCATATGTAGTTCTGATATTGTTCATGATACTCTAATTGAAGGAAAAGTTTACACTCATCAAGGAAGAGAGGAGGAGACAGTTTGATGCTAAACAGTGCTAAACAAGCTTATGACCTTGTCTGCTGTGGTGGAACATTGTTACAAAAGCAAGCAAAAGCGATAAACTAGAGGGAGCGCTACGTCTGTGACATTCCAAATATTTTTCCACCTTTTCCATCGCCCATCCTCACTGCCTGACATGCCTGACATTGTGTGGCTCCTGAATAGGTTTCAAAGGCAAAACACAAAAAATGACCTTACTTTCAGGGTCATTGGAAAATGACCTTAAAATTACCCCAAAAGAGGAATCTTAACTTAAAGGACCTTCGACTAATACATCTGGAATGGGGGCCCAAAACTGGTATTTTACCCCCAAGGTTTACCGAAATAGCACCTCTGGTGTTAAAGCTGGACAACTCATACAAATATTCGACAATAATATTAAGCATGAATGTAAGAGCTTTCTTTTGTAATAGGTTGGTTTTGCAATGTTGTCGTATTCTCTTTGTTTGTTCTTATTATCGTAGTGTTTTCTTTTTATTTTTTTTTATTTTTTCCTACAACGTTTATGCCTTGTGATTTCTGAAAGTGAAAATAAAGTTACTACTATTATAATTATTATTATCTAACGGCACTACGGTCTCCTGCTGGAATTCTATAAACCGACCACTTTTGTCTTTGGTTCCTCTGGTGATTGCCGCTTGAGAGTACTTCCAGATGAGCTAGGAAGAATTGAACCTGACGAGATTCAGTAGAGAGTATTCTTTTTCTGGGTTCAAACAGAAAAGTCAGATTTACACAAGCTTAAAGCACAACTCTTACTAGAAGTAATAATTTCCCTATGAAATGGATCAAAAAGAAATATTTTCGAAAAAACCATTACTTTCCATCTGAAATTAGCGATTTTCTTGTTAGCGCCTGTCGACTAAGTCCAGCCTTCCTGCTCTCCGACGCGGCGGCTGGGCGCAAAACATTTGAAAACTGATCGTGCCGTGGTTCAAAAGTGTGAAAAAGTAAGCAAATAAAAGAGGTAATAAACAAAAGCTTCGCAGATCCTTATGTGTGAAAGAGTTGTCATCAGACGTTGATGATCCCGGCAAACGTTTGTTGTGTGACGGGCAAAACTCGGCAAGGCCAAAAAAGCGCTATAAAATTTCGTAGGCACAAAACGAAACAATGGAGAAAGGTGGGGATTTTAGAAGCTTATAATTCTGTATGGGAGCTAGATATATTATAAAAAGCAGAATAAGCAAGAGGGGTCCTTTAACTTACCAAGGCACCCGAAGGCAGTGTTTGCTGCAAGCGCATCATAGTGGCTTACTGGATTGTTCGTCGTCAAAAGGTACTTTAGTGATGGATCTTTGGGCATGACGGTTGCTTTGTCAGAAGAAATGGAGAATATCTGGAAGAAAATCGATTGTAAATCGTCCCGTCATTTCATCTTGTTGCGAAGCGATCTCGAAAGCGATGTCTGATTTTTCTTCCTTCGTTACGTCACCGTGGTCAGGAGTTGTAAAGTCACCAGCTTTCTTGGGAGTAATGGGTGGCTTTGTTCGTTAGTGCCTTTTCCCCAGGACTTATTGTTATAATACAAATTACGCGAGTGCACTTACGTACTGTACGTGCGCTCGGTAGTAGCGCACGTAAATTTTATTCCTCAGCTTAGCCTGGAAATGTCTGAGGATCGACCTGAACCGACCAGGGAGGCAGAAGTTAACTTACATTCCAGTAGTAGTGCATCACCGAGAGGTAGTTGTATGGTACTCCGAAGTTGTTCGAGTTCTCTTTGTAGAAGTTGTTTTCCGCACCAGGTATTATATTCTGATCGAGTGAGACAATGTAGTCATCGCGATCAGAGCGCTGGTTCTCGTGGCCGAAACCAAGGGCGTGTCCAACCTCATGGGCAATTAGGTTAGCCTAGAAAACAAGATTTACTGGAAATTTGGGTAAAGTTCAGTGAGGACCTAGTCGCAAAAAGTTTCTACTACTGGCATAAAGTTTCAGCATTCCAGTTCCAAGTCCCAGAAGTAAAAGGAGATTCGATCATACCAAGAACAAATAATCTGAGAGTACCTCCGTCTCCCTATCTCTGTAGTATGACTGTGCGGAGTCGAATATTTCCCAATACCCTGCCCGCTACGAACGAGCTGAGGCTAGTAGCTTCGCGCCCTTCCCCCGCCGCTTCCGTCCGCTCAGTTTTGTCGGGGTATTCGTAGTCGCTGCATGGGACTAAAGGCAGAAATTCTATCAGGTTATTTGTTCTTGATCTTACGTCTCAACTCTCATAGAGTCTCTCGAATGTAAGAACACACAACGCGCAATCTTGACTAGCACCGTCAACAACAACCGAAATATAGCTCCAATAAAATGTATCTGACTTATCCGTTTTGCGTTGTCAAATATGATTTGCAGATAGCTTGGGCTGAAGGAATATTTAACTCTAGTCCGTAGCCTAAAACCTTCCACTAAAAGATGTTTGTGAAAAGAGGTGAGATTTTTACAAGCTGACTACGAACCCTGAACCACGCTTCGAAGAGAATCATGCCCAAGTAAGGCCGGAATATCACCAAAATGAAATCAGCTGACAACTTTTGTTGTGCTGTCTGTTGTGACGGCTTACAAAATCACCACTTCTTCTTTCATTGAATAAACCAAGGAAGAAGTCGATATTGACCGTTGCTTGGCTATAGGCCTTCTTTTTATATAACCTCGTTTGGTTGCTTGACGGTAGGGTGTAACTTACCGAGTCGCAGTTTGGGTCGAGATTGAGCGGCTGCGCGCCCCAGCGAATTCTGCCGACGTAAGAGCTGCACCCCCCTCCATTGCCAGGGTTGGTAAAAGCAACCCAGTCAGCTCCAGTTCCAGTAGGAAGATTTGGGTCTGACTTCTGGTAGAACTTCACGCATGTCTTGTTGCTCCATTGCTGCATCGCGTTCATGATGTTGGTAGTTGATACGGTAACTAGAATTGAATGGAGAACACAAGTTGTCATCTGTCTTCCCTTTCATGATGTCTAAGCAGTTGGGCGTAGTCTGAGGTAATCATGGGAATAGTCCTTTGGCGAGGCTTCAATGTCTATAGTAAATTAATACTTGTTGAGGCATGTTTGGATTAGAGGATCCGCGATTTTTGATAATAGAAATTGTTATAGTATAAGACGAATTATAAGTAACGCCGATCACAGAAAAAAGTGAATTGGTAATGTAAGTATAAATAATATCGTACAAAATTGAAAGCTGAAAATGGATTGGAAATGGAAAGGAAAGTAGATTTTTATGGCACCTCCCCTTCGGCCAAGTACCATATAATGATCGCAATTTCTGTCCGTCCGTCCGTCCGTCGGTCGGTCGGTCTGTCCGTCGGTCGGTCTGTCCGTCCGTCGGTCGGTCGGTCTGTCCGTCATTCCACATAAGGTAGGACGATGAAACTTGGCACACGTATCAAGGGCCCGAAAAGATCAACTTGGAAAAAGTAACTTTCCCGATCCGTCCATCCGGGAGGGGGATTGGAGGGAGGATGAATCTGGAAACTTTAGGTATTTTTAATTTTAAAATGGGTGATCGGATCTTAATGAAACTTGATATTTGGAAAGACTTCGTGTCTCAGACGGCTCATTTAAATTCCGGACCGGACCCGGCGACGTTGGGGGGAGCCGAAGGGGGAAACCCCAAATCTTGGGAAACGCTTAGAGTGGAGGGATCAGGATGAAATTTGGTGGGAAGAACAAACATAAGTCCTAGATATATCGGTGACAAAACCGGACCGGATTCGGCCCCTGTGGGGGAGTTGGAGGGGGTCCGGAATTCTGGTGATCCTGCGAGTTCCGCACTTCCTTAATGTACTAGGAAGATGAAACTTTGCAGGCATATCAGGGGTCCAAATAGACAGATCTGAGAATAGTTTTTTTTCCGATCCGACCATCATGGGGGGATTGGAGGGATGGGGAAGCCGGAATCTAGAACAATGAACATGCATGACTTTTGAAACGGGTGATCTATACTTGATGATGTTGAACTGTCATATATTTGGAAGGCTGTCTTGGACGCTCCTGATCAATCTCCAGGCTTCATCTATGAAGTACTGAGAGTTATTGAAGACCAGGAAACACAGAAATGGTTTGGAATAATTTCTTCATCGCAAATCCTTAAAAATTACAGTATGGTGAAAACAGTGTATAAGCCATAATTTTATTTTAAGCTTAATCTACCCGCGACCTATTTGAGCTACTGGATTCAACTGAGGGCTAATTGCCTACCACTGCACGGTAGGAAAAAAGTTTTCATAGAAAGAAGAAGAATCCGGACGGGAAATATGCGTGCCCTCTTTGCGGTGGTGAAGAAGAGGATGTCGGTCATTTTCTAAGCCGGTGTCAAGAGCTTTCGGATTTCCGTAGGGAGATTTTCGGTGGGGATATCCCGATACTCCCTGGTAGCTTGAAGTGTACTTCCGCCGAGTTGATTAGTCAGATTTGTAGGTTCTTCTATTTCGGCGGTGATGCTTTAACGATTTTGATTTCACGATTTTCACGATCAAAATACTAGTTAAGGTAATAGAAGGAAAAATTAGCATCTATTTTATTGTGAAGGTCACTAGGCTATAGGACAATTTTATACCCTATGCTGAAAGGAAAAAAGATATTAAAAAAAGATGCATGGATCAGTGTTGTGTCAGGGTGAACAGAAATACAAATTTTATATTGTATTCTCAGTTTGCTCGGATAAGATTAGACTTTCCAAAATTGGTTATGAGAAAGTATCCGTTTGGATAATTTCGGAAAGAATAAGGAATCTTATAAGACCAAGAGTGGAAATCTGGAAACCCTGTCAGAATAAACAACTTACGGTTCGTAGACAGCGTGTACGGGACAATGACATTTCCTGCTGTATCTTTCGGCCAACGATAAGAAATGTCATCTATAATGCCCCTGCCCTTTGAGATCCAGTGGTCCCATGTATTGGGAGTAAACATCATATCACCAACCATCTTATGAGGTAGGGAGAATTTGGCTCCATCATACTCGTTCACGTCGCCAATGTTATTGACATTTGACTTGTCTTGTACTACAGCGTTCACAGCCACTACGACGCAAACCTGGAAATCAGAGTTTATTATTAACCCTTCCCATGCCTTTAAAGGCAATTTCATTTCTCTGTCTGGCACTAAGAAAAGTATAATTCGTACAGAAGTACCTACGATGCACACGATTCACCTACTTCCAGTACTTGCGGTGTAAGTTATATCCCGCTGCCCAAAATATCCCTTATACCCTGTCGTGGTAACCTGACCAACTATTTTCGCTGGAGAACACGCCAGTGATTACCCAACTCCTGTTTAATTCAAGATCAAGGAATTAATATGAATATCATTTGTGAATTTCTAGTGATCGTTTTTGTTATTTATTGTATTAACGCACTTCAGATTATCAAGGCGTTTTGGATTCCAGAAACAGCGACTATGATAGATGGGTACATGGATCGCATGAAAACCCCGGGGCCACGGCAATAAAATTAGAAACATGAAGAGGATATCCTAGATCTCAGTAATATTGACTTTACCCTATTCAAGAAACCTGCTGCTGTACTCCATTGCCAATACCTTATGAAGTGTCCTACTTTCCTTATAGACCAGAAACATATCCATTCTTCCACAGTCTTACCATCCACTTTTTATTCCATACACACCATTCAGATATCTACATCTTCGCATTATTTTAGTCCAAGAGGTTCCGTGTTAAATGACTCGTACTTATAACGGACAAAAGTAAGATTTTCCCCCGTGTTTTCCTTCCCTAGCTATGTTCTACCAGGTCCAGGCGAGAAGCTGCCACCCATACCTACGACTTCATACAATCTGTCCATCCGTGTTAGCACGATACCTCTTGAAGGGATTGGACATTTTGTTCAAACTGGGTGTGAGGGTCCGCTGGGTCAAAGTACAGATCAAATTCGTAGATGGGCTCCATAGCCCTGTGCTTAGGGATGATAGATTAAAAGATGAAATAACTATTTTACCACCTAATGTGACAGTCGATTTAGGGGTTGGGAAATATTCTGAATCCATCTGGACTTCATCTTCCAACCGGACAAGTAGAACCCAGTGAAAGTCGAAAATTTAATAGACGTGAAAGTTGTATATGAAATTGAAGAAAGGTTTGATTTAGAAGCAAGGAGACATGCCGAATTCATTTTCCAAGTTTCTTTTTTAACTTCATATTCCAACCGGACAGGTAGAACCCAGCAAAAGTCGAAACTTTAATAGACGTGAAAGTTGTATATGAAATTGAAGAAAGGTTCGATTTAGTGGCAAGGAGAAATGCTCTTTGATTTCCACTTCGTATTCCAACCGGACAAGTAGAACCCAGCAGAAGTCGAAACTTTAATAGACGTGAAAGTTTTATATGAAATTGAAGAAAGGTTCGATTTAGAGGCAAGGACACATGGTGAATTCCTGACAGTAATAAAAGATTTGAGCGAAGACATTTTTTTCCGATGTCTATCGGAGCAACGATAATCGGGTAAGAGTACCTGCTGAACTCATGTATGAAATTTATTATCTCGCCGTATCGCCATAGTTTGACCATAATCCGACCCAAACCGACAATTTTGGTCGGGAAAGGTAGTTTACCACAAAAAGACACGGACAATCAAGAAATATTATTTATTGGGTAGTCCGGTCGGATCTGTGTAAGTTTTAAAGTAGGATCGTATCAGATGTTTGGGTTTGACAAAGACTGAACATCTGCAACACCCGATTATCTGTTTCAAAAGACTGTATTACTGGGATCTCAGAACGTTATTGACGTGCTGGAAAACAAGCGTTCTTCTACCTTCGTTTTCTTACTTAATCGATTTTTTCGGCCGATATATTGCGAATCCGGCGAATACGAAAGATTCGGTAGTACTTGCAATATCTTTGCGATTTGACAGGAACGCTTGTCTTTCGCTCGAAGAAGTTCTTTTTGTTGTTCAGACTTGGTGTAAGGGACGATTGGGTCAAAGTATGGTTCATTTTCGAAGAAATTTGTTTATATTTGCGTCAGATTAGGGGTAAGGAGACGTGCCTCGTGACCTTTAATGCCATGTGACTATTCTTTGCTGCCGGTGAAGTAGTTAGTCGGAAATCCCGCTAAAACTGGAAATTTGGGAGAAGCTAAGTGTGGTGAGTATTCTTTGTGAATAAGGGAGTCTCGGCAATATGGGATCGAGATTTAACCGGAATCCGGAGGGTACCAGAATTTCGTGGTCGTGCCGATTTTCGAGAGTGGAAAAAGAATGGATTGTTCGTGCTTTATTAGTTGGCTTCGTTTCATTGCTTTATCGGCTGTTTTTAAGTTCGATACTAAGGCGAAAAAAAAAACGATTTAACAGCTTCGGTTTCCTACCAATCGACAGTTTTTTCCGGCTACCCCGGATTTTGGCGAAAACGGTAGATCTAACAAAGTCTTTTTCGTACTGTTCGTGGTGGCATGGTAAAAAGGCTGAATCCTGTTCCTCTGCCCATTTCCGTATCCGATAAATAATACGATCGGAATCCGACGTAAACCGGAAATTTCGGAAAAAAATGAATCCTCTGACAAAGCTTACAAGGTGGTGATAGACATCGATGACATGTTGAATGAGGATATTCAGTGACTTTTTGACTTGTCAGGTCGAAAGATTTAGAAATTAAAGACAGACAAGAATTATTTAAATTTTAAAAACAGGGATCCTGTCAATCCTTGTTCCTCCTGAGTATGACGGGCATTCCCGATTTTAATACTTGTACCTCCTCAGTATGGAACACAAAGTACAAAAAAACAGGGATCCTGTCAATCCCGTTTTTCGTGCTAAAGAACAGGGGACGTGCATTCCCGATTTTAGTACTTGTTCGCCCTGCATGCATCGGAATATTTTAGTACGCGTTCCCGTTTTTAGTACGCGTTCCCGTTTTTAGTACGCGTTCCTCCTGCCCCGTGTCGTTCCGTTCCGTTCCCGATTTTAGTCGATCCCTTCAGCATGACTTCTTACCTCTAAATTGAACATCTAATAAACTTCGAATAAAACTTTTACTTTTATCAAACCGTTCGGTTTTGGCCGGATTCCAGGCGTGTCAGGCAAGAAAATGGTATCTATTATCTCATTAGCTGTTTAAAAATATTTTGTTTGTCCCTTAATTTGAACCCCTCTCCCAACCGTAAATGTATAGGGCTAGAGAGCCGGTCTACGAACTCGACCTTTCCCTTGACCCAAAGGATTCTCCCACCAAATTTCATCAAAATATCTCGTTCCCTTTGAGAGTTTATCGTGCTCACAGACAGACGGACAACCTTTACGATGTCACAGTATATCCCTCCACTTACGTTTTGGGATCCCAAAAAAGCAGAAATATCACTTACCAAGTATGCCAACTTCCCAGTAGTCATCTTCCCAACACGATGTATGCATGTATGATCTTTCAGTCGGCATGCCAGCTTTATATTCAAAGTCGTTGACTTGGTAGACCGTATAGCTTTTGTCCTAGGAAAACACCTGAACACACTTCCTTCCATTAGGCCGTGTTGGAAGCCGTTTTCTGGCGCAAATATCTTTCTTGAAAATACAATGGCCAGATGCTGTTAATATGTCAAGTGCGTAAGCAGGTCACAAAGTACTTGTGACACGTACGTGTGACACGACGTACTTTCCTCTAGCATAGATCATCTTTTTAACAAGAGCTGTAAGCTCATATGGCACTTGCATGGGTTGAGATGTATTATTTGATTAAAAGTAATTTTCGACTGCGCGGTTCAGATGCGCACTTTAAGGAAGCTAGAGAAAAAGTATTTTATCGTAGAACTTGGCTGTAATGATGCGCACTTTAAAGGCACTAGAAATTCATCTGTAAGGAAGACCCTTGAGGCAAAAACGATATCAGGCTCTTAGGGATCATTGATATAGGCTATACGTATGATCAAAAGTATTTTTTTTTCGCTAATGCGGGTAAAATGCGCACTTTAAGGGTGCTAGAAATATTTTTTTTTTGCAAAACCCTTGTGGCACAAATGATCATAGGTTGAGATGTATCGTTTGATAAAAAGTACTTTTCGACCTTGCGGTTAAGATGCACACTTTAAGGGAGCTAGAACTTCATTTGTAAGCAAAACCCTTAAGGCAAAAATGATCATGGACTCATGGGGATCATGGAAATGCATATTTTGCTTAAAAGCATTTTTCTTAATTTGCGGTCATGATTGGTACTTTAGGGAATGGTCGGATTTGAAAAGTGGCGATTTCTAAGCCAATCTTGTCGAATTTCTAATATTCCAGCCAAATTTCATCGTCCTAGCACATCTGGAAGTACCTTAACTCGCGATCACCGGAATTCCGGACCCTCCCCTCAAACTCCCCCTACAGTCGCCGGAGCCAATCCGGTTCGGTTTTGGACTTGTTTGTTATTCCCACAAAGTTCCATCCCGATCTCTCCAGTCCAATCCGGTTACATATCCCCCCCCCCAATTGTTGTCGGATCCGGCCCGGACATGAAAAAGATCACCACAGGCCCTCTGTTCAGTTATTAAGTTTCACTCGAATCCGATCACCCGTTCCAAAGTTACGCATGGCTAAATATTCCGGATTCCCCCTCCCTCCGATCCCCCCACGACTATCGGATCGAGTGAATTTTTATTTACAAGTTAGTTTGATCGGGTCCCTGATACCTGATACGCCTCCCAAGTTTCGTCGTGAAAATCCCAAAAACTGTCATCACCAGAATTCCGGGAAACTCCCCTCCAACTCCCCCCCCCCAAGTGACCGGGTCCAGTCCAAACGTGTAAACGATTTATATGGAGCAGATTCTTGTTCTTCCCAGCAAGTTTTACTCCAATCCCTCCACTATAACCGTCTCTCGAGATTTCCGGTCTCCCCCCCCAACTCCCCATAGCTGTCGAATCCGGTTCGGACTTCAAATGGAAGATCAGAGATATATCATTCATTCAGGTATTAAGTTTCGTCCCAATCCGATCACCCGTTCGAAAGTTACACAACACTCAATTTTCCATATTCCCCCGCACTGAATCACATATACAAACCCCTTTGACCCTCGAATGCACTAGCTCTTTCCGATGTTAACAGAGTGATCCGATGCAAAGAGTGACGTCACGCCGTGCGCAGACCTACTAGTGAGAAGAAAGGGGTAGGGGTTTTACAAAAACTACTAAATTCTCAGGATTCCGAGGCCCACCACTCCCCCCCAGATGGTCAGATCGTGAAACTGATTATTTTCAGGTTAGTTATATCGGGTCCCTGATATGCCTGCCAAGTTTCATCGTCCTAGGACATCTGGAAGTACCCTAACTCGAAAACAGTGGACCGCCCGACCGACCGACAGACCGACCGACCGACCGAAAAGCGATCGGTATATGGCACTTGAGCGGAGCTGCAAGTGCCATAAAAACTATATTATTACAAGATTCGTCGTATCATAGTTCTTTAGAAACCAATTGGTTTGATTTCATTTTATGTTCAATTTAGAATAAAATAGCGTAGGCTATAGTATCTTTTTCTAATTTTTTATCTGTTTTAATTTTTGGGTTTTAGCAGCGCATACTCGATGAAAAAAACATCAAAAACTTACTTTGATTATTTTTACTTTTTTATCAATTTTTTTTTCAAGTTTCAGTTCGAAAATACATTTAAATTTTGCTTTTAAATATTTCTTTCATTTAATTATAATCAGATAAAAGTGTATGAACACTCTACCGTTCTTGATTATTAAATGACTGATTTTCTAAATTTTGGCTTCCAACAGACATTGACAATGATATTGAATCTAAGTGTGTTTGACTATACAGTCGTAACTATAAGAAGCAAACAGCCATAGTTTTGGCATGGTCACGAGCAATTAGTGTGCTTTCAACATGACCAAAGGTTTCGATGGGATCCCAAAAGGTGAATATAATGCTGGACTTCTTCATCCACAATATCGGGTCTTGTAGTTTGTCTTTCTTCGCCAGATCCCGTAAACGTATTGTTTTTTTCCTGATCAGATTACCGGGATTGCTGTTTGCATTACGACCGCAAATACCAACGCTAGTAGAAAATCAAAAACTAGTATTGTCCATCAGGTTCTATATAGGCTATACACTACCCTGTAAATCTTAATCGGAGGATTATGTTCCTTCTGAAATTTCCAGATTGTTTCCGATTCTGATCGTGCCGTTTTCCTGGTAGTGGCATAGCAGCAGCATATTGTATAGATCGATCCAGTCCTATTAGTCCTATATCTTCATACCGATAATAACTTGGCAGAGAGATTTATAAATAAATGAAAATGTAGCTGACATATCCGTTTTGCAATGACAAAGATGATTAGCAGTCAGGTTTGGATGAAGAAATAATCCAGTTTTGGCCTGACTCCGGATGAACTACTTGTCCCGCAAGAAAATAATCACGCCAAATGTATTCACCATGTTTCCTCCCCCTATTACCGAATACGACTTACAAAATGTTTTTTTTTACTTCGGCCAAATTTCCGGCTCTGGCCGGATTGTAGTGTTTGTCCGGCGAGAAAACAAAGTTCAGAGACGGATTCAGCGTGTCGCCTTACCCCTACAGTCATTAGCTTGAAAACATATCTTTAACCGTCAGTTTGAAACACAGAGCCCATCTTCGAGCTTGACCTGATGGATCCTAGAACCAAGTATTTCAACCCCTTTGAGAATTATCGTGCTAACAGACGGACGGACAGACGGACAACTTTTGAAAAGTCATAGTTGTTCCTCGCTAACCTTTTGGGATCCCAAAAAGTAGAAGCAGAGAAGGGATGCTCTATCACGGTAGAATCACTATTCTGCGATGTCTTCTATTCTACAATTCTGCGATCCATTTCTAGTGCAGACTGGCAATGGTTTTGAGCCTGGCACTTGGTTTACACGGATCATTATGATAGTAAGCGATTAGCAATTGGTTCGGCAGTGTAGCGTACATTCGTGTATAGTTTTAAAGTAGAAGCAGAGAAGAGGTGCTCTGTGTTGCACGATTCTGCGATATTGTTATTGACAGATCCGTTAGGGGCCCCGCGACGAAATTACCCTTTGACTTATCCACTAAAGCTGGATTTCTGTTAAAGCTCTTCTTTTGAAGTTCAAGCGCGTGAAAAATCCCCTGAGAGGCTCTGGCAGAAAATATAATCAGATTGTGAACTTCAGTTCTCGGAAGTCGAGACTATCCAAGGCAAACCTCGAACAGAACCCTCAATTCCCTAGACAGTTCAATAGCTTACAGCTTCTGTTTTAGAAACCTTGAAGTCTGGAAGTTGTCTTAAAAAGAAAGCAAAAGGTTAAAAGTAACTGGCTGCTAACCACTTCACTCCAGTAAGCTTAACAGTGAAGACAAATAAGATTTTCAAGCTTAACACTGAATTTAGAAGTAAACTATTTTCCTACACGCCTGTATTTTGCTGTTTTAGGCTTGAAAGCTTCCATAATACGGGAGTTTGCTGAGAAACATGTTAGATTGACGGATAATCTGTGACTTCGACCGGCGGCAAGAAAAGAAAATGTGTGCTTGCTCGCCAGTCTTTAGTGTGACAGTACGATTTGATACCCATCTCTGGTGTTATGCAGGCTTGTAAATTGCTGTTTATCTGTTATGTTTTCCTTTGGATTGGCAGATTCTCAATGTGGCGCACAACTCACAATGCAACAGGACCATTTATTCCTGCTCTTCCCTACATTTTTATCCTGCTTGAAACCAACATGATGACCATACTTTATGAATAGCCTACTGTTATTTTAGCTCTATTTGCATTATTAATAGTTTTGATTTTAGTAAAACATTTGCATTTGGACCATTTTTCTTATCAGATTATATTTGCTCTAAATAAAGACCTCTTTCTCTGTTATAGGATGTTATATGATATGTTACTATAACAGTCCGAGGGCCAAGAAAACAGAAACACAAAATCAAACCCGTATGGAAATAATTAAGTCGTAAACAGTTGTTAACGATCGTTTACAATTGTTAACAATTGTTTACAGTTGTTAACGATCGTAAACAATTGTTAACGATTGGAAACGGTTGTTTACGATCGTAATTTTACGATCGTTTTCAATTGTTTCCGATCGTTTTCAACTGTTTTCGATCGGAAACAATTGTTTTTATTTTCAAGACGATAAATACAGACCTGATTTCTAACTACGGCAATAAGAAAGTTGATTAGTATTTAGTTTTGCATAATCAAAATAGTTTAACAAAAAGCTCAAACTAAAATCCCAATCGTAAACGATCGGAAACAACTGTTTTCAATCATAATTTTACAACTGTTTACGATCGTTTTTTTCAGGTGTCATTAAATAACTGTTTACGATCGTTTTTAGTTGTTTTCGATCGTAAAAGATTGTTAACGATTGGAAACGGTTGTTTACGATCGTAATTTTACGATTGTTTTTTTACGATCGTAATTTTACGATTGTTTTTTTTACGATGGTTTTTTTACGATCGTAATTTTACGATCGTTTTTTTACGATCGTAATTTAACAATCGTTTTCAATTGTTTCCGATTGTTTTCAACTGTTTTCGATCGGAAATTGTTTTTATTTTCAAGACGATAAATACAGACCTGATTTTTAACTACGGCAATAAGAAAGTTGATTAGTGTTTAGTTTTGCATAATCAAAACAGTTTAACAAAAAGCTGAAACTAAAATCCCAACCGTAAACGATCGGAAACAACTGTTTTCAATCATAATTTTACAACTGTTTACGATCGTTTTTTTCAGGTGTCATTAAATAACTGTTTACGATCGTTTTTAGTTGTTTTCGATCGTAAACAATTGTTAACGATTGGAAACGGTTGTTTACGATCGTAGTTTTACGATTGTTTTTTTAAGATCGTAATTTTACGATTGTTTTTTTACGATCGTTTTTTTTACGATCGTAATTTTACGATCGTTTTTTTACGATCGTAATTTAACAATCGTTTTCAATTGTTTCCGATCGTTTTCAACTGTTTTCGATCGGAAACAATTGCTTTTATTTTCAAGACGATAAATACAGACCTGATTTCTAACTACGGCAATAAGAAAGTTGATTAGTTTTTAGTTTTGCATAATTGTTTTTTCAAGTGTCATAAAACAACTGTTTACGATCGTTTTCAGTTGTTTCCGATCGGAAACAGTCGTTTTCAATCGGGAAAATTTGGTTCGGTTTTCAAGGCCTGAAACAAGACCTGAATCTCAACAACGATAGAAGGGAAGTTCATTCTTTTTATGGCACTTGCAGCCTCTGGCTCAAGTGCCATATACCGATCGCAATTCCGTCCGTCGGTCGGTCTGTCTGTCGGTCGGTCGGTCCGAATTTTTTTGTCCCACATGTTCGAGTTAGGGTACTTCCAGATGTGGTAGTGTTGTGTCGGTCTCTATTTCAAGTGCTTAACTAACTATATGTACATACCGAAGTGAACATGATCCTTTGGTACTTCGTAGAATCTAATTGCAAAAGTGAAGTCTCAGAACTAAATAACATCCTGTTAAACTGAAGTCCACGTCAGTTGGATATTGCTAAATTCCATACTACGTCGACTTCAGGTAGCTTCCGGTTAAGTCCACGTCAGTTGGATATTGCTAAATTCCATACTACGTCGACATCAGGTAGCTTCCGGTCAGGAAGCTAAATTGTATATTACGTCAGTTGAACCTTCACTTATGCAGTTAGGAGTATATAAGCTCGTTTAGCTGTATATTATTGGTCATTCATTATTTGTCAGTCACTCGCGATTGTCATTCGTATTTTGTAAGTCACACATGACTTGTCGTTATTGACTGTGATTATATTTACCCGGATTGGGATTACACTTATACAGAGTAAGTTCTGAAATAAAACCTATTATATGTTACTGTAAAACCTGTCTACTACCGCCCTTACTTACCCGCCGCCTTACGTACGCATCGGCACACGCTACCCTAAGCTCACGGTGTACGGTCCATCTCCATTTACAACAGTGGTGACAGCGGTTCTAGGGCCGAAAAGTAGTAGAAAGGTGTTACGATAGCACACCGAAGAACGGACAGACAAAATGACTGACGGGATTACTGAAGAAACGAAACGGAGGCTGGAGTGCCACGTACTCCAGACAGAGCTGGTCAGACAAATGCCAGATTATGATGGAACAGGGGATGTGGACTCTTTTGTCACATCCGTGACAAATTTCCTCAGAATTGCGGGGATAACAGAGGTAGAAAGGTTAAGACAAATGATGTACCTAAGATTGCGAGGGACCGCAATTTCGTTTCTGGACACATTGGAGGGAGAGACCTTCACAACGCCGAAAGATCTGTTAGACAGATTGAAAATTCGCTTCGCCAGCACTAGCCAAAAAAGTAAATTGAAATACGAGATTGTGCACCTGAGAACGGATGAAAGTGTAAGAAACTACGCGGACCGTGTGACGTTAATGACCATTGAAAAATTGGGAAAACCGACGGGGCAAAATGATCAATTCACGAGGGCGGTATTCGAGAATTTTAAGAACGGACTCGGACCTAAACTACTGCGCCTGGTGCTCTCCAAGCAGCCTGCTGACCTGGAAGCCGCATTAAAACTGATCGAGCATGAACTAACTATTGATGAGGTGGTGAAAGCCCAGCAACGTTTAACAATTAGTTCGGTTTCGGAAGAGGGAGAGATCGCTGCGGTTAGTAGTACCCTCCAGACTGCATCGGGACAAAGGGGAGTATCCTTCGCGGACGTGGTCAGGGGTCAAGATAGGAGCACGTTCAGCTCGCCCAGACAGCATGAAGCACCCGCCCAGCAAGGAAACGAATGGGGATATCGCCAACAGCACGCAAATAGGGGGAGATCAAATTTAAGAACAATCCGCTGCTATGCGTGCTCGCGAATCGGCCACATAGCCAGGAACTGTGGAAGCGTAGAGAATTTTAACCCCCAAGTGCGCAACTCCCAGAGACCCATCTTTTCTCCCCCTCCTTTTAACCCTCGAGGGCGTACTTTTCAGAGACACTTTTCCCCAAACAGGTCCCCTTCTAGACCCTATAACCAGTACCAAAATAGGTCAAGCGTTAATTTAAACGACGACAGTCGGCTTTGAAGGGGCGCAAAGTCGGCTACTCTGCAGGTTACAGAATTAGTAAGCCCCCTGCATATTTCAGATTGAATGAAGTGAGTAGTAGATATGACAGTTTTTCTAGCCTTCCTATTTTGAACGGTTTTAGTACGTGTGATGTAAATTTTTCGGGATTAGTCGACACGGGCGCTCAGCAAAATATCCTTAACAGTAGTGTTTTTGAAAAATTACCATATAATGTCAGAAATGCTGCGAGACCGGCACAATCTAAGCTCTCAAGCGTGACCGGACATGACCTTGATGCAAGGTATGAAATAAGGTTACCAGTGATATACCAGGGAACCACATACCAAGTGCCCTTCGTTGTTTGCAAACACCTTCCGTACCTAGCGATCCTGGGAATGCCCTTCCTCAGCAAAAATAGGATGTTGATTGACGCCGAGCACAAAACGCTGACTTGCAAAACAGTGCGTGAACGTAATAAACATTGCGAGCCAGCGCAAGGTCGGCCATTCACGCAAGCACATGGAGAGAATTTGAGATGGACCCAAACAAACGGACAGAACTACGACAGACGAAACGTAAACTACGTTCGAACAGAGCTTCACGAAAAGGGAACTAGAGGGAACGACCCGTCAGTCCAGCCGAGTCATCCAAGAAGAAGTGAAGACCGAGAAGCATGTCAGAATCACACCGAGACTCAAAGACCAAGCCAGCAAAGAATCCCAGGACCACGAAAAGATGAAGACAAAGCAGTAACCATATGGAAGGCGACAGTGGCGCCACACTCTTACGAAAGGTTACAGATCGCCCTTACGACTGATTATGATAGCGAAATAGAAGGGACTGTTCGACTACTGCCAGTCGAAAGCGCTTGGACTGGAGCTCTAAACATCGACGAGCAACTAACAGCAGCCAGCGAAGGCATAGCACACATCATAGTGTTCAACCCGACGGGAGAGGCGATACGGATCCCAAAGAAGACCTTAATCGCTCGTTACGAAGTACTCATGGACACAGATATACAGAGCGTGCAACCTGGCCAACAGATAAATGGGATACAACTTTCCGAAGGTAGAAGCACCGGAAAAACATCAAGAATGCCGGAATACCCGATGAAGAAGCCGGAGTTCTTCGCTCAGTTCAAGTTGGGTCACTTGACAGAAGAAAATTTCAAGAAGGAAGTGCAGAGCACACTATGGGAGTTCCGGGATACCTTCAGCACCGATGACGAGGATTTCGGTCACACAGACCTAATTGAGATGCAGATCGACACCGGAGACAGCGCCCCCATAGCTCAAGCCCCATACAGGACACCCTGGAACCTCAGACCGTTCTTGAGAGAAGAAATCGACAAGCTGGCGAGGCAGGGTATCATCTACCCATGTGACAGCCCATGGGCAAGCCCAGTGGTCATCGTAAAGAAGAAGAGTGGCCCAGGACAACCGGAGCAGCATCGGCTATGCATAGATTTCAGGAAACTCAACTCCGTAACAAAGAAGAACAACTTCAGAGTCCCAAATCTGAACGAATGCCTCGACTGCATACCACCTGACAGCAAATTCTTCACCTCCGTGGACCAAACGGGAGCTTACCACGCAGTGCCAGTCAAAGAAGAGGATCAGCCGAAAACAGCATTCATCACCGCAGACGGCGCAACATATGCCTACCGCAGAATGCCCTTCGGCCTCGCAAACAGCCCTGCAGTATATCAGCGCCTCGTCTACACACTATTCAAGGATAAGCAGTACAAGTCCCTCATCTGCTTCCTGGACGACCTGTTAGCATGGGCTAGAACACAGAAAGAAGCTTTAGAAATCCTACGACTGATACTGACAAGATTCAGACTGGCGGGCTTAAAACTAAAGCCGAAGAAATGCCGCATACTAGTACCTTCCACAGTATTTTTGGGCCACGTCATAGGAGAAGGATGCGTTCGGCCGGATCCGGATAAGATAAAATCCGTTGAAGAAATGAAGCCACCCAGAAATCTGAAGGAACTCCGAGGCATAATTGGACTCTTCTCGTGGTTCAGGAAGTTCATTCGGAACTTCGCAGACCACTGCCGCCCGCTAGTAGCGCTCACCAAGAAAAGCAATACTCCTTTCCGGTTCACAGAAGAAGCAAGAACGGCGATGGAATACCTTAAAGGGAAGCTGACATCAGAGCCAATCCTGATTCTACCGGACCTCAACGAGAAAATGATACTGTCGGTAGATGCAAGCCAGACGGGGATCGGCGGAATGCTCGGACAGTATAGGGATGGCCGACTACACCCTATCCACTACGGAAGCCGAGCCCTAACGGACAGCGAGACCCGTTACTCCACAGTGGAAAGAGAACTGCTCTCAATAGTTCACTTCACACACCATTTCCGCGCTTATCTTCAAGGAAAAAAGTTTCTGCTGAGGACAGACCAAAGATCTCTACAATACCTCAAGACGATGAAAGAGCCACAAAGCAACCCCAACAGCCGGCTAAGCAGATGGATCCTGAAACTACTGTCCTTTGATTTCGACATCGAATACATACAAGGGAAGTCCAACATAGTCCCTGATTGGCTAAGCCGGAAATACGAAGTCAACACCGTTAAAGCACCAACGACAGCCGGCAGAACTAACCAAACGTCATCAGGAGTTTTATCTACTCGAAACATCTCAGAATACCAGAAGAAGGACGGACTCTGCGCAGCTCTTAGAGAATACTTCCTTGAAGAAGAACCACTTGGGATGGACTACCGGAAGTATATGAAAGAGATCGACAACTTTACCTATGACGTCGACACCGACCTAGTTTGCCGACTTGTATGTCCTGGACAAACCTACCGGAAGAAGGATGTGAAAATGGTACCAGTAATACCAGAAGCGCTCGAGGGTGAATGCCTGAAGTACTGCCACGACGTACTTAGCGCCCACTTTGGCACTATGAAGACACTAGCCATGGTCAGGGAGAATTTCTACTTACCACAAGCAACCGAAAAAGTAAAGAACTTCGTGGGCACTTGTGAGGCATGCGCACGGCGAAAAACTCCACCCTACACTTGGATGGCGCCACTTGGTACATTCCCAATCGCAAAACATCCAATGGACATTTTGAGCATAGACCTAGTTGGTCCTCTCCCAACCAGCACCAGCGGATACACCTACATACTCTCAGCGATAGACAACTTCACTTCGTACTGCTGGGCCATTCCACTAAGAGATATAACGTCGGAAACAGTATGCAGAGCACTCACAGACCTGTTCTTGGCGTTCGGGAAGCCAAACACTGTGATGAGCGATAGAGGAGCCCAGCTTATCTCAAAACTGTCAATGGAAGTAGCCAAACTGATGGGCATAGCCAGATGGAAAACTTCAGCCTACCGACCCTGCTCAAACGGCAAAATTGAGCAAGTGCACAGACAGTTCAACAAAATACTGGGCATTACAACCAAGGACGACAGGCTCTCATGGGACAAGCAGCTACCATACCTCTGCCACAGCATCAATACAGCCTATTCCGCAGTGACGGGGGATAATAGCTTCTTCTTGATGTTTGGCCGAGACAGCGCACTTCCCAGGACAGATATCATCGAAGAGGAGCCACAGACCCATCAAGGCTACAAGGCGGAACTCATTAAAAGGATGAAAAGTGCATACGCCGAGGTCGAGAAACATCTCACACAGGCGAAATTGCAACAAAAGGAGTTCTACGATAGGAAGGCAAAACACTTCAAGAAATACGAAGTAGGAGACCTCGTGTGGCTGAAACAAGAACCGAAAGGCGCCGGGAAAAAGCTAGAGGATAAATACATAGGACCATGGAGAATAACAGAACGGCTCCAAAATGACGTAACCTACAAGCTACATCACATCGAAGAGACCAAAAGGGATACTGTGGCACACATGGACAGGATAAAACCTGCAGTATTTAGAAGCCCTTGGCAAGCCGCACCACTATCCGACTCCAGCAGCAGCGATTCAGAGGACGAAGATGAAGAAGACAATTATGCTGATCCGAGGGCGAATCCACTATCTCGATTGCGCCCATTCCACTGGCGCTACGACGAAGATAGCACGGACGAAGAAGATGCCCTTAAAGAATATCTACAGTCCACAAACGAGGGGCCCGGAACAATAAGTACGGGGGTGCAAACGACCACAGAATTAAATCCTAGTGCCCCGCCATTCCGGCCACAACTGCCAACACTTGAAGAAGAAGTCTCAGAAGATGAAGATGAAGAGGAAGAAAGATCGCTTCAAATGTTTCACCCCTGGGGAAAATCCACCCCAGCGCCCCCGAGAATAAATCCAACAGATGTAGTGGAGCCGATTAGCCCAGTAGAACACGACAGGTTAAGATACGAACATCCCTTTCAACCCACCCCCGTGAGACCTGAAGAAGAAAGAAGGGGCTGGTTATCTAAGAAACCTAGAGAGAAGTTACAACATATATCAGTATCAGACGAATACCAAGACAAGAAGAAAAAGCCCCGCAAAGAATGGTCATGGATAGATTATATACCTGACCCCCTCGAAGATTTAACCGGCGGACCAATGACCAGTCGGTGGGGACGCAGGAGCCCACGAAAATACAGTTCTGGCAGTTCAGCAGACAGCGAGTCTCCCAAAGTGCCGCCAGCCGCGCCCACACGGGGCCAGAAGAATGAGAATGAGCCTGGAGGTTCCGGAATTGGACGCGAACCTACAAGAACAATCCAAGAAGGGATTGTACCTCTCAAGGAAGAAGTAGACGTCTTCGACATTTGGGGCGACATACCCCCACTCGGAGGACAAGCAGAAGATTTACAGGAGGAAAACCCACGAGCTGCTGGACCACCCCCTCACAGCAGTAGCGGAACTGCTGGTCCTAGCACGGCAGCAGCAATGAAAGCGAATAAAGAAAAAACAAAGAAAGCACATGAGAAGAAACTACTAAGATTTGATTTGCTGACGAGGAGGCCGACATTCAAACGGGAAACACAGAACCCAGATGCACAGAACGCAGATCGAGGGAGTTATGTTACAAGGTCAGGAAGGGAGTCGCGACCAACACAATTTTATCCGTCGGGCAAATAAACTGAGAAGGAAAGTATGGAGAGAATAAAAAGGGCATGGGAATTTGTGGTATCTCGGGACATATCAGGCGAATGCGCATCTCCTGCAATGACCCGAAAGAAATCTCCAGGAGCAACTTCAATTTGAGAATTTTAGACAGACAGATTATAATCTAGGTGGTAGAACCCGGAAGATTAAAGTTTTAGTTCAAATGAATGGGTTTTGTTTTAAATTTTATGATTACTGTGCGGCGCCACGTGAGCTGCAGCGTCATGAACTGCCGCCCACTCGGTCACACTTGATCGTATAGACCTATACTTCGTATCGCGCAGTGACGTCATGCACCGATAAACCTCGAGCTCGGTCAATGTTGGTCCCCTTAACCGAACTGCACGGTACCAGAAAATTAGATTTTTATTTTGATTGATGGATTCGTTTAAAAGAAGCACTATTCGGTGAAACATTGGATAGCTGAACAAATAAGTTTGTGATCCCCTAGAGAACGTTACCCCTTTTGTAACTTCATAAGATGCCACTGAATCCGAACAGACGTATAGATAATAAAGAAAATTCCTCCTCAGCATCCTCCCAAAGTATCTTTGCCCGAAAGTAAGAAGTTCACTCTCCCCATTGATAAGGGAAGCCTACGGAACCCAAGTGATAGGTGATGCCATAGAAATGGCTACTGAGTAGACCCCCCCCCACCCCCCATAAATTTTGGACCCAGGGAAAATGACCGATACTGACGAGTATAGGTGCTGGGCCAATTTGTGAATTGTTGACGTTTATTTTGAGGGGTAGAAACAGCGGATACCCGCTGCACAGGCTCGCTATCTCAAAGTTGGAGAAATTGTAATCGGTACAGGCACCGAAAGCGAGGCCAAAAGGATACGCAACCCGCAGGGTTTTGCGTACCATACGAAAGTTGGTAAGAGCATCTAACCGAATGCCCAGTAGACTCTTGGGGGACAACGGAAATGGAATACTCCCTCAAACAGAAGAAGCAATATCATCATTAAATGAAATGGCTAAGGCATTCATCGTGAATTTTTATTCTAAGAAGGATAAATGAATGCCTACAAAATATCCGGCAAGCATCAGGGTTCACTTGCCGGATCGGGTTGAAACAAAAGTAAAGAAAACAAGATTAAAAGAGAAAACTGCGATATGAGCCCTGAAAGCATTGACATAGAGACCAGTTTAAATTTGTGAAATTCAGAACTGCATTTATTGCTTATATAGCAAATAAATCTGAGTAGCTTTGTTTAACCGTATTTAAAGTAAATTGTTTAAGCGTGATTTGAACGAAAGTTTCGATGCAGAAACTACATGCATTTAGCAACTACAGTTGCCGTTTAGAAGACAGATGCCTTATCAGTGTTGTGTAAATAGGATTTTCGTAGGTTAAGGGTTTACTTCAACGTAAATAAATCACAACTAGAGAATTGTCCGCGATATGCTAAGGCCACACTTTTCCACCCATTCGCCTGCAAAGAAAACATGTTTTCTGCCGAAAAATGTTTCAGGTAGTCATTTTACTACACCGAAGAACGAGCTACAAATCCCGTATCCGAACGTCGCAACGCCAAGGGGAAACCACGATAACCTCTTCGAAGGACCGTGAGCCAAACATAGGCTCCCGACAACAACAACAACACAGCAGAAGCTCAGGAAAGGGCGAACTTCGCATTACGACAGCGACCCCGCAAGTCGGCAACCAAACAACTACGAACTTTCACATTTTCCCAAGACAACGGGAAACGACGAAGCCCGACATCAAATTGCGTGCGGTCAATGAACTATCCAAGCCTGTCGTAGAAGTTCCAACATGAATATCTACTGAATGTGAGCCAGTTGCTACAAACAACAACAGCAACAACATCTGTGACATTTCAGGACTGTGTCCTCGAAGATCGAAAGCAAGTGAGTAAAATGAAAGTGAGTTAGGTCGTGGTAGGCGGTTGCGATGTGAAGATGCGAGACGCGTAGTGAGTTAGTTGGACTTAAAGCACAACTGAACTGTTCAATTTATGAACAAATGAAGAACATTTGAGCTAAAGGTGAACCCTATGAGCATCAACATTTTTTTGACTTACGGAAAGCAAAATATCTCCCCGTGGAACTATGAACTGCAAGGTGGATGGGGAAGTTATAAGAGTGAGAGCGACCATTAATACCCTAAGAGACTTGCTGTGAAAAAAAATGGTCATTAACCTGGATAATCAGAAACCACTCCAGCGGACAGAGCGCGGCTAGGAAAGGAAGAAACTGTGAGTCATGATTTAATTTTGTAGAATAGGATGTACAATTTTAGGCGGGAGTCGAGCACTCCTACGGAGGACTTGACAATCCATCCGCCTGGACTCGTTGTCCTTTTATGTATGTATTCGGGATTAGGTTAAGTTAGGTTGCGTTAACGTTAGGACCCATATAATCGCAAGATACTTTAAAGAGGTGTTTTCTTACACAATTCCCATATTAACCGCATATTAATCGAAGCATAATATTTATGACAGATCGTTAGCCCTCTTAATTTTTTTCATGTGGTAGGATTAGTTTAGAACTTTAGACCGGGAGGTCTAAATCGTTATAGGTTAGAGGACTGTTGTGTCGGTCTCTATTTCAAGTGCTTAACTAACTATATGTACATACCGAAGTGAACATGATCCTTTGGTACTTCGTAGAATCTAATTGCAAAAGTGAAGTCTCAGAACTAAATAACATCCTGTTAAACTGAAGTCCACGTCAGTTGGATATTGCTAAATTCCATACTACGTCGACTTCAGGTAGCTTCCGGTTAAGTCCACGTCAGTTGGATATTGCTAAATTCCATACTACGTCGACATCAGGTAGCTTCCGGTCAGGAAGCTAAATTGTATATTACGTCAGTTGAACCTTCACTTATGCAGTTAGGAGTATATAAGCTCGTTTAGCTGTATATTATTGGTCATTCATTATTTGTCAGTCACTCGCGATTGTCATTCGTATTTTGTAAGTCACACATGACTTGTCGTTATTGACTGTGATTATATTTACCCGGATTGGGATTACACTTATACAGAGTAAGTTCTGAAATAAAACCTATTATATGTTACTGTAAAACCTGTCTACTACCGCCCTTACTTACCCGCCGCCTTACGTACGCATCGGCACACGCTACCCTAAGCTCACGGTGTACGGTCCATCTCCATTTACAACAGTAGGACGATGAAACTTGGCAGGAAAATCAGGGACCCGACCAAACTAACCTGGAAATAATCAGTTTCCCGATCCGACCATCTGGGGGGGAGTTGTGGGCCGGGGAATTCTGAAAATTAAGTAGTTTTTCTCACACTTTTTCGAGTTGGGGTACTTCCAGATGTGCTAGGACGATGAAACTTGGCAGGAGCATCAGGGACCCGACCGGACTAACCTGGAAATAATAAGTTTCTCAATCCGACCACCTGGGGGGGGGAGTGGAGGGCTAGGAAATCCGGAAAACTGGAGTAGTGTGTAACTTTCAAACGGGTGATCGGATTGGAATGAAACTTAATAACTGAATAAATGGCATACCTCTGATGCCCCATTTGAAGTCCGGACCGGATTCGACAGCTATGGGGGAGTTGGGGGGGGAGACCGGAAATCTCGAGAAACGGTTAGAATGGAGGGATCGGAGTGAAACTTGCTGGGAAGAACAAGCGTCTGCTCCAGATAAATCGTTTATACATTTGGACTGGATCCGAACACTAGGGGGGGGGTGGAGGGGAGTTTCCCGGAATTCCGGTAATGGCGGTTTTGGGGATTTTCACGACGAAACTTGGGAGGCGAATCAGGGACCCGATCAAAATGACTTATAAATAAAAATTTACATGATCCGATAGTCGTGAGGGCAATAGGGGGAGGGGGAATCCAGAATATTGAGTCATGCGTAACTTTGGAGCGGTTGATCGGATTTGAGTGAAATTTGATAACTGATCAGAGGACATGTCTCTGGTGATCTTTGTCATGTCCGGACCGGATTCGACAACAACTGGGGGGGGGAATACGTGACCGGCTCAGACTGGGGAGATCGGGATGGAACTTTGTGGGAATAATACAGAGATGCTCTCGATAAATCACTTACAGAACCGGATTGGCTCCGGCGACTGTGGGGGAGTTTTAGGCGGGGGTCCAGAATTCCGGTGATCGCGATTTAAGGTACTTCCAGATGTGCTAGGACGATTGAACGGGGCTGGAATATTAGAGATTCGACAAGATTGGCTCAGAAATCGCCACTTTCCAAATCCGTCATTCCTTAAAGTACCAATCTTGACCGTAAACTTTGAAAAATACTTTTAAGCAAATTATACATTTTCATGATTCCTATGAGCCCATTATCATTTTTGCCGCAAGGGTTTTGCTTACAAATGAAGTTCTAGGTCCCTTAAAGTGCGAATCTGAACCGCAAGGTCGAAAACTACCTTTTTTTTATCAAACGATACATCTCAACTCATGATCATTTATGCCACAAGGGTTTTGCTTGGAAATTTCTTTTATCACCCTTAAAGTGCACATTTTAACCGAAAATTAAAAAAAAACTTTTTACCAAACGGTATATATCAATGATCCCTAAGGGCCTGTGATCGTTTTGTCTCAGTAGTTTTTCTTACAGATGAATTTCTAGTGCCTATAAAGTGCGTATCATTACAGCCAAGTTCTAAAATAAAATACGTTTTCTCTAGCTCCCTTAAAGTGCGCATCTGAACCGCAAAGGTAACCTTAAAAGTACTTTCGATCAAACACTACATCTCAACCCATGCAAGTGCCATATGAGCTTACAGCTCTTGTTTTAATGTGCAAACGATCGAAAAGTTTAACAAAAATGGAGAATCTGAAATCCGGATCGTAAACAACTGTTTACGATCGTTTTCAGTTGTTTATTTATAATAAATAAATAAAAGCCGTGGAAATGCTTGAAGTTGAGAACTGTCATCCGTGTTTTTGCTACTTTCACTTTTTTTTGAAGCGCAAAATATTTCAAAACAATCTTTCATAGTCGAAGTTCTCTATGGTGCTAAAACTTCCTCTGGTGATTTTTTAAGAGTGTTGCCGTTTAATCGATAATTTGGGAAACAAAAATATTTGCCTCTATGTATGTATGTATTTGTATGTATTTATTTATAACCCATCTACAACAGCTACAAAAGCATGAGACGGAGTACAGAAAAAGAAAAGAAAAAGAAGGAACTAATAAACTCATACCCAAATACAAAACAACAACAAATTCGATAAATACTAAAATAGAATGCCGCTCCAGGGGTGGTGAGACGGCTTGTCAGCAGTCATCCGCTTGAAGTGTTCGGCCATTTCAGTTACCGGTTCCCGCAGACCGTATTTTCGAACTAGAGGTCTATTTCTTGACCAAGACGGGATTCCAAGGAGATATTTCCCATATTTAAAATAAATTTTTCGGAGGTCAGCTTTATGCAACAACGCAAATATCCACCGACACTATCACAGAAAATGAAAGGTTAGTTGGGGTTGGAATACTTGGATAGAATAGAAGTCGTTTCAGTTCAGGGCCAGGGACTAGGCTAGGGGTGGGGGTGCAGGGTAAGTTGAAACACCCAGTCGGGAAACACCCGTTCCCGATCGTGAAAATTCGATGGAAACAACAGTTCCCGGCCCTTAAATTACGATTGGAAACAACCGTTTCCGATCGTAAAAATACAATCGTTAACAACTGTTTCCAATCATAAAAAAACGATCGTTTACGATCGGAATGTCCCATAATACAATTGGAAAAAAACGATCGTTTACGACTTGAATTATTTCCATACGGGAACGATATACCACACAAAATACACATTATTTTATATTTTACAGGAAATTTGCTCGATGCTTGATTGCCAGCTTGAGAAAACTTCTGAACTCTTAAAGCACTTATGACATCACCTTGTACTGTACTGCTTAATTGTCCTTGGTCTTTAGCCCATCTTCGGAATATGAGGTTTGAAGCCAAGAAAAGAAAAACAAGATTTTGCGGTTTATTCTTGATCAGCTAAATATCTCTCTAGCATGTTAAGCGACTGATAAATATTATTTCGAATATTCCCCTTGCAACTCCGGCGACCGTCCTCAGTGATAAGCAAATAAATCTTGAATTATAAAGTTGATTAGGATCTATAAGCTGATCAAAGATATTCCCGAAAAGCTCGTTTTTGTTTCTAGTTTCACATGGAAATCTGGCGATTGGTCTGATGACTTCGGCGAGAATTTTTAATACCTATGACCCAGGCAGCGATTTTTGGCACTATTCTACATGTATTGCACAAGAAGCAGCTGACCAGAAAATGCCCGTCTCTGTAAAAAAAAAATAAAAAAAATAATGTGGAGATCAGTGATTGCGTGTATTCCAAAATCGGTGACATGTTGGTCTGCATTATCTGTACCTCCTTACTTTTATTTTTTACTGTCCAAACTCACATAAAATTCCCAATTTACTCATATGAGCTCTAGTAAAACAATCTGGGACATTTTACAATTGGCTTCCAGGTTTCAAATCTCGAGCATTCGATTCCTGATCATTACAGAACATTCAGCTAAAAAACGAGTACGGTAATAGGAAAGGCTGATGCGATTCCGAGTAGGAAACAAATTATTTCAGCGGCTGGAAATAAACAGGGGGAGTGGAGACAAACAATGAACGGACGAACTGACTTGCACGGCTTCCTACCCGCTTTAACTACCTTTCCTCACCCTACAGCCTTCCCCACTCCTTCATTTCATCTTGAACTAATCCGCGTTTCATTTCTTATTCTGCAATGCCCGTGATACTTTATCGGATCCTTTAAAGGACACGTCGTGCTGGTAATAGTAATTCATTCTACTTCATAAGTAGTTCTATTTGTTCCCGAGATTCTACACTTCATAAGTGTAACTTATCCATTCTATTAGCAATACACTGCTTATCACGCTTGGCCCGATTTGTCCTCTTTACGTGACGTATTAGGCACATTTTCCAAGATTCCCATCCAAGGCAAGGGGCGTGGAAAGAGGCTTAAAACAGCCGAAGCCGTGTATAACTTTCTGTGACCATAGCTGTGTTGTAAAGTGGTAAGCTATCTGAGAACATCTGTGCAGCTTTTCACCATTCTTACTTAAAGGATTATTAATACGTTGCTCCAGACCATTTTCTCTTATTGTATGGATGTGTAGTTTTTGGAGATCTGCAAGGGTCCTTCTCTGTTGAAAGATATCCCTGGACATCAGAGTGAGATATTTTTGCCTTTCCTGATCTTTACGGATATCACACTGTAAATCTGTCTAATATACCCATTAAGTGCGGCCAGGCTTCTAACAAGAAATCGTTTCGAGTGCCAAGAAAAAATTGGGATCAGGAGTCAACCCTCCACAATCTCCACCCTCGTGTCAGAACGTTTCGACTGTTCAATTCTAGTAAAAGCTTTGCCAGCTACTTGAGAACATAATTCTGGAAAATGTCTTGGAAACGCCACCATCTAAGCAGACGTTGGGGAGCAAACGACTCTCATTACTCTGAAAGCCCCGACTTGTGAATTCGTCATAGCAGATGGCAAAGCGACTTAGCCTCTCTTAACGACACCGATTCGCAGACAGTTGCCGACAGCAGCCCAACATTAGTCTTTCCCCACTGTTGAGTATGGACGACGAAATGTCAACTGGTAGAAATTTGTAAGCCGTTCAAGTTAATCTCTAACGATGATGCTAAATTAACGTTTTCGCATTGCAACTCGTACTCTGTTCCATCTTTTATTGCCTAGGTTTAAGTATGTCATTATGTGTGGACGTGGAGTCAAAGGGCACCTTTCGCTCGTCTTCGACTTTCATGTGCTACTGTACTTTTTAGCTGGCTAGTTAAAATGTGTGGGTACTATAGCTAGGACGTATTTTTATTTTAGAGAATAACTGGGTTTATTCCAATCAGAAAAAAAAACACTTTAGTGCCCAGTGTCAGACGTAAGGCTTTAAATTATACGAAAACATCAGCGACAAGAAATTACTTGAAAAAAAAAAGAAAGAAAGGATCCAGTTTTCTTAAGCAAGTTATAGTCGATGAGTCTTGAACTCTTTTGCTTATTCCATGAACTTTGGTACTCATGACAGTAAACTCATGATACTCATGATAAAAAAAAACGTCAGGGCAAAGAAAATTACTCAATTTGTCTTTTATTCTCTGATAAACTAAAAATTATGTGAAAAAATTTGCGAGGGTGGAATGATGAGAACGTCCATTGAAGTAAGACCCCGTATCCATGTTCCTTTTCACTTGCTGGATGTCGGGTCAGCCAGTTCATTCAGACCTATTTTAGCTAAATTGGGCAGTGTAAAGTTCTGTATTGTCTCAAGACGGCTTAGAACTTCAGCCGAGTTTCCCTTGTCTGCTTTTCTCGTGTTTACATGGCATTTGGAAACTAATGCTATTTTTCCCCTAAAACGTCATCCGCTTTTCCCATTCACTCTGTTCTAAATTTGCATAGAACTAGTTTTCATCAAGAGTTTGGAAATGGATCCGTTTCCGATTTCCCGTCGAAGATGTATTGAAACAGTTCTTATTATTTTTGATTGGTTTCATGTATTCTTAAAGCGTAGCCGAATAGGGTTGACATAACGGCAGTCCAGTTACCCATCACTTGCTTATATGGGTAAGGACCCACTGAAAATGCGTTACTTCATTGGTCCGCTATTCTTACGATCGGTTTTTGAATGAAGTTTTTCTTTCCGATTCGGGTAACCTCTGTGTGACTGTACCTCTGTACTTGAAAAAAAAACTTTAAAATTGCAGTGGTGAACTTCTTCCGAAAATAAGTCTTTTGGGGTCAGCACATAATAGTGGGCTTTCTTTAAAAGAGATGTTACAATCTGGAATTGAATGTTTCTTGAGCTTCGCTTCTTTGGCCATTGAAATGTACGCTTTTGGTGAAATTCGTATAATCTGCGTCGGGGTAAAATTTGTCGCGTGTTGCCAGCAGTGAACATTCTGACCGTCACTACTAGAAGCCTAAAGTGAAAAATAAAAAATCTCTTGGCAGATTAAAACCATTCAGCCTTTTCAAATCGAAGAGCTAAAAATAAGCTTGGTTTTCAGTTAAACTTTAAAGGAGTTATTCCGAACACATTCTCGTATTTTACAGTATCATTTTGCGAATCTGTTGTCTTGCACTCACTCCTTGACAACCAGTAGTCTCAATCCAAATTTCGACCATCGTTTTTGCTTTCCCAATTTATTACTGGACAGAGCCGTCGAAACTATTATTTATATAGAATATGGAAGGTTCCATCATCACTTTGCGGGTGTGGGTGGTTGAAACATGTTGGAATTTTTATTCGAGTGTCCTATAATTAGTCCCCAGAGTTTTCATAAATGGTAAGCGAACTGACTGAACATCGAGTAGATTTTCCATTTTGCCTTAGAGTAATGAGTAAGAGTAAGACAATTAGATAGATAGTTTTTAAGTTTATTTTGAATACGAAGCGTTTGAAATTGTTCAGTTCAAGGCTGATAGAAATTCACCATCGGATTGGTTTAAAAATTTGTTTCCTTCTTTCTTCTTTATTATGTGATGTTCAGTTTTCGAGTGAATGTTTAGTTAGTAGTATATTCTAGTTTTAGTTTGTAGCTGTGAAATTCCGTGTATCGGTTTACTCACAAATAAAGTACTTACATACCTACCTACCTTGTGTATGTCAGAAGGGACCATAGAAAGATTGTAATGCAACTTGAAGCACCCACCACATCGAATATATTTTTCGGCGATACATAGGCTTCTTGCCGTTTACGAAATGCGTGCCTGAAAGGCGCTAGTTCATACGCATATCCCAGTAAATCACGCAGAGGGTGAGTGGTCGTTGTGTAAACGGTGTGGATCTCCTGTGGCAGATTATTCAGAACTGCTAGGAAGAGATCCATCACACTGTTGCGGTGTGCAATCTGCATTGTCTGCACTGTCTGCTTCTGCAGCCGTTAGTTAGTGGTACAACCTTCTGTTAATATTTAGTTTACCTCTTACTGTCCGTACCTTTTGGAGTTTAATTTTTTACCCTTTGTACTCCATTGCTCACCTTATTTCATAAATCAATTATTTTCGGATGACAACACTTTTGTTGTAAAGGTTGCTTTTGCAAGTAATTGCGTTTCTTGACAATACAGCAACATGTGTGTATGTTCAGAACCTTAGGTCATTGTCTTGTTAAAAGCACCTTAGAGTAGTGTAAGGCCTGGCTATGAGGGGGGTTGTTAGCTATTGTGGGTTCGGTCTGTAAATCATACTGTGAATTGACCGCCTTCCCGAACGCCCTGGGCCGTCCCGACATTGAGGACTGGATAACACCTTGGATGATAACTATCTTTTTTCCTTCCTACTACCAGGGTTGCCAAAAGCTTGACTCATAGAAGTGTCATATTTGCTGACAAAAAGGTGCTTTTTGATACCTCGATTTTTTTCTTGTGCTTTCCTGCTGCACAACGCGCAAAATGCGAATAATTGGTAATAACTGAATGTGCAACAACAGTTTTCAAAATATTTCTTAACTGTTCCAGAACAGTTCTGTACTAGAATTTTTCGGAAATGAGCTTTATTAAGGCTTGAAACTGTTTTTGTGTACTAAACCAAAGTAAAGTACGTCATGTTTTGGCAGTGTTCGTGGGTGCGGTAATCCGTCACTTCAGTACAGAGGTGTCATTTCGCTGAAACCCAAGGGGTGGCAGTGGCGGCGTACCGAGCCCCCTTCGGGGACCCGTGACGCACGGGCGGTTTGAAGTGCCTGGGCGAGGGGTGAATGCCACAAAATGTACTTGTTGGAAATCCAGCACGGCTGAAGAGCGGAAAACTAACTGGAACTCGCTGGAGAGCAAGCTTCTAACGACTTTTTGGCCAGAAAAAGGCAATGAGCGCCGCAGGCAAAAAACTACTTCCTGAACAAATTTTAGGTTCTAAAATGGCCCATCCCCCAATCTGTAAGTCCAGACCTCAAAGTAAACAGAGCATACTACAAGCGGCGCCCCAGGCGAAAATTTGGAATTCTTTATGATCAGAGGGCCTTTTTGGATAACAAATGAAAGCACTCATATTGTTTGGTCACGACACACTTCAAACAATTTGAGACATTAAACTGAAAACTGGTACATGATGGTGCTTCAAGTCGACCCTTTCCAAATAAAATTACCTTCCGAAACAAAACTGAAACAGGGTAGCCTTTGCTGCAACACACGTTAAACGCAGATTTAAAACTCCTTTTACCATTTTACAAAATAAACAAGCTGGGGTTAAGTGAAAAGGCACTTAAAGTTTGCCGACCCTCTCCCCTACCTACTCTTACACTTTGCGCTCCGTCGGGGCGGTGCCGCCACCTGAATTTCCAAGGGGGCCCTCAGCTGTCAAGGAACAAATCATAATATGATACTGAAAGCCATGTTACAAAAATAGTGTCTCGCTCTTCATGTTCAGAGTTCAGACACACAAATGATCCAGCCTCAAACGCGCTTTGAAGACATTCGATCCTCGAACAATGGGTCATTATCTCGGATTAAAAAAGGTCCGATTTTCATCAGTGTCTTAAGATCAACTCGTATGGCGCAACGAGATGTCACAGTTGTGATGAAAAACTGACTTTTTCATGCTATTTTCCTGGGTAGCTCTGGGGGTCAGGGGGTGGCAGCTGAGCAGGTTGAGAATACATAACAAGACCACTTACGTTACGTGAGAAGCAGCTGACCGAAACATAGTCATTTATTTTTCTTGGCTGAAAATTCTGCTCGGGAAGTCAGTGTCAGTGTGAAAAAAAAATGGCGACTTGACTAAAATGATCTTACCAAAGCGATCATTTGGCTACATAAAAAAAACCGGTGGGTCTTTGACGTAATTTAATTGACGGTTCTGATTCTCGTCAACGGTTTCCGTAAAATATTTTGCTTAACCACTTGCATTCTGTAGAAAAAGAGTATTTGCGATTCCTGTTAGAAAAGGAATTCTGTGAAAATGAGAATCCGACAGAAAGTACACACCGAGATGAGAAAATGAATGAGTGGGCGTAGTCACTGGCACTGAAGCTTTATGCAACGCTACATCGCTGTATGTGAAAATGATTTTCTTTTTCTCCTTGTTTCGATCTCAAGAGTGTAGATTGGAATGTTTATCTGTTTCGATGAAAATGTTTTTTCCATCTTCCTCGGCCGGGGAGTTCCCATGGCAAACAAGTCGCACTTCTATCCCATAACTAGTTCTGGGAATTCTATTTTCTTGTCGGAAGCTTCTCAGTTGAGACGTAAGCCCTTCAATTGTTCCCCAATTTTGTATTACGAGACATTGCGATTGGTCGTCAGACTATGAATGTAGTGCGAGGGGTAGGGTTGTCGGATCTGTCCGTTTCTGGATTGTATGGAAGTGAAAGGAATAGTCAGCGCTACCTTTAGAATCAAAAGCGATACTATAAAGTCTACAATGTATAGTGAGTAGCCTATTGTATAGGCTCGTTTCAACACAATTCAAACTTATGGTTTTAAATGCACTGCATCAGTATCATATCTAATAGATCCTGATTCTGTCAGATCTGCGTTATTCGAGGTAGCCTGCTGTAGTTCGCTGCGTTGGAGCACACCATTGTAGACCGTAGGCTACAGTAGAGGTATGCTTATGTGAATTATTTTCTAACTGTTACACTACCTTGTTTTTTTCAATTGCATATTTAAAAAGTAAATGGAAAAGAAAAATTACAAACTTAATTTCAGCTAACAGCCAAGTATTTCAGGGTTATCCTAGCACAAACTTGAAGTAGAAATTCAATTGACTTTCTGTTATTTTGAATTTAAAAAAAATCTTCTTCCTCTTTTGAATGCATCTGGAGGTTCGGACCGCCATCTTCTGAATAGAAGATGCGTTACATGTGGCAAAATTTTCGAATGTAACAAAGGAAAACAGCTGACAGTTGAATCACTTTCAGCAGTCAATTGCAAAATATTCAAAAATTGCAAATGGCGTGAATGGTTATTATTCAGTATTTATTGAAAAAAAAAGGCCTGCTTTGGATTTTAGTTTTTTCTTCGGCGATCGTTCACATTTAGCAGACGTTCACATAAGGATACCTCTACTGTATATTAGCATTATTGTCTTTTTTTCCTCCCTCAAAGAATCAAGAGGAGTATATAAATTCAGCACACTTTTCTGGAAAGGTTAGTGTAGTAGTTTTAGTACAATTTTGTTAAAAATAAACATTTTTGTAGCACAACAGAATCGGAGCTTGTGAGGATTTGCTTTTTTTTTTGTCCCCTATACGTCCAATAAACGTCCGCAAGACATTCGAGCTGTGCATTATAAATTTTGGTCCATTGTCCTTTTGGGAAACATGGGACCATGTTTAGTATACGGATAGTGTCATGTAAGATTTTAAGAGTGTCCTATCTAGAATCAGCATGAAGATTTTACAATTGACTTCGAACTTTCGGTTCTCTGAATTCCTTCATTGTCGTGTCAAATAACATGTTAGTTAAAGGGTTGAATGGGGTCATCAGGATTCTCTTTTGCTATCTATTACGAGTTTCCAGTCAGTTGCTCGTGTTATTGACATAAAAGGAGTTAAATCGGAAGCATTCTAGCAGCCAAGTTTCCCAGCCAAGTCGCGACTTGAATCTGGGACAAGGTACGAGTGTCATAGCGTGTGCAGCCTCACCAATTGAAAACGTATGAGTGGGTGACTGGCTAGTTTCACATAGGCTTGTTTGGTTTCTGTAAGTTCCCATTAAAGTTGGCTGATGTTAGAATGATGCAGAAAGACTGCAAAAAATAGCTACCGAAGCATCCTAGATGACTATCCTGTTTTTAGCGATTTTTTTAAGAATTGATTTCCCAGTCAGAAATACTTACTTACTTGGGCTCAAGGAGCATTTGATGCAGAAAGGAGAGCTAAAGTAAACTTTCCTTTAATTATATTCATAATAAGCATTTAATTCCTATTGGCTGATGATTGTTTCTGTCTAATTTTCTACCCATTCAATTCACGCCTTTAACGATAATACAAAAAGTCTCGGAAAACAAATCGCCTTACTCCAGTTCGACGCCTCCAAACAGACTAGTTTCTGAAAGTCTCCCATTGTCTCATTGAATAACCATATCGTATTATCGACACCTGTGACATACAGTAAAACAAATCCACAAGGCGATGAGTGGAAAATCTGCAATCTGCTTCCATAAAAATGGAATTTTTGTAGTGTCTCTGAAGTAGACATTGAAAGCTTACTCTGTTCTGCTCATTACCTTATTGATCCATATTGTACTATTTCTCTGTCACAAGTATTGACCATGACTCAATGGTGGACGTTCAGAAAGTAATCCACTTGGAGCGCTGAACCTTAAAAGATGTTGACGTTATGCTGGTGTGCCTTTTCTACCTATTTTCGTAGTTTTCGCAATTAAAAGTTATTATTTTTAGCAACCTTGGGAGAGCTTGCGATCTCACGGTCGAACCATTTCTTTCCGGAACAAAAAAGATCTGTTACTTCTATATAAAGTCCGACGTTCCTTCGGGCAAGTTGGCATTGGATCCGGCGAACTGTAAATGTCTTCCTGCCTCCGTTTCTCCCCCGGGATCTCAGACCAATCATCTTCTTCTTCTTTTCAGGGTCAGCGCGTCAGTCAGAACATTACCGGAGGGATTATCATCAGTGACCGCAGTATCGTTCTTCAGAAGGTGAACAGAAACCAGATTGGGCGTTATACGTGCGCCGCCTGGAACGACCAAGGGGGGTCAGAGAGCGAGCCGCTCCAGCTGAGTCTGCAATGTAAGCTATTTCCTGCTCTTTGATGGCTAGCGAAAAAACTGAATCTTCTTCAAGTTAATCCAGACGACTAAACAAATACAGAAGGATTCATTTTGGCAGGGAGGAACATTTGGTAGCCAAATAGCAAGCAATTTGCCTTGTTTCCAGTTCAGCAAACTAGTATCTTAATGTTTTAGTATCGACACCTGCGATCGAGATATTTAAAAATATGAATCCGTAAGGAGCTCACTTTCTAATTGAAAGTGAGTGCATAACTTCTTCTTCTCGGGTGGCTGATTAACTTGTGGATCTGTTTTAATATAATCTGTTCAGAAATGTTGATAATGAGACAATCTAGGACAACTAGTCCGCTTACTGCAGGCACTGAATATGGAATATGGGGAATATTACTTGC
This sequence comes from Branchinecta lindahli, assembly GCA_023053555.1. NCBI lineage: Eukaryota > Metazoa > Arthropoda > Branchiopoda > Anostraca > Branchinectidae > Branchinecta > Branchinecta lindahli. The sequence continues at coordinate 29,130,563 of JAKZAO010000012.1, read as the reverse complement.
GCTCTTAGACACTAGCATAATTTGACATAACGATTGTAACCGTCCGGATCGGAAGTAAAAAAAAGGAGTTGTTAAAAACATCGAATTTATATTTATTTTCATGTAATCAGTCGAAAGTGAAAATTTGGTTCGCTAACAGTAAGTTATAGTACACCCTCAAGCAGGGCCGTTTCCAGGTATTTCTTTCAAGGGGGGTCTCCCTGCGGGTCTGACCTAATCCATACCTAAGAGTAGGCCTAAATGAAAAAATAGATAAGAGTTAAATACCTCTGGACAGGGCCGTCACGACTGGGGGGGGGGGAGAGGGGGGACAACCTCCCCATTATTGTCAGCCAGTCGGTAAAAATCATTCGAGTAGGCGCGAAGCGCCGCGATTTTCGTAAAAACTGTCAGTTTTTCTCAAAATCAGTCAATTTTTTGTCCAAACAGTTTTTTTCTGAAAATAAGTAAATTTTTTCAAAACAGTAGTTTTTCTGCAAAAATAGTCGGTTAAAATTACAAGCCAGTCGGTAAATACCCCCCCCCCCCCAAACATGTTGGCTAGTAACGCCTCTGCCTCTGGATACGGCCTTGGTCTCAGGATCATGCTTCCTAGAGAAAATCTTGTACTATTCCAAAATTATCAGATCGTGAAATCGGTTTCTCTTCTGACCAAAAATCCTCCCCCATCACCGTTCTTCAAACAGAGGGGAAGAGGGGGCAAGTCAACGAACAACCACTTCAGCCAAGTCTGTTTTGGAAGAATTTGTTGTTGTTGTTGTTGTTTGTAGGTTGACGTTTACAGAGCTTCAGCTCATGCACGCTCGTACCACTGGATATGCGTGAAGCTGTGTAAATATTCTACAATGCTTCAGTCCATTCCAATCATATACAAATCAAAGAAACATTTAGCCAAAGGCTTCGTCAATACTGTAAAGGGGTTAGGGGGTCTTTCTCAAGACGTCGTCAGAATCTGGGTAAGCGTTCCTCACTGAATTTCTTCCTTCTAATATTTTCCACTTCCTGGGTCAATAGTATGGTTCACAATGTTCTATAGGTAGCTAACCGATGTCTGGGCCGGCACCAGAGAATACGATGCACTTTATGAATGTTTGCCAAGAACTAAAATACCTAGGGAGGGTGATTTTTGGGTTGGATTGCTAGTGCAGAGGGAGCAATTTCTATAGGATTGCCCCTCTTTCAGTTTTTTAGTTTGGCCGTCAAGGCTTTAATGTTTACTGTAGCTGTTCAAAGAAGAGCAAGAATGAATGAATGAATTTGTCAGTCGTCAAACGATCACAGGACACAAGACAGGGTATGATCTCGGAAGAAACAAGACCAAAGTTTCCGATGGGATCCCAAAAATTCAATATTTGATCCAGACAATTAGGTTTTGTCTTCGCCAGATCCAGTCTTCGCCATGCCGAACAGCTAATCATTAAGAAATCCAAGCTCAGATATGGATCCAGCATGTGCGTTTACCTCTATAAGCCGATCGAAACAATCCTAGCAGAATCCTAGCTTACTTCTGTGAATTTTGCGGTTTTGGCGAAATTCAAGAACTACTTGTCCGGCGAACAACTAAAGCTCAAAAACGGATTCAGCATATCTCCTTACCCCTATATCCAACATCTAATCAACTTCAAATAAAAATTTAACTTCTAACAAATTTTCCGGTTTCAGCCGGATTCCGGACGAACTATATGCCCGGCTAAAGAGTGATTGTCATATACGGATTCTGCATCTCTTCTTACCCCTAAATCTATCATCTAATCAACTTCAAGTAAAACTTTTACGTTTAACAAACTTTCCGGTTTCGACCGGATTCCGGACGAACTACTTGTCCGGCGATAAAATGGTGTTCGTATTCTTGTTCGGCATGCCTTCTTACCCCTACATCAAACATCTAATCAACTTCAGATAAAACTTTGACTTCTAACAAACTTTCCGGTTTTGGCCGGATTCCGGGCGAACTACCTGTCCGGCGAGAAAATGGTTTTCATATTCGTGTTCAGCATGGCTTCTTACCCCAAAATCAAACATCTAATCAACCTCAAATAAAACTTTTACTTTTAACAAACTTTCCGGTTTTGGCCGGATTCCGGGCGAACTACTTGTCCGGAGCGAAGATGGTTTTCATATTCGTGTTCAGCATGTCTTCTTACCCCATAATCGACTATCACATTAGCTGTTTAAAAATATTTTGCTTGTCCCTTAATTTGAACCCCCTCCCCCACCCCTAAATGTAGGGCTACAGGGCCCATCTACGAACTCGACCTTACTCTTGACCCAAAGAATGCTCACGCCAAGTTTCATCAAAATATCTCATTCCCTTCGAGAGTTATCGTGCTCATAGAAAGACGGACGGACGGACGGACAGACAGACAACTTTTGGGATGTCATAGGTATCCGTCACTAACGTTTTGGGACCCCAAAAAGAAGAAAAGAAAAACAAGAACAAAATACTCACTCAAAATCAAAAGATAAATGAAAAATATACGTTTAGAAAAATAAATCCTTCCAACTATGCGTGCTAGGGCGTTGCATAATTTTCAATTCAATTCAATTCAATTCAATTTAATTTCAAAATACTTTCCACGGACATGCCGAATAGCAGTATTATCGTCAATAGCCTATACACTAAAGACACAATCGTCAATTTGACCATAACTACAACAATTTTAAAACTCAAACGTACAATTCAGTGGTCATATTCACAATAATTCGTCATGGGCATTAAAAAACTTGACGAACGAAGGTACGAAACTACGCTCCCCGTACGGAAAATCTCCACGTCGAATGCCATTTTCCACCTCGAATCGAGGACGAAACGTAATTTTTGGTAGCGAAATGCGGGCGAAAGTATAGCGAGGACGAAAATTGATGGCGAATTCTACTTCGACCCAAATTTCGCTGCGAATGTGAAGGCGAAGGAGAGGGAGATCTCGCGTTCGCTATCGTGTTTAGTAAGGGCGAAGGCGGATTTCCCTTCGACCTTAGTTTTCGCTGCGAATATGAAGGCGAAGGACAGGGCGATTCTATCCCCGCCTCATCTTTGGCGAAGGGCGAGGGTGTATTCAACTTCGGCTTTGTTTTCGCTGCGAAGATGGTAGCGAAAGATCAGGGAGATTGCATCTCCGCCTCGTATTTGGTGAAGTGCGTGGGCAACCTTATAGTTTCACTGCGAAGTTACCATCAGGTGATGGCAAAAGACTTATCCTATAATACTTCGACTTTTGTTTCCGCTGGCAATGTAATTGACGAGATGCAGAGGCTGTTTTTTGTTTGTTTGTTTTTTATCTCGCCTATAGGCACTTAGTGAGCAATGAGAAAGAAACTACTTTCCGAGCTACTTTCGAGCTCTAAGTTTGCCAGAAAACTAGGGGCAAAGAGCCATCTAGTTCGAGTTGTATGTTCACTATATTAATCAAATCCAATGTACGCAGTTGTCCCTAATTGCTTGTTTCGAAGTCAGGAAAAAAAGTGTTAATTGTAAGAGCCACGGAAATGCTTTAATTTGAGCCGTGCTGTCTATAGTTCTGAAAATATTGCTCTACTGTGAAGTTCAAAAAATTTCAGAAGCAGCTTGCGTGTTTACACCTTGTTCGATGGTGCAAAAGCATCACCCGACAAATTTTGAGAGTTACTAGTCCTAAATCGATAATTTGGGGCAACATAGTTTTGTCTTCTATATTAACTATAAATTTGGGTCTATCGTTAATATACGAAGATCATCGAAGATGGGATGGGTATTGGGTATGGGATAGGATAGGATTCGACCTTTGATGATTCGGCTGGTGGTCATGGTCAATCAGTAGACACGAAATTTCGTTTCTACAAGGCCGATTATTTTTAACAGTTTCGACCTCGAAAACAGGGTCGTTGGCCTGGTCATTGTCGTTTAGCTATCAAATGTACGAGATGGATCCTTGGGATTCGCTACCAAATGAGGTTCATCCGCGGAGGCGAGTTCGCGCAGCGCTCTCGTTGTACAGACAGAGAAAACCGGGGTCTATCCGCCCGCGAGGTCGCGTTCGCTGTCCAGGGACAGCGAGAGCGAAAACGAGGTAGTTTGTGTTTCAAATGTACGAGGTCGTTTTGAGGTGAAAACGAGAGCGAATAGGCAGCGAAAACGAGAGAGAAAACGGCCTAGTTTGTGTTTCAAATGTACGAGGCCGTTTTGACCTAGATTCGACGTGGAGATTTTCCGTACGGGTCGTATCGCGAGTGAAAAACCCTTGTTGGTGCAAGGCGTGGTACCATCTCAGCCACAGCTCGTTGTGGACGAACTCGTGTAGGTTGATGTTCTGGTGGGATGATATCTCGGTGGATAGGGTTCGCTAGGATACTTTTACCAAATTTTAGGGACAACTTAAGGCGGCGGGTGGATAGGGTTTCTAATTTAAATTCTTGGAGGAGGCTTATGTATGGGACTTTGGGGGATTTTGAAATTACAAGCAAGGCTCGGTACTGGATTCTCTCAAGCCGACCCGACTGCTCCTGCGTCAGTCCGAAATGCCACACGGCACAACAGTATTCTAGGGAGCAACGGATGAAAACTAAATAAAAGCGTAACAGGTGGTGGGGAGGTGTTCCATGACGGGATAACAATTTTAGGGACGCAATTCCCATGTTAGCCCTCTTAAGCATTGTGTCAACTTGTTCTCCCCACTTCATGTCCGACGTGAGGTATACTCCAAGTAACTTCAGCTTCCGTACTTGACAGGATATTGGTAGGTCGGGCTGAAATGAAGGATCAGACTCTAGAAAAGAAACAGTTAAAACAACGGATTTTTCGAAATTTACGGTCATTTTACCCTCTGCCGCTTCCTTGCACACGTCACTCATTATCGTAGAGGCAGCACTTTGAGTATTCTTATAACAGAGCTCTGTCAACGAAAGATCGTCTACAAACTTCCAGCGATCTGGCATGTTGTTAGCTAGGTCATTTACCATGACCAGGAAGAGTAGAGGTCCCAATAAAGTCCCTTGTGGAACTCCACAAAAAATCGGTAGGGGAATTGAATAACTGGTCTTGTATTTTGTACGTTGAGTTCTATCTGAAAGGAAGTTCGCTACAATTCTTGCACACGTCACTCATTATCGTAGAGGCAGCACTTTGAGTATTCTTATAACAGAGCTCTGTCAACGAAAGATCGTCTACAAACTTCCAGCGATCTGGCATGTTGTTAGCTAGGTCATTTACCATGACCAGGAAGAGTAGAGGTCCCAATAAAGTCCCTTGTGGAACTCCACAAAAAATCGGTAGGGGAATTGAATAACTGGTCTTGTATTTTGTACGTTGAGTTCTATCTGAAAGGAAGTTCGCTACAATTCTTGCAATAAAAGGGTGGATATCAAATTTATCGAGAAGTTTCTTTAAAAATACACTGTGACAAATAAGGTCAAACGCTTTTTGGAGGTCTATTGCGATCAGGTTGACCCATCGTTCTGGTTCATCCAAGTGTTTTAGGATGGTATCCACCAGGCTTACCAAATAATGTGATGTTGAAGTATTTGGCATGTTGCCAAACTGCCTGGGGTCGATGTTCTTGAGGATGTGATCTTTCAGCCAGGTGCATAAGAAACTCTCGTGGACTTTGCTGAATATTGGGGTCATCGTGATGGGACGAACCCCTGAGAAATCGTTGGGTGCGCCCTTTTTTGGGATTGGAGTAATGTACCCATTCTTCCATACCGATGGATATTCACCTGTTCTGGTAATGTGATTAAAGATATCTGTTAGTGGTGGACTAATATTCTCGGGGAACGCTTGAATTTGAACAAAAAATGACAAAGACGTGGACTTCATTCTAGTGAAATTATTCTGTTTGATCCTTACTTTGCTAGGTTAGGATTTCATCATTGTCTGTGGTCCCGTTCAAATCCAGTGGGGCAGGTCCAGCTGGGCAGGACGTCTTTTAGAGAATTCCACTGAATAGGGGAATCTCCTACTCAGGTGAGAAAGGGGGGAGTGGGGGGAGTGGGATTCCGGAATCTTGAGGTATTTATAACGTTTGAACGGGTCATGGATTTTAATGAAATTTGATATATGCAAAGACCTCGTGCCTCATACACTTAAAATCCGGACGGAGTCCAGTGACTTTGGGGGGAGCTGAGGGGGGAACCGGAAATATCGGGAAACACAGAGTGGAGGGATCGGGACGAAACTTGGTGGGAAGAACAAGCACAAGATACATCGTTGACATAGCCGGACTGGACTCAGGCACTGTGGGGGGAGTTGGAGGGGGAACGAAATTCGGTGATCCCACGGGTTCGGTACTAGGATGATAAAATTTGGAAGGCAATTTGAGACTTAGAAAGACCTCGTGCCTAAGACGACCCACTTCAAATCCGGACCGGATCCGGTGACTTTGAGGAAAGCTGGAGGGGGGAACCGGAAATCTTGGGAAACACGTACTTAGATTGGAGGGATTGTTGCCGTAACCGGACCGGATTCGGGCACTGTGGGGGGAGTTCTGGGTGGGTCGGAATGCGGTAATCTAGGACGATGATCTAGTACTAGGACGATGAAAGTTGGTAGACATTTCAGGGACCGGAACAAACTGCCTGGATAATAGTCTTACTTTTGGGGGGAGTTGGAGGGGGGCACCGAAATTTAGTGAAACTCTTAGAGTCGCGGGATCGGGATCGAATTTCTAGGAAAAACAAGCATAAGCCCTAGACACGTTCCTGACAGAACCAGATCTCATCGTGACTCTTTGGGGGGAGCTGGAGGGGGTTTCCTGGAACTCCGGTTATTGCGAGTTATAATACTTCCAGATGTGCAAAGGACGACAAAACTTGGCGGCCGTATTACTGACCCGACGAAATAGACTTAATAGCCCGTCACAATGCCCTAAGAGAACTTCCGTTCCTGGATCCGACCATTTTTGAGGGAGCTAAGGGAAGGGGAATCAGGAAATTAATAGCCGATTTGAGTGAAACTGAATGGGTGATAAGAACTGATGACCTAGATATGGAAAACATGTGTCCGAACCACATGCAGCCATGGTTAGTTGGAGGGGTCCGGAAACTTTTTGACGTGCACAAAAACCAAACGAATGGGCAGAATTGGATGCAAGTTGGACTGGATCGAGTTTGTGCGTCCTAGATTCATTATTTGGCTTCCGTCTGGACCCGGCCAGGGTAGGAGGAGGATGAAGCGCGAACCGGAAATTTGTAGGTATGCTCCGGTTCAAGTCAAACTTGGTGGATGGGAAGAGGAGATGTCAGAGATGCGAATGTATCTTAGTCGTATTCGGCCACAGTGGGGGGAAGTGGGGGAGCTGAAGGGGGAAGGGGGGTACCGGAAGTAGTGTGGCACGTTTGGGGATCAAACGAGTGGATCATAACATAAAGGTAGAAAAGTAATATGCCTTAGATGATCCGACGCAATGCCGGAAATACTTAGACTCGAGTGAAACTAGATATCCTATTTCTAGGTCCGCACGTGGAGGGTTGAAGGGGGTATTTTTTTTTACATTCTCATCCATTTTCTTGCACCACTTAGTCGTAACAAGTGCCATATTAGCTCGTAGCTCTTGTTTAAGTCTTAAAAAATATCCACAATACCTAGAAACATGTATAAATCCTAAGTCTTGCCAGCCTTTTTGTCCAAGACAGCGTTGGTGGAGTCGCACTCGGCTAATGTGGGCAGAAATTGGAATAGCACTTACGAACCACGAATAGTCAACCACAAACAAACAAAGAATATGACACCAAAATAAAAGATCAAACTGAGGTGAAATGTTTCATAAAGTAGTGGACGAATGACTGGAGACACCACCTAGACGAGTTTGGTGGAGGATGAGGAATTTGAAGTCTCTGGTCGTGCTTCCGTCACGTGGCCAGTTCCTAGTATGGAAGGATAGTCCTGTGATGTCGCGAATTACAGATCTGGTGGCCGAAACTCAAGAGAAGGCGATGATCTTATGACTTCTTTCTGAATTTCGATGTCGAGAAGTTGAAGGCTTCCACTGTATGGGGAGTAATGAGACCAAAGTATTAGCCTACACTTTGAGTAAAGGTTTCTCCGAAAGATCTACACCCATATGAAAGCAAATATCTACAAAAAGTCATGTTCGTTCTGTTTATTTTCAAATACCTGCTCCACCTCCCTCTCCCTGACCCTGTCACAACGATCGAAAAATTCTCTAGAAATGTCTTGATTCTACTATCTGTGTGACGGATGCTGAGAATGTACACTTCATGTACACTGTATACACAGTTCGTCCATTCGAAGAAATCTTTCCGATGTTTAAAAGCTGGCTTGAGAACTTCCTAACGTTTCTTTAACATCTTTACTTCCCATCACTTTAACAATCCATTTCGTGTCACTTCCCACTCGAAAGGTGCATTCACACAAAAGGTTGCATATATCCTTACTAATTTCTCAACACATAGGGAAGAAATAAGGACCTGCCCTTTCCTCTTTTATCCCATGTACTTTCTTCTTGCACATAGCGGTAGTTCATCAGCCCTCATACTTATCATCAATCCCAACTCTTCCCTACTTAACCCTGCCGTAAACTAAAAATTCGCTTCATTTATATTTAACAATGCCGCACCTCGAGTAATCGTCTAATCATCGCGCCGTTTGAATCGTTGCAGATGAGCTTGACTTTTTGTTATTTCTCGTGATTTCCGCACTATTGAGTTATCATGTGCGACTTTGAAAGTGACCAAACATAGCAGATATCGATTGCTATACTTGTTGTTATAAAATGATTTTTCTCTGCTACCGAGATAGTCAGTTCTTCGTTTGACGTTCAGTAGGAAAGATTTTACTTAAAGAAGATAAAGCATGATCCCGAAGGTAAGGCTGTATTTACTATTTACTGTATTATATGTCTGTATTTACTGGTGTCTAGACTTTTTATGTTGGCTACTAGTCCGTGCGTATTTCAGGGATTGTAGTCGAAAGCGTTTCGTACGGAAGAGATCTTGCATTTTTCCTGTCCGTCTGTTGCGTTAGGGTTCATTTTAATTTTAACCAAATTTGAATAAGCAAAAATCTGATGAAAAACAAAAATATAGCCTACACTTTGCTGTGAAAATAAAACGTTTCTGATGGCTAATAACAAAGAATAACAAGTAATGAGACAAACTTTATAAACCTCAACTTTACCATTTACATCCAAAAATAAAAACACGTTTTTGATGACGGTAACTTCCTATTTTAGAAGATGTTTTGAAGTAAACTTTTTGTCAACTTTTCTGGCTAACAAGTCCAAGTCAAGCTTGTAACTCTATATGTAGGGAAAGGGGGGGGGGCTCTTCAAAATATGACACCGGAAGTATTTTTAAGTTAAAGGGTATGTTTAATTTTCTTGGACGGGATGAGTAGCTAGGCAGATTTCCGGTTTACAGATATCCATATGAATGTGATCATAGGCAAAAATCTTTCGATGCATCTGTATCTGCTCTGCGATGTAGCCTATAGCAGCCTGAGTTATAGTCTTAGTCAGTGCTTGGTCTTTTGTTACTAATCATCAATGATGTCGGAATAATACAACAGTACATTTCAGTACCCATTTACTTATGCGGAAGAATGTCATACGATGTTTCAGTATTTCAGTTAATTCCTCGTGCAACTTTCATGAAGACTTGACTAAGTATTTTCGATCCGCCACCATGAAAAAAATAATACTTTAGCAATAAACTAAAATCAATTTCAGGTTCTAGTTTTCACTGCCCTCTGCGTCATGGTTTTGGGACAAAACTACCCGCTACCAAAGGCTTCCTATCCCAGTCCTGCACCAACGTATCAACCATCAGCTTACAAGCAAACAGACTACGAACCAGGCATGCCGTACAACTTTAACTACGCTGTAAATGATGCCTACTCGTACAACAACTTCGCTCAACAGGAGAATAGCGATGGCAAGGTAACGTCAGGCCAGTACAAGGTACTACTTCCGGATGGCAGAACGCAGATCGTCACCTACAAGGCTGATGATTATACAGGATTCGTTTCAAACGTCCAGTATGAAGGGGTTGCAAAATACCCAGAGTACAAGTCACCCTCTTACCGACAGCCAGCACCGTACCCTGCTAAGCAGACGTACCCACAAGCTTAAGTATTTATTATATTTTATTTTTTTTACTAGTAAAATAAATCTGTTTACTTTGATTCCACTGCTTCATCTATGGGGTTAATACGGCTGGTCCGTAGCATGAATACCTTCGCCCGGCAGTCATCCCATGCCTCCTACCTTTTTCCTCGATTTCTAGAAGCACCCGTTTAACTAACTACCATTCCGCCGACTAGCCTTTCAGAGCCACGTCCGGCCCAAACTGAAAGTTTATGTCTTTTCTGGTGACCTCTTGTCATCAGTCCACCAAACTTTCCCCCAACTATACACGAGACCTTACCTCGGAACATCAGTATTTGATCAGTTAACTGATGCGAAGGGCAGTACCCTCACTGTGTTTCTCTTTGTGACTCCGTTCCCCTTGAAAGTATGTTTTCAGTTTTTGAACATTGCTCACCACAAATGTCAGCGTTCTACGATAATAGTCAGAATCCAATCTTCTCAAATCAACTGCGAGGCAAGGATCGAAAGTATGCAAAAAACAACTAAAATCATTGAACAAAACTTGGGAAATTTAATTCTTTCTTGTATATAATAAAATATCAACACAGATAGCCATGTTGTAAAGGTTCGACCATGTTGTAAGTAGTTATACTTACAGCATGGTCGAACTAGAAACGACATTTGCTACAATACTAAACTCGGGTGCGGCTACAGTTACTGATATAAATAGATATAATCTAGATAATAAAACCGTCTGGGCGATGATCTTCCTCACGGAAAAAATGGCTGGGTATAATATTTCTTGAAAAAAACTATTTTGATGTAAGAGAAATCCATGTCCCTGTACCAATTTAACACCGTGGACAAATATTAATCCAAAATGACTGCCACGCAAAACTAATAATGTGTGTTGTGTTGTTCGCCTCGGCTAAACACGGAAAAGTGTCGAATATTCATTGTAAAATTACAATTCAGCAAGATTGGATCACCACAAAATATCCAAACGCTGGAATTTACGATCACAAACATGAATTAAATCTCAGCATTTGTCGAAAAGCCAACATATAAAGCAGGTCGTAAACTTCAATGAACACACATAGACGTTTTATGTTCAAACTTTGGTGAGCTTTATGATTAATCCCATTCATTGCCTTCGCTAGGAAGAGTATCTACCTGGCAATCCAGTATAACCTCATCCCTCATTCAATATAAATCATGCAGGAAGAAGTGCCTTACAGACCCATCAAAGATTCACGACATCTGAAATTCGGTACGCGGCTGAGCGAGATATCCTGGATTGAACTGAGAAGGCTGTGGATAGTAACCCCAAAACTGAAATTTTGCAAGACCAAGTAATTTTGCAGCCTCAGAACTACTTCCGGAGAATGTTTGATATGCCATACATAATTGCAGAAGTGAAAGGACCTCTGAGTTCCCCTAGTCTTCTTACTTGGCCAATTATTAGTTGGAAGCCTTTGTCAGGTCAGGCGCCGTTCTTAAAGCTCATCAATTCTTAAAGCGCATCAATTTTTGTGTTCCAAAGCATGAAACATATATGCCCTGAGTATTTCCATAATTATTTTTCCATGAATCAGGAGCACCATAATTACGATACAAGAAATTCACAACTTTTAAGTCATGAAAAAAGAAAAACAGTCAGATCATCATGTATGATTCATAATCTGGGGCCTTCTGTTTGGAATAATCTGCCGGCTAGCATCAGGGAGTCTGTTACTTTATACGGGTTTAAAAATAAATTGAAAACATTCCATCTAACTATGTTGAAGGGCGGGAGGTTTTTGATGTTTTTTTTCGCTGTTTTTCGGGATGGGGGGGGCTGAAACCGGTAAAGAATAATTAATAAGAATCTTTTGTTGTATAATGTTCATGTTTTTGTGTTGTTGTTTTTCATATATAAGATAGGCTAGGTGGATAATCATGAGTTGTTATGTTTAGATTTTATTTATAAGATATAAATAGTAACAGGAATTTGCAGCACAAGTCCTTAGGACTTTCTTTTTGCTGCAACAATTATTAGGCGTGTCATTTTTATTTATATTTATATTTTGGATAAAAATAAAACTTACCTACCTACCTACCTACCTCATCTTGACTAATAGCCAACAAAAGAACGTGAATTTCTACAGGTAAAGAAAATGCCATTTGTATTGACAGCCTTGTCGAGAATCAGGGTGGTTGAATGGGCTCAGCAGCAGTTCTAGCTCAATTAGGCTGGCTTACTTTTTTGCAAAGGCCAATCGTATTTCAAGTAGACGCCGAGCATTCATAAGAAGTTCTTGGAAAGGACAATAATTGATGACACGAAGTCCGCCTAATTGGCTGGAAAAGGATTTTCTCGAATGGGAAGTTTTAAATTCACGGGGAAGCTTGACGGCTAATATAACCGGTTCTCTCAGAGGACGATCAGTAGCCAAAACTTATAGCCTACTTGTATTAGCGAAGAAAAGATGCGCGATCACTAGTAATGACGAAGCAAACTTGGACCCTTGAGTCTCTACTTAATTTATTTTTATCTTCGTTTAATTATTTTGCCCTTTAACAGCAAAGTGAAAAACACGAGTACATAATATAAGAAGAATAAGAAAAGAAAAAATAAAACATAACAAATATTTGTATTTAAAATAGAGCATTCACCCGTGTTAACTTCGCTCGTAAGTAACCTGCGTTTAGTCATAAGCTACGAAGTCCTCTTTCCGTATGTACCGATACAGTACTATGTTTTCACTTTGTCAAAAGGACAGTCGTATTAGCTTGTAAGAATAAAAGTTGATGAGCTTCTTGGAAAGACAACTTTCAGAATGATAGTCTTGTGTTTCGAGCTCATCATAATAAAAGTTGTATGTTTCGAACGTGTAAGTGTCAGTGTCTCCATCATATATTTTGTGATTTCCAAATGACAGTCGTATGTTTAAAATGAAAATCGTTTGTTTTTTTTACAAACACTTTAGCCTTGCCGCCATCAGCCAAACGTGCGTTCTGAGTTCCCCCCCCCCCACCATCCCAACCGCTTGAGACTGCACCTGGAAAGGCATTTTCCTGGTCAGCCGAATACCCTGTATGTACCACATTGATATTCGATTTGGATCCACCCTTGTGGTACAAGTAGACGAGGGCCCTTCAAAATTCCAGGGGGCAACATCCTTACAGATTCTAGATGACAAAAACTTTGCCAAAATCTTTAAAACAACCCTGATTCGACCGAAATCATTTATTTTTTGATCCGGCCGTTTGTTGGACATAATAGGTATTCTGGAGCCTTTCGGCACACCATAACTCATTAGCAAGCAAATTTTTATTTCAGTAGGTTTCAATTTCTGGGCTGAGTAAGGGTCGGGTACTCAATTTGGTGAGTTTGTTACCTATTAAAGAGTCTGGAGGGGTATTGGCTCGAAAACGAAGGACCGGTCCCATGTTATTAAATTCTTCTTCTTCTTAAGAGTTGAGAAACAAGAGCCCTGCTCTGGCGTGATCAATCTACTTCCGACTTCACAAATTTGGACTTTCTGAGCCTTGTTTCAGCGACGTTATACTACTTGACGAACAGGCTCCAGTTATAGTAAGACGTGAATCATGCACTGTCAGAAGTGTCATAACAGACAACAGAAGGATGCGCGGTTTCAACAGACAATTCGTAACACACAACACTTCAGTTTCTTGTTAGTTGTGGTTGAAAATGTTATGCATAACAAGTATTGTCATCAGGAAAAGCCGAAAAATCGCCAAAAAGTATCTGGCGAATTTTCCGTCGTTATGACGATAAACAAAAGTCAATAGGTGCTTTTTTTGATGTTTTGTTGCTCTTCCTGGCAATGCTTATCATAAATAACATTTCATGTATAACCTTTTCCAACAGAACAGATAACATCCGAAGTGTTTCTGTTTCGCACTGTCTGTTGAAACCGCTCATTCCTGTGTTGTCTGTTATGAAATTTCTGACAGTGTGCTTCCAATGACCACGGCTCTGACAATTATTTTCCTCTCGGCTTAAAATGAATAAAAGCGAATACCATATGTTGAACGAAGCGAATTGGCCACAACGGACCCCTACGCCACTGCAGTCCTTATTCGTATTTTTTTCACTTGAGTTGATCACCATTTCTACTGATTCAAATGGTCTCTGTTAAAGCGGAGCTGTGTAAATATACAAGTTGCTGACAAAGCTAGCAATAATATTTACCTTTTCAAGTCAACTTCATTATGTTATTTTCCTTCCATCAACGGGGCTTTCTGTCTCACTTCAGCTTACCTCAAATGGAAAATGTAAATGACTCGAAGACTGCCAAATTCCAGCTTGTTCTCTCATCTTTGGAAATTTGTTCTGTTTTACGCATTCATGAATTTTCACATTTGCATAAATATACCTGTCCTAAGAGACTAGAGAACTCGATTATCCTTGTCGAAACGTGGGAAAATTGGAAGAGGAAGAACCTAAATGCCCTGAATCTTAAAGATATTTCGGTTTTAGCAGCAAAATGGCAGACGGATGGGAGGCTTAAATTATAAGGTTGACCGCGTGGCTGGCGAAGTTAAAGCTCCTGTGTTGCGGGCATTACCTTCAAGGTTATACGAACCTATAAAAATAGAGGAGAATTGATGAACTATAAAAATATGAAAACATAGAGGAGAAGCGATGAACGTCGTCGTAACTGAAAACGCACACCTTGGAGATATTTTTTTTTGCACTCCGCTATTATTTAATTTCGGCGGGTTACATACTAATAAAAAAAAAACACACCGAAAATGTTTATTTATGATGATTTTTTTAGATATAAGCTGGGTTCTGGAATAGCTGGCCAGTAATTCCTTATGTTTCTTTATTCGTTTTTTGCACCGTCCCAAGTATCTCAACACACAGTTCAAAGTTTACCAACACCCTTTGGACTGCCCGGTAACTGGATAATAATAAGCGCAGAATTATATGTGCAGATGGAGTCCAATCTGAACCAATGAACCGTCCCAAGTTCTTCAGAACCTTGCTCCTTCGTTCAAGGCATCCCACCTGAGAAAGCAGCATGTTCAAAAGTGAAAAGGAGGCATTGCAATTACTGTTTATGCCAGAAAAATTAACTGATAGCTGATTCTTAAAGTTTGTTATTTTACTTTTCCATTTGACTGTTTTATAAGCAAGAAACAAAATCAAGGTAGAGAAGAATTGAGAGAATGATACAAAGAACCATCCTCTTTCTGTAAGTCTGTTCTGTGACTAACCTGCTTATCGTTCACAGATATCCCTGTATGCAGTGTCACCCAGCCGATAGTTCGTATGTTTACCATCGGTGATGACGCGGAATTAATATGTCCAGTGGATGGTGATCCGAAACCAACTTCTTTTCGGTGAGTCATGCTTTCTTACCCCGTAGCAATTTTTTCACACTTTTCAACTAGCTTTGAGAACAGCTCGATGCTACGTCTCTTTCACCGTCGATGACACTAAATTATTAGTTTCCCTAATCTTTCCTAATTAATTTCATCTACACTTATTGTCGTGTTTGCTAGAATCTCGATCTCCTGACGCAATAACGGCATTCATTCACATGTTCTCGGGTTCGGTCGTCGATACTGCAACAGTTTTCTTCGAATCCGAAACGGAAGTAAGGGATATCACAGATATTGTAAACTCCTGCGTCGTCTGTTTGTGACCTCAGTAACTCCAGAATGCTATGGATTGCTTTGCTGTCATCGTTTTTACGTTCAAGGAAGGGTTTGCAGATTAGGGGACGGAAACGTACTGCCCAACGATTCTAACTGGAAGGTAAATAAAAATGTACACAAATGTAACTTCCTACTTAAAAGAATTGGAATTATTTTTATTAAATTCATTAAATAGCAAAATTCTCTATCCAGTCCAAGATAAATGTTTAGTTTTGTTTTTAATTAATGAGTGTACTGTATGCCCAAAAGATTACCCGGCAGACCTCCGAGGCTAGGCCGTTGTCGTTGTCTCTATTCTAAATCTCCTTTTTTCTGTCTTAAATCCATAGGTGATCCATTAGAGCCTCAGCGTTTTCCTGTTGGTTTATAGGGTGTTGGTGTCCTAGCTTTCATTCAGGAAAGCCTTTTCCTCAAGCTTCCCATTTCGCGGATTTACGCTTAATAGACTTTCGATGTAGCTATCGAAGAAACAGATTCCTTTGAAGAAATGCAGGCCGTCGATTGGACTAGCACTAAGCCATTCCACATGGGGATGCGATTTCGTTAGACGATCGATGGAATCACTGTTCCTATGGCCCACTTCATTTGACTATTAAACTGGTTTGCGAACTATGTTCACAAGCCCATCTGTAGCTCAGGGGTAGTGAAGAGGACTTGTCAGTCAAAGTTCGTGGGTTCAAATCCTGCCTAAGGAGCGATTCTTTCCTCCAGTTCATTTCCTATAACAACTCATTAGTTTCCTGAAAATTGTATGATTCGAAAACGTTCTGTAATGGGAGTTGGTGGTTTCCGGATTTTTGTGTACATTTGTAAAGGGATAGTATTATGTAAAGGTATGTAAAGGGATAGGGATTAAGAGAAAAAATAGATTCTTCTCTCGCTATAAAACACATCAAACTATTATATAGAACTCTGCACAACCGACGAACACACTAAATGGAGTCACGTACGAGTTAATACTGAATGACGTTTTGGCAAGGTGTCCCTTCAAGGAAAGTTAACTTGGCTGTGAAACGGTTTGGATGTAGAAGAAAAGCGTGACAGTCACATCTTCTTCGACTACGTTGGATCTGACTTCGGTGACGGTGTGGGGGGGAATGGATTTCTACGCACCAGTTCATATGAGAGTTTTCCTTCACTCTTAGATCTCACTACTATTACGCGCTACCATGACTAACGTCGCTACCAAGTGTTGTCTCTGATTCAGATTCAGATTCAGATATTTTTTACTTCACCAAAAAAAGACAACTTCATTATAGAAAAAAACTCAACAACCACATAAAAGACAAAAGTCCTGTGAGTGGCTGTATCTTCTAACCACCTCTTAACCTAAAATTATTCAATAAATACTAACAGAAAAACTAATCTAATATATTTTCAAAAAAAAAAGAAAAAAGACGTAAGAGAGAAGAAAGAAAGAGAAAAAAAAGGAAAGAACAGGAAAGAAAATGTTTCCCTCGTCACAACCTGACCACCACCCCCCATCTCACATCCCGTCGTATATATATTCGTATATATATGTCGTTTGGGAGAGACAGGTAAGACGCTACCTTTGACTAAACCAATCACAAAAACGCGAAGGGTGTGGCTCAACTACGAAAAAAAGAGATTTTAACAATAACGTCAGAAAAAAAGAAGAACATTAAAGTTTAACTGAAAAGCCAACTTATTGTTGTGTCATTTAGTTGAATACACTGAATTATTTGGATTCTGCAGAGAGATTTTTTTGTTTTCCACTATCTGCTCTAGTTATGACGTTCAGAATATCTGCGGCCGTCCCCACAGCGAAAAATTCTGCTATGACGCGGGAAATTTTTATCTAAACACAAACGCGGCTTTTCAGTGGGCAGTGGCGATATTGGTGAAGATTGCTTAGTGCCTGAACAAAAAAAAAGTCATGAATCTTTCTTGTAAGGCATACAACAAAAATAAAAGCGCATAGAGGTACCACAAATCACACGGAAATTCCACTATTTGAAAATCGATTGTTCCTGAATAGCGGAACAACCAAGTAACGAGTTTTCAGCGGGTCTTCAAGCCAATTTAAGTGAATAAGTGATGGGTAACTAGATTGTCCTACCCCAGTCCTTTTCGGTTAAACTTTAAGTTCGTGTGTGAATTAAAGTAAACAAAAATACGGCTGCACAGAAAATGCCTGAAACATCGTTTAATTTTTTAGCGAGATGTCATTGACTGACTGGTTGTCTTAATGCTCACAAAGGACCGATTCAGTTTGTCATACTTGTGCTGGCGTTGGATTCTTCAAAAAAGAAAGGGAGTAATTGTCAAACAGTCGTTAGTCATTCTTATCTACTAGTCTCCCCCCCCCTTGCACACTCCAGGACCTGGATTTAATTTTAATTTAACTTTTTGGATTTTAATTGTAATTTTTCAAGTGAAAAAAGACCATTAATTTCAATTCTTATTTTCTTTTGAACAGATATACCACTCCATACCATACCTGGCTATAAAATTTTTGTTAAAAATTATTCAGTCAGTGAAGTTGCGGGGTTTTTTTCCACCCGAGACTGCGAAGTCAAAAAGGCACGAAAACAAGTTTGTGCCACTTAAGGCATCAGCGTTTTCGCGCACAGACGATCGTTTAGAAAATATTTTGTGTCCCACATGAGCCTATGAGGCAAGTGTAGAGAGCAACAAATCGCAGCGTACACGCTATTTAATTTAGACTGTGCATTTATCTGTAAAGGTAAAGCTCTGTCATTAAAAGGCTGTGCGTTTATCTACAAAGATAGTGTACGGCAATAAGCATAATCATTATTAGTAGCTATGATACAAAATAACATATTAATTTAAGGAAGCACACAGCAAATCTCTTAGTTAGTTCGGCCGAAATCTGCTTCATCATACGGCTTAATCATCTTTGAAACTAATCTAGGATATCTCGGCTTCTTAATGGCATCTAATGTCTAATCAGAACTGAAATCTGGTGAAAATTCCATTATGTATGTGACAGTTCCTTTTAGCTATTCCAGAGCTCAGATTAAGATCTTCTACTCTGGGATACCTCAGAGCTCGGATCCGGGAAAAAGCTTGTTGGCAGAAGAAGGAGGATGACGGATTGGAGAAACTTCAGTCAAAGAAAAGGGAAAGACAGGAAATCCGCATAAAAGCTTTTAGTGGACAATCGAGCTGCTGGGGCGACCCTATGCCTGCTGTTTTGATTTGCCTGAAATGCAAGTGCTAGATGAAACGTAATCGTTGCAACATGAGTGTAAACAAACGAGGTCGTAATTACTCGTCGTCTTTCTTGACAAATTTCGTTGTCCGGAGCCTCAAGCTCACAGAGGAACAATGCCATTCTTTCATAAGCCCTGTCAGAAATCACAAGCTATTATAACACCTTTTTCCGATACGAAAAAAAAAATTTGTTCGCCATCTGCTATCTTTTTAATGCACATTCCAGAATAAATCCATAAATAAATCGTTTTGTTTGTAGTACAGTCAATCTAGCGTCAAATATGACTTGACCGCAAACAAATTGCAACAGAAATGATTTTTACACCATCTTGTAGAGAAAAAAAACTGTACAACATATCAAAAGTTGAGAAACCTACCGGGGTGCAAAATTTGTGTTTTTAGCGTTTTAAATGTTATTTTTTGTTTTTCAGCTGAAATTTTCTGTTTTGTTAAGGCTTAGTGTTTACTTCATGATAAACATGTTTCTGGTGTAGTTTTATGTGCTGAACTCGATTATCACATCAGATTTAAGATACAGTCAACCGAAAATGTTTCACATTCGTCACCATCCAATAAATTCGTGATTCTATTATAGCACAGTCGTTTTACCGCAGACAAATCGCAACAGAGGTGATTAAACCGTCGTGTAGAGAAAATGAAACTGTTCGACTTGTCTAAAGCTAGAAACCTATCTCAAGTAAAAGCTCGTGTTTTATAGCGTTTTCTCTTTTTCCTTTTCTTTTCCAGCTGGTATTTTCGATTTTGTAACAGCTTACGTTTGCTTCATAGGATACATGTTTTGAAGGTAATTTTTTGCGGTGAATCTGAATATCGCCTCAGATTTAAGATATGTTCAACTTTAAAATTGATTCGTATTCATAACCATACGAGAAGTTTCCTTGGAAGTCTTATTATTTATCGTTTGGAAAATACCATGTCAAGTAGAATTCTTCCAATTGTCCTGTTCGTCACCTCTCAGTTTTTAATAAAACTTGATTCACAGGTAACAAAAATCACATTGGTAAAAGGACGAGCAGGTTTAAGCCTACCCCGTCCAGTCCAGTGCAAGGATATGCACATTTTCTTCCCCCACTTTACTTATACATCATCTAGAGTGCTATCAGAGGGTTTTCGAGATTCCTGAACCACCTTCCGGCAAGCGAAGCGCATCTCGAAAACACTGGGAAAGCGAACCCTGGAATCACTGTCCAGTTTCCCGCTGGACCGATTGCAAAAACGAATGGAAAGCTGAAATCGCCAGCAAATCGTTGAATTTTGGATTCAACAGTTTCAAAATTCCCGCTGGAGCATTCAATTTCCCGTAGGGCTTTCACTAACTTTCTGGGATCACTATCCGAGAAAGCTGCTTCGGTTTCCAAGCAGCGCGAAAACCTTTGGAAAGTGATTCCAGCTTTTCTTTCCAGCTCGCGAAAACCCTCCTTATATTTGGTCGAGAGTTGCAACGCTCCAGACAAATATTTTCGATGGAGCGGCTCAAGCCTAGAATCCTAACCTTAGAATCCCTAGACGACAGGCAGGTTAGCAAAACAATCCGTCGTCTCGGACCATTCGAAATTAAACCATCACGATGATGAGACGATGAACACAACGAAAAATCGGCCTACAACAAGAAGCCAAGGAACGTACACCAAGAAGCCGACATACTACGGATCAAAGACGGAGAAGCAAGAGCTGACTGGGAGGTACCGAGGTAGACGGTGCAACATGGGGGAAGATGTTTCAGCTCCAAAAATTCCCAGCGGAGAGACCACACAGTACCAGCAAGTACCGTCCAGACTCACCAACGGATGGAAACCGATGGCGCTAGAGCCCTGCAGAAAGCAACGTCGGACACCGAGGCCCAAACCAACATCGCCAACCAGTCACCATGAAGCCCCAAATGGCTAATCTCCGTAACGACTAAATTCCAGGACAACCCACGAGCTGTCCCTAAGAAGGATCTTGAGCCCCTTAAGACTGTACGATATGAAAATAATATTTGAACTTAGCCAACATGAAAAAGCTAATAATCAGGAACACCACATATATTCCTGTCATAGGACCAAGACACCCAGGACTCAACTCGTTAGAGCTTGAAACAACTAGAGGCCCTTAATTGCAGGATCGAAAGGGAAGCTGAGACTAAGATGGACGCAGCTTTCATACTACTTCTACAAAATAATTTTTTTTCACAAATCTGGAAGAGCACGAAAATGCTGGACCATGGATTATGGGTATATATGTGCGACTGATCCCGCCAGTGGAAACAGCCATCTTAAAGTTCCCTAATAAAGTAGTCTCAAAAGACGTCCGTAGGTTTCTGAACCTACTTGCTACAGGCAACCGTAGGCTGAAAGTAGTAGCTAGAAGAGATGCCACAGGGTAACATGGCCCGACGAGAACATCAGCAAACACTGAACGAGGACGGATTTAACTATTTTGATAATTAAATATATGTAGCCTATAATATATATATACCTATTACAGGTTTAATTGTATGATATAACGATTAATAATTGCTGCTACCGGTAAACATTGGTATTATATTGATTTATATCCTTGGATAACTACGATACCTGTTCAGGCTAAGCTTGACTCACCCCACACATAAGGTTGACTAGCCAATAAAACAAAGCAAAACTGGCCTACATGAAAACAGATGGATTAACTATACTTATATCGCAATTAAAATTGACCCCAAGCTATAGCCTACCACAGTATCTGCCTTTTCATGGTCCTATCTAAAAATAGTGCGAGGGACAAATAATGACTTTAAAAGTAATGACGTCAAATAAATATATAATAATTAAATGATTTGTAATTATTAATAATAAATACAGCACATTTATAAATTAGCCATTCAACACATTCATTTGGGTCTGTATTCGGTCCTTAGTGCGAACAACGGGATAATGTAATAGAAATATGTATTTCTTGAATAGTGATGAATGTGAAACACTTCCGGTTGATCGTATCTTTAATCCGATGTGATATTCGAGTTCAGCACATAAAACTACATCAGAAAACATTTTTCCGATAAAGAAAACACAAAGCTAGAAGAAAATCGAAAATATCAGCTGAAAAATAATAAATAAAATATAAAACGCTAAAAAACACGAATTTTGCACCCCGCTAGGTTTCTCAACTTTTGATATGTTGTACAGTTTTTTTTTTCTCTACAAGATGGTGCAAAAATCATTTCTGTTGCAATTTGTTTGCGGTCAAACCTTATATTGACTGTACTATTGTTTGTTGTCTTAATTTGAATAAAATAACCCCTTTATTGTATATATATTTTTTTTAACCGATTTTACAATGGAACAGACCGAATGCGGTAAAAATAGATGCGGACTAAACAAAGCTCCGGTTATTACCGAATATGGTAACTAATGTGAACTTAAATAATATTTCGTTTAAACCTGAAAGTGCGCTGCTCATGCAAGCAGCTGTTTGATTGCTTTTATGTTTGTGATCCAGAGCTTAAAGCTCACATGGTACTTACGAAGGTGGGGGTTACGAAGGCTTATGGCTAAGGTTCGCGATGTACTTCCTGGCCGGATCCGATCCAGATTTATGAATGGCTGGTCTAAAGCATATGGCATGTTCCTTCCACCAAGCCTTGTCCCGATCCGTCAACCTGTTTGGCTGTTAGGTGTCTCTCAAGATTTCTGGTACACTTCCAAAGTCCGCAACAGTGCCGACACCCGGTCCGGATCTGCTATTGGTACATTTAGGACCCTTGAGGATAGGAGACATCAGCAGATAATAAACTTCAGAAATAATGTTTTACAGTTCTGATGGTTATAGAACTGTTTTACCAGATTTTGGTGGATGAACTAAAAACGGGAATGGAACGAAACGACGCGGTGCAGGAGAAACGCGTACTAAAACCGGAAACGCGTACTAAAATCGGGAACACTGCACCAGGAGGAACACTTCCAAAAAGGGGGAATGATTCACCGTGCTTCCTTCGTTTATTAGCTTGTTCGGACACTAGTTCCAGATCATTGTCAAATAGGTCGGCTGAAAGCAAGAAACAAACAGCTAGAACAGTAAACTAAGTATTAATAACAGGGTTCCCGAGTTTGTTCTTTGTGCAGCAGGGAGCTGCAAGTATTAAAAAACAGGGGCCTTTCATTCCCGTTTTTAGTACTTACACATCTTGCTTCCCTTAAAAAGCAGAAGCCCTACCCTACCCGTAGCCTTGGGGCGACTAAAGGAACACGACACTAGAACAGGGTTTTGATCTGGAATGATCTGGAACTCTTGTCGAACAAGCTACTAAAAGAAGGAAGGACGGTGCATCATCCCTTTCAGTAGTTTTCCTCCGGATGTAGTGTTCACGATTTTAGTGCGTCATTCCCGTTTTTAGTAACGGTTCCTCCTGCAGCGTGCCATTCCTTTCCATTCCCATTTTTAGTCGATCTCATATTTGAGACTTCGAACCTGAACAAACCATACGCTAGACACAGTCGACTTTCCATTTATAAGCCACAACATATTCGACCCCCTACAGACTCGTCTTCGTATGTGCCTTACTTTAATTTTCATTTCATTTGTACATAAATTTACCCAGTGTCAGTGTTTTGTTTCTATGTTGACGATCTGAGGTTAATAATTTGACAAATGGCTATTATTAGTTGGGATAAAGAGTTAATATTCTGTGTATGTATTTATAACTGATTGTCCAAAAAATGAAAAGATGAAGCAAATTGAAAAAAGAAAAGAACATATGTCTTAACAATATAGACTGACTTTTAACAAAATTTTTACATAAAGTGATACAATTTTGCAATCCGTTGCGAGTTTTCTTACCGCAGATTGTATTTTTAATAAAAATTCTGCGAATCTGAAAAAATCACGCTTCATTCTAAGACCATAAAATTCACTAAATGTATGATGTGCTAACACTAAATATAGAATATGTAGTAGGCTATATTGTTACTGTCTTTGCTTACTCCCAAGTCTTAATACTTCCCATTTTAGATGGATGATGAATTCTACCTCCGACTTCATCGATTTATCCGGGTCAGGCGATGAAATCTTCCGGTGGAAGGTCAATAGCGAGCACGACCTTGGTGATGTCCTTTGTTGGTCTTACAACGAACTTGGACAGCAGAGCGAACCTTGCCTCTTCCATTTGCTTCTGGCAGGTAAGTGCTACAGTTATTGTATGTACGCATATATTTATCACCCATCCACAAAAGTTACAAAGGCTTATGAGTAGACGAAGTAGGGAGGAAAAGGAAGAAAAAATAACGTAAAATTACGCATACCAACTAACAACAAAAATAATGCCAACTCCAGAGATGGCGAGAGGGCTTACCGGCAGTCATCCGCTTAAAACGTTCGGCCACTTCAACTACTGTCTGGGCAGCAAATGTGTTTATCTCTGCCCGTGAATGAATGAATGGATGATTTATTACGCACTGCACGAGGGCTTAAGTGCAATGAAAGAGTAAAAGAATATCACAAGCGAGCACTAAGCTAATTGGTAAATGGCTAATTTGAGGACACATTTTCCAATGTCAGTTAAAAAAAAAACAAATTTGGATTTCATGCCGTAGTTTTGTATTTAATATATGTGGTTTATTCTTTGACTTTTTATAAATTGAATTTGCCGTGTGTAGGCTATTATTTAGTTTAATTTGAGTGATCTAACCTTTTTCATTACTTAGATTGTTTTAGGTAGTATTTTTTTATTATTCAAATTGTTTCGACAAAATTATGCTATTTACATCTTGAAATATAGCAATAAACAACATCTAAAAAAAATCAGAAATAAGAGAGATATACACTAAAAGCATCGATGCATCGATGTCCCACGGCATTGTACTAGAGGGGGCGAATTCCCTCATTTTATTTGCACCGGCAGGACGTTTGGAACACGGGCTTCTTCTCACATTTCGCTCGCCTTGTAAAATTGGTAGACTATTCCATTTATAAATTTAAAAATAATTGTTGTAGCTCAGTTCCAAATCCCGACTTTGTCGTAAATGGTTATTTCAGTTATTTATTTGTTAATGCCTTTGGCGCTTTAATCTTTCATAAGTGTTCTTTCATTCGTGGCATTATAAGTATAGAATATGAATTATATAAATGGTTATAAATTTATAATTATGTAAATAAACATTACTAGCCAAAATGCTTTTTTGGGGGGGAGGGGGAAATTGTTACCTGGTTGGATCATTTTTGCTGACTATTTTTCAGGCAAACCGGATTTTTTATATAGAAAAACTGTTTGTAAAAAAATTGCGGGGCTCTGCGCCGATTGATTTTTTAGCGATCGTTTGATAACTTTGGGAGAGGGTGTCTCCCCTCCCCCTCCCAAAACGACGCCTATGGCCCAGAGACGCATGTACAGTAGCTTCTGAAAGTTGAAACTGCCGTAATGCATACTCAAGTTTTAGACAGACCAGATTACCCCAGTGTTTGCTCAGGGTTGGTACTTTTCTAATACGTGGGATCTAGCTTTGATGTGTTGTATAGTAAGAGAATGTGCTTTTGCAAATTAGAATTTACTTATCAGCTCTGCAGTGCGCGAAGTTCGGTCTCTGTGAACTAGTCCATTATCCCGTGAGGATTTTCTCCTTTTCATAGAGTAATAGGCTACATTCGATCCGTGCCGTGTCACCCACTGCTCTTGATATGCGGAATAAGCAAGTTGATGAGTAGCCTATAATGTTTCAGAACATTCAGTGAAGCGTATTTTCAAGCCGCAACTAATCATTAAAAGAAGTGTTAGCAACCGGACACCTGTGACTTCATAATTATCTGATACCTGTGACTTCATATCCATTCTTTTTTTCCGTCCGTCTGTCTGTGCGCAATTTCCTCACAATTTGCCTATAATTTTGGTTACAATGTACCTGACAAAACGACAATTAAACAGATATTGAAAGTTCGTTTCGTCATAAAATTTCCATCTTTCTGTATTTTATCGTTTCGTCTGCTTTTGTTTTTTTGGGTACAGTTCAGTTCGCAAGATCGGCGTCGTGGCCCTTTCTTTACGGTGGGAGAGGGGTTTTCTAATCAATAAGATACGAGCTGAATCTGTCTAATGACATTTGTTTTTACCGAATGGTTATAGCCCACAACAGAGTGAAAGCGTAAAACAAAACAACAAGAATCGGTTAATTCTTCCCCAATCTAAACTAATCTGTCAGTATCCTACCGAATTAACCGCTTTCTGGAGGTATTTCGAAATTTGGGTTCATGGACTTTTAGGATAGCCTATGTAGAAGCATAAGCCCCCCCCCCCCCCCCTAGTAAGTGTATCCCTCTTATATCCAATTATTATGTTTTCCCTGATCAGTCGTGTATCCGGAGAAAACCGTAAAACTTGGTGGAAATGAAGTTTCCTTGATGAAATCTACTTGATAGATCGATAAAACTTCTTGTTGATTCTATAGCTGCATTTCCATCTCTCTTCGGTCTGTATTTCTAGCGGAATTCGACAAGAACTAAAAAATTCCTAAAAAATATCGAGGAATGCTCTGATTAAAATGGTGAGAATTTGTGTTGCATGTTTACCTGTTGTTGTGACATGATTGTGTATCGTTATTCTTTCGCTACAATGCTTGTTGTGGGCTTTTGTTGCTGTGTTGCAGGTCGTTGGCGGGATTGACTAAAGGTAGGAAAGGAAGGAACACGAGAAAAGCAGGAAGGCATACTAAAACCAGGAAGGGCATACTAAAACGAGGAAGGGCATGCTAAAACGAGGAAGGATTTCACCAGAATTCATGGCTGCGAAAAACTGGAAAGCCGCACCGTCCCCTTCCTCTGTTTAGTATTCATTGAGGGGACGGCAACTTCCCAAATTCAAAGTTCACCATCCGTTCCTCGTTTTAGTATCCTTATATGGGTAGGCATTCAAGTCCAGTGAGGAGTCAGCAACTATCAAAATCGTAATTAACCTTTTCATTCCCCGTTTTAGTAGCTTGAATTCTAAATTGTTTTAGGGGTCGGCAACTATCACAGTTTAAGGTTTACCATTTCTTTTCTCGTTTTAGTAGCTTGTCATGGGTAGTAGTAAAACGAGGAAGAAAGTTGTGAATTCTAAATTCTTTGAGGGGTCGGCAACTATCAGAATTTAAAGTTTACCATTTCTTTTGTCGTTTTAGTACTTTAAGGTACTACCAGTGACAAGCTACTAAAACGAAGAAGGGAACGGTGAAACTGAGAATTTTGATAGTTGCCGATGCCGCAAATAAGAATACATGAGTAGCTTCAAGGTTCACCATCCCTTCCTCGTTTTAGTATCCTGACATGGGTAGGCATTAATTCCAACTATCAAAATTGTATATATATTATATATTATATGAATATATGAGCCTAATTCAGCTTGGGCTCAAGGAATATTTATCAAAATTATAGTTAACCTTTTCATTCCTCGTTTTAGTGTGCGGTGCGGCTGTCCAGTTTCTCGCAGCCATGAATTCTGGTGACATCCTTCCTCGTTTTGGTATGCCCTTCCTTATTTTAGTATCCCTTCCTGCTTTTCTCGTGTAAATGGGTATTGGGTTACCCCCATAAGTAAATGGGAAGCAAATGGGTGGACTTAAAATATCTTAGTTGCCGACCCCTCGCTGAACTCGGAGGATTTTAGTCGCCTACCGTCAGAACGAGAAATGAAAGGTTATTTACAATTTTGATAGTTGTCGACCCCTCTCGGAGCTTAATGCCTACCCATGTCAGGATACTAAATTGAGTAAGGGATGGTGAACTTTGAATTTGAAAAGCTGCGGACCCTTCAAAGAATATTAAACAGAGGAATGGAACGGTGCAGCTTTCCAGTTTTTCGCAGCCTTGAATTCTGGTGACATCCTTTCTCGTTTTAGTATGCCCTTCCTGGTTTTAGTATGCCTTCCTGCTTTTCTCGTGTTCCCTTCTCTTCCTGCTTTTAGTCGATCCCGGTCGTTGGCTTCAGTAAAATGAGTCAGCCAAACATATCATATAAATACAAGAGAAGGTTCATTGACTATCGTGAAACTGAGTCTCAGTTTCATTTTCTCTCAAAAGTACACGTGATAGATAGTACACGTGTACACGTGAAGTATGCCAAGTTTTGCCCTCGTATTTGTAATGTTATCCATGATGTAGTTGTTCGTTTGCGTGAATGGCCGGGGCGGAGGCCATATCTGTTATCGTCTTTGTCAGCAGTTAGTTTTTCAATCCTTAAAGTACCCCTCTTGCTTATTCTGCCTTTTACAGTATCACATGGTTCCCTTCTAGAATTATAAGCTTCCGAGGTACCCGTCTTTCGTTATTGTTTCGTTTTGTACCGACCTATTTTTAGCACTTTTTCGGCCTAGCCCAGTTTTGCCAGTCACGCAACGCAAACTTCATCTTAAGCTTCCACCGACAGATCTTTCACACACAAGGACAAGAGAAGCTTCAAGGTGTTGTTTTTCATTGAGTGTTCAGCCCTACTTACCGTAATCACTACGCATGACGTAACGAATTTGGGCTATTTTGCGTCAAAGCTGGAACGCTTTTTAAAATTTTCGGTAAAGCACCACTCCATGGGGAAATCCAGCCAATCACGTTACAGATATCCGTAGTTACCACGCTTACTACGCTCCCGAGCATGGTAAGCAAATAGTTTCGATTAGTTACTATTTCGACTATTTCGAGAAGGTTGGAACGGTCAGCGTAGTAACTTTTCGTGAGGCTGGAACGGAAATAGTAACTTATGGTTACTATTGGTAGAGGGATGGAATACGGTAGGCCATCAGTCTATCTTCTGCTTCGGACTTCTTTTCTTTTGCTCGTTTTTCCAACTTTAACTACAGCGCGTTCAGTTTTCAAATACTTTGCGTCCAGCCGCCGCCTGGAGAGCGGCAAGACTATATATTAAAACAATTGATGAAACGGATACGTTAGCTACTATGCTTTGGTAGTGATCTTTCGGTCCTTCTTGGCAAGGGTCCTCATCAGGCTGTCGAACGTCGGGGAAAACGTTTGGGAAGAAACTGAACCTGCAATGCAGAAGACTGGACAAAATCGACAAGCGCTAACCAGAAAATCGCTTGTTTCTCGTGGCAAGTAATGGTATTTTTCGAAAACGATTTTCTGAGCCATTTCGTCGTGAAAAGATCTCTTGTAGTAAGAACTGTGCTTTCAAAGACAGTCAAAGGCAAAGTAAGCGCAACTAACACTGGACTAAATGTCAGTGCTGGTAAACTTAACGAGTAATTGAGGGCAAAAATGTTTCCAGTAACAGTAGGTGTGGCAAAAGGGGAGCCAGCATAGGTACTCCCTTGGCAGGATGTCTTTGTGGACTCGCTACCCTCTGATTGGAAAGCCGGATAGGGATACTTTCGTAGAATCATTAATGTAGGTTTTCGATGCGCTGGTCTAGCTACAAAGTCTGGAAGAAAGCTGATCGGGCGAAAAGATGATGTAAGAGGTTTTCTTTTATTTTACTTTCACAACATCTCGAGCGTGTTCCACCCGTCTAACGATAGTAACTATTAGTTACTATTTCTGTTCCAACCTCACGAAAAGTTACTACGCTGACCGTTCCGATCTTCTCGAAATAGTAACTAAAATAACTATTTGCTTACCATGCTCGGGAGCGTAGTAAGCGTGGTAACTACACTCTTAAAAGTTTTACGACATTTCCCTTGAAAACGTCGCTATCACAACACTTTCAAGAAAAAATGTCGCTATGCAGACACTTTTTACGGAAAAGAGCGAAATTTTCAACAGATTATCTTGAAAGTGTTGTGATACCGACGTTTTCTAGGGAAATGTCGTAAAACTTTTTACGGTGTACGGGTCTCTGTAACGTGATTGGATGGATCATCCCGTGGAGTGATATTGAAAGGAACAGAAAACTTGACTCAAACTTGACTAGGGAGCTAGCTAACATATCAAGAATGTACCCTGAGTCGATATTGAGAGTAAGAAAAATTCTCGTTACGACCATTGCAGTTTCCGGGCAGTTTCCGAGAATTCGACTTTTGAGCAAAAGGTTTGCAAAAGCAAAAGGTTTGTGTGCCGCGACTATAGGAATCGAGCCCCGGCCGTCTAGTCGGGGAGGTCGTTACTCTGTAGTCTACATGTAAAAAGGCGAACTTTTACAGTACATGAGTGCATAATTACAGTGCATAAGGGGCAAGGGCCTGCCAGCTAGCTTTGGGAACACTAAGGAGGGGGTTCGAGACAGTTCGAGATGACAAAGAAGGGGGGGGGGCTGTCGACAATAAGACCCTGTATATTTATCCAAGCCCCCCGGGCGATTCGATGGCCGAAAGTTGCGTAGTCAAGTTTACTGTTCCTTTAACCGATAATTAAAAATGCGTCCCAGCCTTGACGCCAAGAAGACAGTATTCGTGACGTCATGCGTAGTAACTACGATAAGTAGGGTGGAACACGCTCATCGCCTTGCTTGGAAGATTGAAATAGTTGCGTTTTTGCAGATACCATGGTATCTGATATGCGGTCTAAAGTCGTTTTTGCAGCTATCGTGTTATCTGATACCAAGGTCAAAAGGCGTTTTTGCAGTTGTCGTGGTATCTGGCCAGTTACCGTGGTAACAGATATTCACATATCACGGTCCTACCGTGGTATCTGGTCGTGGTATCTGAAAAGTCGACTCACTTTCATCAAATTTTGTCAAATTCGTGAAAAAGAAGTTAAGTACTTAGTGATGTAACTGGATATCAGTTTTTCTTTTGGGACGACTTCAAAAAGTTCAATTTCGTTAAAAGTCGTTTTTGCAGTGGACCGTATTGTCCGTATATCAGATACTACGATAACTGCAAGAACGACTAATTGCAGATCCAGTTACCGTGGTAACAGATAACATGGTATCCGCAAAACGCAACTAATGCTCGTAACGTACTTCCGAGGGCATGTACAAGAGATATGAATGAGTAGAATTTGGAAGTGCTTGCACTGTCTACATTACTCCCATCCAAGTTGCTTATACAAACCAGTACTCGGTACGACCCTGAGACCATCTAGTACGTGCCTCGTTAACACCCGACTGGGTAAGCTTAAATAGGTTTGGCAAGCAAATCAGAAGAAAATAAACAACTTTAACTGCACTGTCATAAGTTTCATAACAGATAGCGCATGACACTTTCAAGAATAACACCTTTTCACTTAGAAATAAAGTGTTATGACCAACTAAGTTTACACTATGTCGTGCCTAGATCTTCAACAACACCTTCAATTGGTAAAAATACTAACGGGAACGAAAGAAACATAACAGATAACATCCCAAAGTGTTATCTGTTGAAACCGGGCATCCTTCTGTTGTCGTTATGTAACTTCTGACAGTGTAGTATTTTTACCAATTGAAGGTGTTGTTGGAGATCTAGGCACGAAATAGTGTAAACTTAATTGGTCATAACACTTTATTTCTAAGTGAAAAGGTATTATTCTTGAAAGTGTTATGCGCAATCTGTTATGAAACTTCTGACAGTGTGGTATATGGATAAAAAGCCAAAACCCACAGATAAATCTTCGGAAGCATATGCTTCTTTCAGTAACATACATCTAGGTTTGTATGTAATTTTTAAGTAATACCGAACAAACAGTCACGTTTTCAGTAAGAAATTGCGTGTCCAGTGGTTTACGGTAATGTGTGCAGAATGTCCTACTTAATAATGTATGAGTGGGTGGGATTGACTGACGTCATAAAAGGTTGATGAAGTTTCTTGTTTAGGAGTTGTCCTTAGATTCTGCAGGAAAAAAATACTTTAATCCTTCGTATCGACTGAGATTTGTATCTCTCTCAGTTCAGTTCAGTTTTATTAAATTCAAAATAAATGAACAAAATAAGCTTCGACCCCTGCAAAGCATTTTCCGTCATTCCAGTTAACCTCTTTAAAAATAACCAAATTTCGCGTCAGGAGCTGGAAAATCTGTTCCCATTTCCTGCGAACAACATGTGTCACCCGTTTCCTGGCCAGCTGTTTTGAATCTCAGCCGAGCCATTTCATTCCTAAGGGGGGATGCAACTAATTACTTTCGCTCTTTATTTCTTCTCCCGTTCTACGGAGGAAAAAGTAATGGGATTAGATGAGAAGAAAAGATGATTTGTTTGACAGTAGTTTCTTTCGCAAGGAGTCGCAGGCTCTCAAAACAGCTCTACTGTCGTTGGTGGTACGCTTTTGCTTGTGGGTGTGGGATTGTCGGGTGAGTGTTTTTTTTTAAAGAATGTCGGTGAACTATTTGATAATAATGATAATAATTCGTTTAATTCCATATTATCTTGTTCAGAGTAGTGGTGGATAGTCGTAGTATATTCACATAGTCATATATGTGTTACATTATCTCTTGTGACTAACCAATCTTACAAGCGCGAAAGGACCTTTCGCGTCCTGTATAACAACTCTTTCCGGTGGTTACATGGGTTTAGATGGAACTGTAGTGCTTCGGGTATGTTTGTTGGTGAAGGAGTTCCTTCTCTCCCTGAAATCCGTCGTTCCTCCGTTCTTTCTCTTCAGTCTCGAATACTGGCGTCGAGCAATCCTCTGCTGATGATCCTGTGCGGACCGCAAATGCGCCTGTCTCTGCCTCTGTGGCAATCATGGGGTAAAGAAATTTACTGTGGGTTCGACCCATCCTGATTGAGTTTCGTGTGAGCTCGACCCATTTTGATTGTGTGTGTAAGCTACTTTTTTGTTGGAGGCCTCATGCCTTCAGCATACTTTTTCTTCTTTTTTTTTTGTTTTGTTTAGTGTATATAAATTGAGTTGTTATGTAGCAGCCCCAGAGGCTATATTTTGAAATAAATAAATAAATTAAAAAAAAAAAATACGGTAGCATGCATACTTGCAAAATAAGTCATGGTGGGTTTACGCACTGCGTAAAACCCGAGCGTATTTTAAATACGAGCGTAGTTTACGCACGTATTAGGGCTAGACAAGATCTCTAGCAATACGGACGTATTTATTTGACGTTTCACATCATCTTAGAGAGATAACTAGCGGATCAAAGAAAAACCTGAAAATCTCTGCTTTAGTTAGAAGTATGAACGTGCAGTAAAAGAAATCAAGTCTGTCAACTACAGTTACTATTTGGGAGTTACGTCTGAAGAACTGCTGCTAGGTTGTTTTTTATGGAAACCGCTGCAAAAGGGTTTTTTCTTCATGTCTTTGCTGTGAATAAGGGCTTGGGGTTGAAATATACTTCTACTGATGATGCCATTCCAAGTTTCTTTTGGTGAATGTTCGAATATATCTCGGTTTGCCATTACGTTTGTTTTGTTTTCTTATTTCCTGTTTCAATGACTTCTCATAGCCTAGCCTATAGTTCGATTGGATCTTGGGTATGTTTGTAAAATGTTGGGCCTTCTTCGAAGCAAACTGAACGGTAATAAAAAGTACTAATTAAACAGCTGAATATTCGGCGGTACCTTCCGATACTTTTTTCGAAGTTTCTGAATCATGTCTGCTTAAATATCCTCCATATTTCCAAGAAAAAATGGTGAGAAATTTTTTTTAACGCTTTTGTTTGGAATACTTCTTCTCCTTCTTAGGTAATTCAAAATTTGGTAAATCAGGCATAATCAACATAGATTATTGAGAAATGGAGAAAGAAGAAAATACCTAGGTAAATTTAGGGTTACGGTTTTACCGGTCAAAATCGTAAGCCTGATAGCAGCTTTTTATGAAGACACGGAATGTTGTGTCCGTACCCGCGACGGCAACACGAAATACTTCCGGATTATGACGGGCGTACAGTGAAGCAAGGGTGCGTTCTCTCTCCGCTGCTGTTCGTCCTGATCATCGACTACATTCTAAGAAGGTGTGAAGGATACGGCATTGACATCGGGGATGGCAGAAAAGTGGGAGACATAGACTTTGCCGATGACATCAGCCTAATGGAGACCTGCAAACAAAAGCTCCAGGACTTCCTCACAAGAACCAGTGAAACAGCTGAACTGTTCGGATTGAAAATAAACATCCCCAAAACGAAGAGTATGGCGAGCAGCGGATCCCCGCTAGACATACGCTGTAGGGACCAGCAAGTCGAACAGGTCGTTGAATTTCGATATCTCGGCAGTACAGTTGAAAATACGGGAGCTTGTGCAAGGGAGGTTCAGCTGAGACTTGGCCAAGCCAGCGGTGTCTTCAATCGGCTTAAGAAGATATGGAGGAGCAAGAAGTACTCCCTTAGACTCAAGCTGAGACTTTTCAACAGCAACGTTCTCTCCGTACTTCTGTACGGATCCGAGACGTGGCATCTCAGCCAAAATCAGGAGAAACGTCTTCTAGCCTTTGAAAACACCTGCCTTAGGCGGATCTTAAACATACACTGGACAGAAAGGGTCACAAACCTGGCAATTCGCCAGATGACAGTGCAACCCCTTATTACTGAAGTCATCAAGATCCGCCGGTGGAGGTATCTGGGCCATACAGTCAGGATGGAAAGCACCAGACTCCCCAATGCTATCCTCCAGTGGCATCCGGAGGGATCCAGACGAAGAGGGCGACCGAAGAACACCCTTCGCCGTACCTACCAGTCAGATCTCCACAACATCAATGCGTCCATCCAGCCCGAATGGGAAGATGTATGGGCAGCGGCCCTTATGAGAGACGACTGGCGGCTCTTCTTGGATGCCCTAAGCGCCTCTGGAGGTGCAGGAGGAACTAAGGTCTAAGGTAAGGTAAATTTAGGGTAACGGATAGTCGTTTCTCTTACCCGATTTGTGGGCAGAAGCTAAAAGAACACGGAGAATTTCATGAATGATTGCGAAGAAAATACAAGATTTGAGGATCGAGGTTTTGGGATGGAGTGATGGTTCGTAGAGAGGTTGGAAAAAAATCTTTTCCAGGGATTAAAAATCTTGGATGGTTCGTCTGTTTGGGAATGTCGAAGGGGGAGCATTTTCTGTAGTTTTGCCTGGTTTCCGGTTTAGATCGTCTCATTGTACCATATATAAATTTTGTTGTGCTGTCTTGTAATTTAGAATGGCCGCAAAGGCTTTAATAATAATAATATAATTGCAACAAAAAGGCTTTCATGTCAATATAGTTTAATAAACTACTACTATCAGCCTACTACTATTGTATATTGTTCACTACACAACATGAACTCACTGAATTTTGAATGAGTGTGCGAGACTGAATGAATATCCTCTGCGCTAGGGGTTAATTCGATTACTGTTAGTAATGAATAGACTTGCACACGATCCGAACAGATTTCGCGTCCAGGTCGCAGTTTCGCGTAAAGCTAGGTGCCCACAGAACGCGGATTTGCGTTCGCCTGGGCGAATTTGACGTCGCGAGCGGAAAAAATTCGCGCCGAGCCGTTTCAACTCCAAGTCGAATTTGTTTCGCGCCGCGTGGCGGAAAAGATTCGCGTTCTGTGGGCACCTAGCTTAAAGATGGGGAAACCTGCATGCGATGACTCAACATTTCGCAGCGAAGGAGGGAACCCAGGGTCTACGCCCCCTCCCCCGGCGACCCCCTCCGAAACCTCTCTAGTGACCCCCCACCAGTAGGACACCGATCCTTCTACCGAGAGACCCCCCCCCCAAATATACAGGAAATACGGAAATCCGACAAAAAACTATATTCTTGGCTGCAAGCACTTGAGTGCTTACGCATGACGGCGGCCCCTTTCCGCTCCACCTCTATACGTATAAACTTTTGTTTGCACTTCTACAGATGTCCGATAAGGGACTACTGACTGTGCGTGGGAGGGGTGGGGGTTGCCGGAACCCGAAATTCACACCCGACGGTGAAAATCGACTTGCGTGTGCTCCTACCTCAACAACCAGCTTTTTCAATACTCTGTTAGCCCAAGTTGACTGAGAATCACATATAAAATAACTCAAAACGGAAAGAGCCATGAGTGAGCCATTTTTGTATACAACTAGCTTTTTTGTAACTTTTTAGATATTGAAAGGTCTACTGCCTGGTAGTAATAAAAACCCTGCTATGACTTATTGGACACTAGTTTATGGCTCCTATTTTTCTCCTCTTCTTCTGGAACTCATTCAAGAAAGGGGGAGTTTTTCTGGTCATTATTTGACTTGCTCTGACGCTATAGCAAGATTCTGTTGCCATTTTCTGGACATTTGTCTAATGGAATCACTGATAGAGACTATCTTTTACGTTAGGACAGTTCTCCGTATCCAGTGGCGTTGGCAGAATAGATTTGAATTATCATTCTACATTGTAGCATCTAACCGGTCCAAGATCAATTCTGGCGTAGGGTTTCTGTCATTTCTTGCTGTGGCCTGCTGTTAAATGTTTGTTCTTTATTGTCGTATTTTCTTATTTTCTCACAATGTCCGAGCATTTTCGGAATCCCAAGCGACATTAGAGAGTGCCTGTGACGTCGCAACTATGACGTCGTCCATCTGTGTCCGTTTTCTCTTACCACGATAGCTCTTGAGCGACTCGAGAAATTCTTATGGAAAATTAGATGGGGACCTTGAGGTACAATTTTGCTAGTTTGTGGGTGGTTGAATATGTAACTGAACATATAGGGTGGTGCGCATGCTTGAAATATATTGACGCAATGATATTTTGTTTCATTTCAGTAAGTTTGTTGTAGGGTTAAAAAAGACGCTGGAAAGGGAAATACCGCTAGGTTTGCTAGGATGCATAGGTCGCCGGAATCGGATTAGAACCTGGAATTCAGGACCCATACCAGTTGCCTAGTAGCCTCTGTCAGGTTGTCAGAGTAAGCTGTAGACCAACTGGCTGAATTGAGATGTGCCTTTGCGTTTCGACTTAACTGGGTAATTATACGCATTTCGGAGCCGATAGAAATTTGAGGAGCGAACAAGATTCAGTTCTTTCAGATTGACTTACTATTAGATCGAGACTTGGATGCAAGTAGTCTCTGCAGCATAGTTACACAAGTTCAAAGAATTCGAATGCCATGAAATACAAACGATGGACGTGCTAGTTCTCGGTGTCGGTGTCTCTCAAGGTGTGTTCACTGTGGAAGACCCTGCGGGGAAGCTTATTCTAAAGCAGGTCTGACCAGAGAAGTAATAGTTGCGTTTTTGCTGATACCATGGTATCTGATATACGGTCTAAAGTCGTTTTTATCGTGGTATCTGATACCACGGTCAAAAGGCGTTTTTGCAGTTGTCGTGGTATCTGGCCAGTTACCGTGGTAACAGATATTCAGATATCACGGTCCGACCGTGGTATCTGGTCGTAGTATCTGAAAAGTCATCTCAGTTTATTCAAATTTTGTCAAATTGGTGAGAAAGAAGTTTGGAAATTAGTGATGAAGCTGGATATCAGTTTTTCTTTTAGGATGACTTCGAAAAGTGCTATTTCGGCAATAGTCGTTTTTGCAGTGGATTGTATATCAGATACCACGGTAACTGCAAAAACGACTAATTGCAGATCCAGTTACCGTGGTGATAGATACCACGGTATCCGCAAAAACGCAACTAATATAATCCTACATGAGTAAACAGATTGTCTATGCCCTCTTGTCAGGGGCCCCTTGAACTAAAACTGCAGTTGAACTGTGACGAGGATTGGCTGCACCGTCCGCTCAGCAGCAATGGATTTCTGTAATTTTATAGAGCCTTCCATGATCTTTCTATAGCGCCCTCTTGTTTATTTTGAAAAAAAAATATATATGCAGCATGTATGTTAGGCGTTTGAAGTACAAAGACATATTACTGTTCTTATGATAGAACTGGCTTGTTTAAAGTTTAACCGAAAAGGACTGGGATGGGACAATCTAGTTACCCATCGTTTATTCACTTAAATTGGCTTGAAGACCCGCTGAAAATGCGTTACTTGGTTGTTCCGCTATTCAGGAATAATCGATTTTCAAATAGTGGAATTTCCGTGTGATTTGTGGTAGCTCTAATTTGTTGTATGCCTTACAAGAAAAATTTATGCCTTTTTTTGTTCAGGCACGAAGCAATCTTCACCAATACCGCCACTGCCCATTGAAAAGCCTTGTTTGTGTTTAGATAAAAATTTCCAGCGTCATAGTAGAATTTTCGCTGTGTGGACGGCCGCAGATATTCTGAATGTCATAACTAGAGCAGATAGTGGGAAACAAAAAATCCCTTTGCAGAATCCAAATAATTCAGTGTATTCAACTAAATGACACAAAAATAAGTTGGCTTTTTAGTTAAACTTTAAATGTAACATGTGTGGACGAAAAACAGCATGCCGTTTTCCTTTCGAATGGGTACTTCGGGTCCGTACCATGGCAGAAAAGGTCTACAACCAGCACTACACGAATACGCAGGTAAAGAACCAAAACGAACTAAATACAAACGAATAAATGTATAGAGTGACTAGTGAAACAGGAAGAATTTGGGTAAGGGGTTTTAGCTTAGGACTTGGAGTAGCCTGTACATTAGATTCCTTTACAAGGTTGGCCCATTTCCTAAACAGTTTCAACAATCTGTGGCATTTAGTCTGAAGGGAAGATGATACCGTAGACCCAAACAAAAACACTGATGCTACTGATTTAGAAATAAAAAGTAACTTCTATGTTAAGCAAGGGACGATCATGGTGAACTGCTTCTTTGTCTGATGTCATATAAGATGAGTACGGCAGTAACGTTGTTTCTGTAAAGGAACGGAGCGAGAATTTGGTTGTTCCGGTTCAAGTCGGCGAAACCGAACAAAGGTTGCTGCAACACTTCACGTTGCCTAGGCAACGTAGGTCTAGTTTGTTCCTCAGATACCAATCTGATCCGAAAGAAGCCTATTTATCCACTTGAGCCGAAACGCCAAGGCAAATCCGCCCGGTTTAGCAAGTTGGTCTCCCACTCCTCCGTTAGGGAATTACCACCGTTCTAGAATTTCCCATTGAAAATCTCTTTTTGTTCTCAAGCCAACATAAATGCTTTATTTGGGTTATTAGCAGAAATTTATTCTTGGATCTACCAAAGAAGTCTACCTGATGTCGATTTTACAATTGTCGTGCGTGACGATAATCTGTTATGACGTTTCTTCAGTCAAATTGCGTAGTCCTGTCTCCTTGTTTGGAATTCTTCCCTCTCCGACGTCCCAGAATTGAATTTCTATTAGATTGGACTTCAGTTCCTTCTCTTCCTTTCTTCATTGAAATAAATTGAAATTTGAATAGGAAATTACCGTCATGAAGGTCCTATGATTGACAGAAGATTACCTCGGTAATAGCCTATGTGTGATTGAGGTTTGGTTCTCTGGTGTGTTGTCTTTCTCTGGTCTCTAAAGGACCTGTCTTACTTATAATGCCAATGCAGCCTACTTTCGCTACATTATTCATTAGTTGTACAAATCGGAGATCCAAATTGTATATGTTACATTCTCAACCCGCTAATGACACTTCACTAATCTTTGCACTTGCCGGCACTTGCCGCGATTCACTAGTTCCCATGCGCATTATATTCCAGTCGAACTTTTGGCGTAACATGCCATTGATGCGTAAAACCGGATTCTGATTATTACCGAGATCTTGCTAGAAGTCGATGGGCCTGGGAAAAGGCTTAAAACAGGCAAGGCCGTGAATGATTTTTTAAAAGCAGAGCCTAGCTTTACAGTCTTAAGATAGTTGGACTATTGGGATGTAAACAGTAAATAGTTCGAGGTGTGCTTTAAGTGAGAATCACTGCAACAACAGAATACCATCGGAAGAAAGGATACATGTGAGTTTTGTACAGCCGTCGAAAACCCCATTGCCATATATCTTCGAAACGGGTTGAGTTACTCCTTTGCAGATTCAGAAATCGGTGTTGTGCCATGAAGGTGGGTAAAAACGACATCGGAAGTTCAAAACCTCGGAACCGATAAAGGATGGACCGTTAAGGGACTTGAAGTGAATCAGTAAATCCTTTAAGGCTTTTGTGATTCGCTAGAATTTCGTGACAGATCTATTCCATCATATATCTAAATTAATGTATTGAATGTCTGTAAATAGCCTTTGTCCTTTAAAGGAAGTTCAGTTCTTGAAAAAACTTCTCAGCATTTCACCGTAACCATGAATTTTTTATTTTTTCTTATCAGTTATCTTGAGCAGGTTAATCTTCTACTCAGATGAATAAGGACCCTCGTAGAAGAGTTTGAGGGTGGAAAAATAACAGTATTTAGTACGAGTTTCTTTTACAAACATCGTCTTATAAATCCAAGGGGGAAATGGACTCTTCCATCACCCTCTCCTCCACCCTTCTTCGAAAAAACTGTGACAAAAAGTTCAAGGTCTGTCACCATTCTTTGGTGGGAGCGTTGAATTAAGGTTTCAGCATCCGTGTTTTCAAAATAAAATATTTACCCATCCCTACCGGGCGTGCCCCCCTTAGCTTTGATGAGAAATACGGGAGCCTGGTACACTTCGTTAAAGGGCCAGACATGGCAGATGTAATAATCGGCGTTTTCCCGTTAGGACAGATAAAAATAATGTCGAACGTTCGAAATCTCAGAACTTAGAGTGGATGAAACGATTAGAGACTTGGATTGATTCAATGGATCCTTTAAGTTCCCTAGATTTTCGCGGCAGAACCGTTCCATCAGTGTAGAACATAATCGCCGAGGTCACCGGATATGTCAGTCCAGGGCAAACTAGATCGTTTGAGAAAACAGCTCCGCTTTCAGTTAGCTGGACAGAGATTGATTACTTTGAGCAGATAATGTGCAGCGTGATAATAAGCTGTGACACTCAACTTTGGGATTTACTCATCTTGAAGTAGCTTCCATTATATCCTTTAGGGAAGTGGTGTGGCATACATTAAATCCCGTTTGTTTGATCTGAATAGTAATAAATGGTTCGTCTCGGTGCAATGCGGGGAGTATAGTGAGGGACGTAAGGTCAAACAAACTTGGGGTTACATATTCTATTTACTAAATACTACTTGATACTCACTCAATTTGAACTTCATGTTAGACCTTAACGATAAGTATCTTCAAAGTATAAATATTTGGCTATTGTACAGCTGCTTTCACTTTGACGCGTCGTTACGTTGCGTCTATCTTGAGCTGCGTAGCGTATCGTTCACACCTGCGCGAAGCTTTCACATGCTAGATACGTATTTACATTTTTCTTTCTCGGTTGCTTCTGCTGAATTCTCCAATTTTGCTCTAAAAAATTCAGTTTTTAACTGAAAAATCTGATGGAGAGTAGAACCAAGCTTTATTCTTGCGTTGCATTTTTATTTGTCTACGCAAGCTCTGCGTTGCGTCGCCGCAAGTGCGACGCAGAGGTTGCACTGTCAGAAGTTTCATAACAGATCGCGCATAACACTTTCAAGAATAACACCTTTTCACTTAGAAATAAAATGTTATGACCAATTAAGTTTACAGTACTTCGTGCCTAGATCTCCAACAACACCTTCAATTGGTAAAAAACCTTACATAACGATAACAGAAGGATGCCCGGTTTCAACAGATAACACTTTGGAATGTTATCTGTTATGTTTCTTTCGCTCCCGTTAGTATTTTTACCAATTGAAGGTGTTGTTGGAGATCTAGGCACTAAATAGTGTAAATTTAATTGGTCATAACACTTTATTTATAAGTGAAAAGGTGTTATTCTTGAAAGTGTTATGCGCTATCTGTTATGAAACTTCTGACAGTGTGCATAGCAGAGTGTGAAAGGCTCAACCCGTCAATGTGAAAGCGGCTTAACTCAGATTGTTCTCGATGCATGGAAGCTGCTACTTTTGTATGCAATATACCACTCAGTGTAAAATAACACTTGCATCTTTTTAAGGTAGCGAAGTAGAATCATTTAACTGAACCAAATCCAAAACATAAAAACCCTGAACGAGAACATAAACGTAATGTGATGACACGTTTGATGACACAGTTGTGATGTGATGACACAGCCTGACTAAATCACAGTATAAGCATTTCCGTGTATATTCGTTTATACGTATACCTGAAATTTAACTTGATATAATTACTTAATAAATAAGTAAACTAACCTATCCGGGTTTTCAATACTTTGTATCAGGAATTTACCGTTCTTCTTCTTCTCGGGATCATCCAAGGATCCACCTTTCACGTTTTAGAAATAAATTCAATTAAAATGGTAACTGTGACTAACAGTCAACCAAAGCAACATAGATGGGTTTCAAATAAATACAAATGTGTGTTGTTTACTGCACAACATTGACCTCTTTTCTTCATCATGAGCAAAAGCTAACTTCATGTGACTTATTCGGATGAAAGTGGGCTTTTGCCCAGGGATTTGGGAATTACCGTACATAGGCGCAACATCATCCGATTTTTGTTTCCTCGTTAGATTTGCTAGTTCCCAAAGACCAAATTTTCCTTGGGGTCACAAACTGGGCCATATCCTATCGATATGGTCAATACCGACCAGTGAATGTCAATTTCGCTAGTAAAGGGCTTACCATGCATGGTTACAAGTAACAAAGTAACATCAGAAATTAAAGTCTGTGACGAAACATGGAGCAAACTTAATCCCAATCTAATCTTCAGCCACATAAATTGTAAACTTACGGCTTACACCGGATTCCGGTCCATGTGTCGATACAAGGTAAGAACTAATAGTACTTTCTGTTTCTAGAGCGTTACTTGTAATATCTGAAGCTCTAAAAGTCACTAAGATCTACTCCTAAAGCAATTAAAGTTCAAAACCCTTTTCATGCTGCCG
This sequence comes from Branchinecta lindahli, assembly GCA_023053555.1. Lineage (NCBI taxonomy): Eukaryota > Metazoa > Arthropoda > Branchiopoda > Anostraca > Branchinectidae > Branchinecta > Branchinecta lindahli. The sequence continues at coordinate 29,088,114 of JAKZAO010000012.1, read as the reverse complement.
ACTCCAATTTTGTATGAAGTTTAGTAAACCAATAATTCAAAGCCCGTCTCACCACGATATGCTCCCCAAACCCCCGCCGATTTCGTCACGCACCGAATTCGTTTTCCTCGATAAGCTGCTGAGCCAGTGCCCTGTTTGAAGACGATATTTGCGAAAAAGGTATGCTCAAACTGTCTTCCCCTCGTTTGTATGTTTATATAATTTGGAGCGCACACTACCTTAACTCGCACTTCGGAGCGGGTAAGGTCCATGATGGATGTGTTATTCTCCGCTTATGGCCCGTTTTCTGGTTGTATGAATGTTAATGTTTATTAGTTATATTATATTATCGACCATTGGACCCTGTATGTAAATGCCGCAAAATCGGATACAAGCAGATTCTTTGTTGTGACTTAGAAACAACCAATCGGCATGTCCGCTATGTGTTTTTGAATCTAACCGAATTTCAGTTCAACATTTACTCGTCCAGTCTATCTGATATCAAACGGTTTGTCTTTGCTCAACTTTTATGGTTCACGTACCGCCGATGTTGAAGTACAAACTCATCTACTACCTGGACCTCACTGTCCTCACGGTCGACGCTGAGGGCGCACCAAATCTTTTTAAAGTAACACTTCCAGATTTATTTTTAGACTAATGGAAGAAGGGTGTCATGGATGTCACTCATTAACTCCGGCTAGTCATACCAAAAAGTGACCTGATATACCTGAGATCGTTCAAACAACTGTTTAATAAATTCCGAGATTTACAGGCTCAGTGAAAAGCTTATCGTTCAAACTTCCCACCATGGACAGGTAGTTGCTGCATTACTGTCCAGATTCCACGGAAGTAAAAAAAAATATATCAGCGTCTATGCATTCACTCTCGCAGTATGCCGTCTATAGTGAAAACTACACTACCTGTTACGTGAAGCGTTGAATAACATAACCAGGTTGTCTATGATTGGCGTGTTTAGTCCGTACCTCCGACTTGAACCAGCCACAAACGACACGAGAGGATCGGAACTTAATTTTATAAAAACTCTCCATGTGAAAATTTTTGAAATAGGCATTTATTATGAAATAGGCATTCTGGTAATAGTGCTGATTTTTTAGAAGGAAGATAATAGAATGTTGCATAACAATGGAATATGGAATCAGCTTTCAGTTCCGCTTTAAGCTATAGTTTCGACCTGATGGAAGTTTAACTAATCCCTTCCGGTATCTTTCGAAAAAGGTAATTTTTTTAATGAAACCGATTATCCAACTTGGCTGATTAAAAGTTTAATGAGGTTTGAAAGTAAGAGGAAGACCGAGTTGTCTGGAGTTTGAAAAAAGGAATTAAAAGGTTTCGCGTGAGGTTAATGCAGATAAAGTTGTGCGTGTTGAGAAATCCAATTTTCGAAAACAGACAAAACCAAGCAATTATTGTAAATTTAGCTCCTTGAATTAGTGGCTCAACTTCATTTTATCGTGCTAAGTTTACTCTTCGCGCAAGTACTCTTTGTGAAAATCTAGCCGTTTTCCGATAGGAAGCTCATATGGCATATGCAACGGTAGTTATTATGTATCTCAGCTAAAGTTCTTGCTGTGAAGGTGGGATAGCTCTTCCGAAGCATATGATGGTCCTCTCTGCCAAGCTCCGTCCCAATCTTCCCACCCTGTATGTTACTAGACTCACAGGATTCCTGATTCCCCTTACCCTTACTCTACGCTGGATGGTTGGATCAGAGAATTGACAGTCTTCAAGTCAATCTGGGTAATTCCAGAATAACCTGAATTTTCAGCGCCCTGGTGCTCTGGAAGTGTCCTAGCTCACGAACACCGCACCGACCGACCGAAAGTGAGCCGTATAAGGCCCTGGAACCGAAGTCTTCCAGTACCATAAACCTTTCTCAGCGCAAACAGACGAAAAAAAATGATCAGTTTAATATGATCAGATAATGATCACATTAATGATCAGATCAGTTTTTCTTGCACAGAATATCTTGCTTGAGTTATAAGAAATTTCGTGCTGACGTAGCGCAAGCTCTGGCCACCTCCTTCGGCTGATCAGTGCTTGTGTGAGCTCACACGGGAAATTATGACAAAAAAAATCATGCATGTGATGAGACGAAACAACCAATTCCGTTAGTGACAAGTCAGTTTTCAGTTAATAACCAAAAGAATTTTAGTTAATGACAAGAGCAAGCAATTTCTCATATTGACTGCGTGAGAGGATACTTCAGCTGAATTTTCTTCGATAGATACTTTAGCCCGTCTTTGCAGGAGTCCTCTTCAGGCTAAAGACAGAGAAATAATAATAAACTTTAATATCCTAAATAGCTAGGACAATTCATCTGCTAGCATTGGATCGTCATACAGTTAACCACCAATACGTATAATAACAATACATTTTGGTAACAAGTTTAAAGATCCACAGTTTTCATTCAATGTATACAGTTTACCTTGTTAATTACTACATAGAACTGTAGTGGTGTGCGAAGTAGGGTACAGAGGACTTAGGTAACTGTCCGTGGAATGTGTATTCGGGCGAACAATTTGCAGTTGCTGCTTTGTTTCTGGTGTTCGGTCGAGTTGGGCTTGGTACTTCATAGTCCGGTAATAGGTGTCGGTCTGAGATCAGGCATTTACGTCCGAAGTCAGTTTGTGTCGTCCATCAGAGAGTAGAAAGACCGAGCTTGACCAGTCAGCCGTCATAAGAAGTGTAGGTTGGGCCAAGGATGACCGTCACGACTCTCTTCTGGATACTTTCCAGTCTGTCAGTCTGTCCGTGTGTAAGTCCCGGATACCAGACTGCACAAGAGAACTCTAGCCAAGGACGGATATATGTACAGTACAGAGACCTCACAACTCGAAAAACGAAACTGATTCCTCGTTTGTCAAAGTGATTCCTCGTTTGTCTTTTGTAACATATCATGTTAAAGACTTCAATTGTTCTGAACCAAGTAATTTCGACCATTTTTATTTATTTTTATTTTTTATTTTTTTGCCGCGTAGTATCTTTTCAGTTCTTCCTGTCCAATATGATTTGGCCAGGTGACTACGCTTCCACTTTCCCTCAGTGACGCCAACGGTCCTAACATCTAATATTTTAAATTATTTTTCAATGACCGACCTATATATTTAGCGTCACCTACACTTTCCTCTATCTCTACATTCAGTTTTATTTTATTTTTTTCTTTCTCATTTCCTCTTTTACCATTATTTCTCATTTTACCCTTTTCATCACATCTTTAAAACATCAAAATTTTCTTTCTTCCCTTTTTTTTAAACTCTATCTTTACTGTTCTATTTATATCACTTAACATTTACCTTAATATTTTCGCCTTTACTTTTTACAATAAAAAAACTATTAAAAATCAAAATCAATGAAAAGCATTCAAAAAAAATTATTGCAACATGAAAACGAGTCAAACACAAAAAAAAACAAAAAAAACAGCACAACCCACGCCGAGAGGTGCCCTTCTGCCATAGGGCACTTCTACTGTGGTGGCAAAAAACTACTACCTCAAAATCAAAAACAAAACTCGAATTCTTTTACAATAAAAAACAAACACACCAACCTCCCAAATTTAAAACTTAAAGGACACCTGAACGATCCTACCATACTTCCATGAACCCCTCAGATCGTCCTTCACAGTACCGGTACAGAGAAGACGAATTTTTTCGCTCCGTGATTTCGGCGCTATCCACTCTTGAAGTTCTAAGTCTCCCTATGGCGATTCGTTACGACCTCCCAAGACAAATTTAGCGCCAATATTTAAACTGTCATTATCGCATGGATAAACGTACGTTGATAACGCATGGATGGATAAACAGCGCATGGATGGATAAACGCATGGACTGTTATGGCGTGGACTGTTACAACATGAACTGTTACGCATGGACTGTTACAACTGTTACGGCGAGCGTTACGATCAAGACAAGTCGGAAAAAAGGCTGAAAATTATAGCACGGTGAAACTTCATCCGATTTTAGTCCGGTTTTCGAGAGATAATTGGTAAGCAGTATGTAAAAGTGGCAATTTAGGGTGTTAGACTTCATTCAGATGACCTTTAACACTAAATCAAAAATTCTTTTTAAATTTCCCCATAAACAAACAAAATGATTTCAATGTGCTCTATTATTACAAAAAACAAAACATCGGTAATAGAACACCTTGAAATCATCCCACACTCACACAAAAATTTAAAATACCATTTCTCTTTTCTAAAAATCCACAAAAAACAAATTTGAATGCTTTTCCCATTTTTATTTAAATACCAGCTTTTATTTAAACACCCACTACACATTTGATTGAATGAATGATTTGTTACGCGCAGCCTAGTAAGCTAATTAGGCAGTTTCAGTGTATATACACAAAAAAAGAAGATAAATAAACCGCAGAACAAGAAATACAGAACGGCATTAAGTAGGAAATTTGAACGACTTCAGTTATTTCCATAGGCCTACGGGTCGAATAACACCCTCAACGGCCATTTAAAATATGAAATACCAAAAAAAAAAAAAATGTTTACCTCGACATACCGACATTCTGTACCATATATATACACGCTTTATAATTTTGTAGAATACACTCGTATCACAGTTCATCGTACAGTCATAGCCTACTTCCCTGTAATATTACACTTCCCCGTATTTGGCAATGTTTTCTAGCCTCAATAGATAGATAGATAGATAGATTTATTGCCCAAAAGCCAACACGGGCCATCGCAAAAATACAACACAAAAGAATAAATAGATGATATAAATAATCAATCTGTACACTAATCAACGTCCTACTATATTTTATTTTACCTTATAAACTTAAACAATTTTCCCTGTGTCTCATCCCCAACCTCAGGAACCTTCCAATCGACTTAATCGTTCCAAAACCCAGCTGTTTCATTACCTGCACAATCCACTCAATCCCACCCACTCTTACCCCAAACAGCTCTTCCCTCAAATCACTCAATTCCACACATTCAGCCAAAAAATGTTGTAAAGTTTCATTTTCACAACCACACATAGGGCAAAAGTAAGGACCAGACTTAGCCCTAAACTTACCTAAATACTTTCTTCTTTTTCCCAATGGCAAACAATCAGCTCTCATACTCAAAACTAAAACAAGCTCCTCCTGAGAAAGACCCACCTTAAAATAAACTTCCTCCCCCCAACACTCTTTGGCCTTGGCGTAATACATCAACGACTCTGCCTGGGCTTTATCCACTTGCCATTGCTGTAGTTCTTGGTCGTATAGCACTTGCTTCACTGTTTTGGAGACCTCATTCTGGTCAGATGGGTGTGTTCCGTGTCCTTCACTCCATGATCCCGATAGGCCACAATGATCCAAAATTTTCTTTATTATTTTGGGAAGGACACGAATCTTGACGCTCATCCCGTAAAGCCTCAAGGTACGCCGCTTTTAGGGGACGTACCCTAGGGAGTTCAATAATTTTTTCCCAAAATTTTACCATCCTAACCCACCTATCATTTAATATGGACGACGTTGCCAAACAGAGTAACCAGTAGCTCTGTTGATAGGCTACACTATGATTCATTTAAGAACTTGGTGCTTAAAAGATTGACACATCCAAAACTAGTCTTGTATGTTTTAAAGGGGTTCCGGCTACCAAACCCCCCTGTACCAAACCCCCTGGTGAAAAACCACGAATACTCCCCCCCCCCCTAACTCCGACCAAAACTCCCCTCACAGTGTTAATTGAATAGAACATATTTTTATGAAAAGCTGGATGGTTTACATTTAACTCGCGTGCCTGGGAAAATCCTTCAGTGCTCGTGGTACAGACAGCGATTTTTAATAAGATTTCTTTAATTTCCTATAGCCTATATTTGCATTCGTGGTGGTACCTGAGGGGGGTACGGCCGAGGAGTTTCGCCAGTTTTTTTTTGCCTAGACCTGTTTTAAAGATATTCTGGGGTAAATCGTTATATGGATTATCAATAACTCTGGCAAGCTCATTGTCAGTTATTTGTTTCTTTCTAGGCAAACCCGAGTCCATCCGCAACTGCACCGTAGTCAACCAGACAGCAAACTCGGCATTCATCTCTTGCATTGAAGGCTTCAATGGTGGTTTACCGACGTGGTTCACCCTCAATCTTTACGACGCCACGCAGTCGCGTTCAATACTAAACGTAACTAATGACGACCCTCATTTTCTGATTAGCCAACTGGAACCCACCACAGAGTACCGCGTGACTATTTCCTCAGCCAATCAGTATGGAGTGGGCGGTTTTCGGAGTTTTACCGTACACACGCCAGCAGAAACCGCGTCGGTTGACACGGTGTCGTTGACTGGTAAGTTGGACCCCCCCCCCCCAGAATAGAATATAATTTTATTGATCAGATACAGCTCTCACATACCGACTTTGACCTTTTCGTTATAACAAATAAAGAACGTAGGCTATATGTAAATCACTTTGCCATTTTTCATATTAAAGACCATTAAAGGACTAGTTTTTCGGTTCTTGTCAAGCTAAAAAAAATGCTGGAACGAAACTTCCTTTATATCTTCCATGGAAATTGGCGATGGGTGTTAGTTTGAAAGATGGTGGGGTGTTAGTGGCAGCAAATGGTACTGTTGTAAAATCCCTTCTGTTGTCAATTGCATCTTTTTGTCTAATCAAGAATGTCTGATGGGTATTTATTTACCTTGCCAGAGCTCCTCCTTAGCCATCACTTGTGATTAGGACGTCAACGAAGACTCTCAATCCGAGGCTCATGTCGACGGTTCAATTGCCGGGAGTTCTTTACGAGGACAGATAGCAAGTCTGTTACTCAACCCCCTCCTTTCACAACCGCGCTTGGGACCGGCAATGGCGGAGTTAAATAGCAGTTACCAGAATAATTATCTATTTTAAATTCGGTTTCTCCTGGTGAACCAAATTTTCGATTCTGATCAATGAGAGACATAGCAACTCAAATAAGTTTGCCAAGAAAATATAGCTAACATTATGCTTGTAAGGTAAGAATATGAATATCCGTACTTTGAGGGTGAATATTCCTTCAGCCGAAGCTGACTGCAAATCATACTGTGCAAAACGGATACGTCAGCTGAAATTTGTTAGAGCTATATTTCGGTCCTTCTTCTCCAGGCTCAAAGCCATTGAGCCTCTTCAGGCCCAAAGCCGCTCAAGGTGGAAAAAACGAAACTTGTGAATACAAAACAGACAATTCTAGCTTCTTAAAGGACAACTGAACAATGAAACCATACTTGAACACACCATGGAGAATGCATTTACAGACATGGTCACGGAGGGCATTCTTTTCCTGAACGTGACGGTTTCAAAATAGGGATGTTCGTTTCTGGAGGTTTGCACATGCAGACTCCAAGACAAAAAGCACAATTCATTCAAATCTTGTACAGCGCTGGCCGGATCGTGTTGGAATTTCTTCTAGATATACGTTTGGGCTTAACTGGTTAAAAAATATTCCAGAAGAAGGATTGGAGACATTTGTTCATTTCTAAATTTGTTCGGTACTGAAATAAGGACAGATGCAAAATGGAGCAAAAATCATAGCTTGGAAACACTATTTCGTATTTGGATTGGGTTTTCTGCAGACAAATGTTAACGGAAGTCATACAGATAGGGATGATACTTGGTACTCTTCATTCAGGTGTCGTTTAAATGATGGCGATTCCTAAATATCTAAATTGTTGAACTTTCGGTGACGCCAACGGTCTTATCAATCTTGAATTTTTAAAACGTGATCACGCGTGACCGGCCTATCTATTTAGCGTCACCTACACTTTCATCGATCTCTACGTTTATTTTCTTAATTTCTTATTTTTATTTTTCCTTCCATTCTTTCTAAACTTTACACTTCCATCTTATCTTTACAACCTTAATAAAACTCTTCCTTTAAATTTTTTTGTTTTAAAACTAAAACTTAATTTTCAAATTTAAAAAATACTTATAATTCAAATCTACTATTATTAAACCCACCTCCAATCATCTCAATAACATTCTTTACTTTCTTTTTCCTTTAATCAAATTTAACTTTAAGTTAATTTACCTTTTGAGCAGTCAAACTATAGTCTAATAACGAAAAATAGGGCAAACCACAAAAAAAAACCAAAAACTAAAAAAAAAATAAAAAATAAAAGGCACATCGATATCTCAGGGTGCTCTTCCTGCATAGGGCACCCCTTCCATCGCAGCCTCTATTACAACTCTTTAAACCAACAAAAAAACAACAAAAACCCTATTTTTCTTTACTAAACCAAACAACCCCCCTCCCTACCAAAAAATAAACTTCCTTTTTGAGAGTAACTTGAAGTTGATAAGGTTACTGAGATCTCATTTTGGACACGGGTGCTTGAGCGGCTTTGAGCCTGAAGAGGACCCTGGCCAAGAAGGGCCGAAATATAGCTCTTACAAATTTCAGCTGACGTATCAGTTTTGCACTGTCAAATATGAATATCTGTAAAACAGAACGTTAGCCTTAACTAAATTTGCGTTGCCTGTCGGTTGCCTGGCAACATGAAGTGTTGTAGCCCCTTCGGTCGGCTTTGCCGATGAAAGTGTTGCGCGAGCTTCACTTTGGTTTAGTTTCTTCGCTGTCGATTAAACGCTAGGGTTGTCAAACGCTAGGGTTGTCAAACCCTCCAAACTTTTAAAACGGTATTTCCAAAGGAGATATTATTTTCTTCGGGACCACTTGTGCCACATCACTTAATGCCCTGATGAAAGGCTATCGCTCAGCGTTGAAAAAAGAAAGAGAAGATCGAAGGGACTAAAAACAACTAAATAAATACATTGACTTTGCATAGCCAGTTGGACTTTATCCTTTTCAATTGTGACTGATGAAAACTTAAAATATAATCTAGGCTAATATAGCCTAACGTAGCTAGTACTATAAAGCTTTCTGTAACTTTTCAGAATCATAATAATGAATATATTTCAAGAAAGCCTATAGATGCGCTCTATTAATTATTGTCAAACTACTTCATTGTGTTGCATTATCATGAGTAAACGTTGGTTAAACAATTAAGTCCAGGATACAGCGATAAACCAGAGAGACGAATTTTCTTACCCTCAGATGTAGTGAATATGGTACTGAATATTAGCAGTGTTACACTAATTTGAACAAGTTTATATCCCTTCAACCCTGTAAATGGCCGTGTTCCTGTTCTTACAACCTTCTTACTTTCACGTCCCTCTCCAAGGTACTCCCACTAGTAAAAGATGCCAACCCTTCGTCGCCGAAGATGACCATGGTATAACATCCGACTGTTATTTATAAGTCCCTCCCTTGCCTCATAAGTCTTTATCTGATTTGTTTGTTCAGTGTTTGTCAACACCTAATTTTTTTTTAAATGGCCTATATCTCATGAATGAATTTTTGTACAAAAAAAAAACTAATGTAAAGTATCTTGATCAGCACATCAGGGGCTATCGGTCGGCGTGGGGAAAGTTTTATCTGTCTTAGTTTAAAAGTTGATTTTCTCGCCCTATGCCGAATTTTTTCTCACCACCACTTAGAAAGGAGCAAAGGCTAAGCTCCAGTTTCTTTACCAATGCAAGAACTTTTAAGTTTATGAGACACGCATTATACCAGTTCTCAGTCCCAAACTCAAAAAACACAACGAAATACTCAACAGAAATCACGAAGAGCAATGGCTAGTAACAGTAGATGGCAGCAATTTCAGCCCGTGGGAAAATGGCCTTTTTTTACTTCTCCAGATTTTTCTATTTATTACTGGAAGAAGATATTTTGGCTGCGAGGCCGATGAGATGGTCGGACGAGATTTATTTCAGTGATATTCTCTTGACATATCCTTGCCAGGCTGTAGCTAGAGAACTGAAGCTGCATGCAGCTTCAATTCTCTAGCTAGTAAAATTAAAAAAAAATTCTAGCAACCAAAACTATCTGTTATGGGTAGTTACTTCTTCACAACATGTAACACGATACAATCGATCAGCAGTAACTCGCCAACCCACTTTACAACTATAATATCCGAGATTCGGGTCTATCCTTTTGGACGGACCCAGTTTGAAGTTGTATATTGCTCGAGTCAACATGTTGCTCCCCAAAAGAACTAGAGTCTTCCACTGGGAGACCCCACTTCCTTGTAACGTTCAGTTTTTCCCTAAAAAGAATACATCTAATACTGACGAACCTTGTTTTTAAACATGAATTGGCTGAAATTCTGCTCTTAAGAAGCCCCTTTGCACCATCGTATCTTTGTTCTTTTTAATCATCTCTTCGTTAACTAATTCGTTTTGTTGAGAGAAAAAGGAGTGCATTGTTATTTTCTCGTGTAATGTCTAGTAATAGCGTGACCTGGGAGCGCCTTTTAAATTTTATGTTAGGCGGAGAAAGCAAAAAGCCATTAAGCTTCCTATATTACACCTTAGGAATTGATGAAGTTCGTGAACTTCGTAAAAGGGCTGAAGTCATGGCATCGAAAAAGCATCAATAACTTTTCCTAGGACTAAAGATAGTGTCAAAAGGTCCTCTGACTTTCGAGCATCGCGTGCAGTTCCCGAGAGTATCTCGGCGTGAGAGGTTTTATGATGGCAGTTGATCTTCGGCCAAGTGCCATATAGCGATCACAGTTTCTGTCCGTCCGTCGGTCCGGGTTATGCTAGTTCGGGCACTTCCACATAAGCTAGGACGATGAAACTTGGCAGGCGTAGCATGGACCCCAAAAGATTAAGTTGGAAAGAGTCACTTCCTATATCCGAGCATCGTGGGGGGATTGGAAGGAGGGGGAATCCTGAATCTTGAGGTATTCCTAACTTTTGAACTGGTGATCGGATCTTAATGAAGCTTGGTATTTGGAAAGACCTAGTGTCTCAGAAGACCCAACCGGATCCGGTCACTTCGGGGGGATTGGAGGGAGGAACCGGAAATCCTGGAAGCGCTTAGAGTGGAGAGATCGGGACGAAAATTGGTAGGAAGAGCAAGCACGTCACAGATCCATCATTGACATAACCGGACCGGATTCGGGCACTGTGGAGGAAATTGGCATGCCTGCCCACAAGATGCCTGTCTCCTTTCACGTTTTATTTCTGTTCTTGCCCAGAATAGGTTACGATGTAGGACAAGAGTACGTAGTGCGTGAAATCCTGCCTGGATTTGATGCTGACCCACAAGAAAGGGTAGGTTTGTTTTAAGCAGAAACTGAAGATCGGATTATTACTGGTGATTTCATGTTTTTATACGAACTTTAAACTTAATTGTTACGTAGCCCATTTTTTGTACTTCTAGAACCACGATCCGCTAACACCTCGACCCGCTAACTAAGTCTACCAAAATACTAAGTTTCATCTTTGATCTGACAGCCAAAGCTTATTCCTCTGCAGTTAAAATCAACTGTCACCGCTCTCAAAAGGAATAAAAAGTGTTGAGATATCACTCGGGCGAGAATTCAGAGTTTGTCTAGATGACTGGGGAAAGCTAAATTGAAAAAAAAAAATGTGCATATTGTCCTATAAGCTGTATAGTGCTCGACAGCCTGTAAGAGTGTACGCGGTTTTTGGTGAAGTATTCATTTTTTTATTTTTTTTTTTTTTTTTTTTAAAGCCTCGTAGTATCTTTTCTATTCTTCCAGTCCAATATGAATTGGCCAGGTGACTACGCTTCCACTTTCCCTCGGTGACGCCAACGGTCTTATCCACTTTTTATTTTTTACTTAATCACATGACCGGCCTATCTATTTAGCGTCACCTACACTTTCCTCTATCTCTACGTTTATTTTTAATTTCTTAATTATTTTTTTTCCTTCAATTCTTTCTAATCTTTACACTTCCATCCTACCTTTATTTATAAAATAAAATTAACAAAACTAAATTCAATATCAATATTTACTCTTTCCACTATCTATACATTTCAATCATAATATACAATTTTAACATAATTATCTTTCCACATTTATTATTCTCAACATTCAAATTATTTCTATTACAAAATTCATCCTCAAAACAAAACAAAAACTCTATAACAATCATATAAAATATACATTATTTTTTTTTTTCATTCCTATTACCATTTATCATACATTTTAAAACAAAATGTATAAAATATATTTTAATTAATATTTAAAATTCTCTTTATGCGGACCATTTTACCATAAAACAATCAAGGAACTGATTCGTTTATGACCCATCCCCTTATGGTTTTCGGTTTATCGTATTCGCTTTTTTATGGAGTTCATAGTTTGTGAACCATAACAGATGTCAAGCTGAGACAGTGTACTGGTTGTCATTGGTGTATAAATATTTCTTTTAGGAGTCTCACCCCCACATCCAGGGGCGTCCCGAGCCTTTCTTCATAGGAGGGGGGGGGGCAAAATTGACCAAATCGGTACCTGATTTTTACCGATTTTTTTTTCTTAAACACAGCGAGGTCTTTCAAGAAGCTACAATGTAAAATGTTGAATATAGCCTATACACAAAATCCAACTTTAAAGAGAAAATTAGCGCGTTTTCACGCTCTTGCTCTTTTTTTCAGGAATACGCCGTCACTAGCCTTTTACCTTTGGGGGACGTCCAGTTTTGCCGAAAAGGACAAAACCAACAAAAAAGCCGTTGCTGCAAAGCAACGTCTCTAACGGCTGTACTCAGGACAAATTAAAGGGCCACAGGTCATTTTGACTGCACAGTAGTCAAAATAACTAAACTTTCTCCTGAGCTAACGAGGTCTTGGCAAGAAGTCCAAACCATGACCGCCCGAGCCATGATTTTCTACCAAATCGCGTGCAGCTTTTACACATATCTGTACGTCACTATGTGAATCATAAGTTTGCATTATTGCAGTCATTCATGTAAAAATCCATATCCATTTATTCCAGGCATCTCGTCGAGACAGTGCTCTTCTTGCTCACCCATAAATCAGTACATTCTTAAAACTTTTTATGATAAGTCCTGCCAAGTTTTCCGATAAACTTTCTCCAAATTCGTGGTCTCCAATGAAATATCAAGTCGCTTACCTCAACAAATCATCCTCGTGACTGCTGACTTACCATCCGACTCGGATTACTCAAGATTTGAATTCGCACATTTCTGGAATATTCGATTGTTCTCCCCCCTCATTTTCTTTCACTTTCTTCTATAATGCAATTACTGTAGACTTGTCTCCCTTTTTCAACTCTATCTTGCTTCTTCATTCTCAACCTTGTTTACCACCAGAAATCTGATCGACACTGCCAGGTCTCGCTCAGCGACTATCTCAACTGGCCTACTATGAACGGAGGTGACACTTGGCGTGTGTGGTGGAATTGTAACTGGTTCGTCGGCACCGTGCGGATCTAGAAGTATAACTGTTAAGGCTAGAAATTCATTGAACTTCTCTTCTTTGTCACCGATTGATTAACTTCTCTGACTTTGCAGTTTTTCGATTACTGGAATGGTTCCATATTCACACAATTCTCCCGATAATATCTATGATAGCCGTTGTCCACCTTTATCGATAAATTAAAATTTGTGTGTGAAATACTCCTGGAATCTCGATTGTTCACCGTTTCACGATCACTGATTCTTCTTTAGCCGTTCCCGTTTAGCGATCAGCTTGATAGTGTAGATAGACGTTGATTTTTTCCGGATCAGTTTTTCTTCATTTTCATTAGTTCCGGCCAGGGAAGTTGAGCAAACATCAACTTTTCCATCCGGAAGTGATGATCGTGCTGGAAACTGTGGTAGGAAGTCAAGTTTGCCCTTGCCATACTCTGATCGCCTTGGTCCAGGAAACAATTATTCATACTAGTTGCAACAACAAAAGTTAAAGGGCCGTAAATAGCCTGCTGAACGACATGGTTTCAGTCTCAGAAATTACAGAGATCTTTTATTTAGTAAGGTTTCTGTTATAGATTTTACTTTTTAGTACTGTTCTAGTCATGCCATGTTGAAGTAATATGCGTAACAGCATTTTTAAGCATTGTATTTAATTTTAATAGACGGTCTTCCTTAAAAGCCATAATTAATTTTAATTGATAACGTAGTTTCCTGGGGCTCCGGCGAAAAAAACGGCGATCCCCCGGTAGCAAAATTCGCTTGCGATAAACCCCTAAAGATTTTCCCTAGACTCTAGACTGAGAGGTGGCCCTAGACACTAGACTGACAGTGGCTCGCTGGCCGCTCGCCTATATATATATAAATATTTATGGGAATTATTTTATTTTTGTTTTCAAAATGTATCAGCACGTCTAGACATGTCTGATAAGGGACTACTGACTGGTGGTGTGTGTGTAGGGGTTCTCCTTGGGATGGGCCCCTCTCCGGGGGGGGGGTCGCCTGGACTGGTTCTCTGACCATTGACCGTTATCTTTACTCTTAAGTCCTTTAAAGGATCCGTCGTACCTATAATACTTACGCAACCTACTTCCATAATCGCTCTATAAATTCGTAAAGACTTTTTCGATCGATATCATTCAGTAATACCATTCTATGATTCCATGCAGGATTGATGCATTTTTGGACCAAAAGTACAATAATTAAAAGTATGTTTTGGGAAGTAGAGAGCTAATTAGTCGTGTTTAAAGTTGAGTTGATTCAAAGTTCGCCCGCATACTGGATGTAGATATTGTATTGGTCTTGTTCATGGCCCAAGGGCTTTAAGAAACATCAATCTATGTATTTAATACTATCTAATACTACTTGACTTTCTGTAGGGAGCAAAAGTTATTGCATTTACAGCCATGGTCTTGAATCTCGTGTTACCGACTTTGATTAATCCGACTCTGAAATAGTTCTGGCTTTCATGATACAGTTATATTTCCCTATTCCTTTCAGCCGAAGCGTCGCGACCCAATTTGACCTGGAGTCCCGCCGTCAGCACAGCTTTGGCAGTTTCCGTAGCGTCCGTTTTCATTTTCTTAACTCTTTGCATTGTAATGAAGCGGAGAAAGGCACCCCGAGGCGACGCGGCTCAAGTAAGTCTTCCTTGGATTTCATTCAGGCGTAGGTAGAGCTGTTGTTGTCAGCATCTAGGGACAGAACATCGTCGACTTTCTTTTCAGTTGATAGATGATGATGAAGATGAATATATTACACATCCTTACGACAAATCACTCTTTGTCGTCGATGGGAAAAAAAAAATAATTAGGACACACAAATACGGTAAATAAATGACATCATAGCTGCTTGTGCTGAAGTTTGCCGCACACCGATGATACCTCTCCCCTACCTATTTAGGGCAGCCTAGGAGGACATAATGACGAACTGATGTTGGACATGACCGATTGAAGAGGGGAGATTGACCACTAGCACAGCTGTCGTACGCAAGCGCACAAGGTTTAACTGAAAGAGAAAATATCAAGTGAAATGACAGCTATTATTTTTTTCTTGTATCTAAATTTTCTGAATTAAAACGACCATATTTGGGTAATAGATCAACAAAATCTTGCCAAAATCTTCCACTTTAATTGGATTGGAAAATTTCCTTGTATAATTTTACAATCTTCGGTACTTTGGTTTTATTTTTCAATTAGTCTTAGTAATTTTATGACATTTAAAAAACCTCCTTCTCCATACCACTGCTATTTGTCTCAACTAAACAGTCTAAGCGAAAACAAATAGTTAAAACCTTAAGCTAGAGAAGGGTGTCAGAATCAGCTTGGAGAAGCATTTGAAGTCTTGCGAAGTATTTGCAAATACAGTATCAGTAAATTTAATAAACAAAATCAGTAAATTAAATAATTAATTACCATGAAAGTACTGAATCAGGATTCTGGACTAACTGACGAGATATATTCAAAAGATAAGGCCAGACCGTCTACCAGTGTTCATATTGGATGGAAGCACAGACGACGGGAGGGGAGGAGAGAACAAACTTTCTCTACGCCCTACTTTATCTCTATGGTCGGAAGTGATTCCATTTCTTTTTATGGCGAGAGAAGTTAACAAAAACAAGCGGGAGTACGGGTGTTTGGCATCCGCGAAGGATAACTGGTACTGAGATACGAGTCAGTGCTCCAGCAAGACAAACCCTCTATTTAGAAGTTCCCAGTGGAAATTTTCCGCAAGACTGCCTGCTTCCCTCGGATTATTTGCCAGGGAAAAGTAATGCCTTGCGGGATGCCAAGAGTCCCACGAAGATCTGTCAGAATTATTTGTAACGTGCTTATTCGTATAGACTTCGCATAGTTTCCAATTTGTTACGGTTGCACCACCGTATCAGGAAATAAAATGATAAATCTCGAGTTGTGCCATTTTGTTTAACGGTTGCTACACCGTTTTAGAAAAGAGGTTGTTTACTTTTTTGTGTCCTAGAATAGATGTGAAGGGATGCCGTGTTGTCCACCCGTCTATCAAATAATTCTCAAAGAAGTTGGGAGATTTTGTTCAAAGTAGTCTAAACTAAAAGTAAAAGTGATCAGAAATTTTTTGCAAAAGCTTTAGTTGTTTACTTATAAATGAAGATATACTTTGACTGCCTATTCGGGCCTACGTGCAGTCGAAGGTATTAGGCTACTAGCCTATTTGGTATAAAACAGTTTATTACAATATATTATATGGCCTATGATACAATAGTTAGGCCTTACACATTTTTTGGATTCAATAGGGTTAGGCTAGTTGTGAATTCTTGACTGGAGTAAATTTTCATGCCGGAGAAATAGCTCGCCTGGAATGTTATAAAAATCGGAAATTTGTGAGAAGTAAATTTTTTGTCCAAATTATGCTAGAGTGCTGATTTAAACTCGAGCCAAGTCGATACTTTTACCTCGTTTTCCTGCCGGGCCGATATCAGCCAGATTCCGGTGAGAACCATAAATTCGATATCACTGATAAGTCATTCGTTTATTTAGCAGACATGCTGCAAAGCTGATGTTCAAGCTTGATTGTCTTGTCAAGTTGGGTTTGATTCTTCGAATCTGGAGAAATCTGGAAATTGAAGATTTTAATAATGCCTTTGTAGAATTAGTGTCGGAACAGGGCTAAGTTGGCTGAGAAAATGTCGGATAGAATAAATCCTCTGATAAATCTTGCAAGATATGTAATTTTCAAAGTATACTGGCATAATAACTTGCTGACTCGGGATATCTTATAAATTTTTGACTAGAATTGATTACGGTTGTAATCTGGGAGTTAAAGATAGAAGTGAATTACCTACTTAACGGGTCGTTGTAATGGGTAGGCTCAATCAGGGACAAAAAAATATATTTAGTGGACCTGACTAAGACTGGAAATCTATGCAAGACCGGAATTTATTTATCAAGAAGTCCGTCATGGATGCCTGTTTAGATTCCACTGAAAGATTTGTCATGTAGTTGGCAAGAGGTTTTTTTTTTCCCGGTTCTTAGATCTACATTCACCTTGAAGAATACTCTTAAATAGGAAAGTGAATATTAGAAAATTCAGTACCAGTAATTCTAGAAGTCGCTTCAGGGCAAATCAGAGTTAGGTTACCTTAATGAGTGACCCAAAGATTTCTTTTTCCTAATGTGGAAATGTTCATTAATTTTCAACGTCCCAATGTCTTAATCGTGTTTCTGACGGGAGCTGGAGGGATATATGGGACACCTTGTAGAATAAATCGTCCAAGATAACAGGAAAGACCAGTTCTCCTTGGACATCATCAATAACATAACCTGTCGTTTAAGGAGCACATTGCACAAATGGAAAACCAATCATTTTCTGAACTCCTGGAGACGTCGTTACGTTCTTCTTGTTCTCCGTAATTTGACTTGTGTTGGATTCTCTGTTATTTACGCTTATGCCCACTTTGACGGCAGAATTACCTTTCTGTTCCGTCAAGCTTACTGGCCACACATGCCACACTGTGGCTAGCCATACCTGCCACATTGTGGCAAGTATTACTTGTGGCACGATTCCCCACGGTTTCGCATTAGTCTATAGGCGAATGAAGTGTCGCTAGCGGAAAAAATTGCTTTGCAAGGCCAAAATTTCTTGCAGCAACTTGATTCAACACGTCGAATTTTTTTCATCGCGTCTCAGTTCGCCTGGTGGGAATCGAAATTGCCAAAGTATATTATTGACAGGGATATGATTTGTTGACATGCTATTGAGACAGAATCTGATTGAAATCCAAACCTGACAACGACATTGTTTTCATATTAAAGTACAAGGAAATTTTCTTTTTCTTGGTTTGCATTTTGCCAAGCGATCTTTTAAAGTACTCGTGTTCAGTATGAAACGAATTCGGATAGCCGCTCTGAAAGAAGGACATTGTTATCGGGAAAGGTTCGCGTTCTGTGGGCACCATGCTTCATAGAACTTTATTCTTGAATGGTTGTTAACCGTAAATGAGACTAAATGAGCCAGTGCTAACGATTTGGTTGAGAATTCTCAATGTACCTTAGTGGAATTGAATTTTTTTTTAACTTACAGAAAAATGTATTACAGTATCGAAACTTCCAACGAATACCAGCAGGCATCTGAGGGGAAATCCCAGCCGAACTGTAACTCTTGACACTACAGTATTAAACAGCTGACGGTCTCAGCTGGCGACCGATGTTGGATACTGGGGAAATTACGACTATAAGTTAGCATTTTGGTTCTCAGTCCATCCAAAGTATTTTCAGCATCTCTGAAGGAGGGAATGCGTCGCAGAGAAACTCCTAGAGGAATTGCAGGATGTTTAGTGCTGATCCAATCTTTTTCTGTTCTTCCCAGAACTGCGTCTCATTCGATATATCTGATCGAATTGAATTTTGACCCACAATCGACCTTTTTCATTGTGTTATGTTTCCCGCCATAGCCCTTGGGCTTTATTGGGAATAAATTCATTCATTCATAAATGTCTGACCTACTGTGTAGTGCGCGTATTTTTTGCTGCGCGGCCGTAAGGAATCGAAACATTTAAAATTCGCATAAAATAAGCTGTGAAGCTTTAAAGTTCTAAAATAATTATAAAGAAGGAAGAATTTGGTACTGTAAAATAACCAGTTTATATGCGATGCATTTTCTTTCAGCTTGGATTCAACAGAGTCCCAGTTTTGCAAAAATGTTCTGAAAATTTGCTAAAATATAAGCTTATTAGATTGATTAAAAGTTAAATTTCTCGGCGTCGCCGTTGACCCTCAATTGTTATTTTATATGGTGGAACTTTGGAGCCATAAATTGGTACTGCTGTGAGCTTTACGGTTTTCGTTGTACTATTTTTGTGCGTATAAGCAGTTTAAAATAAGCAGCAGAGCTGAGCTAGGCAGTGTTGCCACTGTTCACACAATTCTACGATTTGTCGTAAGTTTTCGACTTCTCCCTAGATGCACATCTGTAAAAATGTGTCAAAGGATATCATACTCATGCCAAAAATGTTCAAAATTTTTGAATTTCAAAGCATTTTGACAAATCTCAAGGCAACTCTTTTCGGATTTTTTTTTTTTTACGATTACGACCGTCCATTATAAGAGCAAACTGGAACCTTAATATCTGAGAGTTTTTCGGTGAAACTGAAAAAAGGACCAAATTCTGTGGGCACCAGAATGCCACAGATGTTTGCTACCAAATGTCATAGGTTCGGTCAGAAAAAAGAGGCAACACTGGAGCTACACTCTCAGAAGTTTCATAACAGATCGCGCATAACACTTTCAAGAATAACACCTTTTCACTTAGAAATAAAGTTTTATGACCAATTAAGTTTACACTATTTCGTGCCTAGATCTCCAACAACACCTTCAATTGGTAAAAATACTACACTGTCAGAAGTTACATAACGACAACAGAAGGATGCCCGGTTTCAACAGATAACACTTCGGGACGTTATCTGTTATGTTTCTTTCGTTCCCTTTAGTATGTTTACCAATTGAAGGTGTTGTTGGAGATCTAGGCACGAAATAGTGTAAACTTAATTGGTCATAACACTTTATTTCTAAGTGAAAAGGTGTTATTCTGGAAAGTGTTATGCGCTATCTGTTATGAAACTTCTGACAGTGTAGACCCTGGCGCGGTTGTGAACGATTAGTGAAAGCGGTACATTTTGTGTTTGCATTAACTTGACATGGTCTACAAGGTACTTATTGGTATAAGAATTACAGATTTATAGCTAAAAAATCGTCGTAGCGTCTATATTTACAGCCTAATTCTGTGTGATCATTTCGTGAAAGATCAAGTTTGTTATTAATGTTTTAATCTTTGATAGATTCCTTGCTCCGAGCCTTTCGCCTTTGCATACAGCTAACAGTGCCTCCGTGTCTCGTGAAGAGTTGTCAAGACTTTCTTGATTTTCTTACGAAATCCCTGTCTTTCTTCGTGTAGGATAAAAACAATACTATCACTAAGGGACAATGATCTCTAACTCAAGGATGAAAAACTGACAAGTTTTCAGATCTCAAGTTTCCCTTGACTTCTGGTAACCTTTGTTCTGCAGAAACTAACAAGAGTCTCTGCTTAGTTTGAGAGGGTCAGAAAGGCTTGGGGGAAAAAGTGGCTGCAAACAAACCACTTGAATAGCTTTCGTATTTTCGCTTTGTATAGTGGCTACTGCTGTGGTCTCGACTGCTGAACAGTCTATATATGAAGTTGGCGAGGAATGAGGGAATTTTTCTGTGTCGTAAAAGACACCCAATTAATGGGAGTTACATTTGGAATATTCGAACATTCTTAGTACCTAGACCACCCATCCACACAACCATGACTTATGACGACCGTCGGGCATCGACCGTCGAGACCGTCGTCAAAGCACTCACATGAGCAAGCTCAATTCTACTAAAACAAGAAGTTGCATTTCCTCTCCCGTCAAAAGATGAATATCCCAAGCGAGTTTAAATAAACGAAGCTACTACAGTTGGTGTAAAACCAACCTAGCAAATGTACATATGAACTGAACTTAAAATTTGATGTATGCCCACAAACAATCTTCGTTTATAAATTAATGTGAAATCAGTTTCGTAGTCTCCTACAGAATGTCAGCTTTACAGAATGTCAGTATTAGGGAAGTGCTTTTCAAGGTACCAGTGAAATCAGGCGAAGTTACACTTCTACATTCCTCCGACTAAGCAAAGTTCGATATTTATATTTGGTATAAAAATTGCATTGGTTAACATTTCGATCCTTCCCAACCCTTGTTGCTGTCACGTTATATCGTGACTGTTGTAGTTTCGCAAACATTTTTTGAACATCTCCTGGATATCAAATCAGAGGTATCTTTCTTCCAGCCTCAGATCACCGTGACTGACGGAGATTGCCAAAAGTCTTCCGTATCTTCGAGAAGCACGATCCAGCAAACCATTCCAGTTCCAAGCGCTGTTGTTGATGTCGGCGGTAAATCTTCTGCGGGACGAGTTGTGACAGTTCCCCAAAATCATGGTGAGTGTCATGTTCGCTTTAGCACAAAGAGGTTTGGAAGCCACTAGTTCACAAAAACCAGAGCTGAAAGCTTATATGCCACTTGCAAGGATAGTTAGCATGGATATCAGCTAAGGCTCGCCCTGTCAGGGTAGGATTGGTCTTACCAAGACCTCGACGAACTTCAACAGGGTCTAGAAATTGCATTTCTAAGAATATCCCTCCCAGAGCCTCTGACTTGACTGAGACAATTTAAGCGCTCCTCAAGATTTCCAGTGCGCACCCCCCATAGTTGCCGGATGCTGTGCGGACTAGAATAGAAAAATATGTGACATGTGCTCTTGCCAACTGTCAAGTTCCATCGAGATCTTATCCGCATGCCTAAAAATTTCTGATTCTCCCTCCCTCCGATCTCCCCCTGGATGGTTGGATCCGAGAAATGGAAATTTTGGCAAGATCTCATCGCCCTAGCCCATCTGGAAGTACCCTAACTTGCAATCATCCGACCAATGGAACGAGAGACAAGCGATCGGTTGATGACTTTGAGCCCAAAGTGCGATAAATTGTGTTTCAAATTGTTAATTTAGACAAAGTCGTAGCTAACGCAACAGGCCGATAATTGTCTGAAGACAGAAGATCTTGCGCCCGACTCTTAGGGATAGGGCCAAGTCAAGTCTTACCTGCATCAAAGCCTCAGGAAGAAAACCATGAGCAATAAAACCATTAAACAAAGCCGCTACTACTTGGTATTTCACGAACGAAGCATATTTTAAATGCTTACCAGAAATACCGTCACCACCACCAGTTTTATTAACATCAAGCTTACTAAACAAATTCTCTATTTCCAGTGCTGAAACAGGCTCAAAACCTTTATTACACGGAAGTTTAAAAATTTCGAACAATCACTAGGGACCAAATTGAACAGCTCACTATATTTCTGCTTCCATAACTCAGCTATACTCTCTGCTCCACACACACCATCAATACAAGAAGCTGTAACCAGTTTCGGACAAATAGTACTCCTTACCTTAGCCCAAAAATCCTTCACGCGAAGAAAAGACCTGGCTAGAGCCTCTACCTTGACCAGTTCCTCATTCTTTTTGCACCACTTAAGCGCAGACTTAAAGACTATAGCAATAATTATATTATAGCAATATTACCAACTCGTTAATAAGTATAGCAAAAGACTCCAAAAAGAATGACGTAAACACATTGGAGTCCCAAGGATTTCGTTATCTACTGGAAGAGAATAGGTTTCCAATCGTGTACGATTTCGTTGAAACTCGGAGTAGTCTGCTCGATCACTGTTTACGGCTCTGTTATTTCCAAGTCTCGCAGTTTTTGCTGATATGGTTCCCGGGAGTTAATCTTGTTAATAGTAATCTATGTCGGAGTCTAAGCAACTCTAGAGGCATCTGCAGAACTTCCAGTTATTGAGCTCAGTGCAAGGAATGTGGTAATTAAAAGCATACTTTCCTACGAATGTGAGAGGTATTCAATGTCTGGAGAATGTGCAGTTCCATTTTGCTTTTAATTTGGCTGTACACAGGCGTTCGAATTAATTATATTCTGAAGAATATTAGAGATTAATGACATGTATCACATCGCAGAAAATAAACCGTTTAACGTTAAGCAATATAAGCTAACCTTTCTGTTCGAAGTTTCAACGCTAAATATATATTAACAAACATCCCCAATGAGGTTGGGTTCGTAGATTTCTGAAGTCCGGAAAAAAAGCCATCCACCCCCCCCCCACCCCCGATGAATTTAACCCTCAAATGCTAAAGCATTTGACACTCTAGGAGGAAGATGGCCAAATTAAGGGATCATATTCACAGACCCACCAGTAGGCCCATATGGTAAACATATAAGGTGTCAAGGTTCTCTGAGTTTCTAATTGTTACAAACAGAGCTGTGTCCAGATGAAAGTCTGTTTGTAATAGTAGTTCCTGAATGTAGTGACTTACTTACTTGAGTTATGTCTCCTGCCGGGCGCTGCTAGGCGTAGAGAGTGACGTCTGCCTCCTCCATCCGTTTCGGTCCATGGCGAGCGTTTGGGCTTCGCTGGGTCTGATGTTTGCCATCGTCAAGAACTCGGACAGGCTGTCGGACCAACGTTCTTCGGTCGGCCGCAAGATCGCGTCCAGCCGGCTTTGTCGCTTCCAGCCGGCTTCCAGCTTGCCTGAATGTAGTGCAACCGGGTATCGTATTTAATTGTGTTAAACGGATGACTCTGCTGAAATTTGCTCCAGCTTGGTTAGGGTTCTCGTCAGGCTGTAACTAGAGGACACGATTTTTCAGTAATATAAGTTAATTTTCTAGCAACTGCTATCTGTCTTATTCACATAGTTGAGGGGGGATATGGAAATGAGAAGGTTATGACGAGAACTGTGTGTTAGGCTATATTTGTTGTAAATTAGTAAAAGTTGTTCACTCCCGCACAGGACACGTTTGTTCCCTTCTTTCGAGTGTTATCTGTGTTGTTTTATTTATTGAAGGGTGAACAGTAAAACTATGAATTGAGTTGAATTTAAAATTGAGTTAAATTCAAAAATTGGATTTAATTTTTAGGTACGGTTCTATTCCCTTCTAGGGTGCTTGAGATCAGTTTAAGTGAATCAAATTATTCTGCACAAGCTAGCTTTGTCAAGTTATCCCCCCCCCCCCCCCAACAAGAAAAGCTGGAAAATAAAACTGGACTTTAAAACAATCCCAGTCTCTGTGCCTAGAGAGCAAAAAAATAATTCTATTGCTCAGATTAAACTATTAAACCTCGTACTTTACAACAATCCATTCCAGGTTAATTTTTCAGGTCCTTTTATTTATAATTTCTGGAACAGAAAACTCCAGAGCCCAGAGAAGTCACATTCGTAGGCTAATGCGCACGCCAGAAAACTTCTTTAAATAAATACTACGTTAAGTAAAAACATACAGATGAACACATAAGTGATTCACAATACCGGAAAGAATAGGGGAAAATAATGGAAAATCATCCGGTCCGCCCCTAACACCAACCGGCAACGCGTCTGGTGAATCTTGAAAAAAGTCCTAACAACCTAACCAAAGTTTCGAAACACTACATTAGTAACATTAGTCCAGTACTACATTAGTACATTAATAGCCTACTACATTATTAACAACGACAGATTCAGGAACCAACACATCGAATGCATAAGAAACAGAAGAAATCGTTTTGGTGGATAAGGAAGTTGTCATTTTTATTTTTGGAAAATGATGCATCTTCCTTTTCCAAAATTATTTACTTTAGAGTTTGAAGCTAGGAAAGAGCTACTAGTCAAAATGAGGAAAATCCAAACATATTTGAACCTTGACACAAAAAGCAGAAATGCTTTATTAGTTATCTTGATCACGATTTTACCGTGGTTAGAGCGTATATTCATCCCTCAAAATTGCGTTTCGAACGTCAGCAAGAATGGTAGAACCTGTGTTTCGCTTAACTAGTCCCAACAGGACATGTCCGTCCCTTCAGATATCACGTAACATGAAGGATTTCTCACCGAAGCTGGCACGCTTTGTTCGTCATGCGACAAGCTACTAGTTTGGCCCCTTTGTTTTACGATCTTCGTGTCTAACGTCTCGTACAACAACTGAATATGATAGATGAGAGGAAGGGTTGAAATAGAATTCGTGTCTAATGGTATTAGGTAAGTAATTCAGTTTATTACACTAAAGCCTTCATGGCTATGGTTCATAACAAAGTATATTACATAAAAAACAAAACAAAAAAGAGAAATTGCTAAAAAATAGGACGATATGAAATCAGGGCAAAAAAAGTTTTATTACTCTGGAAAAGACAGAATACCGGAGTGCAGACAATGAAAAAATTAACAAGAGCTGTAAGCTCATATGGCACTTGCATGGGTTGAGATGTAGTGTCTGATCAAAAGTACTTTTAAGGTTACCTTTTCGGTTCAGATGCGCACTTTAAGGGAGCTAGAGAAAACGTATTTTGTTTTAAAACTTGGCTGTAATGATACACACTTTATAGGCACTAGAAATTCATCTGTAAGAAAAACTATTGAGACAAAA
The DNA here is from genome assembly GCA_023053555.1 of Branchinecta lindahli. Taxonomy (NCBI): domain Eukaryota; kingdom Metazoa; phylum Arthropoda; class Branchiopoda; order Anostraca; family Branchinectidae; genus Branchinecta; species Branchinecta lindahli. The sequence continues at coordinate 29,062,891 of JAKZAO010000012.1, read as the reverse complement.
CGATCACAGGCCCTTAGGGATCACTGATATATACCGTTTGGTAAAAAGTTTTTTTTTTCACTTTTCGGGTAAAACGTGCACTTTAAGGGTGATAAAATAAATTTTTAAGCAAAACCCTTGTGGCACAAATGATCATGGGTTGAGACGTATCGTTTGATAAAAAAAAAGTAGTTTTCGACCTTGCGGTTCAGATTCGCACTTTAAGGGAGCTAGAACTTCATTTGTAAGCAAAACCCTTGAGGCAAAAATGATAATGGGCTCATGGGGATCATGAAAATGTATAATTTGCTTAAAAGTATTTTTCTAAATTTATGGTCAAGATTGGTACTTTAAGGAATGTCGGATTTGGAAAGTGGCGATTTCTGAGCCAATCTTGTCGAATCTCTAATATTCCAGCCCAGTTGCATCGTCCTAGCACATCTGGAAGTACCTCAAATCGCGATCACCGGAATTCCGGCCCCCCCCCCTAAAACTTCCCCACAGTCGCCGGAGCCAATCCAGTTCTGTAAGTGATTTATCCAGAGCATCTCTTTATTATTCCCACAAAGTTCGATCCCGATCTCCCCAGTCTGAGCCGGTCACGTATTCCCCCCCCCCAGTTGTTGTCGAATCCGGTCCGGACATGACAAAGATCACCAGAGACATGTCCTCTGATCAATTATCAAATTTCACTCAAATCCGATCAACCGTTCCAAAGTTACGCATGACTCAATATTCCGGATTCCCCCTCCCGCTACTCACCCCACGACCATCGGATCATGTAAATTTTTATTTATAAGTCATTTTAATTGGGTCCCTGATTCGCCTCCCAAGTTTCGTCGAGAAAATCCCTAAAACCGCCATTACCGGAATTCCGGGAAATTCCCCTCCTCCCCCTAGTGTCCGGATCCAGTCCAAATGTATAAACGATTTATCAGGAGCAGACGCTTGTTCTTCCCAGCAAGTTTCACTCCGATCCCTCCATCCTAACCGTTTCTCGAGATTTCCGGTCTCCCTCCCCCCAACTCCCCCATAGCTGTCGAATCCGGTCCGGACTTCAAATGGGACATCAGAGGTATGCCATTTATTCAGTTATTAAGTTTCATTCCAATCCGATCACCCATTCGAAAGTTACACACTACTCCAGTTTTCCGGATTCCCCAGCCCTCCACTCCCCCCCAGGTGGTCGGATTGGGAAACTGATTATTTCCAGGTTAGTCCGGTCGGGTCCCTGATGCTCCTGCCAAGTTTCATCGTCCTAGCACATCTGGAAGTACCCCAACTCCAAAAAGTGTGAGAAAAACTACTTAATTTTCGGAATTCCCCGGCCCACCACTCCCCCCAGATGGTCGGATCGAGAAACTGGTTATTTCCAGGTTAGTTTGGTCGGTTCCCTGATTTTCCTGCCAAGTTTCATCGTCCTAACACATCTGGAAGTACCCTAACTTGAACATGTGGGACAAAAAAATTCGGACAGACCGACCGACCGACAGACCGACCGACGGACGGAATTGCGATCGGTATATGGCACTCTAGCCAGAGGCTGCAAGTGCCATATAAACCGAAAGATAATACAATTGACTAAAGATTAATGGACAGTCCGTGATATGCGGGGAAGCTAAGATGGGATGTTGCTGTTGAGAGTTTTAGTTACTTAGGGTGGAGAGTTTCAACGATACATCCAGAAACTTGTAACGCGATAGTAGGCGTCTTTTTTTGAAGGAAAATTGAGGAAATTTTGCGTATCAGTAGTATCAAAAACGGGGCGGAATGACATGTTATTTTTTCTTGAACAAGAGCTGTAAGCTCATATGGCACTTGCATGGGTTGAGATGTAGTGTTTGATCAAACGTACTTTTAAGGTTACCTTTGCGGTTCAGATGCGCACTTTAAGGGAGCTAGAGAAAAAGTATTTTGTTTTAGAACTTGGCTGTAATGATACGCACTTTATAGGCGCTAGAAATTCATCTGTAAGAAAAACTAATGAGACAAAACGATCACAGGCCCTTAGGGATCATTGATATATACCGTTTGGTAAAAAGTTTTTTTTTTTCACTTTTCGGTTAAAATGTGCACTTTAAGGGTGATAAAATAAATTTTTTAGCAAAACCCTTGTGGCACAAATGATCACGGGTTGAGATGTATCGTTTGTTGAAAAAAAGTAGTTTTCGACCTTGCGGTTCAAATGCGCACTTTCAGGGAGCTAGAACTTCATTTGTAAGCAAAACCCTTGAGGCAAAAATGATAATGGGCTCATGGGGATCATGAAAATGTATAATTTGCTTAAAAGTATTTTCCTAAATTTGCGGTCAAGATTGGTACTTTAAGGAATGTCGGATTTGGAAAGTGGCGATTTCTGAGCCAATCTTGTCGAATCTTTAATATTCTGGAAGTACCTTAAATCGCAAACACAGGAATTCCGGCCCCCCCTCAAACTCCCCCACAGTCGCCGGAGCCAATCCGGTTCTGTAAGTGATTTATCCAGAGCATCTCTTTATTATTCCCACAAAGTTCGATCCCGATCTCCCCAGTCTGAGCCGGTCACGTATTCCCCCCCCCATTGTTGTCGAATCCGGTCCGGACATGACAAAGGTCACCAGAGACATGTCCTCTGCTCAATTATCAAATTTCACTCAAATCCGATCAACCGTTCCAAAGTTACGCATGACTCAGTATTCCGGATTCCCCCTCCCGCTGCTCCCCCCACAACTATCGGATCATGTAAATTTGTATTTATAAGTCAGTTTGATCGGGTCCCTGATTCGCCTCCCAAGTTATGTCGTGAAAATCCGCAAAACCGCCATTACCGGAATTCCGGGAAACTCCCCTCCAGCCCCCCCCCCCCCCAGTGTCCGGATCCAGTCCAAATGTATAAACGATTTATCTGGAGCAGATGCTTGTTCTTCCCAGCAAGTTTCACTCCGATCCCTCCATTCTAACAGTTTCTCGAGATTTCCGGTCTCCCCCCCCCAAACTCCCCCATAGCTGTCGAATCCGGTCCGGACATCAGATGGGACATCAGAGGTATGCCATTTATTCAGTTATTAAGTTTCATTCCAATCCGATCATCCGTTCGAAAGTTACACACTACTCCAGTTTTCCGGATTCCCCAGCCCTCCACTCCCCCCCAGGTGGTCGAATTGGGAAACTGATTATTTCCAGGTTAGTCCGGTCGGGTCCCTGATGCTCCTGCCAAGTTTCATGGTCCTAGCACATCTGGAAGTACCCCAACTCGAAAAAGTGTGACAAAAACTACTTAATTCTCAGAATTCCCCGGCCCACCACTCCCCCCCAGATGATCGGATCGGGAAACTGATTATTTCCAGGTTAGTTTGGTCGGGTCCCTGATTTTCCTGCCAAGTTTCATCGTCCTAACACATCTGGAAGTACCCTAACTCGAACATGTGGGACAAAAAAATTCGGACAGACCGACCGACGGACGGAATTGCGGTCGGTATATGGCACTTGAGCCAGAGGCTGCAAGTGCCATAACAACGGAATACGTCATCCTCAAGCAGACGAACCTTCTCAGATTTTTATTCCTATAACACCCAGTTTCCGAATCGACCAGTCTTTCCCTAGATTGAATGTACATCTAACCCCCTTGATTCTTCTGCCTCTTCGCAAAAGTTCAAAAAGTGCTAGTATTCTCCAACGCCTCTTCACACATCTGGACCACCAACTACCCTAGCTATACCCCGAATTTTACTTAGCTATTTCATTTTTGAAACGGCAATTAATTCGCCCGGACTAAAATTACCTATTTTACCTCTTCCTTTTTTGTCCTCCCTTAAAATAAGTCTCATCGTCCAAGTCTCTTCGGCCTTAGCGGAGAACTCCAGAGGGACGGTGCAGACGTCATTTCAGCATGTCAAACTTATTTACCTTGACCCTTTGACCGTTCCCTAACCGGTGCAAAACCGATCAGGACAGGGGCAAGAGAGGGGGAGAGGAGACTGATTTTCAGAATAGGTGGTCGCCCAGTCCCATCGTAGAAGTTTGCTATGAAGTTTATTGGACAGCTGGCACTGTTTACGATTTGTACTCCAGTATTATGAAGTAGTTTAGTACTTAAAAAATTTGCTTTAACAAATTATCCAGACATGGCCCGGGTCCACTGACCTAGCAAAAACTAAGGACAGATTAATTAACCGGTGTTTCTGACGAATTAGCATAAATACCGTCGGGAGCAGTAGTCTACGCATCGAGAATAGCGGAACACGGCAAGTGAGAAAAACAGAGAGCTGTCGTCTGGGAGGTTAGAATGTGCGGGTCAAAAGGCTTAAGAATTGATGTAACGATTCCGGAAGTAGGCTGAATTGGAATTATAGTTACGACGCGTCCTTTAAAGTGACGCCTGGATTTAACCAAGTGGCTAGAAAGTTAAGATTTAAAAAAATTTACTTCGTTGACCACTACTAATTGCAGACGCTACAGTTGCTTGAAGATCAAGGAAGTTTAACCGCACAAACCTGGCTCTTGGTTCAGAGGAACACATTCGGTGAGAAAACTCATTCTGAAAATAGCAGAACAACAAAATAGCTCGTTGGAAATATAAGAGCTTTTTAGAAGACCTACTTTGATCTTGTCCCTGTCGCTGCTGCAAGTTGGAACGTGGCACTAGATGATTCCGCAGTCGTAGCGAGTCTTGGTTTGAACTTTTAAAAAGGGTACTAGAATGCTTTCAGTTAGACTCCTCAATGAATTTTGGCGACTCCCTAGCTTTTCGCCTGATCGCACCTTTACCTGATCATACCACGGCAGAGCTGTTAGGGTGTTGTTACTTTGAACTATCCTTACCATGGCGCTTGATTGCCGAGAACAAGCAAACAAGTTCTTGGTGGACTTTCAGCACTTTCGTGATAAATCTGAAAGAAAAAAACTTGCACTTTCCGTACGACAAACTCAAGCAGGAACTTCAGTCCGCGATCGGCCGACCCTGATCGTTTGCCAAACCACCGGAACTACAAAACGGGTAAATATTTATTTATTTATCTCAAAATATAGCCAACTGGGGCTGCTACATAACATTTTATGTACACTAAACAAAGAAAAAAGAAATATGCTGAAGTGCTGAAGGCATGAAGCTTCGAACAAACAAAGAAGCCTACACAAAACTACATAAAGCTTAATCAGGATGGCTCGAACCCACAGAGAGCATAAAGCTATGTTCTAATTGGTGTAACAAGGTGTAGTATGGCGTAATCAGTTCCGTCTTTTCTTCCGGGCGCGCTGTGATAAGCTGCAGAAAGAAATAAACTTTGGTTCTATTTTGTCTTGTGCAGCGCCAGTCAGATCGCTTGGTTGGGTTCTGCCAGCGAGCTGAGGAAAGAGGAGCTTCGCCAGGGTTGCCACGGGTAGCAGGGTTGGAAGTTGAAGTAACAACTTTTCTTTGGAAGAACAAGTTTAGCTCTATTGCGACTGCTTATTGTTAGCTAGTTCAAGGAACAGTGCTCAACATATGTTAATTTAGTAGTTTGCACATCATAATGGTCGTCAAGTTGTTCTTGTGTACTTCAAAATAGTTCTATGAGCACTTTCTCCGATATTTAGAAGCTCGAAAAATTGTAGTACCGTGACAACACTGAACGTCGCATGCATAAAAACCTTTTACTTTGAGTTTGGAGGAGGGTTTGGAGTAAGGCTTAAACATCACGGATAGTGCCAGGCAGCTTATTGCACCTCTTAGAACAATGCTTGAACAAGGCACACGCGAGGAAGTTGCCTGATCACCAACTGAATTCCACATTATTGTATTGCACAGCAGAACAGTGGATCTGCGCTTTGCGTTACGTGAGAGTTTTAATGTCTTGCACGCGAGATTTGCCTTTCTTTTCCTACTTGACAATTTTTTGACGTCATGTTGGCCCTTTTCTTTGTCTTCATATTGATATTGATTTGCTGTAGCGTTTTCTTACAGAAAGATACAAACATTTCTTGGGAACACCAATGTTGGCCTAATACTAATTCACTGAACTGAAAACAACTTTCTCGAGCCATGAAGGCAAAATCAGTAATTATCTTAACTGTTCTAATTAGGTGCGCTGTTGGTAATCAAGTTTTCGAAGGTAATAATCGAGGGCTAATGAAGTATATTTCCTTGTCAAAGACGGGACCAAAGTACGCTGTTTCAATTAAGCCCTACTGCACTCTCCTTTTCCTGGTACAGGTAAACTTTTGCGTCCGCAAAACTACCGTAGATAATGACAAACTTTACATTTTTAGAGTCCTTTTGGGCTGTAAATTCCGTGAATTTCTAACTCCTTTGCTCATACCCTGTCACTATTTTCTCCTGATTCAGTGATAACAGATTCCCGAAATCCGTACCATGAGCATAATGATCAAATAATCATCGATTTCATATTCCTGAATACTAGATATCAGCTTGAAATAGCCGATCTTTGTAAATCTTTCAAACGCCATCTCTCTTTTTCTTTCCTTTCTTCCTTTGAATGTGTTGCAGTTTAGCATACACAATAACGTCTGAAGCCTGAAATATTATCTCGGATCGTCTTGATTATGAGCCACAACACACCGTGGGCTTATATTGAGCGAAATCAGTACACACAATTTGATTTTTTTGATTTAATTAATTTAATTATCACCCACACGATACATGAAATAAATATGGTGGAGTAGGAATAAATAAAGAAACACAAGGAAAAAAATACACACAAAATCAACGAAAGAAACTGATAAGACGATGGTGAGGGGATAGGCGCTAACTAATTAAAACTGACATAGACAGGATTGGATGTGGCCTTTAGACTTGACTGGAAAATGGTGTCCAGACTTTCAGGATATCTTCCTGTACTTCTTTTATCTGCAATCGTAAAGTGCTATCTGTTCGCAGCCGCTCTTCCTTATGAGTCGACGCTAACCAAAGAGATCATACGCCATATCTGCTCCTTGCCTTCGTGTTGGGTCGGTCGTGCTTTCTATAATTGATCTTACACCGTTAGCAGCTTAGGCCTATGTGCTGTGAAGCAATTTTTTTTTATTTAGCCAAAGCTCTGAAAAATCTGTTTTCCACGATTTCTTCCAATGTCAACAGTAAGCCCATGGTTAGGCTTTTAACTTTTATTTCTTTTTTATAATAACAACTTTTATTCAAAAATACTTATGGGAGTTGCTGGTGTTGTTGGTTTTTTCACTTAGGATTGAAGCAGAGGAATGGTATCACATGATCCTGTCAAATTTTAAAAGTTTGTTATTGCTAAAGAAATTAGAGCTTATCCTTTGCTCCTTTCCAAGTGGTGATATTAGAAAGTTGGTCTACGGCAAAGAAAATAAACTTAATATAAATAGATTTTGTTTTTTCAACGGTGATCGGTAGACCTTGATGAGCTGATCAAAGTAGGCTACATGTCATCATTTTTATTGTATTAAAATTCCTTCATGAGATACACAATTTTGAAAGTTTCGAGGGGTGACATGGGTATATTTCTCACTTTACCATATATACATTTACATATCACTCTTTTATCGATGACATTAATTATCTGTTGCACTTTCCAAGATCTTCCAGCATCACAAATGGACCCAAACAAACTTTAAAAGATATGTAACATAAAGCCAACAAATATTAATATTGAAACACTACAACCATTTCTCGCTTTTTTCTCTATCTCTGTTTGTTTTTCTTATTCTCTTTACCTCTTGTCGAGTTCATATGCTCCTCCCATTTCAGAAAATGCTGCGTTAGGCTATGGTATTTCTTATATAGGGGTCATTGGCCCTTTCCGAAGTTGAAAATAACCAAGGACCTTACGTTCTAATAAAGTTAAGAACGCATATTTTGACTTACACGGCCAATGTTATTTTTTAACTATTTAGTCTTATTCATTTACATACTATTCTAGTTGGCTTTGGTGGAATATAGCGTGGCCAAAAGAAGGCGTGGCATGAGTAAAACTTGTTTACTTGCTAGACTTGCATTAATTAAGCTGCTTTTTAGTTTAGCATTGTCCTGGTCCTGTCTCAGTAGGCTACTGTCAGCCAAATGTCGTTTCATTTATCTGTCATGTTTATAGCCATTTAATTCACCCTTTCGTCTGACAGTTGTCATACAAACATTAGGAATGATGACTTGATCTGGTAACAAGTTTCAGCCATATCTCAGGTTGATTTATCGATTGCATTTGAATTTTAATACTTGTTTGCAGAGTCGTTTATCTGATAAGGTCAAAGCAGCCTTAAGCCTTGACAAGGCAGTCACAAAAAGACAAGACCAAGATAAGGGAGATTGCGAACTTCTTGTATACTACCAGTTAGACAGAACTCTAGAAAAAGCCATTTGGTCCGGTGAGAAGGACTTCAGCACTTTCCCAGAAGTTATTACCAGCATCACATGATTTAAAAAGAAAACTAGTTTTCAAGGACCTCGCATAGAAAACTCGTTTCTGGGGATCCTCCGACCTTGATCTTCAATTCTGGCTCGTGAGAGCGTCTCCTTTATTGTATCAAACCTGATAAAGTAAGAACAGACATTACTCTCAAATAGGAAATCTCCGAGCCTTTGTGTCCAACTAATCCTGAAATGAAACAATCTTCATGCTCATAGGTAGGTAGATACAAAATTGGATTCCAATCTCAGTCCTCGGAGCTTGGCAATTCAGAACTTAGAACTTATCAAGAGTTAGGCCGCTTTGAAATAATCTGTATATTGTATTCCAGTATCGGCATGAGTTAAAGATAGATGAAATGGTGCTTGATTATGGCAGGCCTTCGTCTCTCAAATGATCTCCTTTATTCTTCTCTGACCAACCCCAAATGTTTAGCATCCTGAATGGTGGAGCTTATTTTTAAAATTTTGGAAATATTATTTTCTTACCCCCCTAAGTTGTTCCATATCACATGAAAACATTGTAGAACAAGTTTGAGCCATTTATAATAATGTTTAGGGGTAGCTCAAGTACATCAAAGATTCGGAAAAAAAGAAAAAAAGACGGATTTCGAGCAACTTGTATTTTGCTTAAAAAATACATTTAAACAAAATTGTTTAGTTCCTATTTATGGTTGACCGGACAGAGTCTGTTTCCTGCTATCGGGATAAACTCTGCGGTGTTCATAGACAACTTGCAGCAAAAATTGCACGGCCTCACCATCAGTCTTTTTGTTGACGAACTGACGTGACTGTCGAAGAAAGCCAAGCCAATAAGTTCGGGTGACAAATACCATAAGTAACCCGAAAACCTGTTTGAGGTGGCCTTTAAGATTGCCAAATGGATGGACGAGTACTCGAGCAGCGGCTTCAGTAGTAGTAGGTCACTGTACGGAGCACCTGAGGCTAAAGATGCAGAGATCCAGTCTTTCAGGTACACACGTACTGCAAACACACATACATCATCCAAAACCTCTTTCTTCTGTGAGAGTAAGTCTAAACTGAGCCTTGAACATCCAGATCTTTAAACTGTAGCCTATATCACTTTGCTCATCCATCTGGCATGGTGCATCTCTCCGGGTGACATGAATCGTACTCCTCTTGCAGGAGTAGCACCAAGAAAAATGAGCACAAGTTCCAGGAATTCCTTGTAATCGTCCCTCGGCTAGCTCTGTTCAAGGTGCTTGTTAGCAAAATCGATGATACTTTGTTTGATGTCATCCATTAGACGTGCCACATCATCAGCTGCAATTCCGGTTTCATATTCATCAGTATCTATGAATCTCCAATAGTCCTAGAAGCGTTTGAAGAGTGGAACCTCAGGAGAAGATGTCGATCCCATGCACACTCGAAACGCAGCACCAATGACGAGTTCCATGATATGATGTCTACCCACTGACAAGAGTTCCTTACCTAGCTTCTGCTCCAAAAGAACACAAGCACCAGAGATCCTGCCAGTGTTTGAGCTTGTAGTATCGAAACACATAGCTCGGATGCTGCCGGGTATGCCCCAGTCTTCAATAGCTCCAAAGACAGCAGAAGCCTGAGCCTCGCCTGTTCCGGATGGAAGCTTGGCTACTGTGAGTAGCTGTAAAACCCTGAACAGAGCCAGCCGAGGGATGATTACAAGGAATTCCTGGAACTTGTGCTCATTTTTCTTGGTGCTACACCTGCGAGGGGAGTACGATTCCTGTCACCCGGAGCGATGCACCATGCCAGATGGATGAGCAAAGTGATATAGGCTACAGTCTAAAGATCTGGATGTTCAAGGCTCAGTTTAGACTGACTCTCACAGAAGAAAGATGTTTGCATGACGTGTGTGTGTTTGCAGTACGTGTGTATCTGAAAGCCTGGATCTCTGCACCTTTAGCCTCAGGTGCTCCGTACAGTGACCTACTACTGCTGAAGTCGCTGCTCGAGTCCTCGTCCATCCATTTGGCAATCTCAAAGGCCACATCAAACTAGATTTCCGGTCACTTGTAGTATTTGTCTCCCGAACTCGTTGGCTTGGCTTTCTTCGACAGTCGCGTCAGTTCGTCGACGAAGAGACTGATGGTGAGTGCCATTCAGAGTGAAGACGACCAGGAACAGGACCATACCAAGCGTATCACCGTTGATCTTTATTCAGCCAAGAACAAAAACCTGGATAATTTGTTACAGCGAAGTCAGCAAAACTTTTTCAAATGATGGATCTTTTGGATGGATTTCTCACAGTTGATCCAGACTTGTGGAAGGATAGACACGACTACAAGCCAGCGTCAGAAACTGTGAGGTCACTCGAAGTTGTCAATGGCCACGCTGAGCGAGGAGTAGCACTCATTCAAGAGTACAGCGGTTTTATAACCCAAGATGAGTCCCAGCTGCAATTTCTGCCGCAAGTTGTCGATGAAAACCGCAGAGTTTATCCCGATAGCAGGAACACCGCACAGTTTATCCCGATATCAGGAATCAGACTCTGTCTACAGTAGAGGTACAGACTCTGTCTGTTTCCCATAAATAGGAACTAAACAGTTTTGTTTATGTGTTTTTTTAACAAAATACAAGTTGCTCGAAATCCTTCTTTTTTCTTTTCTTTCTTAATCTTTGCTGTACCTGAGCTACCCCTAAACATGATTATAAGTGGCTCAAACTTTTTCTATAATGTTTTCATGTGATATGGAACAACTTAGGGGGTAAGAAAATAATATTTCCAAAATTTTTAAAATAAGCTCCACCCCTGATGCGTACAAGTCATACACAAATCTTTAGTATTTCAGTATTTGGTCATAGTGCTCTAGCGGTAGGGCATGCCACAACGCATGAGCCAGTTCGGGCAAAGTGCCTTAAAGCAAAGACAAGTTACCGTATGACAGTCTGTGAAATTTGTAACCTGGAAGTTACTAAAAAAAAAGAAAAAAAAAAGATTTCCATTGATGTATTGTGCCTCTGGGCGAAGTGCCACTCTGTTCACTTGTTGGGGCAGGACATCAGTTGGAGTTTATATATAATTGGATTAGCGGGGTCAGATCCTTGACATTCGATGTTTTGGCGTGAGTGGGCGTCTGACGTGTGAAGTGAAACTCATTTCAGCTCAGCTTTCTTTTTAAAACATTTACATGGCATGCCCTAACCTTGGTTCGTTTTAAATTACATTAACTAGAACACTCTAGAGAATACAATAAAAATAAAAATGCTGCAGGACAATAAACAATATAAGCATGTTCGTCGCTATAGAAATACATGATCAGCCGACGATCAGCTTTTAAGCCTTTCTTGGGATTTTGGGCCAAAGCATTTCTGGCGCATCTTTTCAAAGACCGCGGTTTGCTTTTGAACCACGGTCTGGGAACACTGCCCGGGAGACTGTGGAGACACAGATGGATCTGTCTACAGTATCGGAACTTGTGCGGAGCCAATCCGCTGGATTCTCAATAGAACCCAAAAAGTTTCAGCCAGTTCAAAAAAAAAACTAAATTTGATGGAATGCGCCAGTATGGAAAATGTTTACGCCAGTCTCGGTCGAGATACGCCAGTTTAGCCTAAAATACGCCGATATGGCAACGCCGCCTCCTTTCTGTGCATCGACGGTCTTCATTCGTCTCCACGGCTGCGATTATACCTTCCCAAACCGGCTGTAATGAGGTGTGTAGGGGCCACAGGTCATTGCTGGAAATGCAATGAGACATACTTTTCGGTCTTCCTCTACAACAGTTACTTTCGGGTAACCCATATTGGGGATCCTGGAACTGTCCACGCGCAGAAGATATTCTGATGACAGACAACTAGGCCCTAATGTTTCTAATGTGCCCTTAGCTTGTTTTTGTGTCTAGTCGATGCCAAGTAATCTCCAGATCCGGAATCCGGGCACTACTTGATGGCTGTAGCAGGAGTCAAGTAATTTTCTAAACCAACTTGCTGTGCTGATAACCAAAATCTTACCACGAAACTTTGGACCGAAGTAAGTAAAATCCCGAAGCAAAGTAAATCCCGACTGGAAGGAGCTGGCGCTCCTGTTAGCGGATCCATGTGTGCATGGACATAAGTACCACTTATAAATACCAACTTCATGAGCATATTTTCTTGGCAGGACATAGTCAGCAAAATCGAACAAACTATTCATATTTCGACTCTTTTTTTGGGGGGCTTTCACATTTTCAGTTTGTTTTTTGATAAAATTGTAACTTTTCTGAAAATATTCAGCCGACCGCATGTTTTTATTATTCCACTAGAATCACATGTTCAAACAATGGCTAAAATGTACATGTCAGCTACGAAGAGCGATGTCTCGGTCTGTTGATTGCAGTTTCCTTTCTTGTGGTCCCCAACGTTTTCCCTGAATTTCAACAGCTTGACGAGGAACCTTTGCCAAGAAGGGCAAAAATATCGCTGACGAAGCATCGTAGCTGACGTACGGTATCCGTTTTTAGCAATTGTTTGCCAGTCAGCTTGGGCTTAAGGAGTATTTAAAGATAAGCTTCTTGCCAATTGTTTGAGCTATTTGAAATTAAAAATATTTATTCCATGATCAATGAACAACAGTGGAAAACTTGAACTAAATATCTATCTGTCAATTTGACGTGGAATCGAGATACGGCTATTTTTTTTCTCTTAGGATACATATAGACCATATATGATATATAGCAAAGGTCTATAGGCTGAACAGCCCATAATGAGAGACATCTTTGGAAAACACAAGTTTTCGCACTCAGATCGGTCAGTTTTGTGCGCTGACTCCAGACTTTTTCGTCAGTTCTTGCTTCTCATGGGTCGTTCACGTTTAATCTGTTTGTTCAACTTCAAGTTGTGTTTGTACTCTGTGGAGTCGGCTTTCCTACACTTAACAATAATCCTTCAGACCTTCTGCCCCCCTTTTTTGAACGATATGGCTATCTAGATCCCGGATAAGTGTGATGTTCTAATTCGTCCGTAGCTTGTTTTCTGTGTCAGTCGATGCCAAGCAGTGTTGGTCCAAGTATTCATAGAAGAGAGGACGGCAGAACGCTGCTACGGAACAGCCGAAGTTGCATTCGAGGAAATAAATTCTCAGCTTAAGCCTGCCGTTAGCATGTCTATTGCCCGCGATGACTTCTTTAGCAATGGAACCCGTGTTTTTAGTGGCGCCGCCAAGATATTTGAAATGGACTTGGTCCACGTTCTTATTGCCGGATGTGATGCTCTTGGGCGAGCTGCTGCATGTAATACTTTTGGTTTTACTTGCATATTTAGCCTGAAACCGCCAGAAGAGAAGTGGTGAATGTCCCTATTCTTCCTTTACTACGGAGAACATTCGAAAGAAAAACATCGAAAGATCCGTGTTTCCTTCGGTTGTCTTCACACAGCTGGTTATATCTTCACTGTGAGATTTGTTGTGATATATGGGATAGCAAAGAACCTTCCGAAGTGGGTGGGCAGAGAGTTGAATGCCTTTACGAAGAGCGTGAATATTTTGGAAAGTTTCTTACGCCTGTCAAATGAATTCCGCGTAAATCTAGGGACAATGGCTTCATCCCGGGCCCCCTTCGCCCTTTTTCGGTACTTCGGTTTCTTTTTTAATACTTAAGTTCTTGAAGAATTTGAACGAAATAAATAACAGATTCAGAGAACGATCGTGTAAAAAAAAGCAAATGTATACGTCTTCAGTTTTACGCCTTGTCGACTAGGTTTATGATGGTCACAATCCGGATATTGGGGGTGGTAGGAATCTTGTGGCACGTCTAAGCGTCAAACCGTTTGAGAGATCAGGATGAAGCCCACAGATTTCAGAGCAGCTGCACTTCACTAAGCAGCTGCAACACCAGCATCACCAGGGAGGTAGGGAATAGTTGCGTTTTTTGCCTTTTCTCCGTAGGTCGGTTAACCGACCTATTTGCCACTATAAGCCGTTTTTTCGTCATCCCATCCAGTTCGACTGAGCTCTAAAAAACGACTTATAAGAAAACGTGGCGTCATCCCGTCGCCGGCGCCTATCTCTCCCATGAGAATTTTGAATTTCGCGCCGTGCCAAGAGCGTAGGTCGGTTGGATGGAGCTCCTGCCTCAGTCCACAGGTCGGTTAACCGACCTGCAAAAAAAACGGCTTAAAGAACCTAGGTCGGTTAACCGAAGGAAGAAAACGGCTTATAGTGGGAAATCTTGTAGGTCGGTTAACTGGATGAAGGCAAAAAACGCAACTAATACTAATAGACACATCAGTTCCACATGTTATAGGCTAGAATAAATATGAATTACCTGAAGAACTAGAACTGCCTATCTTTGTTATATACCCCCTCCTGCCTGAGAGGTGGAACTAATGAGGCTTTTTAACGGTTTTGCCGTAAATCATTAAAGCTTTCTGTCCCGCTCCATCCCCCCCCCCCAAAAAAAAAAGAGTTAAAGGAGCTCCAAACCACTATCCTAAAGTGTCCTATTGAAATTTCCGCTTCGGAGGACTCAAGGAAAAGCTTATAGAAGCCTGATAAAAGTGTAAATAGCTTCATGCGAGTGTGAATTTCTGTCTCTCAGCAGCCAGTCCTAAGTCTGGATTCTGTACTTTGATTGCTTCTTTACCTCTTTTATTTATGAATGTCCCAAGTCTGGATTATATTTATGTTTGTCCTGAGCGTCATAGGCTATCCTAATATCGATGACTGTATATAACTCTGGAAAATTGCCATTTTTCGTCCGGTTTACAACACCCTTCGCTATGACACAGGTTGAGAATGCAGTCTTAATCTCACAATACAGTCGTCGTAACAGGGGTATCAGAGGAGATCTTTGAGAACAGTTTTCCTGGAAAATTCCTGAATTTCTGTAGCCTGTGATCTGGAAAGAGGAAACTCTGCGTAGCTGACTTGAGAGTGTGACTTGGGCAACTGAGCGAGTAAAACCGATTAAGGCGGTAGCTACGATCGTGTTGACTTTAGGATATGATGCAAGGTTAAGGTGGATAGTTTGTCGGAGTTAGTCTAAGTCGAGAAACTGGGAAAAGAACCATAGTTTATTGATCAAGTTGACTGGAGTGTAAACAGACGCGCTGGTTTTCAAGAGAGGTTTACCAACAACTGCATCAGAAATAGTAGATTCTAAAATGGAGCCTGCTAAACTTTGTCAAATTCACTACATATTTTTGATTTATGACCCATCAAATGCGAGAGGCGAAAGTGGAGTAAAACTTTTCAGCCAGCGAATTTTCCAGTTCCTGGCATTGCAGTTTCAAGAGAAATTAAAAAAGTTAACTGAAAATGTTTTTATTGGGACTTTAGAAAGGACAGTGATTATGGACTACAAGAATTCAATACTGTTCATTATATACTTTGACATTTAATCAAATGCAAATAAACATCCATCCAAAAGTCTAACTGTTGAATGTGGTAAACCTTCGATTAGATATATGATGTGATTATGATGTGATTATGATGTGATTATTTATGACCATGTATGACGATCCACCACTATTTTTGTAAAAAGATAAAAGGGAAATAAACGAATTATTATTATTATACTCCTTGCTTACAATTGCTGTCAAGAATGTGATGTTGATTTGCATTCGACTAAATGTCGAAAACTATAACGAACATTGCTTAATTTACATTTCAAAATCACTGACCTTCCTCAGGTCCGAATATTGCAATGAAATTGCAATGCCAGGAACTGGAAGATTCGAATAGTTCTTGCTTACAATTGTTGTCAACTGACCTTCAGCCATATTCTTACCAGTTTGATCGGTATGCGGGTCACACGATTCCAAGACCCCCCCCCCCCTATCCACCTAAGCTGGAAACGATTTGAACTTATAATTGGCACGGATAGAGAATCCAAGTTCCCATTAAGACTTACTCGAATCAAATCAACCGTTTAGAACATGGGATTTTCTTTAAAAGGCCCATTGGACCGGGAATGGGAGTTTTTTTTTTTTTAAGAACATGGATTGTCGGTTAAAGCACTGATGCATCGCATCAGTCATGCATCAGTCACAGCAAAACCCATTTGTGCAAATGACCTATCTGTGAAAAGCTAGGTGATATCAAAGCTAAATCTCTGTTATCAACGTCTGTCACAGTCGACCTCGTTTCAGTTCACGCTTGATGAGGTCGTCCCGTCGTAAGATCTCTCCCTCACTCTTCGGAAAACCATCTATGCACTTAACATGGTTTCTTAGAAGAGAAGTCAAGCCGATAATGGAATTGCAAAGCCAGACTTCGCAAAGCGGAAAATTACAGGACGTGTGAATTATCTGAGAGTGACTGTTTTCTTCGCCTGAATAGTGCAATCTTGACACAGAGATACATATACAGGAACGCAACGAACATATGGCGGTTTTCTGCAATCCCACGCTGTTCGAAAACAGTTTTTCCGCGATCATCTGGGCCGTAACATGATTCTATATTTATTTAAAAAAATCCTGAGGGCCATGGAGACACAATATATATATTAAAAAAATCAAATGGTGTATCATATTTTAAAATGAATCTACCTCAAAATTTGTTAAAGTTATGGATCCAGGCTAGAGCTAATTCCCTCCCCCTGTTAGGTAGATTTAGAGTTTTTGATAGGGTTAGGCCAGGTCCAGATGTCAGGTACATTTGCCAACTCTGCAAAGCTGGGGAAGAGGAAAACATGGACCAATTTCTCAATCGATGTCAGGAGCTTTCGGAGTTAAGGGGATCTTTTTTTAAGGGGAACGTTTTGCTTCTTCCGGATATCCTCAATAGCACTTCGGAAAGGGTTATAACCAAGGTATGTGAATTTATAGACGGAGCGATTAAACTTCGTAGTGAGGCTTCATAGCCGTATTAAAAATATTGTTGGTTGTCTTTTTGTAAGGTGTCTTTTTGTCTTGTTTTGTATATGGCCCCTGGGCTTTGAAATACACGTATATACACGTATATATATTACATCCAACAAATTAACTTGGGTCTTACATGAAATTTTCACGATGCCTCATTACCAGCTTGAGAAATTTTCCAAAACACCTAATCGTCGCAAAACATTCACTCTTCATCATTCTCACCATCAATTCCTCATCATAAACACTCTTTCCAAAAATATCTTAGTTCCAGATCACACATGCACAAATCAGATTGAACCGCATCTTCAGTCATGTTTCCTGTGGAGCTAACGATACTTTATTCACGACCGTCAACAACTCTCGAGAAGATTTTCGATTTTGCGGCTCAGAACTTCAGATACAGCAGCAAATTCAAGTACAAATAATTATTTTGTGTAGCAAAAACTTACTGTGAGCAGATATAGACAATGTATATGTATGTATTTATGTGTTTATTGTACATGGCAAGCCCAACGGGCCGTGGTACAGACAAATGGTATGGTAATGGTAATGCTGCGAAGAATGCTGTTAAAAAATGATATTGTAATGATAATGATGTGAACCTGATGTTTTATTTACTGAAATTTATTTTCATTTTACACACGAAAATCCTGCGAAAAAAGTCAAAACGGCGTTTCTCTGGGCTTACACTTATGATTTGAATATGTCGCATTTAGTTCTGTGATGAAGGTTAAACAATGTATTGCAGACAAACCTGCCGCCAAAAAACTTCTATTTTTAGCTTGGGCAATTGCTTCGCGTCGCCATTACCAAAAATGACAAAACAAACAATACATACATAAACAAGGGATAAGAAATACGGGATTGGCTTACTCTTTTTACGTTAGTGATCTTGTAAGAGGAATTTGAACTGTTGAGCAAACATCCATGGGCTGGGTGGGGGATCAAACCACTTAGAAGACCCCTTTTGCTAGTCTTCGCTAGATTCTTTGAAATCAGCTCTAGACTTCGGAATATTGTTTTGTTTATAGCAACCACGATCTCTATCTTCATCCGAATTATAACCATACTTAGCGTAGCTTCAAAGATGAGGATCTGCCTGTTGAATCATGCCTTTTCGTCAATAGACCATAAGAAAGTCTTCTTTACTGCTACCCATCAGTTGATAAGTTTGCCTAAGGTGCGAAATCCTTATCGCCAAGAAATAAGGGTTTCTGCTACCAGAAATTATTTGTCTGGGCAGTCATAGGGTGCGGCAGGATAGAGATGACGAACTTTGATGACAGTGGCAGCTCTCTCTTGTATTTGGAGAGCGATGGTGTACAGTGTGTTAAGGTCAGAAGGTAGTCAAAGTAATCTTCGGCTTTAGGTTTCGTCAGACTGCCCCTTGTCGTCTTCCGTAGTAAGATGAAACTTGGCAGGCGCATTAGGGACTTGATCGCAGTCGTAATTTTTAGTAGGGAGGAGGGCAGGATGGGAAATTCTGGATTCAAATCAGATCTTCATACTAAAAGACTAACATATATCTGGTGTTTGAATGAAAATAATGGCGACAATATCTTGCTGTCTATGGTTTTGACAGCTTGTTTCTGGTTATCGACCATGACTCGGCACCAACTGAGCACACAGACGTCTTGTGTAGACACGTGCATTGATGAAACACAATACTGCGACGCCTAGGTCCGCCCAATCCGTCTGTATAAATAGGTGTTTCTTGAAGCCATTTGGGTCCTGAACAAAAAACACAACATTTTTGTCCGGTGTACAGGTGAACTTTCGATCATATCACTTTAAACTCTGCTAATTAACTTCACACCTCAAAACTTGCACTAAGAAATTTAAATTTTCTCGCTTAAATGATCCAAAAATGCACCAGTTAGAGTATGAACTATTAAACATATACTTATTGCTGGCATATACATTCTATTCATATAATGTCTTTTCATTAACACAGGGACATATACAGTCACTTGTCTATACCATTCTTGGAATGTCCATTCAAATAGTGCCTTTATATTATGCTTTCTCTTAACAAAAAGACCAAAACAGCTGCATCTAGTAAAAGAAAGAAGGATCCTTTGAAGCTTCGATGTTTCATTTCTCTCAGTTTACTTGGTCTTCCTTTCTTTATGACGCTGACAGCCTCCAGATCTTTTGCCATTTATATATTGTGGTTCCGACGGTCCACAAGTTCAGGTATTTGCACGCACAATCGGGCATCCGCAGTCATAGGTGGAGAAGCCGAGGGGCCGCTGATTAGCTGAGCCGTATTTTTTTCAGTGTTTGGGATTACAAAACGTAGCTGGAAACGTAACCTACGACTTCGTAAAGTTGTCCGTCCGTCTGTCAGCACGAGCACTCTCGAAAGGAATAAGATATTTTGATGAAACTTGGTGTGAGGATTCTTTGCGTCAACGGACAGGTTGAGCTCGTTGATGGGGTCTGTAGCCCTACATTTAGGGGTGGGAGAGGGGGTTCAAATTAAGGGGCGAACGAAATATTCTTGGACATCCATTAAGATAGTCGATTTAGGGGTAAGCAGACCTGCTGAAAACGTATATGAAAATCATTTTCTGGCCGAACATTTTTGCCCGGAATCCGGCCAAAATCGGAAAATTTGTAGAAAGTAAAAGTTTTCTTTGAAATTGATTCGGTGTTCCGTAAGTAAAAGTCTTATTTGAAGTTGGTTAAATGTACGAATGATGGATAAGAAGACATGCTGAATCAGCATATGACAAACATTTTCTACCCGGACATATAGTTCGCCCGGAATCCGGCTGAAACCAGAAAATTTGTCATAAATAAATGTTTCATATGAACTTGATTAGAGGTTCGATGAATGAATGAATGAATTTATTCCCAATAAAGCCCAAGGGCCATGGAGGGAAACATAACACAATAACAAAAAACAAAATATCATACACTCTGAAAACAAACCAAAAATCAACTTCTCGAAAAATAGTTCGCGGTGGGTCACAGCCAACTTCAGGAATCTACCCAGCCTTCCAAGGTCACCAAAACACTCACTTCCCATACTTGAAACCAAATCCCTTTCCTACCAAACCTCCTGACCAAACGGGAGGTACGGTAGCGGTAAGAAGGCATGCTGAATCCGTATATGAAAATTATTTTTTCGCCAAACAGATGGTTTGCCCGGAATCCGGCAATAACTTGAAAATTTGTTAAAAGTTAAAAAGTTAATTAGATGTTAATTAGATGCTCGATGTGGGAGTAAAGAGGTATGCTGAATTTCTTTTTGACCTTAAATTTTTGCCGGACAAGTAGTTTGCCTGGAATGCGGCCGAAACCGGAAATTTGGCAGAAGTAAGGCAGTAAGTTTTGATCAATTTCGTGAAACCAGAGATGACGTAGGCCTATAGGTGTAACACGCATGCTGAATCCGTATCTGACGATTAGCCATGTGCCTCAATCTGTTTTTAAATTGTAATGTTCAAGGAGTCTGGCGAAGACTGGATCTGGTGAAGGCAAGACCCAATTGTCTGGATCAAATATTAAATTTTTGGGGTCCCATCGAAACCTTTGATCTTCTAAATATTGCAGAGTTTTAAAATAGCCAGTGTAATGTATCTACAGGTTCTTGTGTGATATCGTCTCTGCCTCTAGAAGCCAATCTCCGAAATCTCTCTGTAGAGACGCCAAAGACGTCGAATAACAAGAGTTAGAGAAGAAAACTACCAACATCCGAAGCACTATCCCGAGAAAGCCATAGACATGTAATATAATATAGAAAATACTTATACATCGGTGACAGCTGTACGATGCATGTGGTGCCTCATTCAAGGTCAAGCTTCATATTTGTTTAGGTCTTTATTGTTTCGAAATACGAGCCAAAATTATTTGCAACTAACAGAAAAATAAATGTCCCCTGTATGATTCCAAACTACTGGTGATTGCTAGGTAGAAAAGACCTCAAGTCAAAAAATTAAAAGAAATAGATTCTGAGGTACTTCTAGCTTTTATTGTTAGTTTTTACTTAGAAAAAGGTTAAATCTTTAAGCTCTTTTTCTGATCGTCTTGTTTTTGTGTATTTTGAGCCGTCGTAGGGGGCGCTTTCAAGTCGCGCCACTAGACGCTTTGTGGGACGACTGAAGAAAGGTGAAGACACTGTTTGTTCTTGACTCTTTTCTATTTACTTTGTTCGGTTTCCAGAACACTTTTTAATTTTATCCGGCTTAGATGCTAATCGGTGGTCCTAGTATATTTTTGTGGGTTGATGTCTGGAACTCTTTCGACATTTTGGAAAATTATGAACAGTTATTTGAAGGGAACACGCATTATTTGGGACTTACTGATCATTCCCTTATGGAACTAATAACAGAACTGTAACGATCGAAACTAATAAATCATTGTGGAACGCAATTTGTGTTTTATTCCACAGCTCGCGCCTTGTTTTTGAGCTGAGTGTAAACAAGGTAAGAAAAAAAACCTAACGTACTATTACCATTCAATCAATCAATATATCAATATCTTTTTAATTCAGTCTACAGACCATACAGAAAGAAAAACACACAAAATAAACAAGACAAGTAAACAACAAAATTCCACATCTCACCTCATTGAGAATGTGTGGACTGACAGAAGATGTCGCCACAATGGCAGACTGTGGTGGATATGGTTGCTAGCAGTAACAATTAGCGGATTCTCAGAATCCCACAGCCTAATAAGAAGCGACACTGTAGCTTTTCTTTTAAGCTCTTTGTATGTGCAGCATCTGTTCATAACAAGAGATTGTGACATGCTTGCGAAGCGGCTCAACTTCAGCAAACGACGGAAAATGCTATTAGTTCTTGAGTGTTAGGCCCTGTTTGGGGACCTTCTGTTGGGTATCATTGACCATATCCTAAATCCTTGTGGGCTATATAAGGAGTTTAAATAGCCTTAGCAGAGTGACCCCTTCTGCTGGCATCCCTGACTGTAGCTTCGAATCCGACATTACCACTTGCTAAGAGGGTCATTATGCCTGTGGAATTCCATCCTTTTGCTGTGTTCAGTAGTTTCTCAGATGGTCTTTCTTTTGACTAAAATCGGAAAGGCTTCGGTTTATTCCCCACTGAGTGATAGTCGGACTTCTCTTCGAATCTCACATTTCTACTGGTTAGCCGGGTCTTTTTGCTTCTGGATTTCCATCCGTTTGCTGTGTTCGGTAGTTTTTATGGCACTTGCAGCCTCTGGCTCAAGTGCCATATACCGATCGCAATTCCGTCCGTCGGTCGGTCTGTCGGTCTGTCGGTCTGTCGGTCGGTCTGTCCGAATTTTTTTGTCCCACATGTTCGAGTTATGGTACTTCCAGATGTGCTAGGACGATGAAACTTGGCAGGAAAATCACGGACCCGACCAAACTAACCTAGAAGTAATCAGTTTCCCGATCCGACCATCTGGGGGGGAGCGGTGGGCCGGGGAAATTCTGAAAATTAAGGAGTTTTGTCACACTTTTTCGAGTTGGAGTACTTCCAGATGTGCTAGGACGATGAAACTTGGCAGGAGCATCATGGACCCGATCGGACTAACTTGGAAACATTCAGTTTCCCAATCCGACCACCCGGGGGGGGAGTGGAGGGCTGGGGAATCCGGAAAATTGGAGTAGTGTGTAACTTTAGAACGGGTGATCGGATTGGAATGAAACTTAATAACTGAATAAATGACATACTTCTGATGTCCCGTTTGAAGTCCGGACCGGATGCGACAGCTATGGGGGAGTTGGGGGGGGAGACCGGAAATTTCGAGAAATGGTTAGAATACAGGGATCGGAGTGAAACTTTCTAGGAAGAACAAGCATGTGCTCCAGATAAATTGTTTATACATTTGGACTGGATCCGACCACCCGGGGGGGGTGGAGGGCTGGGGAATCCGGAAAATTGGAGTAGTGTGTAACTTTCGAACGGGTGATCGGATTGGAATGAAACTTAATAACTGAATAAATGGCACACTACTGATGTCCCGTTTGAAGTCCGGACCGGATTCGAATGCTCTGGGGAGTTGGGGGGGGGGAGACCGGAAATTTCGAGAAACGGTTAGAATAGAGGGATCGGAGTGAAACTTGCTGGGAGGAACAAGCATCTGCTCCAGATAAATCGTTTCTACATTTGGACTGGATCCGGACACTAGAGGGGTGGAGGGCTGGGGAATCCGGAAAATTGGAGTACTGTGTAACTTTCGAGCGGGTGGTCGGATTGGAATGAAACTTAATAACTGAATAAATGACATACCTCTGATGTCCCATTTGAAGTTCGGACCGGATTAAACAGCTATGGGGGAGTTGGGGGGGGTGACCGGAAATATCGGGAAACGGTTAGAATGGAGGGATCGGAGTGAAACTTGCTGGGAAGAACAAGCATCTGCTCCAGATAAATCGTTTATACATTTGGGATGGATCATGACATTAGGGGGGGGGTGGAGGGGAGTTTCCCAGAATTCCGGTTATGGCGGTTTTGGGGATTTTCACGACGAATCTTGGGAGGCGAATCAGGGACCCGATCAAACTGACTTATAAAGAAAAATTTACATGATCTGATAGCCGTGGGGGGAGTAACGGGAGGGGGAATCCGGAATATTGAGTCATGCGTAACTTTGAAACGGCTGATCGGATTTGAGTGAAATTTGATAATTGAAGAGAGGACATGTTTCTGTTGATCTTTTTCATGTCCGGACAGATCCGACAGCAATTGAGGGGGGGGGGCGAAAATACGTGACCGACTTAGACTGGTGAGATCGGGATGGAACTTTGTGGGAATAACAAACAGATGCTCTGGATAAACACTTACGGAACCGGATTGGCTCCGGCGACTGTGGGGAAGTTTGAGGGGGGGGAGGTCCGGGATTCCGGTGATCACGATTTAAGGTACTTCCAGATAATCTAGGACGATGGAACTTGGCTGTAATATTAGAGATTTGACAAGATTGACTCAAAAATGACCACTTTCCAAACCCGACCATTCGTTAAAGTACTAATCTTGACTGCAAATTTAGAAAAATACTTTTAAACTAAATTCATATTTTCATGATTCCCATGAGCCCATTATCATTTTTGCCTCAAGGGTTTTGTTTGCAAATGACGTTCTAGCTCCCTTAAAGTGTGAATCTGAACGGCCAGGTCGAAAAGTACTTCATTTCAAACAATACATCTCAACCCATGATCATTTGTGCCACAAGGGTTCTGCTTAAAAATTTATTTCTGTCACCCTTAAAGTGCGCATTTGAAATGAAAAGCGAAAAAAAACTTTTGACGAAACGGTATACATCAAGGATCCCTAAAGGCCTGTGATCGTTTTTGCCTCAAGGGTTTTGCATACAGATGCATTTCTAGCGCCTTTAAAGTGCGTATCTTTACACCCAAGTTCAAAAATAAAATACTTTTTATCTAGCTCCCTTAAAGTGCGCATTTTAACCACAAAGTCGAAAAATACTTTTGATCAAACAAAACATCTCAACACATGCAAGTGCCATATGAGCTTACAGCTCTTGTTCACATCGTAAAGCCAGAGGTTCAGTTTCTTCCCACTGAGTGAATTTTCGGATTTATTTTGGAATCTGAAAATTTTACTTGTTATAAGGGTCGTTTTGATTCGTTTTGCTTATGGGTTTAATCCGTTGGCTGTGTTCGGTCGTTTTTCAGTTGGTCATTCTTTAGGCTCAATCCAGAAGGTTCAGTTTCATCCGCATTTAGTGAATGTTTGGAATTTTCTTCGAATCTGACAAGGCTATTTGCCACTTTGCTTGTGGGATTCCGTCCATTCGCTGTTTACGGTAGTTTTTCATATGGTCATCCTTTAGACCAAAGCCGTAGAGGATTCGGTTTCTTCTCCGCTGAGCGGATATTTGGACTTTTCTTCGAATCCGACAATTCTACTTCTTGTTAGGGTCGTTTTGCTTGTGGGTTTCTCTGCCTTCGCTGTATACAGTAGTTTTCATAAGGCCATTCTTTTGACTAAAGCCGAAAAATCTTCGATTTCTTCCCCACTGAGTGAAGATAGGAATTCTCTTCGAATCTGACAATTCGACTTGTTATGGGGTTACTTTTACTTGTGGGTTTCTAGCCGTTCGCCCTGTTAGATAGTTTTTCAGCTGGTTGTTCTTTAGACTAAAGCCGGAGAAGGCTCGGTCTGTTCCGCCAATGAGCGGGTATTCGGACTTCTCTTCGAATTTGACAGTTCTACTTACTATTAGGTTCATTTTTCCTGTAGGTTTCCATCTGTTTGCTGTGTACAGTAGTTTTTCAGATGACCATTCTTTATATCCGGACTTATGGGCTTCTAAGCCATCTTCGTTCGTCCCTAAGCTTGAATTGACGATTCTGTCGACTTCCTAGGCCATCAAAGAAACTTCCCGGGCTCACTGGAGGGAGCAGTCCTGCGGCACTAAAAAAGAACTTTAGTGTTTCCGATTCAGCAGTCAGGCTTCAGATAAAGAACTTAAAATGTACAAGGAAAAAACCTAAAAGGTACAACGGAGGACCTGTTTTGGGATAGAAACTTTAAGTCCATTTAAAATTGACGAAGTACTCTTACTGACAGCTAAGAATCCAAGAAATTTCATTGTCAAGGTTTAACGCTACGCTTTGTGCAAGTCACTTTGCGAGAGATGCTGTAAAGACGGAACGGCATCTTGAAAAAGACAGTGCAATAGTACAGGCTTGACATTACTTGTTAGAATATTCCTGATAGAACCTTTAAAATTTTGCTGTTGAACTCCAACGGTCGGAATGTTATGTTCTTACGTTTTATTAGGTTTTAAAAGCGATGTGCCAGCTTATTTTTCTTGTTAGAATGTTCCTGATAGAACCTTTAAAATTTTACTGTTGAACTTTAACGGTAGGAAAGTTATGTTTTTACGTTTGATTAGGTTTTAAATAAAGCATTTCGATTTGCCAGCTCCTTGTTCTACCTTCACTTGTAGTTCATTAAAAATCATTTATTAAACTGAAAATAAACATATATAGTAGGAGACAAAATCCCCAAAAACTGTCTTTTTGAGGGATCCACCAACTGTACATACATAATGTTAGACATGTCACAGAATCACGAAGAATAGGCTACATCTACACCACAAGTCACCTTACACACGTATATGAATGTGCACATAAAAAAAAGATAAATATTCCTTCAGCCCAAGCTGACTGCGAATCATATTTGATAGTGCGAAAACGGATAAGTCAGCTGAAAATTTATTGGAGCTATATTTCGGCCCTTCTTGGCAAGGGTCCTCTTCAGGCTCAAAGCCGCTCAAGATGGAAAAAACGAAACTTGTGATAACCATCACAAGTTTCACAAGGTTATCACAAGTTTCGTTTTTTCCATCTTGAGCGGCTTTGAGCCTGAAGAGGACCCTTGCCAAGAAGGGCCGAAATATAGCTCCGATAAATTTTCAGCTGACTTATCCGTTTTCGCATTATCAAAAAAAGATATGCAAAAAGTTATCAAGGACAAAAAAATGAGATGAGATAAGATTCTCATCTACTCTCACCCTGATGAAAATTAATTTTTTGTCATAGTAAGAGAAAGAAAGAGATAAACAATTGACGGAAAAGGAGAGAGATATAAATAATGAAATAAATTACAGGAATATATTCGACTAGGGCTTCATTACTGGTGAACTAAGGGTCACTGGTGGAGACGCCGCTCAATAAAAAGATCAGTAAGGCATATCAGATGACACGGAGAGATAGAACGGTAAATGCGGAATTTTTAGCAGCTGTGGAGGCAGTAGAAGAGGCAATAATTCCATTGCAATGTTTGTTGGTGAAGGTCTCCCACTTTTATCTGAAGTCCTTGGATCTTCTGTCATTCACTCCAGAATAGGATGAGTCCCGGAAACCTCTTTTGGTTGTTCTCTCTCGCCCGCATGTACCATCCTATTTGGCTGCAATGAGAGGAGTGATGTTTGTGGGTCCGACCCAACTGACTGTTGAAAGTGGTATAGATAAGATGAGATAAGATAAGATTTATTCCACTAAAAGCACAGAGGCCATGGAAAAAAAAAAAAATGATAACTATTTCACATATTCCTTTACAGGAACCTTTCTCTGTGGTTCATCGAAACCGAAAGGAATCTTCCCAACTTTTCAATATCACCAAATAATTTACTTCTCATTTCTTTTACCAACCAATCCTCCCCCCAATAACTAACACCAAAAATTTCCCCACGAAGATCTGAAAGCTCAGGGCATGCGCACATTAAAGCAGAAATATAAAAATGCTATTTCTGCAAGAGATACAGTGCTTACCAACCCCACAGCCTTTCTGATTCTTCCAACACACGAAAAAGACAAGTAAACAACAAGAAAATCCAAAGAGACACGCCAGGTTTCAGTTTTTTCAATAAACTGGCCTTATTACAGTTCAGCGCTCAAAGTGGAGTAATTACTTGTTACTCCCCCATTTCCTCACGCTCAACACTTGTGTATACATAGTAAAAAGTTTGATCCATAGGGTAATGGGTGACTTTCACTTTCTGCTGCTGAGACGTATGTAAAACCTCAGTTACCTGGGACACAAATGACAGGTTTTCCACTTACTAACCTGTTGATCTATTTTACCATGTCTGATCCAAGTGCTGACGGTGCAGTGTAATGGGACAGTACAAAATAGAAAATTCCGTAAAAAAAACAAGCTAACTAATCCAGTTTTCTTTAAAATAAAAAAAGAAAGAGTAGAAGCAACAACTGTAATCGTAAAAAATAATACAAGTTACATAGCATATTTTTAGGTTTCAGCGCGGTTTTTCTCTCGAACCTAAACAGCAACAATAAAGAAAAAGGCAGTCATTGAGTTGTGGGGTCGCGATCACGTTGGAAAGGTAAACTGAAAGTTTAAATCTTTAAGTGAAAAATATTTTCATCCAATTGTCCGCACATTGGGCAAAAAGTAAGGACCAGAACCAACTTAGTTTGTTATGTGTGTCGGCCCGAGTTGGTCAAGATTGGATTTTAATAGCAAATTTCAACGCCTGTATTCTACTTTCTAAATAGAAAAATCACCCCCCTCTCCCTCCACTACCTATAATGTAAAAGTAGAGCGCTACAACACCATATCTCCACAACTTAAAGTTTGCAACGGCAAACTTTACAAGTCATTCAAGTCATCAATAAAGCTATTCGTGATTGGTAGAGAGGGGGGGGGGGGGGGGGGGAGAGAAGGAAAAATTAGTTTAGTGTAGCCATCTTCAGTCATATACAAATCCTCAATTGCCCGAATATCTGAGCATGCCCCAACGATTGGGCATGGTGCTGCAGCAAGGGCCTCATAAAAATCTGTTTGTACGGCAAATTTTCATTGTAAATATTCAGTTCAACAAATTTTCATGGGGGTAACATGCCGTTGCTACAGAGTATGGTGCCCTGTATGAGCACCATGCCCATGCGTTGGGGCATGCCCATAATTTTACCCAATAGTTGTGGATTTGTGTATGACATGCCTACTTGACGTCTTACTTTTACGTGTGACCGGTCATTTGTCTTTTTAATTCTGTAGTGTTTATTTTTTATTCCAGTCCTTGATCCTGCCGAGTGCGTCTCTCTGCTAAGCGTTGTAACACCCTCTGAACTTAACGAGGTTAAGCCCCACTCTACAAGGCCCATCAGCTACTGTACAGTCCAAAGGAAACCTGGTCTTGAGATGAGGGTCCCAGAGGTTAGTCATTGCTTTCATCTTGTTTGTCCTTAAAGTTTAACTGAAAAGCCGATTTAATTTTTTGTCATCTAATTGAATACACTGAATTATTTGGATGTGCAAATGTTTTTTTTTTCACTATCTGCTCTAGTTATGACGTTCAGAATATCTGCGGCCGTCCCCACAACATAAATTCTACTATGACGCGGGAAATTTTAATCTCAACACAAGCGCAGCTTTTCAGTGGGCAGTGGTGAGACTGGTGAAGATTGCTTAGTGCCTGAACAAAAAAATATCATAAATCTTTCTCGTAAAGCATACAACAGAAATTCAGTACCAGAAATCCCAAGGAAATTCCAATATTTGAAAATCGATTATTCGTGAACAGCGGAACAACGAAGTAACGCATTTTCAGCGGGTCTTCAAGTCAATTTAAGTGAGTAAGTCATGGATAATTAGATTGTCATATCCCAGCCCTTTTCGGTTTATTTTAGACAAGCCGCAGCAAGTGTTGATTGTATTCCAGCACTATTACATACATGATTCCTATAAACTGTGCATCAGTGCATGGTTTTCGAAAAGATGGAAGTTTAACTTAAAAGGTCAGAGATAGGACAGTCTAGTTACCCATCACTTGTTCACTTGAAGCGGCTGGAAGACCCAATGAAAATGTGTTACTTCTTTGCTCCGTTCTTCACGAATAACCAATTTTCATGTAGTGGAATTTCCCTGTCGGATTTGTGGTCCCTTTATGCGCTGGGTATCTGTTTTGTTTGCTTGACGAAAACGATTTACGAAAATAAGTATTCACGCTGTGAGTTTCACCTTTTGAAAAGCCGTGTTTGTATTTATGTTCAGATTTTCCGCGTCATAGTAGAATTTTGCGTTGTCAGGGCGGCTGTAAATATTCTGGGCGTCATACAATAGTGAAAGATAAGAAAAATCCCTTAAAATAATACAAATAATGCTGTGTACTCGGCTAAATGATAGAAAACAAATTGGCTGTTCAGTTAAACTTTAAATACCCGCCCCAGTTGACCACATAGCCCCATTCGCCCCATGTCTTTAAGGATACACACGGGAAAACTCGCGAAACCAGTATTTCTGACAAGTGAGCTCCTCGTAAGCAAAAAGCGGTAGTCTAATCCACTTCGAAAAGAGCAAAACACGGCAAATGTCAAATGTCATCAGGGCAGTGCCATTATGGCGCCGATAAGCACTCTCGTTTCAGCAGGTCACTTTATGATCAAGCGGCAAAGTGGTAATGTCTCATCTCTCACCTCACGAATCAAGTCTAGAATATTAAAGCTCTGGAGAGAAGTGAATTTCTTTCTCACGTTCAAAAACATGTCAAATGCAATTTTCTAACTCTGTTTTTTCAGTCTGAATATTTTCTTTCTCCAGTTTGCTTGAATTGACATGTTTGTTCCACGGATTAGAGGTTTGTCACTCGGTCCAGTGTCGATCAAATTTACGCTTAAATCCGCCAGTTTGCTGAAGACGTAAATATCGGTAATAATCCGATCGGTCATCTCACTATTTTATTCGGCAATTTTTTGTCAGTTCTCCAACCATTTGACCGATTCTCTCGGCGGTTTTAAATTTACAGTCAATATCGTACTGTCGCTATACGTTATATGTTATGTTATTTTTATGGCACTTGCAGCCTCTGGCTCAAGTGCTATTAAAGGTTAACTTCAGACATCGAGGCTGATACCGGAAAATAACAGCGAGATGGACATTGAAAATAACCTGTCCGAGCCGAAGGCGAGGCAGGTTATGGAAAATATCAGCCGAGCCGAAGGCGAGGTTGATATTTTGAAATGGCCGTCGAGCTTGTGATTCCGATATCAGTCGAGATGGAGGTATGTTAACTATTATAACTTTTTCGAACAGAATTTCCGCTTTTCGGGGCTGAAAATAATCCAGCCAATCACGTTTCAGAATTAGTCATAACAACCTCCGGGGAGGGTGATATGATAAATAACAACCTCTCCAGCAGGGTGTTATGACTAATTCTGAAATGTGATTGGCTGGATTTTCTGTGGCGTTTTCATTGTGAAGTTTATCGTAATATAAGTGACCGTGGGTCATAGGAAGATATACATTACACACCTGTTCGAGAAAAGTTATATACCGATTACAATTCCGTCTGTCTGTCTGTCGGTCGGTCTGTCCGAGTTTTTTGTCACACTTTGTCGAGTAAGGGTAGGCTACTTCCAGATGTGCTAGGACGATGAAGCTTGTCAGACCAGGGACCCGGTCAAACTAACCTGAAAATAATCAGTTTCCCGATCCCACCATCTGGGTGGTGGTGGAAGGCGGGAGAATCCCGAAAATTGAGTTGTGTGTAACTTTCGAACGGGTGATCAGATTACAATGAAACTTAATAACTGAATAAATGACATATCGCTGGTGTTGCATTTGAAGTCTGATCCGGATTTGACAGCTATGGGGAGTTGGGGGGGGAGGACCCGAAATCTCGATAAACGGTTAGAATGCAATCTGAGTGAAATTTGCTGGGAAGAACAAGCATCTGCTCCAGGCATATCGTTTACACAACTGGACTGGATCCGGACACTTGGGGGGAGGGGTGGAGAGGAGTTTCCCGGAATTCCGGTGATGGCGATTTTGGGGATTTTACTGACGAAACTTGGGAGGCGTATCAGTGACCCGGTCAAACTGACTTGGAAATAAAAATTTACGTATATTCAATCAATACGAGTAGGCCTAAGATTCAACTACTCCTCTACAACTTTTACTTTTAATTGTAGCTTAGACCACAAATCTCAAGCTTAAAACCGCACCTAAATGATGCACACTTCAACTAAATAGAAATAGGTAAGACTACGAAAGAGCCGCAGGCAAAATTTGTTAAATTGGCCTTTGTTCGTCAAAATGTGACTATTTCCCACACAAATTCTTCGTTTGAACGTGGATCAGATCCCAAGCAGCAGCTTTTAACATATGTAGGCTACCCAAGACAAAGTTAAACTGAGCGCCGCAGGCGATTTTTTTGTAATCCGACCTTTTACTGGCAAAATTCAACTAGCTCACACACAATTTCTAGCTTTTAAGGTGGCTGAGATATTAGGCATAAATTATGGGCCATTCAACCAGATAGCGGAGTAGGGCAGGAGTAGGGTACTATGAAAGACGGCGCAGGTGGATCTGTCCTTGCCCCCGATAACTCCCAAACGGTGTGAGATATTCTCCCGAAAGTTGGTACGTGCGGTAGTGCTTACACTTTGAATTTCGAGTAAAAAAAATAGTGGAATCATTAGGTCCCTAATCAAACTGACTTGGAAATAAAAATTTACCGGATCCGATTGTCGTGGGGGAAGTGGAGGGAGGGGGAATCCGGAATATTGAGTCATGCGTAACTTTGGAAGTGATCGGATTCGAGTAAAATTTTATAATTGAACAGAGGACATGTGTGTGGTGAACTTTTTCATGTCCGGACCGGATCCGCAAAATGGGGGGGGGGGTAAATACGTGACCGGCTTAGACTGGAGAGATCGGGATGGAACTTTGTGAGAATAACAAACAGATTCTCTGGATAAATCATTTACAGAACCGGATTGGCTCCGGCGACTGTGGGGGAGTTTGGGGGTGGGGTCCGGAATTCCGGTGATCGCGAGTTAAGGTACTTCTAGATGTGCTAGGACGATGAAATTTTGTCGGAATATTAGAGATTCGACAAGATTGGCTTAAAAATCGTCACTTTCCAAATCCGACTATTCCTTAAAGTATTTAAAGTTTTTTTTTCAGCCAAGGCTGGCATTTCGAGGGTTAAAGCTAAGCACGGGTTGAAGCTAAGCTTCAATATGCTAAGCTCGGAGAAGTTACGCCTGAAGATGCGAAAGTGGGAAAATGATGTTAAGATATGTCTTGCAAGGAATCAGACATTCTTATTTTCTTATTCGGCAGTGGCTTTCATTTGTAGTAGGTAAATTTTTCAAGCTTAGAGGGACAAGCACATGGAGGTACCACGAATCCGAAAGAATATTCATTCGATGAAATCGATTATCTGTGGATAAGGAACAATGAAGTAAAGCATTTTTACCGGGTTTTCAGGCCTATTTAAGTTTATAAGTGATGTGAATTTAAACTGTCTTTACTCTACCTTATTCGGTAAGGAACTTCTTTCATACCGTGTATTGCAAATTTGTCTTCTCGGGTGGCTGTGGAGCATGTCGTTAAACCAAAATACCTGGACAGGGGAAGTGCTGATCCTCCCAGAACTAGGGATAAGACACGGCCGCACCAAAGTTTAACTGGAGTGAGTGCCTGTACGATCGCTGACCTGAATTTTCAAACTGTTTGTGTTCTTACAACTTACCTAACATCCAGAAATATGAAAAGAAATGTGAACTGCAGAAAAACTGTTCGAGTTTCTGAGCTATTCGGCTGAAGGAAAAACGACCTGTATTTATAACTTTGCTATGGCCCTCGGACTTTTAAAACAATAAAGATATTATTATTATTACGCTAACGTACTTAATTGTTGATGCTATTTCTTTGGATCCCAGGCCGTCGATTTAACGTATTTTCCAAACTCTATGGAACAGCCTTTGAAACAGCGTCATTTCGCACATTTCATGCTCCGAAATGCCGATGCTGCCTCAACCCTGTTCTTAACGAATTTGAGGGGTTGATCGCTCTTAGATTGTCCCTGTGCGTGCGTCCCAAACTGCCGCGTGCATGATTGCTTATGTTGAACTCAGGTGCCGACACCCATGAAATTTAGCCGTCTAGAACTCCAGTCTAATCCTGGCGACATCATTTTCTGAACATCATCCTTTTAATTACGACGCATCGAAGAATCTACCGAAAGAAAATGCACATATGAGAGGTCTGTCTTATTGGCTTAGTTTCTTCATGTCACGTACTTAGCCTGTATCCATGCTTGGCTCATCTCCTATCTTTCAGTGGTCGTCTATGATTCTCTCAAATCAGGTTCTTATTCCACCAAGACTTAAAGATTTAGTGATTGCCTTTGATCTTCCTAAAACAAACTTTTTTGCTTTTAAAGAAGGTCTCAAAGTATGCTGTTTCTGCATAATCTACATTGCTCTGCTTTAATCTTTTATCTATATTTACTGATAAATGAAAAGTTTCCTTCCACCAAAGTGGCATACTATTACGACAAAACTACGGGTACATTTACTTCTTCCAGTTATTAATAGCACAGTATGTAACCCCCTTGCTCAGCGTTTGTCTGTTGTAAATCATTTCGAACGAGTGAGTCGACCTAACGTTCTGATTGGATTCCGAACCCTGTTTTGAGTGTCTAACCGATCTTGTCAAACGCATTTCACCTGTGTGAACAAAGGATGTGTGAACGAGCTTCATCAGAGAATTCGGGATTGATCGCGGTCTACCGGTGACGAACTTTCATTGAGACGAATTATTGTCGGTGGGAAGAATTAATTATCGCTGGACGGATTGTTCGTGGGACAAATTTTCTGTGTGGTGAACTGTCTCTGGGAGAATAGTCGGCGGGTAGGACTAAGTAGCATCGTTGTACCAAGGGTTGTACCAAGAACAAATAATCAGCAAGAACTTCTGTCTTTAGTCGCATGCAGCGACTATGAAAACCCCGACAAATCTGAGCGGACCTGGAGGTATTTACTCTAGCTTTGAGCTGATGTTGATACCCGTTTACTACTCTTCCGTCTTCACCGTTGCCTATCGCACAAGAAATATCGAAAGAGGCGAGCAGGAGACGTACTCCGCGCGCTTATCCGCTCTGGAGCGCGTCCATAGAACCAATCAGCGTTGACTTCTAGATTTCCTCTTTAGCAACTTACCGGTGATCTAGCTATTCGTAGAGATAACGAAACGTGATGTGGCGCGAAGCCGCTCGTTTGCATCGGGATTCGGTCGCATTTTACTCGACTCAGCATGTTTGCATGACCGAGATAGGGAGACAGCAGTTCTGTTTCGCTATTTGTTCTTGGCTGTACCGATTGTCTGTAAAGGCTGTGAGACAAATTTTCTGCGCGACGATCTGTCGCGTGGCGAACAGTCGGCGGAAGAAGTAAGTCTCTGTTAGACGAATTGCCTCGGAGTATATCAGACAAGCATGTACTTCTTCAAGGAATTAGTTAGGGAAGTGTAGATGAGAGCTTTGCTTGCAGAACGACCGTTTTTTACTCGTTCATTCTCTCCGCATTGTGTCCATCGAAAACATTCCTATCCCATCTGTCGCTAAAGTATTTGTTCAGAAGCTTCTTCAGTTCTGGAGACAAATTTTCCCCGGGAGAGGAGTGTCGTTCCCAGTTAAGTAACTCAAAATTTACGAAGTGTTTGCCCGACTTTACTGGGGAATAAATCTTACTCAGTCGGTCAGTAAAATTGTTTTTGTCTTATCAGTGCTTTCTGCTGAATCCACTGTTAGGATCGTCTGCAAAATGTGTAAAATGGCTTTGTGATGCTGGATGCTTTTTCTGACCAGTGCGATCTTTCACGATGAAGAATGAATGTTTTTATTTACCCACAAATAGAAATTGTAGAGGTCATAACCAAAATAAGAAAGAGAGATGCACCTTAGACTAGAATAAATGTTAACACTTCAAACAGAGGGACGAGACCGTTGCGCGGAGAAAACGTTGTAACAGTTCATGGCTCTGCGGCTTAATAGGCTTACCAAGTACGTTACTTTCAATTTATTTTGTTTTCTCTTTAGTTCATATGTGCCAGTTTTCATCATGGTGCTATCAAACTCTAATTTGATAGTACCACCTTATTATTTTAATTCGTGAAGGGTCAGCGACTCCTAGTTTCGTTTACTTACAGTTAAATTGTTTACAAGTCTAATTTACTACACTTAAATAATTTACAAGTCAATTGTTTACAAGTCTTTTGTGCTGCTGCACAACAAATTTCTTTCTTTCGTTCTACGGCTGTTGTCCTAAAATTCTCGTATTGGTCGTATTCGTATTTGTGATTGTTTTAGTTGTTAATTACCTTGTCTAAAAAAATTTGAGCTGATGTTGTAAGTTGTTTGTTTTATTTTATTTAGGCTAGCGTTTTAGTATTTTTTTTCATAAATCAGTTGAATTAACGAAGCGTCATTTTGTATGCCACTGGCATGTTTGTCGCTTTTATGTTATTGCAGTTATACTAAAGTTGTCAATAAAATTGTACCTTAAGTCAGTAATATTAATTTAAAAGTTTAAATGATAACTTTGTCGAGACGTCGGAAAAACGGTTAAAATGCTTATAGAACGGTGGTCGATGGTGAGGACTCTAAACAATATACCTAGGGGATTATTCCTATAAAAATTAAACTATTTAATGTTTTTCTTCAAACCTGGACTTTTTCTTAGTCGAGTCTGGCTTCATACAAACTTTCCGCTTTGGGCATGGAGAAAGTGAGCGAAGTTTCTAAAGAAAGAAAAGAATTCATTGACATCTTCGTAGAGATGATCTTTGTACGAGGCAGTATCATTGACGCGAATATGATTTTGTGCGGAAGTTGGTTGTGATTCATTATGTTCTTGGAGGGAATATCAGAATCGCCCAGGCGTAATAGTATTAAATAATACTACTTGAACGTGTCACTATGAATGAAAAGGATCATGCGGTCGTTACCACGGGACACTGGGTTTACCATTTATAATACTTGATATTATTAAATATTACCAAACAATATTTAGGTAATCCTGTTTTACCAACGACTGCTTACCGGTTTAGAGGTACAGTAGCAGATGGATGTGATATTCCTTCAGCCCAAGCTGACTGCAAATCATATTTGACGACAAAGCAAAACGGATAAGTCAGCTACATTTTATTGGAGCTATATTTCGTGTCTTCTTGGCAAGGGTCCTCTTCAGACTCAAGCCACTCAAACTGAAAAATGGAAATGCTCCAATTAAATTTAGCTGACTTATTGGTTTTGCTTTGTCAAATATAGATGGGTGTGTTTTTCGTGGCGGCCCAGCAGTCCGCGACTTTTTTCTCACTTGTGAGTTTCCTCGGTTTGCACCAGATTATACGTTTAAATATGGCTTTTTCAGTTCGACTCTGTTTAGTAAACTGATTTGGGCTTATTTAAGAACCAAACGGACTTCCGTGAATCAAGTATATGTAATTCTACCGTGAATACGAATACATATTTAAACAGTTCTGTTCAGTTCATGATTTGAGATATTTCAGATTGTAGTTGTTGATTCTTTGTCGTATGAAAGCTTACTCTTTTCCTTTTGTTATTTTGTTTGTAGGCTACTCGTCTTTTTCTTTATTGAAAGGACGGGTGACAGACAAATAAATGAAAACAATCTGAGATTTAGGGAGATTTAGGAAGGAAAGGAAGTGAATTTTGCTTTTTTCCTTTTATAAAAAAAGGAAAATACGATGTTTGAATTCCCCTTTGCTAACCAGAAGTACTTCGTCAAAATGCAGATAGGGGAAACTAGGAACATTTCCAGTTTATCCTTGGATTTTCGAAATTCCCAGACAGAAGCACTGGCCTGAAACAACGACGGATAGCTTCTTTCTTTTCGGAAACGGGGGATAGTGAATAAGCCTGGCTGATGTTTCCACTTCGTAGTTTCAAAGCGGCTATAGTTTTTTTTTAATCTGTAGATAAAATGATTAGAAGAGGAAAATATGCTGAAAGATTCAGGTGTTGTTGCTGGTGGATATTTTGTACATTAATGAAAACCAAGAAGAGAAAACATTTTTAAAGTTGAACCGAAAAGAGCTGAGATAGGACAATCTAGTTACCCGTCACTTATTCACTTAAAGAGGCTTGAAAACCCGATGAAAATGCGTTGCTTCGTTTCTCGGCTATTCACGATTAATCGGTTTTCATATAGTGCAATCCGTGTCGATTTGTGGTACGTCTGGCCGCAAAAGCATTCTGACACCTACGAATTTTGGTCCTCTTTTTAGTTTCAACAGAATTACATAAATTTATGGGGTAACCAAGTGGCAAACCTGCCATTTAACTATATTCCAATTCTTCGATTCCCGGCAAGGTTTAGACTTCTCTTATCTCCAAAACTTTGACAAAATTTGTAGCGGAAATCGCACTTATGCCAAATTTCTCTGAATTCTTGGATTTCAAATCATTTTGGTCAATTTTAAGAACATTGTATTTTGAGAAAATTGTTCACCTGAACAAGGAAAAATATATCTAACAACTATTCTGTCGGACCAAATTTAATTCAATTTTTTGTTTTCAAACTTATAAAACACACATTTTTTTCAACATTTATCTTTCTTTAAAATCCCCCTCCTTTCAACAAATTATTACTCAAAACCTCAGCATCATCTTGGAATTTGTAAGTATGTATTGATGCGTCGAAACTTCTAAGAGAAAGTATAGTCTATTTGATTACGGTCCAACGGTTTATTATCTGCGAAATGACACATAAATCTTAAATGGCTTTTCAGCTGGACAAACAAACATCATAATCAGTTTTCTTGTAGGCCTAGTTCCTAGCTATAGTAGTAAACTGGCTATTGACCCCCAGAAGCACTGCCGTAAAACACGCTTGGCGTTTCCAGCTGTAAGAACTGTTGCTTTTCTAAAGCTTCTGGAATTTTCCAGGGAACACATGGCCTGGAAGAAGGATGGTTCAGCACAGCGAGAAGAGTCCCGAAGTCGATTGAACGACTCCCCAGGGATCAAGCGAGTTTGAATCGGTCCCAAAACGGAAATATTTTTTCGTTGGTAGATCGGTTGCAGGTAGCGGCGCCTTTGATTGAATTAACAAAGGAAGGCATCAGTGCTTTGTAAAAAAAAAATGTTTGATTGATGAATAAAGATTTTTTACTTTCCTACATTAGAATAAGCACAGCGGAGGTATTTGTCTGATTGGTTTCGAAGGTTGTTTGATGGTGCTAGATAAGTAGTGAACTGAAAGACAGAAGTGCTTATCAGGCGGGATTTGAACCAACGATAACGCTTTGACAGCCTACAACTAAGCTACAGGGAAGCATGTCAGTCGGCAAGCTTTCATTCGGAAAGTCAGTTTCGGCAACTCCCAGTAGGTCCGTCGGCACTGTGCAATTTAGTGAACGGCAAGTCCTTACGGGACAAGCGCGGTTTCGGCAATCCTACCAAAGGCAAATCGACTGTGAAAGATTTGGCAAACACCAACGCGATTAAATTCAAAGCAGGTGGTAGAGGATATTTGTTATATATAGTTCACAATGACGGGGATGAATGTATACTGATTTGAACTTATCATGGCCAGTTGAGTAAGTTAGCACTGTTAGAGGCGGGAAGACTATCCACACAGTTCGATTTAAGTTCGTTTAAGTCGTCAAAATGTCATCAAGATGCTGAGAATCGTCATAGACCGCAAATCCGGGACCGACTAAAAGCACGAAGGGAAGGGGTTCTCGAGAAAAGCAGGAAGGCATACTAAAACCAGGAAGGGCATACTAAAACGAGGAAAGGTGTCACGAGAATTCAAGGCTGCGAAAAACTGGAAAGCTGCACCGTTCCCTTCCTCTGTTTAGTATTCTCTGAGGGGTCGTCAACTTATCAAATCCAAACCTTCATCGTTTAAGTATCCTGATATGAGAAGGCAATAAGTTCAGTGAGGGGTCTGCAACTATCAAAATTGTAATTCACCTTTTCATTTGTCGTTCTGAGGGTAGGCGACTAAAATCCTCCGAGTCCAGCGAGGGCTCGGCAACTAAGATATTTCAAGTCCACCACTTCCTTCCTCGTTTTAGTACCTTGAGTACTAAAACGAGGAAGGAAATTGGGGATTTAAAATTATTCTTCTTTGAGGGGTCGGCAACTGTCAAAATTCTTAGTTCACAGTTCCCATCCTCGTTTTAATGATTTGAGGGGTCGGCAACTTGAGTTCTCAGTCCGGCAAGGGGTCGGCTAATTAAACAGAAAAGAATATAGAATTCACAATTTCTTTCCCCGTTTTAGTACTACCCGTGACAAGCTACTAAAACGAGGAAAACTAAAAATTTTGATAGTTGCCGACCCCTCAAAGAAGAATGATTCAAAATTCCCAATTTCCTACCTCGTTTAGTACTCTCAAGATACTAAAACGAGGAAGGAAATGGTAAATGGTGGAATTGAAATATCTTAGCTGCCTACCCCTCACTGAACTTAATGCCTACCCATGTCAGGATGCTAAAACGAGCAAGAGATGTTGAACTTTGAATTTGAAAAGTTGCCGACCTCTCAAAGAATACTAAGCAGAGGAAGGGAACGGTGCTGCTTTCCGTTTCGCAGCCTTGAATCCTGGTGACATCCTTCCTCGTTTTGGTATACCCTTTT
The DNA here is from genome assembly GCA_023053555.1 of Branchinecta lindahli. Taxonomy (NCBI): domain Eukaryota; kingdom Metazoa; phylum Arthropoda; class Branchiopoda; order Anostraca; family Branchinectidae; genus Branchinecta; species Branchinecta lindahli. Next base: position 29,022,897 of record JAKZAO010000012.1, on the reverse strand, counting down.
TGGTTTTAATATGCCTTCCTGCTTTTTTCGTGTTCCCTTCCCTTCCTGCTTTTAGTTGATCCTCGCAAATCCAGTGACATGATCCCTGTCAAGCAACCATACAACAGCGGGACTCTCGTAGCGAGACGAAGAAAGTGTTTCGACAAGAAGTGGAAGCTGCATGAACCTCTAATCCTCGATGTCCGTCAAGGACTTCTTCGACCACGCGGCACAATTTCCAGGACTTTAATTTTGTATCTACTAGGCTGTTTTCTTGTAAACAAATTTGTTACTTGACTTATGTGTTTGCAACTGGTGAACCGAAAACTTATATTTTGTTGGACCTGCATGTTGGGAACTTGCCGAATGATGAGCTTGTCGAACTTGAATTTGCCGAACATTTTTTTGCAACTGATGGACCTCTCGATTGAAAGCTTGCCAACTGATATGTAGCCCTTTTGCCGTAAAAATAAACCACATAAGTAGATTTGGATTAACTCTAGACGTTCTAGGACTCCAATGTCGGAGATGCCAAGACAGTTCAGGGCAGTCTTCGGCGGGATCACTGTACTACAGCCTACGAATATCTGAAAACTGTAGTTGTTCGCGAACTGTTTCCAAGCCCCTCTGTAGCCAGCTACTTGTCACTTGGCAAGTTTTCAATCGACAAGTTTTTCATTTGACAAATAAAAATCGACAAGCTTATGATTCGGCAAGTGCCAAACGTGCAACTTCAAGGAAATACAAGTTAATCAAGTATGAGAAAATACAACCAGCACAATTTTCTGAAAGAAGTGGGCTCTAGAACAGCGATCTCACCGAGGAGTGCCCTGAACTGCCTATACCACGCTCCGACATTGTAGCCCTAGATGTTTAGTGTTGATTCAAATTTGCTTCTGGTTTATTTTCATGGCAAATGTCCCTCGTATAACACTCCATCTTCACGTAAAGCGAAACGGGATTAGTTTTTAGATTTCACATCCATATTTTTCTCATTGGCTAGAGAATCTTTCAGATTAAAATAAAATTGCTTACTCGACTTGAGTGGGTCCTCTATTGACAATTGTAAGCTGTCGGAAGCTATCGTAACGTGTCGGAAGCGGTAATTTTGGTGGTTTTCAGCCAATGAGAGCACGCCGGGTCCAGACGAGCACGGCTACGACGGATTTACAATACTCTATATGACTAAGTCATAAACACGCCAGAGACCCTCAGGAAAAAGGAGTAAACGTGTCTGTAACGACTCTGACTCAACGACTCAAATCCTGGATCCAACAATCACGGCGATCTCCGAGAGCAACTGTGACACCTTTTCTTGTTTTCTTCCGCTGCTACCCGGAGATTTTGCATCGGCAAGGAGATATAGTCATGAAGCGTATTGCAAGTGGAGGACTTACTTTGCTCACTTTTTTGCCTACACTTCGCTTTGTCCTGTCGTGAGCCAGTCTAGGAAGATTATACTGTCAGAAGTTTGGTGAAATACAACACATATTTGCGCATCCCTTCGAATAGACTTTATCAGCATACGTATGCTCTGACCATTTTATTTGTTATCTTTTTGCGAAACATAATACTAAAAAACCATACGCAGATTTCGTCTCGAAACACAACACTTAATAGCCTTAATTAATTAGCTTTATCCGCACTTCAGAGCGATTAGGGTACTGTGGATCTTTGTTTCTCCGTCGGTAATGATGGCTGACATCTCTTACTGGTCTCGGTCGTACCAGCAGTATTTCCAGTCCTTATAGACCACTCGTTTTCCAGTGACTTCTTGAAACCTTCACAAGAAGCTGTTTACACTGTAAATTCGGAAAGGGAAGTCAAGTCGTTGATCACTCTTTCAGATAGGAAGTTTTGTCGCACTCTTGTTTTGAAGGACAATACAGAAATATCCTCTGAATCCATAAACAAGGATGTGCAGCTTTGTGTTAAATGTTCTGATAGGGTAGCAGTTTAGAGAGACGATCTTTAGAAAAAAAAAATTCTTCCAACGTTTAGGAGAAGAGAACCGCGCATGCGACCGTCGAAGATGGTATTTATCATACCCTGGAAGTGGATAAGGGGCAGGATGAAATCGTCCCAAGATGTTGGTCTTGTAGATATTACGTAGATTGAACACAAGGGACTTGGAAGTGACAAATAAACCAGAACAAAATTTTTGAACTGAATTTAGAAGTCTAGAAATCCCATGTCGGATCCTTGTAGACAAACCTGGGCCCTCAAGGTGAACAAATGAGACCGAAGATTTAACTTGATGGGAAAGACACACGAGATCGAAACGTTTGTAAGTAGCCTAGTGAGTTGAAAGACAAAAATGCTCCTCAGCCAGTATGAACAGTAAAAAAGCCCTTCGGATGGTTGAATGGTTGAGCACTAGAGAGCGGGGGGTCCTGGCTTCAAATCCCGGCTGCGGAGCATTTCTGTCTTTCAGTTCACAACAAACAGTAGTCTTGTGTCACAGTCGCTGAAGTAGGGAAGTATTATTTCTTTATTCTGAACCCGCGTAGCGATTTCCTTCACTATTTTTCATCGGCTTGATGCTACGTCTCCTCCTTCCTCGGTGAAATTAAATCCTAACTTACCTTACCCTGATCTTTCCTTACAAGTGTCATCTAAACTAATGAACAGAGTACACCCACGCTCTTTGCGACCGGCGTATCGGCCGTTAGGCCGCTAGCATCGTCATTCAATGACGTAACTCCTCCCACAGGGCGGGGCCAAAGAAACTCCTCCCTTAAGGCGGAGAGAACCAGACTGCGTTTCCCTACGTATTTACAATGCACTTAGACGCCATTTTAAAGGAATAGCTTGATATGTCGTAGAGGGGAGATACGTAAAAAATAATTAAAGGTGGCGATAGGGGTGATTGGGGCAAACGCTGCTGTACCTTTTCTCGCTGAAAAATCATATAAGCCGACATTACGCCCACTAACTAAAAATCATCATCCTTTCAAGTCAATAATCCCGTCAGATCCACCCGCTCATGAATTGTTCCGTGGGTCAAACAGTGCACGATACCACAGGGGAATAAAACCAAATATTTAACCCATTTCTTTACTTTACTTTTCTTGAAAATATCTGAATTGAGCTTGCCCATGTGAATGCTTCCGGATCGCATCACCAGATGCTATCGCGGTCTATCGAGTCCTGGCTTGAGCTAATCTAGACATCGTAAAATTCGAATGCTTCCGATTCAACTCTATGAACGTGTTGATTCAGAACCATTTGCGTTCTTCCCCTTTACTTTTTGGGATCCCAAAACGTTAGTGACGGATACCTATGACATCGCAGAAGTTGTCCATCTGTCCGTCTGTCTGTAAGCACGATAACTCTCGAAGGGATTGAGATATTTTGATGAAACTTGACGTGAGGCTTGGTTGGGTCAAAGTACATGTCGAATTCGAAGATGGGCTATGTAGCCCTATATTTGAGGGTGGGGGAGGGGTTTCAAATTAAGGGGCAAAAAAAATATTTTTGGAAAGCTTTTTAGATAGTTGATTTAGGGGTAAGGAGACACGCTGAATCCGAATATGAAAGTTATTTTCTCGCCGGACAAGTAGTTCGCCCGAAATCCGGTGAAAACCGGAAAATTTGTTAAAAGCAAAATTTGTATTTGAAGTTGATTAGATGTTCGATTTAGAGGTAAGAAAACATGCTGAACACGATGGTGAAAACCATTTTCTCGCCGGACAAGTAATTCGCCCGGAATCTGCACGAAACCGGAAAATTTGTTAAAAGTAAAACTTGTATTCGAAGTTGATTAGATGACAGATTTAAGGGTAAGAAGAGACGCTGAATCTGTATATGACAATCATTTTTTAACCGGATATATAGTTCGTCCGGTAAGTTTTATTTGAAGTTGATTAGATGTTCTTTATAGGGATAAGGAGATGCGCTGAATTCGTTTCTGAACTATCTTTTCTTGGCTGGACAAGTAGTTCGCTCGGAGTTCGGCCGAAACCGGAAGTTTGGCGGAAGTAAAGCAGGAAGTTTCGATCAGTATCGTCAAAATAGATATGGCTTATACAGGTATATCTGAACTTGATTTTCTCAAATGATTACCTGGCGAAGACTGGATCTGGCGTAGACAAGACCTAGTTGTCTGGGTCAAATATTAAATTTTTGGGATCCCATCGAAAACTTTGGTCTTGTTAACCCCCTCCTCAAATCTGAACATGTCGTAAGTGGTAGCCATTTACCGAGGCAATCTTGAACAATAGCTGTGATATCGGGTTTCAGCTGAGAATATCTCCCTCCAAACTTGAGCAAAAATAGTTGATAAAAAAAATAATAAATCAGATTGTGGTTTTTAGGTGGTTCGTAGAATGGATAGCAGGGCCGTTAGATAAGTTAAAAATAAGCTAAAGGACCAGCAGAATCAACCGTGGAAGCGTGCAGTATGAAATTCGTCATCTTTGTAAAGTGTGGCCTAAGCCAGAGGAACTGAAATGGATGGCTATTGATCATCGATTTATTGGGGTGATTCTTGGGGCTTTTGTTATTATCAGGTTGTTATCAGAATCTGAGATTTATGTCTCTTATTGTATTTTTTTTCCGACACCGCCCTTCGCGTTTTGGGGAATCAAGTTCTTTGAACTAATCATGTTTGATGTAGTTTAGAGGGTAGAAATTAAACTAGATCTTGAACAAGGGTCACTGCGACCTTGTGGATAGCCTGACAATCGTCTGAAGACCAGCGGGCCTGACCTTATTTTCCACTCTCTTCACCAGTCAGCAACGAAGGGGAGGGGTGTCCTAGGTAGCCTTGGGCTCAGACACACTGTTCTGTTTATCCCCGAATCAAATAATTATGTACATCTCAGAAATGTACACAAGTCTCCATCAACAGATAGAATAAAATTTGTCGCTGATGTTCAGTACCCCCGGAAACGTGATGATGCTGGCGGACCAGCATCATACAGTTAAAAAAAAGGTCACGAAGACGGTACCCACCATCTACCGGCAGTACTCTGAACTAATGCTAAAAAGGCATATGTGTTTCCACCTTGATTGGGAAGAGCGACTAAATGAGGCCCAAGGCAAAACACTGTTCTGATAGGATATGTGGCCTCCCGAAAATAAATAAAGATTCTTCCATCACATTTACTTCGAGATTTAATTCTTCCAACTAGCCAATCCCAGTGTTAATTTACGTTTATTTTCACCCGAGTTTTGAATGGCTGGTAAATTTTCACCGATTGACCCTCACCGAAGCTTATGCCAATGAAATTATTTCACTCGGAACGGAATATTGTTACCATACAGCAGGTTTAGGTCTGTTCCAGGACAACTGCTTTTGATGTGTTTTTTTTTAGCAACGAATGTAGCCTACGCGTAAACCTAGCTTTTTCTTGTCGTTAGATCATCTTTAAATTCCATTCTTTGGATTGGCTGCAAGCGCCATCTAAGATTTCGAAAGCTTTCTTCTCAAAAGAAGAATACTTGACGGCATTAGTTTCTGTGTGCATTCGTTTCCATGGGAATCGCAACATTAGTTTTTTGAGAAATATATCAGGATGCACATAAAAGGTTTGAGAGAAAATTTCAGAGTGAAAATACAAGTAAAAATTAGTAGACGAAAGAGCAGAAAGAAGAGTGAGATATATGAGGTGGTACGAGAGATATCAGTGAAACTGAAGTGGCAACAGAAGAAGTTTAGGTGAGTATTTGAGAGCGCGCATCTCGCCGAGTAAGATCTGTGATGTGGTAGCGAGCAGCATCTGCTGACCTTCCCGAATAATTTATTTGTGGATAGACTTGTGAAAAAGCTGTAACAACTCTGACGTTGCCTACTGCACACAACGAGAGGAAGATCTTTTATTATTATTTTTTTTTGTTGGCCGCGTGGTATCTTTTCCGTTCTTCCAGTCCAATTTGATTAGGCCAGGTGGCTGCGCTTCCACTTTCCCTCAGTGACGCCAACGGTCCTAACGTGTAATATTTTAAATTATTTTTTCAGTGACCGACCTATATATTTAGCGTCACCAACACTTTCCTCTATCTCTACGTTTAATTTTTTAATGTACTTTCTTATTTCCCCTTTTATCCTTCTTTCTCATTTTACCATTTTCAACACATCTTTAAAATTTTAAAATTTTCTTTACTTTCTTCTTTACTCATATCCCCTTCCCTAAAAGTTTTGTTTCATTTAAAACCTAGGTCTATTGTTTATAAGATATTATCCGTCGTTATTTTTTTTGCAACTAAACCAAAAAGAGGGTTTTGTCCTGGAGACATTAACAACTTTTTTTTTAAACCTCTTCGCACTTCCTGCGTCAAAGGATGCCCTTCCGTCATAGGGAATCCCTTTTGCGGGTTCCGGCTAAAACCCCCCCGGCGAAAACCCCCCCGGACAAAACCCCCCCGCCAAAACCCCCCCGGCGAAAACCCCCCCGTGACCAAAACCCCCCCGGCGAAAACCCCCCCGTGACCAAAACCCCCCCCGGCGAAAACCCCCCCGTGACCAAAACCCCCCCGGCTAAAACCCCCCCGGTACCAAACCCCCCCCCGGCTAAAACCCCCCCGATACCAAAAACCCACGGGTACCAAAACACCCCGGTACCAGAACCGCCCGGGGAAAATAACACATAACTAAAGGACAGGGCAAGGGATTAGCTAGGATTAGCTTATGTACCTACTAACGGGTATATAAGAGCAGAATAACTGGATTCATCTTCATTCGCAAACTTGACACTACAATAATGTCTGAAGTGCAGTGGGTATCCAGTAACAAGTGTAAGAATAAGCTTGTGCACAATGGTTATGTGTATGTGAAGCAAAAAGTGCTGGCTGGAGGAGTTCTTAGTTTTGAATGCGTTAAGCGCAGGCGGAACCAAGAAAAACAAGGGGAGTGTAAAGCGAAGGTGAAGGTTGATGGTGACAGAATAATTGCTGAAGTGAACGAGCACACGCATGCTCCTGAAGCTGTTATTGGTGAAGTGATCAAAGTGAGAAATGAAATCAAAACCCGTGCCATTCAGTGTAACGCAAGGGGCGGACTAATTCCAGTGGAAGTACAACTGAGAACTGACTAAGCTTCACTGTCTTGTTGTACCAGAATTCCATTTGAATTAGACCAAGATCACGGGAAGTCAAGTGAAATTTTTTGGATTCGTGTTAAATGTAAATGAATCGAGCTTTTGGTACCGGGGGGTTTTCGCCGGGGGGGTTTTGGTACCGGGGGGTTTTCGCCGGGGGGGTTTTGGTCACGGGGGGGTTTTGGTGACGGGGGGGTTTTCGCCGGGGGGTTTTGGTACCGGGGGGGTTTTCGCCGGGGGGGTTTTGGTCACGGGGGGGTTTTCGCCGGGGGGGTTTTGGTCACGGGGGGGTTTTCGCCGGGGGGGGTTTGGCGGGGGGGTTTTGTCCGGGGGGGTTTCGCCGGGGGGGTTTTAGCCTAGACCCCCCTTTTGCAGTGGCTTTTATTTCAATCTTTTCATGTCTGTCTCCGATACCAAAACCCTAAAAACAAAATCTGTAATGCAAATAAAATCAATATATGAATCTTAATAATAAATCTATAATAATAAATCTATAAAACTTTAAAATTTACCATCTCCATAGAATTACACTTCTTACACTTACCACCACTTCTTATTTTTTTTTACTTTCAAACTATATCTTCAATATTAAAATTCGGTTCCGAATCATTTCCTACGTTATCATACTACCTTCTATTATCTCCCAGCATTTTTCAACTTTCTAAGACGGAATCATTCTCACCTGTTTCTCGTCTTTCCACGCATAATAACAATACTTCGAAATCATAATTGTCCTTTCTGTTTTAAGTCCATGGTTACATAACGTTTATAAGGCTCATTTCATCCTTGAAATGTAATTTGTCTCCACATTACGTATTATGTTTTCATTATTATAAGCTGTAATGGTTTTATATAAAAAGTGTGAAACAGTGAATCACGAAAACAATATCAGCCCCTGACACAAGCTGTCACAGTAGCGAAACCTAATACTCCAGTTATTTATACTTCTAATTTCTGTTAACAACACAAAATACAAAAAACTTTATGTTACCAACAACAATTATTAGTTTTCTACAACCTGACAATCAAAGCACATTCATATATAAATTGAATATTCCGACAGCTCCGTAAAGTGTCGAAATTGGTCCTCCTCACTTCAACAATCCCCCCCCCCAGTTTTCACAGCCTCGGAACTGATTGCTGAAACTTGATGATAATGGTTGTCAGGGCCCGCTTTCTGGTCTGATTCAGATCTCAAATTGGGTAAATTGGATTGACACGTTTGTTGGATTTGTGAGATCAAAATACCTCTTGGCTAGATTCTCTCAGAAAGCAGTTTCTGTCACGGCTGACAAATTCACGCCGCTAGGCAGATAAACTGGTATCTCTACCGAGATAACTTGGTCGAGCGTGAAGAGGTCAGACAGAGTTTCCACACTGTCTAAGTCCCAACTCATTTGAAATTACGAGCGTACTTACTGCCGGTTTTGCGCTGGAAAGATTTCTAACAGAGATCTGACGTAAATACGTTGGGATTCCAAGTGTATTTCAAGTCCGAACTTGTTTACGCCAGTTTTTGCGTTACGAAAAAACTTTACCAGCGAGAAACGACGTAAATACGCTTGGGTTTCGAAGTTCGGATTGCAAGCGTTTTTCAAGTAAGAGCGTGTTTTGTGAACGGTTTTGTAGTAGGGGAGATCTTTAGCAGCGAGCACGGGCGTAAATTCGCTCGGGCATCAACAAAAACTCTCATTTTACACAGTGTTGAAATCAGGCAAGAATGAGTACGATGGAGGTATCCTTCTTCTTATGTTACTAAACTTTGGGTGGTTCCATCTTATCCACTTAGAATGAAGAAATCAATTAGAAAGTAATGAGTATTTGAAGAGTAAAAACAGCGAGTTTGACTTCATCGTCAACAAAAGACACGCCTTGCGTAAGCATGCAATAGCATTTGTTCGTAGATCATAATTCGTGACCAGACACCGCGTGACCAGACCTCGATTGAGTGACCAGACTTTGATTCGACAAAAGACAGAACAAAGCTTTTTCTCTAGCTGCGTAAACTTTTTGTGATAAAACAAATTGTTGAAGAAAATAAGGCCGGTCTCCTAAGAACGTCCGAACTAGTGTTTTAAGGTGTTATTTACGCTCAAGGGAACTTCTTAAGTTAAATAACTCTTTAATTAACAGACCTCTGCTGTAGTGGAAAACGTCGTCTGTTGGGATCTACTCTAGTCGTACCTGTACCGTTGTTCGTGGGTGGCTCAATTTTTTTTTTGGCTCATTTTTTTAAGCATCCATCCATCCATGCCAGCAACTTAAACACATTGATTTCTCAGCTCCCTCGGAGTAATTTCAGTCACTAAATTCTCGTCTTCACAAAATTTATTTTCTTCCGGAATTGCAATCCGTCTTATCCGAATTGCTCACGTGGTGAAACAAAATACTTTGGCCTGATTAGGATCAAACCCACGACCAAATATGAGTTTTATTAATATGACACGACCCAACGTTGATACGTCTGTCCTGTCAAAGTACTATCAACCTAATTACCTCTTGAGTGTCGAGGTTTCCAAGGGAAGCGGGAGAATAGTACCTGATCAAATTTAGATTTTTGCAGCAACGAAGAATTTGAGAGGATTTCTTCTGTGGACAAAGTGACATCTACATTGGATCAGAAGTACAAGAAATTAGTAGCAGATGGTGCCAAAGCGTCGCCTATATTCAGCTATACCGACAGCGATCCGTGGACTACTGAAAAGGAGGTAACTAAAGACAAGAACAGCGAATAACAATTAATTAAACAAAGACAAGCAGTAGAAAGACGGAAAGCCCCAAGAGTCGCGATAACGAACGACGATTAGCGGTTGGTGTATTGTTAAAACGAGCGCGCTGTTTTATATTTTGACCGACCGTTCTGTCAAATTATTGTCAAACTGCATGTGTCACGTTTTTTGTTTCAAAATCCTAAGAAAAAGTTTAAAGTTGTGGGACATTAAAGTCCTATTGTTAAGGTCTTTAGTAGCAAAGGAAAATTAAGGGGTCCAGCCTTATTCAGTTCATATCAGCAGAGGCTTAGGCTATGTTTTTATGAAAGATGTACTATAGCCCTTGGAGGCACCAGGGGTATTACTGTTCTGATGTGGATAGGCCTTTAATATAAATAATTATATTCTCCGTATAGCATTACATTGAGCCAATAAGATAACAGGAATCAAGCGCCTCTGTGCGCAGTACCCTCGGCATAACCACGATTGCCACATCGCTAAATTTTGGTTTTGTTTATCCTGATTGTTTTTATTTAATTATACATTGCACCAACACCAGCAAAAATTGATTCCCCTCTGAATCTGAAAGGGAGTCCTTTTTGATGACTGTGATGATAATCGGAGCATTCCCCGTCCGTGGGGACTCGCGAGAATACGAGGAGTGAGTCCCCTGGACGAACAAAAACGCGGGGACTCCTCAAGTGGAGTCCTTGGGGATCGGCGAGAATACGCCTTCAGTTCTTATAAGCTTTTTTCTCGTCGCCCTTTACCTGTCGGTTAACCATCCGGTGGAGCTCCGTCCAACTGTCCTACTTTCGTTCTGAGCAGGAAATCCAAAATTTTCATGTGATGCTGGAAAAATGCGAAATGAGCCGTTCTTTGCACCGTGACGCGAACGGGATGGGATGCCGGAAAAACGGCCTAGTGGCACAGTCGGTTAGCTGGAGGATTGGCAATAAATGCATCTAGTGCTAGTCACGTAGCGACACAGTTATTAGACAGAATTGTCGATATTCTACAGATTCTTTTGTGTTGAAGTTGAAGAACAGATTACTCTTTTTTTAAATTTAGTGTCAGCAAACTTGACCTGTACTTGCAACCCACAGGCTCCTCACATTAAGTCTGAAAGGAATGTCTCAACACTTTGAGAGTTATCTTGCTGACAGACAGACGGACGCAAAAAGTTTACGAAGCCATGGGAATTCCTTCACTAGATTTTGGTATCCCCAAAACAGTCTAAAACAAAGTCCAGGCACGAGGACGTAGACCAAGCCATAGGAACCCAATTTTGAACCAAAGACTTGGATTTTTTTTTAGATCAACTCCTACAAACAGAACCACAAGGCGAAGCTTCCGCATCTAGTAGAAAAAATTATCAAAGCTCGTACACTTCGCGGGACGCAAGATGGCAGTGGCGATCCCATCATAGATGATGCGCTTATCAAGCCCAAGAACGAGATACCCATAGCGCTAGCAGATGGAGTTTCAGCGTCTATACGACTCCCATCGCTAGTTCCAGAGGTCATGTACATCATGTTGGACGCAAGGTGAGTAGGGCCCAAAAGATAAACCATGCTATAAACCAAATGTTCACAGTTGCTATATACTACAGTCACTCATTGTTGTTGTAAATTTCTTATGTACTCCGCTTTTCAAAATGGCTGGTCATAAATACATTTCTTACTTACTTACATTACGTATTCTTTTGCGTCTTTTCCTTTTCTTCTTTTTGGTTGTGTCTTACTCCGCCATTTGTCTTTTGAACATGATACGGAGACAGGAGCTGTGTTCTAGTGTGATTATTATTCTTCTTTCGTGACAAATTTCGACATTTGGAGCAACGTCAACCTCAAAGAAAAACAAGGCACCAACTTTTTTAGTGTTCCCCACACTTTCTTTGAAGCCAACCATGCAGTTGTAGTTGGGATAGCCCAGGTTCATATTTAGGCTTCGATAAAATGTCTCGACACCTCGACAGGACACCACTGCTGTAGTCGATTAAAAGTAATCTCTGTTGTTGTACTCTTGATCTTGAAATAATTAGAAAATTTGAACTTGTCCTATTTCGGGTGAATTTACCACGAAAACCAGAAAATAGTCCGATGTCGCAACTACCAGAACACATTGTTCGTTGTTTGAAACTTCGCATGTGGTCTGTTGCAATGTTATGCTACAGGATATTGTAATGTGTGAAATTGCGGTGGAATTCTCGGAAAATAAAAAGCTACGGAAAATACTGATAGAAACAATAGCAGGCGTCCGACATTTTGCGGCCTGTATCCCAACTGCTCCGACGGTTACACAGATACAAGTGGAACAGCAGTGCTTCGGGTATGTTCCTTAGTGAAGGCCTTCTTCCTCTACCTTTAATCCATCGTTTAATTCCTATTCTTTCCCTTCGGTCGCCGACACAGAGCAACCGTCTACAAAAAAAGCAAACTTTCGCATGCAAACCGATTAGGGTTCGCGTAGCGCAGGTGCCGATCTCCTGATTCTCTGCCCTCGGCCGGGGTGCAATGCGTGGTTGGGGGCAAGTCATCCGACGCTATCCCAACCGTCTACTGGTGGTGCTTAATTACTTCTACTAGAACCAGGACATAGGCTGCGAGGCGCCGTTGACAACAGTCGAGACCAATCCTTGACGGTCTTCGGTCCATTCCTGTGCGAGTTCGAGGCAGTTTTTTCCCACCTTTTGTCAAAACGGCGGAATCCACATTTGGGCTCGAGATCGGCTTCGACGCAGATGAGCCAAGTTTTGCCTTAACCCCGTTGGCGTTTCTTCCGGGAAGTGGCTGTCAGTGCAGGGCTTTTTTGGTGAGCGCGTCCGTTGGTCGGCGTTCGACGTGCCTCTTAACAGGGTAGCCTGCGTCTCTTGATAGTCGATGTCAAGGCTTTGGGAGCATGTTCGACTCGTTGTTCTGATGTTACTGTACACTATACACTTTTAACACGCACATTTTATCTTTCGTTATTTTACTTTTATCTGCATGTCGTTCAATCCGCATCGTTCTTACGGTTCTTAGCTACATATCGTTTTATTGATTGTTGGTTCCGCATCGTTTCCCTGTTGATATTGTAGTGGATTTTATGATTTAGTTGTGTTTATTTTTGTTTGCAGTGAATGGTCAGCTTGGTTTCGAACCTTACATTCGCTACTGTCTTGTTAACAAATACAGTTGCTCCTGTCTAAGCAATCGTCTTCTGGTGATCCTGTCTGCCCACAGATTCGGATACCTATCCTTGTGTTGCTAGCTTTAGGACTAATTTTCCCTGTTGGCTAAAACCCACAGTGCAGATGTCATCTGTATTGTGGGTTTGACTCAATGTGGTTGAGGCCTTAATGTCAGTGGAATCGTACATCCTTTAATTTTTCGATTTTTTGTGTAACTATGCAATAGCCTCCGTTGGCCGTCATTCGCAATGGAGCTAGTTAAGTAACATTGAAAGTTGCATTATGGTCCTCAGAAACGATAATTGCTGACGGATTCTCAGAAAAGACAAAAGTTTGTAACAACTGATTGGAAGTAAAGTAGGCCAAGACGAGTAGAGTTCTTGTGAAATAACGCCGACCAGTGCGATAACCACAGAATAACCTGTGAATAATTATTAACTTTCTTCAATTTGTATCCAAGAGATAACTATCACATTTGAATTCTTTGAAGGAATGATCCACTTAAATATTTCCCATTTGCGGTGGGAGAAAAGTTTTATTCCCTACTTCATGAAGTTTTCAACACCCATCCTTCAGTAACGTGACACCAATTTCTAACGTTACAATATGTATCTTTGTTTTGTTATTACCATAGTGTTTAACAGAGTTAGTACCATAGTGTTGCAACTTGCAGAGTTGATCATTTGGTAGATCAGAGTAGATCATTTGGTGACAAGCTTTCTGAAATGTATCTGACCAATAACTGTTTGAAGAATAAATGATTGGTTGATTGATAAGATCAGCTTTGTCAAATAGGCTTCGACGGGATGCGCACACAGTGAACCTAGGCAGCAGAGACGCCATTAAATGGTGTTCTACTTAGTCTTCCTGAAAATTCGATCTTAAAAATTTCCCTGACTACTTTTAATGTATAAAGTTGCTTTCTTCTGTTCAATGATGTCAATGATTGCTGTTTCTGTGGCGGCATGTTTTTCTGCTCGCGTTTTGGAAAGACTAACACGCCACGAGAGCTGCACATACGCTCACTTTCTTCAGGTTTCTTCAGGTAGGAAATGATATGATTTTCATGGTATATTTTTTTATCTATTTTGTTTGGCAGTGCAAAATGGATGCGCCTTTTTATTTATTTATATTTATTTAACTAAATGGACGGCCAACAAGTGCCATATACATCTACAACAACAACAAAACAAAACAAAATTAACAACAAAACACTAGTATTCAGCTTGAGCTAAAGGAATACTATTTATCTATTATCAAATGCTCTCGATCGTTGTCTTTTTTTTTTTATAGCTAGTGACACTCGAAACGGATTTTCTTCCAGTCCTAAATTATCGGGAGCTTTTCTAACGAAAAATTGTCTTCAGAGTTCGTGGTTCGCAGCTTTCGAAAAAAAAATTTTTTTAACATATCACGGGAAGTGTCACTCATCACCGTCATAAAGCGTTACATCAAGAACGGGTAATGATAAGAACCTCTCCTACTCTGCCCCTGCGCCGAAAAAAATATCCGCGACCTCGTTCCGTCAATACTGAGCGGGCGCTTATACCCGAGACCTTGCCTCCGAGACTCAGTCCATGCCTTGTGCTTTTTTATGTTGAAGAATATCACTATTGTTATTATAGTCGGAGTAAGGTGAGGAAGCGTTGTGAGAAGTGAGAGACAGATCTTCTCCTATACAGTAGTGTCATCTGTTCCTGGATTAGGATAACGAACATGCACTTTCTTAGGGAAATCTTGTCAGACTCGGAGTCATCATCAGAAGATATCCAACTTTGCCGAATAGCCTTTTCGACCTTCTTCAAGTCCAACCCCTCATTCTCAACTGAGCGGTCCAAGCCTTACAAGATCGTCCAAGGAGATGTCAGGATCGAGTACTGGATATTCGACTGCACGAAACAGCCACGGATCCAACGACCTACAGAAAAATACACCAGGGTGCGTGACTATACTACCATATGTATCTTATTCTTAACAATTACTGTATTACCAGCTAAAAAAAGAAGAGAAAAAGCTTCCTAAGAGCTGTAAGTGTCAGATTATAATAATAATAATAATAATTTTATTTTTGCACACTGAAGTTAAAAACAGTGTAGTATAGTACATGAAAAAAAAGGAACAAACACAACGGAACATAACTCAGACACTTCTAATACAAGAGAAAAAAGCATTATCCCAGTGGAACTCATCGAGTTTCTGAGCCGCCCTGAGTTCAATACCTGACACTCTAGATTCGAGGTTGGGAAACGCGAAAGTCCGAATTAGCCACGAGTTGCTTGTTCTTAGTGGAAGACCAAGCAAATATTTTGCGAAACGGAAGAACTCAATTTTCAGCAGGGTTTTTTTCTTGTCTGTTTAATACGTCAAAGAAAGGCGATACGAAGAAAATATGAGGCGAAACTGCGCTATTATACACACTAGCAAGAGAACGCTCATTGAACTTAGGCCTGAGAGGTACAAGCGAACCATATGACTTTCTGATTCGGGTCGTAACATCGCTCACTAGAGCTTGCGAAACGGAAGAACTCAATTTTCAGCAGGGTTTTTTTCTTGTCTGTTTAATACGTCAAAGAAAGGCGATACGAAGAAAATATGAGGCGAAACTGCGCTATTATACACACTAGCAAGAGAACGCTCATTGAACTTAGGCCTGAGAGGTACAAGCGAACCATATGACTTTCTGATTCGGGTCGTAACATCGCTCACTAGAGCTTTTCGTGTTTTCGGAAGAGTTTGCGCGTAGCTAACACCTAGATATGTAAGGACGTCAGTCGTTGGTGGTAGCACTGGAAGATGTGGCTCAAGGTCAGTCGGATTAATGATTAGAACTTCCGTTTTACCGATATTAACACTAAGTCCTATGCGCGTGTACCCTTCGTAAATATCCAAATTTTGTTTTAGCGCTTGACGTGAAGTCGCAATCAGAAGCAGATCATCAGCATACGAAATATAGCTTAGATTTGAACCTTCGAATTCAAAAGCTACATTCAGGGCTGAAAGTACGTGACGAATACAACAGTTGAAGATATGTGGGCTCAATACCGAACCTTGTCTTACACCTCGAGCAAGGTTTATATGCTTCGAGCAGGACGGGCGTGATTCATAAAAATAACAAGAGCTGTAAGCTCATATGGCACTTGCATGGGTTGAGATGTAGTGTTTGATCAAACGTACTTTTAAGGTTACCTTTGCGGTTCAGACGCGCACTTTAAGGGAGCTAGAGAAAAAGTATTTTGTTTTAGAACTTGGCTGTAATGATACGCACTTTATAGGCGCTAGAAATTCATCTGTAAGAAAAACTATTGAGACAAAACGATCTCAGGCCCTTAGGGATCATTGATATATACCGTTTGGTAAAAAGTCTTTTTTTTTCACTTTTCGGTTAAAATGTGCACTTTAAGGGTGATAAAATAAATTTTTAAGCAAAACCCTTGTGGCACAAATGACCATGGGTTGAGATGTATCGTTTGTTGAAAAAAAGTAGTTTTCGACCTTGCGGTTCAAATGCGCACTTTCAGGGAGCTAGAACTTCATTTGTAAGCAAAACCCTTGAGGCAAAAATGATAATGGGCTCATGGGGATCATGAAAATGTATAATTTGCTTAAAAGTATTTTTCTAAATTTGCGGTCAAGATTGGTACTTTAAGGAATGTCGGGTTTGGAAAGTGGCGATTCCTGAGCCAATCTTATCGAATCTCTAATATTCCAGCCCAGTTCCATCGTCCTAGCACATCTGGAAGTACCTTAAATCGCGACCACCTGAATTCCGGACCCCCCCCTCAAACTCCTCCACAGTCGCCAGAGCCAATCCGGTTCTGTAAGTGATTTATCCAGAGCATCTCTTTATTATTCCCACAAAGTTCGATCCCGATCTCCCCAGTCTGAGCCGGTCACGTATTCCCCCCCCCCCCCCATTGTTGTCGAATCCGGTCCGGACATGACAAGGGTCACCAGAGACATGTCCTCTGATCAATTATCAAATTTCACTCAAATCCGATCAACCGTTCCAAAGTTACGCATGACTCAGTATTCCGGATTCCCCCTCCCGCTACTCCCCCCACGACCATCCGATCGGATCATGTAAATTTTTATTTATAAGTCAGTTTGATCGGGTCCCTGATTCGCCTCCCAAGTTCCTTCGTGAAAATCGCCAAAACCGCCATTACCGGAATTCCGGGAAACTCCCCTCCAGCCCCCCCCCCTAGTGTCCGGATCTAGTCCAAATGTAAAAACGATTTATCTGGAGTAGATGCTTGTTCTTCCCAGCAAATTTCACTCCGATCCCTCCATTCTAACCTTTTCTCGAGATTTCCGGTCTCCCCCCCCCCCCCAACTCCCCCATAGCTGTCGAATCCGGTCCGGACTTCAGATGGGACATCAGAGGTATGCCATTTATTCAGTTATTAAGTTTCATTCCAATCCGATCATCCGTTCGAAAGTTACACACTACTCCAGTTTTCCGGATACCCCAGCCCTCCACCCCCCCCCCAGGTGGTCGGATTGGGAAACTGATTATTTCCAGTTTAGTCCGGCCGGGTCCCTGATGCTCCTGCCAAGTTTCATCGTCCTAGCACATCTGGAAGTACCCCAACTCGAAAAAGTGTGACAAAAACTACTTAATTCTCAGAATTCCCCGGCCCACCACTCCCCCCCAGATGGTCGGATCGGGAAACTGATTATTTCCAGGTTAGTTTGGTCGGGTCCCTAATTTTCCTGCCAAGTTTCATCGTTTCAAGTTTCATCGTATATGGCACTTGAGCCAGAGGCTGCAAGTGCCATAAAAAGTGGAAGAGAAAAAGTGGAATAGCAAATAAATAGAAAAATTATCAGCTTATAGCTTAGACTTTGAGCAGGACCTGACTGGCGTGATCCATAAAAATAACAAGAGCTGTAAGCTCATATGGCACTTGCATGGGCTGAGATGTAGTGTTTGATCAAGAGTACTTTTAAGGTTACCTTTGCGGTTCAGATGCGCACTTTAAGGGAGCTAGAGAAAAAGTATTTTGTTTTAGAACTCGGCTGTAATGAGACGCACTTTATAGGCGCTAGAAATTCATCTGTAAGAAAAACAATTGAGACAAAACGATCACAGGCCCTTAGGGATCATTGATATAAACCGTTTGGTAAAAAGAATTTTTTTTCCACTTTTCGGTTAAAATGTGCACTTTAAGGGTGATAAAATAAATTTTTAAGCAAAACCCTTGTGGCACAAAAGATCATGGGTTGAGATGTATCGTTTCATTAAAAAAGTAGTTTTCGAACTTGCGGTTTAGATGCGCACTTTAAGGAAGCTAGAACTTCATTTGTAAGCAAAACCCTTGAGGCAAAAATGATACTGGGCTCATGGGGATCATGAAAATGTATAATTTGCTTAAAAGTATTTTTCTAAATTTACGGTCAAGATTGGTACTTTAGGGAATGTCGGATTTGGAAAGTAGCGATTTCTGAGCCAATCTTGTCAAATCTGTAATATTCCAGCCCAGTTCCATCGTCCTAGCACATCTGGAAGTACCTTAAATCGCGATCACCGGAATTCCGGACCCCCCCCCTCAAACTCCTCCACAGTCGCCGGAGCCAATCCGGTTCTGTAAGTGATTTATCCAGAGCATCTCTTTATTATTCCCACAAAGTTCCATCCCGATCTCCCCAGTCTGAGCCGGTCACGTATTCCACCCCCCCCCCCATTGTTGTCGAATCCGGTCCGGACATGACAAAGATCACCAGAGACATGTCCTCTGATCCATTATCAAATTTCACTCAAATCCGATCAACCGTTCCAAAGTTACGCATGACTCAATATTCCGGATTCCCCCTCCCGCTACTCCCCCCACGACCATCCGATCATGTAAATTTTTATTTATAAGTCAGTTTGTTCGGGTCCCTGATACGCCTCCCAAGTTCCGTCGTGAAAATCCCCAAAACCGCCATTACCGGAATTCCGGGAAACTCCCCTCCACCCCCCCCCCAGTGTTCGGATCCAGTCCAAATGTACAAACGATTTATCTGGAGCAGATGCTTGTTCTTCCCTGCAAGTTTCACTCCGATCCCTCCATTCTAACCGGTTCTCAAAATTTCCGGTCTCCCCCCCCAACTCCCCCATAGCGGTCGATTCCGGTCCGGACATCA
Source organism: Branchinecta lindahli (assembly GCA_023053555.1). Classification (NCBI taxonomy): domain Eukaryota; kingdom Metazoa; phylum Arthropoda; class Branchiopoda; order Anostraca; family Branchinectidae; genus Branchinecta; species Branchinecta lindahli. The sequence goes on along the minus strand of JAKZAO010000012.1, from coordinate 29,003,869 downwards.
AATGGGACATCAGCGGTATGCCATTTATTCAGTTATTAATTTTCATTCCAATCCGATCACCCGTTCGAAAGTTACACACTACTCCAGTTTTCCGGATTCCCCAGCCCTCCACTCCCCCCCCCAGGTGGTCGGATTGGGAAACTGATTATTTCCAGGTTAGTCCGGTCGGGTCCCTGATGTTCCTGCAAAGTTTCATCGTCCTAACACATCTGGAAGTACCCTAACTCGAACATGTGGGACAAAAAAATTCGGACCGACCGACCGACCGACCGACGGACGGACGGAATTGCGATCGGTATATGGCACTTGGGCCAGAGGCTGCAAGTGCCATAAAAAGTGGAAGAGAAAAAGTGGAATAGCAAATAAATAGAAAAATTATCAGCTTATAGCTTAGACTTTGAGCAGGACCTGACTGGCGTGATCCATAAAAATAACAAGAGCTGTAAGCTCATATGGCACTTGCATGGGTTGAGATGTAGTGTTTGATCAAGAGTACTTTTAAGGTTACCTTTGCGGTTCAGATGCGCACTTTAAGGGAGCTAGAGAAAAAGTATTTTGTTTTAGAACTCGGCTGTAATGAGACGCACTTTATAGGCGCTAGAAATTCATCTGTAAGAAAAACAATTGAGACAAAACGATCACAGGCCCTTAGGGATCATTGATATAAACCGTTTGGTAAAAAGAATTTTTTTCCACTTTTCGGTTAAAATGTGCACTTTAAGGGTGATAAAATAAATTTTTAAGCAAAACCCTTGTGGCACAAAAGATCATGGGTTGAGATGTATCGTTTCATTAAAAAACTAGTTTTCGACCTTGCGGTTTAGATGCGCACTTTAAGGAAGCTAGAACTTCATTTGTAAGCAAAACCCTCGAGGCAAAAATTATACTGGGCTCATGGGGATCATGAAAATGTATAATTTGCTTAAAAGTATTTTTCTAAATTTACGGTCAAGATTGGTACATTAAGGAATGTCGGATTTGGAAAGTAGCGATTTCTGAGCCAATCTTGTCAAATCTGTAATATTCCAGCCCAGTTCCATCGTCCTAGCACATCTGGAAGTACCTTAAATCGCGATCACCGGAATTCCGGACCCCCCCCCTCAAACTCCTCCACAGTCGCCGGAGCCAATCCGGTTCTGTAAGTGATTTATCCAGAGCATCTCTTTATTATTCCCACAAAGTTCCATCCCGATCTCCCCAGTCTGAGCCGGTCACGTATTCCATCCCCCCCCCCATTGTTGTCGAATCCGGTCCGGACATGACAAAGATCACCAGAGACATGTCCTCTGATCCATTATCAAATTTCACTCAAATCCGATACACCGTTCCAAAGTTACGCATGACTCAATATTCCGGATTCCCCCTCCCGCTACTCCCCCCACGACCATCCGATCATGTAAATTTTTATTTATAAGTCAGTTTGTTCGGGTCCCTGATACGCCTCCCAAGTTCCGTCGTGAAAATCCCCAAAACCGCCATTACCGGAATTCCGGGAAACTCCCCTCCACCCCCCCCCCCAGTGTTCGGATCCAGTCCAAATGTACAAACGATTTATCTGGAGCAGATGCTTGTTCTTCCCTGCAAGTTTCACTCCGATCCCTCCATTCTAACCGGTTCTCAAGATTTCCGGTCTCCCCCCCCCCCCAACTCCCCCATAGCGGTCGATTCCGGTCCGGACATCAAATGGGACATCAGCGGTATGCCATTTATTCAGTTATTAATTTTCATTCCAATCCGATCACCCGTTCGAAAGTTACACACTACTCCAGTTTTCCGGATTCCCCAGCCCTCCACTCCCCCCCCAGGTGGTCGGATTGGGAAACTGATTATTTCCAGGTTAGTCCGGTCGGGTCCCTGATGTTACTGCAAAGTTTCATCGTCCTAGCACATCTGGAAGTACCCCAACTCGAAAAAGTGTGACAAAAACTACTTAATTTTCAGAATTCCCCGGCGCACCACTCCCCCCCAGATGGTCGGATCGGGAAACTGATTATTTCCAGGTTAGTTTGGTCGGGTCCCTGATTTTCCTGCCAAGTTTCATCGTCCTAACACATCTGGAAGTACCCTAACTCGAACATGTGGGACAAAAAAATTCGGACCGACCGACAGACCGACCGACAGACGGAATTGCGATCGGTATATGGCACTTGAGCCAGAGGCTGCAAGTGCCATAAAAATCGATCCTGTTTTCTCTTATGCTCTAGTCTAAGAAAGAGTAGAAGAGAAAAAGTGGAGTGGCAAATAAAAAGAAAATAAACAGGATAAAATAGTTTCAAAGCTGGACATACCAGTACTAAGTTAATCCAATCTTCATCTTCTATTTGACACAAACTTACTCTTTTTAGGTCACTCTCAATGCCTCTTTCTGTTCCTGCCTATTCTGTTCCTGCATGACAACCAACTTGAAGCAAGAACAGAGATAGAAACAGAATGAGATGTTGAAAATGTTCGCAAGATGAAATTCTCAGATGCTGATATTTCAAAATCGTAGATATTACATTGCTAACTACTTAATGCATGATGATTCATTTTCTTTGTTGAAGGAAGTAAAGAATCCGGTGCGACTATCAACATTAAAGTTTAACCGAAAAGGGCTAAGACTCGATAGTCTAGTTACATAACACGTATTGACTTAATAGGTCGGAAAACCCAAGAACAATGCGTTACTCCGTTTGTTCGGTGTCCACAGATAAAGGATTTTGTCAAATGAACTTCCCATTTTTGTCCGCCGCGACCTTTCTTTAAATCCTGCAAAATAATGCAGGCTTGTCTACAAATTCAGATTTTCCACGTCTGGAGGAATTTTGAGTTATCGTGCAAGAAGCGCACATTCTGAATGTCATTGCTAGAGCCGCGGGTGAAAAAATACAAAATCCATAAGATGGATCAAAATGTTTCAGCATCTTCAAATGGTATGTTCAGTTTTAGTGTTTATGTCACCTTTCTGGAAGGAAAAGGTTGTTTAGATCACGATAGTAATATAGAGAGAGGGGTTGGCTTAGGGGAGAAAAATCGTGATTTAAGGCAATTTTAGTAAGTGAAACAAAAAGCGAATTAAGAGCGTACTTGCTACGGCAGGGTCCCAAATCTCTGTGTTTTGCATGTCCGATTCACTAAGAAAAGAAAGAGAATGTCAATTGCGAAGACGGGAAGTACCGATTTATAGCAGTTTGTCCAGCTCTGACTGACTGATCGATTCAGTGAGAAATGCTCATGATGTGTAGATCTTCTTCCCACTATCTGCAAATCAAAAGGCTTTACCAAGAATTTGTAGTATAACGCCGAGTTCCAGATTTAGCCGGATTCCGGTTGGGCTATTGATCCGATGGGAAAACAGTTTTCAGTTCGGGGGATTTGACCCCCGCCCCCCCACCAAGCCATTCCCAGGACCCTGAGCAGAAAAAGGTCCGGTGTCATTTTAATAAGTAAGCATTACATACATGGTAGAAGTGCATAGCGAGTCTATGACCACACGTCTCAATAGTTCTCGGGGATGCGGGGTCTCGGTGCAGGGGTTTGATTTCGACTGTACTTCAGACCCTGCTATACTTAGCGCTTCAGTCTACCTGATCAGGGAGTACGAGCCGTAGTAGTGTAAGGTCAATAGTATGTTTGATCCCTGGTTAAGCATCTCTCATTTCAGAAACTTTCCAGTTACGATGACTATCCAGAACAGGGTTCTCTAAGAATCAATTTCAATGGAGAAGTACAAACGGCATGCGGCTTCGAAGGGAAAATGCTTCACGTCAACTACCTCATCGACATCTCGAACTGTAAGTCAGCGTGTAAAGTAGGTTATTCGCTGGCAATCGGAAGGTTCCGGAAGCAATCGTAACGTGTCGTAAATATTTATATAATAATTTTCGGCGATTTTCACCCAGTGAGAGCTCTCTATTTGGTCTGGACCAGAAAGGTTACGACGGCTTTACGATTGCAAATGGAGTTCCCGCATTAACGCTTACACTTCTGTTAGCTCCTTTCCCAACCACCAAGGCCCGTAGATGCTTAAAGATGGACTTGACAGAACTCACCAGCCAACGAGAAGGCTTGGCTTGGAAACAAGTTTGGCAATAAGGCTTTAAAGGGTAGAGAAGACTTTGCCAAACATGACTGCTCGAATAAGTTTTGAGAAACTGCTATCGATGAATGGGAGCCGGCTTTTTGGGTGTGCTTCGCAAGCAGGATAGGACAAGAACCTCGGCCGAGAGGGCTTGAATTAGGTTTTGGATGGATAAACTTGTCGCCGCCCTATCTGCGCCACCACCGCTACTGATTGCTCAGGAGGAGCAACACTCTGTAAAAAAAAAATCTCCGGTTTCGGATAACTTAATCTGCAGTATCCTGCATTCTACGTTTTAATCCTTCATCAGATTTCTGAATTCGGAATGAAGATCTCCGAATTTGGTGACGCGCAATTAATAAAGTCCGATGATATGATATAATAAATGATATATATTTGCACAAAAAGCCCGAGGGCCATGGCAATACAAAACAAACTGGAAAACAAATTTTCACTAAATTCCAACTAGGCCTAAATAAATCTTTCTCGATGCTTCATCGAAAGCTTAAGGAATCTTCCCAACTGGCGAACTCCCGAAAAGCATTCATCCTTGCTTACTTTAACCAACCATTCCTCATCATACACTCCTTTTCCAAACACTTCATCCCTCAACTCATCCAATTCTCTACATTCACACATCAGGTGCAACACATTCTCATTCATGTCCCCACACATTGGGCAGTAGTAAGGACCAATCCGATGTAGAAGAGACTTTTTGCAGTGCAAGGTGCATAAAGGCTTGAGAGGATTGAGACTGCTTTATCAGAGGCTTGTCCAGGGGCCTTGAGATAGTCTTGGTAACAGACGGTAAACAAACAGTGAATGCGTCTCCTCTGTCGACTGGTATAAAGATAGGTCGCTAATTTGAGCTAATAAATAATTTTTTAGCCTCGCCTGAACTGGTTTAACCATAAAAGTTGAACGCGTGACGTTGGCATCGAGTCAGCTGAGGCTACAGGGGGAAGAAGAAGTCATAAGGGTTAAGAAGGGAAAATAATGCAGAGGCGACTTTCAAAGGGCACAGCAACGTCCTTAAGGATAGGAGAATAGGCTTGGTAAAAATACTTGTTAGGATACTAAACTAGAGAGGGAGTTTGATTTGTCCAAACCTTTCTCTGGATCCTTGTCCAGCCGTCAACAACAGTTCCGTCGAAAAACAAAGTGTAAAAAAAATTATTTGCAGCTATTTTGTCGAAAGGATCACCATACATCAAAGGGTCCACTCAGCGTTGTCGGAACAGGGATGGAAACACAATACTTGCCCATCCTTTTGATGCTCAGTTTACAATCAGTGATTCAGATTTCAGCGGAAAAGGTAAGCCCAATTCCCTTTTCCTAATAATAGGAGTAAGTTCAAGTTCTTTTATTGTTTGAAAATACATATTATAAAATACACACATAACGTCCCCAGCAGGGAGACTGGCTCGAAAGCCGGGCGACAAACAGGACAAACGAACAAACCCAAAAGAAACGGATGCCACACACTTCTCACTCCATCTCATACACCAAACAAATGTTTACAAAAAAAAAAATTATAGTGTCATAGTAAAGCTATGACACTTTCCTCCTTCGTCTTCTCTGGGGCATACAGCACAAAACGCTATTCGACGAACAATGTCCTACTACTGTTGTGCCCTGTAGGCTACTTCCGTTGTTTTTCCTGCGATTTTTTGAAGGCATTAACCTCGTGGCTAGCTGTTGTCGCGTCGAAGTCGGATAGACAAGTTCGTCCAGTTCAATTTCCGAATCAATCCCTTAAAGCACAACTCTTACTAGAAATAATATTTTCCCTATGAAATGGATCAGAAAAAAACATTTTCGAAAATACCATTACTTTCTATCTGAAATTAGCGATTTTCTTGTTAGCGCCTGTCGACTATGTCCAGCCTTCCTGCTCTCCGACGCGGCGGCTGGGCGCAAAACATTTGAAAACTGATCGCACCGTGGTTCAAAAGTGTGAAAACTAAGCAAATAAAAGAAGTAATAAACAAAAGGTTCTCAGATCCTTATATGTGAAAGAGGTTGTCAGCAGACGTTGATGATCCCGGCAAACGTTTCGTTGCGTGACGGGCAAAACTCGGCAAGGCCAAAAAAGCGCTAAAATTTCGTAGGCACAAAACAAAACAATGGAGAAAGGTGGGGATTTTAGAAGCTTATTATTCTGTATGGGAGCTAGGTATATTATAACAAGAGCTGTAAGCTCATATGGCACTTGCAAGGCTTGGTAAAAGTATGAAAGTAGGAATTCGCCAATTCGTGTTTTTTTTTGTGAACATTTGTAAGAAAAACCCTTGAGATAAGAATAAAGACGGACCCTTGGAAATCAAGAGAATGTATCGTTATGTAAAAAAGTTTTTTTTTTTTTTTTGCACCTGGCTGTGATGATGTGCACTTTAAGGGCGCTAGAATGTTATTTGTAATCAAAACCCTAGTGGCAAAAATGATCCTCGGCCCTATAGGATCATGAATTTACATGGTTTGGTGAAAAGTATTTATTTAACTTTCCGGTTAAGATACGCACTTTAAGGGTGCTAGAAACTCATTTCTAAGCAAAACCCTTGAGGCAAAAATGATCATGGGCTCATGGGGATCATGAAAATGTAGGTTTTGCTTAAAAGTATTTTTTGTACTTTGGGGTTAAGATGGGTACTTTAAGGGATGATCGGATCAGAGAAGTGACAATTTCTAAGCCAATCTTGTCAAGTCTCTACTGTTCAAGCCAACTTTCGTCGTCCTAGCACATCTTGAAGTACCTTAAATTGCGATCACCGGAATTCTGGACCCCCTGCCAGCTCCCCCCCCCCAGAGTGACCGGATCCGTTCCGGTTCTGTTACTGATGTTCTTGTTCTTCCCACCAATTGTCATCCCAATCGCTATGTTCTAAGAGTGTCACAAAATTTACCCCCCCCCCCCCCCCCCGACTTTCAAAAATTGGTCGGATCCTGTCCGCACTTGAAATGGGACATCTGAAACATGTGTTATTTCCAAATATCAAGTTTCAGTAAGATCTGATCACCCGTTCAGAAGTTAGACAACCTCAAGATTCCGGATTCCCCCTCCCTCCACTTCCCCCACGATGGTCATATTGGAGAAGCGACTGTTCTTAAGTTAAAAATGTAGTCCCTGATATGCCTGCCAAGTTTCATCGTCCTAGCACATGCAGCAGCATCTTAAGTCGGGATCACCAGAATTCCGGAAGCCTCCCTCCAACTCCCCCCACAGTACTCGGTTCCGATCTGGTCTTGTCAACTATTGATCTAGGGCTTGTGTTTGTTCTTCCCACCAAGTTTCATACCGATCCGTCCATTCTGAGCATGTCACACAATTTCCAGTTCCCCCATCCAACTCCCCCCAAAGTCACCGGATCCATTCCAGACTTGAAGTGTGACATCTGAGACACGAGGTCTTTCCAAATCAAATTTCATCAAGATCCGATTCCCCGTTCAGAAGTTATAAATATGTCAATATTCCGGATTCCCCCTTCCTCCACTCCCCCACGGTGGTCGGATCGGGGAAGTGACTGTATCCAAGTTAGTTTGGGCGGGTCCCTGATATACCTGCCAAGTTTCATCATCCTGGCACATCTGCAAGTACCCTAACTCGCGATCAGCGGACCGAACTTGGCCGGAAGGCAAGTGCCATAAAAAGTATTTTATTTGTGAACTTGGCTGTTATAATGATGCGCACTCTAAAGGCGTAGAAATTCATTTGTAAGAAAAACTATTGAGACAAAAACGATCACAGGCCCTTAGGGATCATTGATATATACCGTTTGGTCAAAAGTATTTTTTTTTACACTTTTCGGTTAAAATGCGCACTTTAACGGTGATAGACGGTGATAGCGCACTTTAAGGGAGCTAGAACTTCATTTGTAAGCAAAACCCCTGAGTCAAAAATGATAATGGGTTCATGGGGATCATGAAAATGTAAATTTTGCTTAAAAGTATCTTTCTGAATTTGCAGTCAAGATTGGTACTTTAAGGAATGGTCGGATTTAGAAACTGGCGGTTTCTAAGCTAATATTGCCGAATCTCTAATATTCCAGCCAAGTTTCATCGTCCTAGCACTAATGACAGTACCTTAAATCGCGATCACCGGAATTTCCCCCCCTCCTCAAACTCCCCACAGTCACCGGAATCAATCCGGTTGTGTACAAAGATCAAGACATGACAAAGATCACAAGAGACATGTCCTCTGTTCAATTATCAAATTTCACTCAAATCCGATCAACCGTTCTAAAGTTACGTATGACTCAATATTCCAGATTCCCCCTCCCGCTACTCCCCCCACGACTATCGGATCATGTAAATTTTTCTTTATAAGTCAGTTTGATCGGGTCCCTGATACGCCTCCCAAGTTTCGTCGTGAAAATCCCCCAAACCGCCATTACCGGAATTCCGGGAAACTCCCCTCCACCCCCCCCCCCCCAGTGTCCGGATCCAGTCCAAATGTATAAACGATTTATCTAGAGCAGATGCTTGTTCTTCCCAGCAAGTTTCACCGCAATCCCTCCATTCTAACCGTTTCTCGAGATTTCCGGTCTCCCCCCCCAACTCCCCCATAGCTGTAGAGTCCGATCCGGACTTCAAATGGGACATCAGAGGTATGCCATTTATTCAGTTATTAAGTTTCATTCCAATCCGATCACCCGTTCGAAAGTTACACACTATTACAATTTTCCGGATTCCCCAGCCCTCCACCCCCCCCCCCAGGTGGTCGGATTGGGAAACTGATTATTTCCAGTTTATTCGGATCGGGTCCCTGATGCTCCTGCCAAGTTTCATCGTCCTAGCACATCTGGAAATACCCCAACTCGAAAAAGTTTGACAAAAACTACTTAATTTTCCGGATTCCCCGGCCCACCAATCCCCCCCAGATGGTCGGATAGTGAAACTGATTATTTCCAGGTTAGTTATATCGGGTCCCTGATATGCCTGCCAAGTTTCATCGTCCTAGCACATCTGGAAGTACCCCAACTCGAAAAAGTGTGACAAAAACTACTTAATTTTCAGGATTCCCCGGCCCACCACTCCCCCCCAGATGGTCGGATTGTGAAACTGATTATTTCCAGGTTAGTTATATCGGGTCCCTGATATGCCTGCCAAGTTTCATCGTCCTAGCACATCTGGAAGTACCCTAACTCGAAAACAGTGGACCGCCCGACCGACCGACCGACCGACCGACCGAAAAGCGATCGGTATATGGCACTTGAGCGGAGCTGCAAGTGCCATAAAAAGCAGAATAAGCAAGAGGGGTCCTTTAAGCTAATTTCTTCTATGATATTTTTAATGGCCAACTGGTGTTTTATTGTTCGTTCTTGCGTGTTTGGTAGTAATTTCCGTGTGGTTCCCATTATCTGCGGCTATTTTTGTTTCTAGGTGCTAAACTGGTTGCATAAAAAAAAATAATCAAAATAATTAGACCATCTCACGTCAACCAAAACGAACATCTGGGGGTGTTTTTGCGCTATTCGTGAAACTGAGTCAAGACGCTCATTGCGACATAAGAAAGTGATTTAAGGAGAGAGACATGCGAATAAAGCGGATGGGCCGATCAACGAACCACAATACTCTCAGATGCTTTGACTGAACCTGATCTACTTTCTTGGCCACAAAATCACGATCACAGTTTATGATGACGCGTTGGGCAATTATGATTAGGTCCATGCAATGACAAAGAACATATGCTGGTTTCTATATGGGAATTTGCTGAGTTGCAGACTTGCACCGAGTTTGGTAGCTGAAACTTTTGTCGGCCCATCTTGGCAAGGGTTCTTTCCAGACTCATTGCAAGATGACCGAGCCTGCGATCTCCTTCATGCTGAAAGACTTACTACAGGGATTAAACAGGGATCCTGTCAATCCTTGTTCCTCCTGAGTATGGAACCCGTAGTACTAAAAAACAGGGATGTTGTAAATCCCGTTTTTAGTACTGGCTTCTGAAGAAAATGGAACCGAGTGCCATAGAACAGGGGACGTGCATTCCCGATTTTAGTACTTGTTCCCCCTGCATGCATCGGAATATTTTAGTATGGTGTTCCCGATTTTAGTGTTTTAGTAAGCGAGGGAGGAATCCTGTCCCGTGTCGTTCCGTTCCGTTCCGTTCCCGATTTTAGTCGATCCCCTACGGTTCTCCCGTTTAGCGCAATTAAACATGATTAGCAGTCAGTTTGGGCCGAAGGAATACTTACGCCGACGGGAGAACCGGATTCTTTCAAATAGTATGATGACCAACGTGGATTAAAATTTTTGTTTATTTAAAGAAGTTTTCCATTGTGTCCAAAAGTATTCCACTTTGCATTATTCGTCTTCTCTGCCGGGCCGTTTAATTTTTTGCTCTCTTTCAATTTGTACCTAAAACAAGAACTGTAAGCTCATATGGCACTTCCATGGGTTGAGATGTATTATTTGATCAAAAGTAATTTTCGACTGTGCAGTTCAGATGCGCACTTTAAGGGAGCTAGAGAAAAAGTATTTTATCGTAGAACTTGGCTGTAATGATGCGCACTTTAAAGGCACTAGAAATTCATCTGTAAGGAAGACCCTTGAGGCAAAAACGATAGCAGGCTCTTAGGGATCATTGATATATACGTATGATCAAAAGTATTTTTTTTTCAATAATGCGGGTAAAATGGGCACTTTAAGGGTGCTAGAATTTTTTTTTTTTTGCAAAATCCTTGTGGCACAAATGATCACGGGTTGAGATGTATCGTTTGATAAAAAGTACTTTTCGACCTTGCGGTTAAGATGCACACTTTAAGGGAGCTAGAACTTCATTTGTAAGCAAAAACCTTGAGGCAAAAATGATCATGGGCTCATGGGGATCATGGAAATGCATATTTTGCTTAAAAGTATTTTTCTTAATTTGCGGTCATGATTGGTACTTTAAGGAATGGTCGGATTTGAAAAGTGGCGATTTCTAAGCCAATCTTGTCCAATTTCTAATATTTCAGCCAAATTTCATCGTCCTAGCACGTCTGGAAGTACCTTAACTCGCGATCACCGGAATTCCGGACCCGCCCCTCAAACTCCCCCCACAGTCGCCGGAGCCAATCCGGTTCGATTTTGGACTTGTTTGTTATTCCCACAAAGTTCCATCCCGATCTCTCCAGTCCAATCCGGTCACGCATTCCCCCCCCAATTGTTGTCGGATCCGGTCCGGACATGAAAAAGATCACCACAGGCACTCTCTGTTCAGTTATTATCTCCACACCCTCTGTTCAGTTATTAAATTTCACTCGAATGCGACAACCCGTTCCAACTCCTCCATAGATGTCGAATCCGGTTCGGACTTCAAATGGAACATCAGAGATATGTCATTCATTCTGGTATTAAGTTTCGTCCCAATCTGATCACCCGTTCGAAAGTTACACAACACTCAATTTTCCGTATTCCCCCGCACTGAACCACATATACAAACCCCTTTGACCCTCGAATGCACTAGCTCTTTCCGATGTTAACAGAGTGATCCGTTGCAAAGAGTGACGTCACGCCACGCGCAGAGCTACTAGTGTGAAGAAAGGGGTAGGGGTTTTACAAAAACTACTAAATTCTCAGGATTCCCCCGCCCTCTACTCCCTCCACGGTGGTCGGATCGGGGAAGTGACTATTTGCAAGTTATTTTGGTCGGGTCCCTGATATGCCTCCCAAGTTTCATCGTCCTAGCACATCTGCAAGTACCCGAACTCGCGATCACCGGACCGACCGACCGACCGACAGACCGACCGACGGAAAAGTGATCGGTATATGGCACTTGAGCGAAGCTGCAAGTGCCATAAAAACGTAAACTGTGAGGACATTTTAGACTTTGCAGCTACGGCCGGTAGAGTCGGCTTGCCAAGAATGGCCGAAAAATGACCGAATAAAACGTTCAGCGTCGTTAGTCGCTTAGCACCACCAAAAATAGATTTCCATTAACCGAATTTCAATCCGGATATTTAGGGTAAGAATCAATGAAAGGTTTTCTTTGCCCATTTCAAACACAGAAGTGTGAAAAATGGAATAAGAAACAAAAAAATAAAAGAAGGAAAGAAGAATCACACTAGTCTAACCAGGTAATCGATTCCGACACTATTCTAGAGGCTTTCCAACTACGTTTTTTTGTCGAAGTTGTCTCAACAGACGGTGGCACCAGTGAGATACAGGGCTACGGGTATGTGGTGCTACTTGTAAAGCCGAGTGGAAGTTCCTCAGCCATCCACACATGGAAACCAGTGTTTGAAGGGGCAACCCAGCGACTTTTTAACGTTGCTGCACGACGCTATTTGGTGCTTCCGGACCTGAGGATGCTTGCTGAACCAGGGGATTTTCAGGTAATGCTCCAGTGTCTAGGTGAAATTCTCCAGCAAATCCTCCCGGACATAGCCCCCAACTAAAAAAAACGCCCGCCCCCCCAAAGATACCCCCGTATCGAAATATGTAATAATTTTCTAACTCTTTTGAACTTAATGCGTTCACATGGATCATTAGATTTTCCCGAAAGATTTTCCCGACTCTCATTGTCCAGAAGAAAAAACTGAAACTTCTCGGCCGGAATATACGATGAAGCGGGAGTTCAGTTTCCAACCCCAAAAATGAAAATAAATGGAAACGAAAAATGAAAATAATTATGTCAGCTAAAGTTCTTTCGCGTAGTCGGAACCCTCTATGGCTAGAAAAGGACCCTGCTCAGAAGTGCCGAAGCAAACACGTAGTCCATAACATTAATATTTATCCCAAACAAAATCCGTTTCTGTTGTTCGCATGTTACAAATTCCGCCACGTTAAGCTGATAACGCAAAAAAGACGTCGTTCACAGATGACAACACCTACAAAGCTTCTTAACCTGTTACATAGGGTAAAATACAAAGCCATTAAACTTAAAAAGCCATGGCTGTTCGAGATTATTTTACGTGTTTACTTAGCTAGTAAATAGTGCAGGATCAAAATTTTTTTTGTCACAATTTCAAGCTAGTTAAAACCTTTAATGTCCCTTCCTCGCTTCACAGTTGTCCAAAAAATGAGGGAAGTATCTTCAAGAAAGATCTACTCTTCTTCTTTTTATCTCATTTTTTTTGCGTCTGACTTCCCAGTAGAGAAATTTATGAGAACCCATAAATTTGAGTGCAGACTTTTTCCACTACGGGAGATTTTGTTTCTTATCAAGATCAAAAAATCGTCAAGAAACCAAAACAAAGTTTATAAACTATTCGCAAAGCTACTGATATCACAAAAAGACTTGAACGTTATTGACTAATTTCTGGCCCATTTTCCTCTGATCCGCTATTCTCGACATCAACAGCAACTTGTTCTTGGCACCGTCGACACTTATGTAGTTAAGGTTACTTCTGACATGTACCCGGGATACAAAATGTACGCAAAACCGCACGATCATGAAAACATCAGACAGCTTTTCACTAATCAGAATGTCTTATTTCTGTACTTAAAACTAACTGAAATTAAGCGGAGTAACATTTGACAAATTGGTCAGTTAACCTCAACATTTATTTAGCAAATAGTGATAGCTTCTTAATAATTAGAGACTATATACTTAATCAACCGGACATGCTACTGACTAATATGTATAAAAAGTGTAAGTTAATAGCTTCTTACTAATGAGACCGTAGATTTTATGTACCAAAACTAATTAAAATTATACGGAGCAACACTTGACATACTGTCCAGTAATGTGTCAACCGGAACGTCTAAACATCAGCATTTTTTGCTGAATTTGAGGTAAACACGTCAGTCAAGCAGGTACCATTTGTAACCACGCCGCGGTCATTAGTAACATCTAACTGTCCAAACTTTATCGTGTTTCCAGACAGAAAACCATATGTTTTTATTAATGCAACACGTTCCGTTAAGTATCGTCCCTTCCTGTTTAACCGTCTTTACTTACTCTGGTATTCACACCTATTTGGCTATAATTGTAAAAAAAAGCACCTTCTTTACCACAAATTAGCGATTTACTGTTTGAGACTGAACAAAAAAATCTAGGAGTTATGATCAAGCTGTGACACAGTTTTCACGATGAGACAACATTATGCGGCACTTTGGTGTTCGTTAATGAAAGCGAATTTCATCTAGAGCTACAGATTCGCACTTTCAGATTTGTGCAAGTCGTTGCAACTTTATGAAGTAAAAGGTAAAGGTGCAGCATTAGCTTCGTGAGGCCAAACTGGGCGTTGCTGATCTCCGATGCCCCACCCTTATCCAGGAACTGCAACGGGCGGTTGTGGGCAAGTCGTCATAGTGCTTTCGTCACCCTTTCTGTCATCTCCCCCAGACTTCTTTAGGTACCGATTTGAAGGTGGGTGGATTTTCTACAAGGTGACGCCACTGACCCCACCCCAAACAAAACGGTCGGCACCACCAAAACTCGAACCGCAGCGACCCTTCGCTTGCGAGTTCATCGCGCTAAACATCTGGCTAGGTCGGAGACCTCGTGTCGGGACATCTCGCCACAAGACAACTCGCCACAGCGACAGCTGGGAACCGACTACTCGCCACACCGACATCTCGCCACAGTGACATCTTGCCACAGCGACAACCTGCCACACCGATGGCTCGCCACACCGACAGCTCGCCACACAGACAACTGGCCACAGCGACAAGCCGCCACACAGACAACTTGCCACAGTGCGACATCTCGCCACATTTATAACGTAAAGTGCTTTATTCAATTAGTATTTATTCGAACAAAATTTTTAATTGAGCAGCTAATTACGGGCAATGCCTCTCAGTAAATCAATTGCGCTACTACGGTTATACCTACTGACAATAAAATTCTTTCGATTCTCTTGTTAATGTTCAAGTATTGTCTCTTCGGCCGAGGCGGAGAGCAATCCTACCTTGATTCGGTCCACGTCCGCCTTTTTCAAATTTTCTTCGGTCTTGAAACATTTCAGGCAATGCATTGCAATGCCATACTAATAATAATTTTATTTTAACCCTCCATACAAATACAAAGTAAATGGTCGAAGGAGTTGATAAGGAAACAAAAGAAAAAGAGAAATAACACAACACTACGAAACAAAATTAGACTGCGATAACTGAAAAACAAAAACAAGCTTGAATCACATGATTACACCAGGCTAGCCAGTGGAAAATGGTGCAGTTTTGTACTTCGGTTGATGAAACGGCTAGTTAGCTCATTATTTTTTTGCTTATCTCAAAAATACGGTACATTTGTGATACATAAGAGCTTCGGAACCATATGGGAATTCCCCGTAGATATTTGCAGTACCGGAAAAAATTAGAACGGACTTGTTTACGCTCAGTTTTATTCAATGAATTCCACAGAGGGGTTAGAAAGAAGACATGGGACGAAAACATGGTATTGGATAGACAGCCAAGCGTAATTTTCTTTAAGAGCCGCGATAACTAAATTTTTAGGATGGCTTGATCCTACCAGCTGGTTAAAGCTGAGATGCCAACCATCTATGTCGTCATCGGTTCGTGGAAGATTCATGTTCCAAAGGGAAGGTGGGAAACGAGCCGGTCTTCGAGAATTCCCACGTAGTCTCCCGATGTAGTTGTCTTAAAAATAGACTGTGATCCGACCGGGGACGTTTCTGATGGAAGTATCGCCAGCAACTTCTCGAAGACGTCTTTGACATCGAATGGTGGAACGAATGCAAGGGCTGGTAACTTGCAAAGTTGAATCGTGTTTTAGTCGTATTCTTGTGGCGAGTTGTCCCTGTGGCGAGTTGGTCGTGTGGCAAGTCGTCTCTGTGGCGAGTCGTCCCTGTGGCGAGTTGTCAGTGTGGCCAGTCGTCGGTGTGGCGAGTTGTCAGTGTGGCGAGTCGTCGGTGTGGCGACGTGTCTGTGTGGCGAGTTGTCGGTTCCCAGTTGTCGCTGTGGCGAGTTGTCTTGTGGCGAGTTGTCATGGAATCGGAGACCTTGGCCGTCCATACACCCTCAGTAAACACATCGACGTTATGGCCGATGGTATATTATCCGAGTTAGTGGTTCGCCATGGACGTAGGCTGTGGTCTGTCGGCGACAAGAGATTATCACCTTCATCAAATCAGAAGGATAATAATGTTGGCGTTTCGGAGGATTGGAAAGGACACCTTGCACTACATACTGTTAGACGACTTTTGCAGAGAACGAATTGTGTTGTGATTATTATTGAAATGGTGAACTGGTTGAGTGTATTAATATTTATGTTTTGTAAACATAAAGTTAGGTCACTATTAGAAGGCAGATGTTATGTATTTTTGTCCGATTTTAGCGACAACTTTTAATATTTGTTTCGCGGGTGTCCAAACCAACCCTGTGTCCGACCCAACCCCGAGCTCCCCTTATGTTACAGTTTTAAAATACAATTTTACAATTTTAGTGTTCTTGTTCGACGTAGAGGTCAAATTCGGCGTTTACGCTGTGAAAGATACTTCTTATGAATAAAACTCTGCTTTACTCTACTCTACTGTTTCTGCTCAGATGTTTTGAAAAAGTTGAGCACTTTACAACTAAGCTATGCTTACACGGCTTCGGCTGTTTGTAGCCTGTTTACATTGTCCCTTGTTTCGGACAACAACATCCTCTAAAACAATGATCTGACGCGGGACACGTCACGTAAAGAGAGAAAACATGGCTGCCGTGATAGTCAGTGTAGTACTAATAGATGAGACAGAATACACTTTTGAAGTGAAGAATCTCGAAAACCAGAATGGAAGGAAATACTACTGAAGCAGAATGAGTCACTATTTTAAATACGACGTGCCCTTTAAAGCTCTGGCTAATAACTATAGGTAGCATTAGTGCTGACGTGTGCTTCCGTTTTGGTGCGCGCCACGGCCTTATCTGATGTTTCATTGAGTATTTTCTTGTTGTTCATGATATTTGGTATCTTCTTTATTTATTTGGGATCCCAAAACGTAAGTGGCGGGATACCTATGACATCGCAAAAGTTGTCCGTCTGTCTGTCCGTCTGTCCGTCTGTTAGCACGATAACTCTCGAAGGGATTGAGATATTTTGATGAAACTTGGTGGGAGGATACTTCGGGTCAAAGTACAAGTCAAGTTCGAATATGGGCTATGTAGCATTATATTTGAGGGTGGGGGAGGGGTTTCAAATTAAGGTGCAAAAAAAAAATATTTTTGAAATCTACTGAGATAGTCGATTTAGGGGTAAGGAGACATGCTGAATCCGAATATGAAAGTTATTTTCTCATCGGACAAGTAGTTCACCCGGAATCCGGCGAAAACCGGACACAAAATTTGTCGACCCCCGCTACCCCTTTTCTCAAATTGGTATAGCTCTGCGCGGGATTAGTATAGCTCTGCGCAGACTTGTCTCATGGTCTGATAATAGGCTGTTAGACCATAATCATCTTCGGCAATGAGGGGATAGCAGTTTTGTCTACTTGGTGTACCTACAATTTGTTTTCTGTGCTTTATGTGGTACGAACAATTTGGTACCACGTCTATCACGAGGACATGGAGTCGTAAGTAAGAATCGGTTGCTAGAATCTTTGGTGGTGAGGGGTTTCCAACTTTTGCTAGTTGATATACCTTTTATTTTTTGCCAGTGTACTTCATGATAAGAACGATACGGTACCATGTCTATCACGGGGAGATGGACTTGTAAGTAAGAATCGGTTGCTAGAAGGGCTTCGCGAGGGGCTTGAAACTTTAAACTGTGATCTGTTTCTAAATATTACAAGTAAAGAGTATTGATTTTTGGGATCCAATCGACACCTTTGGTCTCGTTTCACATTACTCGACTTTCGTTGACTTGTACAGGGGTCAAACATATATTATTATTACTCGTTTATGGCTTCCTGGTTCTTCGGTTCAAGGAAACTAAGGTAAACTGTACACCTTCGCGGTTCTCGTGAGTTTTCTTGTGGAATACATGTCAGCAAAAAAAAAACATCCATCATGGACCTTATTGGTTCGAAAGTGCAAATTTAAGGTCAAATTATCGGAGTGTCTGTACAGCTACTTCTCAAAAGAGCCGGTGATATATCAATGTGTATACTTCACGATGTCGTAATACGTTTGCAGAATGTGTGCAAGCCTGTCCCAGAGTGGAGTTGCCCTTTAAGGACACGTCCAAATAGACAGGTAAAAGTAAGTCCTGGCCCGGATAGAATTGCAGCAAAAATATTTCTTACCATTAATGTTCAGAAAAAAAAATGCTGAACAACATATGCAAAATCTGCCAAAATCGCTCGATGGCTAAAGTTTCTAGGGATGCTTGAAAGGGTGGAGGGGGTTGAAAAATTGCGGATGAAAAACAAATATATGTTAGGGCTAAGCTGACAGTCGATTTAGAAAAAAAGGACACATCTTGCTTATGATAGTAATTCACTCTACTTCAGTAGAATTTCCATCCGTTCTCGTTCCCGAGATTCTTCACTTCAAAAGTCCCCTCTATTAGCGATACACAATTTTTCACCAACCGTCTCTCCATTCCCATCCCCTGAACCAAACTTACTAAAACCCACTCTGTTTACATCCCCACCACCCAACAGTAAGGGACAAACACAAAATCTAAGCGATTCTGTAATATTGCTACTTACAAACAAACCTAAGGGTTTTTTGAAGTCATTGTGTATACATGGATGTCTGTGTTAGTAGCTCATATTTGAAATAGGCTAAGAACTAACATTTAATTTCCTATAGGAAAAGTTCTTGGTGCCAGAGAAAGTGACAACAATCTCCACTGGAATCGTATCACTAACAACCAACATAATGATTCAGTCGTCATGTGCAAAAGATAGTCTAGGACTCTCTCGTGAAATGTGTCCAGACGAAGAAGAAGAACAAATCGAAGTTGATAATCTATCCATAGAAGCTGTGATCCAGACCTTCCAAGAAGCACGCGAAAGGCTATGGGTAGCCATAGAGAGACTGAAGTCAATATGACAATTCTCGATGCTCTTGGCAGTCATCAACCAGAACCAAGATTCTGAAGTTGTCACTTCCAGGATAATGCTCAGACTTGGTCACCAGGGAAAAAAAGTTAGCTGTCCGACCCTCTCATGAGTTATCATACCCTCTCCGTGTCTACGCTCAGTTCGTGACAATGTGGGAGCTATGACATGAAATGACAGCGGGTTGCAAGACAGCCTCGTATTGAACTGGTTACCTGATCGCGTATTGGGATTAATATTTCTTGGGTCCCAACTTCTGTGTCCCTTTGTAATAAATGTCTATCATTCGCATAAATTGCGGAAGGGTACCCGACACCCCCCCCCCCTCCCACTTCACCCTATCTGATCGGTACCAGAAAGACGGCCATCTAAAAAAAATCACTGGCTTTGCAGAAACGAAGAAGAACAGACTGGATCCGTCGCATGATCCTCTTCACTCTTTTGCTTTCGGAGTACCTTGTTCGCTTAAAATCTATTAACAGGAAGCGGGTTTGTCGTTGATATATATCACGTCACAAACTTTCGTTCAGATGAATTTGGGAAGTAAGTTATGTGAAATGTTTCCATTTTGTTTTCAATCGTCTTTCAATTTGACGCACTCACCGTAATATTATATATTATCGCCCTTGCTGAGGGTTTCCGCTATCGCCCGAAGAAAAGCAAGGGCGATAATGATTATAACACCAGGGGCCCTGTTAGCACAGGGCGATAACAGTTGTCACAAGGCGATAACAGTTGTCAGCGGGCGATAACAGTTGTCAGCGGGCGATAACAGTTGTCAGCGGGCGATAACAGTTGTCAGCGGGCGATAACGGTTATCAGCGGGCGATAACAGTTGCCAGCGGGCGATAACAGTTGTCAGCGGGCGATAACAGTTGTCAGCGGGAGATAACGGTTGTCGCATGGCGATAATAGTTGTTGTTATCGCCCTCTGGAACTTTTTCTTTTAACATCAGGGCAATACCAGAAAATTTTGCCACTGGGTAGGATAGGACTGATATCATGGGACTGCACGGTGTACTGGTGTTATACATTAATATTAACCAGTGTCACGTGTTTCTTCGTAGGAGTGGTGACGAGAAAGAATGACAACAACACAACAAGTCAAAACGCACAAGCGCTATTTTGTGTTTGTGTAACAACTTGTTTTGCGATTACGTTGTTTATTATCGTGTCCCTTGCATGTTTGTATATGTGCCTGTGTGCATGTGTTTGTATGTGGCCTGGTACAGTAAATAAATAATGAATAAGTATAATTACCGCTCGGCATGTTAGAATATTAAAACACAAACGTTATCCGAAGAAAAAACTGATGGATATCGAAAATTTCCAGACGAACTTTCGGTGGTTTCAGGGGAAGGCTTGTCCCCGCGAAGCTTTGGTCTGAATTTTGTTGTTTTTGGTAATTTCTTGATAACTTGTGTTGTCGTCAGTCCAGCATTTACTTGTTTTTCATCTCTAGCTGTGTTTGTATGTTTCTGTGTAAATGCTGGGATTCCGTCTCCCTATCTCTGTAATATAACCGTGCGGAGTCGAATATTTCCCCATACCCTGCCCGATGCAAACGAGTGGAGGTTAGAAGCTACGCGGCACATCACAGTTTCGTTCCTCTACAAACAGCTATATCGCTGTGAAGCCGCATAGAAGGAACTTTCAAAGTCAAAGCTGATTGCTTCTCTGGACTCGCTCCAGAGCGGGTCAGCGCGCCCCCTGCGCTTATTGCTCTGCAATGAGCAACGGCGAAGATGGAAGTAGACGGGTCCCAGCTCAAAGGTAGAGCTAGTACCTCTAGCTCCGCTGCACGGGACCAAAGACGGAGGTTCTATCTGAATGTTTGTTCTTGGTAGTAGTAAGTAAATATGATCGAATCCCTTATATATCTGTCAAGTTTCATCGTCCTAGCACATCTAGAAGTACCTTAACTCGGCATCGTCGGACCCCACCCCCTCCGACTCCCCCCCCCACATTGAATGGATCCTGTCCGGTCCTGTTAACTATGTATCTTGTGCTTGTTCTTCCCACCAAGTTTCTACCTGATCCCTCCACTCTGAGCGTGTCACACGATTTCCGGTTTTCCCCCTCCCAACTCCCCCGAAGTCATCGGATCCGGTCCGGACTTTGAGTGTGACACCTGAGACATGGTGTCTTTTCAAATATCAAGTTTCATTAAGATCCAATCCCCGATCAAAAGTTGTACAGACCTCAAGATTCCGGATTCCTCCTCCCTCCACTCCCCCCACGATGGTCGGGTCGAGGAAGTGACTATTTCTAAGTTAGTCTGGAAGTACCCTAACTCACGATAACCGGACTCACCGACCGACAGGTCGGTGGAAAAAGAAAGGAGGAAAAGGAAGAAGGAAAAGTGATCGGGTCACAAATGCTTTAAATCCTCTGAACCTTCCACTTCACCTTCGCTCCAGACTTAGACTTTCTCAGGTCAGTAAGGTCACATTTATTTGTCATTTTATCTGAAGAAAATGAGAAGAAAACAACGAATGTGCCGCTAACTGTACCGTACTCGTAATCAGACAAGTACTGCTGAATAATTGACTACGGGTGCAATACCCGTAGTTGACAGGCAAGCTACATAACTTATGGAAATGAAAAAGAACTTTAAAAGATAAAATACTACGGTATGTTGTCACTTATTTTCAGACATAAATTTCAATACTGGATTACCAAAAAGTAAACATTTGGCTACAGCGAGCAATGGTTTGCCAAAATAGTAAGCACTTTTGTAAGGATCAGTAAATTTTGTAAAATAGATGAAGTTGTCTGTGGTATATTTCTGGAAGAGGCTTACAAATATTCACAATATCCCATGTCAGCTCACCGATTTTTGTCGGGTAATTTTATTGTTTGTGGCGCGTTTTGCTTCATTTTGCTTTTCATGTTTAAATTCGGAAAAAAAAAATCATTTATGAGATCGGAACGACAGGACCAAATTTAAACTCGTCGCGGGATTTTGCAAAAATTGCTCTTCGCCTTGTTCTTTCAGTTTTACTTAGGCTAGGTGGCACTTAATTTAATCGTTTATGCGGCCGTGCTTTCTATGCAGAATGTTTTTTATTTGTATTTTTGTTTTATATGATATGATATTTATTACTTTAAAAGCCCAAGGGCCATGGCAATACAGACGAAAAAGAAACAAAATGACGAACTTATCTCTAACAACCACTCAAAACTACACAAAATTATCTCTGTGACTAACTGAAAACTTGAGGAATTTACCCACTTTCTTTATAGAAACAGAACACTCACTCTTCAGCATTTGCTTCATCCATTCCTGATCGCACTGATTTACTCCCAATATTTATCTTCTCAAATTATTCAATTCCCTACATTCACACAAAAGTTGTCGCACACACTCATTCGCATCTTTTAAACAATCAAAATCTGAGTTGTTTATCGACAAGCTTAAAGCTTGTCGTTTTTGATAATACATATGCAAAGAAATAAAATATTACAAACAAATCAAATTCATTACAGTATATTATTTCATGTACTATTTGAAGGTAAAATTTGTTCGGGGTACGTTGGTATCGCTTCCGGGTATCCTGAAATCTACGAGCCCCGACCTCACCGTAGAAGTATGCAAATATGTAATTAAAGCGTTTAGACCTAGGACAGAAAGTTAGCCTAGTTTATGTAACAGGTGCAACAATTTATTCGTCGGATCCGGTCCGCACACGAAAAAGATCATCAAAGACATGGCGTCTGTTCAATTATTTAATTTCACTCAAATCCGATCACCCGTTCCAAAGTTACGCTCGAATCTTGTATGATCTTTCGGCTTAATAAACAAGCGTTATTATTATTATATGTTATTAAACAAAAATAATTGTATGAACATTATATCTTCAGCCCAAGTTGACTGCGAACAATGTTTGACCGCGCTAAACTGATACGCCAGCCAAGTTTTATTCTAGCGATATTGCCCCCAGAAAATGTGACCCAATATTCCTTCAGTTGACTCGAAGGTTCGTTTCTGTGGGTGGGACGGAAGAGGACCCTTGCCAAGAAGGGCCAAAATATTGCTAAAATAAAACTCCGCTGACGGATCCGTTTAGGATAATAATAGTTATTAAGTTTCAGTCGTCGTCAGCTGTTGATTTTTTTGGACGCCCACGCTCGACAAACGCATAATGCGTTAAATTTATGGGTAATCTTGTTTAAATTGTAGAGTATAAAGTGTTCCGTTCCGCTCTTGTAAGTGCTTACACGCCACAACCACAATAGCCCTAAATTACGGTAGAGTGTGATAAGTATTGGTATTTAGATTCGCTAACTTACGTGATTGATGTCGATCGTGTCGCTTCTGGATTAAACTGAAATCGGTGCAGGGTAATCTGATATTGCCAAAAATACTTAAAAATAGGTCCACGATTAGAAAATCAGAATCGGAAAAATATTGTCTGAGGACAGCTTTTGACAGAGAAACATTGCGGCAGTCAAGTTACGGATGTTCTTCAACATAACCAACACTCAGCATATTCATATACCAAGAGTGCCTCGTAATATGTGACAACAGGTCATCTGTGCAAGACGGACAAAAAATTACCAAAAACTATTTGTAAACAAACATTAAATATTCTTTCTGCCCAAGCTGACTGCGAATCATTATATTTGTCAGTGCAAGACAGATGCCTCAGCTGAATTTTATTAGAGCTATATTTCGAGCTATATGTTGACAAGTTCATTTTCCAGCTTGAACGGTCTGAGTCTGAAGATGACCCTTGCCAAGATTGGCCAAAAAATAGCTCTTATAAAATTTAGCTGACGCATTCGCTTCGCACTGTAAAAAACGAATGTTTTTTTTTTGTTTTGTTTTTTTTTCAAATCCAAAAATTACTCACTCCATACCAACTTACTTCACTCAAAGAACCAAACCGACTTTTGTAACTTCTTTAAGCGAACATTCCAGCAAAAAATGCCACGGCCGTAGAGAGGAGATCAATGACAAGTACTTTGTCTAGTCGTCGGATGATCACAGCATCGCAGCACAGGCTGACGAAATCGATTGGTCAACGGAGAACAAGGCCCGTTGGCTTCAATCAAAAACATCGAAAAAAAGTTCCGTAAAAGATTTTTTTTCTGACGAAGAGGCTTCTTGCAAAGAAACGTCAAGAGAATGATACGCGAAACACATCTAATGGAACAATTAGTGTGGAAAAAGGATGCACGGATACGCTACTAAAAGAAAGCGCGGCATACTAAAAACAAGACCCAAGATTTTGATGGGATCCGACAAATTTTATATTTACTGGACTCTTGATCCAGTCAATCGGTTCTTGTAGCCTTCAGCAGATCCCGTAAACGTGTTGTCTTTCCCCAGCTCAGATAACACAGACTGGAGTCAGATTACTACCGGAATACCAATGCTAGTCGAAACTATTCTGATCCAACGCAGATTTTGTTAATTCTGACTATTTACGATTCATCCCCTTTACCCGGTAGTAAGACGAAGCAAGAAGATCGATTCGGTCCTATTACCTATATACCGACATAAAGAGATTTATGAGAAATGTAAAGGAGAAAAAGTGCTAGTTTTCCACCAATTAGGGTCAGACGAGTCTGAGAAAATAAAGAATTTAATGTCAATTTAACACGTATTCTTAATCAAAGCTCTAGACGACTTCAGTTAACTTTCACTTTTATGAAATGACTTGGTGCAGAATTCCGGACGAATTCCTTGTCCTATGAATTAATGAAGTTCAGATATGGATTCATCATTTATCTTTATTCCAGTTTTGGCCGGATTACGGGCGAACAGCTTACCGATCAAGGAAACTAAGTTCAAAAATGGACTCAGCATGTCTCCTTACCCCTATATCGAACCCTCAATCCAATTCAGGAAATACCTTTTAATTCTACCAAATTTCCAGTTTTTACCGGATTCCAGGTGAATTATTTGTCCGGCAGAAAAAAAAATCAGATATGAATTCAGAATGTCATTTTGCTCCTAAAACTACTATCTCATTAGCTTCAAAACATATTTTATTTCATCCCTTAATTTAAAACCCCCTCCCCCCTTAAATATAGGGCTACAGGGCTCATCTACGAACTTGACCTGTACTTTGAACAACACGCTAATATTAAAATGCTGATTTAGTGTTCTAACACAAGGCAACCGTTGCCCGCTGGTATCAGTCGGTGCCGGCGTCGGCAGGGCAGCGCGGCACCGGGCACTTGCTGTACACTAAATTGAGAGTGGGCAACGTGCATTCTCTTAATCGATCCCAGTCACATTGACGCTGATGGACTTGCGAATCCGTATATTTGACGATCGACAGACATAACAAAACAAGATGATCTGTCAAGATGAATCCAAGATAATCTATCAATATCACTTCACACATCGATTAATCGCATCCGTGCGAATTTTTCACACGCTGGCCGGTTGGCGCAGTAATTCACACACTACCCGTTACATTTTTCAGATAAAACACTAAAATTATAAAAAACAAATGCGGTGTGTGCTTACTATGCCACTGGGACATTTTTTTTTCAGCCAATCGTGCTGCGACGTGCCTCCAGGGCCCATTTCGCGATCGAGGAATTAATTGGGGCAAAGAATGAAATTCTGATGCGGTGATTACGATAGAATGAGACTTACTATCTCTGATGTGCCATGATCTAGTTTAAATCGAGAGTGAAGCAAAAGTTAAGTGCTAATTTAAAAGAAAAAACATGGAATTTAGAACTTGGATTAAACTTCTGGTTTTTGGATTATACGTTGCACAATCCTTCACACCGGTAAGCCACCTCCATCAGCAAATAGCAAAGATTCCTTTTAGGGTCAGAAAGCAACAGGGACAATATTAAATAATATATTTATTATTTAATATTGTACTCTGCATTTGCTTAATTGTATTTGCGGGTGAAAAATAAATTTATTCATTCATTCATTCATTCATTCAAAAAGAAAAAAGAAAGAAACAGACAAGACAAATTAGTGTAAACGGCAAAAACATATACAACAAACATTCGTTACACATGTGACTGGAAAAAAGTCTAAAGTGGGTCGTATGGACCCAACTGACCTCGCGCCTTACGCACAGCGTTAGACGCAAGTATAGTCAGCTGTGACGGAGTATCTGGCAGCTGGCAGTAGATACTTACCGACAATTTTTCTGTTACGGTATGACCGAGGGAGGTACATTAGGTACTTACAGTATCTAAAGTAGCCAACCCTCAACGCTTTATGGTCCTTTTTCCGCAGAATATGGTGAACACCACTAAGAAAAGCTTTTCAGTCTCTCCGATTGCATATCATTTCTAAACGGCCACTATGCCAGATCTTATCCTGATTCAGCTTGTCGTTTTACCCATTTTGAGACCCTTAACTAATTTCCTTAACACCTTTTTTCTTTCCACATCAGTCCAGCTGAAGGACTCACGAAACTCTGTAAATTCCGGAATTCCGCGTTTATTCCCGGAATCCATGACCTTACACGGAATCCAGGCATTTTTTTCCCTGCGAGCTTCCCAGACTTCCCCTTTTATCGACCCCTAAAATGACATTACTTTGGACTTTTTTTTCTTTATGTTATTTTTTAATGATAATTAACAGCAGCAAACAAAACTTACCTGGAGCGGCCGCCGGGACATCCTTCCCCATCATGTAGTTTTAATTGGATTCCATCCGATCTGTAAATTTGAAGTAGAAATAGCAGCATTATCTGGCTCAGAACTCCAATACCCCTATGTTCGCTGTCTAATCAACTTTTCCAGACAATTCTTCGAGCCGATTCGTCAAATCCATTGTTTTTTCGGTTTTTTTTCGGCGGGTTCCACTTCAAGTAAGAA
The DNA here is from genome assembly GCA_023053555.1 of Branchinecta lindahli. Classification (NCBI taxonomy): domain Eukaryota; kingdom Metazoa; phylum Arthropoda; class Branchiopoda; order Anostraca; family Branchinectidae; genus Branchinecta; species Branchinecta lindahli. The sequence goes on along the minus strand of JAKZAO010000012.1, from coordinate 28,977,133 downwards.
TCCGCTGCACACAATAAGTTTCCTTCTTATTTACAATTTTGTTTCGAATCCATAGGTCAACCTTTTTCGAACTTTCGGATCTATCATTATCCTAAGTTAATGTGTCTACGTTCCGCTTAAATGGTACTAATAAAAAAAATACTCATAAAAACAGTCGATTTTTTCTTAAACTAGTGAATATTTTCTGAAAACTGTCAGTCGGTACATACCTTACCCCCCCCCCCCCCCAACATTTTGGCTAGTTCCCTCATATGGAAAAATGATTAAAAATCAGGGCTGTATGGAACTTTATCACCAAGAAACTTTCTGGTTAAACTGCCTCGACCACATCTCGACTTTCAATTTGAATTAAATTTCAGTTCAGTTTAACACAAAACCGATACACCGGTCAAAGCAAATTGTGTAGCTGTCATAAACATACACAGCTAATTTCCGGCATCTTGTCAGGCATAACATGTCAACAGAAAAAAATTTACTCAGGACGATTTGTACAATTAATGCGAGGAGAACAGGTCAACAAACGCGACACAAAACTTCTCTGGTAGTGAGTTGTTAAAGTTTAACCGAAAGGGCTAGGATAGGACAATCTAGTTTCCCATCACTTATTCACTTAAATTGGCATGAAGACCCGCTGAAAATGAGACACTTCGTTGTTCCGCTGTTCATGAATAATCGATTTTCAAATAGTGGAATTTCCGTGTGATTTGGTGCCTCTATGCGCTTGTATTTTTGCTGTATGCCTTACGACTCTTACGAGAAAGATTTATCTTTTTTTTTTTGTTCAGGCACTAAGCAATCTTCACCAATCTCACCACTGCCCACTGAAAAGCCGCATTTGTGTTAAGATTAAAATTTCCCGCGTCATAGTAGAATTTACGTTGTGGGGACGGCTGGAGACATTCTGAGCCTCATAACTAGAGCAGATAGTGGAAAATAAAAAAATCCCTTTGCAGAATCCAAATAATTCAGTGTATCCAATTAAATGACACACAAATGAGTTGGCTTTTCAGTTAAACTTTAAGTGTTTAAATGGTTGCAATTTGGGTTTTAGCTGGGCTACCACTCTCTAAGAGTTTTCCCTCGCCGCCAAAAATCTAGGGGGGGGGGGGATTTCGCGTAGTGGTGAGGATTTCAAATGTGTGGTTCCAATCAGGTTCCAATAATTACTGTGCGTTTTTCATGGCACTTCATAATACAACGTGTGTAATACAACATAAGATAATATGTTCATTTCACTTTCCTTATTATTAGTAATAATATTGTCGTTAATAGGCTGACATAGGCTGTATATAACTTAACAGTCAACATTTCTAAATTAATTTCCAGTCAAAACTAATATCAAATATATTCAACAAATTAAGTTAACCGCATATTCTATTTATATTTATTATTTTCTATATAAAGCCTAAAGACTGACTAATCTAGTCAATTATAATATAAAATTTTCATTATTTAACTTACAATTAACAACTAGTTTGGCAAACGAGGAAACAAGGCTTTTCAGGTATCGGTTTCAGGACTCTTGGATAGGCTGTAACCGAGGGGTCTGGCGAAGATCGGCAATCCAATCCACGATTACAGCATATCTGAGTCACGTTTAACAAATGTTAGCCTTTGAAACCTCGCGGAAATCTGTTCGTGTACCGTTGTCGTAAACTAATTCGCCTTCAACGCCAACGTCCTTCAATGCACTGCTTCATTACTACTACTGTTATCATAATAATTATGACTAATAATTAGTGCGTTACCAGCAAGTCCTAATTACGTCATCTAAAATTACCGTATCGAATAACTCTAGAGCATTGTTGAAAAATATCCTCTCGGTGATAAAAGCACCTGGCTCCGCAAAAAAGTTACAATTAGTGGGTTTGCAAATATGGTATGAAGATCATCTGTCTCGTCATGGCGACATGGTAAAATTCTGCAGAAGATATTACTCGGACGATGTCATTGTTCTACTAATCACTACATTCATCTATCTGTATAAGCTCTCATCTGTCTTTTTTTGGCACCGGTTTCAGTGTGGCACGTCTCCCACCCGAAAAAAAATTTTCCCCCAATAAGTTCCCGCGAAAAACTTTCCCAAGCATGGATTTGGTATTTTGCCTCAGGCGCACTATAAAGTAAAACATCCGCATGGCAGAACAGACGGATGTGTAAACAGTAGTTTAGGGGATGATGGCCCTATGTAGACACGACCCTACGGAGACACGTCAAAGCAGCGAAACGAAAAAACCGTCATACGGTGGGAACGACAATTCATAGACCCGACAGAAGGAATACTGCCAGTATATGGATTTGACCGTACAAATGCCGCCACTATGGACACGACGGTGTCAATACCGAGACGACATTGACACTGTTTGGTGACACTGACCATTCTAGTGTCGGATTCATCCTGGTAATGTCGTGTCCACGTAGTGTCGTTTGAACGTTCTGGCATGTCTCCGTGGTGTCGTTGAATGTACCGTCGTGTCTATGTGATGTCGTTTGATTTACCGTTGTGTCTACAACACAATAGACGATTATCTTTACGACATAATGTGTAGTGAGGTCTTTTCGTTTCCGATGTTGTGACGTGTCTCCAAAATACTGGACCCATGTTTTATAAACTCTTATGCATCCTTGAAGCGTCGTGTCCTTGTTGTGTCAGATACTCGTGTCTCTTCAAGGTGCAAGTTCCAGCTTAGGATATTGTGTAGGAACTAAGTGGCTTACCGACGAAACGTCCCCTTGACGAAACGTCCCCCGGCGAAACGTCCCCGTGACAAAATGTCCCCGTGTCAAAACGTCCCCGTGACAAAACGTCCCCATGACAAAACGTCCCCACGGCAAAACGTCCCCAAGCATAAATTTTGAAGTTCACCTCGATCTTCAGGTTCATTATCAAGGTAAAACAACTTCAAGTGTGCATTACAGATGTGGGAACATTCCTTATAAGCAGGAACAAGTGCGCAAGCGCTCAGACGTGGAGTGTTAAAGAATGAACTGAATTGACTTAGATTTCCTCCGTCTCGTAACGTTTTAATATTCCTATTGCATAGTTATCCGTGAAACCAACAATTGAGCTCTAAAAGAATCTCCTAACACGGTCCAAGCCATCTCTCATAAAATACTATGAGCACTGTAAGTTTGTTCCAATACACCCCGTTTACTACCTTGCTCGAGCACCCTAATGTCAAAGTCATAAATTTTCAAAGTGCGTCTCATTTGACTTCCATCCGAGAACACATATTAGTTCACTTAGAAACGCAATCCCTTCTCGTAAATGGTAATTAGGCCTTGTTAGAGGTCCAATCACAGTCTTGTCGATCTTTGTTTTTGCAGCTCTGCTTCGGCTTGTTCAATACACTACTGGCTTTACTTTCATCCATCAATTGAACCTATTTTCCATTAGCAACGTAATGACAAGTGCAATAAACCAAACCGTGGCAGCCTAATACCCCCTTCGTAACAACTCATCGATCGCATGACAAAACCGTCCGGTTTCCAACTGTTCATGAAAGATATATATATACGTCGAAACATAGGTTGGTCTTATTTGTTGCTGTTACACCAAAATCCTCGTCTATAGATATATCTCCACAAGTATACAAGAGCTGAACCTGAGAGCTGTCATAGACAAACTTAACTCGCGGGAAATCCGGGCCCAGCTGCCCACGAACGGGAGGGGGGGTGGGGAGGGGGGGGGTCGGGATCCATCAAAATGCGTATCCACACCTCCATTTCCTCAAGCATACCAGCTTATAGTTTAGTTCCAGTCACGGGTCAACAACTTTAATCATGGGCAATTTGGGCCCACTTGCCCATGAGCGTGGAGGGTGGGAGGGTGTAACTCCGCGTATATATTTCCAATCCTAAGATCTAAAAGCACAAGGAATTTCACTATCTCCAATTGTTGTCAACTTAAAACCATGAAAAATGGGCAATCTGGACCCGATTGCCCCTGAACCAAGGGGGGGGGGGGTTGGGGCCCACAAAAAGCAAAAAGAAATCCACATGCTCACAAACCTACCAAGTTTCAACCCAGTTGCCAAGTTTCAACCCCAAAGGTGCAACTTTGAAAGTAATTTCCAAGCCCTAGGATCTACAAGTACAAACAATTTCATCGTCCTATGTCCAGGTCTGGTCAAGTCATGAACATTATTCACTGGGCAATCTGGGCCCATTTGCCCCTGAACTGGGTGGGTATGGGGGGTGGGACCCCCAAAAGGTACAACTAGACCCCAATAACCACAACTGTACCCAGTTTGAGCTTGATACTTGCACTGGTTCACGAGTTATTAGCTCCACAAAATACGGTGAAAACCGGAAACCGAAAAGTGAAAGACCAAAGCTGCTACAGCGCTCACAATAGTGGATTGTTCTAAGGAACACTCCACTAAAAACCGTGCATAGGACCAGTTGCTTCATAAATGTATCGTTTGCAGTAAAAATTTGTAGTGTAGTGTACCTTGCAATTGACTCGTAACTGATCAGTTCTACGTCAAGCAACATGCACATAATAATAATAATAATAATAATATTTATTTATTACCCACTTACATCAGACAGATTAATAGTGGAGTATAAACTTGAAGAAAAAGAAAAACGGAAAAAGACATGAAACAAAAACTAAAGTCGACAAAACATTAATCAACAAACGGATCAAACCGTGGTGAGGCGACAGACAGCTTCTTGTGTAGATCAGTCAGCTTCTCGGTAATATTCGGAAGATAAAACTTTTTTACTATCTTTCGATTCTTGTACCACAGAGGAAGATAGAGAAGAAATTTACAGAACCGGAAATAAGAAGATCGAATATCACTAATATCTTTTTTCTTAAATATAGGGTAAAGCCCAGAAAGGTAAAGAACAGAATGATCGGAGAAAGTAGAATAAAGCTTACCAAGGGCGACACGATTGTATTTCCCTCGATTGGCTACAATTTTAGAGTAACCAATCTGGATTTTCACTCTAGCATCCCGTACAGCACGCTCCCGAAGGGTTTTAAGATTTTTTGTAAGTGTAATACCCAACCACCGGATCGAATCTACGTGTGGGATAGAGAAATTTTGAGAACTTAGAGGTCTAGTAGAGGAAGGAACAATCTGAGGATCACCAATATGCTCCTCAGAGAAAGGGGAAGCCCGCTGTGGCTCAAAGAGAGTCAAACTAGGAATATGCAAAAATAAGCGTACTGCCGTTATCCTGGATAAAAATGACATGGGAAGCGAGGAAACGAAAGCGGATGGAAAGATTAGTTAGGTAGAGAGGCATAATAAATCTAGGCTAGACGGGTTTGATCCTTTAATAAAATCTTTTAATAATAAATATCACCAGATTAAATATCGAACTAAAGCGAGATAAATGAGTGATATCGCAGCGTAAACTACCCACAAATAGACCAATGAAATAAAAGATAAAACGAAAATTGACAAACTACTAAATCTTCGCAGTTTCATTAAGAAATGGCTGTAGCCGGGATCAACACTTTGGTTTGTTTCTTGACTCGGTTAAATGCTGAAGTAGTCAACCCATCGTGGTTTTAAAAAGTTTATATTCCAAGAACATTTTTTTTTCTGAACTGATGACGTAATCAGTAATCTCATAGGCCTAGTTATCCCTCAGCGATGAAAAAAAGTTCTGTAGCCGGGGCTGTTTCGTCATGGGGACGTTTGCCAGGAGACGTTTTGATTGGGGACGTTTCGCCACGGGGACGTTTTGTCGTGGGGACGTTTTGTCATGGGGATGTTTTATCGCGGGACGTTTTGCTGGGGATGTTTCGGCAGGGGACGTTTCGAATGGGGACATTATGTCGACAACCCCTTCCAGCCCCGTCCTTCTATATAGCCAAAGTGCCTATTTGCAAAGTCGACCTTACTCCTGAACCGAGGAGCATACATACCAAGTTCCATCATGTTGTCTCTATCCGTTCCGTCCTTAAGTTTACTACAAACTGAAGACTGAAAGAAAACATGTGGTCTCATGTGCGATCGTAAAAATGTGTCAACATTACTAGAGAAAGAAATGTACAGCAGGAATACAAAGCAGATTCAGTCTTATTATCTTTATACCTTTCGAATACCCTGACATGTGAAAATGCTGGTTTATCTTGCCGATTAGGGCTATTCCACAAGGGAGCTAGGGATAATACAAAAGACAAAATAAGCAAGAGGGGTCTTTAAGTAAAAAAAAATCAAGTAGCCTAATCGGAAATTACGTTTTCTTGGAGTACTTAATACGTAAAAAGTATAATAAAACATTACTAGCCTCAAGTACTAACCAAGTGTCAAGTGGCCTACTGTCTCAATCTCAAGTACATTCTGCTTAGATCATTTGAGTACAGCCACACTGTAATTAATTTGCGGAAGAGATATATGAACCGTTTGTATTTCCTTCGCAGGATTCAGCTCACAAGTTGACGTTCTTTGTATTTTTTCAGACTCACTCTCAAAAGTCCACAGCTCGCAAAGGAAGATGGGCCAATACATGGATGGCCAAACTGGTACATGGCACAGAGGTAAGAACCCCACTGAATCCAACTTCGTAGTCAGGATCCGTCGGAAGTATAATAATAACAAATAATGCACTTTTAAAACAACCAAAGGCCAAATGGTTGAATATCTAACGGGAAAGGCGAAATCCAAAAGTGCTGAATGTGTGCGACAGTTCCCTGGCCCCAACGACAGCCCCGTGTTCTAGACGCTGCCAACGCGTCACACTCATATTCGAGGCCTCATACGTGAGGCTCTTTTAACTTCAACCAAGAACAAATAAGCCAATAGAACCTTCGTCCTTGGTAACATGCATCGACTATGGATACCCCGACAAAACTAATCAGAGCTAGAGTTACTTGCTGAGCTTTGTGTTGATGCCCGTCTACTTCCCTCTTAGCTGCTGCGCATTTGACAGGAAAAGCAGGCGTGTATGACCCGCCTCCACAGCGCGTCATACGATACGTCCCAATGATCGACAACCAATAGTCTATTTACTCTCGAAACGAGTGATGTTCCGCGTAGCTCCTACCCTCCGCTCGTTTGCATGGAGAGATCGGGAGACGGAGGTTCTCCTTTTTCTTTGTTCTTGCTTTAACGTAGTTTTAGATCGGTCAACTTGAGGATGACTAGGAGAAATAAACGGTATGAGTTTGCGGTAGTGAGATGCCTTATAACTGTTTTGCCATGGCGGTGTTTAGCCAAAAAATCAGCATGCGAAATAGTTTTGAGATGGTATCCCGGCAGAGGTAGGAAATATCCCGACTTCAATTCTTGGTATCCTTTAAGAAAGGTGCCAATGCTACTTTACGCACCCTTTATTGAACGATTTGGTTGATCAGCTTCCATCGTCAGAGATCAGCAAAGTTTTGGTCCTCAAATAAGTACACTCCAGTTTTCGGGCAAAGACCACGATGAAACCTTGCGATTTTCAGATATACCTACAGAAGTAACAACGAGAATTGTCATGCCCCCTGTCACGAGTTGCTCGGCATCTAATGACTCAGAAATAGGGATCATGAATTTGACTTACTTCCAGATCTATCGGACTCCTCAAACGTCATCCAGAAGAGGAAAATGGACAAATAGCTGGGTGGCGAAACTTGTTGGCGGTCAAGACGAGGTAAGCAGAAGTCAACAAAAAAGTTAACAGGGTTCTGCCGGAACGTGGATGCTAATATTAAGAGTAGGTAATATCCCTCTTATAGTATCCCTTCTGGAGACTTGCTGAGAGTTTTTCTCGCAGGAGAATTATAATAAGCCCAAGCGCTGCAAAATCTCGGGTACGTTGGCTTTTTTTTTTTTATTCTTAAATTAATAAATAAGATAAGTAAATAAACTCGATCATTCGTACAGTATGTAGATTTAAACTTTCAAGTGATTTGTTCTAATGAGTTTATTTGTTTGTAATTTCGTTCTGCATTCTCCAGCTATGGATTCTGTTTCATATATTTTCGTTTATGATTACTTCATTACGAGACTCTCGGTGGGTCATGTGCCCATTGAGTCATTAAGTGCAAAGGTTCCCTTTGTGGATCATTTGGGACGATTCCTGAAGTAGGCTGTGCGTTGTTTTCTCTTTCTTTCGTGTGGTTCTTCCTTTTCCTTGTTCCTCTCTCTTTCTTCTTTGTAGGCTACTCTATTTCTGACATTTTCGTATTGAAAAATAAGTAAAGAGATCCATTCGTTCATTAGCCTTTAATTGATATGTTGCAAAGAAGAGCATTTGGTTTTGAAGGTGAAGTTTAGTATTTGGTGTTGAAGGAAAAAATCAGTCTATGTCAGCTATCAGAGTCAACTGTCAGCCATATTTCAGTTATAGATGACGTTACGGTCGCACCGAACACAATGTATGATATCTTTATAAAATGTCTGACTGGTTTGGGATAGATTTGCACAAAGCATATGTATGGTCATCAGTATCGTTATTTACTATAACAAAGAACAAAACATACTGACAGGGAACATATGTTATTTTACTATGGTTATTTATTATTTTATTTTACTCAGTGTGCTGGAGACTTCAGCTGATAATTCCTTCAAACGGTAGCTTATCATTTTATTTCTGAATTTCAGACATCGAAGCCGAATTCCACGACAATAAACTCTAACGGAAGCTGGAGAAACGGGACAAACAAAGCTGCGGACGATCAACATATTAAACCCAAATCCAGAGCATCGACAATTATTTCCCAGCAAAATAGAAACATTGAACGAACGCCAGTTCGGAAAACAGTGGATGAAAACCTGAGAAACTCCATACTGGCAAAAATAAAAGCGCTTATACCTAAGAAGCCAGTATCGAATGCAGATGATACTTTGATCAGCTCTGGTGATGAGCTCATGAAGGAAGGTGAACTCATCAAACAAATAGTGAACGATCAGCCGGCCTCATTTGTACCACGCTCAAACCTCACTTCCGAAGACAGTCCCACAGAGCCACCAGTGGCCCTACTTCTTGACCCAGAGCCACTAGAGCTGGTGAACTCGGAGGCACCACTGTTTATTCAAGAGGGGGCAGAAGATTCGGCTTTTATTATACAAGACCTGGTGGCACAGCCACCAGATTGGCTGTTGCTTAGCCCTGTCGACAGTGTCAGTATACCCCCTGAAACAACGCATCATTCTCTTAGCGATACAGGTCAGTTTGACCACGATATCGGCTTTACTGACATAGAACTTATCCAGCCACAACATACTATTCCCGGCCTTCCTTTCGATGCAAATATGTCGGAAGACAGTACTGTAAGTATAGTGTCTCCAGTGCCAAATCAAAGTGCTTCTTCTTCTGCAAGCCTGTCTTTCCAAAACGTACCTTTGAGTGATTTAATATCTTCGATGTCTCTCAGTGATTCTTTATTCACATCTTCTACGACTTCGTCTGTCTCTATGACCAGTGAACAAACTTTTGGAATCACTTCTACAGAAATTTCCGAATTAAGTCAAAGTGTTAGCGCATCTGGCATTGAAACGGTGGAATCAAACTTAACAAGTTCAGCAAGTGAGCAGATATCAACAGTGGCCTCGAACAGCCAACAGAGCGAATCTGATCTGGTGAGTGATTTTCAATTTATCTTTCCACATTCCCCATCCAATAACACATTATTTCCACCCTGAAGAAACATATCCAGCAACTGGCCCCAAAACAAAACAAAAAACACACTTCAAGCGGGTATGCGGCCTAATGTAATGGGTAGTAAATCGATTTCTGTCACAACTGCATTCCTGACTGAAACACAAAGTTAGTGAAGAAAAAAAAACGACATAGTCCGTCAATTCTGTCACACCCGCGCTCAATTACAGAGACACCTTCTGAACTTTTTTATAATATGTGGGAATGAGAACAACATAAGGAACAAGATTAAAGGTTTCCATCAGATCCCAAAAATGGCTGCATCCAAATCTGAATTTATTTTTTTCCAGACAACTCGTCTTGTATGTTTTCGGTCTCCGACAGACCCCGTAAGCATGAAAATATTTATCACTAAGCAACCACTTCAAATTGTACAAAAAAAATAGTGGTGTTTTGACAAACTTCGGCCAAACGTGCTGTTTAGCTGAGAAAACTAAGCTCAGATATGGAGTCAGCATGTATGTTTACCCTTTTATCTCAACTCTAACAGACATTTAGAAAAATCTTACGACCAAATTCCTTATTTTGGTTGTACCGTACGCCTGGTGGACTAACTGTTCCGGCAGGAAAATTTCAAAAACGGTTTCAGTTTGTCCATTTACCCTTATATCGACCATCTGATCAACTTCAGAAAGAACTTTTCTTCTACTTGAACAAAAAATAAATTTCACAAATGGATTCAACACTTGTCTTAACCAGTGTCGAATCTTCAATCGAACCCAAGCAGCTCTAAAACTTTACAAATGTATGCGGACAAAAAAAGCAGGCGACACCAAGAATCGAACGCTAGACAATCTCAATCTGTCACTCCAGTCGTTGAGCCAGACAATGTGTATCTGTATCTCGTTGTGAATTGTTGAGTTCGAATGAACAGATTCAGTTGGTCGATTTGAAAATTTTAATTCGTGGTCTACCATATTTTTAGGTTTTGGTAAATTTCGTCAGAGTTTGCTTGTGTGACAAGAATGTGTGACTCAGAAATGGTTTCACCGTGTGTTCTTACCCCCGATGTTAACCACTAATCGTGTCAAGAATGAACAGTTATTTTTAACAAATTACCAGTTTTGACGGGATTCCGGGCGAAGTAGCCTACTTGCCTGGCGAGAAAATTAGTTTCAGTTACAGATTCAGCATGCCTCCTTACTCCAACATCGACTTTCACCGTAGATTTTTTTTTTCCGACCCTTAAAGGAACCCTCTTGCTTATTCTGCTTTTTATAATATATCTAGCTCCCATACAGAATTATAAGCTTCTAAAATTCCCACCTTTCTCCATTGTTTCGTTTTGTGCCTACGAAATTTTAGCGCTTTTTTGGCCTTGCCGAGTTTTGCCCGTCACACAACGAAACGTTTGCCGGGATCGTCAATGTCTGCTGACAACTCTTTCACACATAAGGATCTGAGAAGCTTTTGTTTATTACTTCTTTTATTTGCTTAGTTTTCACACTTTTTAACCACGGCGCTATCAGTTTTAAAATGTTTTGCGCCCAGCCGCCGCGTCGGAGAGCAGGAAGGCTGGACATAGTCGACAGGCGCTAACAAGAAAATCGCTATTTCAGATGGAAAGTAATGATATTTTCGAAAATGTTTTTTTCTGATCCACTTCATAGGGAAAATATTATTTCTGGTAAGAGTTGTGCTTTAACTTCAATCCATCTGGGGGAGGGAAAAACATACTTTACACACACGGTATCCCAATAAAAGGCACTAGCCACAAGATCTCGGCAACGGTTGCACTCAGATCGATGGCTGATCCCTCTTCCTTAGAGAACTTTTTACGAGCTACAATTCCAAATTTATTTTTAGGTTCTCGTCGATGGCTTTATGACGGCATTATGGAACCAGAATTTTGAAGTCACGGCAAATTCAAGTGTACCTACTACTGTAATTGACACCGTGCAATGGGCTACCACATCAGAGATGACAACAACGTTGATAGTGGCAAACCCTTCTGAACTCGCAACAAAAGCTGAACAGAACTTGACAACGGAGAAAGCTCATACCACAAAAATGGAGGAAGGCGAGTTACCTACTACAACAATAACAGTGAATTCCCCGGCGGAAGCCCCCATTTCGAACACTACGACAGTTGCGACAAGCTTGGACCCGTATACTTCAACGATGAGCGAGATGAAGGCGTCGGCAACAAAAGATCAAGAAACTACAACGACTTCATCAACAGCTCAAACTTCACTGAGTTCTGCATCGACTGTTTCTATCCCATCAGAATCATCGTCAACTACTTTTGCCGGATCTGGCCATACAAGCATCAGTCAGTCGGAAGGCGCTGAAGGTTCAAGCGCATCTAGTAACGCAACAATCTCGCCGAACATCGGCACAACCATTGCGACTAACCTTCCTGCTACTATCTTGGTTACTCACCTTTCCTCTCCGGATGGCTCGACTGAGCAGGACAGCTCCAAATTTACAAATCTGGCAATTTCCACGAACACAACACCGACGACTCCACAAACAACCAAAGAAGCAAGCCAAAGTACTTTAGACAAGATGGAAACAGTAAATTTTGCTCTGGTTGGGTCATCAAGTCATCTGCCATCTACAACTATTAGCGAAACCACTACTCTCGAATTCGCAACAGCACAAGGAGAAATCGAGTCAGACACTAAACCTGATACACAGACAACTAGTCTTTGGTCAACCTTGTCGTCTACGGTGACATCTAGCGAATTGCCCCAAGATACAAACACAACGAATCCACCATCCGCAAACCAAGATAAACTGAACACTAGCATGGAAAGCTCTGAGAAAACAACACTACCTTTTCTACTGTCCACTTCTACCAGCACAAAAGCTTCTGTCTCATTTACTGCCTCAAATGGTGAAGAAACTACCGTATCAATAACCGAAAGCACTACAGGTGATACCTTCACCGCTGGACCTAGCGTTCCTTCACCAACATTCACTTCGGCGCTTTTCGACAGCTTTACTGCTGCACTTTCCACTTTGTTGCCTCCTTCGGTCACAATTGGTGAAGTAACCAGTGAAACAAGTCACACAGGAACTTTCACAGCACCTTCTGAGCCACAGGGTTTGTCAACAGTCACGACTGGAGCAACGTTAGCGTCATCAGACAAAGATAGTGAAAGCACGATCACAAGCACAGAGAGCTCCACACCTGATGACAAAGATCACTTTGTTATGACTACCACTTCTAGTTCAAATATCTCCAGTTCTTTGACCCAATTCCAAGCTGTTACCCAAATTTCAGATGGCATCGGTACGACGTTAGATTCCCATCAAACCAATATGGTAGAGACACAGCCTACCAAATCGGAGAACCTCGTCTTGAACTCTAACCCTCTTGCCTCACTCGACCAAATGGTAACTGTCCTATCTGCGGAAACCCCTGGTGACGGAAAATTCTCCACGACTGGCATTCTTCAAGGGAACGGAGAAATGTCTGCAGACACAAATGTAGTCACTAACCCTACTCAAGATTTTACTTTCTTCAACGACCCATCTTCGAGTTCATCTGTAGCTACTGGGTCCTCTTCGGAGACAACAGGAATGCCAGAACTAACTTCCCAGAACGCAGATGTGGGCCAACCTTTTGTGACAACTGAGGCAGCTGTTGATCGACTCGAGACAGTTGATTCTTCCAAAACGACAGCATCAGCCAGTGAAGAAGGATCGGAGGATGGTACCGCCAGCGCACTCCTAGGAGCTGAACCAGTCAGAGAATCCGGAACTACTACCTCCGCAATAATATCATCGACCACGAAAAGCGAAATATTCGATTTAAAGACGGAGCAGCCCCTTCTGACGACTGAAGGTCTTCCTTTGGTAACTGCTAGCGCCAGTCCATCAACATCAGGCTCTCCTGGTTCTCTAACAGAGGCTAAAACTGATCTTCCTTCGTCAGAACGGCCAGCAGAAGTTTTGATCACGACAAATGAACAAGTAATCTCATCTCAAACAGTGGCAGTAGCATCAAGCTTCGACTTAACAGCAGTCGGGGGAGTTACCGCCACTGCTTCGCTCCCTGAGGCCACTGACACTTTGACTACGCTATCGATCTTGAGGCCTTCCACTCTGACCGGCAGTGCTTCCCCTTCCACGACGATGGGACCAATGGGTAGCAGCGATTTAGACGCACTTGAATATCCAACCCCCTCTACTACTAAGGGTGAAACAGTAACTACTTCAGTCCCATCAGCTGTGAGCGATGCTCCAAAAGACAAAACTAGTTTGGACAGCGTTCATGCTGCAAGCACTTTTTCTAGTGCTAACGTTGTCACTGAATCTGTTTCTAACTCGCCAGTATCAGCACTATCAGCAAATACTACACAGTATATCACTTTACCTATCCAAGAAGTCGAAGTTCAAGCAACAACGACAACGCTCATACCAAGCACTACCACGTCGCCTAGTTTGACGATGGGTGATATTGTCAACACAGTCGCCTCAACGACTACTTCTGGGTCCTCCCCGTCCACCAGTAATTCTTTTTTTCCAGCAGCAGCAGAAATGATCAGCACAGAATCAGACCGACTGTTCGCTACAGACACTATCAGTACAATCCCAGATTTGGTTACCGTGTCAGACTTGGAAACTGCCACCCAAACAACACACACTTTGACGCAGTTAACAATGACTGGAGTGGAAGAAGTGACCACCACAACAACTATGCGTCAAAACACATCTAGCGATGGCCCCGAGGTCGTCACCAAACCTGACCTTTCCATAACAACGATATCCCATGTCATCAAACCTGACACTTCGACTGCCTCAGACTCGCAACGTGACACAGCTTCGACTACACTGGCTTCCGAAGACGTAACGACTATTTCGCACACTGCGGGCGATCACTACCATTCCTTACCAACAACTACCAGCATTGAAACTGAATCAACTACTCCTGTGACTTCCGGTTTCAACCTATTCTTCGAAACAGTAAAAACAGATGGAGGAACTACGCATATGACAACTCCATCTAAAATAAAAGAGCCACTAACAGACCTGGGAGCTGTCACTGGAAGTATCGACGCTGCTTTTTCTCTTGGCATGACTACTATACTTTCAATACCGGACAACGTAAACACAGAAGCTACAGCTGCTTCCGGAGATGTCTCCATTTTTGCAGGCGACACTAGTGCTTCTTCTCTTCTCCCTCAAAAGCAGAATCTTACAAGCTCACCAGCTGTATCATCCACAGAAGTTGTGCAGGGAACAACAATATCACTTTCCACTTTTCCTAGTTCAGGCCCACTAACAACAGTTATGATCGTCCCGGATGATATTTTTCAAACTGCCACTGACTTGCCAATACATGACCACCACAGTTCGAAGGTGCCAGAAGAGTCAACAATTCAGACCACCAACTCTCCTAGTCACATATACACACAACCAATTACTCAGCGCATGACCAAAGTCGATAGTCACGATACGACTGGAACATCTTTTCTGCCTGTCTCGACGACGATAGAACCAACAACCTCTTCACTAACAACCAATAAGTTATTGACAACAAAGGAAGGAACTACTGAAGCAGGAAAAGAGCCTTCAACCCTGTTTTTGCAGACACTTCCACCTAATGGGGAGATCACAACGACATCAGCCGACTCCGAACAAGTTAATCTAAATATAGAAACAGTCACCAGCACGAAGGCAACTAGTCCAAAACCGTCACCAGCAGCTAGTGGAGGAACAAGTGGAGACACTAGCGCTGTACACTTTTCTGTACCGATTAACACTACACCTATGACTACTTCGAACCACCATATTAGTTTGGATTCAGCATCAACAACAACCCCTTACAACATAGAAAGCGACGGTACGACCGAATATCCGACATTCGAGGAATTAGCAACCGAAGTTATAGAAACCACAGAGGCTCCAGGGACAACACTCTTCAATATTCATGATAAAGATGACACCCTTACAGCGACATCTTTGCTTTCGACTTCATCTACTTTCTCGACGCCATCAGTAATAAGCACGAATTTAATAAAATCTTCCCCGATCAAGATGGACTTGCCCTCGACAACTAGTGGGTCTTCACCAATTCCTGTCTCTCAAGGAAGCACTGACACTGTAACTTCGAAAACTCCCACAGTCCCCATGGAATCTTTCTTCACTACAGGCTTTAATATGATTCTTACGACATTATTTCCCTCAAGCGACGAGATTGTAACGACAGTCAAACCTTCCCCGTCTTTTTCGCTCATCGATAATTACCAAACTGAGGATCAGAACAACAGAACTGACTTCACTACATCCAAGATGAAGCCTGCTGCTACGACTAATCTACCCCTAAACATCTCAAGCGAACCAACGATTGCTACTCCTTCGAAAAGTGACCAAGACTTAATAACCAGTTTCAATGAAGCCTTCATTCAGACAACACATCCAAACACTACACCCATCTCTACAAACGACAAGGTGGAGACGGCTATGGCATCCGAAACTTCCACTATTTCTGACGGTACAAATACACAACATGTAACAACTATGGAAACAGACCATGTAGTAACTTCCGATGGATCTTTCTATGAGACAATAACAACAACTCTAGCTGCCACTATAACCAGTACAAATTCTCCAGAAACCGTCACCGAGTCGTTAGCGACTGTGTCAACATTTTTACCTGAAAGCAGCAGCAAAGATTCAACGCTATCTTCTACTTCTTTCCCAATTTCGGAGTTTTCCGATACGACAAAAGACGTTCAAAGCTCAACAACGACAAAGGTGTTGCCTTTCTCTACAGCAAGCCCAGCAGCTTCTTTGCTTCCAGTCACAGCTACCGGCAGCACAGAGGGCAAGGTTGATACAAATGAAGGTATCAACCTTCCTGCAGCCGCTACAGCAACTACAGTACAGCCTCATGCCACTGAACCGTCAATGCTCACCGAGTCAATACCAACTCCTGCAAACGACAAGAATGCCACTGTGGGAACAACCATGGCTCCACAGACTTCTGCATTGTTTGCTATCTCCGAAACACCTGAGATAGTTATCGAAAACCAACGCACAACACCTGACTCGGAAGTCCAAACCGAAGTTCTTACTCCTTCACTGCTTCCTTTACCTATTTCTGACGGCACAGATATCCCGCCTGCCACAAATAAGGAAGATGATCTTGCCGTAAGAACCACTGGGTATTTTTTAGAGACAACAACATACAACCCAACCATTACGACAACCGGTCAAACTTCAAAACAAACAGACCTTGCACCGACAGTAACTCAATCTAGCTTACTATCTGGAAGCGAAAGCAACGGTACCACTGAAACTACACCGCCTTCGGCAGTTATCGATGTAACAACAGGTATTTTAAGCTTAACCACGCACAGAGGTCAGTCGACAACCACCAGTAAGGCCTCCTTTGCCACTTCAACGACCTTGGAAGAGAAAATAGACTCCCAGAGGATTACTACGGACATTTCTTCCATCACGACACGAGGTTCAGCATTTTCGACCTCATTTTCGAAATCCCCAGAAGATCCCGATACTAAACCTCCGACAGAGCCTTCAAAGGTAACTTCTACTGAATCTGAAAAAGTACCTGCGAACTCAGGTTTACCATCGTCTGATTTACCTATAGTTCAGACAACCTCGTTTCATACAGGGAACGAAAACAGCACTGTGAAAGAGATTATGACACCTTCTTCTTCCTTTACTGTCTCGCTGATCTATGACTTAACCACAAACGGAGCAGGTTCAACTACAATTCAAACCGAATTTGCCCACACTACTGAACCTGTCCCTCCTTTTGCTTCCTTATTTCCTGTCACTGAAAGCGAAAGCATAGACGACCATCTTTCTACTACTTTAGACGAAGTTCTTGAACTAACCACTTCTAAAAGTTCCACCGATTCAACTGGTGCAACCCTCATTGCAACAAGCTCAGCTTCAATATTCTCTGAACCAGGTTTTAATCAAACAGCGTCGTTGCCTGTTAACGACAAGAATGATAGCACAGTATCATATTCGACCATTTCAGGCAATCCTGACCTAATTACTGAGAGTCACACATCAACAACTCCTACAGCAGAGCCTACCGTCACAACTGTGCCTGCAGTTCCTTCCACTTCCTCGTTTCTTGTCAACGTAACAGACACTACACCTACACTAAACGGAGAAGATTATTTGGTAAAATCCACTCCATCCTCTTTTCAGACACAAACTTATGGAGCGTCAGCACCTTCCGAGACATCTGGAATTCAAACTACATTATTGCCTACAATTGCCCAAAATTACACTACGGAAGAGACAACGGTAACTCGATCCCATATGTCCTCTTTTTCCACGGAAGTTTTCGATGCATCCAGTGACGGTGCAATGATTTCAACTAACAGTGAAACAACTTTCGTTCCAACCGGATCCACAGTTCCTTCTAGTTCCTTGCTTCATATCCAAGTAGACCACACAACAGCTGCTCAGTCTACGATTACTTTTAATGGAGATTTCGCCGCAACTACCATCCACCCTTTTTCGACAACGTCACCAGCAACTTCTAAGGCCAGCTCAACTTCGGCATTCTTTGAATTCTCTTCAATCCAAACCACATCGTATGCAAGCGATAAAAATGATGCCATCGAGGAGACAGCAACTTCTAAGCCCTTTCATGCTTCAACCATCACGGAGCTTTCTGGAGTAATCACTGACGACAAACCTACCACCAATAACACGAACCCTTCACTCATGACTTCAACTCCACTACCTTCAATACTACCTGTTACTGCAAATGAGAGCATACATTCTGAACCATCAACCAATGTTGACGGGGAAAAAGTGACAACTTCCTTAAACTACACCCTACAGACCGAAGCTGATAAACTATTTTATCCCACCTCTACCTCAGCTTCAGCAATTTCGGGATCATCTTCGTTCCAAACTACTTCTTTCCCACTGGTTACTGAAGAAAACGAAGTCTCGGCAGAAAGTTCTGATCTTCCAAGCAAGATTACTGACGGAGTAGGACCAACAACTGTTACAGCAGAGCCCTCTGTCACAACCGAAGATATACATACTTCCCATAAGTCTATGACGATAAACGGAAGCATCATTGTTCAGTCTTCAACAAATAAATATGTAGACCTAGCCGCTACCATGTCTGAAGTCTTATCGGAAGGGACAACTAGAGTCTCATTTCCCCCTACATCAAGCTTACCTTCAGAATCCCCAGAGTCTACTTTGCTCCAGACAACGACGACCTTGCGAGTAATCGATAAAACCGACGCAATGGGCGAGATAACGTCATATGAACCTTCTGCTTCTTCTCAGACTCCACATCTTGCTGACGCGACTGCTGACAGTATAGTGTCCATAGCTGAAACATCAGTTTCTTCCACTTCAGTGCTCAATGTCCTTGTAAATGAAATGACAGATGCTCGGCCCGCCACAACTGGTGATGGAGTTTTAAAAACAACTACCACTGAGCTTTTTTCTGAAACTTCAACAGCCCCTTCCAACGCTACCTCAATTCTGGCATCCTTTATACCTTCTACGACTCAAATCGTGTCCTTTGCAAGCGACAAAAATGATATAATGGTGGACACAACAACCTCCAAGCCCTTTACTGCTTCTACTATCTTGGACCTTTCCGGAGCAGTAACTGAAAACCATTCAACAATCAATAAGACGGACCCGTTGCTCTTGTTCTCAACCTCACCAACTTCAACTTCTTTACTTCCTGTCACTGCAGACGAGAGCACAGATTCTCCATCTTCCACTAGTATTGAAGGAACTGTGTTAACTTCCACCTACTACCCCTTGCTGACGGAAGAGACCAGCCTATTTTATAACACGTCTATATCAGCGTCAGAAACGCCTGGTCCATCTTCCTTCCAAACTACTTTCGTGCCGGGTGTTGACAAAACTGACATCATCAAAGAAACAACTATTACTGTTTCGACTGAAACATCGGAAACCGCAACCACTATTAAAGCAAGACCCTCTGTAACAACCGAAGATCTGCACACCTCGCTGACGTCTTCAGTAGGTGAAGATGGACACCTAGCCACAACTACAAATCAGCCCTTCACAATTTCATTCGCGATTACAACGAGCTTACCGTCCCTATCCTTAGAGTCTACTTCGCTTCACTCCATGGGCTTTGTAAGCGACAAAATCGATACAACAAGCGAGGCAACTTCAACCAAACATTCTACTTCTTCTCCGACTCCAGACCTTTCTGACGCAACTACTGACGACGTAGTATCCACAGCTACTTCGATCGTAACTGAAAGTTCAGTTCCTTCCACTTCCCTGCTCCCTCTCCTCGTAAACGAAACAGCAGATGCTCAGCCTACCACGATCGATGACGAAGATTTTGCTGCAACAACCCTTGGGCCTTTTTCGGCAACTTCTACAGCCCCTTCCAAAGCAACCTCAATTCTGGTATCCTTTGAACTTTCTTCTACTGAAACGATGTCGTTAACAAGTAACAAAAATTACACCCCCAACGATACAACAACTTTTCAGCCCTTTACTGCTTCTACTGTCTCCGACAATTCTGGAACTGACGAACATTCGACAACAGCAAAGACTAACCCGTCGTTTGTGACTTCAACTTCTACGTCTTTTGTATCAGTCACTGCAAACGAGAGCACAGGTTCTCTACCTTCAACCAATGATGAAAGGGAAACTGTGGTAACTTCCGATGACTACTTCTTGCAGACCGACGTGACCAGCCTATTTTATAACACGTCTACACCCGCATCAGCAAACTCAAGACCATCTTCCCTCCAAACTACTTCTTTCCTGCCGGGTGCTGACAAAAATGACACAATGACAGAAATAACTACTGTTGTCTCGACTTCTCTCGACACCACAACAACTTTTAAAGCAGAACTCCTTGTCACAACCGAATATACCTCACTGACGTCTGCGAAGATAAACGGGAGCATCCTCTCTCAGTCTTCAACAAGCGGAGATGGAGGCCTAGCGACAACTACAACTGAACTCTTTGATGGAGTGACATCTACATCTTTACTCCCGGTTACAACAGGCTTATCTTCTCTGCAGTCTACTGTCTTGCCAAGCGACAAAATTGATACAACGTCATCCAAGCCTTCCACTTCTTATCAGACTCCTGACCTATCTGACGCAACCGCTGACAGCTTAGTGTCGACAACTACTTCAATCGCAACTGAAATCTTAGTTCCTTCCACCGTGCTCCCTGTCCTTGTTAACAATACAGCAGATGCTCAGCCTTCCACGATCAACGATGGAGAACTTGCTGCAACAACCCTTGAGATTTTTCTGGCAAGTTCTACAGCCCCTCCCGAAGCCACTTCAATTTCGGTATCCTTGGACCCTTCTTCCACTCAAACCGTGTCCTTAGTAAGCGAAAAAAATGATACCATGGGGGATACGACAACTTATAAGCCCTTTACTGCTTCTAGTATCCCGGACATTTCTGGAGCGGTAACTGAGGACCATTCAACAACCGCTAAGACAGATCTGTTGCTTATGACTGCAAATTCACTGCCTTCTTCATCAATTCTCACTTTCACTGCAGATGAGAGCACAGATTTTCGACCTTCAACCATTGCTGAAGAGGAAACTGTGGTAACCTCCACCAGCCACCCCTTGCAGACCGATATGACCAGCGTATTGTATAACATGTCTACTTTAGCTTCAGCAACCTCCGGAACATCTTCCCTTCAAACTAATTCTTTCTTGCCGGGTGATGACAAAGGTGGCACTACGAAAGAAACAAGTACTACTGCCCCGACGGAAACATCAGAAACCACAACGACTATTGAAGCAGAACCCTCTGTCACAACCGAAAATCCGCATCCCTCGGATGATGCACTAGCCGCAATTACAACTGGGCTCTCCGATGAAGCGACGTCTGAAATTTCAGTCACGAAAACAACCTTGCCTTCCGTATCGTCAGAGTCTACTTCGCTCGCGTCAACTTTCTTACAAAACGACAAAATGGATACAACAATCGAGACTACGTCATCAAAGCATTCTACTTCTACTCAGGTTCCAGAACTTTCTGATTCAACTGCTGAAGGCTTAGAGTCAATAACTACCACGATCGCAACTGAAACTTCGTTTCCTTCCACTTCCTTGCTCCCTACCTCTGTAAACGAGACAACAGATAATCAGCCAGCCACGACTAGTGATGGAGATTTCACCTCAACAACTGTTGAGCTTTTTTCGGCAACTTCAACAGTCTCTTCAAAAGCCACCTCAACTTTGGCACTCTTTGAGCCTTCTTCGACTCAGTCGATATCATTGGCAAGCGACAAAAATGATACAATCGAGGAACCAACAGCTTCTAAGCCTTTTACTGCTTCTACAATTTCGGATATTTCTGGGGCAGTAACTGAAGACCATTCAACAACTACTACGATTCACCCATCGCTCGTGACTTCAACTTCGTTACCTTTGACGTCCATATTCCCTGTCACAGAAAAAGATAGCACAGATTCGGCCATACCCTTACCCGTAAATGAGACATCGAATACAGTGGGCGAGATAACGTCACCGAAACATTCTACTTCTTCACCCATTCCTAACTCTTCTGAGGCAACCCTCGACACCACAACTACTTCGTTTGGATTTGAAACGCCAGTTCCTTCCATTTCCTCACTTCCTGTAACTGTATACGAGAGCGCAGGTGGTGACAATGCCGCAATTACCTCTGAACCATTTACTGAACCAACAACGACAACGAGCTCAGCCACTAATCAAATCGGCTCTTCTACGACGGAATCTTCTTCAACCCAAACTATATCCTTGCCTGCAAGCGATAAAAACGATACAATGGAAGATACACCGTCAGCTTCGTTACCCTCCGTACTGCCTTCCTCCCTTAGTACGTTTCGGCCGTCCGATCTGGACAACAACGACGAAATATTAGAAACAACCTCTACAGTCTCGACGGAAAATTCTGATCATCCTTACAAGATCACTGAGGGACTGACTGCAACAACTACCAAAGCGGAACCTTCAGTCACAACCGAAGATCACTATACTTCTCTTGGGTCTCTGACAACAAACGAAAGCACCCTTGCACAGACAGATGGAGACTTAGCAGCAATGACACCTGAAAGTTTTTCGGAAGCGACATCAGCAACTGCATTCACGACTATAAGAAGTTTAACTTCCGTGCTCCCGGAGTCTACTTCGCTTCACACCACGCCCTTAACGGTAAGCGATAAGATCGACATAACAGGGGAAACAAAGCCACCTGTTAATTTTACTTCATCCCAAACTGATCTTCCCGACGCAACCACCGACGGCATAGTCTCACCAACTACTCCGGTTGCAACTGAAAATTCAGTTCCTTCCACTTCCTTTCTTCCTGTCACTTTAAACGGAAACACAGGTACTCAATCTTCCTTGAGCTTTCTAGTTGACGACGCTGCAACCGTCTCTGAACCATTCTTCGAAATTAACACGACGACAAGTTCAGCAACTAATTTTGTTGGCTCTTCTGTAACCGAAACTAGTTCGACCCAAACCGTGTCCTTACCTGCAAATGACAAAAACGACACCATTGAGGAAACAACTTCAGCTCCGTTAATCTCTGAATTACCTTCCATCCTTAGTACATCTCGCCCGTTTAGTCTTGACACCGTGGTAGAAACAACTTTATTAGCTGCTTCTACTTTATTTGTTCCGACGGAGTCTTCCAATCTTCCTCTCACTGCCGGTTCGATCTCAACAACCACTGATACAGGGCCTTCATTCACAATCGAAAATCTGTTTTCTTTTCCTTCATTGCTTCCTGTCACTGTAAGTCCGGGCACAGACATTACTGGGAACCAGGAGCCCTCGGTCTCTTCTGAATCGCTTTTGCTTCAAACAACGCCATCGGCAGTATACGAAGGATTCAGGCCCACGAAAGAGGTACCGACTTACGAACATTCTACGACATCTATCATCTCCGACGTTTCTGATGCAAATACCGAAAGCACAGTCTCCACAGCCACAAACACAGAACCTGCGTTCGTAACTGAAACTTCGGTTCCTGGGAACGGTAGTACAACCCCTCAGGTATCAATGGATGTTATCGAAGACTTTGCAGCGACTACCTCTGGAATCTTTTCGGCAACGACCACAGGGGTCAAGGTGACAGCGAGTACAGTCACGACAACGTCTGAGCCGTCTTCACGTGCAAGCGAAAAAAACGATAACATGGAGGAAACATCGGCTTATCCTACTCACTCAGATGTCAGTGATACAATCAGCACAGATTCAGCGGAACCATTTCTCACAACTTTGGCTTCAGCGCCTTCCACATCGTTATTTCCTGTCACTGAAAATGAGAGCCAGGATGTTCAACCTGTTACTATTGTCCGTGATGACCTTGTATCGCCCTCCATCGAATTCTTCTCTCAGACCAAACCAACCAGTTCAGCGGCCACTACTCCTACTGATGTCTCCGCATCTTCTGGATTATATTCCATTGAAACAACATCCGTACCGACTGTTGCTGACAAAAATGACGATAGGAGAGAAACAACGCCAGTAGTTGCTTCTACTCTGTTTATTTCAATGGATACTTCCGATCTTCCTATCACTGAAGAAAACTTTGCCTCAGCTGCGTCTGAAATTTTCTTGGAACCGACGTCTACAAGTTCAGTCTTCAATGCAACTATCTCAACTTCAGAACCGCCGTTGCTCCCCTCCACGCCCTCTTCTGTAAGCGATAAAAGTGACACAGTGGAAGACACTACTAGGACTCGGGAACCTTTGGTCTCTTCTGAGTCACCTTTGCTTCAAACCATGCTCTCTACAGTAAGCATAAATATCAGTCCCACGGAAGGGGTAACGACTTACGAGAACTCTACCTTTTCTATCATCTCAGATATTTCCGACACAATAACTGACGGCATTGTCTCCACAACCACAGTTACCGAGCCTGTGTTCGTAACAAAAACGTCAGGTCCTGTGATCGGTACCACATCTCATCCATCAACGGATGAAGAATTTACGTCAACTGCCTCTGAAATCTTCTTCGACTCAACACTTACAAGTTCCTTCCCCACTTCAACTAGCTCACCTTCAGAGTCACTTTTGCTTCCATCCACGTCCTCGCCAGGAGGCGACAAAAATGACCCCATAGAAAACACTACTAGGACAAAGGAACCTTCGGTCTCTTCTGAGTCGCCTTTGCTTCTAACCACTCCCTTAACAGCAAGCGAAGAAATTACTTCCAATGAACAGGTAACGACTTACGAGCACTCTACGACTTCTATCATCTCAGATACTTCCGACACAAAAACTGACGGCATTGTCTCCACAACCAAAGAGATCGAGCCTGTGTTTATAACTGAACCTTCCGTTCCACTGAACGGTAGCACAACCCAGCAATCAACGGATACTGTCGAAGATTTCGCAGCAACTACCTTTCAATTTCTTTCGGCAACAACAACAGCGTTTCATGCGACAGCCAGTAGAGCTTCCACAACCTCAGAACCATCTACGCTTGCAAGCGAAAAAAATGATATCATGGAGGATACATCGGCTTTTTCAACTCTCACGGCTCTCGCTGATGCAGGCACAGGTCCAACAACTAGTAAAAAGGAACCATCTCAAACGACTTTGGTTCCAGGGCCTCCTACGCCGTTCTTTTCTGTCACTGGTACAGATGCTCAAACTGTGACTAATGACAATGGGGAGCACGTATCTTCTTCCACTGACTACTTCTCTTCGACAAAACCAACTAGTCCAGCGTTCACTTCACCTACCGATTCATCCGCATCCTCTGCCTCTACTTCCATCGAAACAACGAAACAGTCTTCGGTCACAACCGAATCTCCGTTTTCTTTCCCTTCCTTGCTTCCTAACATGAGTACAAATGCTGCTTCTTCAACGACTGCAGAAATTTCAATTTCAATACCAACTTCAACTAACTCACCCTCAGAGCCATCTTTGCTCCCATCCACGCTCTCGCCAGGAGGCGACAAAAATGACACTATGGAAGACGCTACTAGGACACAGGAGCCTTCGGTCTTCATTGAATCAACAATGTTTCAAACAATATCCTCGACAGTATACGAAGAAATCAGTCACACAAAACAGGAAACGACTTACGAGCATTCTACGTCTTATATCATCTCAGACATTTCTGACAATAAAACAAGCGGCATTGTCTCCACAACCCCAAAGACAGAGCCTGCGTTCGTAACTGAAACTTCAAGTACTGTCTACGATAGCACAGCCCCTCAGCAATCAACGGATGTTATTGAAGATTTTTCTGCAACGCTTACAGCGCTCAATGCGACAGCCAACATAGCTTCAACGACTTCTGAACCGTCTTCGCTTGCAAACGACAAAAACGATACCAGTGAGAATACAACGCCATTTTCTACTTTCGCAGATGTCACTGACACAACCATCCCAGATTCAATAACTAATAATATGGAATCATCTCTCTTGACAATGGGTCCATCCAACGAAGACTTTCAAACTTCTACTACTGTCCAGGGAGAGCGCGTTTCATCTTCCACTGACTTCTTCTCTCCGACAAAACCAACTAGACCAGCGTTCACTACACAAATGGATACGTCCACATCCTCTGGACCGTCTTCCGTCGAACTAACATCATTGCCAACTGATATGGACAAAAATGACAATTTAGGAGGAACAACATCAGTAGTTGCTTCAACTCAGTTTTCAGTAACTTCATTGCTTCCTGTCACTGCAAACGTGAGCACAGATCCACCACTTTCAACAAGTGCAGAAGAAAACTTTGCCTCAATTGCCTCTGAAATCATCTTGGAACCGACATATACGTATTCAGTCCCCAGTTCAACTAGCTTGCCCCCAGAGTCGCTTTTGTTTCCATCAACTACCTCTTCTGGAAGCGACAAAAATGATGCTATAGAGTACACTACTGGAACAAGGGTACCTTCGGTCTCTTCGGAGTCGCCTTTTATTCAAACCACGACCACGACTTTTAGCGAAGAAATCAGCCCGACGGAGGAGGCCACGAGCTCCGACAATTCTACGTCTTCTACCATCTTAGACATTTCTGACGCTAAAACTGACCACATAGTCTCTACGACCCCAAAGACTGAGACTGCGTTCATTACTGAGACAGCAGCTCCTCCAAATGAGAGCGCAGATCCTTCACATTCACCGGATGATGTAGAAGATTTTGCAGCAACAACCTCTGAGCTATACTCGTCAACGACAACAGTGCCCAATGTGACAGCCAGTACCGATTCAGATTCATCGTTTACAAGCGACAAAAGCGATACAATGGAAGATACAGCAGCTATTTCTACTCTCTCAGATAAGATGGACCACTCTCTTACGACCTTAGCTGCAATGCCTTCTACGTTGTTCCTTTCTGTCACAGCAAACGAAAGCACAGACCTTCAAACTTCTACTCTTAACCAGGGGGAACTTCTATCATCTTCCACCGACTACTTTTCTCCAACAAAACCAACCAGTCTGGCGTCCACCACTACTGCTGATGCATCCACATCCTCTGGGATTCCCTCCATCGAAGCAACATCCTTGCAGACTATCCCCGACGAAAATAACAAAATGGAAGAAACAACTCCAATCGTTTCTTCTACTTTGTTTTTTACAGAGTCTTCCGATCTTCCCATAACTGACGGTTTGATCTTATCAACCATCGAAATAAATTCTTCAGTCACAACGGAATCCCCGTTTATTCCCCCTTCCTTGGTTCCTCTTACTACACACGCTAGCACAAACGCTCCATCTTCAACAAGTGTAGAAGACTTTTTTTCAACTACGTCTAAAATCTTCTTGGAATCGACGTCTACAAGTGCAGTCCCCACGTCTGGAAGTGACAAAAACGACTCCAAGGAGGACACTACTAGGACACTAGAGCCTGAGGTATCTTCGGAATCGCAATTTCTTCAAACAACGACCTCGACATTAAAAGAAGAAATCATTCCCACGGATGAAGTCACGACCTATGAGCATTTTACGTCTTCCACCATCTCAGATATTTCTAACACGAAAACTGACGATACAGTCTCTGCAACATCTACAAGTGCAGTTCCCACGTCCGGGAGTGACAAAAACGACTCCATAGATGACACTACTAGGACACTGGAGCCTGCGGTATCATCAGAATCGCAATTTCTTCAAACAACGGCCTCGACATTAAAAGAAGAAATCATTCCCACGGAGAAAGTCACGACCTATGAGCATTCTACGTCTTCCACCATCTCAGATATTTCTAACACGAAAACTGACGGTATAGTCGCCACAACCAAAGAGACTGAACCTGCGTTCGTAACTGAAACTATAGTTCCAGCCAAGGGGAGCACAGTTGCACAACATTCAACAGATGAAGTCGAAGGTTTTACTGCAACTAGCTCTGGATTCTTTTCGGCAGCGACAACAGCATTCAATTCGATAGCCAGTACAACTTGGATAACGAATGAACCGTCTTCTCCTAAAAGCGACAAGAATGATGAGAGTAAAGAGGATCTGTCTACTCTCTCCAACCTTGCAGACGCAACCACTGACGACATGGGGTCAACAAGTCACACAACTTTAGCCTCAGTGGCGTCAACGTCGTTCCTTCCCATCACCGCAAAGGACAGCGTAGATGTTCAGACGTCGACTAATGGCGAGGAGGAACTTGAATCATATTCTACCGACAACACTTCTCAGACAAAACCTACCAGTCTAGCATACACTACATCAACCGATGTGTCACCCTCCTCTGGATCATCATCCCTTCAACCAACATCCCTGCCTCTTGCTACGGATAAAAATGACAGTACGGAAGAAACAACTTCGTTCGTTACTTCTACGGAAACTTCAGATCTTGCTTCCACTGATGGTGTAGACCCAACAACCGCTAAATCAGATACTTTAGTCACAACCAGGACAACAGTCCCCGTCACTTCCTCACTCCCTGTCACTTTCTATGAGAGCATGGAGTCATCTTCGATGCCACCAGAACCTCCTTTGCTTGAAACGACGACTTCACCGGTAAGCGATAGTCTCAATACATTCGAGCAGACAACGTCTTCGGAGTATCCAACTTCATCTCACATCTCCGATATTTCTGACGGAACCACTGACAGAATAGTCCACACCACCATCAACATCCCTTCGCTCATTACTGAGTCCTCAGTTCCTTCCACTTCTTTGCCTCCTGTAACTGTAAACGGGAGCACAGACGCATCTGCTTCAACGGGAGGTGAAGCAGATTTTGCTGCAACTGTCTCTGAGTCCTCTTCGGAAACGACAACAAACGAATACTTCTTCCATACCAAACCCATTACCTCAGGTTCGTCATCCTCTGGGTCGTCTTTGCTCCTAACTACCCCGTTACCACTGGGTATGGACAAAAATGACACAACTGAAGAAATGACTACATCCGTTACTTCTATTTTTTCTTTACCGACGGAAATTTATGGTCTTCCTGTCACTGACGCTCTGGTAATAACAACCAATAAAGCGGAGACTTTCGTCACACCTGAAATTCCAACTTCGTTCACTTCTTTCCACACAGTCTCAGTCAGCGAGAGCACAAATACTCAATCAGTAACGAGTAAAGACGGAAGCTTCGCAGAGACTACCCTAGAACTTGTGGAGGAAACGACTTCTACAACAACAGTCCCGACCACAACTAGTTCATCTTCTGAGCCATATGAATCTAGTTCGTTTCAAACCATTCCATCAACAATAAGCGACAAAATCGATTCTGCAGAGGAGACTACTGCGTCTGAACATTCTACTTCGTATACCATCTCTGACCTATCTGACGCAACCGCCAAGACGGAGTTTTCTCTCGTAACCGAAAATTCAGCTTTTTCTACTTCCTTGCTTCCTGTCCCTGCAAACGGGAGCACAACTGCTGAACTATCCACGGTTGCTTACGACAATGAACACTTTTCGTCAGACTCCACTGCTGGCACTTCGACCACTACTACAACAGTCTCAGTTCTGACAACCTTTGGATCTTCCACTGTTCGAACCACAACGTTGGATGCAAGCGACAAAACTGATACCATGACAACGGCTTCCAAGCACTCAACTGCTTCTACTGATTCAGAGATTTCTGACGCGACTATCGATGACATTTTCACAACAATCACTCAATCCACCATAACTTCAACGTCAGTACCTTCCACGGACTTGTCCACTTTCACGGCAAACGAGAGCACGGATTTTCAACCTTCAACTGCTTCTGACACAGTTTCCAACGAGCCCACCAAGCTAGCTTTTACCATAGCTACCTCAGACTCGTCATTTACTGGATCGTCTGTTCCCACAACTACACCGTTGCCACTTGACAAAAACGAAACGACAGCGGAAGAAACTACCTCATTCACTTTTTCTACTTCTTCCTTTTCAACCGACATTTCTGATCATTCAAGCTCGATAACGGAGGGTCTGGTTTCACCCTCCACTGAGACTGAGCCTTCTTTCACAACCGACCCTTCTTATTTCATTTCAACTTCTGTTCTTCCTGTCTCTATAAGCGATGGCTCAAATACTCATTCTTCAACAACTGTCGATGGAGATTTTGGCGCAACAGTCACTGAACCACTCGCTACAACTAGTTCACCTTACTCAGCCTCAGAACCACCTGTTCCTCTATCCTCTCTGTTACCTCAAAACAACAAAAACGACACTGTGAGAGAGACAACACCCTTCCAAATCTCTCTCTCTTCAACTTTCACCGATTTCCCTGATACGGTCACTGAGTTTACTATCATGACGAAGCCTACAACAACCACCCCAGTTCCTACAAATACCTTATTTCCTGTTACTGCAAACGTCAACACGGATGTTCAACCTTCGACAAACATCGACGGGGAACTGACGACTTCCACTGATTCCTTCTTTCAGACAATATCTCCCGTTGCCGTCACCCACACCAGTACAGAATCGGAATCCACCGTGTTACAAACTACGCTCTTGCCTGCGACTGACAGAAATGAAACAACGGAGCAAAAAATGTCCTCCGAATCTACTTCTAACCCCCAGCCAACTTTTTCAACATCCGAAATCAGCGTCACCGCCAACGAAAGTACTGACTATCAACCTGCAACCAGTATAGACCAAGACCTCGCCGCAACCACTGCTAACCCCATCCTGGCAACGACATTAACTACCAGACCGGCAGCTACTCCCACCTATTCACCTTTTCTGTCATCTGAAATGACTGTTATTGTCACTACACCCCCGCCTGCAGGAGACAGAAACGAAACCATTGAAGTATCAATATTACCCATTTTCACCACTTCCACTGTGCTGACAGAAACTTCTGACACGAACAGTGACGGCCCGGGATCAACGACATCTAGGACAGAACCTGATCCCACGACGGAAGCTCCTTCATTTAATGCAACCGATAACGGAAGCACGGATGATCAAACTGAAACAACTATCGAAGAGGACCTCATCGTAACTAGTTCTCCAGTGACTAATTCTGACACAGTTTCCAACGAGCCCACCAAGCTAGCTTTTACCGTAGCTACCTCAGACTCGTCATTCACTGGATCGTCTGTTCCCACAACTACACCGTTGCCACTTGACAAAAACGAAACGACAGCGGAAGAAACAACCTCATTCCCTTTTTCTACTTCTTCCTTTTCGACCGACATTTCCGATCATTCAAGCTCGATAACGGAGGGTCTGGTTTCACCCTCCACTGAGACTGAGCCTTCTTTCACAACCGATACTTCTTATTTCATTTCAACTTCTGTTCTTCCTATCTCTATAAGCGATGGCTCAAATACTAATCCTTCACCAACTGTTGATGGAGATTTTGGCGCAACAGTCACTGAACCACTCGCTACAACTAGTTCACCTTACTCAGCCTCAGAACCACCTGTTCCTCTATCCTCTATGTTACCTCAAAACAACAAAAACGACACTGTGAGAGAGACAACACCCTTCCAAATCTCTCTCTCTTCAACTTTCACCGATTTCCCTGATACGGTCACTGAGTCTACTATCATGACGAAGCCTAGAACAACCACCCCAGTTCCTACAAATACCTTATTTCCTGTTACGGCAAACGTCAACACAGATGTTCAACATTCAACAAACATCGACGGGGAACTGACATTTTCCACTGATTCCTTCTTTCAGACAACATCTCCCGTTGCCGTCACCCACACCAGTACAGAATCAGAATCCACCGTGTTACAAACTACGCTCTTGCCTGCGACTGACAGAAATGAAACAACGGAGCAAACAATGTCCTCCGAATCTACTTCTAACCCCCAGCCAACTTTTTCAACATCCGAAATCAGCGTCACCACCAACGAAAGTACTGACTATCAACCTGCAACCAGTATAGATCAAGATCTCGCCGCAACCACTGCTAACCCCATCCTGGCAACGACAACAACTACCATACAAGCAGCTTCTACAACCTATTCACCTTTTCTGTCGTCTGAAATGACTGTTACTGTCACTACGCCCTCGCCTGCAGGAGACAGAAACGAAACCACCGAAGTATCAATATTACCCATTTTCACTACTTCCACTGTGCTGACAGAAATTTCTGACACGAACAGTGACGGCCCGGGATCAACAACAGCTAGGACAGAACCTGATCCCACGACGGAAGCTCCTTCATTTAATGCAACCGATAACGGAAGCACGGATGATCAAACTGAAACAACTATCGAAGAGGACCTCATCGCAACTACTTCTCCAGTCCCTCCATCAACGATTACACCATCTAGCTCAGTCATAAGTACCATCAGCACAAGCTCAGATTCCCTTTCTTCTGAGGATAATTTCAATCTTACTACACCTTTTCTTGAAACGAACAAAAACGAAAGCATGGCTGAGACAACTTACTCTTGGCCTTCTAGTTTCTTCACTACCTCAGACTCACCGGACGCAACCAATGAAGATATCATCTCAGTTACCAGCACTGAGACTACCTCCATGGCAAGTACACTTTCCACGTCTATAATTCCTCTGACGTCAAACGGGACCGCCGGAACCATAACTGAAACCCTACCGTCAACGACAACACAATCTAGCTTATTCATCGATACGAACGACGCAGAGGAGACTACTACTTCGAACCCTTCTGGTTTCTCTCCTACTTCAATAATCTCCGAAGCGAATACGGACGGCCTCATCTCAACCACACCAGAGCCTGAGTCTCTCTACACAACTTCAACAATTCCTGACACTTCTTTGCTTACTGTCACTGTAAACGGAGAAACAAATGCCGAGCCAACAACGGATCTCCAAGGAGAATTTTCGACGACTTTCAGTCAATCCTTCTTTCAGACAACACCTTCTAGCTCAGTCTTCCCTGAAGTCGACCCAGATTTGACGTCAGCGCAAGCTTCGTCGATGAAGACCACAATCATGCCTACAAGCGATAACAACTTCATTACAAAACCAACTACGTTGTCTCTTACTTCTACAGGTTTCACAGAGACTTCTGAAGTTAGCAGTGCTGGTCCTGCTCTGACCACCGTAACAACAGAGCTTCTTGCGACAACTGCAAGGCCTGTTCCTCTAACTTCCATGATTCCTCTTAATATGGACGGTAGCACGGATGTCCAAACTTCAACAGTTGCAGCGCTCTCTGTATCTTCAATAATCGAAATTACGACCGCAGCTTCAATAGACAGGAATGACACCATGGAAGAAACGAAGACATCTAAGGCATATTTTTCTTCCACTGTCTCAAGCATGTTTAGCGAAGTCACTGATGGAAGTTCTGTTCCTTCAACTTCTTTACTTCCTATCACTGATTCTCAGCCTTCAACGAGTGGGGATAGCAATCTTATAACAACTATTGTCGAATCTCTTATGGAAACGACGACCGCAACATTAGTCAACACGTCCACCAGTCTGGCCGTGTCCGAGACTCAAGAAGACACTATTGCATATGAGTCTTTTACTTCCTCAACAAAACCAGAACTTATCGGTTTGGTCAACGAAAGCGCAGAATCGACGACGGTACGAGAAGAATCAAGCGTCACTATAGCAAATCTAGTTCCTTCCTCTTCCTCGCTTCCTGTCTCTACAAATTTAAGCACGGATAGTCAATTTCTAACTGATCTGTACAGCAATTTTGACGAAGCAACTACTTTACCGGTAACTCCAAGCGGATCACCATTTCAGACACAAACTGCGACCGATGCAGATCTAACAACAGGTGGACAGCTAAATACGATATATACTGAAGTAGCTCAAGAACTAACTTCTTCGCCGTCTTCTTCTTTGGAGTTCGCCGAAACAACTTATCAGTCGTCTTTACCGACTTCTAAGCACGACACAACGACATCACCTGTCTTGAACGTTACTATTACGAGTTCTCCCGAAACACCATTTTCGGACATGACCGTTCCTACCACAGTGGAGGTTGAAATGACGACTACCCATTCAGCGTCCTATTCAACTGCTCTTGATTTTGCAACGCATCCTGTCACCCTAACTTCTAATCCAGTGCCAACTGGCCCTAAAGAAACATTTACTGCTGCTAGCGAAAAAGAGGATACAGTTAAAGAAGCAACAACCCTACATATACTGTCAACACTATCCTCGTTCCAGACAGATGCAACCACAAGCCTGACAACAGGGACTGAATCACAGACGACATCCGCTCAGACAACATCAACGTCAACCGAGAAGTCCTCGGTAGAAAGTCTGTTCAGTACCACCGAATACTTAACTTCAGTCATGACATCCGAAGAACCAACGAATCCACCAGCCGGTGAAGGAACGAAGTCAACCACTTCTACACCTTTGTCCACGACACCCCAAGCGACTGTGATTACTACGGCCTTCGAGACATTTACAACATACGAAACTGACGATATGGACGCGACAGTTAAAGGTGCTTCGGTTTCGGCAACAACCCTTGCCGAGACAACAATAGCGACAACAGAAATTAATGGAAGTAACGAAATTTCCAGTACTCCGGTCAGTACTGCCGAAAATGTACCGATCACCACGATACCCGAGGAATCAACAAGTACTACGCAAGCCGGAACAACAACAGCCGAGACTCCTGTTACAACGGTATCTACGACGATCAAATTCTCCACGACTACGAAGGCGGCTGAGGAAGTTGCTACAGACCAAACTGACACGACATCTGATCAAATGTCAATGATGCCTCCTACAAGCACTACGGGGGCAACAATAGCTACGACTACAGCTACTGAGGTTACCACGCTCATTAGTACAGAGTTAGAAACAATTGGAGGTTTTGACAGCAACAGCGGAGAGACAGGAATACCAGAGTTTGATCCTGCAACGACAGAAGTGGTTATTAGCGTTATGGAAACCACTACAGCTACAGTCCTTCCCATAACTGAAGAACAGAAGCAAGGCACCACCACGTGGACGACAACCGAACTTGCAATGGACACAACTCCGTTCCCTAAGGTGACGAGTGCGAATTCTAATTTCCATACAACACCTAAACTCCTTATGTCAACAACTACAGCTACCATACCGCCAACTCAGTCCGAACTAGATCAAGAAACAACTCTTCTCCCTGAAGCAACAACAAAATTTGAAGCAGAGGAAATACTCACAACTGAGGAGCAAAGCCAGAGTACAACTGAACAGGCGGCAACTATCACTACAGCAGCGTCGCCTACGACCACAGCTGGTGCAATCGCTGTTTCTACTATACCTGGTACAACAACACCCCTTTCTATAGTAACAACTACCAGGATGACAGCCGAGGTACTTGAAACAGAAACAACTTTTCTTCCTAAAGAAACAACACCTGCTGGAGCCAAGGAAACAACCATATCGAGTGGTACGACCCCAACATCGGCACCGATAGACCCGATCAAAGAAATAACAGTCATCCCGATACCTGAAGAAACGATCCGTCCTGACCAGGAAGAAACGACAACTTCACCGACGACAAGCGGAGACGCACAGACATCCAAACCCATTACATCAGCAACTACCGCACCTACAACTCAGTCCGAACAAGATCAAGAAACAACTGTTTTTCCTGATGCAACAACAAAACATGCGGCGGAAGAAATCCTTACAACGGGGGAACCAAGCGAAATTACGACTGAACTAACGGTAATCACATCAACAACTGCGTTGCCTACAACTAAAGCTGGTGCGACTGATCTTTCGACTATACCTGGTACAACAAAATCTCTTTCTACAGCAACAATTACCACGGCGACATCCGAGGTACCTGAAATAGAAACAACTTTTCTTCCCGAAGAAAAAACAACTGCCGGTGCCAAGGAAACAACCATATCGAGTGGTATGACCCCAACACAGGCACCAATAGACCCGATCAAAGAAATAACATTGATTCCGGTACCTGAAGAAACGAACATTCCTGACCAGGAAGACGCAACAACTTCACAGATGACCATCGGAAACGCACAGACCACAACATCCACACCCCTTACATCAACAACTACCGCAACGACAATTCAGTCTGAACCAGATCAAGAAACAACTGTTCTTCCTGATGCAACAACAAACCTTGAGGCCGAGGAAATCCTTACAACGGGTGAAGTAAGCGAAAGTACGACTGAATTGACGGTAGTCACATCAACAGCTGCGTTGCCTACGACTACAGCTGGTGCGACTGATTTTTCTACTATACCTGGTACAACAACATCCCTTTCTACAGCAACAATTACCACGGGGACAACCGAGGTACCTGGAACAGAAACTACTTTTCTTCCTGAAGAAAAAACAACTGCTGGTGCCAAAGAAACAACCACATTGAGTGGTATGACCCCAACAAAGGCACCAACAGACCCGATCAAAGAAATAACAGTCATTCCGGTACCTGAAGAAACGATCATTCCTGACCAGAAAGAAACAACAACTTCACCGACGACCCTCGGAGACGCACAGACCACAACATCAACACCCCTTACATCAGCAACTACCGCAACGACAACTCAGTCCGAACCAGATCAAGAAACAACTGTTCTTCCTGATGCAACAACAAAACATGAGGCGGAGGAAATGCTTACAACCGGTGAACCAAGCGAAAGTACGACTGAAGTGACGATAATCGCATCAACAGCTGCGTTGCCTACAACTACGGCTGGTGCGACTGATCTTTTTACTATACATGGTGCAACAACACCCCTTCCTACAAAAACAACTACCACGGCTTCAACCGAGGTACCTAAAACAGAAACGATTTTTCTTTCTGAAGAAACAACAACTGCTGGAGCCAAGGAAACAACCATAACGAGTGGTCCAACCCCGACACAGGCACCGATGCACCCGATCAAAGAAATAACAGTCATTCCGGTACCTGAAGAAACGATCATTCCTGATCAGGAAGAAACAACAACTTCACCGACGACCCTCGGAGACGCACAGACCACAACATCAACACCCCTTACATCAGCAACTACCGCAACGACAACTCAGTCCGAACCAGATCAAGAAACAACTGTTCTTCCTGATGCAACAACAAAACATGAGGCGGAGGAAATCCTTACAACCGGTGAACCAAGCGAAAGTACGACTGAACTGACGATAATCGCATCAACAGCTGCGTTGCCTACAACTACGGCTGGTGCGACTGATCTTTTTACTATACATGGTGCAACAACACCCCTTCCTACAAAAACAACTACCACGGCTTCAACCGAGGTACCTAAAACAGAAACGACTTTTCTTTCTGAAGAAACAACAACTGCTGGAGCCAAGGAAACAACCATAACGAGTGGTAAAACCCCGACACAGGCACCGATGCACCCGATCAAAGAAATAACAGTCATTCCGGTACCTGAAGAAACGATCATTCCTGATCAGGAAGAAACAACAACTTCACCGACGACCCTCGGAGACGCACAGACCACAACACCAAACATCACAACATCAACACCCCTTACATCAACAGCTACCGCACCAACAAGTCAGTCAGGACCAGACCAAGAAACAACTGTTCTTCCTGACGCAATAACAAAACACGAGGCGGAGGAAATCCTTACAACGGGTGAACCTACAGCTGGTGCGACTGATCTTTCTACTGTACTCGGTACAACGACACCTCTTTTTACAGCAATAAGTACCCCGGCGACAACCGAGGTATCTGAAATAGAAACTACTTTTCTTCCTGAAGAAACAACAACTGCTGGAGCCAAGGAAACAACCATACCGAGTGGTATGACCCCAACGCAGGCACTGATAGACCCGATCAAAGATATAACAGTCATTCCAGTACCTGAAGAAACGATCATTCCTGACCAGGAAGAAACAACAACTTCACCGACGACCAGCGGAGACGCACAGATTACAATATCCACATCTCTTACACCGACAACTCAATCCGTACTACATCAAGAAACAACTCGTCTTCCTGAAGCAACAACAAAAACTAAACAAGACGAAGTAATTACAACAGAGGAACCAAGCCAAAGCACGACTTTCCTGACGGCAACTACCACATCAACTGCGTTGTCTACGACCACAACGGGGACGACCTCACTAGCAACCGTCTTTGATATATCCCTCGCGTCAACAACTACCGCACTGACAACTCAGTCCGAACAAGATCAAGAAACAACTATTATCTCCGAAGCAACAACAAAACCTAAAGACGACGAAGTAACTACAACAGAGGAACCAAGTTTAACCACGACTGTACTGAAAGACACTACGACAACAAATTCCTTGTTTACTACCTCTATACCCCTTCCGTCAACAGCTACCCCACCGACAACTCAGTCTGACCTAAATCTAGAAACAACTCTTCTCCCTGAAGCAACAACAACAACTGAAGCAGAGGAAGTACTTACAACTGAGGGACAAAGCAAAAGTACGACTGAACTGACGGCAGCTACCACAACAACTGCGCTGTCTACGATCACAGTAGGCACTGCTCTCTCAACCATCTTTACTTCCGTGCCGACAACTCAGTCAGAGCTTAATCCAGAAACAACTGTTCTTTCTGAAGCAACAACCAAATCTGAGGTAGACGAAGTACTTACAACTGAGGAACAAAGCCTAAGTACGACAACATCTGCGTTACCTATGACCACAGCGAGGGCAACTGCTTTTTCCATTCTATCTAACTCAACACCATACCTTTTCACATCAACAACTACCATAGCGACAACTCACGTATCCAAACTAGAAACGACTCTTCCTCCACAAGAAACTACAAAAGAGGACGTCAAAGAAACAACAATACCGAATCAGGTGATCCTGACGCAGGCACCGGCAGATCCGATCAAAGAAACAACAATCATCACGATTCCTCAGGACATAGTTATTTCTGGCCTGAACGAAAATACAACTTCGTTGACTACTATCGAAGCAGCACCAACCACTGTAACCGTGGCGTCTATCTTCACTCAGGAAATCGAAGTGACAAAAGTGACTGAACAAGCTGAGCAGCCAGAAACGAGCCGTGAAACTTCCACCGACCCTACCACCAGCATCCCCACGACAATAGAAACAACTGACCAGACATATTTAACAAGCACTACAGAGTCCGCAACGACGATAGTCTCAACCTCACTTCCTTCTACCACAGTGACCACGGAGTATTTGACTGATTCGAAAACAACCAAGATTCTGACAACAGCAGTACCAGTTGTAACAGATGCCTCATCTACAGTTATCCCCGAGGACAATTTTTCTGGGACATCAACAAATACACCAACAATAACAGCTCTGGCTACTGCGACTGACGGATTAACTTTCGAAACCTTTGGATCAACAACCGCACCTCCTGTTATAATAGAACCAACAGACGCGTCACCGATTTTCATCGACCCGGGCAGCATTTCTAATGTTATTCAGAATGTGGTATCAGGGCTCACCGGCTCGTCTTCCAGCAGCAGTTCTTCGTCATCATCAAGCTCATCGGCGGATTCGTCATCATCAGATACATCTTCGGTGTCAACAACTGGCAGCACCGGCAACTCCTTCCTCAACGCTCTATCTACTCTAGTACGTGGGACCTTACCAGGTATAGCAACTGCGGCTGTTTTCCTATCAGCGCCGATAGCTCTTGCCGCAGCCGTAACAAACAATGCGGGAAACAGCGCCACTGCCATCAATGGTAACAACAATCGAAAGAAAATCCAAAACAAAAGGCCATCTTTCTTCTCCAACAACAGATTCAGACGACCGATTAAGAAAGACGGAAACGAAGAGCATGATGAGCCGAAGGTTATAGGACTAATGAAGCTGATATCGAACAAGGTGAAGCGGAAGAACGAAAGGGACAACTACCCTATGGTCCATTTTAACCCTCAAGACTACCGTGGCGGGACTCTTTCTTACGCGTCAGACGAAGAAAAGGGCTACAACGATTATCAGCAAAACTATCGGTCTGTCCAAGAAGTGAGGCATTCTGACCTACCTTTCGAAAGCTCTGAAGCAGGTGTGTTGGGGGCTAGTCCAGTAAAAGAAGATGACACATACAGCGAGGCGATCGGCGCACGCCAAAAGCAACAGGAGGCAGACCAAATGAGCCACTCCATCAGCAACTTAGTCCAGAACTACTTCCAAAAAGATTCTGCAGGTCACAGTCAAATCCATCAACAAGAAGAGTTGGAACAACCCCCTCCAGCAAGCTTCGATCACTCACCTAAACCAGTTAACTACTGGAGTAATGGAGGCTCCAGCCACAAAACCGAAGAAACAAATCATCAAGATGACATCATGGGCTCATACCATTCTGAGCAGACAGATGGCTCTAGGTTACCAAAACGTAAAAGGAAAGTGAAAGGAAAGAAAAAACGAAGACCCCAAGAAGAATACATTCCAGAAATCGAAGAGATAAAAGACGAACAACCAATGAACGACAACTTTGACCGTTTCTCAGACCCTTGGGATGCCGAGAAAGATGCTCGCATCTCGAGCATGTGGGACAGTCACCTACAGGAGAAACAAAACAGCTTCCACGATATGATCCAGACCTTCCAGTCCTCGTTCGGTGGAAGAAATGAATTTGCAAGAAGTTCTAAGGAAACTTCGACGAAAGCTCGAGTGAAACAAATTGAGCCAAAAAGAAAACCAAACAGTCGACCCGTATCCAGACCCAGCAGCTTAAAGGGTCTATTGCACTTAGGAAAACGTTCCCTAAACGATTCCAACAAGAAGGAGAAGCGCTCCATAAACGAAGAGACACTAAGTGACCTCCTAGAGGTAGTGAAAAATATTGGTGTATCACCAAAATTGTGTAAAACGCAACCTGCAAAGTGTATGTATCTGTTTCAGAATATGTAATTGTATATACGGTGTATATTTATATTTAATTGTAACTTATTGACCTTC
Source organism: Branchinecta lindahli (assembly GCA_023053555.1). Lineage (NCBI taxonomy): Eukaryota > Metazoa > Arthropoda > Branchiopoda > Anostraca > Branchinectidae > Branchinecta > Branchinecta lindahli. The sequence continues at coordinate 28,936,354 of JAKZAO010000012.1, read as the reverse complement.
AAATCAGTAACTGCAAACAGCGAACGGGAATACTGGTGTATGGTTTTGTTGAGAATGTGATAAATAAAACGAATGTCGAGATTAGTTTTTACTCTCCTTAGCAAAGAAATTGATCTTTCATGAACTAGCTACGACGCATCACCGACAAGAATCGTGTCCTATGTATTATGTATTATGCTCATGATGTTTTGTTCACGATTCATCACAAGGGAAGCTAGCAAAAACGATTCGGTCTTATTGACAGCCAATCATCACAAATGGGACGTCCTTGGATGATGTACTACATTTTATTTGATCATAAAGCTTCATCGCACCTCCAAGTAGTTCGGGTACTTAAAGCATTGTTTAAGTGGGTGTAATAAGCTGCATAGCGCTATACGTGATGTTTACATCTTCTTACACTGAAACTGAAATAGAAGGTTGTTATCCGTGCAACGTTCAGTGTTGCTAGACTGATACAATTTTTCGAGCTTCTAAAGATCTGAAAAAGTGTTCTTAGTAATACTAAGTAAGTAAGTAAGACCCACAAAATGTTTTACAACAAAAGAAAGTGGAGTAAAGATAGTAGAAAAAAGAAAAGAAAAGAACAAAGACAAGAGGAAAATAACTAACGGAAACATACAATAGGCCTACAACCATCGATCAAAAGAGCCTAATCAGTCGGTGATGCGGCAACAGACGTAGACTAGATTTCTGACGGAAATCAGTTTGTAAATCTTGCAGCCGTGACAAAATGTCGGTAGCTCCGTAAGATTTAATGATTTTGGGATTACTATGGGACCGGGCAGATACAGAAGAAACTTACAGTAGCGGAAATTATCTATCCCTATTCTGGATAGATCCCGTTTACCAAAAATTTCTAACAGACCAACCGAGAAAAGAACAGCCGGGTCCCAAAAAGAAGCGTAAAGTTTTGCTAAAGCAGTTTTTCGGTACTTACCCCGGTTTGCTATAATCTTTGCGTACCCTATTTGTAGCTTACGCTTAACGTCGATAAGTGCAGTACCACGGAATAGGTACTGGACGCACAGGAGTACGATTTGACAACCATTATGTTGTAAAAAAAAATAAAAAATACTAGATTAACGTATGGACGGCAGTGTTCCGCGAACTAACAATGAACAGTCGTAACGGAACAAAGCGTGTTCTTTCGGAAAAAACAAAGTGAACTTAACACTCCCGTGGCAACTCTGGCGATGCTGCTCTTTACTCGGCTCGCTGGCGTTTGATATGCATTTGCAATGCCTAGGTCACTCCCATCAAAGTCGCGACTTCAAACCAGGACTCTGTGCGGGCAGGCGTGGTGTCATCTATTTGCGCGGTTCGGAATCCCCCTTTTGGTCACTCTTACAACAGAAAGAAAATCAGACACAAATAAAAATATTTAGATAGTATATAGATAGAAAGTAAAAAAAAAAATTGAACTATATTTGTCAGTATCAAATCTTTAAAAATTTGTTTCGAGGATTTTATGCCATTTCTGCCTAATAGCCATATATGATCAAGAAGAAATCGTTTGTGTAGTAAGACAAGATTACAGCCTGGCCCACGGAATAACATGTGCATGTGGTATTGCCTTGTCATAAAATATCGATTCAGTTTCACTTAGTTGGAAATAATGTTGACTGGTGTTAGAATGCTGCAGAAAAAAGGAACAGTAGTGTTCACATTGATCATTTCGGTTGACTGGTAAGGGTTTCTCTCCAATCCCCGCCACATAAATTCACCCCTTTAATGTCGCCCTCTAGGCGGTTGTTTTTTTGACCAGCGAGCGTGCCTCTACCCTCTTAGTAAGGATGCAAGGCGATACTAGGCGAAAAAACTGAGAAAAACCGCTGCTAGCTCGGATGCCCTCCACTGAAAAACTCAACTGCCAGTTTGGACAGAAAAGTAATTTGGGAGAGCTGACCCCTAGATTTTCAATGGAGACCAAAGCTACCCATGAAAATCATAAAATCTGCAAGAAACACAAAGTGCTTTGACATAGGTGTGAAATAAGGTCTCTCACTTACTTTGACATTTTTAAGCCGAGCTAATGACCCACAACGACGCCACTGCCCCCCCCCCCCCCCCGAGTTATCGCGAAATGACCCCCTGGGTTAGGAAATTGCAATGTTCGGCATTTGTTGTCAACTGGTGGTTCTAAAACAACACCAGGTCTTTGGTTGTCAGCTAACGTGAAGCGATGATACAGTGTTGGCTGGTCTCTAGAATCACGGATCAAGAACGTGGAGAAATCGTTGTAAGGTATAGGACACTGACATGTGATGGAAAATTTCTTCTCCTATGTTAAAAGCGAGGGCGTCATTTCGCAAAAAACCTAGGAAGGGCAAGGGCACCGTTTTCGGTAATTAGCTCGGCTTAAAGGAACAGTAAACTTGACTACGCAACCTTCGGCCATCGAATCGCCCGGGGGGGCTTAGATAAATATACAGGGTCTTATTGTCGACAGGCCCCCCCTTCTTTGTTATCTCGAACCGTCTCGAACCCCCTCCTTAGTGTTCCCAAAGCTAGCTGGCAGGCCCTTGCCCCTTATGCACTGTAATTATGCACTTATGTACTGTAAAAGTTCGACTTTTTACATGTAGACTACAGACTAACTACCTCCCCGACAAGACGGCCGGGGTTCGATTCCTAGTCGCGGCACACAAACCTTTTGCTTTTGCAAACCTTTTGCTCAAAAGTCGAATTCTCGGAAACTGCCCGGAAACTGCAATGGTCGTAACGAGAATTTTTCTTACTCTCAATATCGACTCAGGGTACATTCTTGATATGATGGCTAGCTCCCCGAATCTAGTTTGAATCAAGTTTTCTGTTCCTTCAAACAGGTCAACTTGTTAAGATCCACTTTTTTACGCCATTTCCTGTCATAATTCTGTCAAATCACTTTGTTTCTTGCCCGTTTGTGATTTTCATGGGTAGCTTTGGTCTCCTTGGAAGGCGAGGTGGACAGCCCCACCACCACCACCACCCCTCCCAGAATGACGAAGGATAGGTAGCGTAACATAGTTCTGAATAACTAAGCTATGGACAACTTCATCTGGGTTCTCTGAGTTATCAAGAACAATATTGGCCTTTCCAAGAGAGCATGGATAAGCCAAGAAGATCCACTTCTCTGTCAGACATTACTTCAGTGAAGCAACATGGTACTTCAGTCTTGTGTCCGCATCCCACCTATACACACACTATGGCCAGCTTTCGACCAAGCATGTCTATAGGGACAACAGGACCGGGGTTCGGGCGTTAAAATCGTATCGCAGACTTAGAATGAACCACCAAACCCGCCAGATTTCTTTGTTCTTGGTCTTACCAATCATCCTTATAACGAGCGGTCCAAGCGGGTTGGTCTGTGTGTGTCGCCCTCGTCTCATTATCAGCATCCATCACACAGAGATGGTAAAAACAGACCCATAGGTTATCAACAGCAGATATTATTATTAGTAGAAGTATAACAGTACAGTAGAGAAGATATTAAGAGTCAACTGAAGGATAGTGCAAAGCTGATGGTCTCAAACCAGTTACAAAATTCTTTGAAAACAGTCCGATTGGCTATTTATCTACAAGCTGAATTCATTTGCGCTTGAACCTCATGCTCATCTGTTATTGTGTGGGCGGGTCTACAGCAGGAACGCCAAAACTGCGAGGCAAAATTATATTTGGTGTCAGAATACTTTTCAGAACCTTACCTTCGAACTCTTAAATACCGCGTGCCAGGTAGCAAATGTCGCGAATGCGCCTTAAACACGAAATAGTGAGGGTTCAATTGGCCTTGGAATTGTACAATCTCAAGAATAGAATATTATTTTATTTCCAAAATTTTCACTCTGACACTTTTCCTTCCTTCTTTTTCGTTTTAAACTTTTTGATCACCTTTTCTGATTTAAGTTTTTTTGTCACCCTGCCGGACGTTTTGGAAATTCCGGTAGCTTTTTCCGATCCGGATTTCCGGTCTCTGGACCCGGATTTCCGCTCTCTGAATGGATCAGTCGAGATCCTTGCACGTTTCGGCTGCTGCTTCAGCATTTTCTTTTTTTCGCTTTTCTTCGGCTTCTTCATCGCAAGCATGAAGTCAGGGACTTCGCAGCCCGAATCGCGCATGACCTGAGCGATGCTGAAAAATACATAGTTCAAGCGAGGTCAAGTAGTTTCTCGAGCGTTACCGGTGTTAATCGAGTGCATCCTACTCCCACGATTTCCTTAAAGTTCAGCTGAAAAGGGCTGAGATGGGACAATCTAGTTACTCATCACTTATTCATTTATCCGTCCGTCCGTCCGTGGCCGAGTGGTTAGCGCGCCGGACTCGCAAGTGAAGGGTCGCTTGTTCGAGTCTCGGTAGTGCCTACTGTTTGGTTTGGGGCGAGGGTTAGTGGCGTAACCCTGTAAGACAAGCCAAAGTCCACCCAGCTTCAAATGGGTACCTGGAGAAATCCGGGGAAGGTAACAGGAAGGGTGTGCGAAAGCACAGGATGGCTGGCCCCCAACCCCCCATTGCACTTCCTGGCTTAGGGCCGAGAATCGGAGATCAGCACCGCCAGTTTGGCCTGTCAAGGCTAGTGCTGATACCTTTACCTTTTTACACTTATTCATTTAAAGAGGCTTGAAGACCCGATGAAAATGCGTTACTTCGTTGCTCCGTTATTCACGAATATTCGATTTAAAATATAGAATTTCCCTGTCGGATTTGTGGTACATCTGTGTAGCTACCTTCCGCGAGCTTATCACTGGTCACTAAAAAGCCGCGTTTATATTGAGATTCAAATTTCTCGCGTCATAGTTAAATTTTGCGTTGTGAGGACGGCAGTAGATATTCTGAACATCATACTAGAGCAAATAGGCTAGTGAAAATAACAATCCCTTAACACAAGCCAAATAATGCAGTTTGCTCAGTTAAATGATAAAAGAATAAGCTGGCTTTTCAGTTAAACTTTAAACACTGCTTCCATCGCTAGAAGCTTATCTCAGTCTCGGTAGATGTCGGTATTCTTTTAATCTAAACTGACTGCGAATCATTGTCGTTGGCGCTAGACGAACACGTACGCTGAGATTTATAACAGCGATATTTCGGCCCTCCTCGGCGAGGGTCCTCGTTAGGCTGTGGCTTCTTGCTATAAGTTCATTCTTCATTCGTCTTCAGACTTCAGACAAACTTGATAAAGAAGGGCCGAAATACCGCTGCATTACACGCATGCGTCAGTTGAGTTTTCGCAGTCATCTTGGGCTGAAGGAATACTAATGCATGACGTGCATATCAGCTGACCTCTCCGTTTTGAACCAGCGAACTCAGCATATGTATTTTATAGTAACGTCGGCTGAGAATGATTCTGAGCCTGAGATGGAACCTAAACGACAAGGACCAGCAAGGACCTTGTTCTGACAGTGACCATCAGCGCAATAAGAATGTACGTAGGTTGAACTGGAGCTGGGGCACTGGCGTGGGATGCTCTTTTGGAACACGAACGCGGTTAAGAAAAATCATGAGCCCTTAGCTCTAAGAACACTAATTCAGTCGACAAACCCATTTCTCCCCAACCCCAGAAAAAAAAAATCAAATATGAGGGAATAAAGTAGGGACAACTTGATCAAGAAAAGTGATCTCCTCAATCATCCGCGACAACAGCGATTGATCAGCGTTGATGTGTCAAGACAAGACATCTTACCTTCTCAGATTAGTGGAGTCATCTTCCGTGAAGAAAGTTATAGCTTTACCCGGGCGTCCAGCTCGACCCGTTCGACCTGGAAGAAAATGCTAGATGGCACTCAAGTCTCTAGGCGCTTTAATAAACATTAAACACCTAATTGCTGCTAGATGGCACTTAATCCTCACTACTGTAAGAAGTCTGATAATACGACACCCTTGTGTGACACACTCATGTAAGCCTCACCTGCCCAGAATATGTGTGTACGGCAATTTAAAGTATTACGTTAAGCGAAAAAATAAAAGGGTGTCATAGCATTAACGGTACCCATCATTAAAGTTTAACCGAAAAGGTCTGGGATAGGAAAATCTAGTTATCCATCACTTATTCACTTAAATTGGCTTGAAGATCCGCTGAAAATGCGTTACTTCGTTGTTCCGCTGTTCACGAATAATCGATTTTCAAATAGTGGAATTTCCTTGTGATTTAAGGTACTGAATTTCTGTTGTATGCTTTACGAGAAAGATTTATGATTTTTTTTGTTCAGGCACTAAGCAATCTTCACCAATCTCACCACTGCCCACTGAAAAGCCGCATTTGTGTTGAGATTAAAATTTCCCGCGTCATAGTAGAATTTACGCTGTGGGGACGGCTGGAGATATTCTGAGCCTCATAACCAGAGCAGATAGTGGAAAATCAAAAAATCCCTTTGCAGAATCCAAATAATTCAGTGTATCCAATTAAATGACACACAAATGAGTTGGCTTTTCAGTTAAACTTTAACACGAAGATGCATATCCAGTGTTAAATGTCATCGAAATGTGCAGAACAAATGCTCGTCATTTTAGATGGCGTGGGCTGCGAATCCGACCGAGTAAAAAAGGATCCAATACTCCATGCTACCAAATATTCCTTCAGCCAGAACCAAACATTCCTTGATGGCCGAACCATAATGCGGAAAAATCTCTACCCTCTCAACGACCCTATCGAGCACCAAAAAAAAGCAGCCGTGTCCCAAATGAAATCACAGCACCCACTTTAACTCCAAGCAATTTTCACAATAAAATTCACAAAATCATATGCTTAAGCAAGAATCTTTAGTTGTTTTTCCCCGAGTTAATTTTCCAGCTTGAGCGGCTTGAGCCTGAAGAGGACCCTTGCCAAGACGGACCAAAATATAGCTCCAATAGTATGTAGCTGACGTAAACGGTTTGCAGTTTCAAATACTAGATGATATATTCATTGCGGTCTCGAAGTTTTTTATGTTTATTTTGCTTAGTCAGCTGCTTTACGTTCATGTAACTTTGTGTGAATTTGACGATGTGTTGCTGTATGTTCATTTGTATACTAACTCTTCAGTTCCGCAGGGATCAAATAATAACAATAATCATTAAAGAGGCACGCAGTCTTGCCAAATCAGAAAACTTGTTTTGGATCCAGAATTTTCACCAAGATTTTGGGTACCAAAACCATATGTAAATTAGTAGCCTTCGTCAAGTAAAAACATAAAAAAATCAATATTTACAATATCACGAGACACTTTATAAGAACTACTGAGAAATATATGTAAGCTATGTTTATGTTTGTTTCAATTTTTTATTTTCCCGAAAAAAATCACGAAATGTTGGATATTGGCTTGGATATTGGACAGCGGAGTACTCAATACATTTTGCCAGAACAAATATGTATGTAGCTTAGGGCTTACCTATCCTGTGAATGTAGCTGATAGCACTTGGTGGGAAGTCATAGTTGACAACCAAATTCACTCCTTTGAAATCAATACCACGGCCCATCAGTTCCGTACAGATCAGCACCCAGATTTTGCCGAGTCGGAATCCCTTGACAATGTTGTCTCTCTAAAACAGAAAGGTGCTTGGGTTTCAAATAAACTATAAACCAAAGAATTCTACAACAGATGAAATAAATATGTTCCATCACAAAAGTTCCATCGCTATAGTATAAATCACAATGAAATGGAACAGTCGTATGGAGCCCGAGCTGAAAGCTTTATATACTGTTCAGTTAAAGGAGACCTCGCACTACATAGTGTTTCTGCTCAGAACATCTCAGATGTTCTGAGATGGCGGACCACTTTACAACTACGCTATTCTTATAGAAAATTACACACGGCTTCGTCCGTTTTAGCATCTTTCCATGTCCCTTGTCTCGGATGACAATCTTGGCAAAATTTGCGTTACCGGTCACCGGACGAATAAGCTCCTCGGAAACAATGATCGGGCGCACGATAGGTCAAATAGGCCTAAAGAGAACACAAATGGCAAGCGTGATAATCAGTGTAATGCCAATGGATGAGAAAGGATACATACCGACACGGAAATACTACTGAAGTAGAATGAGTTACTATCATAAGTACAGAGTGTCCTTTAAAGTTTAAAGTTTAACTGAAAAGCCAACTTATTTTTGTGTCATTTAGTTGAATACACTGAATTATTGGATTCTGCAAGGGGTTTTTTGTTTTTCACTATCTGCTCTAGTTATGGCGTTCAGAATATCTGCGGCCGTCCCCACAGCGAAAATTCTACTATGACGCGAGAAATTTTTATCTAAACACAAACAAGGCTTTTCAGTGGGCAGTGGCGATATTTTTGAAGATTGCTTACCTGCCTGAAGAAAAAAAGTCATAAATCTTTCTTGTAAGGCATACAACAAATTAGAGGTACCACAAATCACACGGAAATTCCACTATTTGAAAATCGATTATTCCTGAATAGCGGAGCAACCAAGTAACACATTTTCAGCGGTTCTTCACGCCAATTTAAGTGAATAAGTGATGGGTAACTAGATTGTCCTATCCCAGTCCTTTTCGGTTAAACTTTAACCGAAAAGGGCTTGGATAGGACAATCTAAGGGCGATTCTGGCGGTCTGGAAAGCTCCGCGAGTGTATGCGCCGGCTGTTCTTGCGGCCTCGGCTAAAAGTCGCTTCGCTTTCCAGAGCTGTTCTCGCGCTCCGCTAGTTTCCGCGAGCACTTGGAAAGCGAATCCACTTCGCGAGTGGAAAGTAATTTCGGCAAGTCAGCGATAAGTTGTAAAGGTGCAACGAATTTTTGCCTGTTCTTGCGCTCGGCGGATTCTCGCTTTGCTTTTCGGAAAGCGAATCAAAGAGATCGCCAGAATCGCCCTCTAGTTACCCGTCTAATATTCACTTAAGTAGGCTTGAAGACCCGACGAAAATACGTTACTTCGTTGACCCGCTTTTCACGAGTAATCGACTTGCGTATAGTGGACTTTCCTTGTCGAATTTGTTGTACCTCTATGCGCTTGTACCTTGTGTAGCATACTTAACGGAAACAGTTTACGAAAAACAAATAATCACGCTGTGAGCAGTGTTCACCAAGCTGACTACTGTCAACTTAAAAGTCGCGCTTGCACTGAGATTCAAATTTTTCGCTTCATAGTTGAACTTTACGTTGTGCGGACGGCCGTATATATTCTGAATGTTATAATAAACCAAATGATGAAAAATAAAATAAATCCCTTAACCCAATTAAGGGATTCGGTGTGTTCAATTAAATTATAGAAAAATAAGTTAAATTTTCAGTTAAACTTTGAAGTTGTTGATAAATACAGTAACGAACTGCATAAGTATTCCTTCTGCCTGATTTGACCCCTAAACGGATGGCACTGAGGTTTATTCAACGTCCGCGGGTTCGCCTTGAACGAACTTGATCGTTTTAAGTTTTCGTCTGAAGAAGATCCTTGTCAAGAATGGCCGAAATATCGCTAAAATATCTTAGCTGACTAACCCGTTTAGCAAAGCCATATACGAAAGGCATTAACGCTGTTCCAGGGTCTAACAACACCGAACATAAGCGAAGTGTAACACGAGCGGTCCCCCCGGGAGCGAAAATGAATGCTTAACCCTTAGGATGTCTTAGTAGTTCTTACCTGTAACTGTGTCCTGTCCGCGTGGATGACGTCTACATTAATGCCGTCATAGATCAGCTCATTGAATAGCTCTTTAGCTCGATCCTTAGACTGAACGAAGACGAGGACAGGTGGTGTAAGACCCTGCAAATAAAACAAGAGTACAGTCGAACAATGCTCACTGTTTAACCGAATAGGTCTGAGATACAACGGTCTAGTTACCCATGACTACCTATACAGGCTTAAAGTTTAACTGAAAGGCAAACTTATTTGTGTGTCATTTAATTGGATACACTGAATTATTTGGATTCTGCAAAGGGATTTTTGATTTTCTCAGAATATCTCCGGCCGTCCTCACATTGTAAATTCTACTATGACGCGGTAAATTTTAATCTCAAAACAAATGCGGCTTTTCAGTGGGCAGTGGTGAGGTTGGTGAAGATTGCTTAGTGCCTGAACAAAAAAAATGATAAAAAACCCTCTTTCGAAAGTGAATTCCAACCTTTCCTGACAAGAGTTATTGTAATCGCATTATGATAACGAGTCGCTTCCATTGCTGCCCTGAGATACCTTTCTCACCACCAACCGCTACGAACAACTGCTCGAACAAGACGCCTCCCGGAACCTAAACCAATGTTTCAGCAAGAAACGGAAACGGCAGAACGTCTTCTCAAACCGGGTTGTCCGATTGTGGAGTTCCCTTTGCGGGAAGGCATGGCCGAGACTAAAGGAGTCCGTGACGGGAGAAACATGACCTGAAAACTAGCAACATGGAGCGTGTTCCACCCTTCCAATAATAATAACTATTAGTTACTATTTTCGTTCCAACCTCGAGAAAAGTTACTACGCTGACTGTTCCAGCCCTCTCAAAATAGTAACTATTTGCTTACCACGCTCGGGAGCGTAGTTAGCGCGGTAACTGCGCATCTTGTGACGTGACTGGCCCGATCAATCCACAGCGCGATATTTTGACGAGAATAGAAAAATGTGTTCCAACCTTGACGCAACGAAACCAGGATTCATGACGTAATGCGTAGTAACTACGGTAAGTAGGGTGGAACACGCTGACGGATCCAGCGTCATATTCCAGACCGTACGCACCGACGACGTCAACAGGCAAAAAAGCCTAATTGATAGCAAGCTAACCTTACAGTAAATCACAACAGAACTTAAATATGAAAAACAGTTTGACCTACCTTAATCATAAGGTTTCGGAATGCCATCAGCTTGCCGGACTCGCTGCCGACAAATACAAGCTGTTGCTCGACGATGTCTGTCGCTGCATTCCTACAAGAAGAAAACATGAAGTCGTGTTGAGCATTCCTTCGGCTCAATCCGATTGTGAATCATAATCAATTGCGCTAAATCGATAAGTCCACTTATATTTATTATAAATCTATTTCCCACCCCTTCTTGACAAGGGTACTCTTCTGGCTTCGTTTTCCTAGCTTGAGACTGTTTTTTATTTCTTGGTGATTAATCAAAATTAAAATAAATCAATTCGCGGATTCTAAAGCCCAGGATTGATGACAAGTCACGTGGTTAGTAACAAGGTCTGAATTAAATATTCCTTCAGCCCAAGCTGACTGCGAATCATAAATCATTATTTGATTTGGTGAATTAGTGAGAACTGCTTGAAGTTGGTTCTGTGGCACTTTGGGCACGGCTGCTGTTTTGCTGCTCGATTGGGTCGTTGGTAGGGAAGGGATTTTACCACATTTGGGTTGACTTTGGTTGTGTTGTAGAGGAGAGCTTGGGGTCTGAATTTTCTTTCACTGGTGATTCCGTTCCATGTTTCTGGTAACGGAGTACTCACCTGTGTCTCGGTTTACACTTGAAGGGTTTTTCTTAATTTTAACGGCTTCTCTTATGGTTTGGTGAAGTTCGGTGCACGTTGCAAGAATTTGGGCTTTTCTAAATGTACTGCGTGGGGTGGGTTTTCAAAGATGCGTTCTGCCAGTGACGATTTGAAGAAGTAGCTTTGACGGTGTCCATTGGAAAGGGCATGGTCGATCCCCTGTTCCGTGTTCTGCGAGCCTCTTCTCAAAATTTCTCTCAGTCCTGCCGACATAGCGCTTCTCACAGTCGCAGGGTATCGAATAAATCCATCGTTGATTCTGGTTTGGGACTTGATCTTTGCCGATGTAAAGGTAGGACGGTATAGAGTGTTTTGATTACGTTGAAATCCCTGAATGTACGGAAGTTAGATACGGGCATTCTTTTCGTCTGGTCTGAATTGCTTACAGAGACCGGAATACAGAGAGCCGGTGTGGTGACTAGCCTCCTCAAGAAGAATCAAGTGAAGAAAACAGCATGGATCCTAAGGATTTCGCAGTAGGAATATACAAGTACAATAAAGGTATAATATAAACCAATAAATAGACGAAAGGGCGATTCCACGAATTTTAAACTTGTATGTCATGTGTTGTGACACTAGCTTTTGTTTCTCCAGTATTCCGGGGAAAAACGCCTTAAAGACGCAAAAAAAACACCGTTCTTATGAGTTGGTTATACGTTCTTGACTATAGAGCGGATGAAAACTTACTTGGCTCCAACGGTTGTCATCACAACGTTATCCAAGTTGAGCTTACACCACTGCTCCACGTCATAGGCAAACGTCGCACTAAATAGCGCTCTGCGAACGTGGGTTGATTCACAGGCACGGTAAATTGTCCCTAGTTGGTCCCTGAATCCTTTGGGTCCATCCTCGAATAGCTTGTCGGACTCGTCGACCACCAACCACTCCACACTGAAAGAGATGTTCTTTATACGCGATATATACGAAGGCTAAGCTAATTCTAAGCTAAATTCGACAATGCCCTGATGGTGGGCTACAAGTATATGCAGATCTGTGAATGAGAAAAACACAGAGTTATACTCCCACCCAAGGCCGTATCCAGGGGGTAGGGGGTACGACCCCCCCCCCCCCGAAACCCACAAAAGTAATAGCTTTTTGTAGGCTTTAACCTTTGATCTATGTCTTTTTGGTACTTTATGGTCCGACCCGTCGGCAACACCCCCCCCCCCCCCCCCCCCCGAAATAAATTCAGCGGGAAACTCCCCCCCCTAATAAATTCCTGGATACGGGCCTGCTCCCACCCCACCTGACACCCCAGCCAATAGTCGGACCCGTCGGTGCAATACGCTCGTGCCCTTCAAAAACAGAACGAAAAGATTCGACAACTCATTCGTGCCATTTCTTACCGTAACAAAACAAATAGTACTGTGAATTGCATGTTTTTATCTATATTTTATTGTAAAGAACACTGTATTTTAGCGTCCTGAGCCGTCCGGGAAGGCTACGACATATATTTTAGAATAAACGATGCCGATACCGGCTGAGAGGTTGGTTGTACTCAGTGAAAATAAACAGCTCATGGGCCATCATTTTGAAGTTGTTCATTCCATGACAAAGATGTCGGCCGTTGGGCTTTTGGGAACAATTTGTTCCAAAAGAAAAACAAAGGGGAAAATGGCAGACGACGAAAACAAAATGGACAAAGTAGACAAAACAGGAGACGATGTAGTCGGTAGGAGACGAGAAAACAACATAGATGGCATGCGCCTGGACGACACGTTTTCGGTACCAAAATTTCGCCTTCAAATTCGTTACTGCCAGGAGCTTCCGGATCCCAGTAGGCTTTTCCTTAAGGCGTATTCTCGCCGTTCCCCGAGGACTCCACTTGAGGAGTCCCCGCGTTTTTCTTTGTCCCGGGGACTCACTCCCTTTGTTCTCGCGAGTCCCCACGGACGGGGAATGCTCCGATTATCACCACCATCATCAAAAAGGACTCCCTTTCAGATTCAAATTAATTAAAAACAATCAGAATAAACAAAACCAAAAAGAAAGTGAATCCAGACTAATTTCGTCAACTGCATTTTTTTTTCCGAACAAAATCCAGTTTAGAAGCATTCCCCCTGATCTCGTTGTTTTCCGTGCGCGGAGTCCGTGTGGAGTGACTCCCTCTATTCTCGCCGTTCCCTTCGATTCCCCGAGGAGTCCTCGGGGAACGGCGAGAATACGCCTTTAGTGTTTACGTACTGATGCTACGAGACCCGTAGTAAAACAGAAAAGATATGTGAAACGTCTAAAAAGGGCACTATGTCTCTGAAAACTGAGTGTACTTTTTCTGAACAATGTAATCAAAATTGGATATGCTTACTTTTTCAGGTTGATCGCCGGAGGTTCTTGTTCTAGGAGGAAAATCAAGCGGTTCGGAGTTGTCACCAGAATATCTGAAAGAGAAGAGTGTCACAGAATTTCCTAGACACAGGCCAAAAAGTCCCTTAATCCTATTGAAGGGCTGAACTGCAAAAGAAAATTGCTCTGTACGAGGTTGAACACCTCAGGTACATAATTCTAATAATTCTTCCACTATTGTACTGGAATCGTGGCGTTACACAAGCGGGGAATAAAAGACCTCAGGCTTGGCATTCCGGTCTGAGCCCGGAACAGTCGGATTTGCTTGAGAGGATACAGTGTAGAGCGTTCCTTGTAATATCTAAAGCTCCAAAAGTCCCTTACATCCAGCTCCTTTTAATGCCGCCAAATACAACTTTGTATGAAGTTCGGTAAATCAATAATTCAAAACCCACCCCACCGAGATATCCTACCCCCCCCCCCCCTCCCCCGATTTTGTCCCCTCCCGAATACGTTTACCTCGTCAAGCTGCTGAGCCTGTTCCTCGTTTGGAGCCGGTTGTGGCCTTACGAACAAGGTATGATCAGAGTTCCCGTCCCCTCGTTTGTTCATTTATATAACTCGGAGTGCATTATGTTATTGAACATCTATATGATAAGACGTCGGTATAAATGCCACAACATTGTACCACTGAAGAGCTTATCGTTCCATTTCCCACCAGTCGATTACAGTATACAACGGTACGAGCCCTTAATACGGAAGATATGACTAATAAAATACATTCAACTAATTCAATACCGACTTACCAAACTTTCCAGATGACTTCGGTCCAAATTTCACTGCTGCCTTGCTGACATTGTTAATGACATGGGTTTTCAAGCCAGTACCCTCGCAGAGCTTATGGCATTCCCTGTATGTTTGCTGGGCGAGTTCTCTTGTGGGTGAAACAATAACGGCTCTGAATCCTTTTTTCGTAGGTTGACGGAGGGAGTGAATGACGGGTATCAGAAAAGCTGCAGTTTTGCCAGAACCGGTGGGCGCACAAGCCAGCACCTCCCGACGCTAAAATTAGTAAGCATTCAGTAGGGGCATACCTCGTAACCATTCTAGTTCTAAATTCTAATTTTATTTATATTTTTTCCCAAACACACATTAGTTGCGTTTTTTATCCGAATTCTCCTCGTAACTATTAAACAAAATAAACAAAAAATGCATTTACTCTTTAGAAGCCTTTGGCAGTGATTTTTTTTCACCTCTCACTGACAACCTCGTTACATCGTTACCCACTCACCCCCTGAGTCCCCCCCCTCCAAATCTCTCCCGGAGTCCCACGCCACATTTTTCACCTCCCAACAAATGCCCTTTTAATTTACTCCTTAAAATAAATACGTTTTCACCCTAACGCTGACTGGAAGCTTATTCCAAACTATTCTCTGGAGCATTGTTCAAGTTGGTGTAACAGGCTGCACAAGGTCTTTACACGTCACCTTATTGCGAACAGAACGTGACTGGCAAGCAAACTTTCGCATGCAAACCGGTTAAGGTTCACGTAGCGTAGGTGCCGATCTCCTGATACTTTGCCCAAGGCCTGGAGAGCGATGCGTGGTTGAGGGCAAATCATCCGACGCTTTCGGTGCTTTCCCCTAGATTTCTCTTGTGTACACATTTGAAGCTTGGTGGACTTCTGGCTTGCCTTACACAGAAACGCCACTAACCCTAAATCAAACGGTCCGCAACACCGAGACTCGAACCAGCTACTCTTCCCTTAGGGAGTTCGTCGCGCTAGCCCATCCGAATGGGTTAGCGTGTGACCAAGGACTGAGGTTCTATTTGAGTCTTGCTTGTTTTGGATTGGAACGGGCCACGGTATCTGCAAAAACGCAAACATTGACCCACCTCGAGCATCAATGGAATTGCTTGCATCTGAATGGGGGTGGGCATCTTGTACCCGACTTCATCCACGTTCTTAAGAAGTTCTTTACTCATTCCATATCGTGTCGTCAATTCACTGAACTCTTCAAACGGTTTTGGTACATCAGTGCCTTGAATGTATATCCTGTGCATCTTTCGAAGGTGGTTGACCTGAATAAAAACAAAACAAAAAAGTTAATATCCCAATCTTTCAGCGCGTTTTGTTCTATTTTTTTGTTGTTGTTACTATAATTGTGGTCATTTGATCCTTGACCGTTTTCAATGTCCGTCGTTTTTAATTTGTCCGATAAATAATGGAATGGTAATTAAAAAAAAAAATGAAATGAACTAAACTGAAATGGTTTTTCAAGATCAGCCTAATAGCACACGGGAAAATGTTGGCTGAAAATTGTTGTTGTATGCCAATGTTGTTGTTCCAATAAGATGCCATGGCATGTTGATGGGGATTGTCTGGGGCATTTTCTCTTCAGGGGCCAGGAGCTTCCACATCGAGGGGTACATTGTTTTATGGGAATGGTGGGCCGCTTCTTGGTACCCGACGAACTACGCATCCAAGAGTGATTGTTCCTTTTGGTAATTTAGTGCAGGGAAAGTGCTCTTTTTTAGTTTCTAGTTTGCTATATTAGTTGTTTATTTATACCGTAGATGGCCTTCGAACTTTCAATACAGGCAATATTGTTATTATTTCGTAACAATGAAAAAACGTGAAACTCTTGGACATGGCATCATACCACACAGCTAGGCTAACCTATTCAGTAATGGGTCGAGCAGATAGTTGGGTGGCTAGAATTCTGTCCATACCTGCTCCTGTTCCATAGCCTGTATTTGCTGTTTCGATTTTTTCTTTTGCTTCTTTTTGCGAGACTTTGAAATTCCAGAGGCAGCGCTGTGATCAGAGAACAGCTTCGGCACAGGGGCGTCTTCTTCTTCTGAGTGCACCTCTTCGTCGGTTCCGTCGTCATCTGAAATGTCCAAATTATTGACATACTAAATTACCCATAAAAAATGGAGCAACAAAAAAAGAAGAGACAGAGAATGACTGAAGGGTAGAGTGCGTTAACGGAAACTCAGCCAAATGTTTGACGGCCTCGCGATGAGTCTAAATCGCCTGAAACTTACTGTTCGAACAAAATTTCTGGACTGAATTTGAGTTTTGAAAACAGTGAACTGAAACACTAAAGTGCTCCTCGGCCGGGACTCGAACCCAGGACCTTTGGCTTATCAATGTGTCCATCTCAAGGGCGTCTACCATATCAAATTAAACCTCTTGTTTGGTTTCACCATGAGCTTCGTTCATGTGGGTCCTGGTTTGTCTACGAGGTTCTCCTATAGACTTTTAAATCCAATCGAAAAATTTATTTCTGGTTTATTCATCACGGTACAAGTCCCTCGCGTAACATTTCATCTACGTAATACCAAGAGCAAATAATCAACAGAACCTCCGTCTCCCTATCTCTGTAATACGACTATGCGGAGTCGAATAGATCCCTATACCCTGGCCGATACAAACGAGGGGAGGGTAGGAGTTACGCGAAACATCGCAATTCGTTACCTCTACAAATAGCTATATCGCAGTTAAGCCCCGGAGAATAAATTTCCAAAGTAAAAGCTGATTGGCTGTCTATCAGTGTGACGTCACGTGAGACGAGCTGTAGTGCGGGTAAGTACGCGTCCAGCCTCTCATATGTGCAGCGGCGAAGGGGGATGTAGACCGGCAAAGGAAAGTGCAACTCACAAAGCCTTTCTTCATTCAACAACACACCGAATTTCGCCCAGTAACAATGTTTCGCCCTCTGCTATTCAACTCGTGTGAATGGCCCGTGAATTATTTGTTAAACTCCTTGGTTTGCTGATTGACGATGGCCTTAAGCGGATTTCCCACGTACAGTATGTTACACGAAAAGCAGCACCACTCCTCAAGTCGTTCGCGGTTCTGAGACGGTTTGCTATTCCGTCGAGAGACTTACGCAGTATTTACTGCACGTACATTCCACCTTGCCTGGAGTATTTTTCATTTTGCCCCCCATATTTTAATTCTCGTCAAGTTAAACGATATTCATAAGTTGTATCAGTAGCGTATATTAGGGGGGGGGGGCGACAGGGGCGATCGCCCCCCCCCCCCCCCGAAGTTCTTGAAAAAGGGATTTTTAGTGGGAAAAACGTGTGCGAAACTCGGGCGACAGGGGCGATCCTTACCCGAAATTCTCGGAAAAGGAGTTTTTTACGGTAAAAACGTACGCTAAAATACAAACTGAGAAGATCAATCGAAATTATTTACAGCACGGTTCAGTAATAGATCTCAGAAACTGGTTTGGATTCGTAATGTGAGTGATTACAAGATTAAAAGATGTTGTTTGCACCTCGTTTTTAACAAAATCGTCATTTGGAGTCGAATTTTAGTCTGGCTAGAGGTGTTTTTAGTGTTAAAAACGGTCAAAAAATAAAAAAATCGCCGAAAATTTTTCGGCCTTCCTGCCGAAAAAGGCGGACGCATATTTTCACTGAGCTGTCGCCCCTCCCGAAACAAATCGGAATATACGCTATTGAGTTGTATGTATATATGAAATGTCTATTTATATAATCGTGTCATGTTTTATATGCGTGAATGACGATCCAATGCTAGCATGTAGAATACAAGCTGTTAAGAAAATAAAGTACAATATTATTCTTATGTCAAATAAGATATCAAAATATGACCATACAGACCTGCATGATGTTTTGAGAAGGGCTTGCCTAAAGGAACTGCCCAGGTTCCTGTGACTGATGGAAAGACTGGACAGCTTTTAAATTTGTAAGAGCATTATATAAAGGGATACAATGAGTGGAGTTATCATCAATTTTGTATAGAGCTGTGATTCGCCACCAACTATAATTTGGGGGATTGAAACAACAGGCAATTTGTGGCTTGAGTTTCGACCACATTTTGGTGCTTACCAGAAACTCCCGACAGCATACATAAAAATACGACTGAACTATGGCAAAGCCGCTATGCCAAACGTTCGAACTTTCTAAATCTTGATCACGTGAAGAGGGTAGACTTACCACTGTCACTTATCGGCTCATTCTGACCATGAAGCTGTGAGTCACCATCGACATTCCCTCCAGTCTCAGCTGTTTCGACTGGGGCAGAATTAGCTTGCAAGAACGGCAACGGTACCTGGGCTTTAGGCTGCACAATCTGAAAAAAAAATGGTAAAATGTTAGCAGCGGCTTGAAGCCCAAAATTGCGTTGGGTTGTTTACTCGCACATTCTTAGTTCCATTCGCAAATATTTATCTATTTCCTGAGAAAGATCAGCAAGTGACTCACTGGAGTGTCCGAGCTGTTTACGGTATGACCGCTGGTATTATCCGACATAAATCCTTTAGGATGCTTATCGTTTCATTCTAGCTTTTCAGTATGCACTGATAAATGGAAAACAAGAAGAAGAGTTTAATTTTTGTGGGAACATGCAGGTACTAAACAGGACTTTTTCGGGACAAGGTTTTAGAGATTTAACTAATATAATGCAACAGTAAAAGGCTTTCCCCTCCACGCTCTGTGAAGTTTGGAGTAATCATACTGAGAAGAGTTAAAAATCCTACCTGTAATGCACTTCAAACTATTTATCAATTCAGCCTTAACCGCATCTTCGGTAAAGCTGTTCCAAGGACCAACAATTCTGTTACCAAAGTTCCACTTACACACGTCGTTGTGAAATCGTAATTTTACTTATACTCGTCCTTGAGAAATGGTAAAATTTGTAGACTTGACGTTTTCTCACTTTATTTTTGCATGCCCTCAAGAACGTACGGCTGCCAAGGCAATGAAAGTACCTAACCAAACTTCTACAAATAATGCTTAAGCAGCATTTTCCAAATACGGTACCACATTCCAGTAGCCTACTAGAAACCAGTAGCCTATACGGTGACAGACAATTCAAGCATCGGATGTTGCTTGTTAGATGTGACCACAACTCTGGCATTAGGCTCAGTCCTATGTGCATTTCTACACAGATTTGTTTGCTGTAGCACAGTATACTGCTGAAAGCACCTGACTTCAACTAAGAACACGAGTTTACGAAAATGAGGATAGAACAGTGGAGAACAGATAAAGGAACAATTAATCATTAATCATAACTGCTAGCACCAGTTCTTTATAATAAGAACCTATAAACTTACCTGAAACTTTAAAGCATCTTGGAAATACTTCTTTTTATCAAATCTTGCCCCACTTGATAACTTCTTGAACAGATCAAAAGCATCCATGTTTGTTATTTATTTGTGACAAAAGTTGTCATGCAGCACCCTAGAAAATATACAGACTGAGAGGTTCCACTCCTTCTCACATTGTCCATTACATACAAAATATATGTCTAAGTTGGACCCAGGATTGTAGGACGGTACTTAGATTAG
Source organism: Branchinecta lindahli (assembly GCA_023053555.1). Lineage (NCBI taxonomy): Eukaryota > Metazoa > Arthropoda > Branchiopoda > Anostraca > Branchinectidae > Branchinecta > Branchinecta lindahli. The sequence goes on along the minus strand of JAKZAO010000012.1, from coordinate 28,916,365 downwards.
CGCTAATCCAGAAGTATATGCACCAGGTTAACTCAGGAGACTTTTTAGCAGTAGCTAATTGTCTGCAGAGTAGCATCAGGGTCCTAGCCTATCAATCATCTCATATCTCTCAACACTTTTCTTGGTCATGGCATATTGAGAGTCTTTTACTACTACTTACAGTATTCTGAAAATTTATTTGTGTGCCCTTGTTCTTAGCTACTAATCTTTGTTCTATTACCAAATTTTATATGAGCTTAATCTTTACCTAATAGTGATGATGAGGGAGGGTAACTGATATGCCCATTCCCAGAGATCCTCTGCAAGATAGAGAAAAACCTGGTAGGCTATAGGTTGACCATTACAACCAATCATGTTTTGAAGACATATTTTTTGTTAAACTATGAAGCCAAACCATAAAGAACAGCTGAATCTTTTTCTTTACCCTCCAAAATCCTCACACACTATATATTTGTGATGCAAGTTTTGTTTTAACTTTTTTTCTTTTTCATTTTCTCTTTAGTTGTATGGCTGTTGTCATAAATTTTCATGTTGGTATTTGTGTTTGTTTTAGTTATTAATTATCTTGTCCTAAAATTCTAGTGTTGATGTGTGATAGTTGTTCATTCGTGCTTTCTTAACAATTCCTTAGGCTAGGATTTTATTATTTGGAACAAATTAGAATCAGTGCAGCATTTATATGCCACTGGCATGTCTGACGCCTTTAAAGGACCTCTCTTACTTATTCTGCCTTTTAAAATATATCTAGCTCCCTTGTGGAATTATAAGCTTCTAAAATCCCCACCTTTCTCCATTGTTTCGTTTTGTGCTCACGAATTTTTAGCGCTTTTTCTGCCGTGCCGAGTTTTGCCCGTCACACAACGCAAAGTTTGACGGAATCTTAATGTCCACTGACAACTCTTTCATATATAAGGATATAAGACTCTTCTGTTTTGACTTCTTTTATTTGCTTAGTTTTTCCAACTTTTCAACCACAGCGCGTTCAGTTTTCAAACGTTTTGCGCCCAGCCGCCGCGTCGGAGAGCAGGAGTGGTGGATAGAATCGACAAGCGCTAACAAGAAAATGGCTTATTTGAGGTGGAAAGTTATGATATTTTCGAAAAGCGTTTCTTCGGGACGGTTTCGTAGGGAAAAGATCATTTCTAGTAAGAGTTGTCCTTTAAGCAAAATGATGTTTATTTATTTTGTCAATAAAATTGTACCTTAGGCCAGAGTGCGTTACAAGCCAAAATGTTTTTTGGGGGGACAAGGTATTTATCGACTGGCTGGTCATTTTTACAGACTATTTTTGAGGATAAAATGACTATTATTGAAGAAAAACATGACTGTGTTAACAAAAAATTGGCTGATTTTAAGAGAAAACAACCATTTTTAAGAAGAAACGACTTTGTTTTTAAGAAAAAAAGACTATTTCTAAGAAAAAATTGACTGTTTATACTAAAAATTGTGGCGCTTCACACCGACTCGGCTCTTTTTACCGACTGGCCAACAACATTAGGAGGGGGGGCGTCCCTCCTAGTAGTGATGCCTCTGCCTTAGGCTACCTTACCAGCTCTGTAGGCTAACAACAATCATTTTTACTGACTGTTTTTCAGAAGAGACATTTTTTAAGAAAAAATACTACTTTGTTTCATGACATTTCATGACATTTGTTTCATGACATTTCAAATGACGTTTGAAATGTCATTTGACAGAAACAATTCAAAATTTTCTTTAATTACTACGAATCAGCCATGAACATCTAATAGGCTCAGCACAGAAAGACCCTATAGGTTAGTACAGGGCTGGTACAGGGTACAGGGTTAGTATAAAAAATGTGTCACATGACTGCAGGGGCGCCACTATGGGGGGGGGAGGGGGGGGGACTCCCCCCCCCAAAGGTCTTGAGAAAGTACTTTCGTCGGGCGAAGCCCGGCGAAAGTTCACTTGTTTGTCGGCGCGGAGCGCCGGCAAACCCAGGAGAAATAAAATATTGCATGCTTTTGTCGGGCGTCGGTCGACTCGTCGGCACATCGGGTTCATTTCATACGCAAGAAGTCAAATTCTGCACACATTCTTCGTGCACAACACAAAAGAAATCGAATTCTGTATCCTTTTGTCGGGCCTCGATAATCTCGTCAGCACATCGGGTTCTTTTTATACATAAAAAATACATAAGAAATTCAATTTTACATGCTTTCGTCGGACGTCGGTACACTCGTCGGCATATTGGGTTCTTTTTATACACAAGAAATCGAATTCGGCAAATATCTGTCGGGCAAAACACAGAAGAAATTGACTTCTGAATGCTTTTGTCGGGCTTCGGTCGACTCGTCAGTTCTGTTTATCTGTGATAAATCAGTTTCAGCAAACATTTGTCGGGCGCACCCGGGAAGTTCAAGTATCGTCGGCACATCGTGTTCTTTTTATATACGTAAGAAATCAAATTCTGTAAACGTTTATCAGGCGCATCCCGAAAGTTTAAGTTTTGTCGGCTCATCGGCTTCTATTTACATGTAAGAAGTAAAGTCCTTTACAGTCTTGTCGAGCAAAAAAAAGACGAATTCGAATTCTAATGCTTTAGTCGGGCGTCGGTATTCTTGTCGGTACATCGGGATATTTTTATGCTTAAGAAATCAAATTCTTCAAACATTTGTCGGGCGCACCGGAAAGTTTAATCGGGATCGGAATCTCATTACACGTAAGAAATCAAATCCGTAAACTTTTGTCCAATCCCGAAAGTTTATGTCTCGTCTGCAAATCGAGATTTTCTACACACAAGAATCAAATTTGTGCCTACTTTCTTCTGGATGGCCATACTATTTTGGCGGAAAGATCTGTGATTTCACAGGTAGCCTTACTTTTATTTGAGATCGCTCAAAAGCGTTTCCACAAAAGTTCGCCTGCGGCGCATTTTGTAGTACTCTCTATTTGGAAGAATGGTATTTCCTTTAGTTGGCGTTTTAGGATTGAAACGCTTGGGGGTTGGAAACAGATTAAAAACTAGAACCTGCAAAGTATAGGTATGGAATAGCCTAAAATTTCCCAGAAAAAAAGACAGATTAAACAAAAAATTCGCCTGCGGCGCTTGATTTAACTTGTTCTGGGTTCGGTCTTTTTAGCGAAACGTGAAAAGAAAAGCCGAATATGTGAATTTAAACATACGAATTTACATAAAAAAAATAATCTCAGCCAATGCATTACAGTTAGTTTTACACAAAATTTCTCGTGCGGCGCATTTCGTAGTATTCTTTATTCGGAAGAACAGTGTTTCATTCAGTTGGCGTTTTAGGACTGAAATTCTTGGGGTTGGAAACACCTTAAAAGCTAGAACTTGATTTAAAATACTTCGCCTGCGGCGATTAATTTAACTTGTTCTGGGGACAGTCGTTGGAAGCTTCTGTTTTTAGCGAAGCTGCAATGAAATCCCGAATATGAGAATTTAGATTTAAGAATTTACATTCAAGGACTAATCTCAGCTGATTAGCTGATGCATCACAGTTAATTCTACACCGATTCAATTTTGTGCTGGCGGGAAATGTACGCCGTTGCCGGGAAGCGGCAACAGCGTTTTTTTGTTGGCACGTTTTTGAGTCTGTCGGCACAAACTGGACGTCCCCCCCCCCCCAAAGGTAAAAGGCCAGTGGCGCCCCTGCATGACTGTCCCATGTAGGGTAGCCACAAAAACACCTAGTGGCAAAAATTGGCGATTTTGTTGTAATGAATGCATGAATTGCTGTGAATTTTCCTTATCAGTTTTACCTATCTAAAACATCTCCAAAAAATATTTTAAAAATACCATTCAATTCAGGACAAAATTGTCTATTTTATAAGGCTAACAGTAAGATGTCCTAGCTATTTAATATTATTTCTTAATATTCAATGTAAATTTAGATGTAAAAAAAAGTAGCTGAACTTGCCTACAAAAATTTGTTGATACTAAGGAGGAAAAGTCAGCAGCCTATAGCAGCAATAGGTCTATTGGACTATAACCTTGATGATCATATTCATATTTTCTCATCTAACTCACTTACTGGGGCTCCCCATGCACTCAAAACCAGCTCAAAATCACCCAGTTTCATAGAATTTCATTGAAGCACATAGTTCCAAGCTGGTCACTAGATGGACAAAACCCTAAAGTCAATGGATGAACATAGGCATTTTCTTATGTAAAATACTGTTTTCTAAAGAAGATTTAAGATGCTTAGAGACAAGATAGAGAGGTGATTTTGGCCTCAAATCAAAGCTAAAAGATAGGAGAATCACATTCTGATCTTCAAAAGCTCAGGTTTGATTTTTTTTTTTTTTAGTGGCTACCCTATCCCATGCAGGGCAGGCAGCACCCTGGTCGCACTGCTGGGTCGTACGATCCTGAATTACAAATTATGGTAAATCGCATTTGAGCTTACCTGACTGAGTTATGATATAAAATTCAGGCAGATTCGTCCACTGAATCTGATTTCACTTGATTCCTCGATTAAGCATGCGACTTGATTTCAAATTTAGCGGGCAACTTGGATGTTTGTAGAGGCAACAGTGATAATTTCAAGAGCAAGAGCGACAGAGATAGCTTGTTCAGACGGGACGTAAATAAGCGCCGAAACAGCGGCTGATCTGTTCAGACGACAAACAAGCTGGTTGGGGTTGACGGAAGAATTAAAAAGAAAATCCTAATTTCGAATATTGCTTATGTTTGGAATAAAATATACAAACTTAACAAAAACATCTTGTGAGTTTGTCTAAGTCAAGCATAGTTGACTTTAGGCTGGAAAAAAGTCACAAACTGAATATTGACAGATTTCAGGCGACTGCAATTTTAAGTTAAAAAGCAAATAAAATTCAGGAAACTCTTACATCGGGCCCACGCATCGAAGCGTGGGGTGACGAGGTGCGGGCCCACGCATCGATGCGTGATATGACGATAAACTTATAGGCGGCCTTCGGCACAACTTTCATAGCTTGTTCAGACGGGACGTAAATAAGCGCCGAAACAGCGGCTGATCTGTTCAGACGACAAACAAGCTGGTTGGGGTTGACGGAAGAATTAAAAAGAAAATCCTAACTTCGAATATTGCTTATGTTTGGAATAAAATATACAAACTTAACAAAAACATCTTGTGAGTTTGTCTAAGTCAAGCATAGTTGACTTTAGGCTGGAAAAAAGTCACAAACTGAATATTGACAGATTTCAGGCGACTTTGCAATTTTAAGTTAAAAAGCAATTAAAAATCATTGAAATGTTTTAGTTTTTAAATTATAGCATAAAATATAATTAATAATAAACAGAAAAATAGGACGTTAGTTGATGTATTAAAAGTTGACTTTAAGCTAAAAAAAAGTCACAAACTGAATATTGACAGATTTCAGGCGACTTGGCAATTTTAAGTTCCTGTAATGCCTCGCCATTCAGGGGGCTTGTCAAGAAGAGATTTCTGATGCTATGTTGACCGAACGGAAGATAGTTCGAGAAATACCCACGGTCCAATCACGTCCAAGGCCAGATAGACAAAATTTGGGATTGGCTGCTGGCGCCTTGAGGGAACGCCTTGAGGAAACAATTTTAAGTTAAAAAGCAATTAAAAATCATTGAAATGTTTTAGTTTTTAAATTATAGCATAAAATATAATTAATTATAAACAGAAAAAATAGGAGCAATTATTTAGCTTGTTCAGTCGCTTTTGAAGAAAGGTGAATGGAAAAATTATATTAATTATTCAACCAAGATTATTTTTTTTTCATGACAAAAAAAAACAAAAATAAATATCAGACATAAACAGAATATAAGATTTTGTAATTATAAAATTATTGTACCTTTTTTTTCGAAATAATTTAGTAATCCTTGGATGCTAAATGTCATGAATTCATGATATGTTCACTTTGGTCTAACTGAATTTAAACTGGATTGATCCAAAGCCCTCAAAGTTTGACCCAATTCCCCTAATTACAGACTCTTCACTGTCCCCAGAGTCATCAAAGGTTACATTCCAAAGCCCCAAAGGATTTCAGTTTCTCCCAATCGGTGGGTCGAAACAGCGGCCGATTCTCGATCAGCGGCTGTTTTTTGGATTATTTTCAGTCGCTATTTACGCGCGTAAATACGCGCGTAATCGAGAATACGCCGCTATTTACGTCCCGTCTGAACAGGCTATCAAACCTGAGCCGCGTTCGATTCACTTCTCAAGTTAACTGAGATCCTCAGTCAGACGTTTTATTTGCGATTCTCGGTTAACTGGGAGCGTTCGATTCATCAACGTCGACGTGAAGGTTGACGAAAAGTTAACTTTCAACGACGCGGAGAAATTGTCAGTTGTCTCAAGTTAACCAAGAAAGAAAGTGAAAGTCAAAATGATTCTTGCTCGGTCGACTTCTGGTCAACTTCTTGCTAAATAAAACGGCAGCAGAGAAAAAAAGTCAACTCTGGGGTTGACTTCCGCGAGTCGAATCGAACGCGGCTCTGCCTTGCCATGGGACTATTGATGATGGCGATGATTTTGGGAATGCCTATTCTTTCTGCATACTGTAATTTCAAGGAACAAAATTGTAGATCGTGAAGGTGGTATATATACTACCGAGAGAGAGAGGTGGTTCTAAGAGCTTGAGTGACCAAGGTATGTTCTTTGTGTTGTCTTTTTGTCTGTGAAGACAGTGTGTAGAGGAAGCAGACAGGAAGGGTTGCTGCTGGTCTCGAAAATGTTAATATGAAATTTATGTTTTTGGAATTCATAATTCCAGGAATGACAGAAATTTCTTATAATGGTTGTTATTTCTTATCTGAATTTTCATTTCTCTCTTAAATTAGCTTTTTTGTAGGCTAGAGCAGGGCTAGTGCCTAGAGAGCGTGAAACATTTCAGTACAGGATACCCTGCTATTATTTGCTCCAGCCACCGTGAATGGAATATATCCATGCAATTAGTTGCATTTTTTGCCGTCATCCAGTTAACCGAGCTAGAAGATTTCCCACTATAAGCCGTTTTCTTCCTTCGGTTAACCGACCTAATGGCTAAGTTTGTATAAGCTGTTTTTTGGCTCTGTTTGCTGTTCGGTTAACCAACCTGTGGACTGAGGCAGGAGCTCCAGCCAACCAACCTACGCTCTTGGCACTGAGCGAAATTCAAAATTCTCATTGGAGAGATAGGCGTCGGCGATGGGAAGACGCCATTTTTTCTTATAAGCCGTTTTATATAGCTCAGTCGAACCAAACGGTTAGACGAAAAAACAGTCAATTGTGGCAAATAGGTATTATTTGGAATTATTTCTTCTACCAAGAATAAACCGTAATTTGTTTGTATGGTTCAGTAGATGACATTTTTTCTCAAATTTCCTATTGGTAGTTGCAGAGCGTGTTCCAACCCTCTACCAATAGTAACTATTAGTTACTATTTCCGTTCCAGCCTCACAAAATTTTACTACGCTGTCCGTTCCAACCTTCTAAAAATAGTAACTAATAGTAACTATTTGCTTACAACGCTTGGGAGCGTAGTAACTACGCATCTCTGCAATGTGATTGGTCTGATCAGCCTGCAGCCTGATATTTGACCGAAAAAATAAAAAAGCGTTCCAGCCTAGCGTAGTAACTAGGGTATCTAGCGTAGTAACTACGGTAAGTAGGGTGGAACACGCTCACAATTTTACTCTGTATCCTCCTCTCATTTTGCTATTTTGCATGGCACGACTGTTAAAATGAACCAAATTCTCCGTTTTTGCTTTTTTGTGAGCATTGACAGCGAGGAAAGCTTCTTGATTTTGCAGAATCGAGAAGTTGCTTTGATAGTCCATTCTCATTCTCTGTTCTCCTTTCTGATCAGTCATCAAAGGGTGAATGGATAAGCAGGATTAAATGTGTGGCTAAATTACTGTTTTTATCAGGGATGAGAATGGAGAAGCGAGTAGAACAAAAATTATAGTTTGTAAGAGAATTACAGCGGGGAGTGCGTATGGCGAATTCAGATAAAAATGCAATTATTCCACTTTTAGTGAATAAGAAACAGAAAATCTGAGTCATTTAAACAAAAAATTGTGGAATATGTTACGGGTTTAGCTGTAATCGGGCTTCAAATGATCTAGCGGTGATAATGATAGCTTACAACACTGAAGGTTCAGTTAAAATCATGACTAAGATTTACTGTTTAATCAAATTAATTGACACAAGTTAATAAGTTGATTGACTAATTTAAATGATAGCAAATTGATTAGTATGATTGATTGATTGAAAATGTCTCATGACTAGGATTGACCAGTTAATTAAACAAATTGGTACAAGTTAATAAGTTAATTCGCTAATTAAAGTAATAGCAAATTAAATAGGATGATTAATTGATTGGTGTTGATTAGGAATTGATTGGTTTATAAATACCAGATATTAATTAATTGAATCAGTAGAGTCATAATTATAAATCGTTTTTATGTTAAATTGCTGTTCAAGAACCCACAATAAGTTAGTTCTAGCTTGGCTATTTAAATAGGCTAAGATTTACCATTTAATCAAATTAATTGGTACAAGTTAATAAGTTAAATGACTAATTTAAATGATAAATTGATTAGTATGATTGATTGATTGAGAATGTCTTCCAGATCATGACTAGGATTTACCAATTAATTAAACAAATTGGTACAAGTTAATAAGTTAATTTCGCTAATCTAAATGATTGCAAATTAAATAGGATGATTAATTGATTGGTGTTGGTTGGTAATTGATATGTTTATAAATGCTAGATATAAATTAATTTAGTTAGTAGGCCTAGATTCATAATTATAAATCGTTTTTATGTTAAATCATTAATACAAGAACCCACAATAAGTTAGTTTTAGCTTAGCTATTTATATAGACTAAGGTTATTGTGATAATAATGATAACAGTCTAGGGTTGGTGGAAAAGCTAATTAATTAATTAGTTGATTTGTGTATTGATTGAATTAGCTATTTATTACATATTATCGCCAGAAGAAAAGCAAGGGTGATAATGATTATAACACCAGGGGCCCTGCTATCACAGGGCGATAACAGTTGTCAGCGGGCGAGGACAGTTTTTAGCGGGCGGTAACAGTTTTTAACGGGCGGTAATTATTGTTGTTATCGCCCTCTGGAACTTTTTTCTTTTAACATCAGAGCAATACCAGGAAATTTTGGCACTAGGTAGGATAGGACTGATATCATGGGACTGCACGGTGTACTGGTGTTATAAAACAATATTAAAAACAGATGTGATGGCATAGAATGGTAAAGTAGTGGAACATACTAATTTAAGTAGAAGCCCACAGGACTTTGGGTGTTTCATTTCTGATCACAGCAATATGAGATAATATTACTTAAATCTAGCTGTGCGGATTAAGATTAAATTAGTCAGTTAACTTTATTACATGGTTGATTAATTTAGTGGTAATTTAAAACTCATAAAAAGCTGCTGGTAACATATTTAGGTCCTTTGGTTACAACATTATTTAGACTCACTTTTATACACAGTCCGGTATTGTAGCCTACAATAGTATGCTGAGGAGACCTTATTTGTCAGATAAAGTACTTGTTCTGTGAACATCCATTTTATTTTGTGCTCAGTAAAACAAGTCGATGTGTCTGACATGGGATAAACTTACCTCACACCAGAGTTCAAATGACCAAGCAGTGACAGTGGTAAACACTAAAACTTCTATTAGGATTATGGCTAAGATCCACCAGACACCTAATTTTTTCATTCTAACCGTCGTTATTATGACTGATATCAGTGAAAAATTTACACAATTTTCTTCTTCCAGAATCCGAGAAGTTACCTCAGTTTAAGTTGTCCAGAGGCTATTCGGCTTCCAGGAGGGAGCTGTTGAATTGCTGCCCGTGTTCTTTGCACTATTGCCCAGGGCGATTCTGTCAGATACAAGCTTATCGGTGAATTTGCTGTCAGAAGGTATGCACTTCACGATGTAGGCCTATTACATTCATCATATACAATTGTCTATTTTCATCCTGTTGACATACAAAACTTTATTTGGTTAAAGTTAAAAATAAACCCAACAGTAAAAGGGAAATGAAAGACACCAGTAGTTGACAAGAGTGCAGCTGAAGAACCTGCATCATTGCAAGCTGTTTGCACAGATTTCTTGGTTTTCAGTTGTGTATGAATGTGGAAAGGTTACTGATGCCGCAAAGATGTGCTTCTTTGAACTTAGCTGTAAGTTCTGGACCACCTTGGTCCACCGTTTTCTGAGTCTGAAAGACCCTCAAAGCGTGTCTCGCCATCCAGAATCCGATCAGATTCGCTGCTAGAAGATTTTAAATACGTTTTGATTTACGTTAAGTGTGAATGCACCACGCAAAAGAAGCTAAAACGCCTAGGAAATGCTGATTACGGTGTCTGGAATGGTTTCGTAATAGTAGAATTGGAATCAATACAGCAACGTTGCATATGGATGATGGCCGTCGTGGGTTATGAGGACGGATTGGGAGGCAAACAATTAGAATATGAAAGGGCGGATTGGGGCGGATTTTGGTTTTGACGCATAAACAACCCATTGGCTTGTCCGTTATATGTTTGACGGCCTAGTGCAGGCCCGTATCCAGGAATTTATTTCGGGGGGGGGGGGGGGGGGGGGGGGGGGTTGCCCACGGGTCGGACCAAAAAGTACAAAAAATACATAGAAAAGAGGTTAAAGCCTACAAAAAACTATTACTTTTGTGGGTTTCGGGGGGGGGGTCGAACCCCCTAACACCCCCCCTGGATACGGCCTTGGCCTAGTGTTTGCAGTACCCGAATATTAAACGCGTCTTCTCAAAAAAGAGGCTAGATCCAAGTTTTCAGATTTCCGTTACCTGACCCACCTCGGAGTTCGAATGTCGACCAAGTTTGCCTTTTGTGATTGTATTCAAGCCTCTCTCTCTTTGAAAAGCTGGTTTGGGCAAGTTTCTAGGCTTTATGGAAGGCTTCCAGCGCATCTGGATCAAGGATCGACTAATACTAATTTTGTATTTTAGTATGCTGTTCATCTGTTCATCTGTGGTGGTCAGAAGACATTGGAAGCAAGACACAGATAAATCCTTGTTTTGAGTATGTCTGGTACCATGTCCGAAAATGATATTAACCTCCAGAAGGACTTTGATGCTCCAAAACTGCCATAGTTAAAAGTACTGATCAAAGCCAATTTGATGGCAGATCCAGACGTAGTTAACAGCACATATATTCATTGGAGATAAAAATAAAGACTGTGCTGGATTTGTTTCACTACCTACTACCAATGTACTAACTGGACTTCTCCAAGTAGCCTGTCACCAGCATTCAGACTTGCTTGTCACTAGTCTACTCCAAATTTGAGTGTGTCCGTTGAATATGTGTTACAAGCTAAGCAAAGAAGGAATGCCACGATTGACATCACTGCATTGCCGCTCTTGACGTGACTGCTGAGAAGGGCTTCCATGTTCGCCACTGAAGAGGCTTGTAAGGCATGTACTTCAGTGACAGACTGATCGTACGTTACCATCGGACAAAAATAGGAGGCTTGTCTGGATGTGCTGCGGGCAGGGAATGCATACCCGACACCAAGTTACAGAAGGGGAAGGCCCAAGGTAGGGGGAGGCATGACCCAAACGATGAAAAAATGATTTCAAAGAGTCAGATATCTCAGAAGTGTTATTTTCCTAACGCAGCTACAGAGGAACAGATGATGAAATGTATGTTTTTGAATATATCTGTGAGAAGCGATGTTATGGTATTACATAGGTTCCACAGGTGCAGGCCTGTTGCCGACAATGCTTTAGGGGATTCGACCGATTAGCAGCTGTGCTTATCCTTGACCAAGACCAAGAGCCCTTCCGAGGTTAATTTCCTGCCTGCTGGGCATATCTGTGCTATTAGTTCCTATTATAGTTCTTCCATCTGCCATACATACACTTTGTGTTATCTGCTGTTATGAAGCTAGGTTTGTTTAATAAAGAGATAATACTAGTTGTTGAAAAACGTGATGATTATCATATCCTGACTGTCAACGGCTATTAAGCCTATTCCGAAGGTCTATTCAGTTGGAGGTAGAATCTGTAATTGTCGTCAAAAGACTAGCCTATCTGCTGGTGGCCTCCTGAATGGAAGTATGTTTGAAGAGGGGCTTCCAGTTATGTCGCTAATCAAACACTGTGTGATGTTATAAGCCGAAGCCTGTTTTGGGCATCCTTGACAGTTGTTGACAGAAAACACATGACTTTGTAAAAGTTTTATCGAAAGGTAAAAGTAGCTCTCTAAGTGTTTGATCGTTTTTTCAGCGGACTAGTCGTTCTGCGTAAGCCGCCAGAAAACACCATATTAATCGAAGTCCAATAATTACTCCCCGCTGTGATCCTATCGAAAACTCACTTTTGTTCTTGCAGAAGATGAGCAGAGACGCGTTGTGGTTCTATAAAGCTAATTTCTGTAACCGAAGCTTCGACAGATGGCGTCCATACAACGAATATCATGTGTTAGCAGAAGCTTTGACAGATGGCGTCCATGCAACCACGAATATTATGTGTTAGCAGGGCCATCTGTTTGAAGTTTGCTCATTCAGAAGCGGGTAGATGGCACTTGGAAAGCCATTCAGTGTTCCGCTGGCAATTACAAAGTATCGCGATTAATCATAGCGGAATAGAATGACACGACATGACTTTCGTGACCCCAACTCCACGGAACTAACATGGCTCCGATTTCGGCGAAACTATTCATCTGCGTCAAAATTAAAAAGCGACCATATTATATCGAATCATCAATAACTCAGCCTAAACGCTCAGATGAAAATGTCTCCTGCCGAGCGGCTGACTTGCGAAACATTCAAAGGAAAAACTGTTTCCATAATGTCCCCATGTTGAAACGTTCTCAACGGCGAAACATCCGTATGACGAATAATACGTCTCCATGACGATCCGTGCGAAGCATAGATTTCTAACCTAAAACCACTGAGGTAGGACAATGTAGTCACCCATTACTTATTCGCCTAAAGAGAGTTAAAGACCCGATGAAAATGCGTTACTTCGTTGTTCCGCTATTCCAAAGTATCTTCTTGGAATAATCTATATTAACTAAATTAATAGATATAAATATAACTGACCGTAGGTCATGATGAAATGCAGTATATATATGTTCGAGAAAAGCTATATTAAAAATACTCATTGGTCCGACTATGAAATACGGATTTGATACTTCATTGGGATAGTTTATGGCGGACAGCACGTTCCAAAGTCCTGCAACAAGTTTTACGGCCTATTGGTGCAAAATTTACCGAAAAACTCTTGATAATCTTGAAAGGCAGTTATAATGCCCACGATTGAACTATTTGAGGTGTTTAGTCCACAGACCGGAACTTGATCAGTGAGAAACGAAAGGAGCAGACCCAGTATCAGCATGGCGATAATCAGCTGTTGAACTGGTATAATCTCAATTATAACGTAATACTAAATACTCTGCCGAATTCTGAAAAAAAAATTGAATCACAAACAGTGATCTTAAGATTTTTAATTAAGAGCAATTCTTATCTTCATAGTGCAAGATTTGGATCGCCTAGTTTCGCTTTCTGTGTTGGAACAACTTTATACGACATTATTTCGTACTTTCACGCAAATAATTCTGATTTGATCAGGAAACACTAAAAGAATCCAATTCAATATCTTTCTGTGGTAATCCTGTCCCGTTGTCCTAGGACATTTTAGCCTCCCCTGCCGACAGTTTGAGCCGTCGGCATTTTGAACCAGGACGATTTTTGCCTATAGGCTACCCTGTGATCATTTTAAACTATCGGCATTCTTTTCCCTTGACGTTTTTGACGATTTCGATTGTGGGATCTTCAACCCCAACGATGGGCACTTTGAGTCGTGGGCATTTTGAGCCGTGGGCATTTTGATCGTAGGCATTCTGAATCGTGGGTATCCTGAGTGTGGGTATTATGAGAGTGGGCAAAAGATCGTGGGGATTTTGGGAACCACCCATTTTATTTATTTCTGGCCTTTCCCCAGATTTCAAGAAAAAATCTTCATTCCCTCCATTATTTTTCTTACCGTACATATGCAAAATTCCACCTTTTCCTACCCCCTTGGTACAAAAACAGACACCTGATTACGCGCTACAAGCTATCATTGAAACTCTCCGCCATAAGTAACAATCTCTCCGCAATTTCCAATCTTATCTTCCAACGAATGAATAAACACAATTCGATTTCTTCGTCGAGCCATAATGTGTATATCCCATGTACATGGACGCCGAAGATATTTTCTTGTGTTCCCAGACTTCATGAGACCGATTTAATTAACACCCTCACGAGGGCATTGTACCAAGCATCTGTTTTCGCTCCTGACGGATTTGGCCCCTTGTGCGTCCATTTTCCAACCCTTGCATAATTTGAGAACATAATGACCACCGTATCGGTTGATACTTCGAATCAACAGCATGTAATATGTAGGTCCTACTTTAGCTTACTCTTGATTGCTAGGTCTGCTGACGGCCACTCGAAACTGGCCGGAATATGGCCATGTTAGTGATATTTGCGACCCCAAACCGCTCGACACCCCAAAATAACAAGACCAAAGGTTTCGACGGGATCCCAGATGTAAATATTCATTGGTCTTTTTATACAATTAGGTCTTGCATACATTCGGTCTCTGCCTCCCCTCGTTTCAACGTCGGTTTCAACATCGGGCTTTCTGTGGAAAAAAAAAAAAAATCTCTTTTACAGTAGGAGGTGCTCAAAGACTGTAGGGCGGATTACATGATGAACTTTGACCCCGAAGCGTCCATTGCCAGTGCCCAGTGAGGACCTCGCTGTATCATCGGCGACTGCCGATGGCAACCCTAAGTTTGACAGACAGTGCTTTACAAGATGCCAAGGATCTGCAACGGACGTGACTTTTTACTGATAATCATAATAATGTGATCACCTTTCATATAGGCAAAAGCTTGACAAGATTGCTGCAACTATGGAGAACTAGCTCGTTCTCCACCAATGTTTGGCTGGAGTCCGGACACAAAGTTTCGGTACGGCAGAACTTATAATCCCGCTGAAACCTTCGGTCTTGTTCTTACAGGGACCTGAACTGAGTCTTCGGTGGAAAACAGATAAAGAGTCCTCCAACATTTTTTTAACTTAAAGGCTTCTGTCACTAATTGTACTGTATGTCTGGACTAAAAGTCTTTGTCTTGAAAAAGTATTTGAAAGTATATGGCACTCCTTCATATGCTAAAGCGCGGATGGATCTCCATATGTACCAAGGAAGTCGTCCTGTGTGTACCTTGCTTCCGCATCGCGTTAGTCATTTACGTAAAAAAACACAAGTACGTAACAATTGTGCAAAACCAAAGCAGTGTTTGTTTACATAAGAAGATCTGGACTTGGGCCACACATCCCGTGGAAAGTGATCAGAGAGGGAAAGCTCAAAATTCAGCTTGTTTGGAGCTCAGCTAAACCAGACACCAAGGACACTGGTTTATAATCAAGAACAAATAACGAGAAAGAACTGCTGTGTCTCTATCTCGGTCATACAAACATGCAGAGTCGAGTAAAATACGTCCGACTCCCGACTCAAATGAGCGGAGGATACTAGCTTCGCGCCACATCACGTTTCGTTACCTCTACAAATAGCTATATCGCCGTAAGTCGCTGAACAGGAAATCTAGCAGTCAAAGCTGATTGGTTCTACGGACGCGCTCCAGAGCGGGTCAGTGCGCGGAGTACGCCTCCTGCTAGCCTCCCTCAACATTTCTTGTGCGAGAATCAACGGTGAACACGGAAGAGAGTAAACGGGTATCAACATCAGCTCAAAGCTAGAGTAAATACCTCCAGGCAGGGCCGTCACTACTAGGGGGGAGGGGGGGACGCCCCCCCCAATGTTGTCGGCCAGTCGGTAAAAAATAGCCGAGTCGGCGCGAAGCGCCGCTATTTCTCCTAAAAACAGTCGATTTTTTTCTTGGAAACAGTCGATTTTTCTTAAAAACAGTCGGTTTTTCGTAAAAATAGTCGATTTTTCTCAAAATTAGCCGATTTTTCTTAAAATTAGCCGATTTTTCGTCAACACAGTCGTTTTTATCTGCAAAACCAGTCGGTAAAAATGACCAGCCAGTCGGTAAATACCTTGTCCCCCCCCAAACATTTTGGCTAGTAACGCCTCTGCCTCCAGGCCCGCTCAATTATGTCGGGGACATAGGTTCTACCTGATTATTTGTTCTTGCTATAATTTCGAGAAGGGAAGGACTTCCGCGCATGGCAACGCACAAGTGAAAGTGCTTGGTTTGCGGGAAGCTCGTTACAGTGTCTGGGTAAGTCTAACGACTGTGTTGTGTACTGGTCCTTATTCTTCCTGTCGGCTTAACTGACACTGACAAGGTTTCTTTTGACGTTTTATTGGCTTTGTACATGCTCCACATATATGTATATTTATAACAAATGTATGCAGTGTATATCTTCACATGTCCCACAGGTGGCCATAGGTACAGTAGAGGTATGCTTATGTGAGCGTTTGTTGACAGTGGACTTTGCCATTTTCATGCACTTACTGTGTTTAAAGCTAACTGCCAGTTAGCCAAAGTAGGTAAGAAGGGCAGCTGAAAACACCTCTACAGGTATTTTGGATCTTCATTCTACCATTTAGCCCAAAACTGTACTGTTCACATTAAAGTAACTGTTCACATAAGCATACCTCTACTGTAGTTGTATTACGACAATGACTTTTGCCGAAGGTTGATACGACACCTTATATCAGATCAAACGATATTGCGGTCAAACTCACACTACAGAATTTTTTTTTAAGTCACGAAGTCACAATACCATCACATTTCTACTGTAAGTAAAACTTGTCAACTGGAGCAACATCTTAGTTTCAGAAGCCACCGCTAGATGGCATCTGCTTGAGACACAAATTTAAAAGACTGCTCTTGCCCTTCACTTCACTAAGATAAATTCACTACCAAAGTAGCTAAAACGTACTATTTAAGCAGAAAAAGTAGTTGGATAAAGCTATCAGTTCAACAGATAACAACACCAAAAAGAACAGAAAGAAAAATAACAGCAGGCATAGCCTACTTTCTGTCCCAAAAGTTACAACAGTTCTCATCACCCCATCTCGGTTGTTTTCGGATTAACAATCTCGACGGCCAATTAAAAATATACTTGACGGTATAGGTTACTTGAGGTTATTTGAATGGCTGTCTTGATGTCAGTTGTCCGATCTCAGCCTCGATGTCGGAAGTTAACCTTTAAAGTTTAACCGAAAAAGGCTGGGATAGGACAATCTAGTTACCCATCACTTATTTACTTAAATTGGCTTGAAGACCCGCTAAAAATGCGTTACATCGTTGTTTATCGATTTTCGATGTAATCGATTTTCAAATAGTGGAATCTCCATGTGATTTGTGGTACCTCTAGGCGCTTGTATTTTTGTTGTATGCCTTACGAGAAAGATTTATGATTTTTTTTTGTACCAATCTCACCACTGCCCACAGAAAAGCCGCGTTTGTGTTGAGATTAAAATTTCCCGCGTCATAGTAGAATTTTCGTTGTGGGAACGGCCGTAGACATTCTGAACGTCATAACTGGAGCAGATAGTGGAAAATCGAAAAGTCCCTTTGCAGAATCCAAATAATTCAGTGTATTTAGTTAAGTGACACAAAAATAAGTTGGCTTTTCAGTTAAACTTTAATATATTTCTCTATGCAGTCAAACTAATACCAGAAACAAGACAGCAAACATTTATTACTCTTCCGGAAAGTTAGCAAGCATTTCAAAGAAGCTTTAGGAAACGTTCCAACAGCCAGGCAACCGGACGAGGTTAGTTAGGTTTAATCCTTTCTTTTTCTGTTACTGATTATATATCCAGAACACATATCAGAACTTGCCACTAAAGGCGGAAAGCAAACAAGACTCGCAAGTAATAACTAGAGCTGAGAAAATGCGGTCTTCAGAGGAATAAAATCCAACATGGCGAAAAGGATATGCTACTCAAAAATTATATTTGTGCAGCCGAAAAAAAAAGTAGATTTTCGGCTGTTAGTTGCACTAAACTTGTAGTTGGTAAGGAAAAAAAATCCGGAAAGAAATACCTAAAGTAATTCAGTGTACGTAAAGGCCACTGGCCTCATGACTCGTCTTCTGTCACTCCTGCTGTCAAGTATTCTTCTTCACGGATGAGATCCATCATGTGCAGGAAATCATCCATCATGGGCTGGTCCAGTTTCCAAAGAGCTATGCACCACTTCTGACAAGAACTCAATGTCTTTTAAGATCATCAGGTAGAAGCTCCGCTCATTGGAGTCTCGTTTTCCGTTTCAAGATTCGAAATGTGTTGTAAGATACTCTCATTAAAACGAAGCTCCTCCAGGCAGAGAATTTAAAGCTCTTCTCGAGACCTTTTGACCAATTCTGTATCACTAGAGCCTGACGTTTGACAAGGGCTGATACTCTGTCCCTTTCAAGCTACACAACGTCATCCAAGTAAAAATCACTCTTCAAATCTCTCGCCAGATCAAAATTTAGTTGCTGGGTCTTGTGTTCAATGACTGAGAGGTCACTGAAATTGTCTATGAGCTTCATGATCGAAGATTTAGTACGCAGGAGACTCGCGGAACACCTCTTGTACGGAGACTGGCCACCTGCATGAAAGAAAATTTTGCAGCCTCTCCCAAAACGCTGAGGTATAATACTTCCAAATACCACAATCATGGGCATAGTCAGACACAGCCTAATCTTAACTGTTGCGAATTTCGCCAAATACAAGTGTCTTCCTCCTGCTAAACAAACTTAGCTGTCTTTTTTGGGAACAGTCTGTTCAATCATACTTGCAATAAAGACCCCTGCTCTCAGTACCCGGGAAGGTTCAAACTACAAACAGAATATTTCGGGAATGACCTATCCAATTCCAGAACAAGAGCTGCGAGCTAATATGGCTAAATATAATACCCCTTTCAACCCCCTGGGATCGGACTTGAAAATAGGATGTATAGTTTCACTAGTGTCTGAGCATTTCTGGCATCGCCTCGGATCATCTAGGGCAAATGATTCTTCTCACTAGTTTGATCCCTAGGAGTGCCACACTATTTCTGGTACTCCTCCCCCTCAAACCCCTCCTAACGCGGCCGATTCTGCTTAAGAAACATAGACAGATCATCTAAAGCATCTTCTCTTACCCGCTATCAAGTTTCACTCGAGTCCGAGCATTTTTCTGAAACTCCGGTACCCACCCGCCCCCCACCGTGCTCAGATCCGGTCCGGACCCTAAAAATGTCATCTAGGACAAATCGTCTCTCTACTTTCCAAGTTTCATTCAAATAACTCCAATCGTTTGACCCCCATGCAAGCCATAAAATTTCCGCGACTGTACCAGCCCCCCCCCCCCATTTCCAGTTTCCGCTTCATAGTTCTCCTACCTTGGCCGGATTCGGTCCGGACGCCAAATAAAAAACTAGGCTGCATAAAATCGGTACTGTCCAACTTGCATCCCTTTCCGCCCATTCATTTGGTTTTGTGAATGTCACAAAGTTTCCAGCCCCCCCCCCCCCAGCTTCTCCGAGCATTGCCGCATGCGGATCGGAGACATGTTTGGCATGTCTAGGTCATAAGTTCTCAGAACACAAAAAGTTTCACTCGAATCGGACCACCCGTTCGCAACCTACGGAAGTAAGTAATTTCTGGGTTACCCTTCCCTTGACCAATCCCCATTCCTCCAATCCCACGATGGTCGGATCGTGCAAACAACTATTCGCAAATCAGTTTGTTCAAGTCCCTGATACGCCACCCCAACTGAAGGTACATCATGAAGTACCAAACTCACGGGATCACTAGAATTCCCCCCCCCTAATCCCCCCACAGTGCGCCAAATCCGGTCAAGTTATGTTAGTGGTGTATCTCGGACTTGTGTTTGCTCTTCCTGAACCCGAAGTGCCGACGAGAACACCCGAGGCCCGACAAAAGCATGCAGAATTCCATTTATTCTTGTGTTTTGTCCAGACAATGTTTGCATAATTTAATTTCTAGCGTGTAAAAAGAACCCTATGTGCCGACGAGTCGACCGACGCCCGACAAAAGCATACAAAATTTTATTTTATCTGTGTTTGCCGGCGATTCGCGCCGACAAACTAGTAAAATTTCGCCGGGCTTCGCCCGACGAAAGTGCTTTCTCAAGACCTTTGGGGGGGAGTCCCCCCTCCCCCCCATAGTGACGCCCCTGCCCAAAATGCTCGGATCGGGGAGATGCCTATTTTCAACTTAATCATTCGGGATCCTTTATACGCCTGCCAAGTTTCGTCGTCCTAGCTTCAGTGGAAGTGCCCGAACTAGAAAAAACTCGGACCGACCGACGGACGGGCAGAAATTGCGATCGTTATATGGATTATCTAAAAGGATTACCCTCGTAAAGCACAATTTTCCGCATTCGCCTCAACCTCAACGGAATGGCCCGGTCCGATTATTTACTAATGAATCTAGTACTGTCCTTATTCTTGTTATTAACATGCCTTATCTAGCTTGTTTCAAAGTATCATCACTGGAATTAAGCATGGTAATGGTCATAACCAACTTACTCTCGTACGGCTCCTGGTTGACAGAAGCTGGTTGTAGTCGAAAGCACATGGGAAAATGGATGTTCTTATTCCATCTCGACGCTTACTTATCTCCTGAACAGATCCTCTTGACTGAAGGGACCATCTGGTAGAAATGCCCAGCTCAGCCTCCATTTTGCTAAGCGACGATGCCAGCCTGCAAACAACCGACTCAATTGAAGGCATGCTTTTTAAGAAGAGTGGAAATCGAGTCAGGAGGACACAAATAATTACGATACGATTCCCAGATCCAATACAAAAATAAATACAACATTAATCATCAGACCTTTAAGAGAACACAGCTGGACCCGAGTTCAAAACCGGAAAATAATGAAGAGACACTTAAATCGTAAAATTAATTGGAGGCTCCTTGTCCGGGACTCCCCGCACTGTGATCGCTAGCGATTCAGACACATAAACAGAACATATAGGACATCTGCTCCTATCACCCATCAAGTTTCATTCAAATCGGATCATCTGCTAGGAGCTACGCGGATCAGAAGAATATCCCGGATTCCCCTTCCCTGCAGCCCCAAACGGATGATCGGATTCGAGAAAGGAAGAAAAGGAAGGAAAATTGGGTCCTTAATATGCGTGCCAAATTTCATCATGCTAGCTCATGCATGATTGTCCGAACTACCAAAATTTGGGACGGAGGGACAGACACTGCGACTGTTATACGGCACTTTAGCCGAAGGCTTCAAGTGCCATAAGAATCAAGGGCGGAATGCTTAATCCGCGGAGCCTGCCCCGGTAATAGAAACTCTGCCCCGAAAGCTCGTGAATAACGCTTGAGACGAATTTACGATCGAACCTTATCACTTCTTCACATATATCACTTCTTCTATAGTGCCTGAGCAATTGCTCATAAAATACCGTCAAAACTAGCAGTCACGGCTAGACAAAGAAAATGTTTATCCTTACCGAATGATCGGCTCGAATATGGAATCCTCGAGCTTGTTGCTTTCTCCTGCAGAAACTACCATACTTCAATCCGACGCCGGCGAAAATGACATCGAACGCCAAGTGACGAGTTGCCTCCCAGGCAGAAGCGGTATCCTGGAGTAATAGGTTTGGTTACCAAACAAAGCCGATGCCAAAAGAAAGACACTTTTATAAACCTACTTAGTTATTATGAACATTGCATTCAAAGCCTTACCTCTGGAAAGTTAAGACAGCACGTAGTTAAGAAAACACGTAGGCCTACAGCGGATAAACTCACATGAGAACGATCATAAAAATCTATCAGTGATTCAAATGCTTAAACTCAATTTTCGTTTATTATAGCAATCTCTTAGTGAAGCAAAGGTAGCGTTCCAGTGAAGTTATTACAAGTTACGATGATAAGAGGAGGGGCGATCGTCGTATTGTGGTAGTTATCACGCTCTCTGGAACGCAAATCATAACAACGCGTACATACGTCATCACTCTTACGGGAGTTCCTGCAGAACCGATAGTTATTATCACTTATGATGCTCGCGACCATCATAAGTAAATCGTAACGATCGTAACAGTCCTGGAACGAAAATAATAAGTGGGAGGAGCCAATCTACTTATTACGGCGGGCTCTGGGACGGCAATAATAACAAGAACAGTAACGATCGTAACTAATATTACGTCGCTGGAACTCTACCAAAGTGATAACAATCGTATACTATAATTTGAGTGATAACACTACCACTGATAATTCCCATAAAAACCATCAGACAGGCAGAAATTTTTTACCCGCAATTATACTCGCCTCTGGACAGGCCGGACAAGAAAGATAGTAGATCGTCAAAATAGATGCATTAAGATTCAAATACTGGTAGAAGGCAGACTGTGTCAGGTTTTGGTACACGCATTGCTAACGAAGCACAAGAAGCCGCTACCGAGGCTACTTGGAAAATGTCCCACAATGTATGTTTAAAACATTAGCGAAACCCAACGATTTCATTTTTATCTCCTTTCAATCAGCACTATCGTTCTCGGTAATGCTGCTCTTTTCCCAGCGAGCTGGGACACAAAAGAAAGCGAATGGCTCCAAAGAGACGCCACAAGGACTTCCTTCTAGGCTTGTAACAACAAATCGAGTAAAGGACTTTAAAGGGTGGCAAGTGACAAGATTCATCTGGACACGATGAGAAAAACAGGTTTTTAGCATTTCGCTAGATATGATCGCTAAGACTCTAGGCCTTGCAAATACAATCCACTGTTGGCATGAAGACTACTTTACTTGGTGAAGAAAAAATGCTATGAATGTCATATGAATCTATGATATGATATGATATTTATTTGTCTTAAAAGCCCAAGGGCCATAACAAATAAACAAAAATAAATGCACATAAATACAAAAACACTGACACACTACGATTTAACACTAACCCCCACCCAAACACTTTTCCCTGTGTAGACTGGCCACTCTGAGGAACCTCGCCAGGTTTCTTATACTAAGAAAAGTCCTACACCGCATAACTTTCAACAGCCACTCCCTCCCATGAATCCCTCCCTTTTAATGATCCAGACGGCCGCAAGCAGATTACTAAAATCATCCCTGTGGCCCGAACACAGCATTCTGGTAACACGGTAGACAGCAAAGACAACAAACTTTTAAACCCGTCTTTGTTTGTGATATACAAACACCAAACAGATCGGCTGAGGTGCGAGTGGAGCTCAAAATCCCTCATGGACCCACAGGCGTGCAATTAATTTCTACTAGTTAACCATATCTTAGCAAAATAGAGAGGAAAATGCTGTTTATCTTGATTTATCTAGTGCCATTTGCCTTCAGCATCTTTGACCATTCTCACTAAGACGATCTTAAATTACCTTAAGCTGCAGCTTGGAGCAAAATGAGGACTTGTCCTGTAGAATTCACTCGGTTGACTGTATGGTTGGTCTGTATAATGGTTTGTTTGTTTGGTTGTGAAAACATCATACGTTGATACTGGTATCAACGGCATCCCATTTCAGCTTCCACTCGACGTCGTTCCACTCCTCATCAACAGATTTTTTTAAAGATTCAATTGTTTCACAGTTTACTGTTTTTTTTCGGAAAGGATTTCCAGGAGACGAAAATCCTGAAAGAAATTCACGGTCGTAAATAAAAATAAAATAACATAAGTCTTTCACTGAAAGAACAAAGAAAACATCTGGTAGAAGGCAGAAGTAGATAAAATAGGGTTAAACCTCAGAAACTTCTTGATCTGAATGCTTATGCAGCATATGCTAAACTGCCTTGCACGCACTAAACATAGGCTACTTTACTTTACTGGATAGGTAATTGCATGACTAAGCATAATTTATTTTGGGACTATATTCTATCATCAATACTTTACTAGCAATCTGATTTGGCCATAGTTGGGGTAAGAACACAACCATCCCAAAAGCTTTTCCGCTTAAAAGGAAAACTACGAATCTAGAGATTAGCTTAGATTCAGCTTCACAATGAAAAGGCAAACCTATTGTTGTGAGTAGTTCTGAGGTGGAACTGACAAAACTTTGTTGTTGTATTTGGCTCATCGAGAATATCAAGGATTCTACTTCTTCATGGGTTGGGCCTGGCAGAAAAGCTGCTTATAAGATGGCTGGAGAATGAGGAACTCTTGCAGTTTGCTATTCACTCCCTGTTTTTTCCCATTTGCTTCCAGGCTTCCATGCGTGGGATGACTAGATCCCGTCCCACGCGTCGATGCGTGGAATGACGATAAACTCATCATCACGGTGATTCTCGTCACCTCACGCCTCGACGCGTGGGCCCGTGTAAGAATTAGGTGATAAAATTCATTGTAATTTTTAGTTTTTAAATGAGAGCATACAATATAGTTAAGAATAAACAGAAAAAATAGGACTTTAGTTGATATATAAATAGTTGACTTTAAGCTAAAAAAAAGTCACAAACTGAATATTGACAGATTTCAGGCGACTTTGCAATTTTAAGTTAAAAAGCAAATAAAATTAATTGTAATTTTTAGTTTTTAAATGAGAGCATACAATATAGTTAAGAATAAACAGAAAAAAATAGGACTTTAGTTGATATATAAATAGTTGACTTTAAGCTAAAAAAAGGTCACAAACTGAATATTGACAGATTTCAGGCGACTTGGCAATTTTAAGTTAAAAAGCAATTAAAAATCATTGAAATATTTTAGTTTTTAAATGATAGCAAAAAATTTAATTAATAATAAACAGAAAAAATAGGAGCAATTATTTTGCTTGTTCAGTCGCTTTTGAATGAAAGTTGAATGGAAAAATTATATTAATTATTCAACCAAGATTATTTTTTTTCATGACAAAAAACGAAAATAAATATCAGACATAAATAGAATATAAGATTTTGTAATTAGAAAATTATTGTACCTTTTTTTTCGAAATAATTTAGTAATCCTTGGATGCTAAATGTCATGAATTCATGATATGTTCACTTTGGTCTAACTGAATTTAAACTGGATTGATCCAAAGCTCTCAAAGTTTGACCCAATTCCCCTAATTACAGACTGTTCACTGTCCCCAGAGTCATCAAACGTTACATTCGAAAGTCCCAAAGGATTTCAGTTTCTCCCGATCGGTGGGTCGAAACAGCGGCCGATTCTCGATCAAGCGGCTGTTTTTTGGATTATTTTCAGTCGCTATTTACGCCCGTAAATACGCGCGTAATCGAGAATACGCCGCTATTTACGTCCCGTCTGAACAAGCTATAAGAGATTGGGTTAAGTTTAACATAGAGGAATGTTTTTGACGTCGAAGAAGCTGAATCAACATGGATCCCTACATGATCTCTACAGCCACAAATCGTCTGAAATAGCCTCGGTTCGAAAATATAGTGTCAAACTTCGACTCCATGCTGGGCAGACTGAAAGGGAGGTTACTTAAGGCGTATTGTCGCCGTTCCCCGAAGACTCCTCGGGGAATCAAAGGGAACGGCGAGAATAGAGGGAGTCACTCCATGCGGACTCCGCGTACGGAAAACAGCGAGAACACGGGGAATGCTTCTAAAATAGATTTTGTTCGAAAAAAACATGCAGTTGACGAAATTTATCTGGATCCACTTTATTTTGGGTTTTGTTTATCCTGATTGTTTTTAATTGAAAATGGCCTAAAGAAAACAGGTTCAACGTACACCAAGAAGTAACGTGTCATAGTTTACTTTTATACTAGCAGATCTAGCGGGAAAAAAAGAAGTATGTCGGAAGGAATTTTATGATGGGCATACGATCTGCCTTCGGCCTTACTCTGGTTTCAGATCGAGACATAACTCCTCTTTGGAAGAACTAGTCGTAGATCTCGAGTCCCAACCTTCAAAAAAGTTTGACGAAGCTTGAAGATCGTAGGTACTCTCAAATTGTGAAAAAAAAAAATCGTAACAGATAACACAAGGATGCGCAGTTTTGGGGTGTTATGTGTTATGATTTTGCAAACATTACGCATATCCAGGAAGAGCAGAAAAAGGATCTGATTCCTTTTTCCGATATCATAATGACAAACAAAAAAGTCAGCAGATATTTTTTCGGCTTATTTCGGCTCTTCTTTCGTGCATAGCGTTTCAATGCGTACAGTCTGGAAAACATAACAGCTAACATCCTAATTGTTATCTCTTCAAACCGCGCATCATTGTGTCTTCCGTTACGAAAACTTGTGACACTGTGGATACAGACATTTGAAGAAACTGAAAGGAGAAAGTTGAGCGGAGAAAGTTTAGCGGACACTCCCGTGTATGAGCTACTAGCTCTGAAAACGCCAACCATTCAACAACAACCACTCCTTTTCCTCTTAGGAAATATTGCGGATTTTTTTTTTATCATACACAACCGGTGCAGACATCGGCTTAATGGTTGGATTTTACAAATTTATTCACTTTCTGTTAAACAACAACAACTGCACACAAAAGAATCCATAAGCATCACAAAAAACACCATCTTCCTGACGCCAGGAGCAAGGATAGAGAGCCGACGGCCTAACTCAAAGGTAGAGAACAAATAAACCAGAATAAACTCGACAAGTTTAGACAACTCAGTTTACTACTTCACTCAGGACTAGGCTTAGACTCGACATCAAAAGCACATATTTTCTGTGTGTTACCTCATCCCGTCTCGAGCCCACCTCTTGATACGATCCCTACCCCGGACAATTCGGCTCTTTTGAGGAATCAACCCCCAAACTGCCGTGGTGATTTCACTTCGACAGATACCCCAGCTACAAGCCATTCAGTGAGCTGGTTTAGACACGACGCGACCGAAAACGCTTGCCCAACGCACCGGACAGACTTTCAGGGTTGGGTACTCGCTGGTTTGAATTCCTACCACAATTTCCGGCCCCATCATGGTGCGGGTACACGATCAGGATTTCCCAGCTGAATTTTCTCCACTTTCATCATTATAAATTGGAAAAACTCAACTTCTCCGTACGGAACTGACGATAATGCCGAAAATCCTATCAGAAATTTCAGTCCGACGAGAACACGATCCCAACTCCGCAGCATCAATTTCATACGAAATAGTTTTTCAGCTTCATGACGGAGATGCAGCAAATCCGGCTCGGAAAACCGAATCCGTTTAAAATCATAGCAGGGTTTCTACTGGCGGTGATAACACGACAAATTAGTACTATTTGTCGGACTTCAAGTGGTACAAGCTTAAGGAAAGAATCTTTGGGTTGCAATCCGTTTTGAAAACATGTCTTTCTTTATTTCCACCCGGCAAATAAATGTTTTAGTAGGAAAAAAAAAGTAAGTAAAGATATATCTCTGTAATTCCATCGACAGACGATCAGCGTCGGGTGTTCGTGGACTGAAAAACCTGCCAGAATTTTGAACCCATCTACAAATTTGAGACTTTTACAACATGATGAAAGTGCAGAAAAGCCGTCTGGGAAATCCTGGTCGTGTATCCGCAGCATACGGAACGGAAAGGATACTCTTTATGACTATCTCTCCTTGCCGGTGCAAAATCGCCGGGTACCTAGCGGAAGAGCCAGACGCGGTATCACCTCGGGTATCACAGCTGCTCCTAAGATCGCCGTGATTGCTTGACACAGGATTTGAGTTGTTGAGTTTGAGTCGCTACGGAGACATTTACTCCTTCTTCCTGAGGATCACTGGCGTGTTTTGGACTTAGTCATATAGAGTATATAACCTTCGAGAACAGTACTGAAGACCGGGCATGCTTAAATACTCGTATTCACCGTCCTCGCATCGCATACTAACTGCTACGGGTGAGTTACAACTTTCGTACAATGCACTACTACATCACGAATAATTTTTTACGGCTAAAAATCTAAAATTCTTGCCCTACAATGGTCTAAAAGCTCATTCTTCCCCAGGGTGGCAAGTCTAACTGACATTACCCCCCCCCCTTCCCCCGACAGGACCCATACGTGTGCTTCAGGATGCAAACCAAGGGGAAGTTTGGGCGTGGATTTTTGTTGTGACCGCCATCCACACGAAATGTCATGGATCTTCAGAAAAATTTGTTAAGCTCGACCAAAGGGGCCGTTTGGTCCAACAGTACTACCAAGCACCGTTCAACAAACGTTGTTCTTGTGCTCAACTCTGACGTCACCGGTTAATGCAAACAGACAATTTTTCGGTCGGATTTTCTTCACTCTGGTTATGAAGTGGAAAACTTTTCCGAAGAACTGATGATGGTACGGGGACCTCCAGTTCGCGAGCACAGGACCATTATCATAAGTCGCGAAAATGAACAACGGAGTCCATGCGAAAACGTCCCCCAAGTAACAACAGATCGTAGGCTACAACAAACTATGCTCTACCCGGACGGAATATTCCACAAAACAAAACATTAACTAAAGGAATCCAAAGAAACTAACAACCGTCGGCTCTCTACACCAATATAAAGTAAGTTAAATCTGTTCACCATTCAGTCCACATTTACCGATTTTCAGTTAAACTGTTAAATCATTTCCGAGTCTTCTAGCAGTATGTGTACGCCTCTAATAATGTCCACAATAGGTTCGTTTCCTATATTAATGACTCTAATCATCACATATGAAGATCCACTTATCATTCGCAAAGAAATACATCCCCCTAAGCTGCAGGTAGTCTGAGACTTAAGACATATTCGCAAAGCAATACTAGGATACGTTTTGAAAATGTGATAAAGACGGACTGAGTGGCTTTCATAGGCTTAGTTTCCACAGAGTCGTCAAAATTGTAAAGAAAGGATAATGGATACCGACCCCCCCCCCCAAAGAACCTCCAGACACCTATACGGATCATAATCGATGAAGTGGTCTCTTTCTTCCTGATTTCACACCCAAGTGTGGGATCTCAGCCACATCGAGCAGTGGTAAGCTTTTTTGAAAACTTTAAGTTTTTCTTGTTAATTTTTATCAAATGCAACGTCTTGTTTTTCTGCTCCTAAAATACACTGTTTCATTTAATTCTGAAATCAAATTTTCCGTATGCGATATTTTTTTTTGTGTTACGATAACTTCGAAGGTCGGAAAGTAATGCAAAACCAGGCACAGGAAAAACAGAGCAAGTAAGAGCAAAAGATTCAAAGCGTAACATTTTTGGCTTCAAATTTACTTTATTTACTAGGATTAATACTGCGGTAAGTAGGCTGTATACAAATTTCCTAGTTTTGACAGGGATTATGATTTCAGCGCCTTTGAAGTTAGGTGGCATCGAAAGTGGCATACCTCTAATAGTCTGGCAGGTTACCTTGGGTCTTCAAAAGCATCAGAGGCATCGAAAACATCGACTGTCTCCCCCTTAAATTTTCAGTCTACCAAAGGAAAGGGCCCAGAATTTCTGAGCATGTTATAGTATTGACTTTAGTTCAGCCCCGTCGTCCAGTTGGCGAGCCCACATACACCCGTCTAAACTGTCGGAAGTTTCATAAAATCTAACAGAAAAATGCGCAATCTTAGACAGATAACACAAATAACGTACAAAATTGTTTTAAGGGCTTTGAAATGTTATGTTTAAGTAAAACAGTAAAAATACTTTAGAATGTTACTTGAAACGAACAAATAACTCGTCAAAATGATATAACGGAAATATTCTGTAGCACTTAAAATTGTAGATGACATCCATTTTCTGTTGCGTATCTTTCTGTTAAGCATTTATTATTATATTCTTATTACATTTTCTATCAAACTTCTAACAGTGTAGGAGTGAGGTGAGTGCTCAGCTTCACATGAGGGTAGCGGAAACCCAACTCAGGACGAACAACACTACAACGATGGCGCAAAGATAATGACATGCGCTCCAAATCGCGAGCCTCTTACCGAAAAATCATAGGTTCTTGAGGCGTATTCTTGCCGTTCCCCGAGGACTCCACTTGAGGAGTCCCCGCGTTTTTGTTTGTCCAGGGGACTCATTCCCCGTATTCTCGCGAGTCCCCACGGACGGGGAATGCTCCGATTATCATCACCATCATCAAAAAGGACTCCCTTTCAGATTCGGAGGGGAATCAATTTTTGCTGGTGTTGGTGCAATGTAAAATTAATTAAAAACTATCAAAATAAACAAAACCAACAATAAAGTGGATCCAGACTAATTTCGTTAACTGAATTTTTTTTTTCGGACAAAATTCATTTTAGAAGCATTTCTCGTATTCTCGCTGTTTTCTTTACGCGGAGTCCGCATGGAGCGACTCCCTCTATTCTCGCCGTTCCCTTCGATTCCCCGAGGAGTCCTCGGGGAACGGCGAGAATACGCCTTTGGTTTCACTTCTCAAGGTTTTACGCAGCCCCAACCTTAACAAACCAGGGGTTGATCCGGTACTAAATCCGTATCCATTATCCTTCCGGTACTAAAATCCGGTACTCCCGGAAAACGTTCAACAGAAACCTGATAAAGGAGGAAAAAACACAGGAAAAACACAGCAACTTAAGGATTTTTTTGCAACACCGGAACACCTTAAACTCGCTAATATCGTTCTTCGGAAGGTTACGATCCGGACTTGCTTTCACTTCCGATTGTACTCTAAATCTAGAATAAATATTCTCCGAAGGTTATATAATATAGACTATGATTATTTTCAAAGAAGAACTGCAATTAGGGGCCACTGCAAAAATTGTAAGTCAAAAAACGTCTACTGTACGGATACTACACTGATAGGATTTCAATCTTTTTAGGCCAATGAAATCCTTAGTTACTCGTCTTGGTTAAGCGATTGCCAGCCCCTTTCGAAGCGTTTCCAGGGAACTGAGGTGGTTAATAACGACGTTTCACTTGCGCTTTAAGGGGCAAGACAGGATAGAGGTAACAGCTTTGAGAAAAGATATGGAGCACATGAGCCAGGAATACTCGTATCCTAAAACCGTCCACCAGATGGTCGAGACTGTCGCTGATTTCAAACCTGGCATGCGAGACCTTGTTTTTAAACAGGTGCAGTTAACCAGGAATTCGCGTGGTAATAGCACCTACCATCTAGAAAGCAAAAACGCACTACAGTGTGACGACTTTTAGGATCGGAGTATTGGGACTCACTACGGTAAAACCGCGTAGCCTAGCGGAAGTGCCGACGGTAAACGAATATCGATGGGTAGAATGAGCGGAAGAAGTACGGACAGAGTTGTCCGCGCTTATAACAATCTGCGGCCACTTGGCTTTAAGGTAGGTTCCCAACGTCCCAATATTCGGAACTTTGGCCAAACCAATTTCTGCACGGCAAGTTCGGCCGATTTTCGGATCAAATCCGGTTTCAAATGTTCAGAGATCCTCGTCTACCGTCAGAAATAATGCTTTCTCACGAAAAAGGCGTATAACTTTTCAATCCAGATAGTACAACAGAGGCCAAAGATCAGCTAATCAACAAACTTCTTCCTTCTCTCTGTCTCTTTCACTTAACAGTGTTACCACGCCAGACCACAACAGATCACCCGTTCTTTCAACAAATCTAAAAAAAAAAACGTGGGGAAGCCGCGTGAAAATCTGGTGAATTTTTCTGGAAATTTGGCAGAATTTGTGACATTTCTGATGTGAAAATGGCCAAAACTGAGTAATTTGTTCATACAAAAAGACAAAAAAAATTCACCAAATTCAGCGACAAAAACAAAACCCGTGGCAACCCTGCTTCTCAAGTCTCACGGGACAGTAACAGTCACTTAGTATTCTAAGAGTAACCGGGAAAGTGGAGAAAGAAGAAGGAAATCCCCTTAGGTGCTAGAAAATACTGATAACCACGAAAAACTGAAAATTCAACTTCGCGAACATTAAAATAACAATTATAATTATACTCTGCTGAAGGATAACTTGGGGCGTGTTAGGTCGTGTTAGGTTAGAATGGATGGAGAGATTACGGATGTATGTTTCATTGGCACTACGGGTACGATGGGTCCTTTCAGTGTTATAAAACTTCTGACAGTATTGAGAGTAGTCACCAGTGAATCCAAAAATTGCTTACATGAAAAACCAGGGGCAGAGTGAGTACTAGGGTGGTGAAGGACGCAGCTATTGCTTGAAACTATTGCTGAATGTTACAATACAACACTTAGAGCGTGTTCCACCCCTCTACCCTCGCCTCTACCAATAGAAACTATTAATTACTATTTCCGTTCCAGCCTCAAGAAAAGTTACTACGCTATAGCCGTCCCAGCCTTCTCGAAATAGTAACTAATAGTAACTATTTGCTTACCATATGCTTGGGAGAGTGGCAAGCGTAGTAACTACGGATCTCTGTAACGTGGTGATTACCCCGTGGAGTGATGTTTTACCGAAATTCTAAAAACCGTTCCAATAGCCAAAATTCGTGACGTCATGCGTAGTAACTATGGTAAGTAGGGTGGAACACGCTCTTAATAACGGTTACAGAAGGATTCGCAGTTTCAACAGATTTGAGACAACATACTATCTGTTTATGTTGCAGACAAATTGTTTTATTTGCTTTTCCAGTTCGGCGCTCCAAGTTGACTAGTTTCTGTTAGTCCTCCATAGTCAAAAAGTCGGATCCATAAGGTAGTAGATAGCTTTCATTTTCTACCACTGAGACTTTTCCACGACTTCATCGGAGTTTCCTGTCTTCCCCATTGTTAAGGCCTTTGCCTGTAAATGGTAGGTTTCTGCGACGAAATTTTATTTTCTGAGGAAAAAAATGTGTGTTATTTCATATCTGTTGAAACTTCACATTCTCATGTAAATGTTATGAAACTCCTTCTACTGTAGGTTCGATGCCATTCCTTGCGTAGGTGGCAGGGGAGCCAGGGGCCAGGACAAGACCTTTGACCTAACACGCCCTTGAATACGATCGCAAGCAATTCTTTTTCACGGGGACGAACCACGAAA
Source organism: Branchinecta lindahli (assembly GCA_023053555.1). Classification (NCBI taxonomy): domain Eukaryota; kingdom Metazoa; phylum Arthropoda; class Branchiopoda; order Anostraca; family Branchinectidae; genus Branchinecta; species Branchinecta lindahli. Next base: position 28,883,635 of record JAKZAO010000012.1, on the reverse strand, counting down.
CGGGGGAAAAATACTGCCGAATTCGACATGATTCTGCGGTTTTTCGAATCGGATTTCAGCTACTAGAGATCATAAACTTCAAGAGAAAACCGGACAGGGTAAAACTTAAATAATCTGACACACATGGCCATGAGTAATAAACTGACAATCGCTATTGGGGGGGGGGGGGGCCTCTCGTTACAGCGATGTTCGAAGATTTTGAAAGGCGACACGGAAACAGTTGGAAAATCCATTAAAAGGGCTGTACCTCTTCGCTCCAAGTCATTTACTTACAGAATGTCCCCACTCCCCGACACCATCGGTGCCAGCCATAGATTAGGCAATTCCCGCTTCTAAAAATACTGATTTTAATCTTCTAACCCGTGGCAACCGGTGCCGCCTGGTATAAGCCGGTGCCAGCACCCACGGGCACATCGGCACCGGGCACTTACTGTAAACTAAAATCGAGAGTGGGCAACCCCTCGAAAGGTCCGACACATGCAATAAGCAAGGGATATTCTTTCTGTCAGGTGCCGGAGTTTGATTAAGTGGTTTACCAAGATCATAGTACCTAAAATAATCAACCCAGGACACAATATAGACCAGGATCGGTTTATCCATTCGGATTTGTAATTGCTAAACCAATCATTTCGTATGAGCTTGGGCCAGAGACAACTGCCGGAAATATTTTAGTTTTCCGATTATCTGCCGGTTACAATTATTACGCCAATCTGAGTCAATCCCAATGTCAAAGATAAAGCCATGAGACTATATAAATATCCAAATAAAATGATTAGTTGATTGATTAGACCAGTCCGATGTGGCGAGATTACTAAATCTTACCCTGTCCATCACCCGACAATCCAATGAAATATACTTGCGACTGTACATCCTACCACATAATAATTCGTAAATCGAGAAATCAGGCGTACTCAAACTAAAAGGCAAAATCACATTTCACAGTTGCCTTTACAGCAACCTTCCCGTTACCGTTACCATGGGTCCGCAAGAAGCCCTTTACGGTAACACCTTCTGTTTTAGGGAAATAACGGCGTTATTTTCAGAACGGCAATCCACGTTACCAGGGACAATCACAGTTCACAGTTACCACTACAAGCCACTCTCATCGCTATTGTAACCTTTCCTATACTCGATTAGATTGATGCGCTACAAAGCTGAGACTTGGCATTGGTGATTTCACGAGAACACCGTTTCACAAAATCACGGATCCGACTTCTAACATTGTCACATCGTTACTGTTACGATATTTCAGTCGTACGCTGAAACTGAGCAGCAAAAATTTTCACGCTGCTTCACTACACTACCTAAATTTCCAGGGCATTGGTGTTAACTTCTTTATTCACATTCTGATTATTCGAAATTCCCCTAACGCTTTCTCGAATCTCTCCAATTGCCCGTTACACCGTTACTCCCGAGGTAACGGCTGCACTGCCACAACAAGCAACATCGCAAAAAAAAATCTTTCACAACTTCTTTGATGATCACGGGTTTGACCACGTGACTCACACTCCGACCAATCAGGATCGTGGCACGTGTTCATGGGTGGGTTTGGGTCGGCTAGATACTGAGTTAGTTTAAAGATTCACGGAGAAATTCGATTGCAGGCGTAGAAGCTCTTCCCCTGACGCTTCTTCTCGAGGAAGGACCATTCTGGAATGAAAAATATGTCAGCGAACAGACAAATATGATGGTTTCTATACGTCATGGAACCATAAATACTCCTTGATCCTGAGCTGCTTGGGAAACACATATTCAAACAATGCATAAAACGGATGTCAGCTACGACGCTTTGGCAGCAATATTTTGTTCAACGTTGTCCCTGAAGTTCGACAGCCTGATGAGGACCCTTGCCAAGAACGGCCAAAATATCGCTGCCAAAGCATCGTAGCTGATATATCCGTTTTATGCATTGATTGGCTACGAACCATTTGTATCTTTATTCACTCCTTGAGCCCATGCTGACTGGTAGATTCGTTTCTTGCAGTCCCTGACGCTCGTCAGCCTGAGGAGGACCCTTGCCACGAAGGGTCGAAAAATCGCTACCAATAAAGCATCGTAGCTGACTATTCATTTTGAATATTTTTTCTACGTTCACTTTATACCAAGACCCTCATATCAGGGAGGCAATGCAGTCAAGCCTACGACGAATTCATACAAAGAAGCTACAAAACCCTCCCTGCTCAAATACGCCACGGTTATCGCGCGTCTAGCATGACTATACAAAGCATCAATTCCACTTTCGTAAGATGTATCCGTAGTATCCGTACGAAGAATCCCCTTTCCCCCTAACATCGTCTCCAAACCTTCTCTCATCGGGTCGTTTAACTCTTTACAAACAGTTCACTGTTGAACCAGTTCAAGCAGGGCTATTTCAAATATTCATTCCACCATATCGAGAGACACTTTAATGCAAGTCTACGACGAATCCACAGGAGGACACCCCCCATCCCCAACATCCTCTCCAAAACCTTCCCTCGTCGGATCCTCGACACTTGCATACACTTCGCTGTTAACCGAGTTCAAGCGAGACTATAGTTGCGTTTAACGCAGATACCATGGTATCTGATACCACAGTAACTGGATCTGCATTTTGTTGTTTTTGCAATTACCGTGGTATGTAATATACGGTTGCTCTGCAAAAACGAAAATTGCCAAAACTGCGCTTTTCGAAGTCATCCCAAAAGAAAAACTGGTGATGATGAAGGTGAGATGACTTTTTCAGATACCATGATCAGTTCCCACGGTCGGACCGTGATATCTGAATATCAGATACCGCGGTAACTGGCCAGATACCACGGTATCTGTAAAAACGCCTTTTGACCATGGTATCAGATACCACGGTAACTGCAAAAACGACTTTAGACCGTGGTATCAGATACCACAGTAACTGGATCTGAATTTCGCCATTTTTGCAGTTACCGTGGTATGTACAACGGTTGCTTTCCAAAAACGACAACTGTCGGATTAACGCTTTTTACAAGTAACCCCCTTATCCGCTCCCATCACCAGTGCCAAACGTCTTTCCCGCCAATTTGACAAAACCCTAAGTTCTTGTGTTAGTGATGATGGAAGCGAGACGACTCTTCCAGATACCACGGTAACTGCAAAAACAACTTTATACCTTTTATCAAGGGCCATGATATCTGCAAAAACCCAACTACTGATTCCGCCAAAACAGGGAGTCAATTCGCGCAAGCCTACGACACATTGTGCGAAGAATCCCTCTTTTCCCCACGAAACCTTCCGTCCTCGGGTCCTTTAACTTTTTACAAACACTTCACTGTTAAATCTACCAATATATTATTCCCACCTTACCAGGAAGTCACTTTTATGCAAGCGCGTACGAAGAGTACCCCTTTCAGCCGCCCTTCTCTCCCTTCTCACGTTCACAAACATTCAGAAAGTACCCGCATCTTCTTCCACCTATCACCACTATTTGCAAAAACAGACTAACCTCGTCCGACATAGGCCACAATATCCTTAAAGTTGAACTTCGAACTGTCCAGCTTCAAGTTTTCCTTGTAATAGGCGGCAAAGTCTTTATCCGACGCTACTTTTCTCGTTTCCCTCACTTCCTGTTTTGCCTGTGCCTTCTCTTCTTTCATTTTCTCGTTAAGTGAATTCTTTCTTGTTTTATGCACTTTAGCTGATTTGTCTTTCAACAGTTCTTCATTAATTTCGAAACCAAAAGTTAGTCCTTCATTTACCGCCGGTGTGGCGGAGACATTTCCAATCACAAACATTGGCGGAAGGGATTTTTTGTCCTCTTCCGATTTCGAGTGGCGGGACACCTTTCGGGACTTCACCCCTTCCCCTTTCTCCGGCTGTACTACATGTGTGTCTTTTTCCGGTTTGCTTTCCACTTTCAGAGCGGGTTTCGATTCTTTTGGGTTGAGTTCTTCAAGTTTTGGGTCGGGGTCGGTCGCTTTTAGAGGCTTCTCAGGAATTAGTTCGGGTTTTTTCACACTAACAGCCCTGGGGTGAACTGGCTCGGACACTAGAGGGGTGATCTTGGACACAATCTCATCACTCAAAGGGGGAAAGTCGCAAGTTTCCGCGGGGAACCCCACAGTACGTTTCGGTTTCGGCAGTTCAGGGGATCCGGACTCACTTTCCATCACATCGACCTTTGATTTAACTGAGATCACTTTACTAGTCTCCACCTGACTAGGGGTTAGAGGCTCCTCACCACGAAGCTTCCGAGTAATGTCAGCGTAAGAAGCTTGCGGGGTTGACCCACTTGATGTAGAAACTGGTTTGAGGGTTACGCGGGAGATGGTGCTTGAACAAGGCAAGCTGTGGACGCTATCTTTATCACTGTCGTACCCACTATGCCCTGAGAGAACACTAGACGACGAAAGGCGCCGTTCACCGGAGCGTTTACGCGGGTTGCGGTACAACAGAGCGATATCGTCGTTCGCCGCGTGACTTGGTCGCTGCGCCTCTTCAAAGTGAATATTTCCACGCCGGTTTCCGAAGTTCTTTTCTGGTCGCTGAGGCGATTTGCGTTTTTTCCGCGATTTCTTGGTAACAGTTCGGAACTCGCTCTCTTCTAGGAGGACTGGCACAAACTCTGTCTGAAACGAGACAAACTCAGCGGGGGAGACCTCGCCCCCCACTGGAGTCTTAAACTTGTCCGAATCGTTTGATGTCGACTTACTCAACTGACTATGTGGAGACTCCGACCCATCTGAGTCGTGCGAATGGCTGACCTGGTCTGGATTGGATCTAGCACTGTTTTCAAGGCTGGATGATCGATGTTTCATATCGGTTTTGAGAATACCAACGGCACTATTTTCAGACTTGGCCCTTGATTTTTTCTTATTTTCTTTCTGCTCTCCATCACTCAATACTCCATTCAAGATTTTCTCACCACTTTCCACTTTCTTTTTGCCCTTTCCATTCTTTTCTTTGCTATTTGCCTTTTTATCATTTTTCTTTGCTCCATCCACACCTTCAATGAAGTTCAAAAGGTCTTCCAAATCCTCGTCTCCTCGATAGTCGTCCATGTCTTCAACTTTGATGACCTTTTCATTGGAAATCTGGAAAAATACTGAATTAGTAATTAAGCCCATTAGATCTGACATGACTTTCACCACTTTGTCGTTTCCCTAAGGAAATTGGTTCTGCAGGAAAGGATCCAGAGATTCGAACGAAAAGAAAACCCAGAGAAGAGAATTTTGGCGCATCGAGTACAGCTTTCCCGACGCAAATTTTGCATGCGCAATCTTAGTTCAACATTTACTCGTAGTTTATAACTTCGAATCGAAGACAACACTCATTATGACTACAGACCCCCCAGACCCCAGTCTGCCCCCCCCCCCCCCCAGCTTGATGTTTGCCCGTTCGGTCCTTGAGGTGTTTGACCTAATTTTATCGCTTCCTGTGTCGTTTTCACCTTGGTCGATTAGTAAACTATCTCTTTGTTTCTTTGTTTTTATTACGTTTTTGGGATCCCAAAACGTATACCTATGACATCGCAAAAGTTGTCCGTCTGTCCGTCCGTCCGTCCGTCTGTCTGTCCGTCCGTCTGTAAGCACGATAACTCTCGAAGGGAGTGAGATATTTTGAAACTTGGTGTGAGGATTCTTTGGGTCAAGAGTAAGGTCGAGTTCGTAGATGGGCTTTGTAGCCTTACGTTTAGGGGTGGGGGAGGGGGTTCAAATTAAGGGACAAACAAAATATTTTTAAACGGCTAATGAGATAGTCGATTATGGGGTAAGAAGACATGCTGAATACGAATATGAAAACCATTTTCTCGCCGGACAAGTAGTTCACCCGGAATCCGGCCAAACCGGAAAGTTTGTTAAAAATAAAAGTTTTATTTGAAGTTGATTAGATGTTCGATTAGGGGTAAGAAGGCATGCTGAACACGAATATGAAAACGATTTTCTCGCCGGAAAATTAGTTGGCCCGGAATCCGGTCAAAACCGGAAAATTTGTTAAAAGTAAAAGTTTTATTTGAAGTTGATTGGATGTCCGATTTAGGGGTAAGAAGAGATGCTGAATCCGCATATTACAATCATTTTTTAGCCGGACTTATAGGTCATCCGGAATCCGGCTGAAACCGGAAAATTTGTTTTAAGTTAAATTTTTATTTGAAGTTGATTAGATGTTGGATCTAGGGGTATAGAGATACGCTGATTTCGTTTTTGAGCCTTATTTTTTCACCGGACAAGTATTTCTGGAATTTCGTCGAAGCCAGAAATTTCGCAGAAGTAAGGCAGGATCGTTTCGATCGGCTTATAGGGGTAAACACACATGCTGAATCCATATCTGAACTAGGTTTTCTTAGATGATTAGCTGGTTGGCCTTAATCTGTTTCTAAATTTTAAGAGTAAAATTGTTCAAGGAGTCTGGCGAAGACTGGATCTGGTGAAGACAAACTGGATCAAATATTGATATTTTGGGATCCCATCGGAACCTTTGGTCTTGTTCTTCTTGAAATAAAATTGCTAATTTTCACTTGATTTGGGAAAATCGGCTCCAACTTTGCCCCCCCCCCCCCAGGATTTTGACGAAATTACGCCCCTGGCTTGAGTATTTTTTTTGGTAATTTAAGCCCCTGTTTAAGGTTCTATTGTACAGATACATACCAACCGCTTGTTTACACGCTACATAGACATTATTTCAGACAAAATTCTTACGTCGTATTTGCTCATTTCGGCAAATTTTATACCTCACTCTGAGTTAAAAAAAAAAAAAATCCTGTAATGAGTACGAGCGGGCAGTAATTTTCCGCGCCCCCATGACTCCCAAAGAGGCTTATGCTAATGAAGCTTCGTTGACTTAATGTGACCAAGGAATCGGATTCCGGTTTGGAGAAAACACTTTTGTGTGTTCTTTAAGAAAAGAAGTTTAACCGCTTCAAGCAATATTATATAAAGACAATTCTTTGTATAGTGATTTTGTGTGTCTATTCTTACGTTTATGACACTAACAAAATAAATAGGCTTGTCCGCCCAGTGCTTTTTTTAAGCGAAACTGAACATTCCACTATACTATGTTATTATATTGTTTCCTTCGCTAAAAAAAACAAAAACGAGTAGGCAACGGTAAATATAAACAAACCCAATCGAAATGTTTCCAGATTTTAACTCAAACGCTTGTGTCAAGTCCTGTCACTTAAGTCGGGTCTTCACCTTCCGGAATCTGGGTTCCCAGATTTTCCGAGATTTTTTCTGAATTTCTTCTGCGATACTTAAAAGTTCCGGAAATCTGGAAGTTCAAAAGCCCCTTTTTTCCGGATTATTTTGATGTACTTTCGGACCGGTTCATATTCCAGATGCAATTTACACAAGAAGACAAAGAATAATCTGGAAGCCCAGATTCCGGAAGTTCCGGGAGGTGAAGACCAGACTTTACTTTTATTTGGGCGTTGATTCATTTATACTGTCAAAATTCGTTATATTATTCAGTTCAGTTTTATTCATACAAATAATAAGCACCATTAAGTCATTATGACCCCACCATAAGGCCTAACATAAGGCCTGGCAATGGGCTGGGCTTATTCTTTATTCATATAATCTTAAGTGAAACGAACCAAACAAGTCTACAAAAAGAATGATTATGAATTCTATTCATAATGAGAAATTTTGACTAAATTCGTTAGCAAACTCTGTTTGTGATTGGCTCACGTGCGCGATACTCAGTGCAAGGTTTCCTTAAACAGAATTCTTACCTTGTGGCGTTTGGCTTTAAGGCGATGTGCGGTCCCTCCTTGCCCTGTTATGTGGAAAGTCTGCCGAGGTCCACTATGGGTGTACTGCTGATCATGACGCTCGGAATTCGGTGGGCTATTGCCATTTTCTTCAATTTTACGCTAAAAAATAAGTAAGAAATTTTTTATTTCGAAATACTATACAAATCACGGCCTATGCCAACTGGCGTGTTGAATGAGTCAAGACAAATGGTCCCAAAAATGTATACACGGAAAAAAAAACTATATTTCTGTGTTGTTTTACCTTGTAAAAAGTAATAATAATATATGTAGGAAATAGGGTAATGGTCTCTATGGAGTTCGCCTAAAACACTTTTCGTCGCATATTTTTTTCAGTGTACAGACTGTCCAGGGAATTCTTGAAAGTGTTGATGGAGTCATTCAACTGAACGGCGTTCGATCCAGTCCATAGCTATTTTTTTGGAAAGACCATGTACCAATCTATTTGCGAAACTCGGTAGTCTGGTAAGAAATAAAATGATCTGTAATAAAAAAAAATAATTGACGGACATCCGATAAAAAATCTAGGACTTCAAGAGTTTTTGAAATTTTCGAACGTTCGTATTCTCGTCAAATATTTTACATACAAACTGAACTCGCACATTTCCTTTTTAATCAGCAAAATTTCACTTTACGCAGGCAAGAAAAAAATAACTATTACTACTAAAGAACTTGCTTAGCGATAAAATTGTTCTGAGCCCACTTTAATCGTGTGGCAAAGACCCTAAAACTGTCACCTTTGGAAAATTTTCCACACATCCGATTTTAAGACTATTAGAACTACTTATTACAAATACGCAAAATTCCTGCTTGGGCTGCCGTTGTGGTCTCGTAATCGACGAGTCACAAGAAATTATGGGGTAAGAGATCCGGTAGAGGCTGCTTTAGAGCGTCGTGTGCGATTTCTGGAATCCCTCGACCCTCTGAACAGCCTCTATCCAGCAATTAAGCAATAGTTAAAGAAAAAAGTTTATTAGTTATTTATGCATTTTTTTAAGTCCAAATAGTGTAAACTGTTTACAAAGTTAAAATTGTATCTTGTGTGTTTGTTGTTCACTGTTCTTTCTTCTTTATTTTTTTCTTTTTTTTCTACTCCATCAGTGACATTTTTATGTAAAGATGGGTAATAAACTTATTCATTCATTCAAACTGTCAGCGCGCGAACCGGATTCCTGCAGCCCATGAAAGAAAATGTGGAAAAGTTTTTTTCTTGTCTTTACCAAATGGTGGAAGTGAGGAAATTATCAAGTATTCCGGGGCAACCGTCCCGTCCGAGCAACTACCCCTTCGTCCACACAAACCGCGTCCACATGCAGCCAGGCGGAAAAGTGAATACAAGATATCCTGTAGGGGAGAGTCGGGTAGTATGACAAATTTTTTCTTTGTTTTTTATTTCCCTGAAATTTGCATGTAGGCCATGTTGCCAAATTTTTGGCAGCATGTACTTTTTTTTTATTATTACTACTTTATTTCAGTCCATAAGACCATAACAACAACAAAAAAAGATACACTAGAACAAGCACTGAACAAAAATGCAAAAAGGAATCTACCCCATGCAAAAGATATCCAGGAGGATACCCTTCCATACGGGTAGCACATAAAAAATGGGTAGAGCAGCAAATGCCACCAAATCATTATCAGATTCTTTTAAGCGGCAAAACATAGCAACATTAGCTTTGCGGCGCAGCTCCTTCAGGGTGACAACTCTTTTTTCAACCATTGCACCACTGACACTGCATCGCCTAGCCAACCGGAAAAATTTCCGAAACCCCGCGTTGTAAACAACTTGCAAAGCTGACCATGACCGAGCATGGGCAGAAGAAACCAGGCCAAGAGCAAAAAATTGATAACAGTAAGTCTTGAAAAGGCGGACCTTTACATGCTCGTCTACTGAACCGAACTTCCAAACAAGAGCATTAGCTCTTTTCGAGTAGCTTTTAGCTAGAGCAGTAATATGAGAATCATCATTTAGATCCTTTCTAATGTAAAAACCTAAATAACGAAATTCATCAACAAAAGCAATTACCCTACCGCTAAGCAATACGTCACTTGGTAACACTTTACACCGGGGTGGGATAAATGCCATAGCAAACGTTTTACGGGTATTAAAAATAATATCAAATTCCACTCCAAATAGATCACAAACACAAAGCAACTTGTTTAGACCAAATACAGTCGGGGACAGGATGACAAGATCGTCAGCAAACCAAAAGTGGTTGTAGCTCTTACCAGCTACAAAGCAACCAATCCGGGTTTCGTTCAGACGGGCAGACAAACCGTCAACATACAATGCGTAAAGGAATGGTGACAAAATACCACCCTGCCTCAGACCATTGGTAAGGGTAAAAGTAGAGCTTAATTTGCTATCCCATCTAACACAAAACTTTTGGTTTCGAAACCAAAAACCTAGGAGTTTCACATACTGCATTGGAACTCCTCTTTCTAGAAGAACCCTAATAATCTTCTCATGGTTCACACGGTCAAATGCTTTCGACGAGTCGATGAAGCATGCAAAAACAGGTGAGCTATAATACCAGAAATATTGTACGACAAACTTAAGCAGAAATATAGCAAATTCAACTCCCGATCTCCTCTTAAAACCGAACTGGTGACAAGAGGTACCCAGCCGTACTAGGTTCCTATAGAATCTTTGGGATTTTTTGCCATCCAATTCCCCCATCTTTGGGACTTTAGTTCCATCAAAGTCCCCAAGAGTTGCCGGATTCATTCTGGACCTGAAATTGGGCATTTGGTACTGCCAAACTTCATCCACATCGGTTTAGCTCGTTGGAAAGTTTCACGGCGTCATGCTCTGACGCTCTAACCTATCGAGGGCCTCAAGAACAAAGTTCGTAAACTACTACAATCGCCAGTTAGTAACGAGCTACAGGAGCACTGATCTCACTAGAAGCAAATTTGTTCAAACAGTTCGCATCCCCATTTCACGGGATAGTTGAATACTGTATCTATTATTTCCAGAAAAAAACAGTAATCTAGAGGATTGTTCTAACTTTTGCAAGGGACTTTCGGACTTTTACAGTGCGTGACAAATAAACCAGAAACCAAATTTGAATTTCGACGTCTAGAACTCCATTTCGGAACATGGGTGTCATGGAGACCTAAGGCCTAATTCAAAGGGAAAATAGGGGAAGGAGGGGGATTCCCTTTCGGATTCCAGTCCCTCCACTGCCCCCTGGACAGTTGGATCCAGAGGCGTTACTAGCCAAAATGTTTGGGGGGGACAAGGTATTACCAACTGGCTGGTCATTTTTACCGACTGTTTTTGCGGATAAAAACGACTATTACTGAGAAAAAAACGATCGTTTTTAAGAAAAAACGACTATTTCTATGAACAAAATCGTATTTTTTACTAGAAATCGCGGCGCTTTGCGCCGACTCGGCTATTTTTTACCAACTGGCCGACAACATTGGGGGGGGGGCGTCCCCCCCCCCTAATAGTGACGCCTCTGCCGGGCATCCCAATTTCCAAGTAAATCTGGTCAGGTCCTTAATATTCCACGAGCAGCCAGGTGGAAAGGTGAAATATCAGCCTCTGGCTCAAGTGCCATATACCGATCGCAATTCCGTCTGTCGGTCGGTCTGTCGGTCCGAATTTTTTGTCCCACATGTTCGAGTTAGGGTACTTCCAGATGTGCTAGGACGATGAAACTTGGCAGGAAAATCAGGGACCCGACCAAACTAACCTAGAAGTAATCAGTTTCCCGATCCGACCATATGGGGGGGGAGTGGTGGGCCGGGGAAATTCTGAAAATTAAGGAGTTTTCACACTTTTTCCAGTTGGAGTACTTCCAGATGTGCTAGGACGATGAAACTTGGCAGGAGCATCAGGGACCCGATCGGACTAACATGGAAACATTCAGTTTCCCAATCCGACCACCGGGGGGGGAGTGGAGGGCTGGGGAATCCGGAAAATTGGAGTAGTGTGTAACTTTAGAACGGGTGATCGGATTGGAATGAAACTTAATAACTGAATAAATGGCATAGTTCTGATGTCCCGTTTGAAGTCCGGACCGGATTCGACAGCTATGGGGGAGTTGGGGGGGGGGAGACCGGAAATTTCGAGAAACGGTTAGAATAGAGGGATCGGAGTGAAACTTGCTGGGAAGAACAAGCATCTGCTCCAGATAAATTGTTTATACGTTTGGACTGGATCCGACCACCCGGGGGGAGTGGAGGGCTGGGGAATCCGGAAAATTGGAGTAGTGTGTAACTTTCGAACGGGTGATCGGATTGGAATGAAACTTAATAACTGAATAAATGGCACACTACTGATGTCCCGTTTGATGTCCGGACCGGATTCGACAGCTATGGGGGAGTTGGGGGGGGAGACCGGAAATTTCGAGTAACGGTTAGAATAGAGGGATCGGAGTGAAACTTGCTGGGAGGAACAAGCATCTGCTCCAGATAAATCGTTTATACATTTGAACTGGATCCGGACACTAGCGGGGTGGAGGGCTGGGGAATCCGGAAAATTGGAGTACTGTGTAACTTTCGAGCGGGTGGTCGGATTGGAATGAAACTTAATAACTGAATAATGACATACCTCTGATGTCCCATTTGAATTCCGGACCGGATTCAACAGCTATGGGGGAGTTGGGGGGGGGGAGACCGGAAATATCGGGAAACGGTTAGAATGGAGGGATCGGATTGAAACTTGCTGGGAAGAACAAGCATCTGCTCCAGATAAATCGTTTATACATTTGGGATGGATCATGACATTAGGGGGGGGTGGAGGGGAGTTTCCCGGAATTCCGGTTATGGCGGTTTTGGGGATTTTCACGACGAATCTTGGGAGGCGAATCATGGACCCGATCAAACTGACAAAGAAAAATTTGCATAATCTGATAGCCGTGGGGGGAGTAACGGGAGGGGGAATCAGGAATATTGAGTCATGCGTAACTTTGAAACGGCTGATCGGATTTGAGTGAAATTTGGTAATTGAAGAGAGGACATGTTTCTGTTGATCTTTTTCATGTCCGGACAGATCCGACAGCAATTGGGGGGGGGGGGGGGGGCGAAAATACGTGACCGACTTAGACTGGTGAGATCGGGATGGAACTTTGTGGGAATAACAAACAGATGCTCTGGATAAACACTTACGGAACCGGATTGGCTCCGGCGACTGTGGGGAAGTTTGAGGGGGGGGGAGGTCCGGGATTCCGGTGATCACGATTTAAGGTACTTCCAGATAATCTAGGACGATGGAACTTGGCTGTAATATTAGAGATTTGACAAGATTGACTCAAAAATGGCCACTTTCCAAACCCGACCATTCGTTAAAGTACTAATCTTGACTGCAAATTTAGAAAAATACTTTTAAACCAAATTCATATTTTCATGATCCCCATGAGCCCATTATCATTTTTGCCTCAAGGGTTTTGTTTACAAATGACGTTCTATATAGCTCCCTTAAAGTGTGAATCTGAACGGCCAGGTCGAAAAGTACTTTATTTCAAACAATACATCTCAACTCATGATCATTTGTGCCACAAGGGTTTTGCTTAAAAATTTATTTCTGTCACCCTTAAAGTGCGCAATTGAAATGAAAAGCGAAAAAAAACTTTTGACGAAACGGTATACATCAAGGATCCCTAAGGGCCTGTGATCGTTTTTGCCTCAAGGGTTTTGCATACAGATGCATTTCTAGCGCCTTTAAAGTGCGCATCATTACACCCAAGTTCAAAAATAAAATACTTTTTATCTAGCTCCCTTAAAGTGCGCATTTTAACCACAAAGTCGAAAAAATACTTTTGATCAAACAAAACATCTCAACACATGCAAGTGCCATATGAGCTTACAGCTCTTGTTGTTTGTCCCGGGGATTCACTCCCCGTATTCTCGCGAGTCCGCCCGGACGGGGAATGCTCCGATTATCATCACCATCATCAAAAAGGACTCCTTTTCAGATTCGGAGGGGAATCGATTTTTGCTGGTGTTGGTGCAATGTAAAATTAATTAAAAACAATCAGAATAAACAAAACCAAAAATAAAGTGGAATCCAGACTACTTTCGTCAACTGCATATTTTTTTTCGAAAAAAATCCGGTTAAAACCATTCCCGTGTTCTCGCTGTTTTCTGTACGCGGAGTCCACGTGTAGTGACTCCCTCTATTCTCGCTGTTCCTTTCGATTCCCCTAGGAGTCCTTGGGGACGGCGAGAATACGCCTAAAGCAGAAATGCAGCGTTGTACGTAGAAGCGTGGCCTGGGTGAGCCGGAGATAGGGCTAACGTAATGAAACGGGACATTTTAGCTCTAAGAAAGCTCCTCCAGAAGAGATCTTACCTCGTTAAAAGTCGGTTTGAATTTTCTTGTACACTGATCACCTGTCAGGTTGTCTAGAAAAGAAAAAAAAAATTAAATGCTAATTGCGATACGGGTCCAGAGCTATCAGGTTGTTTACGAGCTGATCACACATCCCGATTGCCTACAGTAAAAGTATGCTTATGTGAACGTTTGCTGACACTGGACTTTGCCATTTTCATGCACTTGCTGTGTCTAAAGCTAACTACCAGTTAGCCAAGATAGTCTGAAAACGCATGAATAGATATTTTGGATCTTCGTTCTACCATTTAGCCCAAAACTACACTATTCACATTAAAGTAACTGTTCACATAAACATACATGTACCTGGATTCTAACTCCTCCCTTTTATGCACCCAACAGAATGCGCCACCGCGCCACCCATGTTGCTTTATTGCCGAGTTTCACTAAATAAAAATCCCATTCTGGAAAAAAGGTTGCTAGGTCAGTAGAATTGTGAGTCAAAGGTCGTGGGTTCAAACCCCCGCTTGAGGAGCACTTTTGTCTTTCCGTTCATTACTTGGTACTCAGTGGTGCTTGAAGGATTCTGCAGATCGTAGCTTCAGTGAGGAGAGGTTCTTTTCCCAACGCATTCTCGAAATCCCCCCCCTCCCGGTTAATTCTCTTGCCATGTAGTTTCTACGCTAATGCCATGTTCCAAAAAGCACTAAGAAAGCGGCTAACTCTTGGTTTGATTTCTCTTCTACATCCTTTAAGCGTTAGCTCTGACCGAGCATTTGAAATCCATTGAAAACAACCAAAGCCAATCACACCAAACAAAAACTAAATAACATGAAACTAGTAAATCAACAGAAAAATGGCATACTGACAACAGCATTCGTCCATTTTCTATAAATGTTCTCGAAAAAGCGCTAATTTAAGACACCTGTTCGTCATAGAGGTTCTCACTGAAGTTGAAAAGAGGGAATTGCCTCCAGCCATGCTGATGAAAAGTGCAGAAACTATTAACTGGCTATAGCCTAATCAATTTTCATCTTAAAAGAACCAGATCACTGGCGGCCAACTGGGGGCGGGGGGGGGGGGGGGCAACAAGAAGCAGGGGGCTGGCAGCAGGCACAGGACCGTGTTTACCCCCTCAGATGGAGGAGGAAAGCAAATGAAAACAGAATCAGAAGTGTGGCAGAAATTTATTCGTTCACCTATCACAAGTGAAGAATGTCAACCACCAGTTAGTAGTTATTAATGAAAGTTAGCGCGAGAGTTACCGTTGAAATTTAATCTCTCTTAATAGTTTTTACGACACTTGTTAAGATTATTTAAAATAATGACTGTATGGTACTGATTTATTTATTAAATTATTGTTTTGTATTTATTCCTTTCATTGTAAATCACAGTAATCAACAGCTTGAGTTTTCTGTACACGAACTGTTATCATAGGCCTGTCTCTCGACCACGACAAATATCGGAGGTGTCTTTCCAAAAGGTCAAAAAGCGACATTTTTCTCGAAATTGAGTTACTAGCAGCTATGTCCTCTTCATAAATGTGTTGCCAAATCGAAGTCACCGTTGCAGAAATACAGAGTGTTCTTTCTGGGGCTTTCAGGAACTTCTTGGCCTAATCGTGAACGGTTTTTCACTGTTCCTATAAGCTTTCAAAAATGCCGCTCGTAACCTTTTGGAAAACACCGTCGATATTCACTTTCAAGATACAGATTAGTGTGCTCTGCCATTATAATATTCTATATTTATAACATTATATATTTATTGCTGTACCATTATATATTAGTAATTTTTTTTTCTTTTCGTGTTTCGTTGTTTATTTTACGTTTCGCGTGTATTTATCTTTTGTTGTTGCTGTGTACATTGTGTTAATACCGTTCTGTATTTCTTGTTAAGCGTTTATTTATCTTTTTTGTGTATATACTGTGCAAATGCCTAACTACCAGGCTGCGGGTAACAAATTCATCCATTCATTCATTTCGTGATGTTTTTTTTAAGTAAGGTAAAGTGAGGTGCAATTTTACCACGCATGGCAGTGTACATCAAACGGCGATTTGTTAATTATCTAATTTTCATCGTTGAACAATATAACCCAAACCTAAAGGTAGTCAGACGGCAAGAACTAATAATCAGCTTCGGGAAATTTGTCTTATCGAGTCGACACCGATCAATCCTACCGCCTGAACCAACTGTAAAACGAACTACCCGTCAATCGAAGAAGCTGCAACCGGCAAAGACCAGAACTAACCGATATGCAAATTCATTCGTGCCATATTTTACTAGTGCTTTTAACGATATGAAATGAATAATTGTGTATTTTTTGTAATACCGACGTTATTTAGTGAGTTTTATCTTAAATCTTACTACGAAGTCGTGTAATAAATATATCTATCTATCTATTTAGGCTAAGAATTAAGGACCCCGAAATCAACTTCTTCGGTTAGGTGGAGAACGACATGATTGACGTTCGCTTCAATATTCTCCATTTACATTTTCTCACGCTATGATCTATGCTATTTTATGATCTCACGCTATTTTTCACCTTTTTTGTGACTATCTTCCTGATACAAGACTTTTTCCTCTAAGATACAGTCAAAGCAACTACTTAGTAGTCGATCGAACAAATATGCAACTGGCAAAACGCCATACGGAGAAAAATAGCACGAAACTGAGGAGAAGCGTCAAAGTCTTACTGAGAAAAAACAAATTTATGATAGGATAGGAGAGGAGCGAAAGATCGTGTTTGTTACAGTAGTTTATAACGAAGCCAACAAAAAATTTATCGGTTCTCCAACAGGGTTAACTTATGGGTTAATTGTCTTATTTCGCAAAGCCTTTTCAATTGAATTTCCTAACAATTTTCCAGCAGAATGCACCTAATTTCCCTCAAAAATTTCACTAAAAAGATCATACGACGGACAAAATCCAAGATACGAGGTGATTCGCAAGCTTAATTTTTTGCCAAAAAAGGGACTCCGCTAGGAAATCAAAGCACAAGCCACTCTTCAACCGGTATAGCAGTACCAAGAGAAACCCAACTTCTTTCCATAAAAGCCCGCTGGCAAAGGGGGTAGAAAAAACAGGTAAAAATAATAATGTAATAATAGTAAACAATAATAAATATAACAGGCTCTTTATCCCATTCTCGGATTTATATGAGGGACGGCAATAGCCTGTGTCCGATATTTCAGTCAGTTAAAAACAGCAAAAATACACACAGTTTTGACAATCTTTTAACCGGTGCTATTACGGATGGGTACGATGTGGAAGTTCGAAAAAGTAAATTAGCCTATTTGGTTAAACTGATTTGAAAATTTGAAATGAGAATGAAGGAGCAGGAATGGAGTGGGAAAAGGTTCGATCTTCAATCTTTCCTATCCTAATCGCCCGAACCACGATGGCCGAGTCATAATAATAATAATAATAATAATACAAAGCAAAAGAAAAGGCTTTCGCCTCTAAATAACTCTAGCGGGTAGTACGGGGTTACGGCAAGGCTGTTTTCCAGTTCCGTGTCTGTCAAGCAACAAGATAAAGTGGTCGATAATGACCACGATGTGGAAACGGGTGTAAAAAAAGAAAAAAATATGGAGTCAAACCTGGGCGACAACTATCAGCTTTGTCCATCGGGGCGGATCTTTATCCGTCCTGTCCCTTGTCTGAGCCACGATAGCCGAGTAGTTAAGTTTAGTAGATACAAAGAAGTTAAGCAGATTTTCGGAATGGAATTTTACTTCAAGTTATATCTACCGGCGGAGAGCCTGCGCCTGTGGTTTCAGCTACGAGCGAACTGCCAGCCAGTACGTGGTCGGAATAACTGGGATAATAAATCTCCAAATAGTAAGCGACAATGCCCCCTGTGCTTTAATACAGAGGAAGCGGGACATTTTCTGGTAGATTGCGAGCAACTCTCAGACCCCAGGAGACATTTTCTTAATGGGTATACTATCAAGTTCCCTGACGTCCTCGAAACAAAAAATAAAGCTAAGATAATTAAAATGTGCCAATTTATAAAGAGCGTATTAGTTAAATAAGATAATCATTGAGTGATGTAAAGTGTATTGTAATTGTTACCATTATGTGTTTTGTACGGCCAATTGGCTAATAAAATATTCATTCATTCATAGTATTAAAACGGCACGACAGCACCGAGATAAACCCAGCTTCTACACGAGCCCACTGATACCGATAATTGGCAGAAAATGGCCAATCACAGCCACCGAAGCAGTGCAGCTTTAATTAAAAAAAATTATTAAACTGAAAAAGAGCAGTGCACCTTGTGACTTATAGGGAAACTTTCAAGAATTTCGGATCTTTCGATTTCCGCAAAGGTTGCTAATTTGCAGATGAACACGAACAATGAACGACGTAATTTTTGTATTCCACTACCTTAAAGGACCCCTCGTACGTAACATGCCTTCTATACTATCATTCCGGCCCGTATCCAGGAATTTATTTCGGGGGGGGGGGGGTGGCCACGGGTCGGACCATAAAGTACAAAAAAGACATAGATCTGAGGTTAAAGCCTATAAAAAACTATTACTTTTGTGGATTTCGGGGGAAGTTCTAACCCCCTACCCCCCTGGATATGGCCCTGCTATCATTACATCCCCTATGGAATGACAAATTCGAGAAGTCACTGCACTTCGTCATTGTTTCCTGTTCCATCTATGGCTTTTTAGCTATTTTTCGGACGAGCGCTAAGGTCAGATTCGGACCCTTTCATTGTCGGATTCACCAATCTCTGATGTGTCTTTGCTAAAGCCCGCCCATAAGCAAAATAAAAGCGAAAAAAAGCAGACAAGGACACCGCCAGTACCTGCCATATCGACGGTGTTTTTTTCAAAAGGTGATAAGCGATATTTTTTTTTTCGGAACTGAGTTATTTATTGGTAGTGCACTATCCGCACTTATATCCTGCGTGTCTGATAGAAATTCTAGACCAATCGGAACAACGGCTACGGAGATTTTTCTGTAAAATTTCAAAAAATGTCGCTCATCACATTTTGGAAAAAAAACAGTGTCGATATGCTCAAACCGACAACCCAAGAAAGACCCAAAGTCTGACAATCAAAAAAGAATCACAATCGGTTCTCTGGCACATACTGGGGAGAAATAAAAATATAGAATCCACGGGAGTCGCAGACCCCTGACCTGATTGGCCTCGACAGCTAACAGTGGCGGTACGTGGCGCGGCATCCGTGTCGTCGCTTTCCGGCAACGGCTGATATCCGTAACGGTACGGGGCAGACTGAAAAGATAACCTGGATTAGAACAGTAAAGTGACTGGCTAGCAATCCCTACCTCCCCAGATCGGGGAATAAGTAACGCGAACAAGAGCTACGAGCTCATATGGCACTTGTTACGAGTAGGCGGTACAAGAAAGTACACGAGAACGTCACAAACTAAACCCGCCATCCAAAATGCGGTTCGGACTTAGAAATAGAATATGCAGTTTCACTCTAGTCTGATCATTTCTGGCATCGCCTCGGATCATCTGGGGCAAATGACTGTTGTAATTTCCAAGTATCATCCCAATAAACCCACTGGTTTGATCCCTAGACGTGCCACGGTTTCAGTACCTCCCTCCAACTTCCCCTACCGCGGCCGAATCCGGCTCCGATTCGTGAATGGATCACCTAAAGCATCTTTACTCACTACCTACCGAGTTTCACTCGAATCTGGGCGTTTTTCGGTAGGTGCCGCCCCCCCCCCCCAACCGTGGTCGGATCCGGTTCAGACAATAAAATATGCCATCTAGGACACATGCTTATTCTACATTCCAAGTTGCATTTAAATCGCTGCACTCGTTTGACCCCTATGCGAGCCACAAGATTTACAGGACTCCCCCTACTGTGGCCGAATACGACTTGAAAACTTAAAATCCGAATCTCTGACATCTCCTCTTCCCGCCCAGCAGGTTCGACTGGAATCGGACCGTAGCCAATCCAATCCCTCGACTGCAAGTGTTTCACGAATTTCCTGTGCCCGTCTCCAACCCCCGCACAGGTATCGGATCCTATTTCATTCATATCCCATCACCCGTTCAAAAGTTATGCACGACACTAGATTATTCCCTATCCGTCCACTCCCCTACGATGGTCGGATAGGGGAAACGATTATTCTCAAGTCAGTTTAATTTCCATCGTCCTAGTACGGTATATCAAGACGTACCGAACTCGCGGGATTGCCAGAAATCCGGGACCCCCAACTTTCGCACAGTGCCTGGATCCGGCCCGGTTATGTTATTGACGTATCTAGGACTTATAATTGTTCTTCCGACCAAATCTCATCCCGATCCCTCCACTCTCTAAGAGTTTCCCAATTTTTCCGGTCCCCCCTCCAACTCTCTCGAAAGTCACCGAATCCCGACCGGATTTGAAGTGGGACGTCGGAAGCACGAGTTCTCTCTAAATATTAAGTTTCATTAAGATCCGGTCATCCGTTAAAAAGTTATAAAATATTTAGATTTTCTGGATTTCCCTCCCTCCACTCCCCCAGATGGTCGGATCGAGAAAACCACTATTCTCAGGTCCGTCTGTTGGGGTCCCTGACATGCCTGCCAAGTTTCATCGTTCTAGCACATCAGGATGTAGCCTACCGACCTCGCGGGATCACTAGAAATTCGGACCCCCCCCCCCGCAACTCTCCCACAGTGACCGGATCTGGCCCGGTTATGCCATTCACGTATCTGGGACCTGTGCTTGTTCTTCCCACCAAGTTTCATCCCGAACAGTATATTCTAAGCGTTTCTCGCGATTTCCGGTTCTCCGCTCAACTCCCCACAGTGTCATCAGATCCGGTCCGGATTTAAATTGAGGCATCTGAGACACGAGATCTTTCTATATATCAAGTTTCATTAAGATCCGATCACCCGTTCGTAAGTTAAAAATACCTCACTTTTCGGACTCCCCCTCCCTCCACCCCCCCCCCCCACCAGATGATCGGATCAGGAAACGACTATTCTCAAGTCAATCTGCTCGGGTCCCTGACACGCCTGCCAAGTTTCATCGTCCTAGCACATCAGGATGTACCGAGCTCACGTGATCACCAGAAATCCGAATCACCCCCTAACTCCCCCACAGTGACCGGATCCGGTTCGGTTATGTCAATCTCGTATCTAGGACTAGTGCTTATTCTTCCCACCAAGTTTCATCCCAATCCCTCCACTCCAAGCGTTTCCCAATATTTCCGGCTCCCCCCTCCAGCTCCCCCCCAAAGTCACCGGATCCGGTCCAGATTTTAATCACGCCGTCTGGGCCACGAGGTCTTTCCAAATATCAAGTTTCATTAAGATCCGATCACCCGTTCGAAAGTTATAAATTCCGGAATATTCCGGATTCCCCCTCCCTCCACTCCCCCCACGATGCTCGGATCGGGGAAGTGGCTATTTCCAACTTAATCATTCAGGGTCCCTGATACGCCTGCCAAGTTTCATCGTCCTAGCTTATGTGGAAGTGCCCGAACTAGCAAAACCCGGACCGACCGACCGACCGACCGACGGACAGACAGAAATTGCGATCGCTATATGGCACTTGGCCGAAGGGCAAGTGCCATAAAAACGAGGGAGGCAGGACCCCTGTTCTGTCCTGATCTTCTTCTTCTTCCTCCCTAAGACAGGAGCCCTGGCCTGGCGTATTTATTCTTCTTCCTCGTCGACAAATGTTCGGAGCCTTGTTTTCCACAGTGAACCTCGTTGACGACCAAGTCCACTTGGACTTGAAAATGTTTTGTTAATATCAACTCGGACAACGAATAAAAACTTGGATAACTCTTGGGATGATTTTTTTTTTTTTTTAGCCCAGAATGCCAACAGAATTCCAGAAGTTCAGTTTCTCAATTCTCTAGATCTCCTAAATAGATCAGGAATCCGGGACAAGATTAAAGTTTTTAAAGTAATTTGTGTTTATTTTTGCAGTTGTACTATTATGATGATTGGTTAGATGTTTTGCCCTAGCCCTACTAGTTGCCGGCCATCAGTTACCCTTCGGATTTGTATTGGAAGAGTTTTCCGGTAGATTTTTGCCAAGTCGGTGATCGTAGTCGGTGAGTAGATTTTTGCCTTTGTCGGTGGGCTGTTGCTCGTCTATGGTGAGTGACGAAATTTATCGTGTCTGTTTTGAAGGTCAAACCAGCAGAGGCCTAACAAAAATCTACTATTTTTACGAAAAACTGCCCTGCTTCCACCGGCTAGGTTATTTTTTACCGACTGGCCGACAGCATTGGAGGTCGTCCCTCCCCAATACGCGACGCCCCTGCGAACGCTGCGATTACTGTAGCTTACCGGATCTTTGTCATTCGACCTTGACCCTCCATTTAATGTGTTAAAATTAACCTTGAACCTCGTTTGTTTAAAAAAAAACAAGACCAAAGGTTTCGATGGGATCCCAAAAATTTAATATTTGACCCAGACAACTTTTTTTTTTTTTTTTTTTTTTACACAGATATATGCTACGGACTTGATAGCTCACGCTAATTTGTGCCGTGCCCCGCAGCCATAGATGTGGTACTACGCGCGCTGAAGCTGTTGTCCAGTTTGCCGCAGGACATACGTTGGCTAACCGTTTTTTATCCAGAGCTTGCCCAAGGCTCTGCCAATGTTTTCAGGACAAACGTCCCTAGTCCCCGTGGGGACTCGAACCCTCAACCTTCCGTTCAAGAGCCCGACGCGCTAACGACTAGCGCCATCGGAGGTCTTGTCTACGCCAGATCCAGTCTTCGCCAGGCTAATCATCTGAGAAAATCAAGTTCAGATATAGGCTACCTGTATAAGCCATATCTATTTTGACGATACTGATCGAAACTTCCTGCTTTACTTCTGCCAAATTTCTGGTTTCGGCCGAATTTCGAGCGAACTACTTGTCGAGCAAAAAAAAAAGATAGTTCAGAAACTAATTCTGCGCATCTCCTTATCCCTATAAAGAACATGTAATCAACTTCAAATAAAACTTTAACTTATAAAAAAAAAATCCGGTTTCAACCGGATTCCGGACGAGCTTTATGTCCGGGTAAAAAATGATTGTCATATACAGATTCAGCGTTTCTTCTTACCCTTAAATCTATCATCTAATCAACTTCAAATACAAATTTTACTTTAAATTTTATCAAATTTTCCGGTTTCGGCCGGATTCCGGGCGAAATTCTTGTCCGGCGAGAAAATAGTTTTCACCATCATGTTCAGCATGTCTTTTTACCCCTAAATCGAACATCCAATCAACTTCAAATAAAACTTTTGCTTTCAACAATTTTTCCGGTTTCGGCCGGATTCCGGGCGAACTACTTGTCCGGCGAGAAAATGGTTTTCACCATCGTGTTTGGCATGTCTTCTTACCCCTAAATCGAACATCTAATCAACTTCAAATAAAACCTTTACTTTTAACAAACTTTCCAGTTTTGGCCGGATTCCGGGCAAACTACTTGTCCGGCGAGAATATGGTTTTCACCATCATGTTCAGCATGTCTTCTTACCCCATAATCGACTATCACATTAGCTGTTTCAAAATATTTTGTTTGCCCCTTAATTTAAAACCCCTCCCCCACCCCTAAATGTAGGGCTACAGAGCCCATCTACGAACTCGACCTTACTCTTGACCCGAAGAATCCTCACACCAAGTTTCATCAAAATATCTCATTCCCTTCGAGAGTTATCGTGCTGACAGACGGACAGACGGACAACTTTTCGATATCATAGGTATCCGTCACTAACGTTTTGGGATCCCAAAAACTTGGATCGTGGCCAGAGGCAAAATAGCTTGTTGACTGTGTCAATAGCTAAATAATTGCCAAGCATGCACTCGTAAAGCATACGTGCCAGTCAATATTGTAAAATAAAATAAGCGAGGACAACAACAACAAAAAATATCACTGTTAAAAATGTTGTGGACAAAGTATTTTTTAAATTATATTATTCCACTATTGCTCAGTACGGTGGGAGGGGGGGGGGGCGGTTAATAACTCGCTTTGCACGAGCTCTTTGAGGACACACGCGATCCGGTTTGAAGTGAGGTTGTAAGTTTGTTTGAGTTTCCCGTCTGTTGTGGAGGATGGTCAGATAAATCACAACAAGCTTCCTCTATAAGGGTCCTGTATAAAGTATTAATAGGCGTTTTTCCGCGATCCCAAAAGTGTTTGTGGCTCGGTGGTGGCTCAAACAGAGTGTTTCCCCAGGCGAAAACGAGGAAGGCCCTCGTTCTTTTGATTATCTTCTTCTGCCCCTTAGAAAGGAGCCCTCTTCTGATTAAAAGGCAGGAGCCCTGTTTTGCTTGACAGTGCGATGAACAAGATTTTTGTGGCTGACAAACATGAGGTGGTTTCGACTTTGTGGCTTGGTTCTGGCCGGAAATGTAAATTTAGCGCCAAATTCCTGCCCTAGTAACAAAATTAGACCCTTAAAAAGACATAAACTGTCGCATAAACTGAAAGTTTTTCCAGTACACAATGGCAAGGGCGTAAGCCTGAAGTTCTATTTTTTAACACTCAGAAATCTGTGGCACGCTAATGTAGCGCGTAAAACACCTTCAGACCGTCCAAATAAAGAGAATTTTAAATATTATCTAAAATATATTTTATGCGTTTTGTTTTTAAAAGTATGATAAATGGTAATAGGAATAAACAAAACAAAATAATGTATATTTTATATGATTGTTAAAGAGTTTTTTTTTTGTTGTGAGGACGAATTTTGTAATAAGAACAATTTGAATGAGGAGAATAACAAATGTGGAAAGATAACCATGTTAAAATTGTATAATATGATTGAAATGAACTGAACTGAACTGAAATGTAAGCTATAGATAGTGGAAAGAGTAAATATTGATATTGAATTTAGTTTTGTTAATTTTATTTTATAAATAAAGATAGGATGGAAGTGTAGGCTAAAGATTAGAAAGAATTGAAGGAAAAAAAAATAATTAAGAAATTAAAAATAAACGTAAAGATAGAGGAAAGTGTAGGTGACGCTAAATAGATAGGCCGGTCATGTGATCACCTAGGGCAAGTGGAAGCGTAGTCACCTGGCCAATTCATATTGGACTGGAAGAATAGAAAAAATACTACGAGGTAAAAAAAAAAAAGACCGTTTCCATATACGAACCGAATCTACTTCTGACTGACCTTACTGATAAACAAGGAACACATACTCTTGATGACTAACTCCTCCTGTCGACGAAGAATCGCCGTGTGCTCATCGGAAGAGCCAGAAATGTCATCACAACCTGGCCGCAACAGACGATGTTGATTGGTTTAAATAGGGTTTTAAAAGAATTCTGACGATTCCTTTGGGCGACGTTTCTCGTTCTCTCCGAGGTTCGCTGGCGTGTTTCGTCACAGAGTATTCAGGTAATAATAATAATAACGTTTATTTCCTGAATAGCTCATATAATTACTCGCTAGCATCGGATCGTCAAACAATTTTTAACACGGCTAAAACTTAATAATCACTTCTCAATAATTGCCTTAAAATATTTATATGTAGCCTATGTACAATTAATAACGAATATATCACAGTTCAGAATTAAAATAGTTTACGAAATATGGTACAAATGACGAAAGATACCGGTCAGTAGAGTGGATATCGGGGCGAACAAGTCTGATGAAATTTCTGATGGTATAATAGATTACCCCTACTGCATATTCTTGCCTTCCCCTACAGTAGAGGGATGCTTCGTTGCAACTATGATTTGGCTGACTGGCCTTTGCAATTTGGGCTCAACTGTCAAATTAAGATCCAAAACACTCATTTAGGTGTTCACAGGAGACCTCAATTAGCTACTCTGGCAGACTGGTTTAGCTGATTAATTAGCTACTTTGGCTGACTGGTTTAGCTGATTAATTAGCTACTCTGGCTGACTTGACTTTTGTCGCGGAAAGTGGAGGAAATGGCACTTTCCAAAGTTAGCCAGCGTTCAAAGAAGCACAATATCAGAAGTTTAATAACATGGTTGCACATCCTTATGCTAAATATGTTGTTGGATGCCAAGGATATTCCTTTATGACCCTGTCAATTCTGGTGAATTATATCGGTTGAAACCCTCCCATCCTTCGTACTTCGGAACTGATTCTTGCGATATCTTCTTGGAAGGAGTAGACGAGGGAAGAGAGATGACTGCCGAGTTTTACAATACAGGAAGAAAAGGGTTATGTTTCACGAAAACATAACATATGAAAGGGCCACAATAAAAACAAAAGTTTTGGTAAAAAACTGCTGGTGAATGAGAAGTACCAATCCCCCCCCCCCTCCCAACTGATGCCCCGAGAAACAGGAGGACAAGGCAACGAAATAAACTAGTACTCGTCAGAGGCCGAACCTCAAAGTTTATGAACTTGTTCGTGCCCTTTTTGCAGAAGATTTTAACAAGGTGAATAATTAACGTCACACATTTATTTTAATGACCAGCGCACTTCAGCATATTTTTCGAAAGAAAGCTATGACATTGAGCTATCAATAAACGATTCAACATTCTCATAACACTTAACATAAGGATGCGAAAACATGTGTTAACTGTTGCAAAAGTTCTGAAAATGTACTGTACTTTACTCACCCCAAGTGGATATTCAATCTCTCCATCCACCTCTTCCCTTCTTTTGATCGTGCCATAATCCTGTGTCCCAGACATTCGAAGTTGACTCAACTGATCCACCGTTTTCGAATCCATCGACATATCCGCATTTCTTTCGTCCTCCGAACAGTCAAACTCCATTATTTCTGTGTGTCGGTCGTCCGAATACTGCTTGTCCAGTATCGGCCTGGCGTCCACAATGTCCACACTACTCAAATTTTCATACCTCAGATTCCAGGGTGGCACGTGATCCTCGTCGTCGGCAATGCACTGATCTTCCATGTTAATCGTTACGAATTCCGTGTTCTGCCGCAAGTCCACCTTTCTGAGCTCGTTATCGGGTGGTGGCGCGGAGGGCTCTAAGAGTGCCACAGGCATTTTACTCTCGCTAATACTGTGGGACTTGCTCAGCTCTTTCTTCTTACGGTTCGACTTGACATCACTTAGGCTTCTAAGACCCACGGAGTGATCCTCCTCAAGCCCGCCGCGGTCAACGCCGCAGGGGAGCGATCCACCTTCTCTCTTCCGCGCGCTCACGTTTGGTGTGCTCGAACCACTCCCTTCACCCCGCCTTTTCCCCTTGCGCCGTCCGCCGCCGATGGCACACTGATAGCCGGAAGTGTCGTCAAGCTCATTCAGATTCTGAAGACTGCCGCCTTTGGTTCGGCTGGCGGCTAAAGTGGCGTTAAAATCCTTTGAGGGGTGTTTGTTGCGGCGCTTTTTGGACGGGGGATTGTTAATGACGGGGAATATGGCGGGTGGGCTCTCCTCGCCTGATTCTTGTGTAGTCTCTTTCAGCAGACTCTGTAAAAGAAACTCCAAGTCAGTTAAAGTAATTAACAAAGAGTCCCTGCTTCCATATTTTGAAACACCTGTGCTTTTATTAGTTTTTCGATTGCAGAATATTCTACAGTTTCCTTAGTAGATAGATCCATGTAGTGGAAACCGAGTAATAACTGGTTCGGAGCAAAAACTACAATTCCTAAGCGCTAACTGAAACACTGTTTTGCAGATCCAATTTAATGAGAAAGATAATGGACGCCGGCCGTCCCGACCTAAATTGAATTCGATTTATTCTTCTTCAAATACTTATCGATCTTCACCAGAATACGGCCGAACTATCAATCTAAGTATAAAAAACAAGAGCTGTAAGCTCATATGGCACTTGGAAGGCTTGGTAAAAGGATGAAAGTAGAAATTCGCCGGTTCGTGGGTTTGTTGTGATCATTTATAAGCAAAACCCTTGAAATAAGAATTGTGACGGACCCTTGGAAATCACGAGAATGTATCGTTTGGTAAAAAAGTTTTTTTTTTGCACTTGGCTGTGATGATATGCACTTTAAGGGCGCTAGAAATTTATCTGAAATCAAAACCCTCGAGGCAAAAATTATCCTGGGCCGTTTAGGATCATGAATATATATAGTTTGGTGAAAGGTACATATTTTTACTTTCCGGTTAAGATGCGCACTTTAAGGGTGCTAGAAATTCATTTCTAAGCAAAACCCTTGAGGCAATAATGATCATTGGCTCATGGGGATCATGACAATGTAGGTTTTGCTTAAAGTATTTTTTGTACTTTGCGGTTAAGATGAGTACTTTAAGGGATGGTCGAATTAGGGAAGTGACAATTTCTAAGCAAATCTTGTCAAGTCTCTAATGTTCAAGCCAAGTTTCATCGTCCTAGCATATCTTGAAGTACCTTAAATTGCGATCACCGAAATTCTGGACCCCCCTCCAGCTCCCACCAGAGTGACCGAATCCGGTCCGGTTCTGTCCCTGATGCATCTAGGGCTTATGCTTGTTCTTCCCACCAAGTATCATCCCAATAGCTATATTCTAAGCGTGTCACAAAATTCCACCCTCCCCCCGACTCCCCCACATTGATCAGATCCTGTCCACACTTGAAATGGGACATCTGAAACATGAGTTCTTTCCGAATATTACGTTTCACTAAGATCCGATCACCCGTTCAAAAGTTGGACAACCTCAAGATTCCGGATTCCCCCACTCTCCACTCCCCCCACGATGGTCAAATCGGAGAAACGATTGTTCTCAAGTTAAAATTGTAAAGTCCCTGATATGCCTGCCAAGTTTCATCGTCCTAGCACATGCGTAAGCATCTTAAGTCGAGATCACCGGAATTCCGGAACCCTCCCTTCAACTCCCCCCGCAGTACTCGGATCCGGTCCGGTCTTGTCAACTATGTATCTTGGTCTTGTGCTTGTTCTTCCCACCAAGTTTCATCCCTATCCGTCCACTCTGAACATAACACACGATTTCCGGTTCCCCCCTCCAACTCCCCCCAAAGTGACCGGATCCATTCCGGACTTGAAATGTGACATCTGAGACACGAGGTCTTTCCAAATATCAAGTTTCATTAAGATCCGATTCCCCGTTCAGAAGTTATAAATACGTCAATATTCCGGATTCCCCCTCCCTCCACTCCCCCCACGGTGGTCGGGTCGGGGAAGTGACTATTTTCAAGTTAGTTTGGTCGGTCCCCAATATGCCTGCCAAGTTTCATCATCCTAGCACATGTGTAAGCATCTTAAGTCGGGATCACCGGAATTCCGGAACCCTCCCTCCAACTCCCCCCACAGTGTTCAGATCCGGTCCGGTCTTGTCAACTATGTATCTAGGGCTTGTGCTTGTTCTTCCCACCAAGTTTCATCCCGATCCGTCCACTCTGAACATGTTACACGATTTCCGGTCCCCCCCCCCCCCCCCCCCCCCCAACTCCCCCCAAAGTAACCGGATCCATTCCGAACTTGAAGTGTGACATCTGAGACACGAGGTCTTTCCAAATATCAAGTTTCATTAAGATCCGATTCCCCGTTCAAAAGTTATAAATACGTCAATATTCCGGATTCCCCCTCCCTCCACTTCCCCCACGGTGGTCGGATCGGGGAAGTGACTATTTCCAAGTTAGTTTGGTCGGGTCTCTAACATGCCTGCCAAGTTTCATCGTCCTAGCACTTCTGGAAGTAACCTAACTCGAGATGAGTGACCTGACAGACAGACCGACAGACAGACCGACAGACAGACCGAAAAGTGATCGGTATATGGCACTTGGCCGATAGGCAAGTGCCATAAAAAAACTAAAAAAAATATAGGATACAAAAAATTAAATAAGTGTCACTTGTTTAGCCATGTCCGTTCACCCTTACGTAAGCCACGTTGTCCTCTTTTCTGCAAATTGTTTTTCCTAAATTCCTAAGCCTCTATCCACCCCAAATGTTGAGGTACAACGGTGTAAGTTTTACGAACATGTTCTTCGTCCTATGAACACTTCTAGGCCTTTAAACCCAGATGTTTCAGTAGGCTATGTAGGCGACGTTCTAAGGACCTGACCTGTAAGGAGTCTGTATGTCGGCATTTTTATCATATACCCGACAGAATTTTCGGTACCAAGACCCTGTCTGTTCCCCGATTACGTCCTATCCTCCCCGAACTCTACACACACCCATCCGCAACAGACCACAACGCGACAAGGCTCAGGTCCCCAAATTAAATCCGGTCCCCGCAAAACATGAAAGATACCGAAGGAGTTTTGTTCAAAGTTTTGATGAGCTGTACAACAGCCAGTAAAGATAGGCATTGTCTTTGTTCAATTGTTAGTTTTAGCATTCGACTCTTTTAGTATGTTTTACTTTGTTTTATATATGTATTTTAGAGATTATCTTGACGTAAAGTAAAGATTAAAGTTTTAATTGATGTGAAAAAAAAATATTTTTCTTTTTCAATTTTGTGGAAAAATGTTTTTTTTTGCAAAATGTTTGCCGACTGAGTCTATAGTATATATTGTTGTAGACAAGTTTTGTAGAGACTGATGGCATTTTTTATGAATTGTGTCGTAATTATTATTGAATTGACAAATTCATTGAGTGTATATCTATTTATATTTTAGTACTTATGTTTGACGTAGAAGTCAAATTCGGCGTTTACGCTGTGAAGAAACTTTTTAGAAATAAAACTCTACTCTACTCAGATGTAAGGACCAATTTACGATCCCACAGCTATCCCTCACGCTCGTTTAGAGATACCAAAAACGTCAAAATTCACGTGACACATTTGCTACGCCCACCTAGATTTCAGTCACACCATGTCCCATTTCTTCTTAAGCTCAATTACCTTTATCGTCACAGTCTGTCGATTTCGTCACCAAACCGTCACACGATCTAATATGTTAGTCTCCTAACGTTCCACGTCAGACCCGGAAAGAAAACATACATCCGCAACCGCACTCAGATGCTTTATCGTCGGGATTTGCCACAAAAATGAGCCCATACTCCTAATTTCGTTTTCTTTCGTCTGATAAGATAGTGGTTTGAAGTGGAGAAAAAAATGTCAATGCCAGTCGTAGTCGACAACTGGGTCTGGGGATAAGGGAGTGTCTGAAGTCGTTGGTAAAAAAAAAAAAAAAAAAAAAAAAAAAAAGGGCAAAAGGCTTCGGCGTGGGAAACCGGGATGTGTCTTCTTCAATTTCTCGGAACTGTCTCTGTACTGCTGTACTGCACACCCCAGTTATATGTTTTTTAGATTATATTGAATACTGAACATTATTCATGATAAAACTAGTGCAGTACGAAGAAAGAAAAGGAAAAGTCACATAGGCTAGAGCTTTCAAAAGAGAGAATACACAAGACAAAAAAAGTAAGCTACTAACTGGGGATTAAAAAATGGTCAAATGGTCAAGGGCAGAAACGGGAAGTTCTTGGGTAATTTAGCTGTACTACATGACGATGATAAAACTTTACTACGCATAAGGTAGAAACATGGAAATATGAAATAATGCATTATTCAAACTGAACTATCCACCCAAGGCTAGAACCAATAACGTTTCCTGATTCTCCCATGTCCAGTATTCCTATAGCCTACTAACCTTCCTATCAGTTTCATCGGATACCTTGTTCTGTCCTTAACACTCAGCACCCCTAGATATCGAGAACCCAACTTCCATCAACCTTATCACAGACAGGCAGAAAGAAGGATCGACAGATTTACGATGTCACAGGTTTATCTTACTTTCGTTCGGGATCCCAGAAACCAACAGGTTATTAAAAATATCGAACAATAAAAAATCAATAGATGACGGGGAGACTGAAAGAAGCGAAAAATCAGATGAACCGATGATACACTTGGCATTTAACCACTGCGTGCTGCACCTACAGAATACATAAAGGAAAGATACGCGAAACAGATCACCCGTCGATTACTTTGCTTCTTTGAGAACGGTGGGCTACTGCCTCGGAATACATCGAAGTTCTAAACATGATCACGCAAATCTATCTACTTTAAAGAAATAGGAGAAAAGAGAATACACATGTGTCCCTTTGCAAGAATACACATGTGTCCCTTTGCAAGAATAGACATAGGGTTCGTTCCAGCTCTGCCCGAAAGTTACTACATAGTTACTTTTCAGTCACTTTCACCGTTCCAGCTTGTCACAAAGTTACGAGGAGCACAAGGAAGACCGTCACTTCGAAGTAACTTTTTGTAAAGATAGTACCCGACCATCTTAGCTAACTTTCCCTTTCCAAGAGCCGTCTTGAGAAGGGAACTCGGGGCAGCAATGAGAAACAAAGCGCATTATCTCGTCCCGCAGTAACTTCGACCGTTCCAGGTAGTAGTTAATTTGTTACGTCACACGTAGTTACTCCGAAGTAACTACGAAGAAGAGCTGGAACGAACCCATAGATAGACAGAACCCCAGAAAACTCAACACACAAAACTTCAATTTTGTTTGTAGTTTTGTCGCAGTTACAAAACCGCAGCAAAGTTCACACACGACGATTGGGTTTAACTGCAAAGGTGGCAAATATAGGTTTTTGTCTTGTATCACTTTCTTCCAATTCGACAGCTAATATCAGTTTTCAGTAACTGTGTATATTTTTTTACGTTTCTATGCCGCGAACTTTTTAGATGTAGTGAATTTCCAACTACAACGATTATCCAAGAAATCGTAACGAATCAGTAGCTTCGTGACGCTACTTTTGTGGCAAACGAAAAACCGGACTGTTTAGTGAATGAGTGCGAACCCACAGAAACGTGTAAGAAGCAGTGCATGAAACCGTAACTCAACAGACAATTTGCATGGTTCCCACCGATAACCTACAGAAATGTTTCAAATAATTTTTAAAGAAAATAATACTCGGGCTACATCTTAATATCCTGCTTTTCATCTCTATCATTACGAATCGTGAAGCATCAACTCAAGAAAACAAAAACCTCTGAAAATGTCAGCTTACAACGTTTTGAATAATGTAAAAAGTTTGGAGGACGGGGATTATCTAGGCTGTAAGCCTCTGCACCGACGAATAGATTGCCTAAGATTAACTATAGTCATAAACATCCGGAATTGTTTTTTAAAGCGGGGCTTATGCCAGAGGAACTGAAATGGATGGTGATGGACGGATTCTCTCCCACTGGGGGAAAGGAGAAGAAGTTGCGGTCTCGTCCTTACTTTTGCCCCAATCTATGGTTTACAAAGGAAGGATATTTTTATTTTGGTGGTTAGTTGCGTAGTTCGTGATTTTAAGAAGGGAGATATTTGAGAGACGTTGGAAGACCTTCCAACTCCTTCTTACCCAAATCTGGTGGGCAAGAAAACGTTGGTGACCTTCGTCGATTCGGGTGGGTTCTCAAGCAGGCTAAAGAGCATCGAGAGCACTTTTGGGGGCAATGCTTTATACTTTATTCGCCTTATTCCATGTTCAGCATTCAAAGCGGACTAGTTTCTGTGAGTCCCACCGTGCCTCAGTCAATTTTGACAGATACATAGTAAAATGCAGATCCATAGATTAATGAGCCGAAAATAACATGTTTGACTTTTAACACCAAGGACAGTGCAAAACTACCAGTAGCCTATTCGAGAAGTTCGCACCTTGTTCTTTCTTGAGTAGCATAACAAAACAAACACCGTAGCAGATTCAGTTAAAGTCTAACTGAAAAGCCAGCTTGATATCATATCTGAAGTTTGAATAAACTGTATTTTGACTCTGCTAAGCGATATTTCTTTATTTCATCTTGGGCTCTGATAGTGATGTTCAGATTATGCACTGCTGGACCAACAAGACAAAGTTTATCCAGACGCAGGGAATTTGAATTTCAACCAAAGCGTGCATTTTAATGGCTAATTAGGCTAACCAAAGTTCTGGGTATGCTCAATTCCCTATTGTGAGGTCACTTGTGACGGCCCGCTGATGCGTGTGACCAAAAAAAGATTCATTTTCGGCAATCATTTACCGCTGTAGGCTACTTGTTAAAGTTTAACTGAAAAGCCAACTTATTTGTGTGTTATTTAATTGGATACACTGAATTATTTGGATTCTGCCAAGGGATTTTTTGATTTTCCACTATCTGCCCTAGTTATGAGGCTCAGGATATCTCCGGCCGTCCTCACAGCGTAAATTCTACTATGACGCGGGAAATTTTAATCTTAAAACAAATGCGGCTTTTCAGTGGGCAGCGGTGAGATTGGTAAAGATTGCTTAGTGCCTGAACAAAAAAAAATGATAAATCTTTCTCGTAAGGCACACAACAAAAATACAAGCGCATAGAGGCACCACAAATCACACGAAAATTCCACTATTTGAAGATCGATTATTCGTGAATAGCGGAACAACGAAGTAACTCATTTTCAGCGGGTCTTCAAGCCAATTTAAGCGAAAAAGTGATGGGTAACTAGATTGTCCTATCCTAGCCCTTTTCGGTTAAACTTTAAGCATTTCAAGCAGGTACCACCAATCCGAAAGAAAAGGTTGGTTGAAAAGCGGAGCAAGGAAGTAACGCATTTTTGTCCGGTCTTACAAGCCTATTTAAGCGAATAAGTAGCCTAACTAGATTGTTGTATTTCGGTCCTATTTCGGTTTTCTGCTCATCAACTTGTGGATGTGCTTTCTGTCTATTTTCCTATATCTGTGGAGAGATACTAATGACGTAAACTAGTCCGCTTAGAAGCGCTGAGCTGGAAAATGACGAACTGGCACAAGGGGGAAGAAAAGCAAGAGGCCAGTCACGAAGCAAGCAAGAACCAACCCAACCTGAGGACAGGACAGCAAAGGGACCCTCTTTTTGGGATCCCAAAACGTAAGTGGAGGGATATCTATGACATCGCAAAAGTTGTCCGTCTGTCTGTCCGTCTGTCTGTCCGTCTGTGCGCACGATAACTCTTGAAGGGATTGAGATATTTTGATGAAACTTGGTGGGAGGATCACTTAGGTCAAAGTCCAAGTCAAGTTCGAAGATGGGCTGTGTAGCCCTATATCTGAGCGCGGGGGAGGGGTTTCAAATTGAGGGGCAAACAAAAATATTTTTTGAAAGCTATTTAGATAGTTGATTTAGGGGTAAGGAGACATGCTGAATCCGAATATGAAAGTTATTTTCTCACCGGACAAGTAGTTCACCCAGAATAGAATCCGGCAAAAACCGGACACAAAATTTGTCGACCAATTTTCGGCTATTGAAGTCCCTACCCATTTCTTCACACTAGTATAGCTCTGCTCGTGGATGACGCGCAGAGCGCGTAATCTATGAACGTCGGATAGAGCTAGTGTAATCGAAGGGGTTGGTATATGTTGTTCAAGCTTACTAGGGATTGATATATGTTGCTCAAGCTTAGTATGAAGATTCATTGACAAAGTACAGGTCAAGTTCGTAGATGGGTCCTTTAGTCCTATATTTAGAGGCAGAGGAGGGTTTCGAATTTACGGTAAAACCATTTATGTTTTATGAGCTAATAAGATATTCATTCAAGGGGTAAGGAGGTCCGCTGAATCCATATCTGAACTTAATTTTCTTGCTGGACAAATGATTCATCACGAATTCAGCCGAAACTGGAAATTTGATTGAAGCTCATGGTTGTTTCTGAAGTCGATTAGAGATTCGGTATCGGGGCAAGGAGACACGCTGATTACATATTTGGACTTTATTTTAACAGTAAAAATCTTATAGGAACCTGACGAAGACTGAATGGCGAAGACAAGACCCAATTGTTAGGATCAAATATTTTGTGGGATCCCATCGAAACCTTTGGTCTTGTTTTAATGGACACGCAGCTTGCCTCTGATTGCTCAGGACGGTCTCAGATATGTGGTGGAAACCCACGAAAAGGAAACTTACCCTGAATAAGTCACTGCTTTGTTCAGCATCTTTTGGTGTCTTATACTGAATTGCCTCATTCAAAAGTGTCTGTAGCTCATCCTCATTTATTCCATCAAGATTTACCGGATCTTCCTGCGAATACAACAAAAAATCAGGACTCAACCAAACTAACAACACTCACCTCTACTTGATTCTTTCTAACTAATTTTCCATGTTTCCGGATACCTAAATGCAATGGTTTTCCCTTTTTATTTTTTCCGCCTCTTTCGGTGATGGTTCCTTTTCTGCCGTTCTCGGTTTCAGCCTTCCTGGACGAGTCTGGACGCTAGAATACGCTATTCTTTACAATAAAAATACAGATAAAAACCAGCAATACACAGTACTGTTTGTTGGTCATGGAAAAATTATTTTGCCGGCTAAAATCAAGTCGCACCAGTCTTTTCTACGTGTCAATCTTTACTTCTGTTTGTCCATTGTGTTTCCGATTGTCTGCAACCAGGGTAGGTTCCCGGGCTAATTCGGTCACTTATTCCAATCCAGAAAACCTGTTTGGTTTTTGTTTTTTGTAGTTGAGCCATTGTGATTCTCTACTCCGTATTAATATAGCAAAGATTCTCTAGATCTAGATTCTCTACTCCGTATTAATATAGCAAAGTGCTACCACATTCCCATAATAACATAAAAGTTTAATTCTAGCCAATTATTAGAAATCACATTTAAATTGGTATTAACTTACTGGAGCCACCCGAGAACCCTGCTTTCGGTGTGCTTTCTTTTTTATGCACAAGTACTTATTGGTAAATTCAGAGAAAACATTTATTTTGATTTCCCTCACACGCCCATTTGGGATTTCACCCAGTCAATCCATAGTTGTTTTGTATAAAAAAAAAATATTAGGAACCTTGGAAAGCTGGAGCCTAAAACCGATTCGACTAAAAGTAAACTAAAATAAATCACAACCGATTTCTCTCTTTCAAGTTAATGTCAGAATGACATGCGTAGCCTACTAAAGAAGAATTAAATGGTAAATCAAAAACAAAATCGAGGATAACTGACTTCCAGTAGTGTTTATGTGATTTTGGCACTTGGTGACCACCCAGTATAGCGAGGTCACAATAGCTGCGTTTTTTACAGATACCATGGTATCTGATACCACGATCTAAAGTCGTTGTTGTAGTGACCGTGGTATCTGATACACGGTCAAAAGACGTTTTTGCAGTTATCGTGGTACCTGGCCAGTTATCGCAGTATCTGATTTTCAGATACCACGGTCCGACCGTGGTAACTGATCGTGGTATCTGATAAAAGTCTCAGTTTCGTCATCACCAACAATAGTGCCTAGGATTTTGTCAAATTGGTGCGAAAGAAGTTTGGCACTTAGTGATGTGACTGGATATAAGTTTTTCTTTTGCGATGACTTCGAAAGGCGCAATTTCGGCGATTGTCGTTTTTGCAGAGCAACCGTAGCATCAGATGCCACCGTAAATGCAAAAACGACTAACTGCAGACCCTGCTACCGTACCATGGTATCTGCAAAAACGCAACTAATATATTATCTATACCAGTCTGGTGAATGGACCACACACCAAGGTGACATGATCCTATTTGTGAGGTTTTTTGTATAAATTTAAACACAGACAGTCGCAAACTGAAATACCATGAAAGAACAAAAATAAACTGCAGAAAATATTGACTGATTAACTTATTCATCTTCAACTTACAAACACAACACTCATAAGGCCTAAGGAAAAAATACTCAATTCTCGAACAACTTTCTTCGCCAATCGTTCTTTTAATAATAGACTGCCCCTAGCCTCTCCCATAAACTAACTACTACTCAATACTTTGAATATGCATTTATTCACGAAACTTTAGATAGTTGGCTCACCTCAATCTAATATTAAGGATTATAGTAACTCACGAGTTCAATATTTGGGTTTTTTGTCCTTCGATTTATCCGAATAGATTAAACTCTTCATTTCAGCATTATAGCTCAGGTTATTTTTTCTTTTAAAACTACAATCTCCCTGATCCATCAAACCCTTGAGGTTCGGGTAGGTCAACAAATGAGTGCAATTTTTACTCAACTGTTGCAAAAGTAGTTAAAGGACGGCTCAGACGGCGTTCTCTGGCGATCTCTTGGATTCGCTTTTCGAAAAGCAAAGCGAGAGTCCGCCCAGCGGCAATTCGTTGTGCCTCAGTTGCACCTTTACAACTTTCCGCTTTCCAAGTCAATGGCGGAAACTAGCGGAGCGCGAGAACAGCTCTGGAAAGCGAAGTTAGTTTTATCCGAAGTCGCAAAAACAGCCGGCGTATAAGCTCGCGGAGCTTTCCAGACCGCCACAATCACCCGCAAGTTACGTTAACTTTTCGTAAGGTTGACTAACGGGAGAAGATATCAACAATATTTTAAAAGAAACTGGAAAATGTAAGACTAGGAAATTAAAAAATACCGAAATGATGCTTATTAAGGTTCAGATGTGGTAATAATAAGGTCAAACAACTTGAAACATTTTTTTTTTCAAGAATAATTAGCTACAATTTTGTTGTATACTTTTTTGTTCCATATATTCCTTCGGTCCAAGCAGACTGCGAATCATATTTGACAGTGCAAAATGGATATGTCAGCTTAATTTTATTAGCTAAGCTAGAATCTCTAGTTTGTTTTTTCACAAGTTAATTTTCCAGTTAGAGCAGCTTGAGGTTGAAGAGGACCCTTGCCAAGAAGGCCGGAAATATAGCTCTAATGAAATTCAGTTGACATATCCGTTCTGCACTGTTAAATATTTTTGTTCTTCTTCGTATTTGTTAAGCTGAGTTGCAAAGAAAGGGTTGCTTATTGGATTATATATATTTATTTAGTTAACAAGGTGAAATTCTCGTCTGAGTGGTGACAAACTTTACTGAACATACTTTGCAACAAACTTTGGGAACCTTACGAACGCCGTCTGAGTCGGCCTTAGGACAAAATCTCAAGCTTCCTCAGAGGCAAAAGAGCGAAGTGTAGAAAAAAACATTATCTTACAATTCAAACTGGCGCTCAAGAAACTGTAAGTGCCTCGTAATCTCGTAAGCACTTGAATGCTGAAGTTCATGTCACAAGTGACCAACCCATTAAAAAGAGCAGAAAGCTCATATGGCCTTAGTTAATCATGTACATCTTCTAAGGCTTTCACTATCAAGGTGGCATAGTTCTTCTGGGACCAGTCACCCCAAAAGCAAATGATAGTCCTCTCCGCCAAGTTCCGTCCCAACGTCTTCACCCTAAGCATGTCACAAGGTTTTCAGTATCCCCATCTTATCCCTACCCCCTCTTATTCCATTCACTGCCTCAGACTCTGGTCTGGATGCCTATCAAGTTCCATCTGAATCAGATCATTCATTGCAAGTAATACATGTGACAAAATGTCCGGGTCTCCACCTTTTCATCTTCTCCACATTTGCTGGATCCAGCCCAGACCTGAAAGTCTGGGAAAAAAATGGGAAAGAATCTGAGGACATGATATCTTGCCGAATATCAAGTTTTGTCCACACTGAATATGTGTCGGGTCCAGATAAATCTGGTCAGGTACCTCACAAGTTTCACCATCCTAGCCCATCTGGAAGTACTCTAGCTCATCTGCAAGTGCCACAAGATTTCCAGTACCCCTCAAGTTTCATTGCCCTAGCCCATATGGGAGTACCC
This sequence comes from Branchinecta lindahli, assembly GCA_023053555.1. Taxonomy (NCBI): domain Eukaryota; kingdom Metazoa; phylum Arthropoda; class Branchiopoda; order Anostraca; family Branchinectidae; genus Branchinecta; species Branchinecta lindahli. The sequence goes on along the minus strand of JAKZAO010000012.1, from coordinate 28,844,291 downwards.
TAGCTTGTTATCAGCTAACCGCAAGAAAGACTGAAAAGCTATTGGTATTTGGGACCCAGACTGAAGTCCCATAAAATGAAGTATATTGGGAATTTGTGCTCTTGCTTACTCCTGGACTTAGTTCTTGACCAGAGAGCAGAAATTAGATCTAAAATCCATTCACATCTTACATTAGTCAAGAATTTTCATATTACTGTAAAGGTTTGTTTTACTGAACAGTATAGATGTAAAATTTCAATACCTCCGTTTTAGCTTGCGAAAATTGCGAATATTCGCTGAAAAACTGAGAAAAATTAAAAATAAAGTGACAAAGAATTTCAACCACAAAAACAGCAGGGGTCAATTTACTAGGGGATTCGGTTATTGGTTTGTATGGTTTGTACTATTTGACAGTGCAAAACCAATTCTCAGCTGAATTCTATTAGAGCTACATTTTGGCCCTTCTTGGCAAGGGTCCTCTTCAGGCTCAAGCTACTCAAACTGGAAAATTAACTTGTGGAAAAGCTTGTGAATTCTCTCCAGTCAGCCAAAGTCTTACCATTTAGCAACACTTATCTGCTCAAAGAAGCATTCCTCAATTGTAGCCTACCATTCCCCAAGACTCAGGACTGCTTTCTAAATGATGTATATTATGGCTGCCTCACTCGGCACCCTTCTGGCCTTATGGACCAATTACTGCACAATTTAAGAATGCAGAAAAAAACAGTAAAATACTAGTCAGATAGAAGCCAGCCATAGAACAGTGATCCCCCCCAAGGCAAATTCATTTAATCAGTTCACATCCTCATGTCACCTGCCCCAAGTTAAATTTATCTAATCAATTCACATCACTATGTCACAGAAGATGCATTTTTTTTAATACATATGTTTTATCTAATAAATACAGTAGTGACACAGAAGGGCAATACAGCAATGAACTAATAAATAAAATGATAAAGGCTTTCAGGCCTGTCACTTCACAAAAAGGTACCGTAAGCATGTTCATTTAAAGACAATTATATGACAACTACTGAATTTTCAGACCAAGAACGCCTACCAGACTACTATGTCACGTCCAGAGCTTCTGGATCTGGTATAACCTATTACAATAAAAAAATGTTCTATCTAAAGTTGTCTCTCACTACCCAAATTCTCCAACACAACTTCAGCTACACTCAAGTACAATATTTCGTTACTCGGCCATCAGGGGAATTCTCCAAGAAGAGACAAGGAGCGTGTTCCACCCTTCTAATAATAGTAACTATTAATTACTATTTTCGTTCCAACCTCGTGAAAAGTTAGTACGCTGATGGTTCCATGTGTCTTGAAATAGTAACTAGTAGCAATTATTTGGTTACCATGCTCGGGAGCGTATAAGCGTGGTAACTATAAATCTCTTTGATGTGATTGGTTGGATTAGCCGGTGGCACAATATTGTGCTGAAAATAGTAAATGCATTCCAGCCATGATGCCAAGAAGCCAGAATTTGTGACATCATGTGTAGTAACTACAGTAAGTACAGTGGAACACCCTCAAGAGGTCAAGAAGTAGGGTGCCAAACTGTGAAGTGTTAAGTCCAGATCTAGCGTGCTGCAGGAATTATCACAGCCAAAAAAGAACTGGGACCCTGAGTGCCCTTGAAAAACTCTTTTCATTTCATTTCATGAATCTGGCGGTCTGCTGGAAAGCTCTGTGAGCTTAGCCTATGCGCTGGCTGTTCTTGCAACTTCTACTAAAAGCAGTCTAGTACACTAGCCCCTTTTCAGGCATGGTGCTCAAACGTCTAGCACCATGCCTGGGTGCTGGACGTTCAAGCACTGTAAATTGGATTTCATGTATGGTGCATGGATTTCAGTACACAGTGCATGCATGAAAAACACAATTTCTGTCATCATAATTGTACAACAGCTCGGACAGGGCTGAAATTACCACCATGAATTAGAGAATTCAAAAAGACAATCCTATCATATTTTTCATAGCAAAAATAAAAGTACGCGACTGATGATGGAGTTGAAAAATCTGACAGCACCCTATCTATTTTCCATGTAGTTTGCCCCAGGCAGGCCCCAGGAGCCAATATTCTGGTTGGCTGCTAGGTAGAAAAAGCTGAGGCACAGGACACTTTACATGAAAAACCCTTGACTATGTAGAAAAGGAATGAGGTTTTTCATCTCCGTGATCAGTCGCGTCCTTTTGTTTTTGTTATGAAAAAAATGATAGGAATAGGACTGTCTTTGATTTCTCTAATTCACGGTAGTAATTGTGATGACAGAAACTGTGTTTTTCATGCATGCACTGTATAAGTTACTGAAATCCATGCACCATACATGAAATCCAAGGTACAGTGCTTGAATGTCTAGCACCCAGGCATGGTGCTAGACGTTTGAGCACCATGCCTGAAAAGGGGCTAGTGACCTAGCTACTAGTGACAGTGTACTAGACTAAAAGTTGCTACGCTTTCCAGAGGTCTTCTTGCGCTCAAGCCAGTGGAATTTTCGGCAACTCAGCGAGAAGTTCAAGTTGTACCTAAAGCTGCAACTGAGGCGCAACAACTTTTTAATTTTAGGCTACTTGATCTTGCTCTCGGCAGATTCTCACTTTGCTTTTCAGAGAGCGAAACCAAGACTAAGAGATTGCCCTTATCTTCAAGATCTGATATAAGCACATGCACGTTTGGGAATAGTGGAAAGATGAAGATTGTCCCCCCAACCAATCCAAAAATAAATCTAGTACAATTCTACATGGCTTGTCATTAATTAATTACCTTTTTGCAGTTCTTTTTAGATGTTCCAATAACTACAAAGGATTTCAGTTTGTTGGCAGTTTTAGTCTGGTCACTTCCGTCTTCTAGTTCGTCTGGGGGCTTCAGTAATATTTCCCCATTAGATCTTACTGCCATTTTTAGAAAATCTTCTTTTCTTTTCTAATATTTTTGTTGTGCTGAGAGCGCCATCAAGCCCAATCACGAAGAAGTGAGAACAAAATGTTACTAGATGACACTTGCGTCAGTAGCGTTCCAAATTGGGATGGATGTGGTCAGATGGCATACAATGCGTAGCAGAGCCCACATTACGTTTTACCGCGACAATCCCGCAGTATGATCCTAGATACCTGATTCATTAAAGGAACAATAAACTTGACTACGCAACTTTCGGCCATCGAATCGCCCGGGGTATATACAGGGTCTTATTGTCGACAGAACCCCCCTTCTTTGTCATCTCGAACCGTCTCGAACCCCCTCCTTGGTGCTCCCAAAGCTAGCTGGCAGGCCCTTGCCCCTTATGCACTGTAATTATGCACTCATGTTCTGTAAAAGTTCTCCTTTTTACATGTAGACTACAGAGTAACGACCTCCCCGACAAGACGGCCGGGGTTCGATTCCTAGTCACGGCATACAAACCTTTTGGTTTTGCAAACCTTTTGCTCAAAAGTCGAATTCTCGGAAAATGCCCGGAAACTGCAATGGTCGTAACGAGAATTTTTCTTACTCTCAATATCGACTCAGGGTACATTCTTGATATGTTAGTTAGCTCCCCGAGTCAAGTTTGAGTCAAGTTTTCTGTTCCTTTAAGAGAAACAATATCGACTGTAATCACTTTCAATTTAGATTACAAACGACAGTCCGACGAATCTCACCCCGTTGCAAGATTACCGAATCGACGATCATAGAACGCATTTCGAATTCGCATAGAAAACGATTGTTCATAATCTGGATTAACGGAGAAAACACACTGCGGAGAATCCGGATTGAGAATCGTCAATCTTGATTGTCACGGAAAAACGCCTTACCAGATATCTGGGTCTTCCGCACAGGCAATCCAAATCATGGTGCGGATAAGAAATCAGAATTTCCGGCCGGATTTTATGCACTTATATCACAAAGCTGGAAAAAAACAGCTTTTCCGTATGGAATTGATGATTGTGCCAACAATCCATGCAGGAATCCCTGTCCGCGAGCCAGAGGCGTCACTACTAGCGGGGGTGGGGCGGGGACGCCCCCCTCAATGTTGTCGGCCAGTCGGTAAAAATTAGCCGATTCGTCGTGAAGCGCCGCAATTTTCAGTAAAAACAGTCGATTTTTGGGATCCCAAAACGTTAGTGACGGATACCTATGACATCGCAGAAGTTATCCGTCTGTCCGTCTGTTAGCACGATAACTCTCGAAGGGATTGAGATATTTTGATGAAACTTGGTGGGAGGATCCTTCGGGTCAAAGTACAAGTCAAGTTCGAATATGGGCTCTGTAGCTCTATATTTGAGGGTGGGGGAGGGGTTTCAAATAAAGGGGCAAACAAAATATTTTTTGAAAGCAGTTTAGATAGTGGATTTAGGGGTAAGGAGAAACGCTGAATCCGAATATGAAATTTATTTTCTCGCCGGACAAGTAGTTCGCCCGGAATCCGGCCAAAACCGAAAAGTTTTTTAAAAGTAAAAGTTTTATTTGAAGTTGATTAGGCTAGATGTTTGATTAAGGGGTAAGAAGACATGCTGAATAAGATGGTGAAAACCATTTTCTTGCCTGACAAGTAGTTCGCCCGGAATCCGGCGCAAACCGGAAAATTTGATAAGAGCAAAATTTGCATTTGAAGTTGATTAGATATTCGATTTAGGGGTAAGAAAACGTGCTGAACACGGTGGTGAAAACCATTTTCTTGCCGGACAAATAGTTCGTCCGGAATCCGGCCAAAACGGGGAGATTTGTTAAAAGCTTAGCAAAATTTGTATTTGAAGTTGATTAAAGTTGATTGACGAAAAAACGCTGAATCTATATATGACAATCATTTTTTAACCGGACATATAGTTCGTCCGGAATCCGGTTGAAACCGGATTTTTTTTTTAGAAGTTAAAGTTTTATTTGAAGTTGATTAGATGTTCTTTATAGGGATAAGGAGATACGCTGAACTCGTTTCTGAACTATCTTTTGTTTTTGCTGCGCAAGTAGTTTGCTGGGAATTCGGCCGAAACCGGAAATTTGGCAGAAGTAAACCAGGAAGTTTCGATCAGTATCGTCAAAATAGATATTGCTTATACAGGTATATCTGAACTTGGTTTTCTCAGATGATTAGCCTGGCGAAGACAGGATCTGGCGAAGACAAGACGTAGTTGTCTGGTCAAATATTAAATTTTTGGGATCCCATCGAAAACTTTGGTCTTGTTTTCTTAGAATTAGTAGTTTTTTCTTAAAAACCATCGATTTTTCTAAAAAAAAACATTCGGTTTTTCGTAAAATTAGTCGATTTTTTCTTAAAAACAGTCGTTTTTCATCAGCCGATTTTTCGTCAATACAGTCGTTTTTTCTCAATAATAGTCGTTTTTATCCGCAAAAAGCGTCGGTAAGAATTACCAGCCAGTCGGTAAATACCTTGCCCCCCCCCCCCCAGCATTTTGGATAGTAAAGCCTCTGCCGCGAGCACCTTGGTGATAAACGGCTTTCGGCACCATCATCAGTTCTATACTGAAAAAGATAAAGAAGCTCATATGGCACTTTCAAGGCTGGTTCAGAGGATGAAATATGAAATTTGCCAATTCGTAGCTTTGTTCTGATCATTTGTAAGCAAAACCCTTGAGATAAAAATGATCATGAGCCCTTGGAAATCACGAGAATGTATCGTTTGGTAAAAAGTATTTTAATTTTGCACTTGGTGGTAATAATGCGCACATATTGTTTTCGAAAACTCCTAGCGCTTCGCACTGACTTATTTTGTTGCTCAACATCGTTGGAATGGGGGGGGCGGGGATCCTGGCAAGGGGGATCCGAAAAAGGAAAACACCGAAAATGCCGAATACGGCATTGTTGATTCTCTTGCTCAGCGTCGTGCATTTGGCAACAGTGCGCTAAAGCAAAATTCGCTAATAGTTTGAAAAAATGTAAGAACGTGACGTAATTATCTCCCATTTCAATTTATTCTTATCACCCTCAGAAGGTGTATCATTAGTTGCGTTTTTTGCCTTTTCTCTGTAGGTCGGTTACCCTATCTATTTGCCACTATTGACCTTTTTTTCGTTTGCCGGTCGGTTCGACTGAGCTGTAAAAAGCGGCTTATAAGAAAAAATGGCGTCTTCCCGTCGCCGGCTCCTATCTCTCCAGTGAGAATTTCGAATTTCGCGCTGTGTCAAGAGTGTAGGTCAGTTGGATGGAGCTCCCACCTCAGTCCACAAGTCGGTTAACCGACCGGCGAATGCGGGCGAATGGAGCCAAAAAAACAGCTTAAGATATAAAAACTTAGGTCGGTTAACCGAAGGAAGAAAACGACTTATTTATAGTGGGAAATCTTGTAGGTCGGTTAACTGGATGATGGCAAAAAATGCAACTATTGTGATAAATAGAAGCAGGGTCTCATATAAATCATTGTGGAATTCCATACAGTCGTGACAGTCTAGTAGTAGTACACTAGCCCCTTTTCAGGCATGGTGCTCAGACGTCTAGCACCATGCCTGGGTGCTAGACGTTTAAGCACTGTACCTTGGATTTCATGTATAGTGCATGGATTTCAGTATACAGTGCATGCATGAAAAACACAGTTTCTGTCACCACAACTTATCAACGGCTCGGATAGGGCTGAAATTACTACCAAGAATTAGAGAAATCAAAGACAATCCTTATCATATTTTTCATAACAAAAACAAAAGGACGCGACTGATGAGGGAGATAAAAAACCTCATTTCCTTTTCTACATAGTCAAGGGTTTTGCATGCAAAGTGTCCTGTGCCTCAGCTTTTTCTACCTAACAGTCAACCAGAATATTGGCTCCTAGGGCACTCTACATGGAAAATAGATAGGCTGCTGTCAGGTTTTTCATCTCCATCATCAGTCGCGTCCTTTTGTTTTTGTTAGGAAAAATATGATAAGGATTGTCTTTGATTTCTCTAATTCTTGGTAGAAATTTCAGCCCTATCCGAGCTGTTGATAAGTTGTGGTGACAGAAATTGTGTTTTTCATGCTTGCACTGTATACTGGAATCTATGCACCATACATGAAATCCAAGGTACAGTGCTTGAACGTCCAGCACCCAGGCATGGTGCTAGACGTTTGAGCACCATGCCCGAAAATGGGCTAGTGTACTAGACTGAGTCGTGAAGTCACAATTATGTGATCTATTGCTCTTTTGTTGCGCCTCAGAACATGAAAAATTGTACAGTTTATTCTCATCAGTATCAGTACCTATCCCCTGCCTATGCCCTATGGCTATATATAGAGAGAGTACAGAATTAATGTACAGGAGGGGTACCTGCTGACCTCGTTTTACACAACCTCGACCGCGGCCCGCTAAAATGTTGAAATGAAAGATAGAAGTTATCCTGGCAATCAATAGGCAAAATATCACTTTCTTCAAAGTCATTTGTCCAAAAATATACTAAATTCTGTACCTTTTGTCCATTTAATAGCTGTTTTAAAAGCTGTTTTCTGCCTGTTGACCTTGCTAACTCTTCGTTTTTCATCATTTTTATGTAAATCAAGGTCAGGTTAGAATGAAGCAATCTTGTTTGAAAATAAAAATATGTTTAACTAGAAGTATTGAAGCAATATTTATGTATCCATTATGTAAACCATTCAATTAGCTTCAGTCTATTGTTTTTGGCATATTTCTTGGTTCCTTTTTAAGCCAGATAGATTATTATGAAGGAAAGCCTTCTCTGGAAATTTGAAATCTTGTCTGAGGCTGGATACCCCTCCTGTATGGTTTTCTGCCATAATTTATGAGATATCAGAAGAAGTGCCTCCAGGTGGCGTCCTGGTGAAGCTTTCATAGCCAGTCTTATGCTGGTTTCATGCCAGACTTACATTTTCATTGGTGCCCTTGGTGTTGCTCATTCACACCCATCTCTTCTGCCATCACAACATTACTGGAGATGAGGAAGAGATGATAAATCGAAATTCATGTGAAGTAGAATGAACCCATCCTCCAGACCTCTCCAAGTATCAACCAGCAGAGAACAAAAGTAAAAAAAGTGTTTATTAATAAAGTTTTTGCAGGAATAACAACTGTTTTCAAGAAAAAAGTTACAGTTTTGATGAAAAATCTAATTGATTTTAAAAATAACTAACAGTTTTTTAGAAAAAACTACTGTTATGATGGCAACCGACTGATTTTCAGATAAACACGCTGTTTTTGTCGAAAAAATCGACTAAAAAAAAACGACGCTTCAGTGAACTCGGTCATTTTTTACCGATTGGTAGACAACATTCCCGGGGGGGGGGGGGGGTCACCATCCCCCCATATTTGAGACCCCTGCTGAGGAGACAGCTGTTATGGTGCAACTTGAGGAGTATTGCAGCCAGCCCAGTAATTACCTTTTCATACAGTTAATTTACTTCCTGTTGGTGGAACCACTGACCAAAAAAGGTAAGGTCATGCCTGGGCCTGTAACTCTTGAAAAATGTGTGCAATCAGTGGGCAACTTGTGAGGAGATTCAGAGCTATGATCTCAGCCCAGTCTCAGCTGCCCCCACTCCAAGACTACCTTAGATTGCAATGTTTTCAAAATAAAGATGTCCAAGTTTTTAAATTGCAGCCATAGCTGAAAGTAAAGTAAAAGTAAGTAGCCTAAGTAAAGTAACAAAAAAGTAAAAAGTAAAAACCATATCTGGCGAACAAGTTATTTTTATTCATTTGTTCTCTGTGATTTGTTTTTTTGTGTGTGCTATAATTCCTTTTTTGTTAAAGGTCATTTTCCCGTTTGATTGAGAGATCCAGATTTTTCCTTGGCCAGATTGCTGTTGTACCAACTCTTAGAGTAAGCCCTCAAAAAAAGCCAACTTCTCTTCTGTTTGTTGCCCATCAGACAGCTGTGTGAGTCATAGATTTGTTTCTGTTTTTCAACCTTTACACTGTCATGAGTTTGCTAAAAATTAACACATCATTGTTTATCATAAACGCTCCTTTGAGCCCAAGCTGACGGGGAAACATATATTAAAACAATAGCCAAAAATGGAAAGTCAGCTACTATCTTTGAAAGCGATATTTCAGCCATTCTTGGCAAGGGTCCTCGTAAGGCTGATTCTTGACTGGAAGAAACAAACCTGCAAAAAGGCCTCTTACGGCCTTTTTAGTGTTTTCTTTTGGTGGAAAATGAAACTTAAACAATTATTCGTCAAACAGAATAGGCTAGGTTCATCATTCAACATAACATTTAACAAATAAAAACTATGAAACCATTTGTTAAATATTATCAAACTTCTGGCAGTGTAGGCTAGGCTGAAAATTCGGGTGAATTTTTGTTGACCTTTTATACCCTGTGCTAACCATTTGTTGTGGCCGCTCCCCGGCTTGATCTAGCCTTAGAACGTGATCCCGTCTAACTATTGGGCTCAAGCTAGTCTCTCCTAATGGGTTCGGTTTGGCCCTATAAATCGAAACTTTCAGCATCTCGAATGACTAGACAAGATACTAACTTAATAGCAAAAGTTCAATAAATAAATAAATAAAATTAATGTTGTTCGAAACCGAAAAGAAGAGAACCTATAGGAAAGGTATACGGGTTTGATATTCCATTCCATCATTATAATGGCATTTACTGAATCCTTGCTGCAACAATCAGGCAGCCCAGTTCTCATACATTTGGCCTAAGGCGAAGAGGAAACCTCTAAGCAAGAGGTTTACACATTCTCAGTTTGTCATTTGTCCTTCAGTTCGCGTGCTGTCCGAGAAGAGATGCTGTGTGAGATATAGTGAAGGTTTGGGGTTTTTGCCTAGGCAAGATCACACTCATTGCAGAAATTTCGTTGAAGGAATTTCTGTTTCCAGAATATTCGTTATTTTTTTGTCAATATTCATGCAAGAGAGAAAAGCCAAACATTAGTGTAGTCTGTTGATCAAGTGAGCAAAGATTTGTTTCTGTTACCTTTTTATGGCACTTGCAGCCTCTGGCTCAAGTGCCATATACCGATCGCAATTCCGTCCGTCGGTCGGTCTGTCGGTCTGTCGGTCGGTCTGTCCGAATTTTTTTGTCCCACATGTTCGAGTTAGGGTACTTCCAGATGTGCTAGGACGATGAAACTTGGCAGGAAAATCAGGGACCCGACCAAACTAACCTAGAAGTAATCAGTTTCCCGATCCGACCATCTGGGGGGGAGTGGTGGGCCGGGGAAATTCTGAAAATTAAGGAGTTTTGTCACACTTTTTCGAATTGTAGTACTTCCAGATGTGCTAGGACGATGAAACTTGGCAGGAGCATCAGGGACCCGATCGGACTAACTTGGAAACATTCAGTTTCCCAATCCGACCACCCGGGGGGGAGTGGAGGGCTGGGGAATCCGGAAAATTTGAGTAGTGTGTAACTTTAGAACGGGTGATCGGATTGGAATGAAACTTGATAACTGAATAAATGGCATACTTCTGATGTCCCGGTTGAAGTCCGGACCGGATTGACAGCTATGGGGGAGTTGGGGGGGGGGGAGACCGGAAAATTTCGAGAAACGGTTAGAATAGAGGGATCGGAGTGAAACTTGCTGGGAAGAACAAGCATCTGCTCCAGATAAATTGTTTATACATTTGGACTGGATCCGACCACCCGGGGGGGGGGGGGTGGAGGGCTGGGGAATCCGGAAAATTGGAGTAGTGTGTAACGAACGGGTGATCGGATTGGAATGAAACTTAATAACTGAATAAATGTCACACTACTGATGTCCCGTTTGAAGTCCGGACCGGATTCGACAGCTATGGGGGAGTTGGGGGGGGGAGACCGGAAATTTCGAGAAACGGTTAGAATAGAGGGATCGGAGTGAAACTTGCTGGGAGGAACAAGCATCTGCTCCAGATAAATCTTTTATACATTTGGACTGGATCCGGACACTAGCGGGGTGAAGGGGTGGGGAATCCGGAAAATTGGAGTACTGTGTAACTTTCGAGCGGGTGGTCGGATTGGAATGAAACTTAATAACTGAATAAATGACATACCTCTGATGTCCCATTTGAAGTCCGGACTGGATTTAACTGCTATGGGGGAGTTGGGGGGGGGGGAGACCGGAAATATCGGGAAACGGTTAGAATGGAGGGATCGGAGTGAAACTTGCTGGGAAGAACAAGCATCTGCTCCAAATAAATCGTTTATACATTTCGGATGGATCATGACATTAGGGGGGGTTGGAGGGGACTTTCCCGGAATTCCGGTTATGGTGGTTTTGGGGGTTTTCACGACGAATCTTGGGAGGCGAATCAAGGACCCGATCAAACTGACTTATAATGGAAAATTTACATGATCTGATAGCCGTGGGGGGAGTAACGGGAGGGGGAATCCGGAATATTGAGTCATGCGTAACTTTGAAACGGCTGATCGGATTTGAGTGAAATTTGGTAATTGAAGAGAGGACATGTTTCTGTTGATCTTTTTCATGTCCGGACAGATCCGACAGCAATTGGGGGGGGGGGGGGGGGCGAAAATACGTGACCGACATGGACTGGTGAGATCCGGATGGAACTTTGTGGGAATAACAAACAGATGCTCTGGATAAACACTTACGGAACCGGATTGGCTCCGGCGACTGTGGGGAAGTTTGAGGGGGGGAGGTCCAGGATTCCGTTGATCACGATTTAAGGTACTTCCAGATAATCTAGGACGATGGAACTTGGCTGTAATATTAGAGATTTGACAAGATTGACTCAAAAATGGCCACTTTCCAAACCCGACCATTCGTTAAAGTACTAATCTTGACTGCAAATTTCGAAAAATACTTTTAAACCAAATTCATATTTTCATGATCCCCATGAGCCCATTATCATTTTTGCCTCAAGGGTTTTGTTTACAAATAACGTTCTAGCTCCCTTAAAGTGTGAATCTGAACGGCCAGGTCGAAAAGTACTTTATTTCAAACAATACATCTCAACCCATGATCATTTGTGCCACAAGGGTTTTGCTTAAAAATTTATTTCTGTCACCCTTAAAGTGCGCATTTGAAATGAAAAGCGAAAAAAAAAACTTTTGACGAAATTGTATACATCAAGGATCCCTAAGGGCCTGTGATCGTTTTTGGCTCAAGGGTTTTGCATACAGATGCATTTCTAGCGCCTTTAAAGTGCGCATCATTACACCCAAGTTCAAAAATAAAATACTTTTTATCTAGCTCCCTTAAAGTGCGCATTTTAACCACAAAGTCGAAAAATACTTTTGATCAAACAAAACATCTCAACACATGCAAGTGCCATATGAGCTTACAGCTCTTGTTTTCCTATGTGTTGGCATAACAACTCTTTTCCAGACTCGGCGTTACCAGGAATTCAAGCTCTCATTCAGCCATGAAAACCAAGAAGTTCAACTTCATTCGTCACTTTGAAGGTGAACCAAAGCTGGAGGATTTTGAGCTTGTTGAAGAAGAATTACCACCATTGAAGGATGGAGGTATGAAACCTTTGAATTTATCTCAAACGAATGAGTCTCTAAGTAGAGTTGATTCGCTAGTTTCTATTGCAGAAATGAAGTCGGGCATGACGTTCCGTGTTCGCAAAAATACGTTTAGGGCAAATATCGTCTCTGCAGCCCTTGCTGACACAGTCAGTCAGGCATAGTCTAAAGTTGGTTAGTCAACAAAACTTAACTCTCCCCTGGTTTCAGGTAGGCCTGCTAACGGTAATAAAACTTGTATTTGACTCGTATTGTAAATCATTTGCCAATTCCTATGAATTTTTTTTAGAAACAAAATGAATTTGAATTTGAACGGGGTGTTTTTTCATCAATGAATCCAACTGGCGTCGTGAGCCAGTTTTTGCCTATATTTTGCAGTTGAAATCGGACTATCAAGAAATTATTTGCATAACCAAAACAGCTGAAACCATCCACTTGACGCGAGATTTTTAATTTAAAACACAAGCTCCCTTTTCAAAGAGAAAACACTTTGGATGTTATTTCCACGTGTTGCAGCATATGACCGGGCTTGGTGTCGGTCTCGGGTTCTCTCCCAGATCTGTTGTCTGTCTCGGCCACGGGCAAGTCTTACAAGATTAGGGAAATGATGGTTGCCGAGATCATCTTTCCAACTTTAAGGACGAGAACCGTGTAGACGACTGTTTTAGTACTTTTTTTTTTTATGCCGTTTTTAGTTGAGTGTTCCTTGGAACAATTCACTATTGCGAGTGCTGTAGCAGCTTTCGTCTTTTGGTTTTCGGTTTCCGGTTTTCACTGTATCTTGTGGAGCTCATAACTCGTGAACCTATGACTTCGTAACAGTTGTCCGTCTGTCTGATAACTTAAGCACGATAAATTTTGACGGGAATGAGATATTCTGTTCAAACTTGGTGTGAGGATTCTTTGGGTCAAAGGACAGGTCAAGTTCATAGATGGGCTCCGTAGGTCTATATTTAGGGGTGGGGGAGGGGGTTCAAATTAAGGGGCCAACCAATTTTTTTTTAAAGCTAATGAGATAGTTGATTCAGAGGTAAGAAAACATGCTGAATCCGTATTTAATAGCCATTTTCTCACCGGACAAATTGTTCGCCCGGAATCCGGCCAAAACTGGAAAATTTGTTAAAAGTAAAAGTTTTAGCCTACTTGAAGTTAATTTGAGCTTCGATACAGGGGTAAAGAGACATGCTGATGCAAATTATTTTCTCCCCGAAATCCGGCCCGGAATCCGCCCAAAACCGGAAATTTGTTAAGAGAAAAGGTTGTATTTGAAGTTGATTAGAGGTTCAGTAAAAGTGGTAAAGAGACATGCTGAATCCGCACATGCAAGTTATTTTCTCTCCGGACGTGCAGTTCACACGAAATCTGGCCAAAATCGGAAAATAGCCTATGTTGAAAATAAAAGTTATATCTTAAGTTGATTGGAAGTTCCATGTAGTGGTAAAGAGACATCCTGAATCCGTTTATGGAAACTATGTTCTCGCCGGACAAATAGCTCGCCCGGGATCCGCCCAAAACCAGGAAATTTGCCAAAAGTACCGTAATAGTTTTGTCTAAAGTTGAGCCGTTTGGCCGTTATTTTTCAATCACTACGGTTATTACGGTATCGATTGTGTTTATTTTCAAAAGGCTGATTAGTGACAAATAGTAAAATGTTTAAGGAGTCTGACAAAGACCAGATTTCTAAAAGCCTCTGTTGTGTGGCTAAAAAAGTCCAATAAATACTAAAATCTGTGGGATCCTATCGAAACCTTTGGTCTTGTTCCACATGGTCATATTCCGGCTTGAGCCTGAAAAGGACCCTTGCCAAGAAGGCTGAAATATAGCTGTAATATAATTCAGCTAAGGTATCGGTTTTGCACAGACAAATATGGTTGGCAGTCAGCTTGGGCCAGTGTTCCGTTTTCGTGCAAAACAGCGCCATTGCGTCAGTTTGGTTTTACCGCCTTACCGCTTCACTCAACTCCACGGTCTATTAGTTCTAGGTCTCTTTAGTCTAGGTGCGTTATGCCCACGACTTGGCGCCGGAATCAGCTCCGAAAGGCGATAAAACCAAACTGACGCAATGGCGCTGTTTTGCACGAAAACGGAACACTGGACACGTCATAACGTAACCACCCAGTAACTTGTACCCAATATGTGCTAAAAGCTGTGCATTCTTGTGCGGATCCATAAAGTTTCTGGCAATGTCTTATCCCAGTAAATGTTTCTTTTTTACATAAAATATGACGAATTATTTAAGTCCGTTTGCAAACATGGACCCCAATCTAATCTTTAGCTTTTGCTTCACCAGTGGGCGAGACAAAATTCACGGATCAAATATTCCTGTCATCAGTAACGACCCGATTCGGTGGAGACAGGCAAAGAAGACATCCAAAATTTTAGCAAATTCATACAACAAATTCATATTGAACAAATTCGTATTCATATCGTACAAATTCATATCGAAAAATCACAAACATGCCATTGCTAATTATTTACAGATGATTTGTACTGCTCATGGTAGGAATTTAGGAACCCCGACGTCAGTTAATCGTTGGATGTGGGGGACAAGCGTTGAGCAAGTGGGCAAGGGGTTAGAGACACTGCAAGTTGTACTCGCACCGTCGTCGTAATATTGTGATACTTTAGGTGGGCGAAGGAAAAGTCACAGGTGTCAGATAATCGAAATTCGTTCGTTTCCAGCCCAAACGGCTTAATTGTTTGAAAGATAATATTGAACATTTAAAACGTAAATTTTTCGAAATAAGAAGGAAATTTGAATTAAAGATATTTTGCTTTAAAGGGAAAACTTAAAGAAGTTTCTCCATTTCAGACTGAGTGATCTCTCAGCTATTCGGGTTTCTTATTTTAAGTACTGTAAATTACTTCTTGGGTACCCTATTTCGTTCAGTAATACTGAGATTGTTTCAAAATTTAAAGTAAAAGACCCATTAGTAATTGTTAAAAAGAAAGTTCAGAATTTCTACAGTAAGGCGGAGAATATTCTCCCAACACACAACCTTTTCCCTTTTTTTTTTACCGATAAGGCACATTTATAGTTGTTCGTTATGATGATTGATTTATAGTGTCTTAAAGTTTCCAGTATTCTTATTTATCGTCGTGTTCTATTTAGATGCATATATTGACTGTAGTTGTATATTATGGTTTTATTTTAATTTTGTACTCTTCAACTTTTGAGGGCAATAAAAGAATAATAATAATAATAATTGCCTCAATAATTCGCCCTTTAAATTGAAATTCATTTTGTGGTAGGCCTATTCATTATTGGCTCACCGAATATGGGCAAAGTATCCTTGGCAAATTTTTTACTTTAATTGAAAGGCTGTCTGGAGTCGCTGGTGAGACGAGGTTGCCTTTTTCTGTGTGATGTATTTATTAATGTTTCATCAATCTAAAACATTCAGAGACACATCACAAAGATTTTCAGCAGTAGTCTGGGCGGATGTGATGAGTTTATCCAAAGTGCAATCCGTGTTTTCACTAAAACCAGCTTTTTGCATCACTAAAGTACAAACATTCATGCTTGAAATCGTTGGTATCACCAAACTTAGTAACGTGTAAGAGACTTGTTGATATAAAATTCCAACGAATCTTAAACACATCACAAAGTTGAGCGAGTTTCGAACCTAACTCGTCGAAGTTTAGTCTAAGAATGCTCCATAAATGACCACCTCCAGTTAGTATATAGTCTTCGCAGAAATGCTCGTAAAAGGGTCCAGTTACGCTGAGTAGGGGAAATCTCACGCGTTTCTATGTGCCAGTGGTCTCCCGGATGATTTCAAAGACGGAAATCGCTCATAAAAATGTCAGCGGAAAACGCGAGCTGAATTTGATATGTATGACCTCAACTTGCTGTCTGAAAAATTTGCAGGAATTAGAACTTTGGCTTGTCTTTCGCTCCAGAGTAAGGTCTTGCTGTCACTGGCGAATGTCTGCCTGCCTAGGTAAACTAGCCAGCTTTAGATTAGATTAGATTAGATTTTATTTATTGCTAAATTACATAATAATCCATCATGATAGGTAACCGCCCATGAGAAGACATAAATGCACTGGCACTGGGCGGCTACCACAAACTACTTCAACTTAACTACTTTAACTTAACTTTATTTCATTCAACACTAATTAATCAAAATATTTTTTTTAATAAGAAAAAAATAAGAAAAAAAAAATGTAGGCTAATAAGAAAAATGAATAAATATTAACTTATCACTTCATCCTCTGAATCGTGGCTCCTCACCCCTCCTCACCAGCTGCGTAGGGTAGAGCAAAATAACACTAGCGAGTAGCAGAGACTTGCAAAAAGTGACACACACTCGAGTAGCAGCGACACTAGCACTACTAGCGACAGTGAACTTCCCTACTGAAACTCAATCAGTCGTGCACCAGCGCTGGCTCCAAAAACTTCATACTGTGAACACAGCAGAAAAAAAGATGAAACCTTCACTTTTTCCTCCATGGGTGCAGACCTCATCTTGGCTTTACTAGAGATTTATAAACACGCATGTTTGTCTCGGTCTAAATGCCACAAGCGCACGTTTGCAAAGCATGGAATGCATAGGTCTTGACGCGACACTAGCACCACTAGCGATAGTGAACGTCCCTACTGAAACTCAATCAGTCGTGGATCAGCGCTGGCTCCAATGACTTCATATTTTGAACACAGCAAAAAAAAAGATACAACCTCCCCTGTTTCCACGATGTGTGAAGACCGCATCTTATCTTTACCAGAAATTTCTAAACCCGGAAGTTTGTCTCGCTTTAAATGCCGCAAGCGTAATTGGCGGCGCTATGAGTATGACCTGTTTGCAAAGAACAGAAAGCATAGGTCTTGACGCTACTCCCTAGTGTTATTTTGCTCTTGCGTAGGGGGACGCAACAACAACTCGCTATCGTTTTATGTTTCAGTTTATAATTTTTTGTAATTGTACCTTTGTCTACTATTGTAGGATTGTCTTTCGCTCCAGAATAGGATCTTGGATCATCGGCGAATTTCTGCCAAGAAAAAATAGCCAAGGGCCCCAAATTTCCTATGTATTTGTATGAATTGTATGGGGGGTCGGGGGGGGGGCGCCTTAGGTTTTTGGAATGGGCGGGGGGGGGGCGCCCAGACGCATAGTTGGTACTTGTCAGTTTCATTTTCAGATCCGCTTGTCTATTTTCTAAACTCAGAGTACGTTACGAAAAGAGAATACAAGTTTTTGCTAGCTTACCGATAAGCGGGCAACTGTCTTAACTGCCTAGGGCTCTGGATCTGTATGTCCGGGCGTTATTCGATTACAAGAACCCTCTTCTGGCTGTTCTCTCGTCAAGCTCGAAAGAAACGACTGAGACAACAGATACGTGAAGCATGGGGGTTGAGACCCCCCCCTCAAATCACTCCTTCCCACAGGCGATTATGTTGTGGTGCGAAACTGTTTTTAATATTATGAACAAGACATATTAGTTTTTTGTAGACAGTAATTTAATGTGTTGCCCTAATTACGTTTCTCGGTTATTGGAAAGTTTAGAGATCATTGTTTCCAGATATTTTATGCGAAGCGCTCTACTTCAGCGTGGATCCGTATATGAGGCCATACAGTAGAGAGAGGACTCCCGGAACAACAATGATTGGAAGCCAAGTTGCCAAGTAAGTTTCAATTTTACAGACTCCTCCAGCCCAGGCTGATTGCTAATAAATACTCCTTGAGCCCAAGCGGACTGGGAAACGTATATTAAAACAAAAGCGGAAAGCGAAAAGCCAGCTGCGATGTTTGGCAGCAAGCTTCGGCCCTTCTTGGCAAGGGCCTCCGTCAGGCTACAGAAAAACCCAGAATCAGTCCTCGGGGATCGAAAAAATTCAAAAGCATGGGCTCCGAATCATCCTTGGGGACAAATACTTGGACTATGACTCGGCACTGGCGAAGCTAAGCCTAACATCCCTTGCCGATAGAAGACACAAACCAATCATGAAATTTAGTCTCCAGTGCCTTGAATCCGACCAACACCGCACCATTCTACCAAACTCCAAACCGAATTGTACATATGAAGTTAAGACTATAGACGTACTTGTAAATATAATTCTGTGCAAAAGTTTGACGAGCCTCGTGCCCATTCATCTGAGCGATTTTTAAAAACATTTGTGCCTTATTTTACCAAATATTTCTTGTTCGTTTTGTATTGTGTCGACGTGCCAAATTTATAGCTGCCATGCTTTTATATTTTGGTGAATAAATCTGAATTGAATTGAAACGAACCTTCAATAAATGTGAAGCTTCTACCAAACTGTAAGTATCCTATTTTGGGCACATTACCCTTAGGATAAAAAAATCCATCGAACATCGTAGCTGGTTTTTGGCCATACTACGAATCGTAGGCTCTTAAAAATAACGCAGAACGATGTCAGCTAAAATTTTCTTCTGTGACGGCGATTGCAGGCTCTTTTCTTCTAGCTATAGCCTGACGAGGACCCTTGCCAAGAAGGGCCGAGATATTGCTGAAGCCTTAGCTGTTTTATCAGTTTTATGTTTTTTTGTTTGTTTTGTTTTTTTTTCATTTACGGGAGACAAATCTCAAACGAATCTAGCGAAGAAGGGCCGAAAAATAGCTCTAGTAAAATGTAGCTGACGCATCCGTTTTGCAGTTTCAAATATGATTCTCAGTCAGATTGGGCAGAAGGAATATTTGTCAACGAAGTACAGAACTTCAAATCGCCCAGACATTCGAACAAGAAACCATCTTAGCTGAGCCAAAAAGGGCCGAATTATAGCTCTAATAAAATGTAGCTGACGTATCCGTTTTGCAGTTTCAAATACGAACCTAGCATTTTCAGTATCCACAGTCCAAGTCTAGTTCTTTCCACAAGTTAATTTTCCAGCTTGAGCCTGAAGAGGATCCTTACCAAGAAGGGCCGAAATATAGCTGTAATAAAATTCAGCTGACATCCGCTTTGCACCGTCAAATATGCTAAGCTAAGGCATGTCGCAGGCCTTTTTGCATTTTTTTTTTTTAATAAAATGATTATCCGGGTATTTGTGAAGTAAGTTCCGTTAAGTTTATTGCCGCTCAGCCGAGAATTTGACCTTGTTAACTTTATGAAATTCGTATACGGCAAGTTATTCTTTAAAAAGCTCTTCAATTATTCGACCTCGGTTCGACCTTATTATAATATATCGTCATATCCGCACATTCCCCGTTTTCAAATTTATAATTTTGGTGTGATAACCAAAATTATAAATTTGAAAACGAGGAATATGTATATAATCTAAATTATGTAAATAATCTCCTATTGCCTTTTACAATTTGAATTTGAGATCGAAATTTCATACCGAGTCTTCAGATTTAAGTCGCTCCTAACTGGAATTAGGATAATCAATTAATTAAGGTAATTATGGTATTAATTCAAAATTTAGCCTACTAATTGGTTAAGTTATAATAACTAAAATTAATCTTATTGCCTACTGCTTTAAAGGACTTTCCGCAGGTCTGAGGAACTTTGAACGATTTTACGCACTTTACGAACACCGTCTCAGCCGCCCTTGTTTTCTTAACCCTGGGTCTACGTGTCCGATTTCGGTGAGCCCCCTTGTTGGTGTAGGCTAAAGCTCGTAAACTTTATAGTGCAATTTACACGCCTTGTTGGCGAATTTATGGGACTGATGATTACTCCCTTATGAATTTGCAGCGTCGGTGTATATTGTCCACAGTCACAGGTGGTTGCAGTTTTGTATTAGAAGCGTGAAGAAAAAATACCCTAATCGGCAAAAAAGGATGAAATCGTGGTTAAATTTTGAAGAACTTTTTTGCGTTCGGGTACTTAGTGACAAGTGAAACAGAAGACGTGATTCCGGTTGATAATTCTCTTCTTAATTTTCTTGATTTTTCTTTCGGTTTATTGTGGGTTATGGGTAGATAAATGAAAAATAGATAAATATATGTCTGAGCAATTTAAGCTTACTTTAAGCTACTTGGCATTTTTTTTGGTTGGAGGGGAGTGTTCATTAATGAACAACCTACTCTTGAGCAGAAATAGCCGCTTTCGGTTTTGGGTTTAGTTTTCGGTTTTCGCCATTTTCTGTGGAGTTCATTAGTCTTGAACCTCAAGTTGAAGTTTTTTAGTTTAGTTGGCTTGAGTCTATTTGTGCCTACTGTGGGTCCCACCCTCCCATACCCACCCGGCTGAAGGGCGATTGGGCCCAACTTTACCAGCGACTAACGATCGTAATTTGAACACGGTTGGAGTTAGGACATTGAGGTTATACTTATAGATCCTGGGATTGGGAAGGGACTTGTGGGGTTGCACCTCCTAAACCCTCCTTGTTCATGGGCAACTGGACCCAGGTCCAGAACAGTGACAGGTATCACATCAAAATTGGATATACTTGATGACGTTCGGGTCTAGGTTAGCGTTCCCCCCCCCCAAGATCACCCATCCGGTTCAGGGGCAACTGGGCCCAGAATGCCCAGTAACATAAGTTCATCAGTTGACCCAGATTGCCCAGTGATTTTAGTTCGTAAATTGGTCGGGGTGCCACCCCACTCTTCCGGTTCAGTGGCAAGTGGGTCAGTGGCCCAGTGACTTAAGTTCGTAAATTGATTGGAGTAGGGATGAGGAAATTCCTGTCTATTTCGATCTAGGGTCTGGAAAAATGTAGTAGAATTTCACCCTTCCCGTTCGTGGGCAACAGGGCCAAGGTTGACCTGCGAATTAAGTTCGTGACCTGACAACACGTGTCAAGCTCAGTTAAAATATGCCGTGTATCGGTTTACTCACAAATAAAGTACCTACCTACATGTCGGCACTGGAGTCTAGATGTGCCTTAGGGGTGGGGGGGGTCTCACCCCCTCTTCCGGTCCTGTTGGAAGTGGGCCCATATTGCCTAATGTCTGAAGTCCTTGACCTGACTAAGTTTGAAAGTAGGATGATGAAATCTCGTGTACTTACATATCCCAGAGCCTAGAAATACCTTTTGGAGTTGCACCTCCCCCACCCTCCCCGTTCGTGGGCCACTGGGCCCAGGCTACCCGTGAATTTAGCTTGTGAGCCGCCTTTTTTCGTAAAAATAGTTGGTTTTCTTTAAAACTGTCGTCTTTCCTTAGACCATCTAATTTTTCCCTAAAAATAGTCTTTTTTTCTGCAAAAACTGTCGGTAAAAAAGACCAGCCTCCCCCCCCCCAAATAATATTTTGGGTAGTGACGCCTGCGGTTAGAGGTACTTGTATCCTAATTGGTATGATCGATACTCTGCCGTGTACTTTAGTTTTGAGTGACTCCATGAACGCCTTCCCTGGAAAACCTCTACGCTGAAAAAATTTGCGATGAAAAGTTTTTTAGGCGTCCACTTCAGATGCCAATGGCCTATTTTTTTCATTATATTATTATTATAAATATTGTGTGTATCATTAACACGTGTCGAAAGGGCAGTTATATTGCTAGGATTGTATTTATTGCACTTGTTATTAGGCCACCTTGCTAATTCTCGCTCAGGTCAATCCAATGATTTTCTCAGATGTTGTGGATGCGAAATGTCTCAGTGAGCTTCGTACGCGCCTCAAGTTACGCTTCGCACTGTTTTACGAGCTTCAGGTTAGCTCGAAAGGATTGGTTTTCAGAATTCAAGATATGATAAACCTTCAACTTCCACACTCTCAAGTTTTACAGTTCTTAGAGCTTCTCGCCTTAATGTCACCCCACCCAAGCTGTCTGTGAATATTGTTCGCGGTGGTGTTGTACTGATTGTTCAGCTGACGTTTTCTTCGGAGATTTCTTCAGGCCGCAGCTGAAAATCTTATTGTAAGGGTAATTCTGGCGATCTCTTGGATTCGCTTTCCGAAAAACAAACCGAGAATCCGCCGAGCGCAAGAACAAACGGAAAGTCGTTGCGCCTCAGTTGCACCTTTACAACTTCTCGCTGACTTGCCGAAATCATTTTCCACACCAAAAGCTGGCGGAAACTAGCGGGGCGCGAGAAAAGCTCTGGAAAGCGGAGCGACGTTTAGCCAAAGTCGCAAAAACAACCGGCGCATAAGTTCGCGGAGCTTTCCTGACCGCCAAAATCGCCCTATATAGTCTGTAGAATTAATTCATCAGGGACGAAATTAGAGTTTTTACAAGTTGATGGTTACAAGATCCAAGAGGGATATTCTTACAGGGTGGAGTATCAGGAGGATGGGTAATTCAAGTTTGGGGAAGTAAGGGGGCAAGGGAGGTTTCTGAAGATAGCTACGGAACATCAAGACCGGTGATACCAGGAAAAAAAGCATTATGAAGCTGAAAAAGCGATGTTTCTCGTTAATCTTTTGTAAAAAAGGAGTTTTGTAATGTTATAGGTTTTTGCACCCAAATGTCACAGGTTCTGTCAGAGAAAATTGGCAACACTGTTCCCACTGCCTGTTTACTGCTGATAGTTCTTTAAACGTGATAAACTGTTCCAGGGTTATCGAGAGCAAACACTCTGAGTACCCCGTTGGGCAACTCGTCGTTGGGTATTTTGGATGGAGGATGCATACTGTCCGGAACGCTGATCGCCCCAAAACTGGAATGATGGATGCATTGTTCCCCCTCCCGAATCTTGGACCCCTCCCCACCTCCCTTGGACTTGGAGCCATCGGTATGCCAGGGTGAGTAATAATCTTATACTAAATAAATAACCTACCGAATTTATTTCAGGACGCGTCTCGCAAATTAGTTCTCTGTTTTGGCTACATCTTATGACGTACTTATGATCTTAATTCGTTCTGGTTCAGTGATAGATCCATTCATTCTCGTTCTCGAGATTCTACACTTTATTTATTATGTTGTTTGTTGGTGTGTTTAGAAAATGGTTAATTTTTACTACTGCACGCCAGCAAAAGGTTCAAGGTTCAAGGTTTAATTACGCTTCAATATAAAATAATCATACATGGGGTTAGGCCGGAGACACAAGGTCGATTGACCAAAACCCGGTACAATAAAAGAACAAATCTATTTAACGTATAACAATCATATAAATAAATAAATTCCATGACTCACCACTAGACGGGAACCCGCACCTCAAACACACCGACACTCGGCAAAGATCAACTCGAAAACCCACAAAAAAAACAACGATGCGCAAGCAAGGGTAATCAATGGCCGGCAACTTATGAGGAATCCACCCAAAAAATGTAATAATTAACGATTTACTTTAAATTTGAACTTATCATTGGTTCTTGAATTTATTTATAAGTATAGAATGAAGTTGTTTCTTAATATTTGGAAGAGATTTGCTGCAATCAATATATTGTAGATAAAGACGCCATGAGCCCGTGATCGAAAAATATGGTGAGAACCGCGATCTCTCAGTGATTAATTTAATGTGCTGAATCTTCCATTTGTGACGGGTTTCATAATCATGGTCGGGTTGGTCAGGGAAAAAATTACTTGAACGAAAATACGAAGGCAGTTCCGACCGGTCATATTTTATCTTAAATAAAAAAAAACGTAGGTTTTTCCATTAGTGCAGTAGATGTGAAAGAGTTAATTGTGTTTGAGTGAATTGTGTTTGTTAATAAACTAAGTATCAAGTAAAAAAAAAGTCCTTGCCAATGCAATATGTTGTTAGTACAAATAAAATACATTTATAAATTTAGAATAAATATAAGTGTATGCTATCTCCTAATTTGGCATTGCACCGATTATCACGGTTGTTCCCTGTACGCGACGTATCAGGGTCCCGGTCATTGTTTCCGAGAAGCTTATTGGTCAGCAGACCATGCAAGTTTTGCCACGTTTCTCACCCAAGGCAAAGGACGTGGAAAGAGGTTGCAGTCGAGGCTTTGTGTAATTTGCTGGAAGCATAGCCAAGTAGTCGACTATCTCAGGACATCTTACCAGAAACACTATGAAGTGCGAGGTGTCCTTTAAGGTATTAGGTTCGATGAGTTTGATTAATACCTTATAACACCAGCACACTGCGCAGTCCCATGATAACAGTCCTATCCTACCCAGTGCCAACATTTTCTGGTATTCCCCTGATGTTAAAAGAAAAAATTTCCAACCGTGCGATATCAAGTGATAGCGCACGGCCAGCCATGCGATATCAAGTGATAGCGCACGGTTGGAACTTTTTTCTTTTAACATCAGGGGAATACCACAAAATTAAAACAAGTGTACTAGCAGCGGGGCACAGGTATTAAAAATCTTTGACATCTAGCCGGGTGGGGGTGGGTGGTTTGGTCTGAAGATCGCGGTTCAAATCCGCGATTCAAATCTGGCCAAAAGGACGGATCCTCGGTTCGAATCCGAATCTGGATTCGGATTCGCCCATCTCTGAGCCCGACTCAGTCCGATCCGATCTGCGTCGAAGATTGTCAAATAGGGAGGATGAAATAATCAGTTTAAAGGCTGGATAAACATTAGCCTGCACATGAATTTTGGAATCTGGGTATGGGAATGGGTGGAACGGTTAGGCTCAAAACGCTAATCAGTAGAACAGGTACGACGGATCGTTTAAGACTTGAGGTGATTTACATCCTGTTTTGTAATTTCAGGAACACGGCGTACTTTGGCTTTCTGGAACTCTGCCAACCGAAAGCCGGAGAAACCGTTGTCGTCAATGGTGCAGCCGGTGCTGTTGGAAGTCTCGTTGGTCAAATTGCCAAGATCAAGGGCTGCAAGGTGATTGGCTATGCTGGAGCTGACGACAAGGTTGATTGGCTGAAAGAGCTCGGCTTTGACCACGCCTACAATTATAAAACAACCGACTTGCACAAGACTTTGAAGGAAGCTGCACCGAACGGTGTGGACTGCTGTTTCGATAATGTAAGCCAACCATTTTCAAGTCCTTATCCAAAACTGGACTTCTTAATTCTAGTCATTGAAACCAAAACTCTGTCGTTGTCCATGGTTCAGAAGAACAAGATTTCAGGCATTAAAGATCCCCATTACTCATAATCTTAACAACACATCGTATTAACATAATATAATAGAGTATTTAAATAATCCTGAAATAGTAATTAATTAGTCTTGAACTACATCTTGAGATACTGTACCCTCTATCTTCATCATCTAAATCAGACCTAAGAATTAAGCATTATCTCAATCTATCGGTGTGTTATTCTCAGTGTCGTCTTTTACTTTTGGTGTACCCTAGGCCATCTTTGGGTTTCTGGCCCCTTTTCATGAGTCGAAAACATAAATATTCCTTGAGCCCAAGCTGACTTAAAGTCATATATTCATCTAATATATAAAAACGGACTCGTCAGCTGTAGTGCTTATGTAGCGATATTTCGGCCCTTCTTGGCAAGGGTCCTCTTCAGGCTGTCGGTCTTCTTGGCTGTCTTCTCTGCCAACGCTGGGGAAGGAACGAACCTGCAATTGCAGGTTTGCATTGCATAAGCACTACAGCTGACGAGTCCGTTTTTATATATTAGATGAATATACGAAAACATAAAAACGCATGAACACATTAGCACACGCGATGATCGAACCACACTATGATCACATCATTCTGAGCATAATTTCGGTAACGTATAGTAGAGGTATGCTTATGTGAACGTTTGTTGACAGTAGACTTTGCCATTTTCATGCACTTGCTGTGTCTAAATCTAACTGCCAGTTAGCCAAAGTAGGTAATTAAGGGCATCTGAAAACACCTATATAGGTATATCGGATCTTCATTCTGCCATTTAGCCCAAAACTGCACTGTTCACATTAAAGTAACTGTAAAGTAACTCACATGTAAAGTAACACACCTGGATCTTGATGAACAACACGGCTAGCAACCGTAGCCTGATTTCTCAACAATTTACACCGGCCGCTTGGCCTGTCGTTTCTCCCCCCCCCCCCAGCACCGGCCTAAGGGTAAAGACGGAACTGGTTATTCTTTCCATCTCTGTGTTATTCTTTCCACTCTCTTTGGGAAAGGTAAGGTAAGGTACAGTTTTAATGACAAACGTAAAGAAACCTCATGTTGCTTAAAAGCGTCAGACATGCCAGCAGCATAAAAAAACGATGCTTCACTAATTTTGATATGTTCGTGAAAATTATTAGTAAAATCCTAGCTTAAGGCTAGTAGGCTAGTATTATTCTTTCCAATCTCTTTTCCATTCACACATCTTGGCCATTTCTGTTCGTGATAATCATCCCGCACTAGCACTCGCACTTTTATGCTGTTCAGGTTCAGGTTCATTTATTATCATTATTGGTACACACATAATTTAACAAATACTCCCGGCAGAGGGCAAAGCACGAATTAGTACAGTCAATCTAAATTAATTTTAGGGGTTACCTCAAACAAATTGCAAAAGTTTTGATTTTGGTAGCATTCGAACCGGAAAAAAATTCTCTACAACATGTACAAAATCGGCCAAAATCGGTCGAGGCGAAATTGACGTTTTTTCGTCTTTTCTTCTAAAATAACGACTTTTAAAAAAAATTAACTTGCACTTTTAAAAAGTCGGTGATAGGAGAATCTGGTACGTAGATCACGAATATGGACTCGGTTCTGTGTTTTGACCATCCCTGAGCCGTTTACCCCCCCCCCCCACACACGCGCGACATAAAGCGTGCATTAATATACGTTGGATATTACACGAAGTCGGATCCACGCAGAGAAAATTTACACTTCCTATGCCGAAATGCCAGGAAAAAGTCGTGTCCTAGTATCTTGCATATTTTGTCCCCCCCCCCCTCCCACGTACACCCAATCAAATAAATGGTTTTGCACACATCTCAAAATTGTCCGGCATCTGCAACGACCTTCAACGCTGGGAGATCCAAGGACCCTTTGATCCGGGAGATACAAGGATCCCTATCCAAGGATCCTCTGATCCGGGAGATCCGAGGATCCTTCAATCAAGGACCCTTTAATCCGGGATATCCAAGGAGCCTTTGATCCGGGAGATTGAAGGATCCTTGATCCAAAGACCCTTTGATCCGGGAGATCCAAGGATCCCTGAACCAAGGACCATTTGATCCGGGAGATCCAAGGATCCCTTATCCAAGGACCCTTTGATCAGCGAAATCCAAGAATGTTTGACCCAAGGATCCTTTTATCCGGGATATCCAAGGACCCTTTGATCCGGGAGATCCGAGGAACCTTTTATCCGGGAGATCCAAGGAACCTTTTA
The DNA here is from genome assembly GCA_023053555.1 of Branchinecta lindahli. Lineage (NCBI taxonomy): Eukaryota > Metazoa > Arthropoda > Branchiopoda > Anostraca > Branchinectidae > Branchinecta > Branchinecta lindahli. Next base: position 28,816,907 of record JAKZAO010000012.1, on the reverse strand, counting down.
TCCGGGAGATCCAAGGATCCCTTATCCAGGGACCCTGTAATCCGGGATATCCAAGGACCCTTTGGTTCGGGAAATCGAAGGACCCTTTTATCTGGCAGATCCTAGCACCCCTTATCCAAGGAGTCTTTGATCAGCGAAATCCAAGAATGTCTGATCCAAGGAACCTTTTATCCGGGAGATCCAAGGACCCTCTGATCCGGGAGATCCAAGGATCCTTGATCCGAGAACTCTTTAATCCGGGATATCCAAGGACCCTTTTGTTCGTGAAATCCAAGGATCCGTGATGCAAGGACGCTTTGATCCAGGAGATCCAAGGACCCTTTTATCCGGGAGATCCAAGGACCCTTTTGTCTGGGAGATCCAAGGACCCTTTGATTCCGGAGATCCAAGGATCCCTTATCCAAGGATCCTCTGATCCGGGAGATCCGAGGATCCTTGATCCAAGGGACCCTTTAATCCGGGATATCCATGGTGCCTCTGATCCGGGAGAGCGAAGGACCATTGATTCAAGCACCCTTTTTCGGGAGATCCAAGGATTTGATCAGGGATATCAAAGGATCCCTTATCCAAGGACCCTCTGATCCGGGAGATCCAAGGATCCTTGGTCCAAGGACCCTTTGATCCGGGAGATCCAAGGATCCGTGAACCAAGGACCCTTTGATCCGGGAGATCCAAGGAGCCTTTGACCCGGGAGATCGAAGGACCCTTTGGTCTGGCAGATCCTAGCACTCCTTATCCAAGGACTCTTCCGAGTCCTTGGGTAGTCCCAAGTACCCTTTAATCCGAGATATCCAAGGATCCCTTATCCAAGGACCATTTAATCCGGGATATCCAAGGACGCTTTGGTTCGGGAAATCCAAGGATCCTTGATCCAAGGACCCTTTGATCCGGGAGATCCAAGGATCCCTGAACCAAGGACCCTTTGATCTGGGAGATCCAAGGATCCCTTATCCAAGGACCGTCTGATCCGGGAGATCCAAGGACTATTTAATCTGGGATATCCAAGGAGCCTCTGATCCGGGAGATCCAAGGACCCTTTAATCCGAGAGATCCAAGGATCCCTTATGCAAGGACCCTTTAATTCGGGATATCCAAGGACCCTTTGGTTTGGGGTGTGGTTGTAAGGGATCCTGTGATAGTGACCGGTGCACCTGTCATCGAAATGGCATCGAATGCAACATTGCTTGCAAATCTTGCAAAGGAACTAGTTGCTCTAATGCTCAGGTCCAAATCGAATATGAAGAAGACATGTGATTAATTAAATAAATGTGATGAATCTCTAATCCCTTTGCAATTTCAAATTACCTGTGATTTTTGTTCAAATTAAAATCAATGATTTACCTAGTTGTGAGAAGTTGCTTATTGGATTCTGAGAATTTGGGGTGGTCACGTTTAGGGTGGAGGGTGGGGGGGGGGTAAATTGACGTGCACGACTTCTTCTCTGCATTAGCAGTCCAATTTTTTTCTGTATGGATTCAACTTCGCGTAATGTTGTTCTCAGACCTATATCGACGCTTGATTTATAGCGGGGGGGGGGGGGGGGGGAACTGAACATGAGCGTTCAAAACAAAAACAAAGTGCATATTCGTGATCTACGTACCAGATTTACCTATTACCGATTTTCTATACGTGCCAATTAAGTTGTTTTTAAAAAGTCGTCATTTTAGAAGAAAAGACGAAAAACGGTCAATTTCGCCTCGTCCGATTTTGGCCGATTTTTTATATGTTGTAGAGAATTTTTTTCTGGTTCGAATGGTACCAAAATCAAAACTTTTGCAATTTGTTCGAGGTTAAACCTTAGATTGACTGTACTAAATGGCACGGGAGTGATAATGAAAAACAATTACCAGCAGCGGGCACTTGCTGTACACAGAAATCCAGAGTGGGCATCCCCTCGCTATGTAATGTTAGCTGTGCGAAAATAGTAAAGACGTTTGGTATTATTGCAAAAATGTGATTTTTAGAACACCGCTTGAAAAAGTTGTCGACATCTGAATGTCTGATGATCTGATATTCAGAATCAGAAATCCCCTAGTGTAGAACCTATGCTAGTCTTCTCTGTCGTTTTAGGCTAGAGAGTTATTGGTATATGCAGCCAATTAATTATTGTTTTTGCCCCCCCCCCCAGGTTGGCGGAAAGTTTAGCTCCGTTGTTCTTGGACATATGAACACTTACGGTCGAATTTCCGTCTGTGGTGCCATCTCGCAGTATAACGATGATCCGAAAAACCCAACGCTAGGTGAGCTACTCATTTCCTTCAGTTTGTTCACTACTGAAATGAAGACAGCGAGCGGGATTTGAACCGAGGACCTTCAGCTTCAGTTGGCAAGGCTCCGACCACTGTGCCACAGATGGGCTTGTGAACATAATCGCAAACCATTACAATCGCCAGATATAAGCGGGCTACAAGAACAGTGTGACTTCTAAATATTTCTGTCCTAAGGGCGTTTTCCCTAGAAAATTTAATCTCTAGTTTCATTTGCTTTTTACCATGAAGGCCCGCCATGTTGGGTCCTGGTTTGTCTTCAAGGCTACGACATGTGACAACTTTTGTCAAGGGGTAGTCGGGGAATAGGATGTAGAGAAAATTAGCGATCTTTATTGCTTGAAATCTGGTACAGTACTCGTATTACTAAATGAATGAATCACAAGACATTGGATTGGAGTCGTAGACTTCTGAATCAAATTCGAAAACATTACTTCTGGTTCCATCTACGTAATACCTATCTGGTCCCATGACATGTGGATGTGAACTGTTAAAAAAAAAAATTCTGTCCCCCGAAACCGGTGAGTAGCGTACATTGCAGAGAAAAAGCACAAGAATATGCAAAAATTTGACGAGCCTCATGTCCATTCATCTGAGCGAGGTTTGAAAACATTTTATAACGACAAGCCCTGAGTATCTTTCACAATTTCTTGTTCGTTTATGTTGTAGTGTTGGCGTACCAACGTTTTAATTGCTATGCGTTTATGTTATATGTTATGGCGATCAAATCTGAACTGAATTGAAACAAGATAGAATTTTCCTTTGGCATGATCACTTTTCCTATGGCCGGCTCCTAATAAGTATGTGCTTTCAAGTGTTATTTGTGTTTCACACAACCTATTTCGGGCCTAACGTCATGCGACATTCTCTGATTTGCATAGTCTCGATGTCGTTGTTAAGACGCCCCTTAGGTGTATTGTCAGTTTCAATAAAGCTTCTTCATAAACCCTTATTTCTAACAATTTTCTTCTTTTTATTAGTACCTGCTGTTCAACCGTTCATGGTGTTCAAGGAACTAAGGATGGAAGGCTTTATTGTCTCAAGATGGATGGACAGATGGGCAGAGGGCCTTACGCAGATGGCAAAGTGGATCGCTGAGGTAAACTTTTGCCTAGAAGGGTGGTCTCGACCCTCGTCAAGCTTTATTTTTCACCGATTTCATATAGCGATCGTAGTTTCTGTCCGTCTGTCTGTCAGACTTTTTATATAAACATAACTCAAAACGGACAAGTCAGCCAAGAGATTCTTCAGCGATTACCGTCTTTGCAGGGGGGGCCTTTTCAGGCTATAGCTGGAAGAAACGAACTTGCAAACAGATTCCCTGTCAGCTTGAGCTGAAGGAATATTTTCGGACACACTTGTTCTATAGTTCCGGCACTTCCACGTAGGCTAGGAAGATGAAACTTGGCATACATATTAAGCACCCAACTCAATAATGTTTGAAACCTTTATTCACTGCGCATTCAGTTTTCAAATATTCTGCGTCCAGCCGCCGCGTCGGAGAGCAGGAAGACTGGATGGAGTTAACAAGCGCTAACAGGAAAATTGCTCATTTCACGTGGAAAGTAATGGTATTTCCAAAAACGATATTTTGGAGCCATTTGGTCACGAAAAGATCATTTCTAGTAACTGTTGTGCTTTAAATTGCACTTGCAGGCAATAGTGTCGCTACACTGGAATGAAACTACCCTACCTCCAAATGGGCTCCGATTCAAACTATCCTACCTCCAAATTTTTCCGAATCAAACTATCCTACCTCCAAATGGGCTCCGAATCAAACTATCCTACATCCAAAACCACTACTTTTCAGGAGAGCTGTTTGAAGTTTGCAACATAGTATACTTTGCAACGTAGGATAAGAAAGAAAAAGGCGATTTGGTATAGACATCTAGCGGCGTAGTGCCAATTCTGACTACAAATTTGGATTCAGCACACAATTTCTCACAAGATAGACTAGGCTACTAATCCATTTTTTCCATTTTTGGACATAGAATAGTTTGATTCGGAGCCTATTTGGAGGTAGGATATCAAAAGCGTGCATGTCGCATCATCCTTGGGCACGAGTACACATCCTACGAGGAGAGTCTGGTGTCGCTAGGCCTGGTCACCTTATCAAACAGACGGCATGAGCTTCTCATGGCTTTTGGGAGGTCCTGTCTGTCGTCGGAGCTCTTTCGTAACATTCTGCCAGATTTCCAGCCATCAGCAGAAAATAAACGCCCTACTCGAGGATCAAATTCGGGGAAGCAAAAGTTAAAGCTCCCTCCTGCAAATTGTAGTGTTCGGTATGACCGTTCTTTCGTACCATACTTCTGTAAAAATTTTAACAGTTCTGTGACCTAACTTAATTGTGCATCAAGTGTTTTTATCTACCTCAACTGTTTACCTAAAGTGTTTTTATTTTTGACGTGCCAGTGCTATAAACTTGATTGATTGATTGATAGTTTGATTCGGAGTGCATTTGGAGGTAGGATAGTTTGAATCGGAGCCCATTTGGAGGTAGGATAGTTTTATTCCAGTGTAGCGGTGTGTAGTATCCCGATGAGTAGCTTGCGGTTTGTGACATTTATTTCCCGGTTACCGCCTCTGGGGTGCACCAGTCCGCTCTCGATGATTGCGCGCGTCGTTCCTTGTCGTGTTGTATTTTGAGCTCTTTAGGTGTCTCTCTCTGTTTTTTTTGTTTTTTTTTTTTTGATAGGTATATGCTACGGACTTCATAGCTCACGCTAATTTGTGCCGTGCCCCGCAGCCATAGATGTGGTACTACGCGCGCTGAAGCTGTTGTCCAGTGTGCCGCAGGATATACGTTGGCTAACCGTTTTTGTCCAGAGCTTGCCCAAGGCTCTGCCGATGTTTTTCAGGACAAACGTCCCTAGTCCCCGTGGGGACTCGAACCCTCAACCTTCCGGTCAAGAGCCCGACGCGCTAACGACTAGCGCCATCGGAGGTTACGGTTTTCAGATAGGCTGTTACACAGAGGAACAGCTTAGTTGCTGAAAAAGTGCTGGTGAATACGAGAGGAGCGGGGTCTTCGAAATAGCTTCCGAGAGTGGCTCCTATTCCACGATTGCCTGCCAGGAGAGGAGAGTCATACGTTCCTAGGGTTACCCCCTAATATCTTTTATTTGCAGGGGAAAATCAAATATCGAGAAACTGAGACGGACGGTTTCGAGAACCTCCCGAAAGCTTTCATTGGGATGCTGAGAGGAGAAAACACTGGAAAGGCAATTGTCAAGGTTTAGTGACCTGCATGCGGTTTTTGGTGCCTCTGCTCTGTTAAAGCTTATTTTGTTTTCTGTTATGCTGTTAAAATGTAAGTTTTTTAAACTATATTGCTATTATATTCATAGAAATGTCGTAGAGAGTTAGGACTGGCACCAACTTCACACAAGACCCAACCGTTCTCTAGAACTGATTCCGACGAAAGTCGCCCCGACGAATCTCCTCCCCCCCCCCCGGTGTCCCCGTGGTACCCAAACGTCCTCAGCGAATAAATAACCGGACCCGCCAGGGGTCGCAGATGATTGTTGTAAGCGATAATTAATTACGGCCAGGAGCCTGCTTGGATCCGACTGCGAAAACCGATGTGTGTGCACATGTACATTGGTCTTAAAGTTTAACTGAAAAGCCAATTTATTTGTGTATCATTGAATTATTTTTTCAATTCTTCACTATTTACTCTGGTATGAATGAATGAATGAATGAATTTAATTCCAAAAAAGCCCAAGGGCCATGGCGGAAAACATAAAAAAATAACAAAAATCAAAATATCATACACTCCAAACAAACCAAAAATCAACTTCTATAGAAATAGTTCGCGGTGGGTCATAGCTATCTTCAGGAATCTACCCAGCCTTCGGAGATCACGTTCAGGATATCTGCGGAAAGTTCTACTATGACGCGGAAAATTTGGATCTCAATACAAACGCGGCTTTTCAGTGGCCAGTGATCAGCTTGGTGAAACTGAGCTCACTGCGTGAACACTTGTTTTTCGTAAATCGTCTTCGCCAAGTAGGCTATACGACACAGGTACAAGCGCATAGAGGTACCACAAATCCGACAGGAGTCCACTGTATGAGAATCTATTATTCGTGAATAGCGGAGCAACGAAGTAACGTATTTTTATCGGGTCTTCAAACCTCTTTAAGTGAGAAATGGGTAATATTGTCCTATCTCAGCTCTCGGTTAAACTTTAAGGGCCAGTCCATCGTGGACCTCAATTCCTGCCCGGGTTTTGTGCACCGTCAGCATTCCCAAACAGCCCCATAGTTTTTCAACATCCTGATGAAAACTTGGATTAGCCGGGAAAACCTGGTCGTAATGGTTAGATAATGTGAAAAAGTCTTAGCTATTTACAAAAGCGCCCCGTCGTCGCGACATTGAAAAGATAGCCATTAGAATTATACTGTAGATAAGAATTAGACTATGCACCAAGACATGCTTAAATAAGGCACTTGCAGTGGATGTCTCATTCAGTCAGAACGTGAATACAGTTACGATGGTTGTTGCCAAGAGAATCATATTTGTTCGTCATTTCGACGGTGCTCCACTATTGTCCGATTTCAAGATCGAGACTGAAACATTGCCGCCCCTACAAAATGAAGGTTTGTGGTTCGTTTTAGCAATAAATTTGAAATAACCATCTTTAAAGTTTAACCGAAAAGGGCTAGGATAGGACAATATAGTTGCCCATCACTTATTCACTTAAATGGGCTTGAAGACCCGCTGAAAATGAGTTACTTCGTCGTTCCGCTATTCACGAATAATCGATTTTCAAATAGTGGAATTTCCGTGTGATTTGTGGTGCCTCTATGCATGCACTTGTATTTTTGTTGTATGCCTTACGAGAAAGATTTATCATTTCATTTTGTTCAGGCACTAAGCAATCGTCACCAATCTCACCACTGCCCACTGAAAAGCCGCATTTGTGTTAAGATTAAAATTTCCCGCGTCATAGTAGAATTTACGCTGTGGAGACGGCCAAGCCTCATAACTTAGAGCAGATAGTGGAAAATCAAAAAATCCCTTTGCAGAATCCAAATAATTCAGTGTATCCAGTTAAATGACACACAAATATGTTGGCTTTTCAGTTAAACTTTAAGTACGAATTCTTACTCTTTTGGTTGTGAACACCGGCATGGCATATGGATGTTTATTTGCATAAGCTGAAGCTCGTGTTGTGCCCTTAGAATCGGCCCAAGCTTTAAAGCACCCATGACATAGTTTTTCTTTTTCAGCTGTTCTTTTCACCTTTTAGGCACTCATTTTAGCATATGAAAGTAGGTAGTTAATACGTTAGTGGTAGAAAGACACATTTCTCAGTTAACCACGAGAAGCTGACGGCCGCTCTGGAACAGAGCAAAATAACACTAGGAAGTAGTGCCAAGACTTGAAAAAAGTGACACACACTCGAATAGCAGCGAAACTGTCGTCACTAGCGATATAGAATGTCCCCACTGAGAGTGTGAAACAGCAAAGACAATAACCCACTTATACTGTCTTTGTGAAACAGTAGTGCACCAACGCTGGCTCCGATAACTCCATCCATCCGCACAGCATCTTAGCTGTGCCAGAAATTTTCTAAACCCGCAAGTTTGTCTCGCTTTAAATGTCGCAAGCGTGCCATGAGTAAGACCCGTTTCCGATGCACGGAAAGCATGGTCTCGGTGCCACTCCCTATTGTTATTTTCCTCTGCTCTGAAAACTGTGGCGGATTTTCAAAAATGTTCGGTCAAGGCAGAGATTCATGATACTACATACGTTCCGGGAGTAGCAGCTGGCCGAAACATTTTCCTGACAAAAATCAGCGCGCTTCGCTCCGCGATTTTTCGGATGGTGACACAGCTTTCTCTTCGGTTTAATGAAAAGATCAAAATACTGACGTCACATCTGCCGAATTATTTTATGTTAAAAAATAGTCGGTAAAACGAAAGCTATAGTCGGCAAAAAACATTGGTTCCCCCCTCCCAAAAAAAACATTCAGCAGTAACGCTTCTGCGTAGAGGCATACTCTCACCGTTCCCCGAGAACTCCTGAGTGAGTCGAAAGGATTCACGAGAATATAGGCAGTCGCTTCTTGGGGATTCCCCGGAAACACGGGGAATGCCCCGCATTATTTGTTTTCGAGAAAAAAAATTATTTAGGTGACGCAATTAGTCTGTAAAGATCATGGTCCAACTTATTTACACTTTGGCTTATCTTGATCTTTTTCCTTTAATTATATTCGTATCTTTTGCGCAAAAGATCATAGTTTTATTAAAATGCATGCCCTTTCTCAAAACCAGTCTTATGCCACAATTATAAACTCAACAGTGATCTAAGAGGTTCCATTAATCCATCATGTAATCTGTTTTTTCAAAAACTAACAACATCAGCAATTCTCTAAATCGACTCCCCACAGAACATATCCCGTCCATGGGGACGCGTGAGAATCAACCCCTGGGACAAAAGAAAACGCTGGGACTCCGTTGTGTGAGTCACTGCGAAACGTGGAGAATGCGCCTTAGAAGTATCCTTTTAGGGTTTTAACGAGATCCAACTCCAGGTTAATAGAGAACTCCGGATTGGGAATCTGTCCGGAATACGGATACGCGTGAATAAACGTGTTTTTCATATTTTTCAGAGATTCTGGTCGAAGCTCTATATTTCAGCGTCGATCCCTACATGCGACCCTACAGCAAGGATAGGGAGCCAGGAACAACCATGATTGGAAGCCAAGTCGCCAAGTACGAAATTTTAATTTCCCCTATAGCTTTTGACCACTCCTTGAGAGATTACTTAATGCACATGTGATGCCATTCTCTGTCTTTCAACCAGTTCATACTTGTTCTTTAGCTTATCTTCATAAAGTAGTTCTTTAACACACACAAAGCATTTCATAAAATAACGTAGAGGGCTTATGGTCGGTCTGATGATTTTAGCGTGGTTCTTTGGCGGGATTATCAAAATTTTGTAAATAAGGCATCGACTTCCGGCACTGCCTATCTTGGACATTAAATAAAATAAGCACCAATGCAGTAATAAAGAATATTAAGTACAAGTGTTATTTATTTGATTGCCTGCCAGAAGCCTAAGCAAGAAACAAGACGGTTGAGTGCAGCTCCTTGTTAAAAAAAAATTAAAAAAAATAATCTTGTCGTCCACTGACAAAGCAGTTCTTCGGGTCAGAGCTGTAAAATGAACCGACACCGACATTAATTTTCACTCAGGCTCAGTTAATCGCAAGGTGGCACCAGGAACTTAAAAAATCCGTTTATCAAGTTCTTGGTTACGTGAACCAAGGTTAAAACATTCAAGCAAACAACAGATTTCGCCCAAGCCTCTCCAGCCTCATCCCTAGTACTCCTTGACCGTTTATCTTTACAGGGTTATCGAAAGCCGCCATCCACAGTACCCAGTGGGCACGCATGTTGTTGGCTACTACGGCTGGAGGACACACACCATTGTCAACCCCAACAAGAAAGCAGCGGGCTTCGTTGATGGTACAATGTTTACCCTACCCGATCTAAAGGGACTTCCACTCAGCTTGGGACTTGGGGCCATTGGCATGCCAGGGTAATTGAACTTTTCGAAACTTCGCTTCCTTCAGACGTTAATACAGTTGTTAGCAGGGACATAACTGACATTTGACAATACAAAATGGATACGTCAGCTACACCTTATCATAGCTATATTTCGACCCTTCTTGGCAAGGGTCCTCTTCAGGCTTCACAACGGTTGTCTGCAAAAACTAATCTCGGATTCGGTCGCTTAAATGCAATAATAGGCAAGGCAGTTTCATGTGCAAATCCAGCTCTGGTTTAATGTTCCACATTTGTGGGTAAAATTTGTTTTGAGTACGTTGGTTTTGCTTCCCGGTATCTTGAAATCTACGAGCCCGAACTTCGCAGTGGAGGTTTGTCAATATCGACGGTGCTTTCTCCATAAGGTTGTAAGCGATTTTTTATTTTAAATTGACTTATATCTATCCATAGCTGTGTCCTGCATGTTTAGAAGTTTTAGCCAAATTGGAGCAACCGATACGGAGACACAGGGTTTTCTTTGTGGGACTGTTAGACCCTTACCTTGCATAAGCGTGAAAGGTTTTTCGCTGTTCCAGTGAATTTGTAAAAATGTCGCGCACAACTTTCTGGAAAAACATCGTAAATGCGCGTTCGGGCATAGAAAAGAAAGTTTAGCTTGGTAGGGTGTAGAAATGTATTTTCTAGGTGGTGATAATGTCTTTAATCCTGCAGGCCTATTGTCTTTCGGCTAAATAAACACATTTACTTGCTTGTCCTTGTGTCCGGACGCAAGCTCCGCAGTTCTCTTCAAAGCAGATGTCGTTCCGTGAACTAGGCCTTTTGTGAAGGGTGCCCAGAGTTTAAGCCAGGAATGGCCCCTACCTTAGGGAGTTTTTTCCAAATGGTGTTGCGAGCAAGATTTCTGATGGAGTCGGCTCTCTACGACGTCTCCAAACCAGGACAATCGCTCACCCGACTTTCCGGAGATGACAATGTTCGAATTGCCCCTGAATTACCATCTTCTTTTTTGTAGAAACACTGCCTACTTCGGTTTCCTTGAAATCTGCAAGCCACAACCCGGCGAGACTGTCGTTGTCAGCGGAGCTGCAGGCGCAGTTGGAAGTCTAGTCGGACAAATTGCCAAAATTAAAGGCTGCACTGTGATTGGTTACGCGGGGACAGACGAAAAAGTTCAATGGCTGAAAGAGCTCGGCTTTGATCACGCCTTCAATTACAAGACGGTGGATCTGGATAAGTCACTGAAAGAAGCTGCTCCCAAGGGTGTCGACTGCTATTTCGATAATGTAAGTTACCTATCGTTCTGAAGGGGCTGAGGACAACATTCCTCAGACCATGTACCCTTGGCTTTCTCATTCTGTTCTGACTCACCTCCCCGTAGCTGCAGTAGCTTGATCAGACAAATTCAGACTTGATGTTGGTATTTATTCTTACTAAGGGTGTGTCCCAGCTTTCTACGAGTACTGACAGCGGGGTTGACCGCAAAAACTGTAGGAGGTGGGTACAACTATTGTAACTTTTATTTTTTTTAAATACTCGCGTACCGACATTTTACACTTTTCGAACTACATATGATAAAGTACTCGATGGCATTAAATCCTAACTTACCCTAATCTTTCCGTGTAAATGTCATCGACATTAATAGTAATTTAAAAAATATTACTTGCTAGATTTCATAGAATTACTATTCTAACAGCATTTTTGTTTAACCTGTTGTAAATAGTAAAGGACCAATTTTGCTAATTCTGTCTTTCCTATTATGCCTATTTCCTAATGGAATTAAAAGCTTCTGAAATTCCCCGCCTTTCGCCATTGTTTCGGTGTGTACCTACGCCGTTCTAGCGCTTTTCGGTTGAAATGAGTTTTTATAGTCACGAGAATCTTCAAAGTGCTGTTTTTAATTTTGGAAGACACGTTACACCTCCAAGTCTCCTTCTGTTTTGGACTTCTTTTATTTTGCTTGGTTTTCCCACTTTTATCCTGTTTTAAATATTTTGCGTCCAGCAGCCGATTCAGATAGCGGTAAGGCGGAATAGAGTCGACAAGCAGAAAATCGCTGATATCACGTGGAAAGTAATGGTATTTTTGAGAAACGATATTTCTGAGCCATTTCATCGTGAAGAGATAATCTCTAGTAAGAGTTGCGCTTTAGAACCGAAGAGTCAGACTAATACTAGGATTGTTTCGAGGAGTTGTAATTCTTCAGTTCAATTCAGTTTATTCCTAAAACAAAGAGCCGAATATGCGTTTAGTCGTCAATAAATATAGGCTATACATATACATTTTATAGTCAGCACTTATGAATTAATTTAAAATAAGAGTAATTATCTTATACATTCCATAAAAGAGTTAACTTATAGGTACACAATGACTGACTAATTTAGTCAATTACATACAGAAAATCAAATACAAAATACAGTCTGATATAAATGTAACTGAAAAGCTATAATTGTACACAAGTACAGTCTGTAAAGTACAGCTGGATAGAAATGTGTGGTTGTTAAAAGTGGTCAGAGTTTGATTACGATACGCAGTCGATCCGCTTGATCTGAAGAACCTTTCTTGATTTTTCAGGTTGGTGGGAAATTTAGTGCAGTCGTCCTGAATCACATGAGCTACCGCGGTAGGATATCCGTCTGTGGTGCCATCTCTATGTACAACGAGAACGAAACGAATGTAACCCTAGGTAAGCGTCCCACCCTGTATTCAGACTAGGATCACGGAGGGGGGGGGGGTATGTCCTGTTGATTACGGCATGACTGGCCCCTTGATCCAGGCATGGGTACACGAGAGATTTTCCGAAAACCCAATTTTCAATATGACTGACTGATTGGTTTCGAGTAAACTTAAAGATGCTACATAAACTTTCTGTTTACCTTTCCAAAGCAATCGCGACGCCGAAACTCAAGTATGTTTGCCTTTTTCTGCAGTGTTGCTATTGGGGTTCAAGAAATAAACCGCAGAGAAGCCGAAAGTCCATCCCTACGAGGATTACGCCCGCAAATAGAGAAGATAGAATAATGTTATATAACTGGTAATTTTTTTCACGACCATAGTTACTGCTTTTACTCTTTATTTTCTTGTTTAAAAGAAAATTGGATTAGTTAGCTTGTTTTTTACGGAATTTTCTTTTCCCTCTCCCCGGTTCCAAGAGGACTAGTTTCTGTTAAGTCCGGTCTTCACCTCCCGGAACTTCCGGAATCTGGGCTTCCAGATTTTTCTTTGACTTCTTCTGTAAATTGCATCTGGAAGATGAACCGGTCCGAAAGTACATCAAAATAATCCGGAAAAAAGGGGCTTTTGAACTTCCAGATTTCCGGAATTTTCAAGTATCGCAGAAGAAATTCAGAAAAAATCACGGAGAATCTGGGAACCCAGATTCCGGAAGGTGAAGACCCGACTTTAGCCTCACCGTCAGCACTTGGACCAGAAATTAAAAAATAGATCCACAGGTTTAGTAGTGGAAAACCTGTCATTTGCGTCCCGGGTAATTGAGATTTTACATAGGTCTCAGCAGCAGAAAGTGAAGGTCCCCCATTCTATGGAACCGAATTTTTACTATGTCGATACAAGTGTTGAGCCTGAGGAAATAGGAGACTGTTACTCCACTTGGAGCGCTGAATTGTAATAAGGCCAAACTGAAACCTGGCGTGTCTCTTTGGATTTTCTTGTTGTCTTCTTGTCTTTTTCGTGTGTTGGAAGAATCAGAAAGGCTGTAGGGATGGTAAGCACTGTATCTCTTGCAGAAATAGCATTTTTATATTTCTGCTTTAATGAATAGTAGTAGTAACCATGTATGGTAGGAAGAGCTTGGGGGGGTGTCTCACACGTAGCTGTCAAACGGTTGGAGCGATTGTGATGAAATATCGGTGGTGGCCCCTTCTTTACCAGTACCTGAAACGACTCCCCCCCCACCACCACCACTTTTTCCATGCATAGAGGGCAAACGCTGGAGCTGGGCTTCGCGTTACGCAGACCTTCCGCAGCTAAATCTACTGCAACGCAAGAATAGCACCAAGCTCTATTCTTTCATGGCGTCAACGCATACACATCAAAACCAAGTAGTTTATAATTGAGAATGGTATTTTGGAAGAAAAAGTTGGTGAAACTAGTATAAAAACAATCTAGATTATAGTGAAAGCTCCCTGACTACCGTGGATAATATAGAGGTCGATTTCACTGTTGGAATTTCCATAACAGATAACACAAGGATGCGGGTATCAACAAAGAACACGAATTATGTTAGCTGTTATGTTTTGCAAACGGCGTTGAAACCTTGTGCAAATACCGACGAAAAAATATCTGCTCGTTTGTCTTCATGATATTGGAAAAGTCAGCCGGTAATTTTTCGGCGCTTTCTTTTGGCTCGTCCTGACAATAGTGGCGTTTTTGACCGCCAATTAGTAAGGCGATAGCGTAGCCGTTTGACTTTCTAATTTCTGTTTTTGTGCTTAATGGCTAACGTCTATCGCCTAAATTCCTGTCCATCGCCTATTGGCCTAGGACTCGCCGATAGGCGATGGACGTTGCCTCCAACTCCAACGGTTATCGGCTATCGAAAACAAGTAAATAAGCACGAATCGGCAAACTTCCTTCGTCTACCGGGGAAATCTCATCGGCGATCAAAAACGCCACTAATGCTTGTTATGCAGATCGTTTATGGAGAACGTCCCAAAAAATGCTTGCGTCCCAAAAAATGTGAAAACGTGAAACGTCCCAAAAAATGTGAAAGCGCCCTTGGGCTTTCTCTTCTTGTTTCCCTTGTACGTTCTTCTGGCTCTGATCTTATTTCAATATTAAATGACTAAAAATTTATTTTACAGTTGTGGTCTAATTTTCTTTTTAATATATTCTTTCTTTTCTTTAAAATTTGGATTTTCTAATGGAGAACGTCCCAAGCGTTATCTGTTGTTTGTCCTTGTTTTGTTGTTTATCCTTGTTTTATCTGTTATGAAAGTTCTGCGTTGTTGTATCAAGCTTCTGACGCGAATTTGTGAAACACATAGTGGTTAGCCCGAAGAAACGCGGAAGCATCGCATCGAACCGACAAGTTAATGTTATCTGTTATGAAAATTCTGCGTTGTTGTGTCAAGCTTCTGACGCGAATTTGTGAAAGACATAGTGGTCAGCCCGGAGAAACGCAGACGCAGCGCATCGAACCGACAAGTTATTGTGAAAGATGCTTAAATTTTTTTTTTTTTTTTTTTACAGTTCCAGGCGTCCAGCCAAGTTTGGTCTTCAAGGAGCTTCTGATGGAAGGCTTTTTGGTAGGCCGATGGCTTAATAGATGGAATGAAGGCCTGATCCAGATGCGGCAATGGATTAAACAGGTATTAACTGACTTCAGATCTTCAAGTTGATGTGTTTATTTTACTTAAATGATTAATTGGGTACAACCGGAATATGTTCATTCTACTACTTCTGACGACACCACCCTGATTTTCTCACTTTCTGTTAGAAAGTGTGGGCGCTACCTGTAGAGTATAAAACAAGAGCTGGAAGCTCTTATGGCACTTGTAAGGCTGGGTCAGAGGATGAAAGTAGGAATTCGTCAATTCGTGGGTTTGTTTTGATCATTTGTAAGCAAAACCTTTGAAGTAAAAATGATCATGGGTCCTTGGAAATCACGAGACTGTATCGTTTGGTAATGCATTTGGTTGTGCGCACTTTAAGGGCGCTGGAAATTCATCTGTAATCAAAACTCTTGAAGCAAAAATGACGATTAGCTCATCGGATGCACGAAAATGTTTATTTTACTCAAAAGTATTGTTTGTACTTCCTTGAAGCAAAAATGATCATGGGCTCATAGGGATCACGAAAATGTCTATTTTGCTTAAAAGTATTTTTTGTACTTTGCGGTTGGCCGGTTAGGATTAGTACTTTAAGGGATGGTCTTATCCGGGAACTGACAATTTCTAAGCCAATCTTGTCAAGTGTCTAATTTCCAAGCCAAGATTCACCGTCCTATAGCACATCTGGAAGTTCGGTACCTTGATTCGCGGTAACCGGAATTCCGGACCCCCGTCCAACTCCCCCACAGTGCACGAATCCGGTCCGGTTATGTCAATGATGTATCTAGGGCTTGTGCTTGTTCTTCCAACCAAGTTTCATCCCAATCGCTCCACTCTAAGCGTGTCAAAAGATTTCCGGTTCTCCCCTCCATCTCCCCCCAATATTCATCGGATAAAATTCGGACTTTTAAATAGGACATTTGATTCATAAGGTCTTCCAAAAAATCAAGTTTCATTAAGATCCGGTCACCCGTTCAAAAGTTATACATACCTCAAGATTCAGGATTCTCACTCTCTCCACTCCCCCACGATGGTCGGATCAGGGAACTGACTATTTCTAAGCCAATCATGTCAAGTCTCTAATTTTCAAGCCAAGTTTCATCGTCCTAGCACGTCTGGAAGTACCTTAACTTGCGATCACCGGAATTCTGGACCCCCCCCCCCCTCTAACTCCCCCACAGTGCCCGAATCCGGTCCGGTTCTGTCACTGATGTACATAGGGCCTGTGCTTGTTCTTCCCACCAAGTTTCATTCCGATCGCTCCACTGCAAGCGTGTCACAAGGTTTCCGGTTGACGAGAACAATTATCGATCAGTGGATTATATCTTTCTAAGATAGTATTCGAGAGTTCCCCCCTCCGCCCCCCCCCCACCTTCACAGGATCCGGTCCGGACTTGAAACAGGACACCCGATACATGTGGTCTTTCTACATATCAAGTTTATTATTATCCGATCACCCGTTCGGCAATTATACATACCTTAAGATTCCGGATTTCCCCTCTCTCCACTCCCCCCACGATGGTCGGATCGGGAATTTTACTATTTCCAGGCTAATCTGGTCGGGTCCCTGATTTGCCTGCCAAGTTTCATTGTCCTAGCCCACCTGGAAGTAACTTAACTCCCCCCACAGTGCACGAATCCGGCCCGGTTCTGTCAATGATGTAACTAGGGCCTGTGCTTGTTCCTCCCACCAAGTTTCATCCCGATCGCTCCACTCTATGCGTGTCACATGATTTCCGGTTTCCCCCTCCGTCTCCCCCCCATATTAAACGGATTCGATCTGGACTTGAAATGGGACATCTGAGACATGACGTCTTTCCAAATATCAAGTTTCATTAAGATCCGATCATCCGTTCGAAAGTTATGCATGCCACTAAATTCCGGATTCCGGCTCCCTCCCTCCCCCCATGATGGTCGGATCGGGCAAATGACTATTTCCAAGTTAGTTTGGTCGGGTCCCTAATATGCCTGCCAAGTTTTATCGTCCTAGCACATCTGGAAGTACCCTAACTCGCAAACACCGGACAGACCGACCGACCGACCGACCGACCGACCGACCGACGGAAAAGTGATCGGTATATGGCACTTGGCCGGAAGGCAAGTGCCATAAAAAGGTCTTCAGCAAAGTGCACAAACAGTCGGAGAAGATTTCGTATGCGAAAATATGCATGCGAAATTCGCTTCACATGGGGTAGCTGCATGCGATGCATCAGAATTTCGCATCGAAGGATCCGACGTGTGTGAACGTACCTCTACAACAGAGATAATTGTAATGGAACAGTATTATCCTTTGATTCTATTTGTTGCCATGGCCCTCGGACTCTTCTGGAGCAAATTCGTTCGTCGAGCCGGAAAATCTTTAGTAACAGAACGGGTATTAAAAAAAGTCAAGACGGGTTAGTCAGCTAGGATATTCTTCGGCGACATTCGGGACCTTCTTGACAAGGGTCCTCTTCAGGCTGACAATCCTTGGAATCCAATCCTTTTTGGCACCTAAATAGCTTTCAGTAAGCAAGTGACGTTAAGGTCTATTCGAAAAGTACTTTAAACTTAATTAACCCCAAAAGAGTGTTTAAATGTTGAGTCTGAGTAATAAACCTAGGACGGGTCCCCAGATTGATCTTTGCCCGATTACATCCTTTCCAACCTCATGAAAAGCTACTACCCTGACCGTTCCGACCTTCTCGAAATTGTAAAGAATAGTTGTTCTTGCTAATAGTAACTACTTGCTTACCATTCCGCTGGCGCGTATTAGCTCGTGGCGCTGTTGTTTCCACTCCACAGTAACTGAATGAATGAATGAATAAGTTTATTACCCATCTTTACGTAAAATGTCAATGATGGAGTATAAAAAAAGAAAATAATAATAAGAATAACTACGCATGGCGTCACGGCTTCTGGCTTCTTGGTTTCAAGAGTCGCGCTTTTTGCGATCGCTTGGAACGAAAGTTGCCGTTTTTTCGATCGACTGTTGACTGGAGGTCCAGTCGATCCGTTTTTTGTCACTTGACTGGATATCGACTGGGAACGAAGTCAACAGTCGATCCGATGCACCTTTCTCTTGGAGGTCCAGTCAAGCGACAAAAACAGTCAACTGGATGAACCCGGGAACAAGTCCCAATCGCCAGTCGATCTGTAAAAAACGCAACTAAGGCTGGAACGACTTTTTCTACTTTCGTCAAGATATCGCGCCATGCGCTAATCCCCCCAGTCGCTTCACAGATATTGTAGTTACCATTGCACGCTTACTACGCTTCCGAGCGTAGTAGGCAAATAGTTACTATTAGTTACTATTGCGAGAAGGTTGGAACGGTCAACGTAGTAATTTTTCTTGGGGTTCGAGCAAAGATAGTAACAATAGTTACTATCGTAGGGAGGGTGGAACGCGCTTGCGATATTTTGCCGAAAGTAGATATTCCGTCCTTGACGCCAGGAAGCCAGGACGAGTGTCAATCAGCGTAAATACTATGGTAAGTAGGCTCGAACACAACACCTGTGTACATTAAAATATAACGTTGCTGAGTTATAATTTTTTTTTTTCTAGGGAAAGATCCAGTACCAAGAAACCGTCACCCCAGGCTTTGAGAACATGCCTGCGGCCTTTATTGGCATGCTCAGGGGCGACAATACTGGCAAAGCTATTGTGAAAGTGTAAAAAAAAAAATTTATAGTAAAGTTTAACCGAATACGGCTGATATGTGACAGTCTATACCCATCACGTGTTCACATAAAATATACTTGAAGACCCGATGAAATTGCATTACTTCGTTGCTCCGCTATTCACATAGTCGATTTTCGCCGAGTTAACTTTTTCTTTCGGATTCGTGTACCTCCATTTGCTTGTACCTCGATGCCCTGTCGATGTTTGGAATATTTGAAAGGGTACACGATTGATGAAAAATAAAATCGTTTTGGGGTTATTTGCAATAGGGGGCCACCTTCGTAAGTGACCCTACAATCTCGAATTTAACATATTCAGTCCCTTGCATCTTGTATGATATTCCAACAACGAAATATCTGTCTAATCAGGTGACACGGCGATGTGAGCTATCAAAATAAATTTGCCTTCAAGCGGGATCAATGTTCCTGCTGCCCGCTTCTGTCTGACTGTTGTATATAGTGGTTTGCGAACTATGAGCTCAGAGGTAGGTCAATGGCCTAAAAAGCTAAGGTCCCCAGTTCAAATCCCGGCTGAGAAGCGCTTTTGCATCTCAGTTCACTACTGTAAAAAAAAAAATTATCTCAAGGGCGTATAAGATTATATTTCTGGTTTTCACCATGAGAGCCCGCTATGTGGGTCCTAGTTTGCCTGCATAGCTCGAATTGGCATCCTAGCTAGACTTCTAATTTCACTCCATAACTTTATATCTGATTCGTTGGTCACGGTTCAAGTATAGCATCCCGATATCATGACCAAAACAGTGGAGCGTTTTCTGAGAATTTGCCGTGTTAAATGTCAATCGTCCGTTAGAAGTGCCAAATGAGTTCGTAGCTCTGGTTGATGATGATTAAATTTTATTTTTGACGAGTAATAGAAAGAGGCAACACAGTACGGGTTATGACAGGGCTAATATAGCACCAAATTAGTGCGCGTATTTTCAGTTGGAAAGAGAGAAGCGATAAACGGCATTCACGCAGCACTCTCTTTGGGTCACACTTCCCAGACGGCGCTTTCCCGATTTTCGACACTGATGGCGCTCAGCCCAGACATTAACGCCCTATCGGGATATTTCGAGTTGTTGCCAACGCCATCTTTCATGTCAATTTAGTTTCTGAAGAAGTAGCGTCAGCAACCCTCTACCTCACATTCAGTGTTCGGAGAAGAAAGGAAGAGAAAATTCGTTCTGACATTTCTGTCTAGGTACAAACAAAACCAATCCTTTATTATTGGTCCCTTCATGCACGGGAGTCCTGAGATCGGTATACATACCCATCAGACTGTTATTTTCTTATTCTGTCAAATTGACGGATGCCCGACATCTTTTCTGAGACATTAATTGCGTCATTAATTGCGTTTTTTGCCTTTTCTCCATAGGTCGGTTAACAGACCTATTTGCCACTATTGACCGTTTTTCGTCTCACCGGTCGGGTCGGCTGAGCTCTAAGAAATGGCTTATAAGAAAAAATGGTGTCTTCCCGTCGCCGGCGCCTATCTGTATCTCTTCAATGAGAATTTTGAATTTCGCGCTGTGCCAAGAGCGTAGGTCGGTTGGATGGAGCTCCCGCTTCAGTCCACAGGTCGGTTAACCAAACGGCGGACGGGGCCTAAAAAACAGCTTATAAAAACTTAGGTTGGTTAACCGAAGGAAGAAAACGACTTATAGTGGGAAATCTTGTAGGTTGGTTAACTGGATGGTGGCAAAAACGCAACTATTACAAATTAGGCTATGCTAGGCAGTGAGTGAATGAATGTTGTTGTTGTTGTTGGTTGGGAGGATATCCTAATTACAGTAAATGAGCTGATGAGGGTAGCCACTAAAAAAAAAAATAATCAAACCTAAGCTTTTGAAGATCAGAAAGTGATTCTCCTATCTTTTAGCTTTGATTTGAGGCCAAAATCACATCTCTATCTTGTCTCTAAGCATCTTAAATCTTCTTTAGAAAACAGTATCTTACATAAGGAAATGCCTATGTTCATCCATTGACTTTAGGGTTTTGTCCATCTTGTGACCAGCTTGGAACTATGTGATTCAATGAAATTCTATGAACCTGGGTGATTTTGAGCTGGTTTTGAGTGCATGGGGAGCCCCAGCAAGTGAGTTAGATGAGAAAATATGAATATGATCATGAAGGTTACAATCCAATAGACATATTGCTGCAATAGGCTGCTGACTTTTTCACCTTAGTATCAACAAATTTTTTTAGGCAAGTTCAGCTACTTTTTTTTACATCTAAATTTACATTGAATATTAAGAAATAATATTAAATAGCTAGTACATCCTACTGTTAGCCTTATCAAATAGACAATTTTGTCCTGAATGCAATGGTATTTTTAAAATATTTTTTGGAAATGTTTTAGATAGGTATAACTGATAAGGAAAATTCACAGCAAATCATGCATTCATTACAAAAAAATCGCCAACTTTTGCCACTAGGTGTTTTTGTGGCTACCCTAGATGAGTATTGGCCAGGTATTGGCAAGCACAAACTCCACATTGCAGCCACAATGTACCAGGAGTGTCCATATCGGATTAGCATTAGTTTCATAGAGAGATTTCACCCTACCCGAAGAAAACAGATATTTCTACACCGTCATCGTCGGGATCATAACGAAGAAAATTATCATATGAGGTAGCCTATAGGACTTTCAACTTCGAAACTAAATTACCGGCCTTGGATAGCCTAGGGCTAGGCTAGCTGCTGTCAGTCAGAGAGTTTTGGAATCGTTATCTGACTTCTTCCAGGCTTCTTCTTGTTGGAATAATACAACTTTTGCAAATTAATGTTCTTTTTTATGAGAGTTCGAAGGCTTCAAAGTTTGTAACCAAAGACGGAGGCTAAAGTCCTATTCATCGGTTATGACACGCACTTCAAGGAACGCGTCATACCTGACCAATAGGAAGCGAGACTTAACTGGCACATTTTTTTGCATTTCTATTTTCTAGTTATGAGACTGTCAAAAATATAATTTTACACTTCCTTCCTTGTTTTTATTTTTCTCAAAAGTATAATTCTGTCATTTAAGCATAGTATATATATGCCGCTAGGGATGCGGAGTTTTAGGATTTTGGGGGCCTTATAAATCATCTGAGACCTTTTTGTCAATCCTGCTCTCCGTCTGCAACCTTGCCCCCAACTTTTCACACCAGCAACAACCAACAATCAAAAAGAAACTGTATTTTCTACTGAATTCCCATATGCCTCAGGGTAAAATAAAACTAGTCTGACCAACTGAAAATGTCTTGAAAGAAAAGGGGTTCTGGAGTCAGGCAAAAAGTGTGGGTGGCAGAGCCCAACCTTAGAGCATGGAAATTCTCACTTTTCAGAAAGTAAAAAACTGCATCCAGTTCGGCGCATTTTTGCACTAAAGTCTTGGTAAATTTTTAGTACCCTAAAAAAAAAATTGGTAATTCTCTTGGTAACCAAACCTAGACCTGCTCAACTACAAATGAGCCCTGATTGGCTGATTTCTGAGCTTCCCTCAAATCATTAATATTTTATTGGGTTAGAGTATCCAGGGTTTGCCATAGTGTATCCAGCAATTGGCATAGGATATCCGAAATCAGTGGGTTTGTGGTTGACTGGTTTCAGGCTCTACTGCCCTTCTAAAACTCAGTTGAACTAAAAGTCTAAAATTTTATTTATTTGTTTTACCTTAGTTTCAGCCAAGGGACATAATTAGACAGTGACAGAATAAACTGTAGCACGCAAAACAGTGTATATCATACAGTGATGGTGAATGAATTCACAACGCTCACACATTGAAGGATAGTTATTCTGACGGATTTTGGCTTTATTTGAAGATTAGTCTAGTAAATATTCGATGAAATAAACCCCATCCCTATCTCACTGTCTTGTATGCATGAAAACAACCATAGGCTAGCCTATTCATGGTATTCTAAACATAAATAATTTTTTCCTTTTTGGTTTTCAGCATTTTACAGAGTGATAAACATTGTGACAACCTTGCAGCCTTATTGAATCACCCCTATTGGCTAGTAAAGTTTTACAGCTGGATCACACCTAGATCAGTGACTTGTTCTGCACACTCAGTATCAGTGTAAGTAAGTGGCACTTTGTTTTTTGGGGAGAGGCAGGGGAATCAGGGATGCTAAATCCCAAGTATAATATGTGTAAACAAATGTTTAGCTGTTGAGCTGTAGCTGATTTTCAGCCCTATGCTGACCATACTAGCCTACACAGTTCCAAACATCACACCACCTTCCCTTCTTGAATGTTCTGAAGTTCAAACAGTTAAAAAATCAAGATTTTAGTATGAGACAGTTCTGTATTCCTTGTTAGGCAGTACCAGTTTTCTAGCATGGATTTTAAAAATCAGCGTAAATACAGTCCTTTGTAAAAAAAACAGACCATCAGAGTTGAACAGATTTTAAACCTAGGAGCCTAAATGTATGCTTGTGTACCAGATATCAGATGAATTCTCCTTTGTACAGTACATTGTTTTCTGGATACGTCGGTGAATGCAAATCTACATATTTCAAACAGAAATCCTGCAAGATTCTGCAGAGCATGGCTTGGATTAAATCATTCCCTTCCACATTTCAGAACATATTTGCTTCTTCTTCTACTCTTCTTGTATGCTTCGCATTTTCACTGCCTTTCCAATAAAGTTATTCCCTGAGAATCCCTAAACTGAATTGCAGGATAAAATTCAGAGGCAAGATTTACTGGTGTTGCAATGAAGGTTTTGCATAACTGCAAACTACAAAACTAAACCTTTAGGATGAAACATTCCAGGTTAGTGTTGGAAGGCAACTTAAAAATGGTGTGAGAAAAATTGACAAAGTGTTTGAACTTAGTATTAACCAGAATAAGGTACAGAAGGTTCTGAGGAAGCTCTTGTACAACTGCAAAATATAAAACTGAAATGTTCTGTGTTCTTTAAGTCCCAACTTTTCAAACAAAAGGATAAACCAGACTAGCTTGTAGCTGTAGCTCTGTAGTAGAGACAATAGCTTGGACTGTTGAGTGTATTGTAGCCTATGAGCAGTATTAATATAACTTAAAGGCTACCAATTACTCCCGCAATTGATTGGAAATTAAAAATTTCTCTCCTTCGAGGTTTTCCTCCAAACATTTTGGAGCCGTTTAGTTGCACCCTGTTTAGCTGCTGATCAGTAACAAGACCAGAAGTTTTGATGGGATCAATTTAATATTTGATCCTGACTATTTGGTCTCGTAGATATCCGGTCTTCGCCAGACTCCCTGCACATTTTTACTATATTTCCCCCTTACGCCGTATCTACTTTGACGTGATTGATCGAAAATTCCCTGCCTTACTTTTGCCAAATCTTCGGTTTCAGCCGGATTCCGGGCGAACTACTAAACTTGTCTGGCAAAAAACTAAAGCTCAAAAACGAATTTTCGGGTTTTGGCCGGATTCCGGGCGAACTATTTGTCCGGTGAGAAAATAATTGTCATGTACGGATTCAGCATGCCTTCATACCACTACATCAACCCTCTAATCCTTCAGATAAAACTTTTACTTCTAACAAATTTTCCGGTTTCTGCCGGATTGCGGTCGAACTACATGTCGTGGTAGACAATTATTGTCATATACGGATTCAGCATGTCTTCTTATCCCTTAATCGAACATCTGATCAACTTCAGATGTAACTTTAACTTTCAACAAATTTTCCGGTTTTGGCCGGATTCCGGGCGAACTACTTGTGGGACGAGAAAATGATTTTCATATAAATGATCAGCATGTCTTCTTACCCCTACATCGAACATCTAATCAACTTCAAGCACAACTTTTACTTTTAGCAAACTTTCCGGTTTTGGCCGGATTCTGGGCGAACTACTTGTCCAGCGAGAAAATGATTTTCATATTCGTGTTAATCATGTCTTCTTACCCCTAAATTGACTCTGATCAGCTGTTAAAGGACCCCTCTTGCTTATTCTGCCTTTAATAATATACCTAGGCCCCTTGTGGAATAATAAGCTTCTAAAATCCCCACCTTTCTTCATTGTTTCGTTTTGTACCTACGAATTTTTAGCGCTTTTTCGGCCGTGCCGAGTTTGACCGAATCTTCAATGTCCGCTGACAACTCTTTCACAAATAAGGATATGAGAATCTTCTGTTTTCGACTTCTTTTATTTGGTTAGTTTTCCAACTTTTTAACCACGGCGCGATCAGTTTTCAAAGTTTTGCGCCCAACTGCCGCGTCGGAGAGCAGGAAGGCTGGATACAGTCGACAAGCGCTAACAAGAAAATCGCTAATTTCAGGTGGAAAGTGACGGTATTTTCGAAAAACTTTTTTCTGATCCATTTTCACGGGGAAAAGATCATTTCTAGTAAGAGTTGTGCTTTAACAAATATTTTGTTCGCCCCTTAATTTAACCCCCCAACCCTAAATGTAGGGCTACAGAGCCCACCTACGAACTCGACCTGTCCCTTGACCCAAAGAATCCTCGTATCAAGTTTCATCAGAATATTTCATTCCCTTCGAGAGTTATCGTGGCTCACAGACGGACGGATAGACGGACGACTTTTACGAAGTCATAGGAATCCCTCCACTTACGTTTTGGGATCCCAAAAAGTAGAAATGGAATAACCTTATTTATCTTTTTTTTTCTTTTTTTTTTTTACAGAATTCGAGACTCATTGAAAGAAAAGGCTCTCCAGATGCGCATAGGCGACTGGACTGAGCACGTCTCTAGTTCTGGAAAGAGGTATTTCTACAATGCCAAAACCGAAGTATCCCAGTGGGAAAAGCCAAGAGAATGGCTAGATTGGGAGAGAAGAGAAGTTGAAAAGAGAGACAAAGATCGAGTTGTAGAAAGAAACAAAGACAGGTCAAGAGGTAAGTTCATTGCCTGACCTTTATTAGGGTTGAGAAAAAAATTAGAGGAAGATTAAGGTACAAGCTAGTGAAGAATGTCTGGAAAAATTAATCGTCTTTGTTAATATTAATAATATTCATCATGGTAATAGCTTACAAGAGGTAGCATAGGATCGTCAACTAATGCACACCCATTATCAAACTCTCAAGTTAAAATATTTTACAGAATTTGGAACAAATGATGACATTATCTTTCTTTGCTGCTGCTGGGCAAGCTGAGATCTATCATTATTCTATTGTCTGAGCTTGGTTATCAGGAAACGTCTTTCTTCGATCGGCCTAGGGTGAACCCATAGCGTATGGTGTATCAAGTTTGTAAATCTGAGCGTATTCAACGCACGAGTTTGGGCTTGAAAAGTTCTCTAGCAATATCGACGTATCGATCTTTTCAAGTATTATACTGACGTGCTTTAAATACGCCCGTATTGCTGGAGATCTTTTAAGCGCCGAAACACGTGCGTAAAATACGCTCGGATTTACGCAGTGTGTAACTACACCATTAGAAATCTCAGTTTTAATTTTAGACCCACAACATAGACCTTGGAAAAGGTTTCAAATGTGAACACCTTGTAAAGTGCTAAAACCACGAAAGGCTACTCTGTGAGTACGGTCTTAGATGTACCGCTCCCTAGTATTTAGTGCTTGAGGGATCTTTCGGTGATTGCATTAGGACGGATGACAACTGATTCACAAGAAGACGTCATGTGTCATCTAACATTGGTTTGAGTCTGAAGGCCCACTCACAGTGGGTTTTTAGCTAAAAACTTGGTCTCGGCCAGGTGTGAAAATCATTTCGAGACCGGCACTTAGTTGGGCCGCCGCTCTCACTGAAGTTTTGTAGTATGTGCCACCGTAGAATGCACTTAATGTCATCATATTTCGTGTGTCCCGGCGCTTAACCAGTGAATAGGGATCGTATTTCTGTTCGCCGTTTCGTGTCTGCTACGGCCGCTAGCATATGTTTTCTGTATTCATACTTTGAATCTAAATAGGTCTTCGATTTCATATCTGGCTTGGTTCAGTACTAGCCAATCGGGAAGATCGGCAAAATAATCTGATTGGCTAGAACCTTCGAAAGTTGAACTCATGTAAACTTCTGTCTCGGTAGGTTTCATGCCCAGCTGGTAGATAGATAGATAGAAAGTTTATTGTAAAAGTCGACTTACGTGGTTAAAACCAAATTTGCGATTATTGTAAAAAAAAAAACAGAAGAAATTACAATATAGTGTGTCAAATGGCAGTACTCTCGAAAATCTGTCACACTATTTCATGAACTCCGGAATAAGACTGATTGCACATCTAGCGTGTTTTGTAGGTACAGAACAGAGCTTGGTTACCCTAGAACTTACCACTCGTTCTGGTCGATTTCTAACATTTTGGAAATTTGGTTGAGTAATTTTCCGAACTGACGGATACCTGGTGTTAATAATAATAATAATAATTTATTTATCACCCACTTTTCAAAACAGAGGTTAAGTGGAGTAAATACAAAAGAAAAACAGCAAGAGAAAACAAGAAACAAAGTTAATCACATATAGAAAAAAGACGGATAAGGTGATGAAAACACCCTAGCCTGTAAGGCGCTTCAATGGCTAGCTTGGCACATAATTTTTCGAAAACACCAGTAATATCTGTCGCACAATACTTTTTTATCAGTTTTGTATTCCGGTAAGAACGAGGCAGATATAGGAGAAATTTGCAGTACCGGTAATAATGTATGCGAATACGTTTTAGATCACCGGTCAACAGAAGTGGCCGAATACCAGTACAGAATGATCACAAAAATTTGAGTAAAGCCGAGTTAGCGCTCTTCTCTTATAGTGTCCGCGATTTGCAACGATCTTAGAGTAACCGAGCCTCAGCTTATCACTAATATCTTTGACAGCACGAGACCGGAGAGCATTCATAGAATCGCAAACTGTTATGCCAAGCCAACATTGCCAACATTGTTAATTCATCAAGAGTCGCCCCCTTATTGCATTGTTATTTGAGATGGCTTCTTCCTCCCAGTCGTTTTCCACCATTTTATGTTTTGATCACTCTGCCATTTGCAGGTGGAAACAGCGACAGAAATTCTAGCAACAACTACGCTGGCACCCCAGTCACCAAAAACAATGGCATCAAACGATCAGTCTCAGGTTTGTATTTCTAAAATGTTTACTATCCTTAAAGGAACCTTCGGGCTATATAATGTTTTTGGTCCAGGATTGGAAAGTAGTAACGTACCTTAAAGCTGGCTCTGCTTTTAATATATGATAGATTAGTTTATCTTCAGAATAGCTTACAGTAGCTAGCGTAGGATCGTCATAAATATTGTTGAAAATCTCGAGTTAAAATGTCTAACAAAATGTGGTACAAATGAAGATATGCTTCTGTCTGTGCTACCGCTAGGCGGCTGGACAAGCTGAGGTCTATCGTTATTTTGTTGCCTAGGCCTTGTTTGAGGCTGGGATGGTATGAGAAATTCATACGCTTGCAGGATCAAAAGGTGATGCTTGGACGAGAGGCACTTCGCACCAGAATCTGTCGTCAGTCTGCCTCCTATCAGACAACGTAGTGAGGTTGAGGGCAAACTTTCTTCGTAATTTGAATACAGATTACCCACAGCTTTGGCTGTTTTCTCCATGCCTGTTGAGTAATAGCAAAACGAGTAATACCGTAACCGTTTTTTCTTGACACTGAGCTTCTTACAAACAGTTAACGGAAGCATGATATGCGTCGAGAATTAAAAAAAAGGAAGTGTAAAAATCAGTGTGATGAATCAGAGGGTTTAAACATACCGTGTGGAATACTGGTCTCCGGTTTCAAGAATGGATGAAGGATTATGGAAGTAGGCTAGCATTGGTCTTATAGGTATGATTGATCCTTGGAAGGAGTAACTCGTGTTTGTGTGTCGCAATACCAATCATCATTTTCTTCCGTGAAATTGCCATAAATACTGAGAAGAATCGCACATACATTCATTTCTTTCAAGTTGTTAACTTGCAAGTGGCTGACCTCTTTGCCTGTCACCTGGATGTAGTTCGACGATGCCGGGATTCTTAATTTTCTTCCATGAGCATAATCAATCGTCATTGAAAATATGCAATGTAGTATCTGTGATGTGTTGATATCAGCAGGTAATACTCTCATTTTTGCGAATACTGTCCTCCTTTCATTTTTATTTTTGCTCTCCTGCGAGATTCGTTGCTATATAGGAAAATAATTCTTGGCTGGTAGCGAAGATGACCCACAAGAGCTAGTAGCTTTGTGGCAGGCAGAAGCTAGTGATTGGATTAGGACTAGTATCTCCTGGTTTTGATTATTCGCTCCTTTTAGACCATCATGCTGTTGAGATGGACTTGTCTCCAGGTGATAGTACCCCAACTTCAGAGACTTCCGAAAAACGGCCGAGGTTAGATAGTGACTCTCAGCTGCCAGGAGGTTTACCGAAACTGTCATCCCAGTCGTCCGGTGTTACTTTGGGGTCGCAGAGGATACCGTCATACCCCCTACAGGTACTCATCGTTTAAATATTCTTGCTATCAGAGGCGTTTTATGTTTGGGGGGGGGGGGGGGTATGTACCGACTGGCTGGTCATTTTTACCGATTGTTTTTTCGCAGAAGACCCTACTGTTTTGCAGAAAAAAGACTGTTTGACGAAAACCGACTGATTTTTATTAAACCGACTGCTTTAAAAAAAAAAATTGACTATCTTTACGAAAAACCGACTGTTTTTACGAAAAATCGCTTTTACCGACTGGCCGACAACATTGGGGGGGGGGGGGTCCCATACGTGACACCCCTGCTTGCTATTAGGGATTGAGGCCGATCAGTGATCCGTCAGACCCTTTTTTGTCAGACTCGTCGATGCCATAAGGCGTTTTTCGGGGCATTTGCGTCCCGCAAAATTGTGAATGTCGATCACGGTAACAGGAGTGTGTGCGACACACTCGTCACTGAAACGCTGTTTCAATAATAATTACAATAAAAAAAAGAAATGCCATTGGCCTCTTCAGAGTTAATCTAAAACCCTTTACATCATAATTTTGTCAACTTTGAGACTGTCCAAAGAATCCTTGAAAACATTGATCGAATCACTCAATACCGCCGAATCTGAACGGGAGTCCTTTTCCTTGATGGTGATGGTAGTCGGAGCGTGCCCCGTCAGTGGGACTCGCGAGAATACGGAGAGTGAGCCCCAGGGACAAACAAAACGCGGGGAACGGCGATAATACGCCTTATGACCTCTTTTCGAATTTGAGCAGATTGGCGGTCTTCATGGGGCACTTGAAAATTTGAGTCATAGTAGCCCTATTGCTTAGAGGGATCCCACCGTTGTCGACGAAAACGTTTCTGATCCAACATTAGTAGTAGGCTGCTGACTAATTAGGACGCCAGTCCTTAGCATGAAAGTAAAACAAGTTGACTAATAGGATGCGAGACTTCTTCTGTTAAGTTTCAAGCCTTCGAGATTTTATTTCTGGTTAAATAGTCTCAAGTAGCGTGATTTAACAGTCAAGAAAGGTCGGAAAGAACGTTTCCAGTAACGCATAGACTCAAAATAGTTACGAAACTCTGATAATTCAGCCGCGACATCGAAAATCCTATTTATGTTACATACTCCAGAAATATCTGTTTTTATGGCACTTGCAGCTTCGCTCAAGTGCCATATACCGATCACTTTTCCGTCGGTCGGTCGGTCGGTCGGTCGGTCTGTTGGTCCGCTGATTGCGAGTTAGGGTACTTCCAGATGTGCTAGGACGATGAAACTTGGCAGGAAAATCAGGGACCCGACCAAACTAACCTGGAAATAATCAGTTTCCCGATCCGACCATCTGGGGGGGAGTAGTGGGCCGGGGAATTCTGAAAATTAAGTAGTTTTTGTCACACTTTTTCGAGTTGGGGTACTTCCAGATGTGCTAGGACGATGAAACTTGGTAGGAGCATCAGGGACCCGACCGGACTAACCTGGAAATAATCAGTTTCCCAATCCGACCACCTGGGGGGGAGTGGAGGGCTGGGGAATCCGGAAAACTGGAGTAGTGTGTAACTTTCAAATGGGTGATCGGATTGGAATGAAACTTAATAACTGAATAAATGGTATACCTGTGATGTCCCATTTGAAGTCCGGACCGGATTCGACAGCTATGGGGGAGTTGGGGGGGACCGGAAATCTCGAGAAACGGTTAGAATGGAGGGATCGGAGTGAAA
Organism: Branchinecta lindahli; assembly: GCA_023053555.1. Taxonomy (NCBI): domain Eukaryota; kingdom Metazoa; phylum Arthropoda; class Branchiopoda; order Anostraca; family Branchinectidae; genus Branchinecta; species Branchinecta lindahli. The sequence continues at coordinate 28,786,110 of JAKZAO010000012.1, read as the reverse complement.
CTTGCTGGAAAGAACAAGCATCTGCTCCAGACAAATCGATTATACATTTGGACTGGATCCGGACACTAGGGGGGGGGGGGGGGGAGGGGAGTTTCCCGGAATTCCGGTAATGGCGGTTTTGGGGATTTTCACGACGAAACTTGGGAGACGAATCAGGGACCCGATCAAACTGACTTTTAAATAAAATTTTACATGATCCGATAGTCGTGGGGGGAGTAGCGGGAGAGGAATCCGGAATATTGAGTCATGCGTAACTTCGGAACGGTTGATCGGATTTGAGTGAGATTTGATAATTGATCAGAGGACATGTCTCTGGTGATCATTGTCATGTCCGAACCGGATTCGACAACAATGGGGGGGGCGGAAAATACGTGACCGGCTCAGACTGGGGAGATCGGGATGGAGCTTTGTGGGAATAATAAGAGATGCTCTGGATAAATCACTTACAGAACCGGATTGGCTCCGGCTACTGTGGGGGAGTTTGAGGGGGGGGGGGGGTCCGGAATTCCGGTGATCGCGATTTAAGGTACTTCCAGATGTGCTAGGACGATGGAAATGGGCTGGAATATTAGAGATTCGACAAGATTGGCTCAGAAATCGCCACTTTCCAAATCTGACATTCCTTAAAGTACCAATCTTGACCGTAAATTTAGAAAAATACTTTTAAGCAAATTATACATTTTCATGATCCCCATGAGCCCGAGCCCATTATCATTTTTGCCTCAAGGGTTTTGCTTACAAATGAAGTCCTAGCTCCCTTAAAGTGCGCATCTGAACCGCAAGGTCGAAAACTACTTTTTTTTTTTTATCAAACGATACATCTCAACCCATGATCATTTGTGCCACAAGGGTTTTGCTTAGAAAATTATTTTATCACCCTTAAAGTGCACATTTTAACCGAAAAGTGAAAAAAAAACTTTACCAAACGGTATATATCAATGATCCCTAAGGGCCTGTGATCGTTTTGTCTCAATAGTTTCTCTTACAGATGAATTTCTAGCGCCTATAAAGTGCGTATCATTACAGCCAAGTTCTAAAACAAAATACGTTTTCTCTAGCTCCCTTAAAGTGCGCATCTGAACCGCAAAGGTAACCTTAAAAGTACTTTTGATCAAACACTACATCTCAACCCATGCAAGTGCCATATGAGCTTACAGCTCTTGTTATGGCACTTGCAGCTCCGCTCAAGTGCCATATACCGATCGCTTTTCGGTCGGTCGGGCGGTCCACTGTTTTCGAGTTAGGGTACTTCCAGATGTGCTAGGACGATGAAACTTGGCAGGCATATCAGGGACCCGATATAACTAACCTGGAAATAATCAGTTTCACGATCCGACCATCTGGGGGGGAATGGTGGGCCGGGGAATCCTGAAAATTAAGCAGTTTTTGTCACACTTTTTCGAGTTGGGGTACTTCCAGATGTGCTAGGACGATGAAACATGGCAGGCATATCAGGGACCCGATATTACTAACCTGGAAATAATCAGTTTCACTATCCGACCATCTGGGGGGAGTGGTGGGCCGGGGAATCCGGAAAATTAAGTAGTTTTTGTCAAACTTTTTCGAGTTGGGGTATTTCCAGATGTGCTAGGACGATGAAACTTGGCAGGAGCATCAGGGACCCGATCCGAATAAACTGGAAATAATCAGTTTCCCAATTCGACCACCTGGGGGGGGGGGGGGTGGAGGGCTGGGGAATCCGGAAAATTGGAGTAGTGTGTAACTTTCGAACGGGTGATCGGATTGGAATGGAACTTAATAACTGAATAAATGGCATACCTCTGATGTTCCATTTGAAGTCTGGACCGGACTCGACAGCTATGGGGGAGTTGGGGGGGGGGGACCGGAAATCTCGAGAAACGGTTAGAATGGAGGGATCGCGGTGAAACTTGCTGGGAAGAACAAGCATCTGCTCTAGATAAATCGTTTATACATTTGGACTGGATCCGGACACTGGGGGGGGGGGATGGAGGGGAGTTTCTCGGAATTCCGGTAATGGCGGTTTGGGGGATTTTCACGACGAAACTTGGGAGGCGTATCAGGGACCCGATCAAACTGACTTATAAATAAAAATTTACATGATCCGATAGTCGTGTGGGGAGTAGCGGGAGGGGGAATTCGGAATATTGAGTCATGCGTCTCTGGTGATCTTTGTCATGTCTTGATCTTTGTACACAACCGGATTGATTCCGGTGACTGTGGGGAGTTTGAGGGGGGGCCGGAATTCCGGCGATCGCGATTTAAGGTACTTCCATTAGTGCTAGGACGATGAAACTTGGCTGGAATATTAGAGATTCGGCAATATTAGCTTAGAAATCGCCACTTTCTAAATCCGACCATTCCTTAAAGTACCATCTTGACTGCAAATTCAGAAAGATACTTTTAAGCAAAATTTACATTTTCATGATCCCCATGAGCCCATTATCATTTTTGACTCAGGGGTTTTGCTTACAAATGAAGTTCTAGCTCCCTTAAAGTGCGCTATCACCGTCTATCACCGTTAAAGTGCGCATTTTAACCGAAAAGTGTAAAAAAATACTTCTGACCAAACGGTATATATCGATGATCCCTAAGGGCCTGTGATCGTTTTTGTCTCAATAGTTTTCTTACAGATGAATTTCTACGCCTTTAGAGTGCGCATCATTACAGCCAAGTTCACAAAAAAATACTTTTTATGGCACTTGCCTTCCGGCCAAGTACCATATACCGATCACTTTTCCGTCGGTCGGTCCGCTGATCGCGAGTTAGGGTACTTGCAGATGTGCCAGGATGATGAAACTTGGCAGGTATATCAGGGACCCGCCCAAACTAACTTGGAAACAGTCAGTTCCCCGACCCGACCACCGTGGGGGGAGTGGAGGAAGGGGGAATCCGGAATATTGACATATTTATAACTTCTGAACGGGGAATCGGATCTTGATGAAACTTGATATTTGGAAAGACCTCGTGTCTCAGATGTCACACTTCAAGTCTGGAATGGATCCGGTGACTTTGGGGGGAGTTGGATGGGGGAACCGGAAATTGTGTGACATGCTCAGAATGGACGGATCGGTATGAAACTTGGTGGGAAGGACAAGCACAAGCACCAGATCAATAGTTGACAAGACCAGACCGGAACAGAGTACTGTGGGGGGAGTTGGAGGGAGGCTTCCGGAATTCCAGTGATCCCGACTTAAGATGCTTCTGCATGTGCTAGGACGATGAAACTTGGCAGGCATATCAGGGACTTTACATTTTTAACTTAAGAACAGTCGCTTCTCCAATATGACCATCGTGGGGGAAATGGAGGGAGGGGGAATCCGGAATCTTGAGGTTGTCCAACTTCTGAACGGGTGATCAGATCTTACTGAAACTTGATATTTGGAAATAACATATGTTTCAGATGTCCCATTTCAAGTGCGGACAGGATCCGACCAATTTGGAAAGTCGGGGGGGGGGTAAATTTTGTGACACTCTTAGAACATAGCGATTGGGATGACAATTGGTGGGAAGAACAAGAACATCAGTAACAGAACCGGAACGGATTCGGTCACTCTGGGGGGGGGGGAGCTGGCAGGGGGTCCAGAATTCCGGTGCGCAATTTAAGGTACTTCAAGATGTGCTAGGACGACGAAACTTGGCTTGAACAGTAGAGACTTGACAAGATTGGCTTAGAAATTGTCACATCTCTGATCCGATCATCCCTTAAAGGACCCCTCTTATTTATTCTGCTTTTTATAATATTTCTAGCTCCCATACAGAATTATAAGCTTCTAAAATCCCCACCTTTCTCCATTGTTTCGTTTTGTGCCTACGAAATTTTAGCGTTTTTTTTGCCTTGCCGAGTTTTGCCCGTCACACAACGAAACGTTTGCCGGGATCACCAACGTCTGCTGACAACTCTTTCAAACATAAGGATCTGAGAAGCTTTTGTTTATTACTTCTTTTATTTGCTTAGTTTTCACACTTTTGAACCACGGCGCGATCAGTTTTCAAATGTTTTGCGCCCAGCCGCCGCGTCGGAGAGCAGGAAGGCTGGACATAGTCGACAGGCGCTAACAAGAAAATCGCTAATTTCAGATGGAAAGTAATGGTATTTCCGAAAATGTTTTTTCTGATCCTTTTCATAGGGATAATATTATTTCTAGTAAGAGTTGTGCTTTAAAGTACCCATCTTAACCCCAAAGTACAAAAAATACTTTTAAGCAAAACCTACATTTTCATGATCCCCATGAGCCCATGATCATTTTGCCTCAAGGGTTTTGCTTAGAAATGAGTTTCTAGCACCCTTAAAGTGCGCATATTAACCGGAAAGTTAAATAAATACTTTTCCCCAACCATATATATTCATGATCCTAAAGGGCCCAGGATCATTTTTGCCACTAGGGTTTTGATTACAAATGACATTCTAGCGCCCATAAAGTGCAGATCATCACAGCCAGGTGAAAAAAAAAACTTTTTTACATAACGATACATTCTCTTGATTTCCAAGGGTCCGTCTTCATTCTTATCTCAAGGGTTTTTAGTGGAGTGTTCCTTGGAACAATCCACTATTGCGAGCGCTGTAGCAGACTTTCGGCTTTCGGTTTCCGGTTTTCGGTTTTCACCGTATTTTGTGGAGCTCATAGCTCGTGAACCAGTGCAAGTATCAAGTTCAAACTTGGTACGCTGGTGGGGATTGGGGTCTAGTTGTGCCTTTTGGGGGTCCGACCCCCCACACCCAGTCGGTTCAGGGGCAAATGGGCCCAGATTGCCCAGTGAATAATGTTCATAACTTGACCAGAGTTGGAAATAAGACGATGAAATTCTTTGTACATGTAGACCCTAGGGCTGAGACATTACTATTAAAGTTGCACCTCCCCCACCCATCACGTTCATGGGCAAATGGGCCCAGATTGCCTAGGAGTAAAGTTCGTTACCCGTGACAGGAATCAACAGGTATCAAGTTGAAACTTGGTAGGTTTGTGAGTATTGGGGTCTCTTTTTCATTTTTGCGGGTCCCAAACCCCACCCCCACTTAGTTCAGGGGCAATTGGGCCCAGATTGCCCATTTTTTAATGATTTGAACTTGACAATAACTGGAGATAAGGCGATGAAATTCCTTTCTGCTTTTCGATCATAGGGCTGGGGATTCATATGTGGAGTTGAACCGCCCCCTGGCCCCTACCCTCCCCGTTCATGGGCATGTGGGCCCAATTTGCCCATGAGTCAAGTTTTTAGCCCGTGACTGGAATCAAACTCTAAGCTGGTATAGTCGAGGATATTTAGGTCTAGATATGCAATTGATGTCCCCCTCCTCCCGTTCATGAGTAACTGGGCCCTGATTTTTCATGAGTTACGTTCGTCTATGACAGGTCTCAAGTTCAACTCTTGTATATTTGGGGAGATATATCTATGAATGAGGATTTTGGTGTAGCAGCAACAATAAGACGACGCGACGTATCTTTGATGAACAGCTGGAAACTTAACGGTGTTGTCATATGATCGATGACCGTTCTTAATGAATTGTGACAAAGGGGGTATTAGGCTGCTACGATTTGGATATTGCACTTGTTTTATTACCTTGCTAATGGAAAAGAGGTTTAAAGGGTCGGACTGGCTGGCAGACCATTTAGATTCAGTGTTCTGATCCTCTGATACAGTGTTAGAACTCATGCTGTTCTTGCAAGATCTTCAACATTTCTTTGGATTTATACTTGCGGTTTGTTTACATTTAAAGCTTTTAAAGTGGGATGATTACAAATTAGGTTATTTCAATACTTGTTTGGTTATTGGGGATGTGAAATGTCTTGGTTTTAACGCTGTTTGAATACAAAATATGATAAACATTTTACTTTGACACTCTACGTCTGAGCGCTTGCGCACTTGTTCTTACAAATGTTCACAAAAAACCCACGAATTGGCGAATTCCTACTTTCATACTTTTACCAAGCCTTGCAAGTGCCATATGAGCTTATAGCTCTTGTTGTTTGTTAGGCTGCCAGCTCTTTAACCACGTTAGCCCCTCAGAGCTGTCCATGTAAATTGGCTGGCAAACCGTTGCTGAGTATTTGGGCAATTTTTCAAAAGGGAGCTTCTCCTAAATCCTCAAACCTGGTGACATCTGTTCTTATCGAGTTCGTATTTACTTTTCATATGAAGCTGGTAATTCGACAGGATAGAGAAGGGCATGGGCTTTTCGTCACTCGGTACTTCCAGTATTAATAAGAACATGAGCAACAAACTTAAAAATGTGAAGATTTGAAAAGTCATTATTAATATTATTTGTTTTTCCTAGTCCGGCAAGGACTCCTCCCTGAAGTCTCTGGACCAAGCAGAGCTGACACAGCAGGATGCCCTTAAAACCCTGCAGGCCGCCATCCTGCTTGCAGCCCAGGGTGGTGATACAGAGACGATGAGCAACGGTCCCCCCACGCCCACGCATTCCGAATCACACGATAGTGATCATAGGAAGGGTAAGTTCTCTATCATCGTTCTAGTTCTCTTTGTACACTAAAAAATCTCTCATCTAGCGAAAGCTATAGGGTCACCTCCTGTAGAGTCTTTCGCTGGTTGTGGCTGCATGAACGCAATAAGAAATCGGGCTTGGACTCGATTCAATTTAATTAAAAAAAAAATGACGGAAAAGCCGATTGTTTTTTTTGCTTCATAACAATAATCTTCATTTCTATACAACTTCGCGGCATTTACATTGACGTCTTATCACAAATACGGTCAATAGCATAATACAATTTAGTGGCCCACTCTTTGTATGCCGGGTCAAAAATGTTAAATTGCCTGTCCATTGTGCTATTCTACTTTCTTGATATGGGATAATGTTTTTGAGTGTTTTGTGATTATTTTATATTTCTTTGTCCTTTTCTGCTGCACTTATGCCCTTGGGCAGTGCGTTATAAATCATTCGTTCATTCATTCAAGGTAGAAACATAAAACACAAACGACATAAAGGGATATATATTGGAAATCCCTTTTGAAGAATAACTTGTTATTGGCCCTCGGTTTTATTCACATGTTTGTTTCTGTATGGACTTGATTAGGAAATGATGGTGACTTTATGTAATATTGTCCCTCTTTTATTTCAGGTTCTAGCGTAATTTCTGAGTCGGTGAGTCAGTCGACCCCTAGTTTGTCTCAAATTGCACCCAGTATCCGACAGATACAGCCGCACGTCACACCTTCAGCGACACTAACGCCATCTCTGGCGAACCACTTTAAGCCAGGACTACTAGGCCACGTTTCGGGCTGGCCGGCGGAAATACTAGAACGACAGGTATGCATTGTAATTGTTTCTTAGACCGCCATTATGGTCAGGCAAAGGAGCCTGTACAAAAATGCTGGACCTCCTGATCTATACGCCTCGCGTGCTAAGTTCTGATTGGTGGTTTTCAAACGTTCCTGCTCAGGTCGGTCGTTTACTTACGTCAGTTTGACAATTTTGCTACTGTCCAGCCTTGATTTGGATCCGGTATATAAAGAATTCTAGAGAAACAATAAGGGACTATCACCATAGCCAGAAGATTCATAGAAGAAAGTAGAAATGTCTTGTGTAAAATAGAGTAGGATTTGTTCATAAAGTAACTATTACAGCACAGCAAGGACGCTGAATTTGACAGTCGTCATACAAAAAATACTCGTTACCCGAATGTAGAAAATACTGAACGTAAATCTTTAAAAATTTGTTATAAAACGAAATTTCTAACTAGAGCACTTACTAGAGCATAACTAAAATAACATAAAAAAGCTAAGGAAAACAGTAATCAGATATCAGTTCTGCTTTAAAGATTGCAATCTTGTTTTGTGATCCCAAACGTGTTATTCAGGGTTTTATACCACTTTCAAAATGTTCGTCTTTGCACCTGGTCGGGAATTGGGATATCGTCTCCAAGTCTAAAATGCTCTGCCGAATTAGACGGCTCAGATAACCCAGTTTGTAGGAACGGTTTTGGAGTGTTTGAACGGTGTTTAAAACTTCCTAAAGCACAACACGAACTATATATATATATATATATATATATATATATATATATATCATTTATTTCCCATCGAAAACAAACAGATGGAGTACTAGAGAGGAAAAGAGACAAAAAACAGAAAACGTCTACTGTTCATGTTCCAGTATTCAAAGCTATTTGATGAATACTGTAAAACTGTGCCCTGCTTTAACAAATTATCCATGGCTTTGGCTGTTTTAAGTCTTTTCCCAGGAATTCCCAGGCCCATTGACTTCTAGCAGAAACTCGTTAAAATTCAGATAACCGGTTTTATGTATCTATCTATGGTATGATGAAGCATGAAGATTATTAAGGTATCCTTAGCGGGCTTAGAATAGGCTATAACACAGGAAATGTGGGTCTCTGGGCTTAAGAATAATGAGTGCAATTAAGGAAGCCGGTTGCATTGGCATTACAGCAACGACGGGTCCTTTAATGATCCCGTCGGTGACTTGGTCTTGTTAATTGCTCCTTCTTCTTTTAAGGCTCAGCGGACGAACGATGAGATGCAAATCCTTGGGAATCTCCACTGCACCAAAGTCTCGTGTGAGCTAAAGATGTCGCGGTCGTTAGTGCGGATTACTGATATTCAGTCGACACTCCAAGAGCAAAGGTATATTTTTTTTAGTACCAGTCCCGGGTTTTCGTTTCCTTTGTCGGAAACCAGAGGGATACATATCGCTATTGCATTAATTGTATTTGTAACCCGCCGAATGCACTTAGTAACAGCAGAAAAACGCAATACAGAGAAATATCTATAGATATTCCTTCAGCCTTCACTTCGAATCATGTTTGACAAAGCAAACGGTTAAGTCAGCTACATTTTATTGGGGCTATATTTCGCCTCTTCTTGAGGAGCTATATTTCGGCTTGAGCCTGAAGAGGACCCTTTCCAAGAAGGGCCGAAATATAGCTCCAGTAAAATGTAGAGAAATATCGACATATGAATATGAATATATTCCCAAAAAAAGCCCTTTGGGCCATGGCGGGACAAAAATACAAAAATAAATAAACACTCCACTCCAACTGTACCATTACAAATATTCAACTCGTAACTATAATAATTAAATAACTCACAAACAAACTTTACCTATAAACCAACCACTTACTCTAAACTACAACTTTAACCTATCATAACACGTTCACGTTGCTCCATGGCGATCTTCAGGAACCTAGCCAACCGACGCAGCTCGTGGAACAATTTACTCCCCATCAAATCTTTCAAATACCTCACTTGCAGAACCTCTTTACCAAAAACTTCTTTCCTTAGATCCCCTAACTCACTACAGAAACAAACCAAGTGTTCAACATCTTCATCTATCTTTCCGCATAATGGGCAAAATTAAGGACCAGAAACGCACTTTATCCTACCAATATATTTTCTTCTTGCACCCACCGGTAGAGCATCTGCCCGATTAAGGTTAACTGAAGAGCTTATTGTTAAAATTTCCCGCGTCGGACATACAGTTGCTGCATTCCAGTTCAGATTCCCATTAAAACAAGACCAAAGGTTCCGATGGGATCCCAAAAATTCAATATTTGATCCAGACAATTAGGTTTTGTCTTCGCCAGGCCAAACAGCTAATCATTAAGAAATCCAAGCTCAGATATGGATTCAGCACGTGCGTTTACCTCTATAAGCCGATCGAAACGATCCTAGCTCACTTCTGTGAATTTTGCGGTTCTGGCGAAATTCAAGAACTACTTGTCCGGCGAAAAACTAAAGCTCAAAACGGATTCACCGTATCTCCTTACCCCTATATCCAACATCTAATCAACTTGAAATAAAAATTTAACTTTTAACAAATTTTCCGGTTTTGGCCGGATTCCGGGCGAACTACTTGTCCGGCGATAAAACGGTTTTCGTATTCTTGTTCAGCATGCCTTCTTACCCCACATCAAACATCTAATCAACTTCAGATAAAACTTTAACTTCTAACAAACTTTCCGGTTTTGGCCGGATTCCGGACGAACTACTTGTCCGGCGAGAAAATGGTTTTCATATTCGTGTTCAGCGTGTCTTCTTACCCCATAATCGACTATCACATTAGCTGTCCCCTCCCCCTCCCCCACCCCTAAATGTAAAGCTACAGGGACCATCTACGAACTCGACCTTACTCTTGACCCAAAGAATGCTCACACCAAGTTTCATCAAAATATCTCGTTTCCTTAGAGAGTTATCGTGCTTACAGGCGGACGGACGGACGGACAGACGGACGGACAACTTTTGCGATGTCATAGGTATCCCTGCACTTACGTTTTGGGATCCCAAAAATGGGCTTTTGTGCATTAATTCTCGCGATGTCTCTCCGTTGTGAGAGTACACTGACGTATACGCGCTATCTTGACAAAAATTGCCCACAGACATATTGTTTGGTTAAGGCACAACTCTTACTAGAAATGATCGTTTCACTATGAAATGGGTGAGAAGTATCGTTTTTCGGAAATACCATTACTTTCCAAGTGCGATTTTCTTGATGGCTCTTGTCGACTCTATCCAGGCTCCCTGCCCTCCGACGCGGCGTCCAAAACAGAAGATAGATCTAACGGTCTACCATGTCTGCCAAAATGAAAAAAACACATCAAGCTTCTACTATCTTTATGTGTGAAAGAGTTGTCAGCAGACATTGAAGATTCCGACGAGTTTGCGTTGCGTGGCGGTACAGCCGAAAAAGCTGTAAAAATTCTTAGGAACAAACCAAACAATGGCGAAAAATGGGAATTTTTAAAGGCTTATACAGGGCTTATAATTTCCCAAGGAAACTAGTAAAAGGCAGAATAAGCAAGAGGGATGTTAATGGCGGTTTGGACCGGAAACGGACACAGGTAATCTTTCTTGAGAGGGCCCTGGCATACCCGAATCGCTAGAAGATTAAGGGGGGCGTGATTTGTTTAATTTATATTGTAACATTAGATTCAAAAGTTACAATACAGCTCTCTAGCTGTGTTGCAGACGTTGCAGTGCTGGATCTTGTCTCTGGCGAGAATCGGCTCGTCGAGAATCGACGATCCGCCTGCTCAACAGGGAGTCACAGTTAAGTTATTAAAGGAGCTTTCCAATGTGCATCTGTGTAAAATTTTTTTTTATAAAAATACAACATTAATTTACTGAATTCCTTTTTTTTCAGGCTGTTATTTTTGCGGCAACAGATCAAAGAACTCGAGGAGATGAAGTCGACAAGCTTCTCCTTCACTTATTGACTCTTAGAATTTGTATACTCGCGCGCTTTGCGTCGTATCGAGCCTGACGTAAAGTAGTTTGTAAATAACTAGGCGAAATTCCAAAACTGTGAATTGTGTGACAGATGTGTGAGTGTGAGCATACTTTGTCACGTCCTGTGACCCTTTCTTATTTTGTGACCCATTGAAAAGGGTAGTGGAGTGGGAAGTTACGGGTGCACGAAGCTGCATCCCAAAGGCAGTAGAAAGGGCGCTGAACGTCGCAACTGGGTAGTGATTCTTAAGCAAGGAGAGCTTATCACTATAAGTCTATTGTGAATTCACCGCTGATCTTGTGATTCTGAAGCTTGTGTTTTCGCGCTAGTGTTCCGTGAGTAGAAAAGCTGTGCCTGGTCCTTTTAGCTTCATTGGATGAATGGATATTTGTGAAAGTGATAAGAGTGATTGGTCAAGTAGTTATGGTTCGTGGTGATTTCTTCAAGAGTGTTGCAGTGCAACGATTATACAAAACGGATATTCCGTGAAGCTCTAGAACCGGCTAGCGCGTGTAAGGTACTGGACCCCCCACACCTTCGCCAATCCCTGCTGTCAAGAGGTAAGGTTTTTCTGATGTTTGAATCAGGTACGCTGAAAACTGTTCTCTTGGATTCGTGCCCCCCCTCCCCACCAGAGAAATTTTCCTTAGTTTTCCGCGTAGCCGAGAGTACCTTAGCTATGGCTGGAATGGATATTGACCTCTGGCGTATTTTGAACTCCTAGTAGAGCCCCGCCAGTGTTATGCCAAAGTCACATGTAGCCGAGCCCAGTTGTATATCGGAGCAAAACAACACTGGGAATAGCGCCAAGACTTAAAAAAAGTGACACACACTCGAATAGCAGCGACATTAGTACCACTAGCGATACAGAACATCCCAACTGAAACACAATCAGTTGTGCACCAGCGTTGGGTCCAATAACTTAATATTCTGATCCCAGCAAAAAAAAAAAAAAAGATAACGACCTCCCCTGTTTCCTCGATCTGTACAGACCTTAGCTTTACTAGAAATGTCTAAACCCGCAAGTCTGTCTCTCTTTAAATGCCGGAAGCGTATAGTTGGTAGCTCAATGAGTATGGCCCGTATGCGGAGCATGGAAAGCTTAGGTCTTGGCGCTACACCCTAGTGTTATTTGGGCCTGTTGTTTATGCTCTTTTACTGGATACAGTTGGGCATAAGTGTATCCTACAGCCCAATTCACACAGAGAGCGAATTTCGCCACGCCTGACGATATTCGTCACGCCAGGCGTTGAAAAACGGCTTCGTCAGGCTTCGGCTCCGAGTCGAAAAAAATCGCAACGCCAGGCAAATAATTTGACGCCCTCTGTGTGAATTCCGCTTAAAGGTACGTGTACGCACAGTTGGATGCGAAGTTCCTCCTTCGCTCCGATGTTTCGACTATTTGCATTCATCTTTCCCCGTAGCGATGCGAAGTTCGCATGCGAAATCTTATCGGATGGCGTGTGCACGTAGCTTAACTGGATATTGACCGGTGGTGGCCTATTTCGAACTGGTAAGAAAAGGCGCGGATAGAAGAAACATAATACCAGCCAAAACCTTGAATTAGTTGGAACTTAAACTCACAATGGAAGCCATTGATGTACCCTTTTTCATGTTCTTTATTGATCAGTAAGCTACATTGATACACTGTCAGAAGTTTCATAACAGATAACACAAGGATGAGCTGTGTCAACAGATAACACTTTGGGTGTTAGCTGTTATGTTTTTCAAACGTTACGCATTAAAACGGTATGCATACATGAAGAGCCCAAATACCGCCAAAACAAATCTGCTGACTTTTATGTTTGTCATCATTATATCGGAAAAGTCAGCAGATGCTCTTTTGGGTCTTCCTGGTGATGATTGTTATGCATAATGTCTGCAAATCATATATAACAGATAATATCTCAAGTGTTGTGTGTTGAAACTGCGCATCCTTGTGCTATGAAACTTCTGACGGTGTAGTCCTAAAACCTACTCAAAGGATTTACGCTCTACAATGATTTAATTATTCCCACTGGCCAGCCGAAAGGCCAGTGTTGCCAGGTCGCCGAGACCCAAAAGCACTTTAGTTGACCCAAAAAAGCACTTTTGGGTGCCAAAAATCACTACGCAATTTTTTTCCCGATTCTTGAATAAAATATACAGAATTCACGGTTGATTTTTACAAACTGCTGCTATGACAAAGCGCAGTATTTTAGCAGCACATAGAAATTAAGGGTTCCTGGGGCAACGATAGGGTTGTCTAGTCTAACTGGTCTTGCCTATCTATTTGGTTTACAGAAACTCGGTCGGGGTACTGAATCTCCCAACTTGATATGTGCGAAGTAATCACAAAATGAAATGTACTAGATAGGATACCATCAAAAATAAGATCATATGTCTGATGTAGTGATTGTTTGAAGGAGCTGTCCAGGTTCCTGCAACTGACATTAATCGTACCAAGGCTATTTATCTTGAAAAATACATTCTAGTTCATTTAGATTCCCTATTATCACGGATAAATGTATCGCTCTCATACGCATGTACAGTGCTTCTGCCCCTTTTTCAGATGAATTCTCTAGCGCTGGCATAGACCTAGTCGAAAATCACTACGTAATGCTAAATTCGACCAGAAAATCACTACCGCACTTTCGGTCCTCGAAATCACTACGTTTGGTGATTTATCACTACACCTGGCAACACTGCGAAAGGCGTATGAGACGTAGCATCGCGTCGTAGAGAGAGTCCAAAACGCTCGCAGAGCTTTTTGCTGGGCTGATTCTTATCGGCTGTCACGCTGTCTTTAAATATTTCTGGACCGATACTCTCAGACGCGCGAGATTTTCGGAAAGTCTAGTTTGATTGCAAGGTATTTCAACCTCTTCGCCGACACATGACTTAATGTTTAAAAATCGGGAACGCTTGTGTATGGTGCGTAAAAGCTGTCCGGCCCGTGAGTGTTCGGTGCTTTCGAGTATGGAATAGCTCTTCCTAGCACATCTAAGCAAAGCTCTGCGGAGGAACCTCTGAACTATTGTTACCGCCGAGTCGACCTGTAAGCGAAACACGCTTTCTGTTTCGAACGGATTAGAAACTTATGGGTTTTAGGCTTGGTTTTGTAGCTTGAAATCTGATTGTGTGTCCATAGTAATGGGTCTAGTTGGTCCAGTAAATACGGCAATATAGCTTCTGTTCAGCATCGCTTACTAGCCTGAAAATGTGTATCCAGTTATCTTGTAGCCTAATGTAAAATAAAACACTGCCCAGTTAGTTCGCGTCTCACGAATCAATAAGCCCACAAAAGCTTGCATAAAAGATGAACCTTTTAGTAGGCCTAGCCAAATCTGTCGATGTCGGCTTTAGTTTTTACCTCTAAAAGTAATGGTGTCTGCTAAAATACAAAGTTTCCCCTGGAAATTTAAAGATGCAACTAAAAGCTATACTTGTTTTAAGGTCTAAGTATGAACATTTGTTGCACTCTACGGAATTTCGTTTGGGGGGGGGGGTCTGGTTACTTCTTTATAGTAGGCTAAGATTTTCTGTGCTCATGAAAAATACGTTTGTTGAATTTACCTAATACTTTTCCGATGTTGTGGGTTTTGTGCGAACGGTGCTGTTTGCCGGATCGAAAATCCGGTCGGATATTTTCCTTATGGTGGGAGTTGTATTTCCTCTTGTGTATATAGTAGAAGTCTCGTTTAGTCATTCTTTTTGTCACGTCTGTGAATATTGTAGGTAACGAAAAATATTGTTGAAAACTGTCAGTAAAATAAATCTCGATTTTTTGAAAAAACATGGTAACTTTGTCTTCGTCCCATTAAGGTCGGAATAGTCTTCTGGGAGAAGGAGACGGGTCGTCCTGAAACGGATTAATTATTTTTTTTCACGTGTTAATGCATCGTGGTGAAGATAATTGGCGGAACTTGATGTAACTTTCCCTTTTTATGGCACTTGCCCTTCGGCCAAGTGCCATATAGCGATCGCAATTTCTGTCCGTCCGTCGGTCTGTCTGTCGGTCGGTCGGTCTGTCGGTCCGGGTTTTGCTAGTTCGGGTACTTCCACATAAGCTAGGACGATGAAACTTGGCAGGCATATCAGGGACCCCAAATGATTAAGTTGGAAATAGTCACTTTCCCGATACGAACATCGTGGGGGGAGTGGAGTGGGGGGGGGGGGAATCCGGAATATTTTGGAATTTATAACTTTCGAACGGGTGATCGGATCTTAATGAAACTTGATATTTGGAAAGAGCTCGTGTCCCAGACGGTCCGAGTAAAATCTGAACAGGATCCGGCGACTCTGGGGGGAGCTGGAGGGGGGTGGGCGGAAATCTTGGGAAACGCTTGGAGTGGAGGGATTGGGATGAAACTTGGTGGGAAGAATGAGCATGAGTCCTAGATAAGTCATTGACACAACCGGACCGGATCCGGTCACTATCTGGGAGTTGGGGGGGGGTCCGGATTTCTAGTGATCCCGCGAGTTCGGTGCTTCCTGATGTGCTAGGACGATGAAAATTGGCAGGCATGTCAGGGACCCGAACAGATTGACTTGATAACAGTCGTTTCCCCGATCCGACCATCCGGGGGGGGGCTGGAGGGAGGGGAATCCGGAAAAATAAGGTATTTTTAACTTACGAACGGGTGATCGGATCTTAATGAAACTTGATATATAGAAGTACCTTGTATCTCAGACCTCCCATTTTAAATCCAGACCGGATCCGGTGACATGGGGGGTAGTGGGGGGGGGGGGGAACCAGAAATCTTGGAAATCGCTTCGAGTGGAGAGATCTGGATGAAAGTTGGTGGAAAGAACAAGCACAAGTCCTAGATACGGGATTGACATAACCGGACCGGATCCGCTCACTTTGGGGGAGTTGGGGGGGAATCCGGATCCCTAGTGATCCCGCGAGTTCGGTGCTTCCTGATGTGCTAGGACGATGAAAATTGGCAGGCATGTCAGGGACCCGAACAGATTGACTTGATAATAGTCGTTTCCCCGATCCGACAATCCGGGGGGGGGCTGGAGGGAGGGGAATCCGGAAAAATAAGGTATTTTTAACTTACGAACGGGTGATCGGATCTTAATGAAACTTGATATATAGAAGTACCTTGTATCTCAGACCTCCCATTTTAAATCCAGACCGGATCCGGTGACATGGGGGGTAGTGGGGGGGGGGAAACCAGAAATCTTGAAAATCGCTTCGAGTGGAGAGATCTGGATGAAAGTTGGTGGAAAGAACAAGCACAAGTCCTAGATCCGGGATTGACATAACCGGACCGGATCCGCTCACTTTGGGGGAGTTGGGGGGGAATCCGGATTTCTAGTGATCCCGCGAGTTCGGTGCTTCCTGATGTGCTAGGACGATGAAAATTGGCAGGCATGTCAGGGACCCGAACAGATTGACTTGATAATAGTCGTTTCCCCGATCCGACCATCCGGAAGGGGGGCTGGAGGGAGGGGAATCTGGAAAAATGAGGTATTTTTAACTTACGAACGGTGATCGGATCTTAATGAAACTTGATATATAGAAGGACCTTGTGTCTCAGACATTCCAGTTTAAATCCGGACCGGATCCAGTGACATTGGGAGAACTGGAGGGGCTGAACCGGAAATCTTGGGAAACGCTTTGAGTAGAGAGATCGGGAGGAAAGTTGGTGGAAAAAAAACAAGCACAAGCCCTAGATACGTGATTGACATAACCGGACCGGATCCGTTCACAGTAGGGGGGGGGGGGAGGAACCGAATTTCTAGTGATCCCGCGAGTTCGGTACTTCCTGATGCGCTAAGACGATGGAAATTGGCAGTCGTGTATGGGACCCGAACAGGTTGACTTGAGAATAGTCGTTTCCCGGATCCGACCATCTGGGGGGTGGGGGTGGAGAGAGAGGGAATCCGAAAAGTGAGGTATTTTAACTTGCGAACGGGTGTTCGGATCTTGATGAAACTTGATATATAGAAAGACCTCGTGTCTCAGACGCCCCATTTGAAATCCGAACCGGATCCGGTGATATTGGGGGGAGTCGGACGGGGGAACCGGAAATCTTGGGAAACGCTTAGAGTGGAGGGTTCGGGATGAAAGTTGGTGTGAAGAACAAGTGAATAGCATAACCGGAATGGATCCGGTCACTGTGGGGGAGTTGGAGGGGATCCGAGTTTGTAGTAATCCCACGAGTTCGGTACTTCCTCATGTGCAAGGACAATGAACTTGGCAGGCTTGTCAGGTACCCGAACTATTGACTTGAGAATGTCGTTTCCCCGATCCGACCCTCGATGGCGAGTGTACGAAAGGGGAATCCGGAATCCAGTGGCAACCTCAGCTATTGAACGGGTTATCGGATTTAACCGAAACTTGATATTTAGAAAGGTCTCCTGCTTCAGACGTCCCATTTTAAATCCGGACCAGATCCGGTGACATTGGGAGGAGCTGGAGGGGCGAACCGGAAATCTTTGAAATCGCTTAGAGTGGAGGGATCGGGATGAAACTTGGTGGGAAGAACAAGCATAGGTTCTAAGTACGTCATCTAGAGCTTTCAGACTGAATGAACCTAGATGTCCTAATTGTAGGTCCGAACCACATTTTTGAATGGCGGGGTGTTTATTTTGAAGTTCTCTTCTACTTCTCGTACTACTACTCGTAACAAGTGCCATATGAGCTCGTAGCTCTTGTTTCCTAGTTCGTTGTTTCCGTTTTAATTTTCCGGTCTACCAGCTAAGCAAGCCTTCAAAAGTGTTCAGCTGGCAAGATTTGCTAAACACGTTCATTAAGCCAAATGATGCAATGAAAAGGGGAAAGAATAAAAATAGATTATTTTCTGTGCAAAGAATTTTCTAATGTCGGTTTGTACCGAAGTATAGACGTAATAGAATAGCCTACACGAGAATGATGCGCTAACTATACGGTCTCAAAATACGATTTTTTTGCTTAACACTAAGTTTACGCTCAATTTCTTGACACCTGTAACTTTTGCAAAAAGTTAAAACAAAATGTCACAGTATCACAAAAAAAAATGCCAGTAGGCCACATTTAATTCGTTCGAAGTTCTTAATTTCTGACACTAAACTACAAATACATTAAGAAAGCACTGTGGGGAATAAAATTCGTACATCCGTTCAGTTGTTAATTGCAGAGTTTCTAACTCCTTGCTAATCGCTTGTGAATTATTTCGAACGAATGGAGAGTGTCGGGTCAGGATTCCTAAATGCCCTCCATGAGTAGTAAAGTAAGAATATATGTGAATAAGAAGCACACCGCATATTTGTGATTTGTTAGATATGATGAACATTTGAAAACAAAATTGTGGATTTTGTTTTTTGTCTCATTAGGAATGGGTTGCTATCAGGGACAGGAGTGTTTGAAGCTTTAAATCTTGTCTCGCTTTGATGGCGACCCATAACAGAAAGTGGGGTTGAAGTCGCAAACGGCATTTGCGAGACAAGACTCAAATTGTCTAATAAAAGGCGGATAAAGTATTCTTCGTGCTTCTGGAGAAATATCCTCAAACAAAAAATGTCACCAAAAAAACTCACCATAAAAATAGGGAATGTCCCCACGAAAAAATGCCCTCAGGTAAAAAACGTTCCAAGCGAACACCTTCGAAGTTTTAAAGTAGCCTACAGATTTGGGGATGACTTTGCGGGTTTGGTAAGTGGACCGTCACTGTCATCTAACTTATCTAACTTGATTTGATGAAAAGAAATAGTCCCGAAGTACTTACTCGGGAACCTTCTTCCCTATCTGACCATGAGCAGTTCTATTTTTATTTTTTTTTCGTAAGATCTATTGAATGAAGCACAAAACTGAATCAATTAAATACAGCATACAAAATCCCTTATAATATTCGTGGTCTTCAGACTAATCTGCTGTTTCCCCCAAATATGCACCGTCATCTAAGTAACTTATCTTGTCATCTGAAAATAGGTAAATCGAGTATAAAGTACTTGGCAACATTGGTCGTCCGTATCTGACTATTAGCAATTCTGGATCATTTCGTGAGATATGTTAGATATAGCACAACCAGTTAATATTATTAGATAATATAGCATACAAAATCTTTTATTCGTGCGCCTCAAACTAATCTGCTTTGAAAAATGCAGGTTGTAATAAAAGCTTGCAGTTCGAAAACATGGTGTTTTTAGAATTTTTGGTTAATGAAATCTGTGTTAGCCAGGGCGTTTTAGACGGTCACGTTTATGAGGACGTTTTTGGAGGGACACGTGTTTATGGGGACGTTACCCCATGTAATGTAATGATCAAATTGATTTTTGTGTGCAGTCAATTTGATTAGTCACGACACGATGTGCGCAGTGTTGTGGATGTCGTTGATTTTATGTTAAATATGTTTTTTCTCCTTAAAAAGGATCATTGTAAAGGATCAAATTGATCTTTTTGCGCAGACAGTTGGATTGTTCACGATTTGCTGTGCGAGAAGGATGCCAGCCCAGTCAGGATCGCCGTTGACCGTCTACTGCATGTCTGCAAGGTAGTTTACCCTTCGCTTCTTAGACCCGTATGCGGGGTTTTACTCAAGGATCAAATTAATGACGACCCTCATGTTATTACGCTCATGACCCTTCCCAAGGTAACGCGCTGAATCACCAAACCGTCAACGAATCTTGTTCTGCATGACAGTCGTGCGGAACAAAATGTGCAAGTGATAAGTCGTAAAATAAATAAAAAAACATGGGATACTTTAATTTTATTTTCGGTAAGTGTAAAAGGAATGTGAACAGCCGCATCTCCACAATCTGAGCGGTGAAGGGGGGGGGTCGATTAGAGCTACCAAACCGTCAGCGAGTCCTGTTCAAGTGATAACTCGTAAAATAAATAAAAGATGGGATACTTTAATTTTGTTATCGGTTGGTCTATTAGAACGAAGGGAGTCCTATAAAAATCCTAAAAGGGACGCTCGTTAAAAAAAATAATCTTACTATTAATCGTCGTGATGAAGTCGGAAATCTTGATTTCTAGCGTCAACAAATTCTTCGAATCATTTCCACTTGACCGACAAATTGGGAGATAACATTATTCAGCGAATTGACTGCCTTCTTGGCTGAACTTTCTGGCCTTGAACACTTCGTCGTCAATTCCTTCATTCATCCATCCCAAAGGCCCCGATCGTTTTCCCAGTATTATTTTTGTGTATGTCTGTTTGTAACAAGGTACTAAAACCGTGGTCGGCCATCATGTCGTTTTCTAAAGAGCTAAAAACAAAGAAATGAGAAATTGTTGAAAGCGGGTAACCCTTAGCACCTACATGATCAGTACAGAATAATAAATAACATAGATCTGACACAAGAATGATATGCTTTTCTCTCCATTTAATTGAGCTTGTGAACAATACGGATAGTTACAGCTGATTATTTGTTTTTGATTGCTTCTACGAGTTTTTGTCATTTGCGTTCTTGGAAAATTGTGATATGATGATCTCGAAAGATTGGACTATAAAACGTCAAATCCGCAGTTGCTTCCGACAGATTAAAAAAAATGCGCCGTTGTGTGTCTGCCTTTTCAAGTGTTTTGGGTAAGTGTAAACAAATTTAACGTTTTTCTGACGGGACGCCGCACTTTACTCATCTAGTGGTTAATGAGAGAATAATAAAAGGATTGAAATAGCCTACCTGGATTTCCTTTATAAGGCTGGGTTCTTCGCAGCGATTGCGATTGCTTAGTCCAGATGAGATTTATTCGAACGATATTAGGACCTTCTTGACATGCAGAGGCGCATCAAGTCTTTCTTCGTTGGGGGTGCGAACCTGGTAAAATTTACCGAATCGGTACCTGATTTTTACCGAATTTATTGACAGAAATCTGCTGAAGCTGTAATCTAAAAGGTTGCAGAGTGCACAATCAAGTGTAGCCTACAGAGAAATTCGACGCATTTCCACGTCCTTCCAGTTCTGTAGCATCAGGGATACGCAGGGGCGTCACGAGCCTTTTACTTTGGGGGGGGGGGTCACTTTTGCAAATGGGGCTTGGGAATTGAGCCGACAAAAAAAAACGCCGCTGCTGCCAAGCGGCAACGTCGATAGCGGCTGTACCCATGACAAATGACAAGGGCCGTCTTACGGCTTAAGCTAGAAAACTGAACCTTTTTATAGTAATGAAGAAATTATCGTTAGAATAAATCTTAGCTGACTAGTCCTGTTGCGAAATTAATTATGGTTCGCGGTCAGGATGGACAAAAGGAATACTTGTTCAGTTCATTTGTAAATTTTTTGGCTATCCCTCTAGATTAGCTTGTCAAAACTGATTTTGTTAACTTATTATTTTGTTGCCGCCGCGAAAAATGAGGAACCCTGTTCTTTTGGTTTTCTTCGTCCTTGAGACAGAATCCCTGTTCTGGGAGAGGAGCCCTATTTGTATTGACAATTAAAGGGCATTAGCGCTGTTATAGTTAAATAAATTAATTAGAGGCATTCAGTATAATAAGTTAAATAAATTAATTATTGTCATTCAGTATAAAAAGTTAAATTAACTATTTTCCAGCACGCGAGCATCCTTTGACAGTCATTAGCCACAATATTGTATTAGTGTTAAAATAAAAACTAGAAACGGAATGGAAGACGAATAACCAAACTCAATATTAAAATAAGGTAGTGACAAACTAAATACGGTAACTAAAATAAGGCAAAATGGAAGTAGACAGACCGATAAATCTTTTTCCTCAGCAAAAAACTTTCATGGCTGATCCAAATTTGTTTGGTTTTAACTCCATAGAAATAAGTCATAAGCACTTAGATAAGTCATATAAATTGTAGAGCCTATACGTGCGTAATTACAGTTGCACTAACAGGTAAGAAAAATTATCAGCTGTTGGTCCGTCCAACAACAAGGGGCAGAATATTGTGCTTTCAGGTACTGAAAGGATTCTTCGACCGAAACGCCTTCACATAGTAGTTCCGCTTTTCCCCAACGAGGTTAGCTGGAATTGTTTGAAGTTTAATGGGAAGGCCAGCTTATTTTTATGTCTCGGATTTAAATACACTGAATTAATTTACTTCCTTAGAGATTTTTTTTTCACCTTGGACTCGAGTGACGTTCAGAATATGCACTGCTGGACCGACAAGACAAAGTTCACCTCGACGCGGAGAATTTAAATTTCAAGAAAAGCGTGCACTTCAATGGATAGTAAAGTGAAGCTAAGGAATCAATTCCAGATTTGCAATGTCACTTTTGAAGAAAACCCGCTATTGCGTGTGACCAGGGACCCATAAATTTCCTTAACGCATCGCCATTCAGGGACCGAACGGAAGATAGTTCGAGAAATACCCACGGTCCAATCACGTCCAAGGCCAGATAGACAAAATTTGGGATTGGCTGCTGGCGCCTTGAGGGAGGAGTCTCTTTGGCGCGCATGTCCAATGAGGCAAACAAGAATGCCGATTCGACCCAAGTGGGATTTTTGGAAAGTAGGCAAGGATCGGACAACATAGCAACATAGAAGCATAGGAAATGACAAGCCCGCTGTAAAGGAAATTTATGGGTTCCTGGTGTGACCCAGAAAGGTGTATTTTCTGTAATCGTTTGTCTAAATATTTCAGGCATAGAGGTACAGGCACATAGAGGTACCACAAATAGGAAAGAAAAACTTTTATTGGATGAAAATCGATTATATGAAGAGCGAAGCAACGAAGTAACGTATTTTCATCGTGTACTAGACTGTAGTAGGCTACCTCAGCCCTGTTCAGTTTAAGATATTGATAGTAAGGGACCTTTCCTCCAACACAGAACTAATGTGAATTGTTTATTGTATTTTAACTGTGTACTTGCCAGGGTTGTAAACTAATCACCCGTAGTTTGCATTCTGTCAAGGCATAGGCTGTGATGGTTTTTTTTTTTATCTTTTGTTTTAATATAAATATTTATTATTAAATTTTTAGTAGATAAATTATTTTTTAGTAGATAAATATTTTAGTAGATACATTTTTAGTAGATAAATATTATCACTGCCATAAGCATCGTAGCTGACGCATCCATTTGAATATAAATTTTTGGTACTGAATAAAATGAAAAGAAATTAACCCCATTTTCTTTTCCAGGCGGTTCCATACTTCTCTTCATCCTTCCATACCGATGCACAGATGGCTCTGTTCTCGAATCATCTAAATCCATTGAAGACCTTTATAATGCTCACTTCAAACATCGCAGCGACGAGTTTATGCATGATTTGATGGAAAAGGTGAATGAAGTCCAAGACCACCTCAGCATAGACTATGACTACACCTTCGAGGTCGATGGGGAGATTTTCACTCCTCAGCAGTTTCAGGACATTATGGAGATTTACAATAAGAAGTATTTGGAGTGGTTTTTCTTAAGTATTCCGAACGATATCAATTCCACATCGGAGTTCAGCTTCAGCGATCCTTCCTATGGTAAGTCCATTAGTAGTAGGCCTAAACCCCTAATTCCACTAGGTTAAACAGGTGTAGGAAAGTGAGACAAAAAGGAAGAAAACTACTAAATATAGCCACACATAGAAAAGAAGAGTGGAGTAACGGGAGCTTTTTGTAACCGTGTTGTCTGCGTAACTTCCACTCACAAAATATTCTCGACAAAACGTTCCGATCACAAAACATCTCCATGACACCCCCCCCCCCCCCCAAAAAAAAAAAACGTCTAAAATTTGTTTGCACCACCGCGAACTGTTTATTCAATAATCATTGTTATTTTTTTTCTTTTAGGTTGTTATTATGTTTGTGTTATTATTATGTTATTATTTATTACATTCTCTTCTAAAGCACTAGTAGTAAATCGCAAAAAATATGTACCTAAATAATGAATAAAAAAATGTATACCTAAATAATAAAACAAGAAAAATGTATACCTAAATAGTAATCCGCAAATATTGTGGTAGTATTCATTTTTTTTAGTGTTGAGCTATAAATTTGTGTGCTGTATCTGATTGATCTCGTTTTCGATTTCACCTTGTCTTTGGTACACCACCAAGTCAAGAAAGAAGGCAGTGTACATTTTGGGAAAACGGCCCACATCATAACCCATTTGTCCCACATCTGAGTTGTCTGCCTTTTTTGCCCCAAAATTTGTATACGAAACTTTTTTTTTACTTGATAATGCGCCTAAAAACCCGAGACAAATTAAACAAATCAATGGCTGGTGTCATTTTTCGTACGGTAGGCACGTTTGACAACTAAGCCGCTTATTCCATAGCGAACTGCTAGAAAAAGTCACTATGCTATATTCAATAATACGTGAAACGAATACGTCAGTTACGATGCTTTGGCAGCGATATTTCGGCCCTTCTTGGCAAGGGTCCTCGTCAGGCTGTCGAACTTCAGGGTCAACGTTGGGGCAGGAACGAACCTGTCATCAATGATTCCAGTGATCTGATGATTGCATGCTCGTTAAGTGTATTTAATATAGGTATATATTAATTCAAGGATTCAGAAACCTTCCGCATGACGAAGCTCTAAGAAGGCTCACTCTCCATAAACTCAGATAAGAAGAACGATCTTAGACTTAAAAACCCTCTTCAAGATAGTTCATGAGAATGTTGGGAACGTAAAAGACAAGCTTGTTCAAATAACTCTGCAGTTGGAGCCTGTGAAGATGAAGATTGCAATATCTAATTCTTACCATCATTCGTTCATACCCCGGGTCATCAGGATCTGGAACAAACTGCCATTTCCAGTCGAAAAGATGAAATCACTGGAAGCCTTCACCAATAGCCTAAACATAAACATACCATATCTCGAGACTTTCAACGTAGGACGACTTTAAATGGCAATCGTGCCGCAGTCGATCCGATCTTCGCCCTGCCATATCATTTTTCTTTTAACAAGTTGTCAGTTATGTAGAAATTTTGTATTGAGATTATTATTATTAGTAGTAGTATAGTTCAAATGCCCGCCTGATTCTTTTCATTCCAAAGCAAAAAGCGTCAACTTTTTTGTGATCCAGCGGCAAAGTCTAACTGTCACATTTAATCATTTCCTTTTACTTCGTAATTCCAAGATTGATGTACGTCTGAGAAGTCACGTTGTCTTACATCTCTGCTATCTCTATTTGTGTGTGTTACTTGGCGCAAATCTTGTCAGGGTCAATCATCTTGTGTACGGCAATTAATCGGATTATCGTCACAAGTGTTTTCCGTTGACTACCGAGATGTGTTTACAACGCGTCTTATCGGAAATTGGATCAATAATTTACTAATCGTTTCGTTTTTTTTTTCGTAGAAGAAGTGTTAAAGGACACCTGAATGAAGAGTACCAAGTAGCCTATCATCCCTATCTGTATGATTTCCGTTAACATTGCCTGCAGAAAACCCAATCCAAATACGAAATAGTGTTTCCAAGCTACGATTTTTGCTCCATTTTGCATCTGTCCTTATTTCAGTACCGAACAATTTTAGAAATGAACAAATGTCTCCAATCAACCCTTCTTCTGGAATATTTTTTAACCAGTTCAGCCCAAACGTGTATCTAGAAGATATTCCAATACGTTCCGGCCAGCGCTGTGCAAGATTTGAATGAAGTCCGCTTTTTGGGATCCCAAAACGTTAGTGACGGATACCTATGACATCGTAAAAGTTGTCCGTCTGTCCGTCCGTCCGTCCGTCCGTCCGTCCGTCCGTCCGTCTGTCTGTCTGTAAGCACGATAACTCTCGAAGGGAATGAGATATTTTGATGAAACTTGGTGTGAGGATTCTTTGGGTCAAGAGTAAGGTCAAGTTCGTAGATGGGCACTGTAGCCCTACATTTAGGGGAGGGGGAGGGGGTTTAAATTAAGGGACAAACAAAATATTTTGAAACAGCTAATGTGATAGTCGATTATGGGGTAAGAAGACATGCTGAACACGATAGTGAAAACCATTTTCTCGCCGGACAAGTAGTTCGCCCGGAATCCGGCCAAAACCGGAAAGTTTCTTAAAAGTAAAAGTTTTATTTGAAGTTAATTAGATGTTCGCTTTAGGGGTAAGAAGACATGCTGAACACGATGGTGAAAACCATTTTTTGACCGGACAAGTAGTTAGCCCGGAATCCGGCCGAAACCGGAAAATTTGTTCAAAGCAAAAGTTTTATTTGAAGTTGATTAGACGTTCGATTTAGGGGTAAGAAGACATGCTGAACACGATGGTGAAAACCATTTTCTCGACGGACTAGTAGTTAGCCCGGAATCCGGCCGAAACCGGAAAATTTGTTAAAAGCAAAAGTTTTATTTGACGTTGATTAGATGTTAAGTTTAGGGGTAAAAAGACATGCTGAACACGATGGTGAAAACCATTTTCTCGCCGGACAAGTAGTTCGCCCGGAATCTGGCCGAAACCGGAAAATTTGTTAAAAGTAAAATTTGTATTTGAAGTTGATTAGATGATAGATTCAAGGGTGAGAAGAGACGCTGAATCTGTATATGACACTCGTTTTTTACCCTGACATATACTTCGTCCGGAATCCGGTTGAAACCGGATTTTTTGTATAAGTTAAAGTTTTATTTGAAGTTGATTAGACGTTCTTTATAGGGATAAGGAGATGCGCTGAATTCGTTTCTGAACTATCTTTTTTTGGCTGGACAAGTAGTTCGCTCGGAATTCGGCCGAAAATGGAAATTCGGCAGAAGTAAAGCAGGTAGTTTCGATCAGTATCGTCAAAATAAATATGGCTTATACAGGTATATCTGAAATTAATTTTCTCAGATGATTAGCCTGGCGAAGACTGGATCTGGCGTAGACAAGACGTAGTCAGGACGTAGCTGTCTGAGTCAAATATTAAATTTTTGGGATCCCATCGAAATCTTTGATCTTGTTGTCTTGGAGTCTGCATGTGCAAACCGCCAGAAACGAACATCCCTATCTTGAAAACGTCACGCTCAGGAGAAGGATGCTCTCCGTGGCCATGTCTGTAAATGCATTCTCCATGGTGTGTTTAAGTATGGTTTCATTGTTCAGGTGTCCTTCAAAGGACCTGTCGTACCTATCGTACTAACGCTACCTACTCCCTTATTCGTTCCATACATTATAAAACCCAGGAGACCGAATTTCATAAGGTGCGTTTTAAAACTACACTTGCCAAGAAGGGCCGAAATATAGCTATTCCTTCAGCCCAAGCTGACTGCGAATCATATTTGACAGTGCAAACGGATACGTCGCGCTAAATTTAAAGGAGATGCATCATAAGCATTCTAGAACTTGCAACGTCTAGACCCACCCAAGACCCAAGATGAAGTCACGACTCGATCCGACCGCTGGGTCATCTAGTGGCGCGGGTCGGAAGTGCACGACATGGAGAGGCTGGGATCATAGTTTGACTACGTATCTAACAATTTGTTTTTATTGTATCAGGCACATGGAAAATGTGTAGAAAAATCAAACTAACTATTTGTATTATCGATTTCTTTGAGTATTTTGTTTTCTGTTTTTTCTTGATAATTCCCGAAGTCCAAAGAATTAAGGATATAAACCAGATCACAATAAACAAACGCCGCAAATTATACTAAATTCGTTATAAGGATTTCTTAGAGATTTTGAAAGTAAGCAAAATAATGTTCAGCTTCCGAGACCAAAAATTGTCAAACAAGCCGAGGGTTTTTACTTCTGACATATCTAAACGTCCACAGGGTGATATACATCGTTGTTTTAATCCTCTTACACGCCCCTCGATCTTCTCAAAGATTCTAGTATACCTCTGACCCGCACCAGGAGATCAGTGAATATTTAATGAGTAATGGCGAGTTGACGAACTTTTTTTCAAGAGTGAAAGTAATTTGTGGATTACCTTGGATACCATGAAGATTTTGGAGAAACCGAAGGTAACTTGGTGTTCGTAAATATTCGATCCATCGTAAAATGACAGTGTCTCCTACCTTCTTGGCCCACGTGAATCAACTGCTTTCAAAGAAGAAATACCGGAAAAAATGAAGGCAGAGAAAATTAAGCTACTGGGTGTTACCATAACCCCAGATCTAAAATGGGAAGCGCACTGTCAGGACATGCTGAAACGTGCCAATGCGGGAATACAAAATCTAAAACTTCTTTCAAAAATGAAAATACCCCAGTGTCACCTACTACGTGTCTATACTTCTTTCATTAGACCCACCCTGGAATACGCAGCACCCGTTTGGCATTTTTCATTATCGCAGGAACAAAGAGACAAATTGGAAAGAATACAGAAGCGGGCTCTTCTTATTATTCATAGCGGACCGAAGCTTCCATACTCGTACCTTTTAAAACATTTTAACCTAAAAACACTGCAGGAGCGCAGAAAGGAGCTAAGCGCTGACTTCGGTTCAGCCATGGTATCTCATCCTCTCCACTCCCAAATCCTCCCTCCCCCCTATCAAAATTTAAGAAATCGACCAGAACGAGTGGTAAGTTCTAGAGTTCCCAAGCTCTGTCCCGTACCTACAAAACACGCTAGATATGAAAAAAGTTTTGTTCCCGAGTTCGTGAAATATTTTAACGAAGCGTGACGTTTTTTTTTTTTTTTTTTAAACGTATGGACATTAGATAGGCTACATATATTGTAATTTATTATGTTGTTTGACAATAATCGCAAATTTGGTTTATAACCACGATAGTCGATTTTTACAATAAACTTTCTATCTTTCTATCTATCTACTTTAACAAAAAAAAAAAAATGTTTTTTTCCACAAGTTCATTTTTCCAACTTGAGCGGTTTTGAGCCTGGAGAGGACCCTTGCCAAGAAGGGCCGACATGTAGCTCGAATAAAATTTAGCCGACGTATCCGTTTTGCACTGTCAAACATGATTCGCAGTCAGGTTGGGCTGAATGAATACAAATGCAAGTTATTCTTTTTCTTCTGGCAACGGATCAGTGGCGCCATTCCAGTAAATAAATACTCCTTCTGCAGGAGCCGACTGTGAAAAATATATTAAGCAAGGGCAAAACGGAAAAATCAGTCACGATGCTCGTCTGCGATATTTGTGCCCTTCTTGGCAAGGGTTCTCGTCAGGTCGTTCCTGGGAGAAACGGACCTGAAATAATCCGTTTACACACCAATTTGACGGCCATTAAATGTCACCAAAAGGGAAGATTTGAAATCTAGGGGGGGCATGGCTCTTCTCCCCCTCCAGCGTCACCTTTGCCTACGATAAGTACTAAATATCATATTTGTAGACCCTGCTAACTACACTGCATCGGCGCGATCGTGGCGGAACCGAAAGAGGGCGCGATGGGCGCTCCCTAAGCGCCACCCCCGTGATGTCTCAACAGAGGCGCCCCCCTCAAACTTCGTCACTGAGCCCCAGGAAGGTCTTGCAGAGTTTCTCGATGAGTTTAACAAGAACTGGACTTATGCGTTTTTCGACATGCCAAGGAGGGGGAGAGCGGAGGGGGTGCAGTTCAGGTTCTCAGCACCGAGTAAGTATTTTAAAGTTGAGACAAAAACCTACTGTCTTTCTTCATTTATTTCTTAACTAGTTACATTATAACAGTTGCGTTTTCGCAGATACCATGGTATCTGATACCACGGTATCTATTACTACTGCCTAAAGTCGTTTTTGCAGTTACCATGGTATCTGATACCACGACCTAAAGTCGTTTTTGCAGTTACCGTAGTATCTGGCCAGTTATCGTTGTATCTGATATTCAGATGCCGCGGTCTGACCGTGGTATCAGAAAAATCATCTCACTTTCATCAAATTTTGTCAAATTGGTGGGAAAGAAGTTTGGAACTTAGTGATGTGACTGAATATCAGTTTTTCTTTTGGGATGACTTCGAAAAGTGCAATTTCGGCGATAGTCGTTTCTGCAGAGCAACCGTGTATTAGATACCACGGTAACTGCAAAAAAGATTAATTGAAGATCGAGTTACCGTGGTAACAGATCTGGAACAACGCAACTAATATAAGGATTGTCGGAGCCTTCCACTGAACAATCAGATAGTTTTATGGCCCAAACTTCCGTTCCCTCCAGTTGAGAACAGTTTGCTGAATGGTCGTTCATAAGAATGCCACAGGCCTACGTATTATGTCTATCTGCACCCCGAGGGGCTGTCCACTCTCGATTTTTGTGTACAGCAAGTGCCCGGTGCCGTTAATGGTTGCCACGTGTTAGAACTAAAATCAGCATGTTTAGAAGCATTTGAAAGATGAATCGCCTAACTTATGGCCGGCACCGCTGGTCATGGCCGGTTTCGGCCGTGCCCGGCTGGAAAGGATGTACAGCAGGTGTCGGGGACTAGGTAACCCCTGCCCCCCCCCCCCCTTTCGAATTGTTCATAGTTACT
This sequence comes from Branchinecta lindahli, assembly GCA_023053555.1. NCBI lineage: Eukaryota > Metazoa > Arthropoda > Branchiopoda > Anostraca > Branchinectidae > Branchinecta > Branchinecta lindahli. The sequence goes on along the minus strand of JAKZAO010000012.1, from coordinate 28,755,742 downwards.
GAGTTCAATTTAAGAAAGCCATGTTAAGTTTTAAGAAAAAACTACCTTAAAAATAGAAATACTCTCTCCAACCTACTAGCTCTACCCATTCTTGCAGAACCGATAAATTTGAGACGTAAAGAATTTTAAGCTATCGTGCATGTGTTTTTTTTTTCTCGTAGTTACAGGGTGGTTAATTGTGTAAAAAAAAATAAAAAAATAAAAATATTTCGTTGATATTTCGTTCTTTTTAATGTTTATCTGCAAATCTGTTGTTTTATTTTGAGTTTTACGGATGATGTGCACTAGGATTAAAATTTTTATTGTACGTAAATGCTTTAACCTTTTTCTTGTCTCGTCATTTTGGCGGAATAAAAGTACTTCGTTCATTCAAATTGATAGAAGTATGTTTTTTGTTATTTTCTTTAAAAATCACACTTCAGTTTGGAAGTAGTGTGGAGATGATAAACAAACCTGCGCTATCACCTGTACCAGTATCTATTATTAGACTCACTATTCCAGTCACATGTAAGCAAATCAGAAGGCCCCGTTGCCCCATGAAGCCGCATGAACGGATAGATGGAAAGCCCACCACTAAATGTAATAAACTAAGAAAACTAGCAAATGAAAAGATAACAGAGTTGACAGGTTTAATTTTTAGATTTAAATAGATTTTTGTTGGAATAAAACCGTAAAAAAGAAGACGCTGTATCAAGAAAGAGCGAAGAAGAGCGAACACCGACACTGACACCCTCTGTATTTTTCAGGGCCCTTCGCATCGAATCGTCGCCCGCGTTTACTCTCTCCAAAGGAAAACGGAACGTCAGCCAACGATTTGGATGCCCCTGCCAACTTTCAGCCGACGGGGAATTTTTCCAACATTTTCTTTGGAACGACGCACACACTAGCGGGAGATAACGAAACTATTATTGAGGTGCTCAAAGCAATGGAAAAGGCTGAGGTAAGAATCGCAGTTTGAAGGGGGCACAAAATAGCAGCTGATGCAGTTGAATTTCAACTTGTCTTGATCCCCTCCCGATGAAAAATTTGTAGCCCGTGTAGTTGTACGAAAAAGTTGCATGTACTGATATGCAGTAGTGCAGAATACCATATATTGTCACCCGAAGAAAAGCAAGGGCGATGATGATTATAACACTAGTACACTGTGCAGCCATATAACACTATAATAGTACACTTGTTTTAATTTTCTGGTATTCCCCTATTGTTAAAAGAAAAAAGTTCCAACCGTGCGATATCACTTGTTATCGCATGGCTGGCTGTGCGATAACAATTGTTATCGCACGGTTGGAACTTTTTTCTTTTAACATCAGGGGAATACCATAAAATTTTGGCAGTGGGTAGGATAGGACTGGTATCATGGGACTGCACAGTGTACTGGTGTTATTTTAATTTAATGTGCCTCACACTGGGCTAATCAGTAGTATTCAGTAGCATCCTGCCTTGCTCCAGAACATCCAGTCTTGCTATAGTAGCATCAGTTGGTACTGCATGCTACTTTTTCGTACAACGCACAACTTCGTACAACTACAACTTTCGTACAACTATTTTGAGATAGTCTTTCATTGGGCTAGTCCGTTCTTGTCTTCTTTGATCCAGAACGAGGGGTTACCCACTCTCGACTTTAGTGTACAGTAAGCGCCAGGTGCCGCGGTGCTTGGCCGGTGCCGGTGACAACAGCTGGCACCGGTTGCCACGTGTTAAAACATTAACATTAGCAACTTTGGAAGCCGGCATTGCCTGTTTATGGCCGGAACCGGTGCCGGCAGCTCTGGTTTCGTCCAGTGCCAGGGAAGGGTGTACATCAGTTGCCGGGGAGTGGGTAACCCCTCGATCCAGAAGGAATATTTGATGAATATATTGGATGGCGCAAATCAGCTAAGGACGTGATATTTCGACCCGTCTCAGCAAGCGCTCCGGCGACCAAGTCTGAGTCTGAAGAGGAATCCGCTCAAAAAGGACCGAAATATCGCTAGAGTAGCTTCTAATTCAATCAGTTTCGGCCGAAAGATTACTTCCACACCTCATGGTAGAAATCCCAATCTTATTGTTTGTTCCTTCTTTAAAGGACACCTGAATGAAGAGTACCAAGTATCATCCCTATCTGTATGGCTTCCGTTAACATTGCCTGCAGAAAACCCAATCCAAATACGAAATAGTGTTTCCAAGCTATGATTTTTGCTCCATTTTGCATCTGTCCTTATTTCAGTACTGAACAATTTTAGAAATGAACAAATGTCTCTAATCAACCCTTCTTCTGGAATATTTGTTAACCAGTTAAGCCCAAACATATAAACGTATATCTAGAAGAAATTCCAATACGACCCGGCCAGCGCTGTACAAGATTTGAATGAATTGCGCTTTTTGTCTTGGAGTCTGCATGTGCAAACCTCCAGAAACGAACATCCCTGTTTGGAAAACGTCACGCTCAGGAGAAGAATGCTGTCCGTGGCCATGTCTGTAAATGCATTCTCCATGGTGTGTTCAAGTATGGTTTCATTGTTCAGGTGTCCTTTAAAAGGCACTGTTTTCGACTTTGGGCGTGTTGTAAAAAACAATCATTCATGGACTGACACTAACTCTTACAAAAAAACTTTTGAAATAGAAAGAACACCTTAATCATAATAACACATAACATTACTAGCGGGACATTTCAACCATAAACCAAATGACTGAACTATTCTTGCAAAAACGTATTTTTTTCAGGATGATTAATTTCAAGGTCGATGGTTTTCATAGTGACTTAGACGATATGCATATATTTAAAGTGAGCAGAAAGGTACCATTGTGTATTCTTTGGAAGATTTGTTTTGCTGGTTGTCAGTGACTGTTATAAAAGTGTTGCAATTCATACATTTGACCATCATCGTAGAAGGTTGAGCCACGTAACTAAAATGAATAGACTGAGTTTCATTCTTGACTCCTGACAACTGCTGCAAGCCACTGAAATTAACCTTAGGGGTTAGAGGCTTAAAGCTGGTTTATACCATAGGGTACAATGGTTAATTAATTCAGATAATGGCTTAAAACGCCTGACGATAACCGTTGCCAAAAATTGCCGAAATATCGCTGTTAAAGCATCATTAGCTGATGTATCCTTTGTTAGCCATTGTTTGAAAATATGTTTCCCCGTCAGCTTGGGCTCAAGGATTATTTTTCTTTAGGTTACTCTTGACATATGATATAGGCGCGCTCTTAATCTGTTATTGGTTGAATTTTCTTCTCTTCTTTGTATGTTGCCCGAGCATTTGTTGAGTCCCTCTCTGCCGGGTAACTTCCTGATATTTAGTTATTTTGTTTTGTTGTAAATAATAAAACCTTGAACCTTGAACCATAGGTTTATTTCTATAAGACCAAGAGTCTTTATGACTTCAGTTTGATGAGCTCCCTTATTATTAAATAAAAAAAATTGTAGACAAAACAGAAAGGGAAATTAGACATTAATACCATTCGACTACTTTTGGCTTATTTCTGTCTATTTTTTCTTGCCATTTAGTTAAATCTGGAGCTCAAAAGATTAAAATATCCCCAGCTCGATCTACTCTCGATCTAAACTATGCATAGCAAAATACTTAAAACAGTGGATTGTTTAAATCCTGCGATGATTTAGTTCAAAACTAAAAGTTTTTTGTGACTTCATTTCAGTCACTTATTTTTTGGCTTTACTGTAGAAAACTGTGGGATATTTTCAATCTGGGTTGATTCATATGTTCACGACTAAAGTTTTGTTACTACTTTTTTTTTATAATTAAAAACTGTGGGATATTTTCACTTGCAAGTTTAATTACGACTCGTCAGTGCAGACTGACGGCAGTCATTCACTGAATTCGGAAAAAATAGTCGCAGTAATAAGACGATAGTCCTAATAAGAAATATAAGTCTTAATACAGTATGTGATAAGGACAGTGGAAACAAATTGTCAAAAACAGTCTTAAATACTTTGTCCTCGTATAATGCAACTATGTGTTTCTGCTTGAATTCCTAAGCAGCTGTATCACTGGTTCCACTTAGTCGTGTCTTAGTCGTAGTCTTAAATATCGTTTGACGGTTCGGTGAGCTTATGGTTTGTGGACTTGATGTTTTTTTTTATTGACTTCTAGCTGCGGTTACTTTAAACACATATCTGCACCTGACAAGTTACGGATATAATCACTTGAATCGCAAAATTAAAACAACATAACGATGTAGAAAAAAAAATTGCCTCGCTGTAGTAGTTACGATTTCCACTGCGTAGTTCCTGCGTGACGTAGATGAAGGAAAGAAAGTAGGAATCTAGGACTGCGGTGCTCAGAGTCTAGAGAACATTCTAGAGAAAAATAACAACCGCTTTATACAAGCACAGCTCTTACTAGAAATGATCTTTTCACTATGAAATGGATCAGAAAAAATGTTTTTCGAAAATATCATTTCTTTCCTTCTAAATTTAGCGATTTTCTTGTTATTGCTTGTCAGTTCTGTCCAGCCTTCCTCCTCTCCGGTGCGGCGGCTGGGCGAAGAACAATTTGAAAACTGAACGCGCCGTTGTTAAAAAGTTGGAAACGGCAAATAAAAGAAGTCAAAAATAGGAGATTCTCATATTCTTGTGTTTGAAAGAGGTTTCAGGGGACGTTGAAGATTCTGGCAAACTTTGCATTGGTGTAACGGACAAAACTCGGCACGGCCGAAAAAGTGCTAAAAAGTCGTAGGAATAAAATGAAACAATCGAGGAAGGTGGGAATTTTAGAAGCTTAATAATCCCAGAAGGGAGCTAAATATATTATAATAGACAGAATAAGCAAAAGGGGTCCTTTAAAGCACAACTCACACTAGAACTGATCTTTTCACGATGAATGGCTCAGAAATATCGTTTTCGAAAATAGTCTTGATGACTAACTCTATGTGCCGATGAAGAATCGCCGTGTTCCTAGCGGAAGAGCCGGAAGTGTAATCACAGCTGTCACCAACAAACGTCGTTTATTGGTTGACACAGGATTTGAGTCATCGTTCGGGCGACGTTTCTTGGTCTTCCCGAGGTTCACTGGTGTGTTTTGAACTTAAGTCATATAGAGTATACCTTTATTTTTCACGTTAAATTAGCAATTTTCTTGTTAGCGTTTGTCGACTCTTATCCAGCCTTGCTGCTCTCTGGCGCGAAGCTGAACGCACAAAACATTTTAAAACTGAACGTGATTAATGGGTGGGAAAGCCAAACGAAACAAAAGTCCAAAACAGAAGCCCTTACCCCCCCCCCCCCTCACTGTTTGTGCGCTGATACATTTGTATGTGTAGTTATTTTGTAGCATTTTTGTTCTTTTTTTTTTACTTCATTTGTTTTTCCTCTGGAATGTGTAGGAAATAAATAGATTATTATTGTTATTTCAAACCCACAGATCCATAACAACCTTTGATACTTTTCAGGAGACCTTGACAAATGCTCGACAATCCCTTTTTGCCAACGGGACCATCAAACCCCTGGACGCCAATAAGGAACATTTGGAGTTTGTTCTTTTCTTCGGGTTGGATGCGCCGCGGGATTTTCAAACAAACGTCACGCTTAGAACAACCATGGCGCGCTACTTGTCTAACAAACTAGAACGATTTGGACTACTAGCTGGGACGCAGACCTTCGAGCCTCACCAGTACCCTGATGTCGTAAGTCAGTTATTTTTTTTTTTATCACTGTTGTTGCCACCGAAGAAATTCAAGAATCGTCAGATCCTTCTCACAGTTTGTACCCATTATTCGTGCAACCGTAAAAGAAGCTTGTTTGCTTGCTTTCTTGGACTATGCTTACATCATTATTAAGTGTCTTTTTGAGTTCTTTAAGTCTTCACTCTTGTTTCACTTTCTGCGCTTTGTTGACGAAAGATCGTCCGTCAACGGATTTTCTTGACAGTTTGTCATGTCTTTATTCTTTTTTCTATCATTCTTTTTGTAGACTTGTTTGGTTCGTTTCCGTTAAGACCGAGGTTAAGACTATATGAATAAAGAATAAGCCCCGCCCATTGCCAGGCCTTATGTTAGGCCTTATGGTGGGGTCATAATGAGTTAATGGTGCTTATTATCTTTATGAATAAAACTGAACTGAACTGAACTTATTACCGAGATGCAAAATGCCCGCTTTTCCTATCCCCTTTGGTACAAAAAAACAGATACCTCATTTCGCGTTACAAGCTTCCGGAGGTATCGCTGAAATTCTGTGCCCAAAGTAAAAAAAAAAATCTCCACAACATCCCATCTTAGCTTCCCCGCACAACACGGCCTTTCCCTTCTTCTTTAGTGTTTTTAGTGTCTTGTTCAGTTTCTTGTTCATTTTCAATGTTTCAGCTATGTTGTCTTTTCATCGTACTATAAAAATAAGCATATAATATAATTTTGTGTTATTAAAAACTTCAGCTTTAGTTGCAAGCACTTAAAGTTTAACTGAAAAGCCAACTTATTTGTGGGTCATTTAACTGGATACGCTGAATTATTTGGATTCTGCAAAGGGATTTTTTGATTTTGCACTATCTACTCTAGTTATGAGGCTCAGAATATCCCCGGTCGTCCCCACAGCGTAAATTCTACTATGACGCGGGAAATTTTAATCTCAACACAAATGCGGCTTTTCAGTGGGCAAGTGACGATTGCTTAGTGCCTGAACAAAAAAAAAATCATAAATCTTTCTCGTAAGGCATACAACAAAAATACAAGTGCAATGAGGCACACAAATCACATGGAAATTCCACTATTTGAAAATCGATTATTCGTGAATAGCGGAACGACGAAGTAACTCATTTTCAACGGGTCTTCAAGCCAATTTAAGTAAATAAGTGATAGGTAACTAGATTGTCATATCCTAGCCCTTTTCGGTTAAACTTTAAAAGATTCTTTCTTGACATGCAATTTAAATGTAAACGCGTGACGGCTCTCCTCTATACATAATTTTCATAGTTTTTTTTTCAAAATTTATAGTCTACTGGGTGTGTGGGAAGGGGTCACCTGGAGGGGGGGGGGTCGCCGGAACCCATCCTCTAAGGTATCATGCACCGCTGACTCGTGAGCAGGCGGAAGACATGTCATGGAGGGTAAAAGATTTTTCTGTTAGTTGGGAATAGTGTTGGCTGAACTTGAAATTGGTGTTAAAATTTTTAAGAAAGAATAAGTACAGTAGTGTTTAAAGAATCATCCCTGTCAACTAGGAAAGTTTTCTCTGCTATTTATTTTTATCGTTTTTAATTATTGTTATACATTAATTTGGCAGTGCAAAACGTCAAATAAGATTCGCAGTTAGCTTGGGCTGAAGGAATATTTATATTAATTGTTTTTATTATTTGTTTGATTTTTTCGGAATTGGTGTGAAGGACTTTTAGACAACATCACATCAGTCAATAAATACATAATCTTCGTTGAACTTTGTCCTTTAGTGGATTAGTAGTTGCTAGCCACGAACAGTCTTAAAAACAAACTGGTTCGCGTCGGATTTTCACGGCCATTCAGCAACAAAACGCATGTGAATTCAAGATTGTCATTTGATCTGCGTCATGATCAATTGGACAAAATATCCGTGAAGATGGTATCGAATTTGTCAGTCTTAACTAAATGACTGTCGCTTATTCAGTGTTGCCATCTTGATACGTTTTTTTTTCCAAACTGGCGTATTTTCGCGACTGCCATGTGGCGAAAACTTCTATGATTTTTTACTGGCTTATTTTTTCGTGTGATGTTTTTTGGGGGAAAAATTCAGTTTAATCGTCAATAAAAGTCTACTTGCAAAATTTCGTCAGATGTGGTCACAGCTGCTATTTCCTCTATGTGGCAAAGCGAACATGGATGGGGGCGGGGCCAGATTTCAGAACCTTATCTCCGTAGTGTATGTTTAAGTATGTTTCAATACGATTGCTCAGTTTTTACTAGAAATGATCTTATCACAATGCAATGACAGAGAAATGTTTTCGAAAATACTATTGCTTTTCACGTGAAATTAGCAGTTTTCGTGTTAGCGCTTATCAACACTATCTAGCCTTCCCGCTCTACGGTGCGGTGGCTGGGTGCAACATTTTTGAAAACCGAACGGGAAAATCAAGCAAAAATAAAAGAATCCAGACAGACCTATGATCTACCATGTCTTCCAAAATGAAAAACAACCCTGTACAAAAGGCAGAATAAGCATAGTGGATCCTTTAACGTATATTCGAAAACTACTTAACTTAAATCCGAAAAAGAGTAATTAAGTTTTGGTTTTGGTAGTAATTTTCTTGGTAGTCTAGTCCCAAAAAAATCGGGCATTTTTTGTTCAGAGGCTGCGGCTTATTTTTGGGGCCACGGTCAACACGGGTTCCACAACTGGTTGAGAAAAGGATTTAAACAATTTGTCACTGTCCACTGATCCTGATGAACGTCGAAGAGCTTAAAGCCGGTTGCTATAATTGTTACGTCCTGTCACGTTAATTGGGGAAAACTGAAACAACATTTGCAGTAAAATGATTGTTTTGCTTCGTCATCGATTAATCGTACCTACATTTTCATTTTCTTCTCCCTACAGACAAAGTTTAATATACCGTTTGGAATAAACTTACATGTTATGGTGTTTATGTTATTGGTGACTGTCCAGATTGGTTTTTGGGATTCATTTATCTGTTTCAGTCAAGATGAATACCAAGTAGGAACACTCGTACAAACATGAAGGAAAACAACAAACAAAACATTACACAAACAAAAAATAACAATAAGCAAAGAAAATCTTCAGATTAGTTTTCGGTATTCATTTATCTGTTACCTCGTCTGTTACAATCGAAGTGAATACCAAATAGGGCGATTCCCGCCCTTCTTCTTGCATCGTCTTGCACCTACGAGTACTGTGCGCTTTTCAGGTCAAGCCGAGTTTTGCAGTCACGCAGTGCAAACTTTGCCGAAAAGTTCCAGGTCCTCGGACCTGCTTGGTTCTCTCACGTTTTAATTCAGTTTTCGGATATTTTGCGTCCGCCCTCCGCTTGGGAGAGCGGGAAGTCTGCATAGAGTCGACAAGGACGAACAAGAAAATCGCTAGTTTCACCCGGCATTTTCGGAGACCATATTTAAGAACCATTTTGTCGTGAAAAGATCTTTGTGGTAAGCGATAAGCTCAAAGAAAGAAAAAATGTTCTCTTTCTGCCTGTTCATGAAGTGGATTTTTTTTTTGTAGTCCCTCTCTGGTCAACCAAGGGGCCTAGAGCATTGTTGAAATAGCTGTTATAAGGCGTATTACGGCAAATAAGGTTCATTACAGATTCCTCTTTTCCTCGGACGCGCTGTAATAAGGCGAATAAGGAGAATAGAGCGGGGTCCTATCTTCCCTCGTGCAGAGCTAATCAGATCGCTTGGCTGGTTCCGCCAGCGGGCCGAGGAAAGGAGCGGTGTCGTCAGGGTTGCCACGAGAAGCACTAACGTTCTACTTTGTTGGAAGCTGAAGAAACAACTTTTCTTCAAAAGAACACGTTTTGTTCCGTTACGACTGCGTATTATTAGTTCGAATACCATTGCAGGGCTATCGTTCAGTACATTGAATAGCTTTTTACAATATAATGGACGTCAAATTGTAATCGTGTACTTCAAGTAGTACTGAGAACACTTTCTGATCTTTAGAAATTCGAAAAACTGTATCAGCGTGGCAACACCGAACGCTGCATCGACAAGAACCCTTGGTTCCTGTTTGAACAGGCGTGTGTACTATGACGTAAACGTCGCGTATAGTGCTATTCAGCTTATTACACCTTTTTGAACAATGCTTAATTCGATGATTCAATTCAATTCACTTTTAATTTTATCAATCCTTAAACAAACAGAAAACATAGGTACAGAACGCTCCCAAGAAGGGCACAACCGTGTGCACAACTTTTACTCACCCATTACAAATGACTACACACAATTCTCGTCTTAACCTTTCACATTTTTTTTCTTTACCCCCCCCCCACCCAACCAACCCTGAATCACTAATAATAAACTATTCACCTTGAATAAGTATTCCACATTTATCTAACTATCAAAAAAATAATTTTTCAATCTATTTTTAAACAAAAACTGGTTCTCCGACTCACTGATTCTCTCCGGAAGATGATTCCACACCTTCACACCCGAATTCCTCACACAAAACTCTCCTCTTGACGACTCTCCAATATCATTCACCAACAAACTCGCATTTCTCGTCTCATACTCGTGGTAATATGTATGATCAACAGAAAAGATGTAAAAGCTTGTAATATTATTTTTGTTCCAGTTTCCGGACTCGATTCCGAAGGGCATCAACATCATCGGTGTCTTACCTGGACGGCGTTGGGGCACAAAAGACGACGAAATAATTATGCTGGCGGCACATTGGGATACAGTGCCAGGTAGCAACGGCATGGATGATAACGGATCCGGTGTGGCGACTGTTATCGAAGTGGCACGAGCGCTAACGGAAGCCAAGTGCGTTAACGAATACAGCGTTATGTTCGTTTTGTTCGATCTTGAGGTAAGTGGTATCCTTTGCTACCTTTTAAAGGACTACCTTTCAAAGGATTGAAGTCCCAGCATTCTAAATAGTTAATGACTTTTTTGCTTTACACAAAGTATATACCCACGAATTGCGTTCTTCTTTCTCCAGGCCCTTTGACTTATTGCCTAACCGCATTTTCGGACGAATGAGCTTCTCACGAACAGTCTTCGGGACCTTGATATAGTGAAAAAGGGAAAATGTAAAAATCCGCGTGGCATATAGGTTGCTGGCATGTTGGTTGAACATTGTACAGCCTAAAAGTAAAAGAAAAGGGTTGAACCTAGGCTATATACATACATTAATCGAATGCACACAAAATAACACTATCACCACTGGACCAACAACAGAGAAACGACAGAAATAAAACAATGCCAAGAATGTGGCCGGTTTTAACAAGGTAATAAGGATTTTGAAGTTTATTTGTTACTCTGTCACACACAGAGTTTTTTAGCGTCCTAACACTGACCGCAGAAATACTCTTTCAAAAAATTTTGGAGCAAAGATAGTGTGTTGTCCCCAGATGAGCCGTCTATTCCCCCCTTCCCTCTCCTCGTCTGGGCGTCGGTCCGAGAGGAACAGCTATTTGGAAGTAAATTTGGTTGATTGATTTGAAAAAAAACAGTCCCATTTTTTGCTTCACTCGTAATCACTTCTCTGTGGGTCGCCTCGAAAACGGTTATTTGTTTTATTCGTTTGTTGGACCATTGCGATAACATCACTTCTGAATTAAGAACGCGTTCCGAGCAGAGAAAGTATCACGGAAGAAGAATAAAATGATGAAAACGAGATTTTCGGGGTTTCTTTTTGATCAGCTAATTATCCCTCTAAGATGATGTGAGAGGGATAAACAAATTTCGGATGTTTCGGCTGCACTTCCGGCAAACCGTCCTCAGCGAAAAACAGCAAAAACTAAATCATAACATCCACAACAATACCAACAGGACAACGATGCGAAGCCAACAACAATAAAACGGCATGAAACTCAGAAACCAGAAAGAAACGATGCGGATTAAAACGACATGCAGATAAAATAACGAAAGATAAAAGTGCGTGTTAAAATGTGTTTGTACAATTCTGAGATTATTTACAATTTGAGTTCTGTGCAAATGTTTATATGTACACAATCTGCCTGGGAAAGCGCAGAAGCTTTCACCAGAAAACGGAAAAATCCAGTGATCCATCATTAAAAATTACCAACACTTCAGTCTTCACTTCAGTGAGTTCTGTGGAAGTTCGGTTAGAGGGATAATTAGCTGATCAAAAAGAAACCCCGAAAATCTCGTTTGCATCATTTTGTTTGCAATGAATGGTCAGCTTGGCTTCAAACCTTATATTCGGAAGAAGAATAGACACTGGGCTTTTGTGTAAGCATGAGCATGATGTGTACATAAAATGATCAGTAAAACTCACATGTACGCGATTTCTACCAGTTGTCATGAGTTTGATAAGGCTGCTGAAAACCGATGCAAAACAAACATTCCGTAAACAGTACATACCTTGGAGTGACTCTTTGAAGTTAACTGCCACTTCCTCCCACAATAGGGGAAGCACTTTGCGTTTAATGGCATATTATTGTTTCTGTTGAGTATTATTTGCGAAGACGTGACTTGCAGTTGGGTGATTTCGCGTGTCTTCTTTTTTGCATGTCGTTTTGGTGACCAGGTTATAGCTGTTGAAAGTAGATTGGGAAAGTTCCAGTTATTGTGTCGAGTTTCCAGCTATTCAGGTCTCTTTCGCTAAAAGTATCGTCAGGGAAAAGGTCGTATAGTCCTGAGTGAGGTCAACTGAATTTCAGCAAGAACAAATAATCTGACACAACCTCTGTCTCTTTATCTCTGTAATATCACTAAGTCGAGTATTTCCCCATACCCTGTCCGCTACGAACGAGCGGAGGTTACTAGCTTCGCACCACATCACGTTTCGTTACCTCCACAAATAGCTAAATCGCTGTAAGTTGCTCAAGAGGAAAAGTAGGAGTCAAAGCTGATTGGTTCTATTGACGCGCTCCAGAGCGGGTCAGCGCGCGTAGTACGCCTTCTGCCAGCCTCCTTCACTATTTCTTGTGCGATAAGCAACGGTGAAGACGGAAGAGGAGTAAAGGGTATCAGAATCAGCTCAAAGGTAGAGTAAATACCTCTTGGTCCGCTCAGTTTTGTCGGGGGTTTCATAGTCGCTGCGTGCGACTAAAGACAGAAGTTCTGTCGGATTATTTGTCCTTGATTTCAGTTACTGTCCGCATGGCGTTGCTGGCATTATTGATGGCAATAAACTAAGAGTTGGCCCTATACCATCTCAGAGCTCGAAAGGATTAATTTCTATTTGTAAAACCTCGCACCATTGTCAATATCCATCATTTAGAGACAGTACAGTACAGTAACTTTGCACCATAATGAACATAAATAGAAGGCTTCAACTTTTGAATTTGAAGGCTAGTGCAAAACTCTCATCATCAGGGAGGTTCGAACCTTGTGTCTGCTGAAGGGATAGGTTAATTAGAAACACATCCTATCAGAGTTTTAGTTAAAGGACATGTCGTCCTTATAATAGTAATTCATTCTACTTCATTAGTATTTCCCAGGGTTGGTCACCAAGAACCAGGGTATACGAGTTACTTGCTTACTTCAGGATACTTTGGGTTACTCAAGGTTACTTTGGGCTACATTGGGTTACTTTGGGTTACATTGGGTCACGAGTCTTGCGCACAAATGGCGTACATCACGCTTGCAATTGTCTCAAAAGTATCCAAAAGTAACCCAAGTATCTCAAAGTATCCCAAAGTAACCCAGTGTAACCAAGTAACCCAATGTAACCCAAAGTAACCCCTCGTGCGCAAGACTTGCGTGGTGACGTTTCAAACTTTTCGTCAGACGAGACGAGGCGGCGATTGCAATATCTTGAAACTGATGCGAAATTCCTTCACGAAACAATTGAAATTCACGGAAATTTAGAGATACTTTGGGATACTGTGGGTTACTTTGGGATACTTTGGGTTGCATTGGGTTACTTTGGGTTACACTAGGTTACATTGGGTTACTTTGGGTTACATTAGGTTACATTGGGTTACTTTGAGATACTTTTGGGCTACTTTCCAGGGTGTACGAAGTTACTTTTGGTGACCAACCCTGGAGTATTTCCATCCACTGGCCATCGAGCCTGCTCTCTGCCATGAAGTTTTGTGAAATTATTTGTTGTAATTATTTTGAAAGTTAAATGAACCTGAACCTGTCGTTCCCGAAGTTCTTTACTTAGTGCCTATCTCCTCTGTTAGCAGTAGACTGATTATCAGGCTTGCCACGATTTCTTTTCTTTACGTGATGTATCGGGTGCCCGATCAAATTGTTCCCGGGGGAAGCTGTCTCCGTTCGAAACCGGTTATGCACATTTTGCCAAGATTCTCATCCAAGGCAGGGGGCGTCGAAAGAGGCTAAAAACAGCCGAAGCCGTGTGTGATTTTCTGTAAGCATAGCTTAGTTGTAAAGTGGTCAGCTATCTCGGAACATCTGAGCAGAAACACCCCCGATGAAAAATTTGTAGCCTGCCTAGTTATATGATAGTTGTACGAAAAAGTTGCATGTATTTATATGTATTAGTAACGAATACTATCATTTAATGTGCCTCGGACTGGGCCAATGTTAAGCAGTATTATCCAGTAGCATCCTATCTTGCTATTAGTAGCAACCAGGCTTGCTAATGGTAGACTGCAGTAACATGGTAGCCCTGACATAGAAGCAGGTAGTAGCATCAGTTCGTACTGCATGCTACTTTTTCGTACAACTTCATACTACTAATTTTGAGAATTTTTCATCGGGCTATGCAGTGCGAGGTGTCCTTTAAAGTTTTGTTGTATGGTGATGATCATTAGTGAACTAATCAGCTAAACCGCATGGAAAGTCTGAACTGAAATATGGAAAGACTCCATGGCCCACGATTGGTATCATCTTTCAATCAAATTAAAAATAAAAAATGTTTTTCTGTTTTAGGAAGTTGGATGCATCGGAAGTATTTACTTTATCAGAGACTACTTGATTCCACATGTGTTGGTTGCCCACGGTGGAGCCAAACTAAAAGGAGCCTATATTTTGGATACGGTTATGAACTACAACAACACCCCAGGATCTCAGGTAAGCAGATCTCATCAACTAAACTAGCGACTTATTATTAGTTACGATCGTTACTATTCTTGTTATTATTGCCGTTCCAGAGCCCGCCGTAATCAGTAAATCGGCTCCTCCCGCTTATTATTTTCGTTTCACGACTGTTACGATCGTTACAATTTATGATGGTCGCGAGCATCATAAGTGATAATAACTATCGGTTCTGCAGAAACTCCCTTAAGAGTGATGACGTAGGTTCGCATTGTTATTATTTTCGTTCCAGAGAGCTTGACAACTACCATATCAATACGGCGCTCGCCCCTCCTCTTCGTAACTTGTAATAACTTCACTGGAACGCTACCTAATTGTCCTCAGTGATGACGCCCGGACAAGGACCCACTACCGCTAGATTTCGAAATTGGGCCGCAGAAGCAAAACATGGGTACACGCGTCGGTACGCTTGTAACCGAGACATCAGGGAGCTCCACGGGTTTAGCTTCATTCTGTAGTTCTGTAATGTATTCAGCTTCAGCTGCAAGTTCACTGATTGGCATTGGTTCTAGACTTTCAGCTAGGCCCCAGGTCTCAAAGATTCTAAACTCCTTCACATGAGCAGGGTTATCAAGCAGGTCTGATAGGATTATTATCACTCGTGCTACCAGGGACCCATACATTTCCTTACAGGGGGCCTGTCATTTCCTATGCTTCTGTATTGATATGATGACCGAACCAATCCATCTTCCAAAAATCCCCGCTTGAGTCGATCGGCATTCTTGTTTGCCTCATTGTACGTGCGCGCCAAAGAGACTCCTCTCTCAAGGCGCCAGCAGCCAATCCCAAATTTTGTCTATCTGGATATTCGCGTATTCTATCCCCGTGGGTGTTTCTCGAACTCTCAGACGTTCGGTCAGGAGCGCATCAGAAATCTCTTATTGACAGGCCCCTTGAACGGCGAGTCATTACAGGAAATTTATGGGTCCCTGGTGCTACTGACAAGGAGAACAGCGTAGAAAAAGGGATTTTCAAACGCGGACGTCGAAGCTGACCAGACTATTTGCTCTGCCATTGCTCCCTTGAGCTCCCAAGTTGATTTCAAAGTCATCAGAGAGTCGGGATCAAGCCAGCGATAGATAAGGGTGCAGTCAAACGTTGTCAAAATTTGCATGAGCAGGCCACAGTGAGTTGTGAACTGAAAGCCAAAATTATTCCCGGAGCGGGATTTGAACCCGCGAATTTCCGTTTAACAAACGGATGCGCTGCCATCTCGGACTATATGTGCAAGGCGCTGCCAGTGAAGTCTTACACTTCTAAAATTCAGCTAACACGATTTCGGGTTTGTTGTCACGGTTAACAAGTCCCTTGGGGATAATTTAATCTTTAATAAAAAAATAAAAAAATCCGAAGGTCCTTGTCATCTACTCGTATGATTAAATGGTTCGCATGGTACGCCAACAATTGCATACCGTACTTTGGTATTAGAGATATGATGTTGATAAAAGTATAAATAAAGAGTAATACAGGATAAATAAAGAACACATATGAGTGAACACAATAAGCAGAACAAACTAATTAAACAGATTTACATTCAAACACACTTAAACACACCGACATGGAATGGTGACTTCTAGCACCTGATATTCTAGTAATGTACCATTTGAAAACCGGATAAGAATGTCATGGGCTGTCAGTTCACTGTCAGTTGTCAGTCAGCTGTCGGTTGACTTGATACTTCTAATACCGTACCATCATAACCACTATCTTCCATTGCTTTACGTCCGCAAGTACGACTATTTGAATATTCGTCATCTAGCGGAAAAGTTTGAAAAACCGAATTTTCTTGACGATTTGAGTTTGTCGCGAGGTGCCACTGTGTCGGAATAAAGTCGAAGCTGATTGGCCCAAACAGCCTTATTGACTAGCTGTTTAGTTGCTCTGTTTGTAGAGAAAGAATGACATCATGTTTTCTCGAGCATAACCACAAAGTTGCAGCCTGACAAGGGTGGGGCTAATTTTTTTTACGAACTATAATTATGACTCCGAGGATCCAGTCGAACAAACGAGAAAAAGATGGAGAAAAATAAAGAAGTAGAATCCCGAAATTAACAAATGAAGGAAAAGACATTTTATTTCTGACCAGCCATTTTTAAAAGGCGGAGTAACAAAGGAAAATATGGAAACACGCAACAGAGTGTTTCCTTTCAGAAATGATGTTCAGTGAGAAAACAGGGAACACACCGTGAGCATCTGTGTATTATTATTTATAAATGTCGGAGAAGTACCGGACATACTTGGTTACGGAACAGTGGGGACGGAGAGTTGCTTAGAAACGAATTCGTGTTTTTTTTTGTTTTGTTTTTCAACGTTCGAAGCAGCCAGGGAAACTCCTGCTGCTTACAAACGAATTCGTGTTGTTTTTTGTTGTTTTTTTTCAACGTTCGAAGCAGCCAGGGAAACTTCCGCCTACTTCTGTCCATTCTCAGACGGAGCCCCAGCCAGGAGCAGAAGTGATAAATGTATAAATTATAACGTATAGTTGATACTTGCAAGGATACTTGTCTATTTCGTATGTAAGCGTGCTTGTCTGTTTTCTGGAGTCAAAAGATGTTTTTCACCAAATTACCCAAAAAGGGGCCCTCGACTGTGTTAACTTGAGACCTTCGTCTCCACATCCGGTTCTGCGAAGAACCGGAATGGATGATCGGGAGCGTGTTCTACCCTACTTACCGTAGCTACTACGCTAGTCGCCGTGGTTACTACGCTAGGCTGGAACGCTTTTTTAAGTTTTTCGGTCAAATATCAGGCCGCGGGGTGATTCGACCAATCACGTTACAGAGATGCGTAGTTACTACGCTAACTACGCTCCCGAGCGTGGTAAGCAAATAGTTACTATCAGTTACTATTTTGAGAAGGTTGGAACGGTCAGCGTAGTAATTTTTCGTGAGGCTGGAACGGAAATAGTAACTAATAGTTACTATTGGTAGAGGAGTGGAACACGCT
Organism: Branchinecta lindahli; assembly: GCA_023053555.1. Lineage (NCBI taxonomy): Eukaryota > Metazoa > Arthropoda > Branchiopoda > Anostraca > Branchinectidae > Branchinecta > Branchinecta lindahli. The sequence continues at coordinate 28,738,180 of JAKZAO010000012.1, read as the reverse complement.
CTGGGTAAGCCCTTTGGTAGACATCAACAATTTTTTCTTGTAGGTTTGGCCGGAAGAATGGAACCGCCAGATCCCAGGAGCCAAAGAAGAGATGGAGAAAGATAACATGACCGGGAATTTCGTTGCAGCTCTGTACAGAAGTGGAGTGGATTCAACCCTAGCGACAGTAATGTCGAAGCACTATGCGATCAAAAATAGAGGTAGCCTATGTTGGAATTTCTTGTTGTTCGTTTCATTGGCCGGTTCTGTAGGTCTGAATCAAGGCCATATCCAGGGGGGGGGGTAGGGGGTTCGACCCCCCCCCCGAAACCCACAAAAGTAATATTTTTTTGTAGGCTTTATAACCTCTGATCTATGTATTTTTGGTACTTTTTGGTTCGACCCGTGGGAAACCCTACCCCCCGAAATAAATTCCGCGAGCAACCCCCCCCCCCCGAAATAAATTCCTGGATACGGGCTTGGTCTGAATAACATGAGTTTTGCCCCTGAAAGCTGCTTGCCCCAGTTGAATATTGCCGATAAGACAAGATTCTAACCGGTATGTTACCAAGCTGCTCACTTATTGTCCAATTGCGATGCATCTGTAAAAACGGTCGTGCTCTGACTGGATAAAAGAACAACATATCATTTATAGCGAAATGTATATTCTGTTTTGATTCACAAACTTTCGATGTTTTAGCATGATTTATAACGTTAACACGAAAAATTGAAGAGAATAAAAAATGAGAATATCTATTTGTTCTATTTACTTATTAATAAATCAAAGGCCAACTCGAACTCACCCAAATATTCAGAAATAAAACAAATAACGAAAATGAAAGAAATTTCTTCACCATGAAAACACAGAAATGATGGTGCCTTTTTTTTACGTAAATCCACCAAAGCGGCAGGAAAACACGGCTTCTAAGGCATCAAAGGAGCGGATTATATGGTCTGGTCTAGGCGAAAACGCCTCTGGCCCTCCCCCCTCCCGGACATATCCCCCCTCCCCGCGACATCGTAAAAACATATTGCATTTTTTAAATACTGTGTGGGGGGGGGGTCGGCAGGTCGGATTTTGGTACGGGAGAGGGGGGGGGGGTAGCCGGAACCCGTATTATATCAAGCATGTGTCCTTGTTGGGATTGAGAGGCAAATCGGCGATTCTGGAAAAGATGGGAGACCAACGCCAACGAACATCCCGGAAGCACTGGAGTTAAGGGGAAGAACGTGAAGAAACTGAAAAGAATTCACACTTTACAAACAAAGGATTTATTAGTAGGAATTACAGATAAAAGGCATAACGCGTGAGGCGGTACCTGAATATGTGCCTTAGGCTATTTTTTGTTTGTTATGCAGTTAATTATTTGATCTGTTTCCACTCATTTTTTTTATTCTTTCAATCACATTAGCATTCTCCTATTCATATCTGTTTACACTAAATTTGCTTGTTCCACTTGATCTTCTCTTTTTGGGGCAAAGAAAAGTTTGATTTATTTGGTCGTAGCTTGGGTTTTCCCGTGAAAAGCCCGTGTAAAACATTCGGATAAAAATGAAGATGTCCTTCTGTTATATGTGAAAGGTAAAAAAGGCATGCCAAATACAGTCGTGAAATATAACCCTTTGTTTTTTTCTAGCCGAACTGAACGTCGACCGTCCGTCTCATCTGAAAGAATTCTCGATGAAGCTCAGTGCTGATATGCCACCTGTGGAGGAGTTAGCAAAATGGATTGACCTTCTCCGCTCAGACCATGCGCGATTCTGGTTCCACAACCTCGAATACCCCTGGTCGTTCCCAGCTGTTTTGTTGACAGATACCGGTTAGTCTTTTGCTTAGCCTACTTTAAGCTTAACTGAAAAGCCAACTTATTTTTGTGTCATTAATTAGGCTCACTGAATTATTTGCGTTGTGACGTTCTTTCAGTATATTTACGGCCGTCCTCACAACGCAAAGTTCTACTATGACGCGGGAAATTTGAATCTCAGTATAAAAGTGGCTTTCCAGTGAGCTCACTACGTGAACGCTTATTTTTCACAAATCGTTTTCGTCAATTAAACAACACAGGTGCAAGCACATAGAGGTACCTCAAATCCGACAGGGAAAGCCCGCTGTCTGAAAATCGATTATTCGTGAATGGCGAAGCGACGGAGTAGCGTATCTTCATCGTGCCTTGAAGCCTATTTAAAGTTTAACTGACAAGGCAGCTTATTTTCCATCTGAACTTTAAATACACTGAAACATTTTGACCCAGGTAAGGGATTTGTGTTTTAAAAGCGGTAGTAATGACAACCCAAAGTTCATCCAGTATTTTCATCGTGCCTTCAAACTCATTTAAAGTTTAACTGACAAGGCAGCTTATTTTCCATCTGAACTTTAAATACACTGAAACATTTTGACCCAGGTAAGGGATTTGTGTTTTAAAAGCGGTAGTAATGACAACCCAAAATTCATCCGGACGCGGAGTTTTTGAATCTGAAAACTAGCCTGTATATGTAGGAATAAAGACGATGCTCGCGGATTGGTCACGGCGGAAGAATGTAGGAGAATGATGCCTTGCAAAAAATGTGCATTTTTATTTTATTCGTCGGCAATGGCTTACCTTTGTTTTGTAGTTAGTAAATATTTCAAGCAAATAGGTACAACAAATCCGAAAGATTAAAGCAAATAGGTACAACAAATCCGAAAGATTAAGTTCATTGGATGACATCCTTTATCTGGGGACAGCGGACAAAAGGAGTAACGCATTTTCTCTCATTTTCCGGCCTGTTAAGTGAAAACGTGATGTGCAATTTGACTGTCGGGTCTTAGCCCTTGTCGTTTGACCTTTAAAGAAGTTAGGTTAGATTATTCTAGTATTTGCGATGTCTAGACCACGTACGTCCCAAGCTGAGGCGCCACGTGTGGGGGGACTCTCCCACCGATTGCTGTTGGAAAAAAACTCGGTAAAAGAAAATAAAGCCGCGATTTTCTATTCGGTTAAATAAATAACAAATAAAAAAAAAAAATAAATAAATAAAAACACACGAAAAACATTTAAGAAGACACACAGTTTTGTATCTTCCTGTAGGAAAGGTTTCACCTTCCAGATTTTTTTTTCTATGTTCCAGATATCCGTCTTTGACACCGAATCTCTGGAAGTTCGGGGTGTCGGACACCACAGATTGCGAAAGTCTGGAAAGTGTAATAGAGGCAACAGATTTGAGGGACGCAATCAGTATGGAAATGTAGGAAGAAAAGTGATTGATAAGCAAAAGATATTTGAATTTTGAAGGAGAATTCTAGCAAAATTTAAGAATTAGTAAAAATTGGCTATCATCATTATCATGAAAATCCGGAAGGGTTAGCTTGAATGCACAGAAGCCACTTACATCTGGAGGGCGAAGCTTGGCTTTAAGGTCCCAGACTCTTACATTGATTCGAGGTATTACCTTCTTCTTCTTTCATCTAGGACCGTATCGTGGTGACATGCAGAACTGCTACCACCAAGCTTGCGACAGTTTCGATGGCGCGAACAAACTAGGCTTCGCTGATGTCACATTCTTGTCGCGCACTGCGCAGGCGCTTATCGACTCAGTTGTAGAGCTCAGCCAATCAGAATGCAGGAATGGGCCGGCAGCCCCGCCTTCTACGGATGAACCCCAACCGTCTTTCACCTTTTCGTCGTTTATAAGTTCGTTGGTGCAAATTTTAGGTCAGCTTGGTGTAAATCTGGGGAGAAGTGCTAGTCAAGCAGAAGAAGCTTAAACCTAATTACATAAGCTAGCACCAAAATTAGGTAACTCGTGACCGCATCTTCAACTATCTTTCTGGAAGCTCTTTGCAAGTGTGTGTCCTGGAGAAACCCTGAAAACAGTCGAGAAATTCACGTATACTGCCGAATTTGCGTTCACCTAGTCCCGGATAGTAATTGAAACGTTGGCACCAAGAAGTAATTTACTCTTTGAGAGTTGTTCATAGTAACATGACCGCACCTTGAAGCATAGGTCTTTCTAGAAGTTCTTTGCAGATGTGTCCACAAGACACCCGTAAACAGCGAAGAACTTACATACCCTGCCGAAGTTGTAGTTCGTAGTGGTTCCGGATAGTAGTTAAAATGCTTGCACCAAGAGGTAATGTAAGAGGAGTTGCATGGAAACATTCATATTTTGTCATGTAACCATGTAGCGGCTTTGATGTTTGGAATTTAGGGGACTGTCCGTCGAACTTCTACACCCTCGCTTCCGAGCACCATAAAACCACTCGATAATCTCCTGCCTTTTGGTGCGGGCACAGGATCGGGATTTCCGGCCGATTTCTGCACTTTCATTATCAAGTTGAAAAAATCTCAACTCTCCGTATGGAACTGACGATCGTGATAGAAGTACTGGCAGGAATTCCGGTCCATGATACCCGGCCATGATTTTCTGTCTGCATCCAATTTGCCAGAAACGCTAGTGTTTTTCTTTGGAAAACTAATTCCATGATGGGCTGATACAGATTATTCCGGATTGGTTAATTGAAATTGTTGTAGCCAACCAGAAACTAGTTAAATATTAGTTGCATTTTTGGTATCTGATTACACGTGGATCTGCAGTTTGTCGTCTATCTGATACTACGGTTGCTTTGCAAAACGACGAGAGCCCAATTCGCGCTTTTCGAAATAACCTCAGAGTAATAACTTACATCCACTCACATCACAAGTGCCAAACTTCTTTCTCACCAATTTGACAAAAACCTAGGCTCTTGTTTTGGTTATGATGAAGGTGACACGACTTTTTCAGATAGCACGGTCAGTTACTACGATCAGAACCGCGGTGTCTAAATATGAGATACCACAGTAACTCTGCAGACACGCAACTATTGTGCCATGGAAAAGAAGATGGCGATTTCGGCAATTTCGGGACATAGCAGACAGAGTCAAGGGGTTTGTTGTCTCTATTCTGTCAAGCATGGGCATAGTGTAGTTTCTGCTTAGGCCGGGCTCGTTGACTGAAATTCTTCTTAGTCCAAAGTCGGGATCGGAGCCAGGTTCGTTAACTGAAATTTGACTAAGCTTGTGCTTAGGTTCGTTGACGGACAGGGAAGTCCCAAGCCCCTCAACGAACCCGGCTCCGACCCTCGGACTGGCTAATAAGTACCCCCCTCACGACTATCAGAGAAGGGCTGGAATTTGTGCACGCCGCACGTTGAATACCGTTCTACAGGTTTTACTATTGGTAACTGTCAGATGCTAGTTTTGCATCTTTTTCATGTATTTCTACGGCCAGTTTACGACGTGTATTCTTATAAGATGTGTACTGAAACATTTGTGTATTATCATGGGCGTTATTTGAAGTCTTCATTTTCTCGACTTGCGTACGAAAAGTTTCTGTGATTTTGCGACTGTCTTCTGCCTTTGTTTTTTGTCTGCTGCCTCTAAAAGTGTATTCTTTTATCTTATGATCTACGTCACGTACTGCCATGTTTTGTATTTATTTGAATAGTTTATTTTCTTACAAATAAATAAAATAGAAAAACATTTTCTACCAAGCCATACGATTCAGATGTACTTCACTGCATAAAAGCTTTCCCTCCTGAGGCCCAAGTTATCCTACAAGCAAAGGACAGAAAAAGACTAGACATGTATGTAGCACCGGTCCCTGAGAAACTCTGACGCAAAAAGTACAAACTCCACATGCACACGAATCCGGCGCAGACAATTATTTTTTATATGACACCAGGCCCGTATCCAGGAATTTATTTCGGGGGGGGGGGGTTGCTAGCGGGTCGGACCAAAAAGTACAAAAAACGCATAAATCAGATTTTAAAGTCTACAAAAAACGATTAATTTTGTGGGTTTCGGGGGGGGTCGAACCCCCTACCCCCCCCCCCCCCCCTGGGTACGGCCTTGTATGACACTTAGCGAACAACTTCCGCTTTCTACGCGCCTTAAAGCACAAGTCGTAGCAGATACAGTTCATGTTTCAATATTCCAACATTCATGAGCCCTTTCAAATTCTGATGGTTTTCCCAAAAATTACAAACCAGTCTCGAGTATTTTCAGCCTCGCGTAGCTCCTCCCCCCCCCCCCCCCCCCCCCGGTTTTAACGAGAAATACGGCTAAAAATTGCATCACTGGTATTTCAGACCAATGAGCTCATCTCAACGGATAAGCGGGAGCCTGATCCGCCTCGAAAAACGTGAAATGCAAGAATCAGTCTAGCGTACGGTCAGCTGGGTACAGGTAACTTAGGAATTTCGGAATCTCAGGATGAGAATAATCGATGGAACGACTAGGTTAACCAGCAATATAGCTATGAGGGTCCTTTAACTTTGCCATCAAGGCAGCTCAAGCTATAAGCTTGTCTAAGCAGTCAACTTTCCACTGTCACGGGATTTGATAGTGTTTTAGAAACAAAAATTTGGAAGAAACAAAAGTTAGAAATTACACAAGGGGAAATTCGGCTTTCAAGTTCTTGAGGACCCCTTTAAAGACTACTGAGAACACTGACTCGGCAGATCCTGGTTTACGAGAACCTCGTAAACGGTAGCGAAGGAAATAAGAATTAAAAAAATAAGCCTGAGATATTCTGAGACTTCACTAAGAAACCCAAAGTCAAATTCTTAATTTAAAATGGGGAAGGGGCAAGCGCTTTTTCAGATAATATAGTAGAGTAGAGTAGAGATACATTTATAAAAAAACAGACACTATTCGCCTTTCGCCTGCCAAGAAAGGCAATGAAGCTTGGAAGGGGGATAATGCTTATTTATCTTGTCGGGCGAACACCCGGCGAAGCGATTTTCGGGAGCGAAGCCGAAAGCTGGCACAGCGAATATTCGGCCAGGGAAGCACAGTATCATTGCTAGGGACGTAAAGTTCGACTGAAGAGGCGAAATATACTCCCCGTCAGAGCTAGACTTTAGCAGAGCAAATTAAAAATTATCCTATGAAACGTAAAACCTATCGTATCCATGACTACAGAACTTAAACACTAACGTGACTAAAAGGATTCTCGGTTATTTGCTATCTGCACTGGTCCGCTTCAATCTCTCCCGCCACTTACTACTATACAAACAAATTTGGCCTAATATTGCTACATCCATGCATAACTGCAATACCCCACAAAATACGAACTGATACGGCGCATCACGGTAGACAAAATACAGGGTTTTGAATGCGTCGCCGCAGAACCACATGGCCACCATCTTGCGGCTAAAAGGAGAAACAGTGCTGTTAGCATGAGACCTGGTCATCGTTATGCACCGCCACTCTGCAAATGGTTCCCGAGCGGTGTGAACCATGCTTAACTCTGTAGACTAACGTGCATCTAACCGAACTTTTGCTTTGCATCTAAACTAAGGTCCAGCTCGTTAAACAGTAACAGAAAAAAACAGATGTGTCTTTACACTCGACAATACAGTATATGCATCGTAAGCATTCTAGCAGTTGCAACGTCTACACCCCCCCCCCCCCCCAAGACCCAAGGTGAAGCCACGACTCGATCTGACCGCTGGGTCATCTAGTGGCGCGGTTCGAAAGCACCCGACATGGGGAGGCTGGGATCATAGTTTGACTATGGATCTAACAATTTTTTTTTTTTAAGGTATATGGAAAATGTATAGAAAAATTCAAACTAACTACTTAGCTTCATCGATTTCTTTTGGTATTTTGTGTTCTTGTTATTTGCCGCAAGTTTATTTAAATATTTAAACGTTCACGGGGTGATTTCTCTTACTATACTTGGTTGTATTAATCCTCTCATTCGCCACTCGATCTTCTCGAAGTTGTAGTACCCCTTTTAACCTCCGACGGGAGATCACTTAATAATTAATGAGCCATGGCCACCTTGCTTTGGAGAGTGGACTGTGTTCCAGTAATCTGTGGTTAATGTTGGCTACCGTGAGGATTTTGAAGAAAACAAAGGTAGCAGTCTAGGCCTATTCGTAAAAATCTGATAACAGATAACAGTGTCTATTACCTTCTCCGCCCACGTGAATCACACTCTTTAACTTTTATATTCTGTCAGACATTCCTCTTGTTTGGTCCAAAAGATAACGAATCAACTTTCTTCATTTCCGTCTCGATGACTGACATTAGGAGTCAGCATCCTACTGAGTTTCCCGAAGATTACAAACCCGTCTCGGTCGTTCTCGGCCCCGCGAACCCCCTTGGTATTGACGAGACACACGAAGAAACCTCCACGATCACCCAACCCCGCTTGTCTGTCCAAGGCATAACCCATACGTGTTCCCCCTTTTAACATCATGCCGGGTAACCACAACCCTACCCCTTTTTTCCGAAAAACGGTAATGTTCGGTTCCGACGTTCGTCAGCGATATTCTGTCCATTCTTGGTAAGGGTCCTCGTCACGCCTCGCAACAGGATTCTAACAACAGGATTGTTGGAAATTTTTTGGAAGAAACGAACCACCAATCCCAGTCAGCTTGGGGTGAATGAGTATTTAAAGAATGCCTACCTCATTCCAAACGTCGACTTGGTGGTATAATTCCTATAAAATTGTGGCGACGCCAGTAGCGCCTCTATGAACAGGGAGAGGAAACCAATGACTTCGATGAATATTGTTTCTTCAAGGAAAAGAAAGACTGCCACCGAACAGAGCAGACTGAAGGCTAAGAGACACTCTACGTACGACTGGAAGTCCGTCCAGCACCAGAAGAACTTCGTGTCAAAATCTGAAACGTAAAGAGAAACAATCAAGCTAATGGACATGATACGCATGGCGAAGCCAGGGCATAGCGATCCAGGGTCCCTAGACAGTTAACCGAGTCGAGTCCCCCTTTTTAGTGAATCTCCATATCCCCCTTTTTGGCAAAAAAGCCTTTACTCTCATTCTATTTTATATATTCAACGTAGCCTACTTTGACTTTAGGTACAGACAAGCATTTATCTTTTTTTCAGTGTGGCTTTGTATTGTTAGGTTGGTCTTGAGAGGTCGCTATGTAAATGCCGTAAAACCGTATTTTGAATATGAGGCTTTTAACGTAAAAACAACCAATCAGCTTGTGATTTCAGACTGAATGAACCGGAAAACTGAACTGAAATGAAAAAAAAATATACTTTCTTATTCGTTTAAAATTTTCACAGTTACCAATTCGGCTCCTGGCCTGCCGAGATATTCGGCAGAAATTCCTCATAGCCAAAAATTCTCCACAACACCTGCAAATTTTTCTTCTTTTTTATTTATTGATATTTTGACATTTGGGTCTGGTCGTAACCTTACTGGATTTAAAATTGAGGATTCTTTATTGTTATTTAGTTTGCGGACTAACTGTTGCTTTTATATTCGTTTTTTTTGTGTACAGTTTATATCCCTGGTTAGGCCTAGTATCTTCGAGTATTCCTCTCTATAGTCCTCGCCAACTATGTCTTGATTTAGTGCACTAGTAAAACAAAATGGAATTTGAATTTGAATATGAGTTAGAGACAAATCCCAGTCGAAAGTTTTCGGCATCTTCGTGATTCCAACACCTTGTGAGTTAGGAGTAGGCGATTCGTCCTAGGTATTTCACGCCCGTTTCTTTTTTGGACGGCAACACACGGGAAAGTTTAAAACTCTTTTTCCAAGGGCGATAATAGTTATCGCAGGGCGATAATGGTTGTTATCGCAGGGCGATAATAGTTGTTATCGCAGGGCGATAATAGTTGTTATCGCCCTCTGGAACTTTTTTCTTTTAACATTAGGGCAATACCAGAAAATTTTGGCACTGGGTAGGATAGGACTGATATCATGGGACTGCACGGTGTACTGCTGCTATTGTGTAATACATGTTTGTTCTATACACACATTTACTGCTTTACTAGAAACGACTTGATTGATTGATTGCGTTACCCTTGCAGAAAACAAGGTACAGTTCTGTTCGCAATAATCAGTCCTATGAACTAGTGTGGCTTGTCCCGCATTTCCCACTAAATCAATTAAATCCATTGAAGCTCAGCGTACCTGTAAAAACTCTTTCCCTGGTTTTCAATATCACCGTCCGCTTCTTGACGGTGACGCACAAATGAATCATCAGCAGCATTGCGCCTATCATGACCAGACTTTGGATAAGTAGAGGAAGCTCATATCTCTTTCCAAACCTGGAAGTGATAAACAGTTAGGCTACTTTCCTTATGTCGAATTCAGAAATGCTCCACGTAATATCAATGGCTGACTCCATGCTGCTCGAAGCTTAGTTATTCACGAGGGGCTGTTTCCAATATCTTCTAACGGCTACGAGTAGCTACGACTCCTTAGCTCAGTGGCGTTGATTTTTTCTAACGACTTAAGGATACTACTGTCACTACATTTAAACAAATTGTCTACAACAATATTCATATTTTCAAAAATTCGAATCTATTTTTTACAGGAAACTCGGAAAGTCACTTACAACCTATCCGATTTTTTTTTGCATTAAATTACTGTTGTTGATTATTCTTTGTCGAAAAAAGGAATATAAAAAAGAAAATCATTTAACTGGTTATGGGTATCACGATCAGCCTTGCAGACCTGAAATAATTTAACCTGAAAATAATTTAACTGGTTAGAGGTATCAGGATCAGCCTCGACCACTGACAGTACTGATCTTCGATTCTCTGCTCTCAAACAGGAAGTACAACTACTGGTGGGGGGCAAGTCACCGCGGTGCTTTCGCACACCTTTCCTCCCAAACACTGTTTCATTTGTTTATCATTTATCATTTCGAACTTGCGCCTAGAGTGGGATCCGGAAATATCGAGTCGAGCGCGCTTACCACTCCCTCAGGTCGGACTGTTTGGTTCAGAGCAAAATAACACTAGGGAGTAGCGCCAAGACCTATGCTTTCCATGCTTCGAAAACGGGCCATGCTCATAGCGCTGCCCAATACGCTTGCAGCATTTAAAACGAGACAAACTTGCGGGTTTAAATCTTTAGTAAAGCTAAGATGCGATCTGCACACATCAAGGAAACTGTGGAGGTTGTATCTTTTTTTTTTGCTGTGTTCAGAATATGAATTTATTGGAGCCAGCGCTGGTGTACGACTGATTTGAGTTTCATTAGGGACGTTCACTATCGCTAGTGGTGCTAGTATCGCTGCTGTTCGAGTGTGTGTCACTTTTTCCAAGTCTTGGCACTACTCCCAAGCGTTATTTTGCTCTGGTTTGGGTTTAACTGATATAGAATTAGGAAAGTGTAAGCTATATCATCCATCCGAACAGAGCCCACACACAAACGCCGGACCCCAAAGTAGGAACTTGGAACGGACGAGCCTCAGGAACTGAGAAATAGCAAACGCCATTACTTTCGCATCCATGTTTTCCCAGATCTTCAAGAAGCATTGTTGTTTGCGGTGAATCAAATAAAACACAAAACAGAGTTATAATTAAAATAATGTTTTCACTACCAAATATCGCTTTTTGAAAATACCTATCCTATAGGCCCCATGAAACTAGTGATTTCTTCTCGGCACTTTTCGACTCTGTCAAAACCTCCGACTCTCCGAAGCGGAAGTTTGACACAAAACATTTGAAAACTGTGGTTCAAAAGTGGAAAAAGACAAGCAAAAGCAAAGGATTCTGAACACATAAAATTTACACATAAAACCAGTTGGCCTACCATGTCTTTCAAAATGAAAAAAAAAAATAGTCTTCTCATTCCCTTATTCTGAAAAGAGCATTCCGCAGACCACGAAACTTCTGGCGAAGCTTGGGCTTGTTGAATGACAAACATGCTCAGCCAAAAAAAAAAAAAATGCTGGTGCAGAAATGTTGGTTCAAAACAAAACAACGGCGAACGGGGGGGGGGGGCTTCTTAAGCTTAATTCCATAGGAGAACTAATGATAATTTAAAATGCGGAATAACTAAGAGGGGTCCTTTAACTCAGTCTAAGAATTACTAGAGTAGTCTGGTCTTCCAGATAATTACAAAGTGTACTCCATTACGTTCACATCTTTTTATTACGCAGTAATAGAAATAAGAATCTTACCAGAACAATATTCTCAGAATATTGGCTACCAGTAGTGTCAAGCACACATAGAGACTAAATCCCTCTGAATTTTCTGTCTTCCTGATGTCCAAATACTGTGGAACGTAAGGCATTATTCCACCCAAAACCATGGCCAAAACCACCACACCTTCAGCTAGTTCATGCAATCCTATCCCATATCCAGAGTCCAGATCCTCCAGTGGATCAAAATTTGTATCCGGAACATCCATCCTGTTAATTATCAGCTAGGAATCAGCTCATCATTTTCTGGAAGATAAAACTACAAATTATAATCCCTGGCTGAACCTTTCTGCTTCTGGAAGTCTCGATTTTAGCATTGAAGGGGAGGGGCGTACCCCTTCCCCCATGCATGATGCTTTTCATATTACTCGCTTTCACAAATTCAGCTAAAAGATCATGATCTATTTGCAATGAAGGCCGACTCTCACATGTCCATTATCTTTAGAGCATTAGAAAGCCCTTACTCATGTTGCAACGTCAACAGGCTACACAGCCTTGTTGCTAGGAAGTGAGATTTAAGGTAATTTAAGATAATTAATTTTCTAAAACTTATCCGCTGTTACACAGCAGTTTACCACAAACCATTGATTTTTAGATACCCTAACCTAAGGGCCTAAGACCCTCAGTCTGGACCACATTCTCCTAGTAGCAAGAAGAGTATCCAAGTAAAGCGACTGTACAGTAGAGGTATGCTTATGTGAACAGTTACTTTAATGTGAACACTGCAGTTCTGGGCTAAATGGTAGACTGAAGATCGAAAATACCTATACAGGTGTTTTCAGCTGCCCTTCTTACCTACTTTGGCTAATTGGTATTTAGCTTTGGACGCAGCAAGTGCATGAAAATGGCAAAGTCCGAAGTCAACAAACGTTCACATAACTTAAGGACATAAGCATACCTCGCCTGTACTCAATCAAGAACAATTCTGCTGGCTGGAGACTCTGTAAGCAAGTGAAGCACATAAGTGCTGAGAGATAATAAGGCCGGTGCATCCTTTCCAATAATAGAGAGTCTCCAGAAAGTCTCCGGCCAGCAGAAGCCTTTGCTGTTTGAAATGGCAACAAAATGGCGAGTCTTTTTCCAGCAGAATCCTTTTGAAAGAATACGGCCACTTTACTCCTTCAATCTCCTTGCTACAGGAAGAGAATAAAAGTAAACAAAATGATGAAAACGAGATTTTCGGGGTTTCTTTTGATCAGCTAAATTATCCCTCTAAGATGATGTGCGAGGGATAAATCAATTTCGGATATTTCGGCTGCACTTCCGGCAAACCGTCCTCAGCGAAAAAACAAACAAAAACTAAATCATAACATCCACAACAATACCAACAGGACAACGATGCAAAGCCAACAACAATAAAATGGCATGAAACTCAAAAACCAGAAAGAAACGATGCAGATTAAAACGACATGCAGATAAAATAACGAAAGATAAAAGTGAGTGTTAAAATGTGTTTGTACAATTCTGAATTATTTACAATTAGAGTTCTGTGCAAATGTTTATATGTACACAATCTGCCTGGGAAAGCGCAGAAGCTTTCACCCAGAAAACGGAAAAATCCAGTGAACCATCATTAAAAATTACCGCCACTTCAATCATCATTTTGTTTGCAATGAATGGTCAGCTTGGCTTCAAACCTTATAGAATAAAAGTAAAAGAAAGTAAGTAATAAAGACAAAGTAGCCTAAGTCAAAGACCCTAAGTAAGTGTTTTTTTTGTTGTGACCAGGTTGTGACAAACTGTCTAGACATAATCTTCTTTCTTACGGACTTCTTATCGTAGTGAGTGGGAGTAATTACAGCGGTAAAAACTGGGAAGAATTGTCTAACCAAGACTGCACGGGTGCAAAAACAAAAGTAGTCAACAAACCAGAACCATGCAGGGCTCTAGTTTTGAAACGTATTATTTTACCGCGCAAGTCCCGCATCCACCATAGAGCTTTAAATGAAGAGCCGTTGTCCCAAATATAGTATAAGAGTTCTACATAGTACAGTACCACTACTACGACTAGCCAATGAATGAATGGCCATTCTGAGCCTGTCATGTGAGCAAACGTTTTTCGGCGAGTTCACCAACTTTTCTTGTTCGTGAAATTGTGCCAACATATAACAAGAATAAATATATAACTCATTTATACTTCGGGACAGACGATAAGGGTCGGGCCACGGCCCGCAGGTGATCATTGTTGACAGTCCTAAACGGATACGCCAGCTGAATTTTATTAGAACCATATTTCGCCGCTCAGGTTGGAAAAAGAAAATTGAGCAGCTATAGAGCCTGGAGACAGTCCTTGCCAAGAAGAGCTGCAATAGCTCTAAAAATTCAGGTAACACATCCGTTTAGTAGGCTTTTGTCAGAGTCGGCTTGGGCTGAAAAAATATTTATTGACCGTGTCCGAAAGCTCGGAAACGAACGAAAATGCTGAATTAATTCAGCATTTTATGCAGCATTTCGCTTTCGGACTTAAATTTTCGCTCAGTTAATGCAATGCAGCATTCATTCAGCATAAAATTCATCGAAAAATTCAGCGAAGCCGAAGATGCTAATTTTTACGCTGAATTTTCAAGAAGAAACTGGGGAGCTGGCGATTAAGGCTTAAATTTCGGAATTAGAAGTTTCAGAGAAGAAATAAAGAACGTGTCCGAAAGCTTTTAGTGCTGTAAATGCTGCATTTAATGCTGCATATAAGGTAAGAGCTTTCGGACGAAAAAATAAAACAAAAATGCAGCATTAAATGCAGCATTTACAGTCCTGAAAGTTTTCGGACACGCTCATTGACGGGTGATTGAGGACTGAAATTCCTGTCCCGCACCATCATCAGTTACGTAGGAGGTGATGGATGTGGTGAAAATGCTGAGAGGACTTTTTCAGCTTTTTGACGAAAATATGACTGGAAATCGTGATCGTTTATCCCGCGTAGCCTAAGCCGGGTAGAAGATAAAAAGATTAGCTGACATCAGTGAAGTAATTGCTATTCTTAGATCCTAACGGCGTCGCTGCCCCAACGATGTTATTTAAAGTTTAACTGAAAAGCCAACTTATTTTTGTGTCATTTAGTTGAATACACTGAATAATTTGGATTCTGCAAAGGGATTTTTTTCCACTATTTGCTCTAGTTATGACGATCAGAATATCTGCAGCTGTCCCCACAGCGAAAATTCTACTATGACGCGGGAAATTTTTATCTAAACACAAACAAGGCTTTTCAGTGGGCAGTGGCGATATTGGTGAAGATTGCTTAGTGCCTGAACAAAAAAAAGTCATAAATCTTTCTTGTGAGGCATACAACAAATTAGAGGCACCACAAATCACACGGAAATTCCACTATTTGAAAATTGATTATTCCTGAATAGCGGAACAACCAAGTAACGCATTTTCAGCGGGTCTTCAAGCCAATTTAAGTGAATAAGTGATGGGTAACTATATTGTCATATCCCAGTCCTTTTCGGTTATACTTTAAAGGACCCCTCTTGCTTATTCTGCTTTTTATAATATATCTAGCTCCCATACAGAATTATAGGCTTCTAAAATCCCCACCTTTCTCCATTGTTTCGTTTTGTGCCTACGAAATTTTAGCGCTTTTTTGGCCTTGCCGAGTTTTGCCCGTCATACAACAAAACGTTTGCCGGGATCATAAACGTCTGCCGACAACTCTTTCACACATAAGGATCTGAGAAGCTTTGCTTATTACTTCTTTTATTTGCTTAGTTTTCACACTTTTGAACCGCGGCGCGATCAGTTTTCAAATGTTTTGCGCCCAGCCGCCGCGTCGGAGAGCAGGAAGGCTGGACATAGTCGACAAGCGCTAACAAGAAAATCGCTAATTTCAGATGGAAAGTAATGGTATTTTCGAAAATGTTTTTTTCTGATCCATTTCATAGGGAAAATATTATATCTAGTAAGAGTTGTGCTTTAAAGTTTAACCGAAAAGGGCTGGGATAGGACAATCTAGTTACCCATCACTTATTCACTAAAACTGGCTTGAAGACCCGCTGAAAATGCGTTACTTCGTTGTTCCGCTATTCACGTATAATTGATTTTCAAATAGTGGAATTTCCGTGTGATTTATGGTACTTCTATGCGCTTGTATTTTCGTTGTATACCTTACGAGAAAGATTTATGATTTATTTTTGTTCAGGCACTAAGCCATCTCCACCAATCTCACCACTGCCCACTGAAAAGCCGCGTTTGTGTTGAGATTAAAATTTCCCGCGTCATAGTAGAATTTTCGGTGTGGGGACGGCTGCAGATATTCTCTAACTAGAGTAGATAGTGGAAGATTAAAAAATCCCTTTGCAGAATCCAAATAATTTAGTGTATTCACTTAAATGACACAATAATAAGTTGGCTTTTCAGTTAAACTTTAATGTATTGCTCGAAGTTGCAAGAAAGGCAAAACTTTTCCTGATGATCCTGTATAATCTAATTTGTTCGACTGTTTATTAAAGCCGTATTATCTTCTGAATGAATGAATAAATTAATTTCAATCTAAAAAAAAAACCCGGGCCATACCGGGACAAAAATTTAAGAAAATAAATAAGCACTCCACCGATAACTTACCTATCGAATATTGAGCACTGGCAGCACTGCTCTGACTCATTAAATTTCTATCACCTATCACAACTTACAACTACAACATAACGTTCAAGGCGCTCCATGGCAAACTTTAGGAATCTACCCAACTACCCAAGACTACCCAGTCTTGGAACACATTATTTTATTACCCATAAAATCTTTCATAGTCTCACCTTGGAAAACCTCCCTACTGAAAACCCCCGAAACCCAACTCTCTATAGTAACAAACCAAATGTTCCACATCTTCATTTATTTTTCCGCACAAGGGAAGAAAATAAGAACCAGAACTATAGGCTACCAATAAATTTTCTTTTCCGGTACCGAGAATTCGCCCGAAGATTCACTTCAGATATGTAATCTTTAACCGCGTCTGGTTGTAGCAATAAGGAGCCTCTAACCCATGTTATCCGTTGATCAGCATGTTTATCCATAAGCTGGTCAGGTACACGCTTTTCCTTGCCTCTACCGTCACTCAGAAACCGAAAATTACTTTCACAGGCTGGCTCGTATTCGAGAAAAAGAGTTTCGGTGTTTTTGTTTGTTTATTGGCTGCAAAGATTGGTAGTGCGACAACTGCGAGGATAGAATAGGAGTCATGGTGAGTTTCAAACAGTTTCCTTAGCGACCAGGCCAGTATGTAATTGTATTATCCAACCAATCCAATTACCCATGACCAAGCGAGCAAATTAGTGTTTTCTTTTTGTATTTTTTCTTTGCATGTAGGCTACTCGGTAATTCTGTCTTTTCTGCGGGTTTTGAAAAAAAAAATGGATAAATGTGAATGTTGTTGTAGACAAGACTATACATGCATGTATAAAGATAATACATTTTTCTCCAGGTTCAGAGAAACCTGGGAATGTTGGCCGAAATTGCGTTAGCCAGAAGAACGATCGGGATTTTGGGTTTTTTTTTTGCGGCTTAGCCTTCCAAACCACTCGATATCTGGGTCTTCCATGTGGTCCAGCTAATCCGTTCGGATACCATACCATGAAAACGAGGATAGGTAACTTCAACTAGAACTTTGCATTTGTCCCTTTTCCAAATCCCCTGCCTTCCAATCACTTTCCCTTTTCCAATCGCTTTTCATATTTGTTGTCTCCGGAACTTTTCCGCATTCCCTAATCTGGGGTGGCCAGCGCCCCGGACTTCCAAATAGTTTTGACTTCAGTTTCTAGGGTTATATGCAAAATGCATATAGTTGTAAATATGAAAATTGTTGGAGTAGGTGCATCATCCGGAAAGCTTGGCTTCACTGTGAAGAAGCCTGGCCAATCTGGACGGTGAAGCCTGGCTTCTACTATGTCGATTTGCTCCTCCTGATTTAATTTCGAAAATGGAATTTGGGAAATGAAACTTGGAACTGAAGACAGAGTCTGAAGTTTACCTCGACTCAAGTTTTCAATGCGGGAATTCGTTTTGCGGCAGTTAGTTCAACTTACTGCGAGGTAAATCAGTTTCGGTTTAATTTCTCGGTCCTCGGATTTTCGTATCACACAAGCCGCGTTTTCCTTATTTTTACTCCATTCCTCAATGCCAGTCCTATCCTAGTCGTAACACATTAAACACAACTGTGCAAGGAAGTTCTTAGTTTCCCAGTTTTGTTGGAACAGAAAAACGAAGAACCGAAATGCAATCGAGTAAACATGACTTGAGCAAATTTTTATTTGAAAAATTGTTCATACTGTCATGAAGACGACGAATTGTTCAAGATACTGTGACTTTTAACTGTTCAGCTATGAAATGTGTTTTGAATGTTTGTGTTAGTTCATTTGATTACCATGACACAAAATCCAATGTTCAGCTTCGTCCACGAGGGCATTTTGAGAATAAATCAAATTGCAAGGTCCCTTTAGATTGAAAAGCTCTTAATACTCCAGTCACATCAAAAAGTCCGGGTATAGCTCTCCGTAACGTAAAATTTGTTGCGTAGTACCATAAATTCAAAAAACAAAAGCTGCTTTACGAGCTTATTTTTGCATTTTAGTCAATGCTGCATCGGAAGAAGAATTGTACACCAAATTACGAGCAAACAGCTCCTACTGCGTCCTTGTCCCGGGTGCGATTCCGGGTTCCATACTGGGTAATTAGTAATTTACCTTTTCAGACAACACAAATCATTGCAACGACCTTGTTTGTCTTCGCATTATTACAAGCCTTTGGGGCCGTGGAAATTTCCAAGACCAACCATACAGTGATGGAAACCCCGCGAGTGGATAACGGGTTAAGTTGGGGTGACTGGCACGACCTCGAAGTCTGCCCGGATGGGTCCTTCGCTGCCGGATTCAACCTCAAGGTTTGTCCGATTTCGTCAATGTTCTTTTTGTGCCTTGACTGCCTAGATCCTCCGAATCTCTGTGATTCGGGGACCCCTGTCACGGTTGAATGCGCTAGACGGATATGTCAGCCTATTTTATTTTCTTGTCAAGAATCCTCCCCTTTTCAAGTTCAAGCGAGAAAACTTACCCCTTACGATCATCACCTTGTCAAAAAAGGTCGAAATACCGTGTCCGTTGGGTGCATTCAACTGATTTACAGTCAGCTCTAAGTTGAAGGAATATTTATCCCCTGCAACAAAAATCCAGTAACACGTTTTTTCAGCTCGGCGAATATGTCACAAAATAAGCAATATCCAAGACTACACCAAACCACCCTACCTCGCAACAACACTGCACCAAAGTACATCACACCAACACCAAAGTACGCCAACACGTCACGCCAAATGGTGTTTTTTAACGCGACGCCTAAGGGCCTTTACTTTTGCGATAGGACGGCTAACGACAAAATGCTAACATTTTACCAGACGACAACGACCTTCTTTTACACCTCTGTTGAAACGTGAACCCACAAAACGACTCTATACTTCACCACACAGTGTTTACACCGATACAAGAGTTCCGGCGTCTTCGTTCTTATCTTACTGCTGATATACCGCATTCTATAGCCGTCAAGTCAGAATTTCCACATTTATACGCTCTAGGTCAAAGCACATAATTCTGCGTCCTCATCAAGAGATAATTTTCGGTAAATCTTGCCAACTCTGTACAGCGATAGATCAGGACGGTTAACCCTTGGTTCACACTGCTACGTCGTATGCGACACGATTTTTTCTTTACTGTTCCGACGTGCGACAGAATCGCACGGATGTTCTCACCACCACGCAGACGCAAAAGGAAAAGGAAATTTTTCATCGAGAGTAATCTGCAAACAGACAAAGGAGCCCTTGGGGAAACGACCTCTGAAGATGTGGGGAGATTACATTATTCAGAAGATATTTTGCATTCAGCCATCCTAGGGTTACAGTCAGAACAAGGTAGAGCAATTTTTAGTCTTGAAAATTAACTAATCTTTGTTTTTTCTTTTCTTTCCCTAAAAAAATCGCATGCGTTATGTCGGATGAGTTGAAATTTTTCAACGCATACGACACTGCGACAAAACGCACAGTTCTGCGTCACTTGTCGTACGATTTGTGTCGTATGTCGGATGACGCAGAATTTTGCGCGAAATCGCAGCAGTGTGAACCATAGGTAACTCAGCAGTACTGCCGGCGTTGATTGGGTCCTCCACTGCCATCGCAAGCCATCGTAACGTGTCGTAAGTGGCCATTTTGACGGTTTTTGGCCAATGAGAGCATGCCCGGTCAGGGCAAGCACGGTTACGACAGAATTACGATTGCCAGTGGAGGGGAGGACCCACTTTAGGTTCACCGCATGAAAGCCTAGTGCTGAAGTCACTTTTAACAAAACCCCGATAGGATAGCGATGGTCTCGGTTCTTTAATTGCCCCATGACTATTAAGCTTTGTTTCACTGCCCTTGATAGGTTATGAGAGACGTGGCTTGGGCAAATTTGTCGATTCACGTGATTATCAAACGGGACTTCTAGGTCGCCTACCCGTTTTACAGCTAGACCTTCCGCGGCTAGTTCTAGAGAACCACGCCACTTAATCCATCGACATAACCAGTGCCTCAACAGTAGGTTCTGTAGTCTATTGATGCCCTGACATAAAGTGCTGTTTAGTTGGACTGTGGGCTTTCTGTTCTTTTCTCACA
Organism: Branchinecta lindahli; assembly: GCA_023053555.1. NCBI lineage: Eukaryota > Metazoa > Arthropoda > Branchiopoda > Anostraca > Branchinectidae > Branchinecta > Branchinecta lindahli. Next base: position 28,717,634 of record JAKZAO010000012.1, on the reverse strand, counting down.
AGTCACCGGTTCCAACCGTATATTTTATATTGTATATTATAGTGTACGTCACTAATTTGTCGTGACGATCCTCTGCTTCTGCTAGCCATATTATGCTGTGCTATTATGGAAATAAAGAATATATTTATTTATAGCTCCTATGAGACGTTTTTTCGTGTCGCCCTGAATCTCACCAGAACCGACCTCTCGAGCTCCTCCGCACCGGTGAGATAAAAACGATCACCGGTGAATCTGAAAACGCTTGATAGCGCTAGGGCGCAGTGAATCAACAAACGGCTTATAAGAAGAACCAGAGACAACTGGGCCAACTGGGGAATACTCTGGCAACAAAGACATAACTTGAACTACAAATTTTTTAGGTCGAAAGTCCCCGCGGGCCAGGCGACGACACGTCTGTCAACGCCATATGTCTTCGCTGCTTCAACTTTGCGTCTGGGAACTACACAGGAGAGGTCTGCTCAGGACAAGGGCCTTGGGGAAACTACAAAGGGGAAAAGCTCTGCGAACAGAAAGAAAAAGGTATAAGACGACCTGGGATGTCACAAGCTAGGCCTTGTTCCATCCTTAGTTTGGTTGGTGGCAGCCACTAACGACCTTCCGCTAAGCATTCCTATAAACTATTGTTTGGAGAGTTTCAGTTGAGAGTATTAGGCTGTTTTCTCCCCAACTTACTGTAGTAACTACACTTCCTGTGACGACTTCTGGCTTCAATGCTCGAATGCTTTTTCTGTTTCGTCAAATATATCGCGTCTCGCGCCGATTAGATCGGTAGTTACCACGCTTACGCTTTCCAGTATGGCTAGCAAATAGTTACTCTTTCAAGAAGGCTGGAACGGTCAGCGTAGTAATTAAAATATCCGGTTTTCATTTACCAGGGATGGAGTTTACAAAAACTGTAGCGCACGCGTGTCGAACACGCGGCGTCGGAACACCTTAGGTGTTAGAATCGTCTTATGAAACACGAGTCACACGAGGCTGAACACGACGAGATTGGCCGACGAGCGTTTGTTTCCGAGCGGATTAGCTGATTGAAAGTTTTCCCCCCGGGTTTGTGAAAAGAAACCTATTACTGCTACAATCATTAACAAGGTTAGTGAATCCCTTGGGAATGGGACCTTTGGCAACCTCGTCTCGGACTCATCGGAGACAACAGACTGGGATTTCAGGATTAGATTTAAAATTTAGAGTTTAAATTATGTAGGACTAATATGGTCTACTTTGATCATTTTGCTCGTTCTTTATCACTGACTAGATCGTTGTCCCTGTAATAGTATGGCGCTAACGCATTCCGCACTTCGTGCGTCCTGTCCTGCTTCGGTGTATAAGATAAGATAAGATAAGATAATCTGTATTTGAAAGCCGTATGGCCATATACAGTAACAATCAACATACATAAATACAACCAATTGTATATCAACTTGCGAAAAACTCGACCTGAAAGCCCTAAAGACAGCCTAAAATAAATAATTCTGATACATCTCCCTCGCTTTCTCTTTTCGGAACCACAAGCTAATTCAAAATTGGGTGTTCAATACCCAATTCAACATCTAAAGAAAAATTCAGTTGCGTTTCTGATCTCAATTGTCAGTCCTTGTTTTCTGGTCAAGCAAGGACTATTTAGAACAGAGAAACTACAAATGACTATTCAACCAACAATTCAATTCAATTATTTTATTTCCGCATAACTGACGAGTAAAATAAATACATAAATAATCCAAATCGAACAAACAACTTTGTGACATACCAACTTCTCGGTACTGCAGAATTATAAACTTTTTCTCGTTATCTTTTTGACAAAAGCGCAAGAAAAGGAAAGTTGGACAGTGAAAAACGCGAAATAAGATAATTGTAGTAGAATCCTGAGGAGAACTGAGATGACAGATATTCCTTCAGCCCAGGCTGACTGCGAATCATATTTGACAATGCAAAACGGATACGTCAGCTACATTTCATTAGAGCTATATTTCGCCCTTCTTGGCAAGGGTTCTCTTCAGGCTCGAGCCACTCAAGTTGGATAATGAACTTGTGGAGAAACAATTAAAGATTCTTCCTTAAATATCTGATTTTGCGAACTTCTTTTCTCAAAATTGGCTGGAGTTAAAGCTGGTGCTGTGATTTAATTCTGGATACGGCTGCTGTTTTTGCTGTTCGATGACGACCCTATCAGCAAAAACACAGTTTTTGTTATTTTGAAACCTTAATACTCAACTAATAAAATTTCAACAAGCAAAATCAAAATACTTCATTATTATTTCCCTTGCGGTCGTGCCTTGTCATAAGTTTAAACAAATTTTTGAGACCAGACTGTTCCGATGAGATGATTTTTTTCTGCTCCGCTTTTGCCTCTTGCATTTGATTGATTGATTTATCCAGATGATATAAGCCCAAATCAAACAGATCGTACTAGAATAAATTTTATTTTTTTTAAAGAAAACAATCACAAATTTCAACAGGTCTTGAGACAAAACTGTTCCGATCTCACTCAGTGTGGCAACTTGGGGGAGCCAGTTTCGGAAATTGCTCAGCATCTTTCGAAGGAACATGGGGAAGGGTAAATAAAGTAATGACAGTGTGTCACCCCAAAAAGATTTTTTTTTCTCCATTTTTTTCTTCCCTGGCTTAGGAGTGGAGAAAAAAAGCAACAGAGGGCTCGCTAGTGGGTAACAAACGATTAAAAATTATTATACGCAAATTGAATACAGCAAAAAGAAAGTTTACGACAGTATTCGCACAGCTGGAGACCACCACCTGTGACATGCACGTCTGCCCGTAAGTGACAAATCCGGATTTGAATGTGTCGTTTAATTGGCAATTGGATTTATAGTATTCTTGATTTTGATTTACTTTTAGGAGCTATTCGGAACTTCTTGGTATCATACAGCCTCCGAGTCGAACCACCACGTGGCATCTTTGAGGACGACACTGGAGTCAACAACGTCATGTTCGGGTGCCGTTCGGCTAACGGTCTTAATGTAACAAGCGTAATTGTAGGGGAGGGGAATCGTTGGGGTAAATTTGGAGATATGACCTCTGCTTGTGAGCTTGGCTCTGCTGTTTGTGGAGTTCAGACGAGGCTAGAAAAGTTCAAAGGTGCGTTTGAGGATGACGCAGCCATAACGGATGCGGATTTTGCCTGCTGCAAACTTCCTACGTTTTGATTTTTGTTTTGAAGACATTTTCATTTTAAGCGGAGATATCGTACGTTTTTATTAATAAAGAAACTGATTTTTGTAGTTGGGACGCTGTCCCTGCTACCTAGTGGTCTAACAAGGATCCTCCGTCGCTTAATGAAACCACCGTTAGATGGCCTACCAGAATGTAAACAAGCAAATGTGTATACACAATACAATACACAAACAAGTAAAGAACTGGAATTTCAAAAAGTAATGGAATATGGATTGTAGGGTAGCCTAGCTTGCCCTGGTTCATACATTCCCACTGACGAGGTATGCTTTCGTAGAGCTGGCATACTCAGAGGTATAAGGTGGTGCTTGGGACTGAAAGTTTCAGTGAAACAGGTCGGAAAGGGCGAAATGAATTATGATGAATTTTGTGGGTTAAGCCCAGGGGCGTCGCGAGGGGGGGTGCAGCACCCCCCCCCCCAGAAGCATCGAACAAAAAATTCAGGTAAAACCGGGGCATGCAGCGCCGCGGTTTTCACCTGAATCTTTTTTTCTTTAACGCTTTCCCTTTAAATTGCCATTTAAGCTATCCTGAATTAATGACGCGCACAAGGTTTCCTTTTTCTTCCACGTTTTCCGTGATTTCTCGCTTCAGGTAACCTGAATTTCATACCATTCACTATTACCTGATTTACAGCGGTAGATTCTAAATTTCTTTTGATTCTTGTTTTACCTGGTCTACCTGACTTTTTTGTATCGTGATTTGATTATCTGTTTTACCTGGTTTTTCGTATCCCTTCTTTACCTGGTTTGCCACTTGAAATTTTGGTTCAGGTAACAGCAATCCAGAATTCCCCAGTTTACCTAATTCAAGTTTAACCGAAAAGGACTGGGATAGGACAATCTAGTTACCCATCATTTATTCACTTAAACTGACTTGAAGACCCGCTGAAAATGCGTTACTTGGTTGTTCCGCTATTCAGGAATAATCGATTTTCAAATAGTGGAATTTCCGTGTGATTTGTGGTATGCCTTACAAGAAAGATTTATGACTTTTTTTTGTTCAGGCACTAAGCAATCTTCACCAATATCGCCACTGTCCACTGAAAAGCCTTGTTTGTGTTTAGATAAAAATTTCCCGCGTCATAGTAGAATTTTCGCTGTGGGGACGGCCGCATATATTCTGATCGTCATAACTAGAGCAAATAGTGGAAAACAAAGAATCCCTTTGCAGAATCCAAATAATTCGGTTTACTCAACTAAATGACACAAAAATAAGTTGGCTTTTCAGTTAAACTTTAAACGCAGTTCACAAATGGGGAGTTGGGTGGGTGGTTAGTTCGGCCTGGCTGGGGGCTAGACGCGCAAATCGGGAGTTGGTTGGGTGGTTAGTTCGGCCCGGCTGGGGGCTAGGCGCTCGCAAATCTGCTACAGTAATACAAAACCAGTTACGATGAAGTGGGGTTCTCTGAAAGCCAGACGAATTTCGAGTTCTTCTTTTTTTTTCAGTTCGTGAAGCAGTTCACGTCGCTTCCATTTTAATTGTTTGTCTCTTTATGTATGCGAATTAAACTATTCTTACTCAATTAGAATTAAGGTAAAAAAAAAAAAAAATTCAGGTATTTTTCCAGATCTGCACCCCCCCCCCCCCATGACCCTCGCTACGCCCCTGGTTAAGCCTAAGGTTTAGCCTACCTTATAAGTTTATCCTAACCTAATGAATAACTCCTGAATGGGTGTTTTGGGCCTTTGTTTTTACCATCGGTCCCAGAACTACAGTAGGCTATTGGTTGGAGTATTGGTACTGTACTACTGTTTATAGTTGGAAAAGACTTCAGATCAGAATGCACTGTTGTTTATACTTACATTAATCCAAATCTTTTCCGTGGTCATGTTCCAGTATTGTAGAATATAATGTTTAGCTCCTGATCTTGGCTGGTATTAGTGCCAACCGACTAGAAAAGATGGATTTGTATCAAGCAGAAGCTAAAGATTGGACTAGGAATTGGGGTAAGAAGATGACTAGTAGCCTGTTTACAAGTTTTTGATACAGACTTCAAATATTTTTTGAAGAAGCATATCTGAACTTGGCTTGGCTTGGCAGGGAAAGGACGCGCGGCGTAAGCCCTGTGCGCCACCAAACTTAACGGATTTGTAAATATTTTGGCAGATACCAACTTAAAATGGACCAACCTTGGCTGGCAAGGTCACAGCCTGAATCTCAGTGGATCATGGTGAGGATCAAGCAGTCTGGCCATGTCTACCATGGACCATGGTGACCTGACTCCCAGGTTCCTGCTAGTTCTTTGGCCTTATTTAGGCCTGAGCCCTTATCAATTTACAGTCAGGGAGCAACACAACACCAAATGACCACCTCTTACTTGCCCTAACCCCTTGTTAGTTTACTGCCAACTGTGCCTTGAATGCAGTTTGGGCCCAGCTCTAGTATGATGGTATCTTGGAGTTGCACACTTCTGCTGTACTGAAGCATCTGGCTTGACTGTACGCACCTGGCTCTTTACCCCAACTTTCTACTGCTGTTTTTTCTTCATTGCACACTTCATTGCATATTAATGCTTACTTACTTCCTTCACTATATATTATCGCCCTTGCTGAGGATGATAGCGGAAAAATTCAGCCCGCAGGTGGCATGATAGGCTGATATCGCCTGAGCCCAGCGAGGGTGATATCTGCCTATCATGCTGGCTAAGGGCCAAATTTTCCGCTATCGCCCGAAGAAAAGCAAGGGCGATAATGATTATAACACTAGTACACTTGTTTTAATTTTCTGGTATTCCCCTGATGTTAAAAGAAATAATTCCAACCGTGCGTTATCACTTGATATCGCATGGCTGGTCGGGCGTTATCACTTGATAATAACGCCCGGTTGGAACTTTTTTCTTTTAACATCAATGTAATACCAGAAAATTTTGGCACTGGGTAGGATAGAACTGATATCATGGGACTGCACTGTGTACTGGTGTTATTGCATACTAACAGGGCTCTTAAATTCCTTCCTGGGCATAGCCTAATGAGTTGGCAGTAATTAATGAGTAATGCCATAATAGAAGAATGTTAGATAGCCTAACCCGTGTCATAATTTCAATTTAATAAATGTATGGTTGAACTGCCATGACACTGTAGGACGTTTCGGTATTTTCGTTATCATGTAGTCCCAGAGAGTTAATAAGGGCACGTTCAATTGTATTTCAGTGTGGAAATGGGCACACTGTTTTTTCGCAACAAAGTGGTAGCCACCCTCGAGCCTTCAAAAGATTGGCCTTTTGACTGCCAACACTTATTGGCCCCAGCATAGACAAGGCAACAACTAGAAGCATTCCACTCTCTGAGTGTCGACATGCTGTTCGGAAAAAAGCCTGCTTGAAGGAGCTGTCCAGGTCACTGCAACTTAAATTAATAATACTGCCATAATAAGTGGTATAATGAGTATTGAGTGTTTTTTTCACCCGTTGTGTTTAGAGTGATGGTTTACCATCAATTATGAACTTGGGGATTGGGACAATGGGTCATTTGTGACTTGAGTTTTGGCCAGAGTTTTGGCCTACCCCACAGAACACTGACACAGTCTCAATCAAACGGATAGGTTTACAGTGCCCAATTACTAAGTAGACCTGCCTATAGCGCCCGCTCCTTATAAGGGTCGGTGTGACAACAGATGAAAATAATACTTATTTGACCTTGAAAGAAAATCAAACTTTCTTAAAATTGTTCTATACATGTGTTGTATATGTTAATGATGGTTTTCTCTGTCTTGTGGTCGACCTGCACAATTTTGATATGTAATTTTGAAGGGGGAGGGGGTATTTTCGACTGCCCAAACCCTAAGGGCTAAATCCGGCGCTTATAGTCTGCCTGTTGTGTTGACACAGCGTTTACAGTAATAGGATTTCCAGCCGTCTCGAATATTAACTAATAGTAGCTATTTGCTTACCACGCTCGGGAGCGTAGTAAGCGTGGTAACTATGAATCTCTTTGACGTGATTGGTCCCATTAGCCTGTGGCACGATATTTTGTGAAAATAGAAAAATGTGTTCCATCCTTGATGCCAAGAAGTCAGAATCCGTGACGTCATGGTAAATAGATAAATAGGGTGGAACACGCTCAAGAATTCCGGTTCAGTAGAAAGGAATTGCGATCTAGTCAAAGGAAATCCGTTGAGTAAGAGGACTACCTAGCTTTTCATATCAGCAGCCATGAATACCCGTACGGAAACAAGACCAAAGGTTCCGATGGGATCCCAAAAATTGAATATTTGATCCAGACAAATAGGTTTTGTCTTCGCGAGCTCCAGTGTCCGCTAGACTTTTTGAATATTTTTACTGTATTTTGTTTTACAGATTGGTATGCTTATCAGATGGGAAGTGTGACAGGGTGAAAAATGATTGTCATATACAGATTCAGCGTCTCTTCTTACCCTTAAACCTATCATCTAATCAACTTCAAATATAAATTTTGCTTTTAACAAATTTTTCGGTTTTGGCCGGATTCCGGGCGAACTACTTGTCCGGCGAGAAAATGGTTTTCACCATCGTGTTCAGCATGTGTCTTCTTACCCCTAAATCGAACATCTAATCAACTTCAAAGAAAACTTTTGCTTGTAACAAATTTTCCGGTTCTGGCCGGATGCCGGGCGAACTACTTGTCCGGCGAGAAAATGGTTTTCACCATCGTGTTCAGCATGTCTTCTTACCCCATAATCGACTATCACATTAGCTGTTTCAAAATATTTTGTTTGCCCCTTAATTTGAAACCCCTCCCCCACCCTCAAATATAGAGCTACAGAGCCCATCTTCGAACTTGACTTGTACTTTGACCCAAAGGATCCTCCCACCAAGTTTCATTAAAATATCTCAATCCCTTCGAGAGTTATCGTGCGTACAGACGGACAGACGGACGGACGGACAACTTTTGCGATGTCATAGGTATCCGTCACTGACGTTTTGGGATCCCAAAAAGGTACCCGGATTCCCGTAAAGGTGTCCGGAATTTTGGAACAACATTCTCGGCACGGAAAACGTAACGGAAATCCCGGCTGGGGGGTTTATTTCCCGGAATTCCGCGTTAAACTGCGGAATTCCAGGAAACAAGACTCCCCAGGCGGGATTTCCGTTACGTTTTCCGTGCCCGGAATGTTGTTCCTAAATTCCGGACACCTTTACCGGAATCCGGGTACCTTTTTTCCCTATGGGTAATGATGCTGTGGATGCTGTCATACATATTCATACATTTCTCTGTTCGTCAGGCGAATCTGTGCTTGCAAATCTCATCGAATTTTCTACCCAAATATACATCCTCCCCCCCCCCCCCTGTGTCTAAGCATTATCCTGTCTCCCAGACAGGTTTCCGGTTGAGTTTACCTTTTCGTCTAAGTGTGCAGTAGCATTCAACTATCGGTAGCCTGAAGACCCCTATAACGTTATCCGACAACTTCTGAACTGGTTCATTAATGGGTAGCAAACAGGTGTCTATTGAAAAATAACTGTAGTCCTAGAGTTGTACCATTCAGAAAATCGTACTCATTTCCCCGTGTTTCCTTTAGTTCGGAGAATGCTGTCAGATGGAATCACCTTTGACTGGGCTGCTGCCTGGATTCTTGGAGAGCTTGTTGATGAAATGACCCTTGGTGTAGCCTTAGAGGTCCATAGAGCGTTCAAATTTGGAATAGCACAGCTAGAAAATGGCGAGCTTGACGAAACTGACAGTGCTGTTGTTGACCAACCTGGACTGGATGTTTTTGGACAGTCCCTGCCTTTGAAGAAGGTGTCAGAGATCATGTGTCCTAACTGCGAACGCCCCCTAGCAGCAGCTCGGTTCGCCCCTCACTTGGAAAAGTGTATGGGGATGGGACGTAACAGCTCCAGGCTAGCTTCAAGAAGAATCGCATCAACTACCAAGTTGGAGTCAGTCGTCTCGGAGGATGAATTTGACGACGATGAGTGGGTCTCCGAAAAGAAGAAGAAGCGTAAAGATAAAGTCAACTCGCCGCGTCGCCCGAAGAAGATTAAAGCTACAGGAAGCGAGCAGTGCCTCAGCTTTGACGATGGTACCTTTGAACAGCTCCCAATAGCTGAAAAGAAGAATATATTTTCTTCCGTATGTGGCGTGGTGTCAGAACATACTGGACGAATGTGTACCAAATCTCTACGTTGTCCGCAGCATTCCGAAGAGCAAAGAAAGGACGTCCGCGTCTCCCTTGGTCTTGAGGACCAAGACTCTAGTAAAGAAATTGATGTAGATTCATGGGATCATGGCGATGACCCCATCTCGTTTCTCCTTGGGACAGAACCGCCTTCCCCTGCCGAGTCTACATCAACTACTGCTTCGACGGGGTCAGTTTCTTCAAAGAGACAAAAAAAGAGTAAAAAGTAGGGAAAAGTTGAGCATGTGATGTCTGTGATTTATTTATTTATTCTAAAGTTAGCTTTACTTCGATAGTCTTCTAGGAGAAAAGGTGTGTTCAGCCTATATTGAGTGTAAAATTCAGAATCATTGCCCTTAAAGCAGTTTGTTTCTCAGAATCAGTGCTATTAACAGCGTGCCGACGTGCTGGGTATTGTACGAAGTGGATGCTGAGTGTTCTCGGTCTGGTACCCTACTAAATATAAGGCGTTTGTCCGTGCTCCCACAAACAGATTGTGGCTCGAAAAGAGCGTTTCCGCGGCTTTTTGTGCGGCCCACAAGTGTTTCCGCGACCAACAAGATTTGCGTGGCTCGCTTTGTGGCTCAAATTCGACAAACAACTGCCGAGGGTACAGTATGTAGACATAAACTGAAGATCTTTTTTGCACAGAATGGCAATGACGAAAGCCTGGAGTTCTGTTTATGGAGATTTTTACATGATTTTATTTATAAATTCAGACATTTGTAATTACCGCCCAAAAAGAGACAAAACGGCGTTTCCGCGAGTTTCAACTTGTGGCTCGACTGTGTGGACAAAAGTGTGTGGCCCACAATTGTGTCACGGAAAAACGCCTACAGTCAAGGAGGAAACTGACACTGCGCCTTCTGTGGCCCATCATGCGGTCTGAGCAAACCGAGGCGGGATATTCCGTCGTCGGGCAAAGCCCGGGACTGTTCGTGATATATTATATCTTGTTTGATGTTGCCATAAGTTAGCTGAGATTTGTTCCAGCAATATTTCGGTCTTTGTTGGTAATGGTCCTCCTCAGGTCGTAACCAGAACGACGAGCATACAATCAGATACGATTCGCAGTCAAATTAGGCGGAATACTTACGATATATTGTATGGTTGGCGTTTTAAAGCGAGAACAAAAATAAACAGATCAGTTGATGATATCCTCCTGGGGTGTTTCGATTCTACTATATCATGCCAGTAATGGGAAAGCTGACCGATAAGCTACTTTCTTTGAAAGACAATAGTTGCGTTTTTTGCCTTTTCTCCATAGGTCGGTTAACCAACCTATTTGCCACTATTGACCGTTTTTCGTCTCGCCGGTCGGTTCGACTGAGCTCCAAAAAACGGCTTATAAGAAAAAATGGCGTCTTCCCGTAGCTATATAAGTTATCACCCACATATCACCCACTTTCATAAAATACAATAGTGCATAAATACTTCTTGAGCCCAAGCTGCCTGTAACGATGACTAAAAACGGAAAGTCAACTACGATGTCTGACAATGATATTTCGACCCTTCTTGGCAAGGGTTCTCGTCATCCTGTTGCTGGACTGGAAGAAACAAGCCTACAACTTGTTCGTTGTTTGTAGGTTTTAGTCATTGTTTTAATATAGAAATAGCGGAGTAGATAAATTAATAGTCTGCCAGATGGCCGGCTAACACACCTGTCAAGCAATCCACACCTCACACGCGGGATCTTGGACAGATCTTGAATCACATTGCTGCCATCTAGAAATTAAAAACGAAATATTTTATTCATCACCAATTCAAGGATCGGAGCTTGCGCGGCAACGCTGAATACTCCGGCAGAGCCAAAAGTTCAAACATTTCCCGCATGACTTGTCAGAAAGCAGTCAGAAAGTGGGTGCAGCTGAATTTGGTTGAGTTGTGATAACGAGAAAAGGATTTTTAGCGTCTGGTAGAATTTTCACCGTAAGATACTGTCTAGTAGAGGTATGTTAGAATTCTAGTATTTACTTACAGTAATAGGCTAGGCCTAGGGCTAGGGACAACTAGGGTAGCCACAAAAAAACTTAAAAGCGTAACTCTCAGCCTCAGGACCAGGTTCAGTACCACACAAACTTGCTGATTTTCCATATTGAAAAGATGAATTGCTTTGAATTTTTCTTATTTGTTTTTCAGCTTTTGCAATTCATTGAAGGATGTTTATTTGCTGTGTTCTCTTGCAGTTTTTCCATACCTTGCCTTGGTTTTGTTCTTGCTTTTACTTTTTTTAGATCAGTCAGATAGAAACAGGGTAGAAAGAGAAATAGAAAGGGAAGCTTGATATCATTATCAGTGAATAAATTACTGTATGGCCAATCTTTTTGGCTCCAAAGTAAACGGAAAAAGCTTTGTCTTGAGAAATTACTAGATAGCCATCAAATAGCCATAGGCTAAGAAAAATGTTTCAAGTAAAAAAAATTCTACTTCTTTCATTCATCCAGCATTCATCGGCTTGAACGATCTAGCAGCAAGTGAATTTGGATACGGATGTCTGTTGGATTGAATGGTGTCTACTAGTGAAAGCTAAAATTCCAATAGCTTAAAGCCCCTGAGGCTGAGTTGTGTCACCTATTGATAATTGTGTTTTATTTTTGCGCTGGTATGTTTGTTAAATTGACACTGGGAACTCTAAGTCTAAAAGAAGAAACAGAAAACACCAGCAAATATTAAAAAGCAAATTGACATATGGAAAACTGAATATGAATCAAATGTTGGCAAGTAGCCTATTTGCAGAAAAAGTTGCCTGGTGTAAGTTTTAGTAATTTTTTTAGGCAATCGTTCACTGTTAGGTGATGTTTAAATAAGAACACCTTTTTCTGTATACACCAACTGAAGCAAAGAAACATTGTGAAGTCTTTGTTTGTTTATTTTGCTGGAAGGACTTATGTTACGATTGGTTTTCATACTTTTATTGTTGTAATATCATGCTTGCCGAGTGATGATATGCCTGCTTGCTGTGCTTGTGCTTTTGTTTGATATAACCGCTTGCTGTTGCTATATTATGCCTTTTGTTCTAGATGCCTGGGTTTAATAAATCATATCATTCGTAAAACGCTACATGGTGTCAGAAGATGGAAGCGAAGCCACCAAGTATCGATTGGGATTCAGCTTCCCTCGGAGCTGAATGGAAATGCTTTGAAGAACATGCCAAACTGATGTTTCTGGGACCCCTGTCTGGAAAATCAGCAGAAAGCAAATGTGCTTACCTTCTCATCTGGGCAGGAGAAAAAGGGCGCCAGATATTCAACACATTTACACTCACTGCTGCTGAAACAAACAATGTAGAAACTTACCTGCTGAAATTCCGTGAATATGCTGCACCAGTCACCAACAGTGTATTTGCCCGATACATATTCCAAAAACGTGACCAATGTGAAGGAGAAAGTATAGAGAAATACATCACAGAACTGAAAATCCTGGTGAAGGCATGTAACTATACTAGTGCTGATGAAATGGTACGGGACAAAATAGTAAGTGGCATCAGGGACCCGAAGATGAGAGAAAGACTTCTCCTGGAAGGTGATACCCTAACTTTGGCTCTAGCTGTTGACAAATGCCGTTCTTACCAAACAACCCAGGCACAGCTGAGAACGTTTGAAGTACAAGAACCACATCAAATCAAGAAAGAAATTGATGCTGTCCAGAAGTACAAACATCCAGTCAGAAAATACGAAGATGCATCTGCGTCATCCAGAAAAACAAAGGAGTGTTATTTCTGTGGAGGAGTATACTCGCCTAGCCACATTTGTCCTGCGAAAGGAAAAACCTGCGCAAAGTGCAAAAAGCCAAATCACTTTGCACGTGTGTGCAAAAGCAACAAATCAGTGAATGCGGTGATGGAATACAAGGAGAGTCCAACCGACAATAGTGACGAAGACGACAATGTCTTCTTATATGCTATAGAGAACAAAACCAATAAGAATAAAGATGAAGCGCTTATTACACTGGAGGTGAACCGCTCCTTACCTGTCAAATTCAAGGTCGATACAGGAGCACAAGCTAACATTCTACCTGCCAAGTATTTTGACGCCTTACCACATCCGCCACCGTTGAAACAAAGTACTCAGAAACTCACAAGCTACTGTGGATCAAAAATTCCTGTTAGAGGCGTGTGCGAGCTGAGTTGCAAGCACAAATCAAGCAAGGCTGAAACCCTACCGTTCTTTATCGTCGAAACGGATTCAGTGCCAATTCTTGGATTCCGGTCAAGCATTGATCTGAACATTGTCAAACTCGTACTGAATGTCAACAAAGTCGAGAAAGACACAAGCAAGGAAATGCACGCGATCGACAGGACGAAAACGGATGAAATAATCAGTAGCTACAATGATGTCTTCAAAGGAATAGGAAAATTAGATGGAGAGTGCCATTTGTTCCTAAAGGACGACGCAGTCCCTACAGCATACCCAGCCAGAAGAATTCCGTCATCACTTCGAGAGAAGTTAGAAGCAGAACTCAAACGCATGGAAGAAGAGGGAATAATCGAAAAAGTATCCAAACCAACTGACTGGGTTAATTCGATGGTCGCCGTAGAAAAAAAGGACGGCAGTCTAAGAGTTTGCATTGACCCTGTAGATTTGAACAAGTCAATCAGAAGACCATTCTACCCTATCCCCTCCCTGGAAGACGTAACATCCAAACTCCATGGTGTAAAATACTTGAGCAAACTGGATGCAAGATCCGGGTATTGGTCACTAGCCTTAGATGATGAATCTGCTGACTTGACGACATTCAATACCATCTTCGGCAGATACCGTTTTAAACGGATGCCCTTTGGCATCATTTCTGCCCAAGATGAATTTCAAAGAAGAATGGAAGAGGCTCTCGAGGGATTAGATGGGTTTGCTATCATCATTGATGACCTCCTAGTTTTCGGGTCAACCCTCGAGGAACACAATAAGCGATTGGAAGCCGTACTCGAGAGAGCCAGAGAAAAGGGCATCAAGTTCAACAAAGCGAAATGCAGCTTCTGTGTGACAAGTGTGACATATTTTGGACATGTTATTAGTGAACAAGGAATGCAGCCAGATCCTTACAAACTCGAAGCCATCAACAACATGCCTACACCATCAAACTCAGAAGAACTTGCAACTCTGTTGGGTATGTTGAACTATCTTGCAAAATACATCCCAAACTTGTCAACGCAGAATAAAATCCTGCGTGACCTCAGTAAAGCCACTGAGTTCAAGTGGGCCAAGGAGCATGACGAAGCCCTCCAGAGCATCAAACACTCAACAGTCTCGAACTTAGCATACTTCGACCACTCATGCAAGTCCATCGACCTCACCGTGGATGCATCATCACACGGTCTAGGAGCATACATCTCGTCAAACGGCAACGTTATCGCATATGCATCACGCTCTCTCAGCAAAGCTGAACAGAAATATTCACAGCTGGAGAAGGAGTTATACGCAATAGTCTTCGGCTGCAAGTACTTCCATCATTTCATATATGGCAGGCATGTAAAAGTAACCACAGACCACCGCCCACTTGAAACCATCCTACGGAATCCACTTCAAAAAGCACCTGCCAGAGCTCAGCGAATGATGCTTCAGATTCAACCCTACGACCTAGAGTTCATTTACAGACCGGGGACAGAAATCGCAGTCGCAGACACTCTATCGAGACTACACCTACCTGACGTCGACGAGAATCTCCATAGAGAAATCGAGGTGTTTGTCCACCAGATCGAACGCATACTTCCCGTTAGCGATGCAAGGCTCGAGGAAATACGACTTATTACCAAGGAAGACGAGCACCTGATTCGTCTCAGAGAAGCCATACAAGGCGGATGGCCCAGCACCAGAAAGCTTTGTCCTACAGACCTCCTGACATACTGGAACCTTCAACACGAGCTATCATACATGAATGGCATCATTTTCAAGGGTGAAAGGATCGTTATCCCCTCGAAGATGCGAACCAGAATCCTCAACCAGCTTCATGTCTCCCACCTTGGTATGGAAAAGACAAAACAACGCGCTAGGATGCTTGTCTACTGGCCGAAAATGAATAGTGACATTGAAACACTAATCACAAACTGCCGCACTTGCCAGAAACATAGCCGCAACAACCAGAAAGAGCCTCTCATCAACTCCCAGATTCCACTAGTGCCATGGCAGCAAGTTGCCTCGGACATTTTTGACTGGAACGAAGCGAAATACCTTATAACTGTCGATTACCACAGCCGCTTCTTCGAAGTCGACCTGTTGAAAAACTTAACATCAAAGGAAGTCATCAGCAAACTAAAAGCGCATTTTGCTCGACACGGAATCCCCCATACCATTATGTCGGACAACGGAACTCAGTACTCATCCTCAGAGTTTGGACGATTCGTAGAAGAGTGGGGCATTCGGCACAAGACGTCCAGCCCTATGTACCCGCAGTCCAACGGACTGGTAGAAAAAGCTGTCCAGACATGCAAGAGCATCTTCACCAAGGCAAGCGAAGGCGGAGATGACCCGTATCTGGGTCTGCTGGAATATAGGAATACACCCGTCGACAACTACGCCGCTCCCGCACAGCTGCTAATGAGCCGCCAACTACGCTCCACCCTACCATGTACAGAAAAACACCTGCGGAAACAGGTGGTCCCGACCAAAAAGTACCTGCAGAAGCGGGAAGAGGCCCAGTCAAGGCAGAAATGGTACTTCGACAAACATGCCAAAACTAGACCTACTCTCAACTCGGGCGACACAGTGGTTTACCAGAAGCAAACAGATGGCCAGTGGAACACTGCTAACATTGTAGCACCAGCAGCACGCCCCAGATCGTTCCATATCGAAACCGAAGCTGGAACCGTTCTACAGAGGAATCGGAAACACTTATCAAACGCACTGCCATCGACACCAACACAGAGCAGACAGTACAGTGAAAGCGATACAGTTACTGCTCCTGTGATCCCCCCAGCGTCTGACTTACCTCATACAGACGGAATACCGCATGCCACATCGTCAGACATCCCATCAGTTGATGAAACAGCCCCGACCAACAGCCCAAGCCCACCCAAGGACAGAGTACCAGTGGATGCACCAGTAGCCAAATCTAGATACGGAAGGCCAATTAAGCCACCAATCAGACTGAACTTGTGAAAAAAATCTAAAAAAAATAAAGAAGAGAAGTGAAAGTATGTATATAGTGTATATAATGCCCGGCGAGGAGTGAGCCAAGCGCCTTCTCTCGGGTCTGTGTTGAATCAGTGCGTATGAGAAGTTCTTAGTGTTAATATATGTTTACCACATAGTGAGGAGAAGCGAGCCTAGCGCCTTCTCTTGGAGATGTTAGTAAGTAACAGTACTAACACTTATATCTCCTCTGTCAATAAGTGATAACCTTCTTCTAGGGAAGAAGGAGGATGTAATATCATGCTTGCCGAGTGATGATATGCCTGCTTGCTGTGCTTGTGCTTTTGTTTGATATAACCGCTTGCTGTTGCTATATTATGCCTTTTGTTCTAGATGCCTGGGTTTAATAAATCATATCATTCGTAAAACGCTACAATTGTTATTGCTTGTTTCTTATCTGTCTAGCACCTTTTAAATTCTTTCGAATTTTAGAAGTATTATCCGATTTAAAGTCTAGTTTAAAGACCATAATATAAAACCTCAAAAGTGCAGCAGAAGATCTGTGGTTAGCTCAAACAGCAAGTGTGACATCAACAAAAAGTGTCCTTGGAGTCTTCTTTGGAGCTTTTATAGTTACTTAGCTTCACTCACATTATTCCTCAAATAGCCCCTCTACCCTGATTTCTCAGTGAGTAGAGCAATAAAGGTGTCCTGAACCTGAACTCTACAGTATTGGACGAGTATATGAAGCACAGAGACCCCTTCCTTTCCAACTGGCCCGCTGGTCGACTACGGCTTACAAAGAAACCTGAACAGTAACTCAGTAAGGCAACGACATAAAACTCTGTGCTTTACTTTGTTCATTTTAGTTTAATCAAATGATCACATTGAAATTGTACCTGAATGTACCACTAGGATCAGAGTCTCTGGTTAAAAGTGTGGTACAAAAAATCAGTAAGAAAGTAAGTAGCCTAAGTAATTTATTTTTCACCCGCCATTTTGGAAAGCAGAGTATAAAGAAGATGAAAGAAATAAATAAAAACCAAAAGAAAACACAGAAGATTCCGGTAGCCTAACACAAATGTAGTCTTCGGCCAGGAGGCAGGATAAAAGCTCATGCGCTGGTTGGGTCCAGTTGTCGATGATTTTCAGTGGAGATGAGGAGACTTTGGAAACGGTAATACTTGCATCCTGAACTTGAAACTTATCCGTTATGGTGTGGTTTTGGTATAATTTTGAAGATGGAGCAGGTGCTTCGCATATTTGAAGTAGGCTAGCACGATCTTATCTTTCTGAGTTCCTTCTTTCGCAGAACATGCGTTACGCCAGAACGAAATTAAAGTGAAGGAGCGCAGAAAGTGCTGTGTAATTTTCCTAAGGCTTTTCGGTTGTAGCGCCCTCGGTTAGGGACGATGATCAGGCAGTCTTTTAATTGTATTCATTTAGATTGCACCAAATGCCCAGAAGACAAGAGGACTACGAAATGAGGGAAGGAAGCTATGGCGGGGGCAGCCGTATTTATCCCAACATAGATGGAGATGTTCAAGAACTTCGAGAACGAGAGTCATTGAAGTGGAAAGAAATATTTTTGAGGGTGAGCTTCAGTTTTTCACAAATAGCCTGCTATTTTGGTAAATAAACGATATACAATGCATAGATGGCACTTTATACAAGGGACTTTTACCGTGAATAATGAACCAAGAGAGCAGAGGGTCCTGGGTTCAAATCCCAGCTGAGGAGCATTTTGTCTTTCAGTTCACTATTTCTAAAAACGATATATACATATACTATAGAGAGAGAGAGAAAACTTAAGTCGCTAGGCAATCTGTGCCAAGTTGTCCCTGACTCGTACAATCAAATTTTGTGTTTAACGGACCGTGGAGTTTTGTGGGGGTCGACACTTATTTTGTTCATTTATTTTTTGTAAACCTGAACTGAACTTGATATCAGTCATTGTTCATAAGTTATTAACTAAAAACAAAAAAAAATGATGAAAACCACAAAGCCCCTGCCGAGCCTGTTAAGATCTCTACGGCTTCGCAAAGCCGAGTATCTAAAGCTAAGTCATTCTCGTTTCAGGTAGACCGGAACAGGGATGGTCGAATTGGTCTCGGGGAGCTGCGGGACTATATCAGAGCGTCTCAGGCCGAGTTTTCTGAGGACCTGATAAGTCAGGACATTCTGGAAGAGGTCTTTGAGAGGGCTGATCATGACCAAAATGGATACCTTGAAGAGCACGAGTTTATGGTTATGGTATGTTTTCCATGCTTGTTGTTGTTGTCTTAAAATCTTTAGCTTAAGGCGTGTTCTCGCCGTTCCCCGAGGACTCCTCGGGGAATCGAAGGGAACGGCGAGAATAGAGGGACTCACTCCACGCGGACTCCACGTACGGAAACAGCGAGAACACGTTGAATGCTTAAAAAATGGATCTTGTTCGAAAAAAAAATATGTAGATGACGAAATTAGTCTGTGTCCTTTTTATTTTTTGTTTCTTTTATTCTGATTGTTTTTAATTAATTTTACATTGCACAACACCAGCAAAAATTGATTCCCCTCCGAATCTGAGAGGGAGTCCTTTTTGATGGGGGTGATGATAATCGGAGCATTCCCCGTCCGTGGGGACTCGCAAGAATACGGGGAGTGAGTCCCCGGGACAAACAAAAACGCGGGGACTCCTCAAGTGGAGTCCTCGGGGAACTGCGAGAATAAGCCTTTAGTACGTTTTTCTTACTTTTTCTTTCAGTAACCTTCCTGTTGTTTAAAAAGCTTTCGATTGAGCTCCCCACTATGCCCACGCCGATCAGCGATCGGCCTTGGAAAATCCTGTGTCTTTTCAAGAAACCTGGTCTTTGCATTTTGGCCATCAGATTTTAAATTACAGCTCGATCCGACGTCATCACACGGCCATACCTTCTCTTGTTAGAATGCTAGTAGAGGAGATATGATTCGACTTAAAATCTCTGGAACGAAGTTGGATGGAAATACTGCTGAAGTCGAATGATTGCTATCACAATTATGACGGGCCCTTTAAGTAAATATGGCATTAAGGCTATTTTGGTTGAGATAAGCTTTTTCGGAATGCATACGTCACCTTAGCTCATTCACTCCTTATCATAGGTGAACGATCACGTACTACGCCGGAAACATCCGGACCTTCACCGGATGCTGAGTGTTGCCTTTAGTGTCGTCGTTCCGAAATCCGTGAGGCGAGAAGCGGTTGGTGCCAAAGTTGAAGAGTTCAAATGCTGCCCACCCCCACTTCTTTTTGTCATCCTCAGTCTCGTAGAGGTAAGATTCACCCTCTTTGTGCTGTACTGCCGCGTTAGACCAAGAACAAATAAGCCAATAAAACCTCCCATCTTTGGTGGACTCAGACGAGACAGTAACGAAAAAAGGAAAAATATACCTTATCAAACACAACCACTAAAGAAAGTTAGTATTTCTGTGTTTTGGAAGAGTAAGGACGATAAAATTGCTAAAAATACAGTCTTTAGAAAAGACGCTACGCCGGTTTAAAAAGGCTAGGCTAGTAATTTTCTCATTTAGGTGGACCCATCTTTGGTGGACTCAGACGAGACAGTAACGAAAAAAGGAAAAATATACCTTATCAAACACAACCACTAAAGAAAGTTAGTATTTCTGTGTTTTGGAAGAGTAAGGACGATAAAATTGCTAAAAATACAGTCTTTAGAAAAGACGCTACGCCGGTTTAAAAAGGCTAGGCTAGTAATTTTCTCATTTAGCCGTGCAACCTAGAGAATCTCATTTCGAGTTCCAGAAAATGTTTGACTAAGAGCTTATCGGCACTACCAGACTCCGCATTCCTAGGTTTCCTGCAGACCTTAGATAAGTGAAAGGATGCAGATAAAAAAAAAGACTTCCTGTCTGATTTCGAACTTTCTCTACTGCCGAACACCTTCACCACATTCCTTTGTTCCTCTTCCCAATCGCGAAAAAGAATAAAACGCTCTGTATCTACTCTAACATGTACCCTCCAGAAGATGTTACTAGCCACTTTTTGATCTTTTCTTTTTTACCGACTTTTGGGTCATTTTGGCCGACTGCCTGGTTTTACGAGAAATCCCAGTAGTTTGCTCAGACTCATTTATTTTTTACCGACTGGCCGAGTACATTAGTGTTAAGGGCCACCCACCGTATTCCGGATTCTAGATATCCAGATTCTTCCGGGGCGTTGCAAGATGCGCCAGATTCTGGAATCGGAAAGGGTAACTATGATTCTCAGTCAGCTTGGGCTGAAGGAACGAAGGAAATACCACGCGAGCGAATGGATAGGGTAGTTGAAAAGGAAGATGAAATCTCTGAGGTGGAATTTTGCAAAATGACTTAGAAGCAAAGTCTGGAAACTGCTCCTTTTAACTGTTACTGTGGGATAGCGAGTCCGGACCTGTGTCCAGACCAATCCATGACATCCTTTGACGTTTTCGGATTACACTTATCACAGCATAGTCTATGGCGTGACTTTAGGCTGCATTCTTTCAATATGCTTTTACTTCAGGAGATTTTTATTTATTTATAATGTAATGTTACAAAACATTTCAGTACTGTACTGTACTAACTTTTTGTACAAGATGTGGATACTAACTGTACACAAAGTAGTAAGTGCGTAAACTTTATTACCCATCAAAGAAAATACTATGGCGTAAAGAGAAAGTGAAGAAAACATAAATAAACATTATAGCTTAGCCCAAGATGCCCAGCATCACTTATAATCATAAAATGAAAACAATTAAAATATATAAAAAGGTAGTTACGCTATGTAGCTGTCGGCTACACAGAGGGGCAAATATAGTTTGTAAAGGAACGCTAAAACTTATTCACGCTTTTGAATTCTCGAACCTAATTAAAATTTATTTTACCACTAGTGGGCTAAACATAAAGATGAGTAATATTGCAAAACTGAGTTGCAAACTGAATTGAAAATATGACGGTTGCTTTTTAAAGTCCCTGTTTAGTTTTCTACAGATATAATTTTTAGCGCACTGTAAACCACCTTACTGTACTGTACCGCACTCGGTCTGTCAATTTGCAAATTTGGTGATTTATCATATATATCTATTAATTTCCCATGTATTAATTGCCCATTCTGCATCTATTTCACCGCAATCGGTCCGTTCCTTTGTAAATTCGGTGATGGTTTCCATTCATTACCGAATTCGGTAAACAGTCACAAAATTGGATACGACTTGTTTCTTTTCTCGTGCTTGGCGCTTTTTTCGGTGTTGACTATACTTGGGCCGATTATCGACGATTCGTGACGTCACACGAAAAGTACATATTTTCCATTTACTAACGGAATTGATTGTCCCTAGAACGGTTTATAAGTGTAAACGCGTCCGGCGCCTCGCTGGCCGCTCGGCTCTATATATATAATATATATTTAATATAAACTATATATAAAGATACAATTTTCCTATTTCTTTCATGACGTCACGAAAACGTAATGCTTCGTCGATAATTGGCCCAAGTTTTGTCTCCACCCTTTTTTCGGGTCCGTTCCTGGCCGAATGGTTAGCATGCCCAGCTGAAAAGCGAAGGTTCGAGGGTATGCTCGCTCGGTAGTATCATGTTCGAAGTGGTAAATAATATTAACACTTTCATAATATTCATTTTTTTTTAATCTTACAGTTTTAATTCCATGTGAATTGGTCTCTGAATTTGGGACCAACAAATTTTTTTACTGTACTTATTTCAAACAATTTATACACCACTTCTTGTATTTTCATTTCTGACCGCAAATTCTTAGTTGAATATTTTTTTTATTTTTCGTCCAATCCCTACAAAAATTGTGCGAATGCCTAAAGCATTCCGACGTTCTTTGGGATCTAATCTTTAAACAAACATGGCCTGTGTTTTGACAGAAGAAAATAATGAAGGTTTCAAACGTACAAATGACATGATAGACGATGCCTTGATTTTTGATAAGGAAATAAACCTGTCCGTGCGTCCCAAATGCCGGAAGCATGAGTAATGTTCACGTCATTGATGACGCGTGCAAGTGAAAGTGTATTGTCAACATATCAATGGTCTTATGATTATGGTTTTACTACGTAAAGCTTGAAATTTGTAATACTTTATTATGATAATTTTTTTATTTGAATCAGATACCGGCCAACTAAGGCCATTAGACATAAAAAAGTGAACACTTTACCAACTTACACTTTACACAGTGTGCTTAGGCAATCAACTTTTTGGCCTCAACCACCAACCATCCTCACTAATCTTTCACGTTATATGATTACCCTAGATATCAGGGTTTTTTTGTCACCTCTGATTTTTAAACTATAACCTATGTATGTGATTTGATTTCTGTTAAAGTCGGATTCGAATCCTCAGCATGAAATGGTGGATTCGGAACCGGATTCGTACCTAGCCCTGGGTTCGGATTCGAATCCTTTCATGATCGGATTTGCCCATCTCTTCTCTGGGCTGCAGCCAATGGAGGTGTGAGTAAATTGGAATTGTCTTACAGCTTGGTGTATTTATCTATTACGCAATCGACTGTGGAAACGGAGGGAAAGAGCTAACTGCGGAGGGTCCGGTTCCAATCAATTCGCCTCTGATTTATAACCCCTATCGACGATATGAAGCTTGGCGGTACGTCTCCTATATGCTGATCCACTCAGGGTAAGTAGGCTCACGGTTCAAGTTTTTAATTCATCACATAAATCTTAAAACACACAGGGCGTCGTCATTTTTGAGATCCCAAAACGTAAGTGACGGGATACATATGACTTAGTAAAGTTGTCCGTCCGTCCGTCTGTCTGTTAGCACGATAACTCTCGAAAGGATTTAGATATTTTGTTGAAACTTGGTGTGAGGATCCGTTGGGACGAAGTACAGGTCAGGTTCGTAGATGGGCCCGATTGCTATATATTTAGGGGTGGGGTCTCAAATTAAGGGACAAAAAAAATAGTTTAGTAAGCCAATGAGATAGTCTGAAACGTATTTTCTCGCCGTACAATTAGTTTGTCCGGAATCCGGCCAAAACCGGAAAATCTGTTAAAAGTAAGTTTTATTTGAAGTTGATTCAATGTTCGATATAGGGGTAAGAAAACATGCTGAATCTGTATATGAAAATCATGTTCCACCCGGACAAGTATTTCACACGGTAACCGGCCAAAACTGGAAACTTTTTTACAAGTAAAAGTTTTATTTGAAGTTGATTAAATGTTCGGTTTTGGGGTAAGAAGACATGCTGAATTCGTATATGACAGTAGTTTTCTACCCGGACATATGGCTGAAAACGGAAGATTTGGTAGAAGTAAAAGTGTTATCTGGATTGATTAGAGGTTCGATGTAGTGGTAAGGAGGCATGCTGAGTCCGTATATGATAAGTTATTTTCTAGCCGGACAAATAGTTCGCCGGAATCCGGCCAAAACCTGAAAGTTTGTTAAAGTTGAGTTTATCGGAAATTGATTCGAGTTTCGATATACCCCGATTTACCCCTATACGTCATATCTACTTTGACAAAATGGATCGAACCTTTCTTGTTCTTCCAACAGGGGTAAGGAGATTTGCTGAATTCGTTTTGAGCTTTAGTTTTTTGCCGGACAAGTAGTTCACCCGTAGTCCGGCCGAAACCGGAGGTTCGGCAGAACAAGAAAGGTTCGATCAATTTTGTCAAAGTAGATATGACGCATAGGGGTAAACACACATGCTGAATTCATATCTGAACTTGGTTATCTCAGATGATTAGCCATTGTTCTTAAAGGTTTCCAAATGTCAGTAGTAAATATGTCCAAGGAGTCTGGCGAAGGCCGAATATCTTACAAGACGCATTTGTCTGGGGACCAAATGTTAAATTCTTGGGATTCCATCGAATCGCTTTGGTCTTGTTATCTTTGAGCTGGTTTATTTCTTTATCTTATCCTCTCACGAAATTCGCCGATTTGCACGGACAAACTTTTCCAACCACGGCTCACGTGCGCTATAAAGCTACATTCATAAACTACATTCATATATACGCTATATTCATAAAGGGCTTACGTACGCTTACCGATCGGTCTGATAACTTTAGGGAGAGTCTTTGCCGGGCAAATGTGTGACCAAGGCGATTATTTTGGACACGCCTTACATTGCATAATTAGTAGCTGACAGAAATAATCCGTTTCTGTTTCTCTGGCTAACAATTTCGTTGGTCAGGTATGCTCTAAAGTTGGCGACTCGAACCGTTGGAATTATTTTGCGCTTCTGTCCTTTAAGTTTGTAGTATCCGAAAAGCAACAAATCAAATTGTTCATTTACGACTATGGATTTTTATAATAAAATTCTCCTAGTCGTCAAGTTGACGTCATCGGTTTCCAGATTCCCAAATCAGAGGGTACGTTTCTGATTAGGACAAAATATTTTGCTAAAAAATTTATATGGACGCCAATAAGAATTTGAAGGAACAAAGAGTGTACTATACCAATTTTCGCAGTTATACTTGCAGCTGGTACATGCCAGTTCAAAACTATTCAGTCCATACACAGTAGCTCGCGTAATGTTTCTTAACAGTAAAATCACACTACCTGTTACCAAGAACAAATAATCAGATAGAATTTCTGTCTTTAGTCGCGTGCGAAACCCCCGACAAAACTGAGCTGACCTAGAGGTATTTACTCTTGCTTTGAGCTGATGTTGATACCCGTTTACTCCTCTTCCGTCTTCACTGTTGTTTATCGCAAAATAAATATTGAAAGAGGCTAGCAGAACGCGTACTCCGCGCGCTGACCCGCTCTGGAGCGCGTCCATAGAACCAATCAGCGTTGATTTCTATATTTCTTCTTTAGCGACTCACCAGCGATTTAGCTATTTGTAGAGGTAACGAAACGTGATGGGGCGCGAAGCTAGTAACCTCCGCTCGTTTGCGTCGGGAGTCGGCCGTATTTTACTCGACTCAGAATGTTTGTATGACAGAGATAGGGAGACATCAGTTTTATCTCTTTATTTGTTCTTGCTATTACTCGGGATGTTGACTAACATCACCGACAAATATTGTCTCTGATTGGTTTGTACGGATCATACCTGCGTCTGAATCAATCACAAAGAACGGGAGAGGCGGGCGAAACCATGAAAAGACTTTCCTTGGGTGATTGGGTTTAGTTTGACAGCAAAATCACGAGGACAACTGTGAAATGAAAATAGAAAATAGGGGGAGTGTCGATGCTGTTATTGATGAGGAACATAATAGAATAGTGTCGAGTTTCAGTTCTGGTTTAAATAAATTACGGGTGCACTGTAGAGAAGACAAATTCGAACGTGCAGTTCTTGCTTAGTAGTAGTTTTTTTCTTATAAAACAATAATTTTGTGGCCTATAAATCTACAAGTACAGTTTCCCAAAATACAGTTTCTAAACAGTAATGAGCACAGGCAAAAATAAAAATAAAATGAAGTCCAATTAAGCCATACATTGTAATTTTTTTTTAGTCTTCTTATCTTTTTTTGATCAGTGGCTTTTGCACCCTGTACGGCCATGTTACAGCGTCTTAAGTATTGCAGCAGTTTTGTATTACTTTAGTGACCGTCCAAAGTAGGCTACCTCAATAGAAGAAAAATAACATTCAAATAGGAACATCAGATGAAGTTAAAAGAATTCGCTGTCATTTTTTTATGTCAAGGACTTGGCTTTTTAGCGGATATCAAGTTCTTAATTTATTATTTCAATTCGACTTTTTCAGCGAAAAAAAAAAATACAACCAAAGAAGTGCAAAATTGAGAGAAGTTTTCGAAGTATCGAACATGCTAAATTTCCGCATCTTTGTATTATTTGTGATCTGCCCTCAAGTCAGTGTTTCATTTCATTGTTCAGTGTTTACCTGCTTCCCTGCTGGGTAATATGACTAACTTCGATTTACTTTTCAGTTATGTCCACATCTGTAGCAACATCCTAGTTCAAATTGCCCTTGGGGTACCACTTGAAATGGTGCATGGACCCTTTCGACTACTTATAGTGTACATGTCTGGGGTCGTAGCTGGTTCACTAGGGACATCTATCAGCGATCCTGGCGTTTTTCTTGCTGGTGCCTCTGGTGGCGTATATGCTGTGCTGACGGCACACATCTCTAGCATTATTCTGGTAAGTTTTCCATTCTTTCTGAAAAATAACATATACTTTTAAACGACCCCCGGTATCATTTTAGTCAGGGAGCCACACGAGAGAAATGTTGATATTTAAGGTTTGAGGTGATCAGCGAGCAGCAGAAGGTTTGAGAGTGTAATCTAATGAAATCGACCGTGCTGAAAACGAAAATCTGCGTTATATATTCGACAAGTGGGTGCAACATCCGCATTTCTTCAAATTCCCTAAAAATTCATCTAAACTTGAAAAAAGTATCTTTAAATCGATAAGAAATCACAAATGATTCCAAAGTCATTCAGTTATACCTCAGATCATAGATAATTGAATAAAGAATGACATTCTCTTTTCAAAATTGTTTTATTTCATGCCGTTCAGTTGTAATTCGAAAATTTCGGCAAAAGAGTTAACATAATTTATTTCTCTTTTGGATTAATCTTGATCTATCTCGAAAATTTGCGTTAATAAGGTGTATTTTCTTTTCATGAGTTCTGTAGAAAATTTATTATCGTGCAAAATGGCTGATCCAAAAATTCTCTAACCCTTCCCGTTTTTATGGCACTTGCAGCTTCGCTCAAGTGCCATATACCGATCACTTTTCCGTCGGTCGGTCTGTCGGTCGGTCTGTCGGTCGGTCGGTCGGTCGGTCGGTCGGTCGGTCCGGTGATCGCGAGTTAGGGTACTTGCAGATGTGCTAGGACGATGAAACTTGGCAGGCATATCAGGGACCCGACCAAACTAACTTGCAAATTGTCACTTCCGCGATCCGACCACCGTGGAGGGAGTAGAGGGCGGGGGAATCCTGAGAATTTAGAAGTTTTTGTAAAACCCCTACCCCTTTCTACACACTAGTAGGTCTGAGCACGGCGTGACGTCACTCTTTGCATCGGATCACTCTGTTAACATTGGAAAGAGCTAGTGCATTCGAGGGTCAAAGGGGTTTGTATAATATGGTGCAGTGCGGGGGAATATGGAAAATTGAGTGTTGTGTAACTTTCGAACGGGTGATCGGATTGGGACGAAACTTAATACCTGAATGAAGGACATATCACTGATGTTCCATTTGAAGTTCGAACCGGATTCGACAGCTATGGGGGAGTTGGGGTGGGGGAAGACCGGAAATCTCGAGAAACGGTTATAATGGAGGGATCGGAGTAAAACTTGCTGGGAAGAACAAGAATCTGCTCCAGATAAATCGTTTACACGTTTGGACTGGACCCGGACACTTGGGGGGGGGGAGGTGGAGGGGAGTTTCCCGGAATTCTGGTGATGACGGTTTTGAGATTTTCACGACGAAACTTGGGAGGCGTATCAGGGACCCGATCAAACTGACTTGTAAATAAAAATTCACTCCATCCGATAGTCGTGGGGATATCGGAGGGAGGGGGAATCCGGAATATTTAGCCATGCGTAACTTTGGAACGGGTGATCGGATTCGAGTGAAATTTAATAACAGAACAGAGGGCGTGCATGTGGTGATCTTTTTCATGTCCGGACCGGATCCGACAACAATTGGGGGGGGGGATACGTGACCGGATTGGACTGGAGAGATCGGGATGGAACTTTGTGGGAATAACTAACAAGTCCAAAACTGAACCGGATTGGCTCCGGCGACTGTGGGGTGAGTTTGAGGGGCGGGTCCGGAATTCCGGTGATCGCGAGTTAAGGTACTTCCAGATGTGCTAGGACGATGAAATTTGGCTGGAATATTAGAAATTCGACAAGATTGGCTTAGAAATCGCCACTTTTCAAATCCGACCATTCCTTAAAGTACCAATCATGACCGCAAATTAAGAAAAATACTTTTAAGCAAAATATGCATTTCCATCATCCAAATGAGCTCATGATCATTTTTGCCTCAAGGGTTTTGCTTACAAATGAAGTTCTAGCTCCCTTAAAGTGTGCATCTTAACCGCAAGGTCGAAAAGTACTTTTTATCAAACGATACATCTCAACCCATGATCAGTTGTCCCACAAGGGTTTTGCAAAAAATAATTTCTTGCACCCTTAAAGTGCGCATTTTACCCGCATTAGTGGAAAAAAAAATACTTTTGATCATACGTATATATCAATGATCCCTAAGAGCCTGCTATCGTTTTTGCCTCAAGGGTCTTCCTTACAGATGAATTTCTAGTGCCTTTAAAGTGCGCATCATTACAGCCAAGTTCAACGATAAAATACTTTTTCTCTAGCTCCCTTAAAGTGCGCATCTGAACCGCACAGTCGAAAATTACTTTTGATCAAATAATACATCTCAACCCTTGCAAGTGCCATATGAGCTTACAGCTCTTGTTAAACTATTAAGAAAGAAGTGGAGTGACCCAATTTTTAGCTCGGATTAGCAGCGGCATCTATCCAATAGTATAGTCAATATAAGGTTTGACCAAAAACAAATTGCAACAGAAATAATTTTTACACCATCTTGTACGGAAAAAAAACTGTACAATATATCAAAAGTTGAGAAACCTAGCGGGGTGCAAAATTCGTGTTTTTTAGCGTTTATATATTATTTATTATTTGTCAGCTGAAATTCTCGTAAGGGTTAGGGTTTTGTTCATGGGAAACACATTTCTAATTCAGTTTTGTGTGCTGAGCTCGAATATCACACCGGATTAAATATACGGTCGACCGAGAGTGTTTCACATTCATCACTATTTAAGAAATCACTATTTCTATCACATTATCCCGTTGTTTGCACTTCGGACCAAATACAGACCCAAATAGATGTGTTTAATGTCTAATTAGTCGCTGTGCTTTTATTTATTATGGTTAATTACAAATTATTTTATTATTTTATATCTGGTTGACGTCATCAGTTTTATATTCATCATTTGTCCCACGCAATATTTACAGTGTATAACTTGGGATAAATTTTAATTGCGATATGAATAATCAATCCACTTTCCTGCAGGCAACTTTTCCACCACTTTCCTAAGGCAAAAATTTTCGACCCTAAGATCAAACGTGCTGTGTTGTACTGGCTACCCTATGTGTGGGGTGAGTCGAATCAAGCTTAGCCTGAACAGGTCTAAGACTGCCTTACCCATTAATCGTAGTTGTCCAAGGATATAACTCTATACCACGGTCTACGGGTGGCAGCAATTACTAATCGTTACATCATAATTATTAATCAGTTATATATAAATTATTATTAAAATTGTTAAAACCATACTCGTTCGGCGTTTGCTGGTGTTCTCGTCGGGCCATATTACCCTGCGGAACTTCTTCTAGCGAGAACTTTTAGCTGACGGTTGTTCAAGCACGTAGATTCAGCAACCTAAGGTCGTCTTTTGAGACTGAGGGAAATTTAAGATGGCTGCCTTCACTGGCGGGATAGGTCGCACATCTATACCCATAATACAAGGTCCAAGTTTCTCGTACTCCGCCGGATTTGTGAAAAAAAATTTGCTTTGTAGACGTAGTACACAAGTTGCATGAAAGCTGCGCCCGTCTTTGTCTCAGCTTCCCATTCGATTTGCAATTAAGGGCCTTTAGTTCTTTCAAGCTCCAGAGAGCTGAGTCTTGGGTGTCTTGGTCCCCTTAGATGACCTTAATGACCTTTTTCATTCTTGGGGACAGGTCGTGGGTTGTCCTGGCCGTCCTGGCCATTTGGGGCTTCGTGGCAACTGGTTGTCGTTGTCGGTTACGGCCTCGGGGGTCCATCGGTGCTTTCTGCATGGATCTGGCACCATCGGTTTCCATATGTTAGTGACTCAGGACCTTTTGTTCTAGGGGAAGGGTGATGTAGAACTGTGCGGTTTCTTCGCGGGGAATTTTGTTGGAGCTGAAACAGATTCCCCCATGTTGCGCCGTCTACCTCGGTACCTCCTTTTCAACCCTTGCTTCTCCGACTTTTGATCGGTAGTATGTCACTGTCTTCTTCGCTACATCAGCAATATATTTTTTCTTGGCTTCTTGGTGTAGGCCGATTCTTCGTTGTGTTCATCGTCTCGTATTCGTGATTGTTTAATTTCGATTGTTCCGAGACGACGGATGGTTTTGCGAACCTGCCTGTCGTCTAGGGATTCTAAGGCTAGGATTCTAGGTTTGAGTTTCGTTTTGCGACTACGACTTCTAGCACTTTTTCGGCCGAGCCGAGTCTGCCAGTCAAGTGGCCCAAATTTAGCTGAAATGCCCACAACTCTGTCAAGAAAAAGGGCAAGAGGAAGAGGCGTGGTTTTCCCACTTTTTAACCATGCGCGTTCTTTTAAATATCGTGGAACCTCCGTTTCGGGGAGCGGGAACTATGGGTGGAATCTACAAGCGCAACAAGGAAATCGCTAATTTGACGGGGCAAGTATTGGTAGGCTACTTTCGGATGAGATATTTCTGAACCTTTTTTGTGTGAAAATATCACTTTTATACCTTGTACATTTTTGAACGACAGTGGCGTACAGGGCCGTTCACGGAAGATATGTAAGTGACTACTTTCGCCGTTCCCGGATACTTTTGGGACATTAGGGGGAACAAGTAACGACGACAATTGAGGGAATCACTTCCCGGAAACACCCCGGATAGGAAACCAGGTCAGTTCACCGAATTCCTTCTTCGTTGAATATTCTGCTCGAACGTCCAGTTTCTTTGACTGTAAAAATATCTTTGTTTAATCTTCAGATTCTCTAAATACTTACTTCGTCTCCCCCCTTGGACAAGAAATACCAAAATGGTGAAATCATATAACATAAGAGACCCTGAGCTTGCTGTTTCTAGCCTGATTAACAAGTACAACTAAAAAACCAAGTCCCACCCCCGGAGTAAAATTCCCAGAGTTTAAGTGTACATCGATGTAATCGTGTTCAGTTTGTTAGAGTTTTCAGTTTGTATTTGTTGTAGTTATATGTTTCTCTTTTTTCTGTTTTCTTTTCGTTTTTGTACTCCGTCCTTTTCTTTTTGAAATGACGGGTGAGAAATAAATAAATAAAAATAATGGTTTTGGGATAGAATATTTGTCTTTCTCTCTGAATTTCTTACTTTTTCCTTCATTTACGTCGCTCTAACGGGTCTTTTCAGCGGGTCTTTTCCCCTTGCAATGGGCTGCCCGGGAGTTTACGCTTATGTCCCTGTGCTGATAAACTTGCCTGGGGAACAGGGGCGTCATGTACGGGAGGGGAAGGGGGGTCAGTCGGTAAAAATGATCAGCCAGCCGATTAATACCTTGCCCCCACCCCCCAGTAACGCCTTTGCTGGGGAAATATAATTTTTTGGGGAGGGGAATCAAGACACCAGATGGATATGCATCATGTGCAGCGATTTCTTGATCGTATGATTGCTGGTTCGGTGATGGAAACTGAATGCGGTATTTTTTGTTCTTGCAGAATTGGAATGAAATGGAGTTTGCCCCCTTGAGACTTGCCGTTTTCGTGGTGTATTTCGCGGTAGACCTGGGAGTTGCCATCTACACTCGTTATTTCACCGACGCTGTCTCAAAGGTAAGATGACTTTTTTGTTTTATCTAATTTATACAAAGGGTGTACGCAATGCCAAGAACAAATAAATTGACAGAACCTCCGCCTCCCTATCTCTGTAATCCGACCATGCGTAGTCGAATATTTCCCCATACCCTGCCCGAAGCAGACGAACGCAGGTTAGGACCTGCGCGACACATCACGTTTCGTTACCTCTACATATAGCTATATCACTGTGAAGCCGCGTGAAAGAAACTTTCAAAGTCAAAGCCGATTGGTTTTCTGGACGCGCTTCAGAGCGGGTCAGCGTGCGCCTCCTGCACTCATGACTTACTCCTGTGCTATGTGCAACGGCAAAGACGGAAGTAGGCGGGTATCGGCTCGAAGCTGGAACGAGTACCTCTAGCACAGCTCTGTTTCGTCGGGGTATCCATAGTCGCTTCATGGGACCAAAGACGAAGGTTCTATTGGCTTATTTGTTCTTGGTAATGGGAACGTCGTCGCGACGTAAACGGTTACCAAACTGTGAGCAGTATATGGGCACTGTTGTCTCTTGAACTGGGAGAGGATAAAAGCGCATCTAGAACAGATTTCTGTATCAGATTTGCGGTATCAGTGTGGTGGACACTGAGCGGACCTACCCTATGTATGGGCATGCTTTTGGTTAGAGTTGAGCATTGGGGTGAGAGAGAAGCTTACAGGATAGTCTCATATTTATGCCCAAAGCGTAAACAAGCCAGTAAGATGTACTCGTCAAAAATGACACAGAGCACGTCCATGATGCCAAATGTCCTAAATCTTACAACTTTAGGCTATTGCGTGCCTTGATTTCATGGACTGAGCACCTAGAGACTCAGTATTTGTGGTGGCGACGAAATGGTAGTTATTTGGTTTAAATTAAATTTTGGATGCTTAGTATATGCAGAAGCATGAAGAGGCCTACATATATGTGTACTCGTACCTTAGACCCGTCTGTGCCCCCAGAGGCGTCTAAGGAAATTCTTCACCAGTCCTTTGAAGCAATTGAAGCAACAAAGCATCACAGGTCATTGATACTGTCAGAAATTTGATACCAGACAACACTTGGGATGTAATCTGTTGTGATTTTTTGTTGTTGTTGTGCATGAAATGTTATGCATAACAAGCATTGCCGAAGGACTAAAAAATGTCTAGAGCGCATCTGCTGAATTTTTGTTTGTATCAAAATATTCAGCAGATGCGTTTTCGGCATTTCGTGCCTGACGTTTTCAAAATCACTACAGATAACACCCCAAGTGTTGTCTGTTGTGTTGTTGCTGTTGAAACTGTGTATCCGCGTTGTCTGTTTTGAAACTTCTGACAGTTTATAGTTACGACTAAGTTGTAGTTTTGGGTCTTCCTCTGCGACGGGTGCCTTCGGATAGCCAAAACCACTTGACCTGGGGTTCTGGAATCGTCCATGCGCAACGCATGGTAACTCCATCTGCGCCTTCGTATGATCCCGATGAGGCACGTTAGATCTGTTATCTGCTTGTTAGTTTTGTGTTCAGGTCCAGGTCCACTAATTTGAAAATGTTCAAAACAGATAATTTTACTTCATTCCCCTTCAGAGGACAGGCTTGATGGCCAGAAGACCCTGACAGATGCAACATAAAGACGGTCGTTCTAACTGAATAAAAGAAAACAACTACCACCCGGTCCCAAGAATAGGAGCACCTCAAGTAACCTCCTCAGGGTAAAAAAACAAAACAACAACAACAAAAACCTCTATACTCAGTGAGCAAGCCATATATATTATTATGTATACTGAATGAATGAATGAATATTTTTATTTACCCACTTCTACAAACATAGAAATAGTGGAGTACATATAAAAAAGAAAGAACACAAGTTAAATTACAACACAGTTTTACACTTCAACAGATTATTACACTTCAAACAAACGGACAAGACCGTGATGCGGAGAAACGCCGCGACCGACAGATTCCTATGCAGCTCGTCAAGTTTAACAGTTATATCTGTTACTGAAAATTTATTTATCATTTTTCGGTTTTTATACCAAATTGGCAAGTAAAGGAGAAATTTACAGTAACGGTAGTAAGCGATTCGAATTGCAGCTACATCCTTTTTCTTAAGCAGGGGGTAAAGTCCAGAATCTATTTATTGCTAAATAAGATATATATGTATGTATATATAGGCTATATTTATATGAGTTTGTTCATTATTATTATTATTAACTTTTTAATTCAGCTTTCGCCATAAACATACAAACAAACAATCAACATAAAACAACACTATGGCACAACGTTAAAGGTCTCCAACAAATGCCTCCAAACTTGTAGATTGTGGAAAATGGGGTTTGCTGCCAGGAGACCAAGACAGTTCTTTGACCGCCATATCCTTACAACCAAAGATGACCGGGTTTTAAGAGCAAGTTCAGCAAAACTGCAGCAATGGTTCTGGACAAATGCCTGACTTATGCTCTCTCGAGCGGGCAGACGAATCAGACGCCTAAAAATTCTCTTGTAACAAGCCTCCAGATTATAGTATGACCTGTTAGTACACCTATAAGATAAAGCTAACGCAAAGAACTGGTAGCAGTATGTTAAAACGTTCCCTCTCTTACAAACACTATGCGCAAGGTCACGGAGGTGTGCATCATCCTTCAAACGCTCATTGACGAAGAAACCTAAATATCTACATTCAGTGACGTAGCAAACATTATGGCCCGACAACGGAATGGGATTCCTAGGTACAGAACAACCAATAGGTAGGAAAGCCATAGATGAACAAAACAAATCCTCGACTGTACTTCGAGTCACTATTGTATCTTTCAGGTCGGTTACGCTGCTCACTTAGCCGGAGCCATCGCCGGACTCCTTATTGGAATCAACGTTTTGAAGAACATAAAAATGGAGCGTTGGGAAAAAGTTGTCTGGTGGGTTTGTCTAGTCCTCTACTTCCTCCTGATGGGAGGGGCAATCGCCTGGAACGCATTTTACCCCGCCCACTTCCGGCCCGCGGAATCGTCCCCCCTTCTGCCCGGTAGCTGCTAGGAAGTATAGGGGCCAAAATGTGTTTCTTCTTCACCCTCCTCAAACATAGACGTGCCAAACAGAGTGGCCTTCCTCAGTGGCCTTCTAGTGTATCCCATGTTTCCCTGTTCTTTTGTCGATCGATGTCTGAATTTCTAACCGGTTCTCTCGTATCTCGCTAGATGGCAGCAGATGACATATAAAGGGCACCTCGTAACTTACCCTAGGTTCACACACATCAAATCGCGGCGATGAACGAGATTTTTCAGTCGCAGCGACAGAAGATTTTTATCGCCTGGATGTTCACACTGAATTTTCGTCGGCAATAGAATTTAACGCGAAAAATTTGAAAAAGACATTTTTTTTCTCGCTTTTCATACAAAATGGGGTAGAAATGAACATCAGTAATTAACTTTTCTAAAAGTGAATCATCAGAAGGGTCGTCCATGTTGCTGTTGCGTGCATAAAATCGTACTGTCGCCCGATTAAAGTTGAATTTTCCCAACATCGAAAATCGCCTGACGAAGCAACAGAAATCGCCGATTTCAGCGACGAAAATCTCGGCGATGGCCGATATCGCCTCAGTGTGAACGTCTGTGTGAACCTAGGGTTATTCTTCATTTTGCAGCGAAGTAATGACATTTATTCTGATTACCTGCTTATTTGAGTTTGTAGCGTTTTTATAAGGTATGCCAAGCACCTGGGCGCCCTGACGCAGTAAAATAAGATTGAACCATTGTTTTGTAACTCAGCAGTATTTTATTTTCTGGAAGCCGCGACATAGTAAATGATGTTGAATCTTTATTCCGTAGCTAACAGTATTTTATTGGGTTAGAGCCCCAACCCAAGGCATATCAAGACGCATTTAACGTTGGCCAAACGCATACCCTGAGTTTTGGCATAGCATCCCGATGAAAATTCTTTGACTGTGCAGTTGTACGAAAAAGTTGCATGTATTGATATGTAGTAGTATGGAATACTTTGTTTTAACACACCTCCTATTGGGTTAATCTTAAGTAGTGGTATCCGATAGCATCCAATCTTCCTGGAGTAGCATCCAGTTTGCTAGTAATAGCATGCAGTGGCAACAGTTACTACTGCATGCTACTTTTTCGTACAACTCCATAGGATTAATTCGACTAGTGGCCGTTAGGCCGCTAGCATCGACATTTGACTGCGTAGCTCCTCCCACAGGGCGGGGCCAAAGAAACTCCTCCCTTAAGGCGGAGACTTGGCTCCAGCAGCCAATCACAGGCCTCCTTTGACTTTGTTAAATTTGTCAACGAACCGGGATCCTGTCCCGAACCAGGATCCTGGCTTTGTATTCTCAATCAACGAACCCGGATCCTGACTTGGAAAATCAGGATCAAAAATTCTTCAAAAATTCTTCATCGGGATTACAAAATTTGTGGATTACTGCCGAGAGTTAGGCATACCTTAACCATTTTATTTTGTATGTCCTTCGTCGGTGCTATATCAGGTAGTGGAATTAAAAGGACACTGAATGTGAAAAGGGTTTAGGCAGGAAGAAGCTCTGGGGGATATAAATTTTTGGGTTATTGCACTTGTTACAAATCGTCCTAGTAAAGTCCCTCCGCTTTTCCTTAGGCTACTACATCGATAATTTATTTCTGACATTATACAGTCCAAGAACAAAAGATGAAGTATGGCTAAAAAAAAGAAAAGTATTGGGCGGTAGTTTAGTATTAGTATTTTTGTGCGGGCTTCGTGTTTCGTCCATGAACTGGAATAACAAGGTATACAAGATATGTGACACTGCCATATAATCCTGCTCATTCCTTTCTACTAGATTAAATGGAGAAGGTTTTTATGAACCACCTTTTACCAGTGTAGAAAACTGAACAGAAGTACCGATATAAGACGCTAGGCAGAGATGGGCGAATCCGAATCCGGATTCGGATTCGAATCCAGGATTCGTCCTTTTGGATGGATTCGAATCCGGATTCGAATCTTCTGCTTGTCAGGCTGGATTCGGATTCGGACTCGGATTCCAAGCCCTCAGTCTTACGAATCCGCTCAAATTTTTTCCGTTTTCCCATTTTTTACACAGTGGGCTTTTTTGGTCTCAACCACAAACCATCCTCAGTGATCTATCACGTTATCTGACTCCCTTGGATATCAGTGTTTTTTTGTCACCTCTGATTTTTAAACTATAACGTATGTACATTATACATGATTTGATTTTTATGAAGGTCGGATTCGAATCCGGATTCGATTCCGGATTCGAATCCTCAGCATGAAATGGTGGATTCGGATTCGGAATCGGATTCGTACCTAGCCCTGGATTCGGATTCGGATTCGAATCCTTTCATGGTCGGATTCGCCCATCTCTGACGCTAGGTGCCTGATTTAGCCATTCGCTCTTGCGTCACATGCCGTCCAGAGACTGGTCCAGATAGCTTTTCCAATTTTTATGACAAGCAATTTCCCTGTGTGTCAGACAGCTCACGGTGCAATTAGTCTAGTACCAACATCGCAAATCTTCCAGCAAGGCCGTATCCAGGGGGGGTTAGGGGGTTCGACCCCCCCCCCCCCGAAACCCACAAAAGTAATCGTTTTTGTAGGCTTTAAAATCTGATCTATGTATTTGTTCTATTTTACCCCCCCCCCCCCAAGAAAAAAAATTCCTGGATACGGGCCTGTCTTCCAGTATACACAATAGGTGGGAAAAAGGCTAAAAAATTTCCCAGTCGTCCCAAATCAGATAACCAACCACTCGCTCAAAAACACCTTTCAAACATGCTTTCTGGTGCTAGACGTACAAACTTTCCGTTTGTCTGTTTTTGTTTTGGAGACTAACCATCTGTTTGGTTTGTCAATTGTAAAACTATTTTATTAGTGGAATATCTGAGTGTCCCACATAGATGTAAAACTGCCTTTGACCGATAGTGCATGATTTAAGTGTTTGACCAGTTATTGTATTTAGTTTGTAGTTAATCCGAACAGAAGTCATTAAGACACTTAATTGTTATTGGTGTAAGCTCTTTCTTATCCCATTGTTGTGTTATCCCGTCGTGGCATCAAAATTTTACGGATGTAGTACAGAACAACAAAAAGAAACGAAAGGAGAAGAAATAATGCTAAGACTTCGATTGCAGACAACAAACACATGAAAACATTACATCACCGTAACACGTATCATTGTAAACCGCGCAATGAATTTAAGTCGCCTTAAACTACCATTTGTCGAAGACATAAATTTAGTAATGTATGATTTTATTTGACCTAGGTTGGTCTGTTTTATTAATTCGGAGTTGGGTGTAGTGACTTTAGCTATATGGTGTGTTTGCTAATAGTTTATGTGTTTTGGAGTGTTCGTTTTCATTAACCGTCAAAAGTGTTCAGTATTGCGTTTGGATTCTCGGCATGCGTTACCTAATTCGGGACAGAGATGGGCGAATCCGGATTCGAATCCAGGATTCTTTTAGCCGGATTCGAAGCGTCTGTTCATCAGGCTGGATTCGGACTCCTGTTCAAAATCCTGGATCTTATGAATCCGCTCCAATTTCTAATCTTCGTCCTTCCAGTTTCCGTTTTCCCGGTTTTTACACAATGTGCTAAACGAGCCCCAAGTTCACTCCTGGTTGCCGAGAGGAAACCCATACCATGATAGCTACGCACGAAAACCCAGAAATTACTGTCTCATTTTCCTTAGGCCTTAGTGCTTTTTTGATACCTCTGATTTAAGGTATAACCAGGGACCCATAAATTTCC
Source organism: Branchinecta lindahli (assembly GCA_023053555.1). Classification (NCBI taxonomy): domain Eukaryota; kingdom Metazoa; phylum Arthropoda; class Branchiopoda; order Anostraca; family Branchinectidae; genus Branchinecta; species Branchinecta lindahli. Next base: position 28,679,054 of record JAKZAO010000012.1, on the reverse strand, counting down.
TTTACAGGGGGCCTGTCAATAAAGGATTTCTGATGCTATCTTGAGCGCACGGAAGATAGTTCGAGAAATACCCACGGTCCAATCACGTTCAAGACCAGATAGACAAAATTTGGGATTGGCTGCTGGCGCCTTGAGGGAGGAGTCTCTTTGGCGCGCACGTCCAGTGAGGCAAACAAGAATGCCGATCGACTCAAGTGGGGATTTTTGGAAACTGGATTTGGTTCGGTCATCATAGCAATATAGAATCATAGGAAATGACAGGCCCCTGTAAAGGAAATTTATGGGTCCCTGCTATTACCTATATACATGATTAAATTTTTTAAGGTAGGATTCGAATTCGGATTCGGTTTCGGCTTCGAATCTACAGTATGAAATGGTGCATTCGGAATCGGATTCGTACTTAGCCCTGGATTCTGATTCGGATCCTTTCATGGTTGAATTCGCCCATCTGTGGTTCGGGGTGACACGTTCAGACGAATTTATTATGTATGTTTTCCTGATCAAACTTCTACAAACAAATAATCAGTCCGTGTAGCTCACATTAATTGTGCCTTGTTTTTTATAACAAATGTTTATTTATTACATGTTGAAACCATAGAGCGTTCACCAGTTTCCTCTTTCAGTCCTTCCTTCGACAATGGATTTACTTTTAGTTGTTGGAGCTATCCGTTTTTAAGTCCACTACCACTTTAGAAGCTCAGTCAAAGAAGAAGAAGAAGCTTCTGAAAGCTTCTAAACATCACAAACAGTGAAACAATTCAGAGAAGACGCGATTCAATCAACCGTTAGCGTTTGCGGATTAAAGCTAGGATTTCACCCTTCAAATCTCAGATGAAAGTTATGAAGTGGTGCCACTGCTTTGTCGGTGGTACATTTTTTTGGCGGTTTTGGCACCTTTTCGTTCGAAGCGCTGGAAACACTGCTGAACACTCCTATGGCGCTTGCAGCTTCGCTCAAGTGCCATATACGGATAACTTTTTTTGTCGGTCTGTTAAGCCACTGTTCTCGAGTTAGGGTACCTCCAGAAGTGATACCAGTCCTATCCTACCCAGTGCCAAAATTTTCTGGTATTCCCCTGATGTTAAAAGAAAAAAATTCCAACCGTGTGATATCACTTGTTATCGCATGGCTGGGCGATAACAATTGATATCGCACGGTTGGAACTTTTTTCTTTTAACGTCAGGGAATACCAGAAAATTAAAACAAGTGTACTAGTGTTATAATCATTATCGCCCTTGCTTTTCTTCGGGCGATAGCGGAAAAATTTAGCCCGCGAATAGCATGATAGGCTAATATCGCCCGTGTGGGCCACCCAAAAAGCACTCGACTATTCTAGGGAGCAGGCTGCTTTTCCGTTTCTATGGTCTGTTTCTTTCCCAAAACAACATGTTTCAACTTGAAACCAAGTTTTAACTTGTTGTCAGTTCAATGATTCGACAGTACTACAAATTCGAATATAGGCTGCAGGACTACTACGAAGGGATTTGTCCACTTTTGCCCCTTCGTCTCCTACTAGGCCTTACTAGCCAAGGAGGTATTTACCGACTTGCTTGTCGTTTTTACTGACAGTTTTCAGAACCTAAGTCTTACTATTAGAGAAGAAGTAGCTCAGAAATATCGATTTTTTTTAAACATTGCGTTCTACCTGAAAATAGCGATGTTCCTGTTAGCGATTGTCGACTCTATCCAGCCTTCCTTGTCTCCGACGCAGCTGGTTGGACGCAACACACTTGAAAATTGAATTGTGGGCTGAAGTGGGAAAACCAAACAAAGCAAAACAAGTCCAAAACGCCTGTCCAGAATGAACAAGCCCAAAGGCTTCGACGGAATCCCAAAAGTTTAACGTTTGATCCAGACAGTTGGGTATTGTAGATATCCAGTCGTCGCCAGACTACTGGGCTTTTATCAGGATAACATCAATGACGAGAAGGGAACTCGAGTGTTGGTGAAGTCGGCTTCACACTGTAGGAGGATAGGTTTCAAGATGTAGGCCAGAGTGGGCCATACTATATCCGATTTCAAAGGAATATAGCTGTTCTTCTAAACCTTTTTCGATGAATGCCGAAGTTCAAATCTTAGACTTCAAAAAATAAATAGCCCCGAGTACCGCAATATGGGCTAGACAGCACGTGTTTTCTCGCATTTGCTGCAGATTTCCGCCACATTTCACGTGACAATGAATCCACATTCATCATGACAGTTTTGACCCTTTCTCTCCTGAAAATACATGCCGCAAATTTCACCACAGTTTGGTTGAAAGATACCGCGGAATGCCGCTTTTAGGATCCCAAAACGTAAGTGGAGGGATACCTATGACATCGCAAAAGTTGTCCGTCTGTGAGCACGATCACTCTCGAAGGCAATCAGATATTTTGATGAAACTTGGTGGGAGGATCCTTTGGGTCAAGGGAAAGGTCGGGCTCGCAGATGGGCTCTGTAGCCCTAACTTTCGGTGTGGGGAGTGGGTTCAAATTAAGGGAAAAACAAAATGTTTCTAAACAGCCAATAAGATAGTCGATCAAGGGGTAAAGAGACATGCTGAACACGAATATGAAAACCATTTTCTCGCCGGACAAGTAGTTCGCCCGGAATCTGGCCAAAACCGGTAAGCTTGTTAAAAGTAAAAGTTTTATTTGAAGTGGATTAGATGTTCGGTTTAGGGGTAAGAAGGCATGCTGAACACTTAACTGAAATCATTTTCTACACGGACAAGTACTTCGCCCGGTATCCAGCCCAAACCGGAAAATTTGTTGAAAGAAAAAAAAATTGTAGTTGATTAGATGTCCGATTTAGGGATAAGACGTGATTCTGAATCCGTGTATGACAATCGTATTTTAGCCGGACATGTAGTTCGTCCGCAATCCGGCTGAAACCGGAAACTTTGTTATAAGTTAAATTTTATTTGAAGTTGATTAGATGTCGGATTTAGGGGTAAGGAAGAAGATACGCTGAATTCGTTTTTGAGCTTTATTTTTTCGCCGGACAAGTAGTTCCGGAATTTCGCCGAAACCGGAAAATTGACAGAAGAAAGGCTGGATCGTTTCGATCGGCTTATATATAGGGTTAAACACACATGCTGAATCCATATCTGAACTTGGTTTTCTCCGATGATTAGCTATTGGGCCTTAATCTGTTTCTATATTTTAAGAGTAAAAGTTTTCAAGGAGTCTGGCGAAGACCGGATCTGGCAAAGACAAATCCTAATTGTCCGAATCAAAGAGTGAATTTTTGAGATCCCATCGAAACCTTTGGTCTTGTTGAAGAGGCCGGCACCGCGAAGCGGTTCCGGTCGGGTGGCAACACTGCTTTACACTGCTCAAAGAAAGAAGCCAAGCCAGTTGAGTTGATGATCAAGCGACGGGCACGTCGGACGTAAGTCTGGTGTAAATGAAAGTTTTCTGCGGTGGAGAAGTTTCAGGTTGTGTTAGTAAAGATATGGAGATCAGGAAGGCATGCTTCAGAAGGATTACCTGGTAAGGATCATTCGTTGGCGGCATAAGGGTCCTGCCGCTCGTTTTGAAACTCCTACTTACTGATAGATGCTCGCGGACTGGCCAAGGTGCGACGTAAGGACTGGAAGTCAGATGGATAAATTAGGTAAAAGCGAGACAAATTACTGAAAATGGGATAGAGAATTTGGAATTAACATTTTATTCAAAAGTGGATTTTATGGATCCGAGGCAAATGTCAATAGAGCTGTATGTGTTGTTATTCCAGTGTGATAGAGTTTTGACACTGGTGAGTTGGACGTCCTAGGAGACTTTGTGGTGGTACTGGAATTTGAAGAGTTATTTATGACACGAGATAATCTATCTGAAGGATGAGTTTTGCAGTTCATATTGACTTACGGTTTTTTAAATCATGTATATCACCCTGTGGACGTTTAGATGTGTCAGAAGTAGAAATCATCGGCCAGTTTGACAATTTTTGCTCTCGGAAGGTGAATATTATTTAGCTCAGTTTCATAATCTCTAAGGAATCACTATGATGAATTTAGTATAATTGACGGCGTTTGTTTTTGTGATCTAGTTTACATCCTTAATTATTTGGACTTATGGGAATTAACAAGCAAAAACAAAAAAACAGAATACTTAAAGAAATCGATAACGCAAATAATTAGTTTGATTTTTCTACACATTTTCCATATGCCTGCTACAATAAAAACATTTTGTTAGATCCATAGTCAAACTATGATCCCAGCCTCCCCATGTCGGGCCCTTCCGACCCGCGCCACTAGATGACCCAGCGGTCGGATCGAGTCGTGGCTTCATCTTGGGTCTTGGGTGGGGGGGGGGGGGTCTAGACGTTGCAGGTTTTATGAAACTCCTTTAAGAGATGGCCGGATCTGGGAAGCCAATCTTGTCAAGTCTCTAATGTTTAACCCAAGTTTCATCGTCCTAGCACATCTGGAAGTACCGTACCTTAAATCGCGATCACCGGAATTCCGGACCCCCCTCCAACTCCCCCAGAGTGCCCGAATCCGGTCCGGTTCAGTCACTGATGTATTTACTTACGCTTGTTCTTCCCATCAAGTGTATTCCCAATCGCTACACTCTAAGCGTGTCAAAAAATTTGCCCCCCCCACCCCCGAATCCTACACTGACCGGATCCTGTCCGCACTTAAAATGGGACATCTGAGACACGAGTTGTTTCAGAATATGAAGTTTCATTAAGATCCGATCACCCGTTCAGAAGTTGGACATTTCTCAAGATTCCGGATTCCCCCTCCAACTCCCTCCAAAGTCACCGGATCCGTTTTGACATCTGAGACATGAGTTCTTTCCGAATATCAAGTTTCATTAAGAGCCGATCACCCGTTAGAAAGTGAAAATTTCTCAAGATTCCGGATTCCCCCTCCCGCCACTCCCCCCGCGATGCTCAAATCGGAGAAACGACTTTTCTTAAGTTAGAATTGTCGAGTCCCTCATACGACTGCCAAGTTTCATCGTCCTAGCATATGTGTAAGCATCTTAACTCGGGATCACCAGAATTCCCTCCAACTCCCCCATAATGCTCAGATCCGGTCCGGTCTTGTCAAGTGCGTATCTGGTGCTTGTTCTTCCCGCCAAGTTTCTTCCCGATCCGTCCACTCTGAGAATGTCACAAGATTTCCGGCTTCCCCCGTCCAACTCCCCCCAAAGTCACCGGATCCATTTCGGACTTGACACGTGACATCTGAGACATGAATCTTTCCGACTATAAAATTCCATTAAGATCCGATCCCCCGTTCAAAAGTTGAACATTTCTCAAGATTTAGGACTCCCCTCCCCCCACTCCCCCCACGATGGTCAAATCGGAGAAACGACAGTTCTCAAGTTAAAATTGTCGATTCCCTGATATGCCTGCCAAGTTTCATCATCCTAGCTCGTGTGGAAGCATCTTAACTCGGGATCACCGGAATTCCGGAGCCGTCCCTCCAACTCCCTCCACATTGCTCGGATCCGGTCAGGCTTTGTCAACTGCGTATCTGGGGCTTGTGCTTAAATATTCCTTCAGCCCAAGCTGACTGCGAATCATGTATTTATGTCTAAGATAATGCCAACTTTCCATTACGGGGCGGAAATATGGGGAAATGAAGCAGCTCCGCAACTCGAGACTATCCAGCTGCAGTATTATAAGAGATTATTCGGGTTGCATCCTACAACCCACACACAGGCACTTAAGGGGGACCTAGGAATTTATTCGCTTCGAAGGCATAGGGTAGCTCAAATTATTAGATTTTGGCAGAAGATAGTTGGTTTGCCTGATGATAGGCTAGTTAAAGCAGCTTACATGGAAATTTTGAATTCGGGAAAACTCAAATCATGGCCGTTTCAAGTTAAATCTATACTTGATGATGTTGGATTTTCTTACATATGGAATGGTGGTTTAGGCCCTCCTGAGCAAACTCCAGCCCTCCTGAATGAAATATTGAGAGTTTTTGAAGACCAGGAAAAACAAAAATGGTTTGGTATAATATCCTCATCGGAAACCCTGTTAAATTACGGAAAGATTAAAACAGTGTACGAATCTGAGTTTTATTTCAAGCTTAATTTGCCTGCTACTTATTTGAGGTACTGGATCCAACTGAGAGCTAATTGTCTACCACTGCATGGTAGAAATAAAGTTTTTGATAGGAAGGCGAGAATCCCAAATAGGAATTATTCATGCCCTCTTTGTGGACGAGAAGAGGAGGACATTGGTCATTTTTTGAGTCGGTGCCAAGAGCTTTCAAGCATTCGTAGGGAAATTTTTGGGGTGGGGATTCCCCTACTCCCTGGTATTCTGAAGTGTACTTCTGCTCAATCTATTAGTAGGGTTGGTCGTTACATTAGTAGAGCGTTGGAAGCTAGAAAGATTTTTGTTGATTAGTTTAATTATCCTTTTTCCGTGTATATGTATCTTTTCTGTGTTGAACGTGTATATGGCCCTCGGGCTTTTTTCAATACAATTATTATTATTATTATTTGACAGTGCAAAACGGATAAGTCAGCTGAAATTTATTGGAGCTATATTTCGGCCCTACTTGTGACAAGTTTCGTTTTTTCAGTCTTGAGCGGCTTTGAGCCTGAAGAGGACCCTTGCCAAGAAGGGCCGAAACATAGCTACAATAAATTTCAGCTGACTTTTCCGTTTTGCACTGCTTGTGTTTGTTCTTCCCACCAAGTTTCATCCCGAAAAGTTTCACCACGAGTTGTTTCCGAATATGAAGTTTCATTAAGATCCGATCACCCGTTCAGAAGTCGGACATTTCTCAAGATTCCGGATTCACCCTCCAACTCCCCCCGAAGTCACCGGATCCGTCCGTTGACGTGGACATCTGACACACGAGGTCTTTCAAATATCAAGTTTCATTAAGATCCGATTCCCCATTCAAAAGTTAGACATACGTCAATATTCCGGATTCGATTCCCCTTCCCTCCACTCCCCCCACGGTGGTCGGATCGGGGAAGTGGTTATTTCCAGTTAGTTTGGTCGGGTCCTTAATAAGCCTACCAAGTTTCATCGTCCTAGCACATCTGGAAGTACCCTAACTCGCGATCACCGGACTGACCGACAGACCGACGGAAAAGTGATCGGTATATGGCACTTGCCCGGAAGGCAAGTGCCATAAAAACGTACTTATCCGTGACACCTCATCGATGGTCTGTTTGGTATCGTGAGAGAATTTCATGCAGTTTGATAATTCTGAATAAGAGAAATGGTGTGCTTAAAATAAAGGGCAAGTGGTAATTATGGTTCAACTGTGCTTACAAAAAAAAGTTGCAGTTGCTTAACTCTGCGCGAATTAAGCAATTTCTGCCGTTTGATGCACGAAAGAATGTACCTTTCCGTGCGGGTGCACGATGCTAAACTCACGACTTCTCTGTGATTTGTGAAACACTGATACGCACAGAAAAGTGATATGGAAAAACGAAAATATATGCGTTTGATACACGAGGTTTTGGTGCGTTGAATGACATCAAAAACCGTGCTGTAGGTTATACACTGGAAAAGTTCCAATAAAAAACAAGAGCTACGAGCTCATATGGCACTTGTACGAGTAGGTGATGTAAGAGAGTAGATGAGTAATCGTTATAAATGTGGAAGGATCCTAACACGCGGTCGCCGGAATTCCGGGAAACCCTCTACAACGCCCCTCAAAGAGTGCCGATTAGTTCTGGTTCTGTCTGAATATATCTAGGGCTTATGCTTGTTCTTCCCATCAAATCCCATCCCGTTCCCCCGACGCTAAGCGTTTCACGAAAATTTCGGTGATCCCCTTCAACCCCCCCCATAAGTATCGGATACGGTTCGGACTTGACACGGAACATCTGAGACGGCACCTCTTTCCGCTTGCCAAGTTTCATCCAAAACCGATCGCCCGTTCAATTAAAAGTTATTAACGCCACTAGATTCCGGATTCCCCGTCGCTACACTCCCCCCACGACAGTCGGCTCATACAAGCGACTATGCTCAAGTCGGTTCGTTCGAGTCGCTGATATGCCAGCCAAATTTCGTCGTCCTAATTCATCAGGGGGTACCGACTCGCGGGATCACCGGAATTCCGGACCCCCCCCCCTAACTTCCTCCACAGTTACCGAATCCGGTCCGGTTATGTCAGTGATGTATCTAGGACTTGTGCTTGCTCTTCCCACCAAGTTACATCCCGATCCCTCGACTCTAAGCGTTTCCCAAGATTTCCGGTTCGTCACTCCAGCTCGAAATCCGGTCACCGAATCTGGCCGGGATTGTAATTGGGTCATCTGAGACACGAGGTCTTTCCATGTGCCAAGTTTCACTCATTCAAAAGTTACGAATACCTCAAGATTCCGGATTCCCCCTTCCTCCACTCCCCCCACGTTTGTCAAATTATGTCAGCGACCATTCTCAAGTCTTTTTCTTCGAGTCCTTGATATGCCAGCCAATTTCATCGTCCTAATACATCAGGAAGTACCGCAATTGCGGGATCACCAGAATTTCGACCCCCCCCAACTCCCCCAACAGTGCCCGAATCCGGTTAAGTTACGTCAGTGATGGATCTAGGACTTGTGCTTGTTCTTCCCACCAAGTTTCATCCCAATCCCTTATCTCCAAGCGTTTCCCAAGATTTCCGGCTCCCCCCTCCAGCTCCCCCCAAAGTCACCGGATCCGGTCCGGATTCGGATCGGGAAAGTGACTATTTCTAACTTAATCATTTGGGGTCCCTGATACGCCTGCCAAGTTTTATCGTCCTGGCTTATGTGGAAATGTCCGAACTAGCAAAACCCGGACCGACCGAACGACAGCCCGACGGACGGACAGAAATTGCGATCGCTATATGGAACTTGGCCGAAGGGGAAGTGCCATACAAATCGGAACATTTCCTGCGCGATATTTGGTTCTTTCACTTGCACGATTCTATCAGGTTGAGGAGGGAGTAGCTCATTAGTGTTGGGCGATATTCGATACGATAATCGAAATATCGATATTATTGTAAAATATCGATATTTCGATATTGACTTTTCAAATATCGATATTTTCGATACTTACATTACGATCTACATCAGTTCTATTATTTGAGATTTTCGGGATAAAAGAATGATTAGGGATTTCAGACTTGAGCGATTAGGGAGGAGAAAGAGACTGAGAAGGAAAAACGTGGAAGCTACTCTATCTTAATGGGAATGTTTGATTTTATTCTTTTAGTTCATTTTCGTTCGATTTTTTTTCATGAAAACCTGTTGCAGTATGGACAGTTTCAAGTACGCCAAATATCGGTTTCCGATAATCGAAATATCGATTATCGAATTTGAAAATATCGAAATATCGAAATTTCGATATTCTAGCTGATTTCAAAAATATTGTCAGAGCAAGCAGGTTTTGGGTGAACAAGTTTAGTACGGTTAAAACCTTGGTTAAAACAGGTTCGCCCAGACTTCGTTTAAAAGGGTAATGACCGGGGAGTGAAAGTGCGTTCGGTTGGTTCTTTTGTTGAAAAGGGTAGGGACTAGGGGTCGCCGGTTTGAGAATAAATAAGTAGGGTGCAAGCGAGGTGAGACGGATTGATTCTGAGAACCGCGAATGACAGCACGAAATGTCGCTAATTGCTTCCATGCTGAGTAGCGAATACAAGTTCCGAGGACGAGAGAATATTCAGTTTGCCTCACAATGTGAATATTAAAAGCACAAGTTAAAAATTGCGGTTGAACCAAAGTGGTAGAGTCCTCGGTGGCAGAAAATGAAGACTTTTTCTGGTTATATTGGATGCCGCAGGCCACCTAAGTGGCATGAGGAGTGGCAATATTTTTGAATCTTTAGGTTCGTATGTGATACACTTCGTATAGTGTTGGAATATGTTGCATAAAATATAGAGATGTCTGGGTGGTCTCTAATTGGGGTTGTCGACATAACGTCCTCATTCGAAATGTCCCGTGGCGAAACGTCCCCCTGACAAAACGTCCCCATGACAAAACGTCCCCGTGGCGAAACGTCACCAATCAAAACGTCCCCTGGCGAAACGTCCCCATGACGAAACGTCCCCGGCTATAGAATTCTTTGTTCATCGCTGAGGTATAACTAAGCCTATGAGATTACTGATTACGTCATCAGTTCAGACAAAAAAGTTCTTGGAATATAAACTTTTTCACTCTGAAGTTGTTTTGCCTCGATACTGCACCTGAAGATCGAGGCGAACATAAAAATCTATGCTTGGGGACGTTTTGCCGTGGGGACGTTTTGTCACGGGGACGTTTCGTCGGTAAGCAGCATGCTGAATCCAAATCTGAACTTGGTCATCCAAGATAATTAGGCTACCATTGGCCTTAATCTATTTCTAAGTTTTAATAGTAAAAATGCTTAAAATTTAACTGAAAAGCCGACTTATTTTTGTGTCATCTGATCGAATACACTGAATTATTTGGGTTCTTCAACGAGATTTTTTTTATTTTCCACTATCTGCTCTAGTTATGACATTCAGAATATCTGTGGCCGTCCCCACAGCGTAAATTCTACTATGACGCGGGAAATTTTAGTCTCAACACAAACGCGGCTTTTCAGTGGACAGTGGTGAGATTGGTGAAGATTGCTTAGTGTCTGAACAAAAAAACATCATAAATCTTTCTCATAAAGCATACAACAAAAATAGAAGCGCAAAGAGTACCACAAATCACAAGGAAATTCCACTATTTGAAAATCGATTATTCGTGAATAGCGAAACAACGAAGTAACGTATTTTCAGCGGGTCTTCAAGCCATTTTAAGTGAATAAGTGATGGGTAACTAGATTGTCCTATCCCAGCCCTTTTCGGTTAAACTTTAAGAAGTCTGGCGAAGACCGGATATCTAAAAGACCCAGTTGTCTGTCATCCCATATTCCCATCGAAACCTTCGGTCTTGTCGCTGTTGTAAAATTAAAATGCTCTTCTGTATTTCTTGTTAAGTTTTAATTTATCTTGTTTTGCGTTTTTATGCTGTGCAAATGCCGAACTACTATGCTGCATTCAACAATATTATTCATTCACAGTTATTTTTGGGACCCCAAAACCAGAGGTGTCACTAGCCTACTGGGGGGGGGGGGCGCCCCCCCCAATGTTGTCGGCCAGTCGGTAAAAAATAGCCGAGTCGGCGCGAAGCGCCGCGATTTTTAGTAAAAACCGTCGATTTGTTTCTTAGAAATAGTCGTTTTTTCTCAAAAACAATCAAAAGCAGTCGGTTTTTCGTAAAAATAGTAGTTTTTTCTTAAAATCAGCCGATTTTTCGTCAACACAGTCGTTTTTTCTCAGTTATAGTCGTTTTTATCTGCAAAAATAGTCGGTAAAAGTGACCAGCCAGTCGGTAAATACCTTGTCCCCCCCCAAACATTTTGGCTAGTAACGCCTCTGTGGCCATAACATAAGTGGAGCTATGACTTCGTAAAAGTTGTCAACCGTCTGTCCATCTGCCAGCCTGATTTCTGTTGAAGGGGTTGAGATAGTTTACTTCAACCAGATGGATACTCACACCAAGTCTGAACAAAGGCGAAATTACTAGAGGGTCCCTGTAGCCCAATAGTTAGGGGCGAGGGAGGGGTTTTCAAATCAATGGGTGAAACCAGGGTGGAACAAATATTTTGTTTAAGCTGATGCGTGAGTAGATTTAGGGGTAAGGAGACATACTGAATCCAAAACGGAACTTGCTTTTCTCGCCTAACAAATAGTTCGTTCAGAATCCAGCTCAAACCGGAAAATTTGTCAAAAGTAAAAGCTCTATGTGAAGCTGGTTAGATGCAGTTAGATGTTCCGTGTAGAGATAAGAAGACATGCCGAATCCGTTGACGATTATTTCCTACCCGGATAAATGGTTTGCGCGGAATCCGGCCGAAGCCCTAAAATTTGTTACAAGTAACATTTTTATCTGAAGTTGATTAGAAAGTTTTTAAGGAGTCTGTTAAGGCCGGATATCTACAAGACCCAATTGTCTGGATCAGATATTAAATTTTTGGGATCTTCGAAACCTTTGGTATGGTCCAGAAACGCAGAGGATAAAATAGTCGCGAAATGTTGAGCAGAGACCATCGAGAGGCTATAGATCGATGTAGTTTATGTGTGCTTGGACGGGAAGGGGAGTTTGAAGGGGTACATATCTTGGAATTCTCGACGAGACCACATGTCGTAGATAATCTAGCTATACGTACAGACCGTATGCGACCCTTGACTGAAATACATGCTACCTAGTCTTCTAAGTGCCATACAGGCTTTCAGCTCGTGTTTAATTCCGTCTGTTAGCACGATAAGATATTTTTGAAATCCGTTCAGTCAACTTAAAGTGCATCCGTAGCCCTACGTTTAGAGGTGGAGAGGAGGGTGTCAGATTAAGGGTTAACAAAATATGAAAGTGTGGAATTCTGTTGAGGTAAGGCCTGTGCTGGTCAATCTAGGTTTTGTTACTTCACGGCTGAACCAATGAAAATAAAATGATAGAATTAAATCGATTTCGTGTAAAATAACAGCACACTGAAGAAGTTGGAGAGTAAGATTTATTTTTAATATTCACGCTTGTTGGCAAGTTTCTGTAAATCTTGTGTGACATTGTCACAACTTATGTTTCGGTATTTTTTTTTTTTTTTTTTTTTTTTTTTTTCCCGTAGCATCTTTTGTAATTTAACTTATTTTTTTATATTATTTAAAATAAAAAAAATCACATTTCGTACTTTTTGTGGCTACTCCTCCATCCCTGAGTGACGTTAATTAATCTATTTTTACCCACTTTTAACTATTCACGTCACCTAACTTTTTAAAATAAACCCATATTTTATTTACTATTCTTCCCCCTAATATTTGGAAAATAATTCGCTCATTTAAATTTTTTTAACTTCTCTTTAAACAACTCAATCTGAATTATATATATATATATACATACAAATTTAAATACTTGAATAAAATACAAAATCCTCATTTAGACACACCTTCACACACAAATTCATCAACCCCAGCTATCTTACTGGCATAAAAACAAGGACAAAAGACAACACGATAAAACATAACAATTATTTTCGTTATATGTACAAATTTCCATCCTCCCTTCCGGCTACTCAAATGCACATGCAAACTCTTCAAACTTAACTATTTTACTAGAAAAAGTAAAAAAAAAAAAAAAAGGATAAAAAAAAAACGCCCACGACTGCAAGGGGCTGCTCCCATCTTTAACACTTTCAACTAAAAACATCACTAATACATAAATAAAACATTGGACTAGCATATTTTAAAATACCCTGATCACTATATAACACTTATAATCAACTCAATACATTCACTGGGCCTTGCGTTGTTGGGCCTTTTTTTTAATCCTTTATCTAAAAAAAAAGAAAAAAAAAAAATTCCAGTAAAAAATAACAACAACAGAATAAAATTAGTAAAAACAAACAAAAATATTAAAACATAGATTTTGTTTACAATTCTTACTCTATTTACGTACAATACCTTCTTGTGTCAGCTTTTTCAACAGCCCCCATGCTGCCAATGTCTTTTCCAGAACATAGCTTTCTTCTTTTTCTTGTGTCCTCGCTTTCCACGCGTAGTAGCTACAATTTGCTACGATGTATGCGGCCGATCGGTCTTGTTTCTCGTCTTCATTATCACCTTCTAGTTTTAAGAGCTTATCGAGGGCAACTTCGCTATTTGTAAATTTCTGTAGCATATTTTTTAGTTGCTCTATTTGTTCTTTCAGTGCTTCGCACTTTATCAAAGCATGCAAGATTGTTTCTTTTTCTATCTTGCATCTTTGGCAAACATCTGTTTCTTTCTCGTTAATTCGTTTTTTTCGTTCTCGTGTTGGTAGTAGATTATTTAATTGTTGGTACAAATGTTGTTTAACTTTCGGAGCAAGCATAAGGCCATGCAACGTGCTGAAAATTTCTTTTATTTCCTTTTCTGTCTTCTCCACATCTTGCACCATCTTTAAATTTGGTAGGTTCGACTTTTTGAAATAGTACTCTTTCATTTCCTTCCTATCAAGGGTTCCTTTTTCGAGGTCTATTATTTTATTTTCAGTCAATTCACGAGCTTCTTTAAAAAGATTTTCCAGCTTTTTTGGGAAACACTTTTTTTCGTTGTAAGCAGTGAACCATGTCTTCAGCTCGGATTCTTGGTTGCTGAGAATGGTTTCTGCCAGGGTTTTCACGCAAATTTCTTTAGATTTCGATTCGATCTCGATTATCTGGAGCCCTCCATCTTCCTTTTTTAAAAACATGTCCGTTATTTTGCTTCGGGGTGGCTCGATCCCGTGCCATACAAAACGATATATAGCACTCTTGAGCTTCTTGACGTCCTTTTTCTTGGGAATCGAAATGCTTGCGAAATACCACAATATAGGACATGCATATATGTTAACATATTGGGCTTTCTGGAAAATTGTCATGCCCCTTCCGTATCCATAGCTCAGTGCATTTCTGAAGTTTCCAGTAGTGAGATCCCAGTTTATTTTCTCGGACCCAGCCCATGTTTTCAGGAATTTGACCCCCAATATTTTTATTTCGTCTACCCGCTTTATATTGTTAATTTTCATTCCATTCTCTTCTCCGAGGCATAAGGTTTCACATTTGTTCCTGTTCAGCTCAAGCCGAAATATCCCACAATATTCTTCAATGCAGTTGACTGCTTATGATCTTCGTCACTGCTTGTAAAGGTATTCAGATCGTCAACGAAAGCTTTCAGTTTCAGCGTTACGTCTTCTAATTTTATTCCTTTTATCTCTGATTCCAAGTATCTCAGCAAAGGGTCAAAATATAGTTCAAATAAAAGTAGACTCAGGGGGCAACCTTGTCTTACTCCAAGTTCTGCTTCGAATTTTTCGGCTACTTGACTCCCAATGACAATCACTTGTAGTACTTTCTCGTACAATTTCTCGATCCATTTTATAAATTTCGGATCTATGCCATATATTTCCATTACTATAAAAAGGATGACTCGCTTTAGCTTATCAAATGCTTTGCGTATATCGAAGGTTGTAATACATAGCCTCGCCTTTTGCTTTTTCTTTAATTTCTCGCTTTGGATAAGCACATTCCTTATGCAAGCTAGAATATCCGAAGTCTTTCGTTTAGCTACTCCTCCATGTTGGTGCTTACTCCGTACTTTGGGTAGTACCCTCTTTAACCTGTTTGCCAAGACTTTCGCCAAAATCCGGTAGTCACATGGTGTGATGGTTATAGGTCTCCAGTTGCTTAGGTCGTGTAGGTCACCACTTTTTGGTAGGAGTTTCATTGCTCCTGTTGAGTCTAAAGCTATCCTTTCTTCATCGTTTAGTATCTGATTAAACATTTTGGCAAATATCTCCGAGAAATCCGTCTTGTGTTTCTTGTATATTTCGTAAGGCAAACCGTCAAGTCCAGGGGACTTGTTGTTTTCTGTCTCTTCTATGGCTCTCTTTACCTCTTCCGGCGTGAAATAAGTACAATAAGTACAACCTTTTTTTTTTTTTAGGTTAACCACAACACTAGCAACAGACAGATGAATCCTGAAAATTTGCAGCGATAACTTACAGGGACTAAGCATATACGAAGGTCATGGGTGAACTGTGCTCTAGGTTTGGTGAGTATGTTGTTACGCCAAACTATAGAGGTCATGCTCTTGAAACAGCACTGGCTAGCTTGGAAAAGACCCTGACCAACGACATTTTTTATCTGAATAAGAGATTCTTTGTGCCGGATTTACCTACCTGCCTGAGAGACCAAGGCCTTATGACCGAATACCTGGTGGAAAGTATGATTAGAAAACTACCACTACGGAAGTACGGTCATTTTTTTTGCTTTCTACACGTCCCTTTAAGAGAAATAAAAAGAAAACATGCTAAGACTTTCGTCGAAACTAACTACCTGCTCATACATCCACAGAAAGGTGTAGTTGTGATAGAGGTAACGAGTGTCCATGATAGCTGTCCCTCACATGTCAAATCCGAGAAGGAGAAACGAGGACAAAATCAGCTGCAAAAAGCAAAGACGTTCTTTGAAACTGAGCTGACCAAGGCACTTCAGCTCGATCCAGTGGAGGAAGAGAAGCTGTCCGATTTCTTCAGAGAAATACCAACTTACATGGCAATGCCCAACGTCAGAGAATTAGCCCAAACAGGAGATGGACAGCTGCTTCTCCGACCCTTTTTCGATCACGGACCAGCTGCAGAAACAGATCTGTTCAAAAAACCCAGCAATAGAGAGTTTTACGTGAAAATGTATCCATGGATGCTCAGCATGTAAGTATTATTTAGCATACAACATACATAGTTACTAACTGAATCTTATTAAAGAAGCGCTCCATCCACTCTTGAACCTAGAGGCACAAGTTACCAGAGAGGGCGATCTGCTCCACAAACCTACTGACATCTAAGAAGGAAACAGATGAATATTCTTCAAGTGATATTTCTCCTTGTGCAGATTTAAAAGACATGTAAATTAGAAATGTTGGAGAGGCTTAACGGCCTGCCATCCCATTTGCGAATATTTTACATTAATGTTACTAAATTTCTTTCGCCCGTCCCCCTTAACAACACCTCACTTATTGCGCGTGATACTGCCAGGGTGTGTTTGCGACTAGCTCACAGCGTCAGATATTATTTAGCATACAACAGACATAGTTACTAACTGGATCTTATAAAAGAATCGCTCCATCCATTCTTGAACCCTGAGGCAAAGCCCCGAGGTACAACTGGTACAAGTTACCAGAGCAGAGACGGTTATCTGCTCCCTACCTACTGACATTCAAGAAGGAAATAGATGAATATTATTCAAGTGACATTTTCTCCTTGAGCAAATTTAATAGACATGTAAATTAGAAGTTTTGTAGAGGCTTAACGGCCTACCATCCAATTTGCGAATATGTCATATTATTATTATTAAACTTCGTTCGCCCTCCCCCCTAACGATAGCTCCCTTATTGCGCGTGATACTTCCAGGGTTTGTTTGCTACTAGCCCACAGCGTCAGACAAGCTGGTTGTCTGATTCTTTATTTGCTTTTATGGCACTTGCCTTTCGGCCAAATGCCATATAGCGATCGTAATTTCTGCCCGTCCGTAGATCGGTCAGTCTGTCCGAGTTTTGCTAGTAATTGGGCACTTCCACATAATCTAGGACGATGAAACTAGGCAGGCATATCAGTGACCCGACCAGATTAACATGGAAATAGTCACTTACCGGATCCGACCATCTGGTGGGGGGGGGAGAATCTGGAAATTAAATTAAGGTATTTTTAACGTTCGAACGGGTGATCGGCTCTTAATGAAACTTGATATTTGGATAGACCTCATGTTTCAGATGACCCAATTCAGGTCCAGAATAGATCCGGTGACTTAGGGGGAGGGATGAAACTTAGTGCGAAGAGCAAGCAAATGTTCTAGAAACATCAATTACGTAACTGTACCGGATTCGTGCACTGCGGGGTGAGTCGGAGGGGGAGTCCCGAATTACAGTGATCCCACGAGCTCGGTACTTGTTGATGTACTAGGACGATGGAACTCTGCAGGCATATCAGGGACCCGAACAAAATGACATTAATTTTTGCATCATCTTCCGATGAAAAATTGTGTGTAGTTTGTATGATGGTTGTACGAAAAAGACGACCGAATCTTCGATCGAAGCCCAGCAGCTCCAGAGCTTTGCAAATTGAATGCAGACCAAAGGTAGTGGCGATTCCAAGAGGCGAACTAACAGCCTCTCGATTTGCAGTTTGACTCTTCAAGCGTTGAGCTAACCATCTCTGTGTTTCTTTGAGACTTTTTGACTTTTCATTAAACAATTTGAGCAAAAAAAAAACTTTTCTAAGTGTACTAAATTTCCGAGCTTTGGCAAATTTCGACAAAATTGACCTACTAGTCTGGGTAGAAAATAAACTTCGTAAATGGATTCACTGCGTGACCTTTATACCTCCTACGCTAACCTCTAAGGAATGAGCTTTATCTTTTGCCAAATTTCTGGTTTTGGCCAGACCCGGGCGAACCTCTTCACCGGCCAGAAAATTAGTTTCAGACCTGGAAGCGCTAAGCACGGAAAATGTAAAAACAAGTCTAGTGCCATGAAGAAGGATAAACATTAGTTGCGTTTTTGCAGATACCATGATATGTGTTACCACGGTAACTGGATCTGCAATTAGTCGTTTTTGCATACCGTGGTATCCGATATACGGTTCACTGCAAAAACGACTATTGCCGAAATTGCACTTTTTGAAGTCATCCAAAAAGAACAAGACCAAAGGCTTCGATGGGATCCCAATAATTTAATATTTGACCCAGACAACTAGGTCTTGTCTACGCCAGATCCAGTCTTCGCCAGGCTAATTATCTGAGAAAATCAAGCTCAGATATACCAGTATAAGCCATATCTATTTTAACGATACTGATCGAAACTTCCTGCTTTACTTCTGCCAAATTTCCGGTTTCGGCCGAATTCTGAGCGAACTACTTGTCCAGCCAAAAAAAGATAGTCCAGAAACGAATTCAGCGCATCTCCTTATCCCTGTAAAGAACATCTAATCAGCTTCAAATAAAACTTTAACTTATGAAAAAAATCCGGTTTCAACCGGATTCCGGACGAACTACATGTCCGGGTGAAAATTTATTGTCATATACAGATTCAGCGTCTCTTCTTACCCTTGAATCTATCATCTATATAATCAACTTCGAATACAAATTTTACTTTTAACAAATTTTCAGGTTTTGGCCGGATTCCGGTCTAACTACCAGTCCGGCGAGAAAATGGTTTTCACCATCGTGTTCAGCATGTCTTCTTACCCCTAAATCGAACATCTAATCAACTTCAAATAAAATTTTTGCTTTTAACAAATTTTCTGGTTTCGGCCGGATTCCGGGCTAACTACTTGTCCGGTGAGAAAATGGTTTTCACCATCGTGTTTAGCATTTCTTCTTACCCCTAAATAGAATATCTAATCAACTTCAAATAAAACTTTTACTTTTAACAAACTTTCCGATTTTGGTCGGAATCCGGGCGAACTACTTGTCCGGAGAGACAATGGTTTTCACCATCGTGTTCAGCATGTCTTCTTACCCCATAATCAACTATCACATTAGCTATTTCAAAATATTTGTTTGCCCCTTAACTTAAACCCCCTCCCCCACCCCTAAATGTAGGGCTACAGAGCCCATCTACGAACTCGACCTTACTCTTGACCCAAAGGATCCTCACACCAAGTTTCATCAAAATATCTCATTCCCTTTGAGAGTTATCGTGCTCACAGACACACGGACGTACAGACAACTTTTGCGATGTCATAGGTATCCGTCACTAACGTTTTGGGATCCCAAAAACTGATATCCAGTTACATCACTAATTAGTGCTGACTTCTTTCTCGCCAATTTGACAAAATTTGATGAAAGTGAGATGACTTTTCAGATACCACGACCAGATACCACGGTCGGGCCGTGATATCTGAATATCAGTTACCACGGTAACTGGCCAGATACACGACAACTGCAAAAACGCCTTTTGACCGTGGTATCAGATACTACGATAACTGCAAAAACGACTTTAGACCGTATATCAGATACCATGGTATCTGCAAAAACGCAACTAGTGTTTTCAAAACCCCGCACATTTACGAACGCATTTTGACTATGTGGTATGGTACTTATACAGAGCCTAAGACCATGACGTCACAGCCTCGAATAAGGTCTAGGGCCCTAATGGCAGAGCCTAGTGGACAAATCTCACCAAAGCCACACATAAATTTCAAGTAGTATGGTGCACTTGAAATTAAATTGAAATACTTTTCTCCCCTCTGAATCCGCGAGCTCAATCGCAGAGAACCCCACAAGAGCGACGTAACAGCAACTTCTTTCTCACATTCGGATTTACTTGCAGGTGCTACCATCTGAAGTCGTTCAAGAAAGATCCTTCGGGAATAGATGTTGGTGCAACAGCGAGCATGAGAGAAAACCTTGTGATGACTTCTATGCTGATTGAAGAAAATACTAAGAGTCTTACCGAGTTCTACCTGAGGGAACAGAGCACGCAGGCTGTGGTGTCGAGCGGTATATATCAGTCACCGGAGCAGTCGGCATTGTTGGATCCATTTTACCACAATGAGATGCCCAAAGTGCTCTTCATTACCGGAGACGCCGGGTCAGGGAAGACCTATATACTGGCTGAGAAAATGAGGCAGCTTCTGCTCGAAGACGTTGAAAACAGGTGCCTCTACATGAGCAAAACCGAGGCCTTAGTAGGCAAAATACGCAAATCGATGGAGGAATCAAATATAGGCTCCACAAATTGGCGCTGTATCACAGTCAGTGAGTTCCTGTCGGAAGTGTGCTCCAGTCTGTGTTTCGAAAAGTATGATCTTCGGAAAGTGGTTCGTCTCATCGACAAGAAGGACTCGCTGATTGATAGAATCATTGAAGGGTTCAGTGACCATCACATTTTTATTGACGAGTTCCAGGACCTCTACGTATCACACAGGGCTGTTATTGAAGGAATACTGCTGAAAGTTAATCCAAAAGACAAGTTCAGGTGGACGGTTTTTGATACAAGTCAGAATGAGCTTGTTGGAGAAAAAAGAATCTTGTCAGTTGAAGGAGGGCCTTTCTTTCCACTGATCACTTTGCCTGCAGTCTACCGTCTAACTCCTGAAGTTTACAATTTTGTAAAGTTTCTACAAGATCAAGATGAAGACAGTCTTCAAACCTCTGACAGGTCCTTGGCAATGGCTTTGCCAGTCACTAACAACAGAGACGTGGAACTCTATCTGGTAGACCGTGATGAAAAACATATTAAAACCAGAGATTCGTCGGGTGATCTTTTGAAGGATGCAGTGGACAAATTAAAAGCAGTGTATGAGTGTTTGGTAGGCAACGGGAATGCAGACCTTCTATTTGTTAGCTATCTGTCTGATGTTCGACATACATCGGAGATACTACTAGGCTTTCTTGGCGAGTTTTTGTCTTATCACAGATCAGAGTCAGCCTCGGATATTGAAGACTGGGCAGGACGCTTTACTGAGAGGGGACTCTGTGACTTTGACGAGATGACGTACAAGCTAATAGAGTTGTGTAAATCTCTGAAAAAGAATGGAAAAAAAGATGTCAACTTGATTAAGCATGCAATAGATTGTGTTTACCTCGATCTGGGCGGTGTCGACATAAGGTTAAAACGTCTACGAGACTTGCTTGAATCAGTGAATAAGGATGAAGAGGTAGACTCAATCATGGTTGCAAAGTACGCAGAACTTCTTGCTGGACTGTGTTTGGGTACCTTGGAGAATGTGTCAGAAAGAATAAGATATTTGCTAATGTCTCTGATCAAGGATGGCAACATAGACGAGGAGCTAAGAAAGTTAGATCGTGTTGACTGCCAACTCGGCAATTTCAGCTTTCAACGGAAGAAACTCAGTGACTTGCTTGAATCTTTGATCGTCGGCGAAGGAATTCCTCGAGAAGTAATCACGGTTATTATTGAATTCAGAAGCGACATCCGTGGATGGGACGAAATCTGTGACAAATATGAAGTCAGACTAACAAATGAGAGAGAGTTCAAGGGACTAGAAAGTCCCGTGGTGATTGCCTGTTGCCCCTACGGCTTCGCGAATACATATCTTCGTATAGCTGCTTCCAGGGCAACTTGCAAACTCTACGTTCTGACATCATCCGTCACGTACGAGGAACTAACGCAAAAATGGCAAACATGTGTGACTCGTCCCATTAAAGATGCCAAGCCTCCTGGATTTGATTTTAAACGGAAGCAAAAAGCTGAGGTAAGTAAACGCCGCAGCTAACGGGCTGGATGCACAAACACATGAAAACATTATATCACCGTAACATCAATTATCTGGATGAACATTGCAGTGAATCTAAGGCGCCTTAAACTACCATTTGTCGAAACCACAAATTTAGTAATGCATGAGTTTATGTGATAGGTTGGTTTGTTTTATTAATTCTGAGTTTGGTTTAGTGACTTTAGGCAGACTTTAGGTATATGTTGTATTTGCTAGTAGTTCTGTGTTTTGGAATGTTCGTTTGTATTAACCGTCAGAAGTGTTCAGTATTGCGTTTGATTCGCGGCATGTACTACCTGTTCGGGACAGATATGGGCAAATCCGAATCTGGGTTTGTATTCGAATCCAGGATTCATGTTTTTGGCTGGATTCGAATCTTCAACTTAACACGCTGAATTCGGATTAGGGTTTCAAACCCTGGATCTTATCAGTCCGCTCCAGTTTCTAATTTTCATCCTTCCATTTTGCCAATTTTTACACGCTGTGCTTTAACGAGCCCCAAACTCATGTCTGGTTGCCGAGAGGAAATCGATGGGCTACTGTGACAACCACATATGGAAACTCAGAAATTACTCTCTCATTTGCTTTAGGTATCAGTGCTTTTTCTGTAACAAACTATAACATATGTACATGATTTGATTTTTTATTAAAGTCGGATTTGAATCCGGATTCGATTCCGGCTTCGAATCGTACCTAGTCGTACCTAGCCCAGGAATCGGATTCAAATCCTTTCATGATCGGATTCGCCCATCTGTGTTTCGGGATGACACGCCCAGGCGAATGTCTTATATGCATGTTTTCCTGATCGAACTTCTATAATCAAATAATCAGTCGGTTTAGCTCACATTAATTGTGCCTTGTATGTATAACATATGATTTTTTGTTACATGCTGAAACCATAGAGCGAACACCAGTTTCCTCCTTCAGTCAGGCAACGCTTTTAGTTAGTGGAGCTATCCCTTTAAATTCCACTACCGTTTCAGAAGCCCGGTCAATGAAGAAGAAAAAGCAGCTACGAATCTTTCAGAGAAGAAACGATTCAATCAACCGTGCGCGTTTGTTGCTCAAGCCGCGTTTACAACGAGAGAAAAACTTGAACAGAATCCAGTTTCGGTGACAAGACCATGTGTACACGCTGAATGAAAAAAACTATTTCTTCAAGCCAGTAATTGCCAGCCAACAAAAAAAACATTAATGACATCAGTACTGTTGACTGCTGCTCTCAAGAGCTAGGTAGACTTTTTTGGTCTTTTCACCAGCGCCGCCGACGAGATTCCTTTGGAACCAGAATTTCTTTCATCTTTGAAAGGAATTCTCGTCCCGCTAGACTTTTTCTAGTCGTCTTCACAAACGGAATCCTTTCAAGTTAGCCAGAATTTCTTTCCTGTCGACGGGATTTCTTGTCCGTGTAACGCAACATTAAGCCAGGTTTCACCTTTCAGATTCCTAGATGTTCGGGCTTCCGCACAGTCGAGCCAACCCATCCAGATTACCAATACAATGTCCGCTAGTTCACCTTATTCTAGTTCAAGGCTCAAAGTGGACAAGTTCAAGAACAAATACTCAGTAAGAACTTCTGTCTTTAGTCGCATGCAGCGACTATGGAAACCCCGACAAATCTGAGCGGACCTGGAGGTGTTTACTCTAGCTTTGAGCTGATGTTGATACCCGTTTACTCCTCTTCCGTCTTCACCGTTGCCTATCGCACAAGAAATATCGAAAGAGGCGACCAGGGGGCGCACTCCGCGCTCTGATCCTCTCTGGAGCGCGTCCACAGAACCAATCAGCGTTGACTTCTAGAGTTCCTCTTTAGCAACTTACCGGCGATCTAGCTATTTGTAGAGGTAACGAAACGTGATGTGGCGCGAAGCAGCTCGTTAAAATGAAATTGAATCTTTTGATGTTATGAGACAGAAAGCGTTAGTTAGTTTTGTTGCAAGGATAGAAGCCTCCGAAAACCCACTCTTAAAGGCAATTCGCGAGAATGCAGAGTGCCGTTCCGGCCATTTCTATCGCCTTTTCCGTCGACTGTGCTTTTGCCCCGAGCCACCGAATGGTTGATATGATTGTACATATTTAGTTTAGAATAGTCCTGTTTTAGTGTAATATGTGATGTGTACTATCACGAAATAAATAAATTGATTGATTGATTGATTGATTTACATCGGGAGTCGGTCGTATTTTACTCGACTCAGCATGTTTGTATGACCGAGATAGGGAGACAGCAGTTCTGTCTCTTAATTTGTTCTTGACAAGTTCCTGTAGCTCCCCCATCGTTCCATAATCAATATTTGTTTAGATAAGGTAGTGGGTAACTTTCACTTTCTTCTACTGAACCATATGCAAAACCTCCATTACTTGGGAAGCAGATTGCAAATTTTCTACCCATCAACCTGTTGATCTGTTTTACTAAAAGCCAGGCTTCACCTTCCAGATTCCGAGACATCCGGGGCTTCCGCATAGTCAAGCCCAGGTCAAGCCAACCCTTCCAGATTTTCATGATAATGATGACAGCTAAATTTGATGATCTTCAACATTTCCTAGATGTCCTTTACATTTCAAATACCTCTTGCTTGCCAATCACAACTGTCAATCAGTATCCCTTTTCTTCCTTCATTTGCATGTTTGTTGTGTCTCTCGAACGGGTTGCCTCTTGCCACCTTCCAGACATCCGGAATCTGGGGTGTCCAACACCCCGGACTTCCAGGCCTTTTTTGTCCTGGCTTCACCTTCCAGATCCGTCTCGTCGAAAACGGCCGTCTGGGATCCGGAAAAAAAATCTGGAAGGTGAAGCCTGGCTTTAAGTCAGAAACTGTCAATCACGTTCCCTTTTCATCCTGCATTTGTCTCTTTATTGTGTCCGTCGAACGGGTTGTCTTTATGGCACCTTCCAGACATTCGGAATCTCGGGTGTTCAACACCCCATTTTTGGCCTGGCTCCGCAACCGTCTCGGCAATAACGGCTGTTTGGAGTCCAGAACAAAAATTTGGGAAGGGAAGCTTGCAATTTTGCGGACAGAGAATTGGGAGGTGACATAGGATGTCACTTCCGACCGTAAAAGAATCTCGTCCTTGTCCTACCGAATTGATTGATGTTTTTTTTTTTTTTTACCAATAGTGAATCTGCCAACGACAGACGTTAAAGTGAACCCGAAACCCTAAGCAGCTCTTACAGCTCTTACAGCGACTAGTAAGTGAGTAAGGAAATAATTTATTTGTAACCCGCCATCAGTGGCGTATCGAGGGGGCGCAGCGCCCTCCCTACGTTTTGGCATTCCGTCAAATTTTTGCCGAAGGCAAATATTCCGGTCGAAACGGGCATCGCGGACAAGCCGTGATGCTCGTTTTATAAAATCTTTTGTACCCATATATCCAAATTGGGCGATTTAACGTGTTTATTGGTTCCCGTTCTTTCTAGAACTCGGTAATTCATCTAACTTTTCTTCTGTCCGCATCGATTTCACCGCATTGCGTCCGTCCCCTCGTAAATTCGGTTGTTTTAACGTGTATATTTGGTCTCATTCCTTATCGAATTCGGTAATTCACCGGACTTTCTCCAAGTCCGTGTCTGTTCTATCGATTATGTCTGCCCATTTCATCATTCGGTGATAAATCATATTCAGTTGGTTCTGATTCTTGACCGAATTTGACAATTCAACGGATTTTTGTTTAGTTCGCATCTATCGCCAGACTTGCCCCATTCGGTTGTTTTACGTGGTTCTAACAAGAGCTTTAGTCTATTTCGAAATTTGGTGTTACTACCGCTGCCGACCTGATTCGTGACCAAATTCGGTAATTCACCGGATTTTGTTTATTCCGTATCTTTCACCAGACTTGCCACGTATCTATTACCAGACTTGTCACATTCGGTTGTATTAGTTGGTTCGAACAGGAGTCTTATTCAATAACGAAATTCGGCTGTTATACCGCTGCCGATCTGTTCCTTATTTTTGTTAAGTTAGTTTTTCGGTAGTATGAATTCATTGTTTTTCACCCCAGATACCCAGTTCGGTAATTTAAGTTGCATTTCTTTAGCTCTTGTTCTTTGCCATTTAACGATAGCTACAGCTGATTGCCATTCATTACTTAAAGTTTAACCGAAAAGTGCTGGGATAGGAAAATCTAGTTTTCCATCACTTATTCACTTAAATTGGCTTGAAGACCCGCTGAAAATGCGTTTCTTCGTTGTTCCGCTGTTCACGAATAATCGATTTTCAAATAGTGGAATTTCCCTGTGATTTATGGTACTGAATTTTTGTTGTATGCTTTACAAGAAAGATTTATGATTTTTTTTTGTTCAGGCACTATAAGCAATCTTCACCAATCTCACCACTGTCCACTGAAAAGATGCGTTTGTGTTGAGATTAAAATTTCCCGCGTCATAGTATAATTTACGTTGTAGGGACGGCCGCAGATATTCTGAACGTCATAACTAGAGCAGATAGTGGAAAATTAAAAAAATCCCTTTGCAGGATCCAAATAATTCAGTGTATTCAATTGGATGACACAAAATTAAATCTGCTTTTCAGTTAAACTTTAACTTTGACTTCTAATGATTGCAGTACTTCACGAACAAGCACGTCTCTTGCGTGAAAACTACCCTACTTTTGTTTGCTCTAAATTCAGAATAAATATACTTTGTATCTACTTTACTATGGATGACCCCTTTTTTTCGCCAGACAGCTGTTTTGTTTAATAGGTAGTCTTGGTTTTGGTTGACAGTGAAACGGTTGTAGTCCTATCTTGGTTGATAATAACCCTGACACAGCCCTGTTTCAGCATTTTTTCATGCCAGGATTTCAGCACCATCCCCAGTTCCATCTGGAAAAGTTGAGATTGATTCCAAAATGCAGACTGCACGGTCTATACGTTCCATTAAGCCGCGTGTTCACATAGTCCGATAGATTTCGCATACCCATTGCGCATCACCATGGCGAAACCTCCAGGCTGTTACGATGACTGTATTTGTGTATGAAGGTGCACTCTCAGCCTGATGTTATTGTAGTAGGCCGGACATAAATGGTACATGTCCAGGTATACAATCATCGGAGTCAGGATGGCCGAGGGCGTCTGCATGTGTATTCTGCACTACACATGCAGAATTTCACGGGTTCATTATGGATTCCCCAGGTCGATTCACACAATGGTTTGCAGACCGAACACGAACAGGCTATCAACCACCCATCATACACTAGGCCTTATAGGCCAGCCCACTCTAAGGAGCTTTAAATTAGACTCATAGAAGTGACCTATGGTCAACAAATATACAACAGGTTTTATTCACTGGATTGTACCTACAAAATAAAATAAACAATCTTTAGTTGCGTTTTCGCAGATACCGTGGTATCTGTTACCACGTTCCAAAAAGCAAAACTGATATCCAGTTACATCACTAAGTGCTGAACTTCTTTCTCACCAGTTTGACAAAATTTGATGAAAGTGAGATGACTTTTCAGATATGACGACCAGATACCACGGTTGGACCGTGATATCTGAATATCAGTTACCACGGTAACTGGCCAGATACCTCGACAACTGCAAAAACGACTTTAGACCGTATATCAGATACCATGGTATTGGCAAAAAGACAACTTTTAACTCAAAGGAGTTGTTGCCCGATCGTTCCCCGGAAAAGAAGCGTAAAAGAAGGTGACTCATGCTCCTGGCATTAGTCATAATAACCAAGAGTTAACAAATAATACGAGAGTACGGACAGTGACCGCGACCAGAAACTCATGACCTAAGAAGAGAAACGAAGCGCCCGCCGTATGGTCCATGTTATCATGTGGTGAGAGTGCTAGTTTCACCTCCATAATTTTACCGTATTCCTGTGTGTCTATTGTTATTGAATTGTAAATATTATAATTGTAGATAATATTTGGTTTTTGTTTGGGGTTATTTTTGACCAAATAAGAAAAAAGTTGTTTGCTTGGTTGATGTTATTTATGATGTAAGGTTAATTGCGAGTTTTATTGTGAGACACATGTAATTTGACTAAATGAAGATTATTGCCATGAAGTCATTAGTTATCAACCCCTTGCCATTCATGCAAGCGCGCTCAGCGCTTAACCTTGTTTACTTGATGTATATTATGATGATTGTTGTATGAATGAGAATGAGATCAGTAATAAAGTAGACGCTGGCTCGGAAGGTCGACTTTATTGCATTGGTGGTAAAGCGGAAAACGGTGGATTTTGGATTCGAAAGGAAGGTAGGAGAAATATCTATCAAGTAGTTCAAGGTGGCTGACGAGACACGGAGAACAAGATCTGGTTCAAGAGGCCGGGGTATTCAGCACCAAGAACTAGTTCCTTTTCGAGGATCCTCACAGAAACTGACTGCTGTTAACGTCACTTATGCTGGGTCATCATTGACGGTTAACCCAGATCAGTCGAAATCCGTTTCGTTGATAAGCGAATTTCGGACAGACGCTAGTCCAATTTTTCAGGGTGAAAATAAGACCGGTGTGTCCGAGGGATCTTTTGCGAAAATGATTAAATCTGACGATCAGCTCGTTAGCGGTGCGGACGCAGGCACTAGCAGCAATGCGCAAATGTCTGCGCTACTGACTAAATTCGATAGAATATTTGAGTTCATGAAAGATTCACACGAAGCGCAAGTATCACAATTACAAACGGAACGAGCACTATTGTTAGATCGTTTATCTAAACCGAAAGAGCCAAACTTGCAAAAGATGAGCGAAAAAGACGATGTCGATTCATTTCTAACGGCATTCGAAAATACAGCTCGTCTCTGTGGATGGGACGATACCACGAAAGTCGTTAAATTAATGCCTCTTCTTACAGGGCGTGCATTGGAAGCGATTTCGAGTTTGTCTCAGAGCAATTTGGCGAATTTTTCATCCGTAAAGTCGAGCATTTTGCAGAAATACGACGTTAATTCCGACGCGTATAGAACTAGGTTTCGCGAATTAACGAAAACAGAATCAATGAGTTTTCGGGAGTTTGGTGGCAAACTTGAACTCTATTCCAGAAAGTGGCTGGGCGTTTCGGAATCCGATCTCGATACAAATACTGTTCACGGAAAAAAGATGGCGGAAGTTATGGAAAAGTTGGTTCTCGAACAATTTGTAACGAGCTGTTCTAATATTCCAGGGTTGGAAGTTCATTTGCGTCAGCAGCATCCTATCGAAGTATCAAGGGCGATTACTATGGCTGAACATTACAATGCAGCCCGATCGAAGGGAAGTCGGAAATCGTATTCGGATAGTAGGCCAACGGATTCGAAGCCGAAAGGTAAGAACAACGGGGAGTGTTATTTTTGTGGTTTGGGCGGACACTTTAAACGGGATTGCCCGAAGCTATCTGAGACAAAATACGCAACGAAATCAGCCGACTTACCGAAGAAATCGAACAAATCGACCCATTTAGCGTCTGTCCAGCAAAGGTTGTTAGACGGTATTGCGATATCCGATACCAAAAAGACGCGAATGGCGAAGATTCTTATCGGTTCTGTAAACGAACAGCCCGTCGAATTTCTAGTCGACAGCGGAAGCGAAATTACGTTCGTTCATAGCCGATTTGTACAGCCCGAATCGATCGATCGAAAACTCGTGTATAGTGTGGGTTGTATTCACGCAGACGTGAGAACGTATCCATCGGCACTTGTAGAAGTGCGAGTGAAGTCTTGCACAGGCGAGGAATTTTCAAGGTCTATGCGAGTAGCCGTTTCCGATACTCTCCGAAACCAAGCCTTGTTTGGTCGCGATTTTCCTGACTTCTGGTTAATTGTAGGTAAGGACTGTGACGAAAGCGAAGACTCCAGGTCGTCGTATGAAATCGACTGCTCGTATGCCGAAGACCTAGGTGAAGATTTCATCAGGGAGACGCAGGAAGACGTTGAGTCGTCTTCGCGTGGCGTGGCGCCCAAAACTCGAGCTGAGCGAAGGGGCGAAAAGCGCAAACATACCGAAGAGGTCGCTGAAGCAAAAGTTCCGGAAGGCATCAGCCTGGAAGAGGCCCAGCGCCTGGATCGTACGCTGAAAACAGCCTAGAAGAAAGTTCAGGATCTGGAAAGCGAAAACGCAAAGGTACGTTTTGCAGTACGAGATAATCGTTTATTTCGTGTTGAGCGTGATCGCGCTACTGGAAGTGAATTATGGCAACTAGTACTTCCAACTAGCATGAGACAAAAGGTCTTGGAGCTTGCGCATAATTCACCTCAAGGTGGTCACTTAGGCAGAGCGAAAACAGCCGGTAAAATTCTTCGTAATTTTTTCTGGCCCAGGGTATATTCTGACGTGGCAAAACACTGCACCGCGTGCAAGGACTGTCAGATGGTATCTAAGCTCTCGAAACGCGACAAAGCGCCAATTCAACCGTTTGAGTGTGCAAGCAGACCGTTCGAACGGGTTGCGATTGATTTTGTCGGACCTCTTACTAGGAGTAGTCGAGGTAATACCTGGCTCTTAGTCGTGGTGGATTATTTTTCCAAGTGGCCTGAGGCGTTTCCTATGCGCTCATGCTCTTCGAAAAAGGTTATTGAAGCATTAAAAGACTATTTCAGTCGAGTCGGGTTCCCGAAAGAAATGGTACATGATCAAGCTGCTAATTTCCTTAGCCAACCGGTCAGGGATTTTCTTCAGTCGGTCGGAGTAAAGTCGAAAAAATGCCCAGTCTACCACGCTCAGTCAAACGGCCTTTGCGAAAATTTAAACGGTACAATTGTAACGATGCTACGCAAGTTCGTTCGTAACGAGCCCAAGAAATGGGACGAGTTACTTCCGTATGTACTTTATGCATACCGAGACGCAGTTCATGCCGTTACGAAGTGTTCGCCGTTTCAAGTAGTTTACGGTAACGAACCACGGGGGCCGTTACAAGTTTTCAATGAATCTTTGGGAGGCCAAAGGGAACTTCCTGAAATTTCAAGCGAATCTTATTCTTTCCAGTTACGTCAACAGCTGACAAAGATTGACGAGTTTGTGAAGTCAAACATCGAAGCTGCGAACAAACGCCTTATTGATAGCCAGACGACTCGAGATCCGGATATCGAAGTTGGTGACAAGGTGATGGTTCTTCAGCAGGCCAGCAATATCAAGTTGGAGAAGCAGTGGAAGGGCCCATACGATGTCACTGCGAAAATAGGTAAGGCTAATTTCGAGATTTCCGGTTTCGAAGGAAGAAAGAAAAAGAAAATCTTACACGCAAATTTGCTACGAAAGTTAAATAAATATAAATAAATAAACTCTTTATTTCCATAATAGCACGTGGCTAGCGGCGGACGTCATACGTTACAAAAATAAAACGATTTATACTATATACAATTAATTAATATTTCAGACGTCTAACGTTTTTCCCATCGATTCGTCATTGAAGTGGCCCACGAAGTAAGGGACGAAGGACGATAGGTATCTCTTTGAAGATTTTCGGGGCGGGGGATAGAGGAGTTGGCATCTTGAAGTGAGGATTCCTCGACGAGTACTCGGCCCACTGCTGCGTGCCTCTTGAAAATCAGGCAGGATTTTACGGTGAGCCTCGGACTGCAGGCATTGTTTCCCGAAGCGCATGGTGAGGTCGTGACGCCTTTCAGCCAGCCTTTGCAGCCTCAGTTTTTGCAGGCTGTCATCATAGGACATGTAATTAGCCCCAAGCATAATTTTACATGCCCGTTTCTGGATATTTTCAAGTTTTTCGGTTTGCACAGCAGTTAGTCCTGGATGCCAAGCTGGACAGGCGTATTCGGTCTGGGACCGGACGTACATGCAGTACAGCCCACGCATAATTGAGACGTTGATATTGAATCGGGTAAGGCATGCAAACGATTTCAGACATAGGGCAGCCTTTTGGAGAATGGATTCAACATGAGGATCCCATTTAAGGTTGCTTTTGAAAATCACCCCCAAAATTTTTATTTGATCCTTGATGTCTAGTCCAATATCGTCTTGCGGGGGGATCGCAGATTTTAAGAAGCTAACTTGTAACACATGGCTCTTTGTTTCGCTAACAGTAAGCATGACATCTTGAAGGTCGTGTTTTAGCTTGGAAAATATAGATGAGATGGTGATTTCCTCTGCGACCCTAGTTGAGGTTCGGAATGAAATGCTCGACAGGTCGTCGGCGAACTTGTAGCGACTCTGTGATTCTGCTAGGACGGAGTTGAACACGATCAGGAAAAGTAGCGGTCCTAATTTTGTCCCTTGAGGGGCTCCACACCAAATTTCAGCAAATTCAGATACTTCTTTGTCTCCGAGCTCGACACACTGCCTCCGTTTGTGCAAGAAACTGGCTACCATACGCAAAAGAAACTGCCGAGCGCCCATTTCTTTCGCTCGGTTGATGGCTACTCGGTGATTAAGGCTGTCGAAAGCCTTTACGATGTCACTGATTAGCACTTCTGCGTATGCCTCATCTTTCTCGAGATGTCTCATCAGATCATCAATGAGGCTTACGAGATAGTGGGTGGTGTTGTGTTTGGGCCGGAACCCAAATTGCCGGGGATCTAAATTTGCTTCGATGTCTTCGAATAGATATTCATAAATGAAACCTTCAAACACCTTAGAAAGACACGGTGTTTTTGAGATAGGGCGCAGGTCGTTCGGCGAAAGCGGTTTTTTTACTTTGGGAATAGGAGTGATATAGGCTGACTTGAAGCAGTCAGGAAATGCACCATCGATGAGACATTGGTTGAAACAGGCTGCCAGAATGGGACCAAGTTCCTCGGAGCACGTAGCTATCAGCTCGATAGGAATTTCTAGGGGGTAGTTACTCTTCCTGGTGTCTAGTCGTTTGAGCTTCTCGCATACTGCTTGTGGGTGAATGATCGGGATTTCTTCGACGGGTCCATTTTCAGGTAGCTCGGCTAGAGGTGGGTGCGTGCGACAGATATTTGCGAAGTGCGAGTTGATCTGGTTAGCACTTACGGGTTTACCATCAACTCCATAAATAGTTGTCTGTTTTCGATTTTGTCCCATAAGCTCCTGAACTTTTTGGTGGAATCTAGAAGGATTAGATTTCCATAGCTTGTTCACTACTTGAGCACCAAATTCCTTTTTTGATTTCTTTACTTTAAGGCAAATCACATTGCGCATTTTCTTCGCCTCCTCACGATATCCCGACTTATAGAGCTCATTTCTCGTTTTTATGAGGCTCTTCATCTCTTTGGTGACCCATGGCTTACTTTGTGACTTAACCAGTATTGTCTTTTCAGGAAATACTTCTTGGTACTCATGGAAAAGCTGCGCGGCGACCTCTTGCATCATGTCGTTGCCACTCTTCATAGCAAGAACCGTCGACCAATTTTTCCCTAGTTCTACGAGTTCTACGAGAGTTCTACGAGAGCAGACCGTGTTTATTCGTCAGCGTGTTATCCGAAACCGACGAGAATGACGCGCTGTCTCCTCGTATCGTCACTTTCGATGCAGAAGACGACTGCTCTTTGCCTGAACTAGACTCACAGCTGAGTGAGCTGCAAAAAGAGCAGATGTTAGAAATCGTACATCGTTTTCGCAAGACGCTGCGCAAGCAACCAGGGCGTACCAACTTGGTTAATCACAAAATAGAGACCCGCTCTACACCGATTCGTAAACGCCCGTACAGAATTCCACTCAGCAGGCAAAAAGCAGTCGAGGCTGAGATTAAGCGTATGTTGGCAGGGGCGTCACTAGCCTTTTACCTTTGGGGGGGGGGACGTCCAGTTTGTGCCGACGGACTCAAAAATGTGCCGACGAAAAACGCCGTTGCCGCTTCGCGGCAACGGCGTAGATTAGTCCTTTAATGTAAATTCGTAAATTTAAAGTCACATATTCGGTCGGGTTTTCATTGCAGATTTCGCTAAAAACTGAAGCTTCCAAGGACTGTAGGCAACCCAGAACAATTTAAATCATTCGCCGCAGGCGAAATGTTTTAGATCTGCCTTTTTGCCTGGAAAAATTTGCGAAGCTTCCAACGGCTAAACCCAGAACAAGTTAAATTAATCGCCGCAGACGAAGTTTTTTAAATCTGCCCTCTTTTCTGGGAAAATTTAGCCTATAAGTTATAAAGTTATAACATTTAAGGTGTTTCCAAACCCCAAGCATTTCAATCCTAAAGCGCCGACTCAATGAAACACCGTTCTTTCAGATACAGAATACTACAAATGCGCCGCAGGCGAAATTTTGTGTAAAACTAACTGTAATGCATTAGTTGAGATTATTCCTTTAATGTAAATTCCTCTATTTAAATTTACATATTCGGCTTTTCTTTTCACCTTTCGCTAAAAAGCGAAGGTTTCCAACGACTGAACCCGGAACAAGTTAAATCAAGCGCCGCAGGCGAAATTTTGTTAATCTGTCTTTTTTCTGAACATTTTTAGGCCATTCTATACCTAAACTTTACAGTTTCTAGCTTTTAATGTGTTTCCAACCTCGATTTTCAATCCTAAAACGCCAACTAAATGGAACAACATTTTCCCAGATAGAAATTACTACGAAACGCGCCGCAGGCGAAATTTTGTGGAAACGTTGATGAGCGATCCCAAATAAAAGGAAGGCTACATGTGAAATCACTGGTCTTTCCGCCAAAAAAGTAGTGGCCATCCATAAGAAAGTAGGCACAAAGTTGATTCTCTCGTGTATAAAATCTCGATTTGCCGACGAGACATAAACTTTCGTGGTTGGACAAAAGTTTACGGATTTGATTTATTACGTGTAACGAAGATTCTGATCTTCCGAAGGGAATTAGACTTTCCGGGTGCGCCCGACAAATGTTTGAAGAATCAGATTCCTTGCGAATAAAAATATGTAAAAAAAGAAGAGAACTTCATTGTATAAAATGAACCGACAAGAATACCGACGCCCGACTAAAGCATTCAGAACTCGAATTATTCTTTGTTTTGCCCGACAAGACTGTAAAGAGATTTATCTCTTACGTTTAAATAGCAGCCGATGTGCCGACAAAATTTACACTTTCGGGATGCGCCTGATAAATGTTTACGAATTTGACTACTTACGTATAAAAAGAGCCCGATGTGCCGACGATACGGGTCTTCCCGGGTGCGCCCGACAAATGTTTGCTGAAACTGATTTATCAACAGAATCTGATGTGCCGACGAGTGGACCGACGCCCGACAAAGCGTACAGAAATCAATTTCTTCTGTTTTTTGCCCGAGAAATATATGTCGAATTCGATTTCTTGCGTATAAAAAGAACCCAATGTGCCGACGAGTCTACCGACGCCCGACGAAAGCATACAAAATTGAATTTCTTCTGTATTTCTTATGTATAAAAAGAATTCGATGTGCCGACGAGCATATCGAGGGCACGACAAAAGGATACAAAACTCGATTTCTCCTGTGTTCTGCTCGACAAATGTATGCGAAATTTGATTTCTTGCGTATGAAAAGAACCCGATGTGCCGACGAGTCGACCGACGCCCGACAAAAGCATGCAAAATTTTATTTCTTCTGAGTTTGCCGGCGCTCCGCGCCGACAAACAAGTGTACTTTCGCCGGGCTTCGCCCGACGAAAGTACTTTCTCAAGACCTTTGGGGGGGGGAGTCCCCCCCTCCCCCCCCCCATAGTGACGCCCCTGTATGTTGGATCTGGGCGTAATCCGCCGTTCCAAGGGCCCATACGCTTCCCCAGTAGTAGTCGTTCCTAAGAAAGACGGTTCAATTCGTCTCTGTGTAGATTATCGAGCGCTTAATGACGTTACCGAAAGCCCGGATCCGTATCCAATGCCTAGGGTGGATGACCTTATTACGAAAGTCGGTCGTGCAAAATATTTAACAGTCATTGATCTAGTTAAGGGGTACTTTCAAGTCCCCCTTCATCCGGATAGCGTTGAAAAAACCGCGTTTGTCACGCATTCGGGGCATTATGAATTTTTGGTAATGCCATTCGGCCTCAGGGATGCCTGCGCTACGTTTCAGTCCTTGCAGGATGAAATACTAGACGGCGCGGAAGATTATGCTGACGCGTATTTTGATGATCTCATAATCTTCAGCGACTCTTGGGAATTACAGCTAGAACATGTGAGAGACGTGTTAAAACGCCTAGAAAGCGCCAACCTGACGGCAAATCCTTGCAAGTGTCGTTTTGGTTTTCGCGTCATAGAGTATTTGGGACACAAAGTCGGAAACGGGGAAGTAAGCGTCACCGAAGATAAGGCTAAGGCCGTTGCTGATTTCCCGCGGCCGAAGACGAAGCGAGACGTGAAAGCATTTTTAGGTCTCACATCGTACTACCATACATTTATAAAAAACCGTGCTATAATTGCGAAACCACTTGCGGATTTGACTACTAAAGCTAGGCCGAACTATGTACAGTGGACAGAAGAATGCGAAAAGGCATTCTGTGAGCTGAAAAGGCAGCTCACTAGCGACACTGTGCTTAAATGTCCGAGTTTCGATAGGCCGGTTATCATACAATGTGATGCGTCTGATAGTGGCCTAGGTACCGTAGCGTGCCAGAATTTTGACGATGGGGAACACCCCTTTATGTATCTGAGTCGATCCCTAACTCCGGCGGAGAAAAGATACTCAACCGTGGAAAGGGAATGTCTGTGCATAAAGTGGGCGGTTTCGAAACTCTACCACTACGTTGAAGGACGTAAGTTCTTCGTACAGACCGACCACAAGCCTTTGAAGTGGCTTAACGAGATGAAAAACTCAAACCCGAGATTAGCAAGGTGGGCTATCAGCTTGCAAGGACTGGATATGCAGATCATTCCGAAACCTGGTTCTAGCAATCAAAATGCCGATAGCCTATCCCGAGCGCACATGAGCGCTTAAGCCTAGCTAATGATACTAGGCCGATGTAAATATTATGTAAATATCTAAAGTTGTCTCTCTTCTAGAAAGGCTGGCCCGCGAAGCGATTGAGCGGTATGCAAAGCTGAGCAATAAGGATGGAGAGGTAGCAACTGCAAAAGAGCAGTTAATGAATGATCAAGCATCCGATATGCGAATCACAGCGTTGCTGAATCAACCACCCGTTGATGTAAACGTATCTATCAGGCAAGTCCTGGGAGTTTGGTTTCGTGTCTACAAAGAGGCACATACGCAGCTCGTACTGCCATGGCGGTTTAGAACCACCCTGTACCGAAGGTGCCATGCCACCGAATCGTCCGAGTTACATCTCGATAAAGATACGACCTTGGCAAGGCTACGCGCCCGATTCTTTTGGCCAGGAATAGGCCGAGACGTCGAAACACTTGTAGATAGCTGCAGCCACTGCAAGAAGATGTCGGCGAAGTAAACGGCAGTAGGATTATATGAGTACAGGCCCGTGACAAAGTGAATTTGAACTTTCGCGCTACCGGTGTTGTAGAATCATGTTGTTACAAAGAGCCTGAGAAAGTAGTTTAATATTATTTATGTGGATTATTTAAGTAAGGGGGAGTGCCATGAAGTCATTAGTTATCAACCCCTTGCCATTCATGCAAGCGCGCTCAGCGCTTAACCTTGTTTACTTGATGTATATTATGATGATTGTTGTATGAATGAGATCAGTAATAAAGTAGACGCTGGCTCGGAAGGTCGACTTTATTGCAATTATTAGTAATGTGGCTGTTGTTTTTAATTGTTTAGTTAAGTGATGATACTGTACACGACGAAAAAATTCAGTGTTCGGCTTTGTCCGTGAAGGAATTTTTGAAAATAAATTGAATTGATTGAATTGAATTGAAGAGTTCAAGTCCGTCTGGAACACACGATTTCCTGGCCGGATTTTCTTCACATTCATCACCGAGTTGAAAAACCGGCTTTGTCCGTGAAGGAATTTTTGAAAATAAATTGAACTGAATTGAATTGATTGAATTGAAGACAAAATGATGAAAACGAGATTTTCGGGGTTTCTTTTTGATCAGCTAAATTATCCCTCTAAGATGATGTGCGAGGGATAAATCAATTTCGGATATTTCGGCTGCACTTCCGGCAAACCGTCCTCAGCGAAAACACAAACAAAAACTAAATCATAACATCCACAACAATACCAACAAGACAACGATGCGAAGCCAACAACAAGAAAATGGCATGAAACTCAAAAACCAGAAAGAAACGATGCGGATTAAAACGACATGCAGATAAAATAACGAAAGATAAAAGTGCGTGTTAAAATGTGTTTATACAATTCTGAGATTATTTACAATTAGAGTTCTGTGCAAATGTTTATATATACACAATCTGCCTGGGAAAGCGCAGAAGCTTTCACCCAGAAAACGGAAAAATCCAGTGAACCATCATTAAAAATTACCACCACTTCACTCAAACACTTCCACAGAACTGGCCACTAACGAGATTTGTGCGCGATTCGCGAAATAGCCTCTTTGCTCTGCATGCCCTGAGGGTGCTTTTGGCTTAGTTATTTATTCAGCGCTTCGCGAATTCGGATCTTCGCAATACAAGCTGCTTGTCTAGTCGGTCGAGTATTAGTAGAAGGAATATTTGAAGTAATTGGTTGGTTTGGGGGAACGTAAGGTGGGGTTTGAGGGGGTCTTAAAAATGCGGCATCTTTTTCTAGAAATCTGTCGTACACTGGGTTTATGCGAAACTCTCCAGTATCTCTGTTTAGAGCTAGGTCCCTTATTTCGTGTTTTTTAATCTCAAACGCTTCACGGATGAACTGTCCCAAGCCTGTTTCTCTCCCTATTATTTTACTGTCATTACTGTCATCGTGTTGTAAAAACCATGCTGGATTTCAAGGCACCCGTGGTACAAAAATCTTCTGTCAAAGATCAGTCGGTACTTAAGAATCTCAGGAGGGAAAGAGACTTAATCATAACGAAGGCAGACAAGGGAAATACGGTGGTTGTACTAGATACCGAGGATTATGAATCTAAGATCCGTATTCTGTTAGGTAATACACAGGCTTTCGAAAAACTTAACCAAGACCCAACAGAAAAATTTGTGAAGGAGGTACGAAAAGAGTTAAAGCAAATGAAAGACCAACACCTTATAACTGAACACATGTACAAAAAGTTGTTGCCCAGAGGTTGTGTAGCACCTAGACTCTACGGTTTGCCTAAAATTCACAAAGAAGGGAACCCTTTACGACCAATTGTGTCAAACATAAATTCACCCACAGAAAAAATTGGCAAATATCTAGCCACTGTCTTCCGACCTTTAGGTCAGACACAAGTATCTTTCATTAAAAACTCTTCGGACCTTGTTAAAAAGCTGAGTGATCATCCAGTCACCTCAGAAACGCTGCTGGTTAGTTTCGATGTCGAATCTATGTACCCAAGTTGTAGGACTCAAAAATGTGAGGCTCTTCTAAAGGCAAAGTTGGAACAACATCCTTCAATATCGGAGCAGAGCACCCTTTCAAATGAAACGCTATTAGCACTCACTTGTATGTGTAACAAATATTCCAACTATTTGCAGTTTAGGGGATTTTACTATTTAATGAAGGAAGGTCTTGCTATGGGTGCTCCACTTTCACCAGTCCTAGCAAACCTACAACTTGAGGATGTCGAAAATCGAGCTATTCAAAGCAGCGTTGACAAACCAACTTTTTGGAAACGGTACATGGATGACATTTTGAGTACTTGGGAGCACGGAAAAGAGAAACTAATGATTTTTCTTGACCATCTTAATTCTATTGATCCAGACATAAAATTCACAGTTGAAATAGAGTCAGAGAACAAGCTTCCTTTTCTGGACATACTTACTATAAAAAGAGACGGATCTTTATTGTTCTCAGTTTACCGAAAACCAACCCACAGTGACCGATATATCCATTTTTCATCGAACCACCATTTTTCTGTGAAGCAGGGTGTCATCATAGCTTTAGTAGATAGGGCTCTCCATGTATGTTCACCACAGTTTTTGGATCTTGAACTAGACCACATCCGCGATGTTTTATTTGGAAACGGTTATCCGATAAAAGTTATTAATGCAACTATTGAAAAACGTAAAGAAAAGTTTCGTCATCCCCCTTCACCTTCAACCACTGAACCTGAGAAAAAGGTCTATGTGCCCCTTCCCTATGTCCACGGACTAACAGACAAAATCAAAAATATTCTTACCCCTCACAACATTTCGGCATATTTCAAAAGTTCAAACACGGTGTCTTCTTATCTTTACTCTGGTAAAGATCCGATTTCTGAGACAAATTGCCAAGGGGTTTATAAGATTCCATGTTCGTGCGACAAATGGTATATTGGTAGGACGCACCAGCACCTGTCTGATCGCCTGCATGAGCACAGAACTAGCATAGACACCACTCTTAGGTACCAAAATAGACCTGAGAATTTTTCTAGTGCTCTCGCGGAACACATTTATGATCACCCTGATCACAATATCCGTTTTGATGACAGTAAAATAATAGGGAGAGAAACAGGCTTGGGACAGTTCATCCGTGAAGCGTTTGAGATTAAAAAACACGAAATAAGGGACCTAGCTCTAAACAGAGATACTGGAGAGTTTCGCATAAACCCAGTGTACGACAGATTTCTAGAAAAAGATGCCGCATTTTTAAGACCCCCTCAAACCCCACCTTACGTTCCCCCAAACCAACCAATTACTTCAAATATTCCTTCTACTAATACTCGACCGACTAGACAAGCAGCTTGTATTGCGAAGATCCGAATTCGCGAAGCGCTGAATAAATAACTAAGCCAAAAGCACCCTCAGGGCATGCAGAGCAAAGAGGCTATTTCGCGAATCGCGCACAAATCTCGTTAGTGGCCAGTTCTGTGGAAGTGTTTGAGTGAAGTGGTGGTAATTTTTAATGATGGTTCACTGGATTTTTCCGTTTTCTGGGTGAAAGCTTCTGCGCTTTCCCAGGCAGATTGTGTATATATAAACATTTGCACAGAACTCTAATTGTAAATAATCTCAGAATTGTATAAACACATTTTAACACGCACTTTTATCTTTCGTTATTTTATCTGCATGTCGTTTTAATCCGCATCGTTTCTTTCTGGTTTTTGAGTTTCATGCCATTTTCTTGTTGTTGGCTTCGCATCGTTGTCTTGTTGGTATTGTTGTGGATGTTATGATTTAGTTTTTGTTTGTGTTTTCGCTGAGGACGGTTTGCCGGAAGTGCAGCCGAAATATCCGAAATTGATTTATCCCTCGCACATCATCTTAGAGGGATAATTTAGCTGATCAAAAACAAACCCCGAAAATCTCGTTTTCATCATTTTGTTTGCAATGAATGGTCAGCTTGGCTTCAAACCTTATATTTGAATTGAAGAGTTGAAGTCCGTCTGCGAACACACGATTTCCTGGCCGGATTTTCTTCACATTCATCACCGAGTTGAAAAATATCAACTATTCCATACAGAATTGACGATGATGCCGAAATCCGGGCACAAATTCCAGCCCACGAGTAACCGACCCCGGTCTGGTCGAAGACATGAACCCAATCGGTCCCGATTCACAAACATGATGTTTTTGTCGCAACAGCCATCTATTGATGTAAACCAACTGCCTGCAGCGTCTATCAGTTTGTAATTATCTGGCCGTAAGAGGCTGCGAAAGTATCTGAGCAAAAGATTCGAAAAGAATAAAAACAATGTGCTTCTCATTCCTACTTCCTTTTACTTCAGTGATTGATTTTTTTATGTAAAATATTTTTCCTTCATCGTTGACAGTTGTGTAACGTCTAATTTCAGAAAATAACATAAGCTCTACACCATAACCGGTACCAGTGAGGAATCACACACTATCAAGATCCAGTCAAGACTCGAGTCAAGATCCACATGTACTAGTATCAAGCTAGTAAGCAGTAGTATGATATAATGTATAAGTAGTTATCAGTCAGTAGGATTTACTATTGTCATGTTACAAGAGTGGTTTTGAAAACCAGTTGTGTTGGAGTTTACGAAGTGAGTTATGATGTTTTAGGACAGTAGAGGTAAACTATGCAAAAAGTTTGTTTTCATTATTTGCTGTTT
Source organism: Branchinecta lindahli (assembly GCA_023053555.1). Lineage (NCBI taxonomy): Eukaryota > Metazoa > Arthropoda > Branchiopoda > Anostraca > Branchinectidae > Branchinecta > Branchinecta lindahli. The sequence goes on along the minus strand of JAKZAO010000012.1, from coordinate 28,637,524 downwards.
CTTTGGATGCTTGTCAACTTTGAACAGTGCAGTCAAGTCATGTACAAATCCTCAACTTTTATTTGGCCGTAGTATATATATATATATTTTATTTATAACCCACCAAATGCACATGGCGACAGTGGAGTAAATGGAAATAAAGAAAAACAAAACACAAATAACAATCAACATTAATGACGACAATTTAGACAAAGTTTCTAATCAGGCCTACAAAAAACATGGAAAACATCATGTACACTATGAGCTGGATGGTTAGATGTTCCAACTTTTGGAGCACTTATCAAGGAACTTTTTCTGACAGGCCTGCGCATGCTCAAATAGTGGGGTGGGGCATGCCAAGGCCATCCACATATTACATTCCATCAGAATCACCCCAATTCCATCAGAATCACCCCAATCAACACCAATTAACAGAATACATGCACTTGGAGATGTTGAAACAATCTTATCGAAGATGAGATTGATGCTAAGTCGATTATCAGCTTTAATTGTAGGCTATTGTAGATAAATACACCTGGAGTCCAAGCTGACTGGGAAACATGTAATCAAATAATGCATAAAACGGACAAGTCGGCTACGATGCTTTGGCAGTAACATTTCGGTATTTCAGCGATATTTCGGTAGAAGCTAAAGTTATTTATTGCAGTTTCGTATCCTCCCCAGTGTTGTTCCTGACGTTCGACAGCCTGACCAGGACCTTTGCCAAGAAGGACCGAATTATCTGTAATATATTAATTGTTTGAATATTATAGAAAACTGCTCTGTATGATCGTTTCTTCTTACCCATCACTTGAAGATCCGATGAAAGTCTGTTAGGCTGCTTCGTTGCTCCGCTATTCATTCATTCATTTATTCCGTACCACACAAACTACAGAACGTAAATAAATGACAAGAGACAAGATTCCCTGAAGCTGTCTTGTCGGGGATGAATAATTCACGAACAATCTTTTCGAATAGTGAAGTCCTATGCCGCTTTTGTGTTGAGGTTCAAATCTTCCGCGTCATAATAGAATTTGGGGTGTGGAACGGCCGTAGACATTCTGAACGTCACTACTTTAGAGCTGATAGTGGAAATCAGAAAAGACCTTAGCAGAATCCAAATAATTCAGTGTATTCATTTAAATGACACAAAAGTAGTTCAGTTATCCGAATAGCAGGGGCGTCATTTTCGGTGGGGGGGTGCAGAGCCAAAATTTTTACCGAACCTCTCAAAATTTTTACCGAATCCTAGAAACTGAGAAGTCGAGGTTCAGATTATGGAACATCAAACGATTGTGTAGGAAGAGTAAAGAAGCCAACTATTAGGCGGTTGTTTCCAGGGTGTTTTGGCGAATATATTGCCGGGCACGATTGCAGTAACAGCTTCTAAGTATTATACCCAAGAGACAATTAAACTGAGGGCCGCAGGCAAACATATTTTTTTGTGTATGCAAAAATTTAACTGCTTCTCTTACGAATTGTATCATTTACCATGGATTAAATACCGAGACTCTAAGAAGTTCCGATGATCCGGCAACAGCAGCTACTGTAGGCCTAGTCTAGGCAACAGCGCCCCAGGCGAGATTTTTTTAAGTTAGCTTTTCCCTGCCAAATTTAATATTTCCATCCAGATTCTAGCTTTTAATGTTTCGAAATCCCAATCCTAAAACTGGCTTAAAACCAGATATCAAGTTTCATGAAGATCTGATCACCCGTTCGAAAGTTATGCATGCCACTAAATTCCGGATTCCGGCTCCCCTCCCTCCCCCCACGATGGTCGGATCGGGCAAGTGACTATTTCCAAGTTAGTTTGGTCGGGTCCTTAATATGCCTGCCAAGTTTCATCGTCCTAGCACATCTGGAAGTACCCTAACTCGTAAACACCGGACTGACCGACCGACAGACCGACCGACAGACCGACGGAAAAGTGATCGGTATATGGCACTTGGCCGGAAGGCAAGTGCCATAAAAACCCACCGAAAAAATACATAGAATTGAAAAAGTGCTCGAATACGTGCACAAACCATATGCTAACTCGATTTGTAGTGTAGGTTTTAGTATTATGTTTAGTGTGTGTATATATTTTCTGTAGTTTCTTTTCTCTTTTCCTTTCTTTTCTTCTTCCTTCTGTACTCCGCGTTTTCCCTTTGTAAGCGGGCAAAAATAAATATTAATATATATATACATATTAACAGGACCAACTATCGCACTAAACTGCCGCCACACCAGAAGCTGCAGGTGGAATTTTGAGTTTGCAATCCGCAGGCTTATATAACTATTTTTCTTATAGATTACGTCAAAATGCCAAGGAAACAAATGGACCTTGAAATGAGTGAAAGAAAGTATGGCGGGGATAGATCTGACAATCACAGCATAAACGGTGATATCCAGGAACCTAGTGAAACAACTCCCTTGAACTGGAATAACATCTTTTCAATGGTTAGTTTAAGTTTTATCTTTTTGGAATCTCAAAAGAAGGTTTCATATTTTCCGCGTCATAGTACAACTTTGCGTTGTGAGGACGGCCGTAGATACTCTGACCGTCATAATAGAGCAAAGAGTGAAAAAAAAACCTCAGTGCAATCTAGTTAGTGCAGTGTGTTCGGTTAAATGATACAAAATAATTTGGCTTTTCAGTTGCACTTTAAAAAAGGCCTCAAAATGAGCCTAAAATCAACTTCTATCAATGACACAAGTGCCCTTCGCATGAAATGTCATATATACTGCGAAAAAGCGCATAATAGTCATTTTGTTTGTGCTGTTCAGAAGTGGCAAAACCTTTGCGCATTACCTGGATTTGCTTTAGGCTAGTGACGCCGGGATTCTTATTTTTCATCCATGAATGTAATCAAAAACAAATTAGCCAACAGAACCTTCGTTTTTGGTCCCATGCAGCGACTGTGGATACCCCGACAAAACTGAGCTGAGCTAGAGGTATTTGCTGAGCTTTGAGTTGCTGCCCGTCTACTTCCCTCTTCGCCGTTGCGCATATAAGAGGAATTAGTGCAGGAGGCGCGCTGACCCGCTCTGCAGCGCGTCCAAACAACATATTGGCTTTTACTGTGGAAATTTCTTCTTCGGGGCTTAACTGCGGTATAGCTGTTAGTAAAGGTAACGAATTGTGATGTTCCGCGTAGCTCCCACCCTCCGTTCGTTTGCATTAGTGATATATGCCGAACTCTCTAGGCTTAGCCCGATGGTTTAGTGTCGGAGTAGAGTCCACGACTTTCGCCGAGGACCGCAATGGTCCGACTAGGCCTGCTAAAAAATGAATATTGTCTATCCATACTTTCAAAAACCTTCATACTCTTTTCTGTCCCCCCTTTTTTCTTTTTCTTTTTTTTCTATCGAAAAAATCCACCCAACCTTAAGTAGGACTCCGTATCTACCTTCTAGTGCCCACGACCGCCCACCGACTGATTGGCTATGCCTTCCGAGTCCAGCATAGTGATATATGCCGAACTCTCTAGGCCTAGCCAGATGGTTTAAGGTCGGAGTAGAGTCCACGACCCCCACCCACTCCTTCCATTTCCTTCCTTTCCAACCCTCAACCCCCAAACCCAAACCCACAACAAAAGTAATGACAGAACTTACCATGTTAAATCCCAATACACTGTTGTGACTTCACCTGAAACTGACCCGAGTTGCGTTTTATTTGAAGTTCATAGTACAGCGGGAGCGGATGGCGGACTGTAAGTAGCCGTTTTATTCCCGGTGGACTACGTCAGGAGGTACGCTGAACAACTCCCTGCCTCACCTAGCGTACAAACTAGCGGGTCCACTGGCACTCAGCGGGCGGCCAGCTGGCAAATAAAACGACTTCGGGCACCCCGCTCCTCCCAGCGTATGGCCCACTGGCGAATAAAACGACAACGGACAGTCCGCTGTACTACGAACTACAAATAAAACGCGGCTCGGGTGGCATGCATGGACGCGAAAACACTCTTCATGTGATGGGACGTAGAATCCAAAGGAGTCATCCACGCGAAAATGTTACTTAGGTAGGGAAATACCAGTGTATACAAATAAAGAGCGATTCTGGCGTTCTGGAAAGCTCCATTGGTTTATACGCCGTACGTTCTTGCGACTCGGCTAAAAGTCGCTTCGCTTTCCGGGCCTGTTTCTGCGCTCCGCTAGTTTTAGAAAGTGACATAGGGAAGTGAATCCAATCTGTTCCGTGGAAAGTGACGAGCCAATTAGAAGTTGTAAAGTACTAATGAGGCGCAACAACTTTCCGTTATTCCTGGCGCTCCGTGAATTTAAAAATCTAAACCTTTGATTTCAAAGCAAGTTCATTTCGTTTCAGGTGGACCGCGACAAGGATGGTAAAATTAGCCTTGTTGAGCTACGTGACTTCATCAAAACGGACCAGACCGTGTTTCCTGAAGACATGGTCAGTCAGGACATTCAAAAAGAGGTTTTTGACAGGGCCGATAACGACCGAAACGGATACCTTGACAAGAAGGAGTTTATGGTTATGGTAACTATCTTTACCTATGGTTCACACTGCTGCGATTTCGCGCAAAATTCTGCGTCATCCGACATACGACACAAATCGTACGACAAGTGACGCAGAACTGTGCGTTTTGTCGCAGTGTCGTATGCGTTGAAAAATTTCAACTCATCCGACATAACGCATGCGATTTTTTGAGGGAAAGAAAAGAAAGAACAGCGATTAGTTAATTTTCAAGACTAAAATTGCTCTACCTTGTTCTGATTGTAATCCTACGATGGCTGAATGCAAAATATCTTCTAAATAAACTTGTATTAACCTGTTTTGAACAAGATGACCTATAGGTTTTGACTGAAAATTTCCTAATGCTGGGTGGTATTTAGATGTGTTATCTCCCCACATCTTCAGAGGTCGTTTCCCTAAGGGCTCCTTTGTCCATTTGCAGATTACTCTCGACGAAAAATTTCGTTTTCCTTTTGCGTCTGCGTGGTGGTGAGAACATCCGTGCGATTCTGTCGCACATCGGAACAGCAAAGAAAAAATCGTGTCGCATACGACGTAGCAGTGTGAACCAAGGGTTACTAGAAAACAACTTGAAAGCATACACTACCCCAACCGTCCAATATTTTGTGGTCTCAGCAGTAGCGGTTTTTCCGATATACCTACCTATGCACATCAGGGACCCATAAAATTTCCTGTAATGACTCGCCATTCAGGGGGCTTGTCATTTCCTATGCTTCTATATGTTGCTATGTTGCCCGAGCCTCACCTAGTTTCCAAAAATTCCACTTGGGTCGAATCGGCGTTCTTGCTCAGATAGAGGCCTCCTTTGACGTGAGACCAAAGAGACTCCTACCTCAAGGCAGTATTTTATCCCCGTGGGTATTTCTCGAACTATCTGACGCTCGGTCAACATAGCATCAGAAATCTCTTATTGACAAGCCCCCTGAATGGCGAGTCGTTACAGGAAATTATGGGTCCCTGGCACATGAAGATATTCAGTGTCTTCACTAAGAAATCTGTCCCCCTGACCGACACTGCGCTTTTCCACTGCGTCGCGTCTTTACTGCGCTCTCATTGGTGGAATGGGAAATGTGATGTTTTTAGGCAGCTTAGCAGGGATTTTTTTTGCCAAGCACCCTACTGGTTCAGCAGAAAACTAGCTTTTGGGATCCCAAAACGTAAGTGGAGTACCTATGACATCGCAAAAGTTCTCCGTCTGTCCGTCCGTCCGCCTGTAAGCACGATAAAGGTCGGGCTTCACTCCCAGATTTTTCGCCCGGATTCTGGGTTCCCGTTTTCTTCGATATCGGTTTGGGTAGTGAAGACAGGTCTGAAAGCACCCCGGACACGTCCGGGAATCTGGTAGAAAAATCTACCAGATTCCCGGATTCTGGGTGAAAAGAAGCGGAATTTGAAAGTGGTTTTCATTTGACTTGGAGAAATTGTGTTGAGATGGTAAAAATCTAGATGGTAAATCAATTGAGATGCTTAATCAATTGAAATTGGCGAAGAAATCTGGGCTCAGTTTGCTCTGGTTTTCGGGACCGTCTTCACATAATTCGGACCCCAAATTCTGGGGCGTCTGGGTAGTGAAGCCCGACCTTAATTCTCGAAGGGAATGAGGTATTTTGATGAAACTTGGTGGGAGGATCGTTTGGGTCAAGGGAAAAGTCGAGTTCCTAGATGGGCTCTGTAGCCCTAACATGGTGCGGGTTCAAATTACGGGACAAACAAAATATTTTTAAACAGGTAATGAGATAGTCCATTAAGGGGTAAGAAGACATGCTGAACACATGAAACCATTTTCTCGCCGGACAAGTAGATCGCCCGGAATCAGGCAAAAACCGGAAAGTTTGTTAAAAGCAAAACTTTTATTTGAAGTTTCTTAGATGTTAGATTTATGGATAAGAAAACATGCTGAGCGTGAATATGAAAACAGTTTTCTACCCGGAGAAGTAGTTCGCCCGGAATCTGTCCATAACCGGACAATTTCTTAAAAGCAAAAATTGTATTTGTAGTTGATTAGATGTCCGATTTGGGGGCAAGAAGATTTGCTGAATCCGTATATGACAATCATTTTTTAACCGGACATATAGTTCGTCCGGAATCCGGCTGAAACCGGAAGATTTGTTATAAGTTAAACTTGTATTTGCTGTTGATTAGATGTTAGATATAGGGGTAAGGAGATAAGTTGAATTCGTTTTTGAGCTTTTTTTTTCCGATCCCTTATTATCCCCATATTATCCCGATCCCTTCACTTTAAGCGTTTCACGATATTTCCGTTATCCCCCTCCAACCCCCCCCCTACAGTTGTCGGATCCAGTTCGGACATAAAATGGGACATGTGAGGCATGTATTATCTCCAAATATCAAGTTTCATTTGGATCTGATCACCTGTTCGAAAGGTACACATGCCTCAATATTCCGGATTCCCCCTGACTCGACTCCCCTCACGATGGTTGAATAGGGAAAGTGACTATCGGTGACTATTTCCAAGTCAGTTTGGTCGGGTCCCTGGTATGCCTGCCAAGTTTCATCATCCTAGCAAATCTGGAAGTATCCTAACTCGTGATCAGCGGACCGACCGACGGAAAAGTGACCGGTATATGGCACTTGGCCGGAAGGCAAGTGCCATAAGAAACTAGCTTAGTTATAATTGTCCGGCGAGAAAGAAGTTTTCATAATCTTGTTCAGCATGTCTTTTTACTCATTAATCGACTATCTCATAAGCTGTTTAAAATATTTTGTTTGCTCCTTAATTCGAAACCCACCCTAAATGTACGGCTACATAGCCTACATAATAGGCTACATAGCTACATAATAGGCTACATAATAGGCCATAGGCTACATAATCCTCATACCAAGTTTCATCCGAGGTTTCATCAAAATATCTCATTTTCTTCGAGATCGTGATCACAGACGGACGGACAGACGGACAGACAGACGGATGGACAGACAGACGGACGGACAGACGGACAACTTTTGCAATGTCATAGGTACCCCTCCACTTACGTTTTGGGGTTCCAAAAACTGGACCAAAGTAAGAAGAAGAGATTATCTAGAACCTCGGAAAAATTCACGGATGTTGTATTTATCCTAGCCTAACTAAAGTATTTAACTATACTGGATAAAGTGATCCTGGAAAAATCTTCATACAGGCTATTACTACCTAGATTCAGATGTGTCAAAAACCTTCCTACCTAAACAAATAAAGAGATTGGCGAACTGGTAATTTACGACACAGTGTAATAATGTATCACTGACCGAAAATTATCTTGTCTTAGGGAAAATTTAGAACTATAGGCGTATTCTCGCCGTTCCCCGCGGACTCCTCGAGGAACCGAAAGGAACGGCGAGAATAGAGGGAGTCACTCCACGCGGACTCCGCGTAACGAAAACAGCGAGAACACGGGGAATGCTTTCAAAACGGATTTTGTTCGAAAAAAATATGCAGTTGACGAAATTAGTGTGGATCCATTTTATTTTTGGTTTTGTTTATTCTGACTGTTTTTAATTAATTTTACATCGCACCAACACCAGCAAAAATTGATTCCCCTCCGAATCTGAAAGGGAGTCCTTTTTGATGATGGTGATGATAAACGGAACATTCCCCGTCCGTGGGGACTCGCGAGAATACGGGGAGTGAGTCCCCGGGACAAACAAAAACGCGGGGACTCCTCAAGTGGAGTCCTCGGGGAACGGCGAGAATACGCCTTATGAGAAAGCATGATAGGTATACAAAAAAATGGGGTAAATGGGATCAAGAACATGAAATCTTACCTCTATGAAACTGAGAATAACAAAAAGAAGTGGAGGTCCTCTGAATGCGAGAACCTTGGCACAGATAGCTTCACGTCTCCCTGGTTTTGGGGTGACGACAATAAAAGCAAAACTATGCATCCGATGGAGTTTCGGATTTTTCCGCCGTATCCTGTGATCGTTCACCTACGACAAGTAATAAAGTAGTTCGCGCGGACTCCAGCTAGAACCGGAAAGTTTGTTAAAAGTAAAAGTTTTATTTGAAGTTCATTAGATGTTCGATTTATGGGTAAGAAGACATGCTGAACACTTATGCGAAAATCATTTTCTACCCGGACAAGTAGCTCGTCCGGAATCCGGACAAAACCGGAAAATTTGCCATAAAAAGTTTTATTTGAAGTTGATTAGATGTTCGATATAATGGTAGGCTAAACCGAACGACAACGTTTTCGTCGTTCGGATCGCCGTTCCAGCGGTCGTTTTACTGTACGCGTTTTCTTTATAACGTCATTCGTGAACGGCGTTACACTGCCGAGAATAAGGAGTTTTCTTTGTTCGCTTGAACCGCCGTTTCATTCGTCGTTCTTGAAACGACGAACGGAGGCGGAAAGTCAGTTTCAACATTTCGGTTCAGTAATTAATCGCGAATTTTCAAAATTCTCGACAAAACAAATTAAACTTGTTAAACAAGTTTAAAAACAGTGGGCCTATTATGCTAAAATCCATTTTTATACTTTATTATAGCTGTTGTTGCAAATATTAAGTTTGTTCGACTATTAACGTTTTCGTATCGACTTCGTTCGTGAAACGGCGTTTATAGAACGTGCCAAAGAAAACGCTAATACGAAAATAATTAAACGACGTTTTTGGTACCGACAACGACGAACGACGAAAACGAACGCGGCTATTCTGCGATGACCAACGGCGAAGACGGAAATAGATGGGTTATTAAGAAATTTAAAAGTTAAAAAGTTATTCTTTCTTCTTCTAAACACCATCAACTCATAAGCTAGAGCAAGTACCTCTAGCTCCGCTTAGTTTTGTCGTGGTATCCATAGTCGCTGCATGGGAACAAAGACGGAGGTTCTATCTGATTATTTGTTCTTGGTTTCCGTGAGAACTACGGGTACCGTAGCCCGTAAGGCATAAAAGTACAACTCCTGGTTCTCTAGACAGTTCCTCACTCTAAAGTCACTGTCAAATTAGCTTGACATTAGATGACTTAAATGCTCATCCACTGACAGTTAGTTAGGATTTAATCTGGTGGAGTGATACTTTTAAACAGTTTACGTTCGGCTTTACATCCAAACAACTTGTTTGGGTTTTAGTCACATAAAAGCTAAACTCCAGATTCGTTCAGTCAAAGACTAAACACTCGTGAGTGGGTCGTAGCGTCCTAAATACTCATAATACCGCCATTTTGCAGATTAGCGTGTTTGTCTACTACGCAATCAACTGTGGAAATGGAAAGCCTCAGTCGACGACCGACTCGCCCCTGATCTACAACCCCTATCGACGTTATGAAGCCTGGCGATACATCTCTTATATGCTTATCCACTCAAGGTAAGTAAACTAGGCGACCTTGTTCCTCCATTACAAGCAATATTGCGCTTGTCTCAAAGGTAAGCTGTGCAGTTTTGGTGTTGCAGCTATTGAGCCAAGTTTCCAAAATTCAGTTGGTTCCTAGGCCGAGTATTGGCTGATTGAAATGAGTTGGCTCCCCCTTTAGATGTAGTAAAGTAGTGGCGATTGACAGGTTTCCCGCCTTGGATGAGGAGTCGAGGGGTGACAAGGGACAGGCGGCCCCAAGTCGATCATATAGTTTCTGCAACCGAGTCGCGAGGAACAGGGGTCCTGCGCAGGTTGGAGGAAGCTGCCTTGACAGTCAGAGGAATCGGCTCGGCTCGTCTCGTCTCAGGCGTGCCATGAAGTTTGGTCTTTCGCATAGGGTATTAAAGCCGACGCCAGAAAGAATCCCACCCCTCTGATGACGGAGGGAACCTATCACAGACTTGAGATTTGGTTAGCCACTTTTACGTTGGTCTTCTTGGAACTCGAGAGTAGAGCTGCATTTGACATTACATTGGGTAGATCGAGTCAAAGCCAAATGATTTCCTGGGTGGTTCCCAAAATCACCACGATCTTTTTGCCCACTCTAACAATGCCCACGCTCAGAATGCCCACGATCAAAATGCCCACGGTTCAAAATGCCCTACGACCAAAATGCCCACGATTAAAATGCCCACGGCTCAAAATGCCCACGACTCAAAATGCCCACAATTCAGGTCAAACACCCGAAATCGAAATCGTCAGAAATGCCGGCGGTTCAAAATGCCGACAGTTCAAAATGGTCACATGGGAGGGTAATGGGCTATCGTCTTGGTTCAAAATGCCGACGGCTGAAACTATCCACAGGGGAGGCTAAAATCATCCTGGGACAACGGAATACGAGATTATAAGGGATAGGATTAACCACGAAAAGGTTTTGAAAGGTCTTGATCAGTTCAGAATTGTTTGAGTGAAAGTACAGAAGCAACGTCGTATAAAACTGTGCCAACACAGAAAGCAAAACCAGGCGATCCAAATCCTCCAGTTAACTTGCATCATGAAGGTAAGAGTTATTCGTGAACTAAAAATTCCAACAGTTCCTTATCAGTCAGAGGCTTCATCAAGAAAGCACAGTGCTGTTGCGGCATCTAACCACAAGGCAATACACATGTTTCTTGTAAATATTTTACAAGTAATTGAGGTTATACCAGTTCAAAATGCGATCTTCGTCATTCTGATACTCGGTTTACTCCTTCCGTTGCTCACTCAACCCTAATTCAAGTTTACGACGGACTGAACCCCTCAAATAATCCAATCGTGGGCATTCTGAACTGTGGGCATTTTGAGTTGTGGGCATTTTGAGTCGTGTGCATTTTGAGCCGTGGGCATTTTGAGTTGTTGGCGTTTTTAGTGGGCATTTTGAGTCGTGGGCATTGTGATCGTGGTCATTTTGAGTGTTAGCCGATTTCCTGTTTAAAATTAATGTCAAGTACCCGTTCCGTCATTACTCAGGAGTACTCAAGACCTTGCTTGGTCGCCGTCCACTTGGTATTTTCCATTTCAAGTCGGTCTGTTCACCTGTAGACTCGACGTAGATAGGCTGTTTGGTACCAGACCCAGAGAGCCGTTGTCCCAAACAAGGACCTGGACCCCCTACGGGGTCCAGGTCAATAGCGGCAATTGACACCAGCCAGCAAATCACTAGTAGACGTCACGAATAGCAATCACAGCATTGTGAATATGTGGTTCCAGACGTCTTAACTTCAAAGCTGACTTGCCTTTGCTTTTTTTCAGCGAAGTCCATATCTGCGGCAACATCATAGTTCGAATGATTGTGGGCATATCGCTTGAGGTGGTCCACGGGCCCTTACGAGTATTCACTGTGTACATGGCCGGGGTGATAGCCGGCTCTCTAGGGACATCTATCAGTGATCCTGGCGTCTTTCTTGCTGGTGCCTCTGGTGGCGTGTATGCTGTGCTTTTGGCACACGTTTCCAACGTAATTTTGGCAAGTTCTTTTTTTTCTAAATCAATTAATTTATACTTAAAATGGTATAAGCTTAACAAGAACAACTGAACACTAACCCCCCCTCCCGCGAATACCCCCGTCTGACAAAACCGCCTGTTTTCGCAACGATTTTGTAACTGAGCGGCACTGAACTTTCGGCCGAAAATTAAGTGATACCGACAAAAAACGAATTCCTTCTTTTCTTCGCCACCCTCCTCGGACCGGAATAGTAAAAAGTCGCAGTTTAAAAAAAGAATCACTGACCCGTTTACAGCAGTTAGACAACTTGTACAATTCATCAACGGTGTTAAATATGAATGGGAGAGCATTATTTTACAAAAGGTAGGTTTTGTAGATAGATAATGTTTCTGAAAAAATAGTGATGCGTTAGGTGTTCAAAAGCGGTCAGCGTACAGTTTGCTTTACTCGGTTTAGTTAAAAATTAAAATCAATCAGTCAACGGAGCCCCACCACGAACCAGAGCAAAGTATCACCAAGGTATCACTGGGGAGTAGGCTAGTGCCCTAGCTAGTGCCAAGACTTAAAATGGGCACACACTCGACACTATCGCCACTAGCGATCGATAACTTCCCTACAGAAACTCAGTCAGTCGTTCCCTAGCGAGCGCTGGCTCTAATAAACCCTTGTTCCGAACACAACGTACAAAAAAAAAATACAACCTCCCCTGTTTCCTCGATGTATGGGCACCGGATCTTAGCTGTCTTAGAAAATTTCCAAACCCGTAGATTTGTCTCTCTTGGAATGCCGCGAGCGTAGTGGGAGGCGCTACGAATAAGGCCCGTTTCCGACGCATGGAAAGCATAGTTCTTGGCGTTACTTTGCTCTAACTACGAACAGTCCCTTCCTCATCTATATAACTAACTCCCTCGAGATGAAATGTCGTGGAATTCATCATTGCGGAGAGTTTTGGTCTAGGATTCCGAAGTACCAAGTGGCAATAAATCATCTTTAGTGGTCTGCTGATGAGACTATGCATGGGTCAGTGCTCGATAACCTTTTTTTTTGTCTTGTAGAATCGGAATGAAATGGAACGAGTCCCCTTGAGACTTGCCGCGATTGCGGCATACTTTATGATAGATCCGGGGGTCCCCATCTACAACCGTCATTTCACTGACGCTTTCCCTAAGGTTAGTTTTTTTGTTTTTAATTTGCGAGTGAATGAGGCTATGAAGAGAAATTTCTAGATGGTAGATCGATATGCTTTTATTCTTCTCAATTGTCATGGTAAAATCCAGATTTGTCCAGGTCGTCGATGTATACAAAATACTAGTACTAACAACACAACATTTTCACGAATGACAGTAGGCTACAGACTTTTTTCCATAATGCACATGGTCACATTTTGTCTATTAGAGTCTTGGGATCGCCACTGGGGCCGCTCTTGCAGGTCGTTTGTGAGCTGTCTCAAAGGTTGGTTATAACAAGCGCTATTTATCCTCTAGTCGAACATCTCATTTGAACCATCCAAGTAGACTATGACAAGGGTAGGCTGATAATACAAGACCCGGACGTATGGCTTGCTGAGAATGACTCTGTCTAGCTTGTCTGACATTCCAACGTTTATTATGGTACAAACGATAGACTCAAAATCAAGATGGTTCTCACACGTTAGGGAATCGTGCCCTGCAAAGGGGTTCTGTATTCCCATACAATTTAGAACTTGAAATGAAAATTTGCTTTATTTAACCCCCCATTGCATTTCATTATTTTAACATTCCTAGTTGTGACTTGCGTCGTCTTCAGACCTATGAAATGTTCCTCTTTACAAAATCCGTGTGAATAACTTTATTAGAACTCTTCGCTTTTCACCGCTGCCTAGTGTTGGGCGATATTCGATATCGATCGGACCAAATATCGATATCGAACGTCGAAACGTAAATATCGATATCGATAACGATATTAGTTCATTTATAATATTGTAAGTAATCCAACATAAGTTACATTTATATATCCGAAATTGGAGCAACATGTTCTTCGTTATTCCGTTTTTATTTATTCAAAGTTTGAGTTCAGGTAAGGTGCTTTCTTACGACAATTTTGCTCTTACATTTTGGCGAAATGAAACGTATACTATAGCGAAACATGGTACCGAAATCTCAATATCGAATATCGAAAGTTTAAATATCGATATATCGAAATATCGCCCAACACTACCGCTGGCCTAGATTTTCCTGGGTTGCCAGACAATTATCTTTGTTTCTGTTGATGACTTACACTTCATGCCGACGAACAATCGCCGAGTGCCTGGCGGAAGAGCAATTTGTAAAAAACAATTTCAGTAGTCTACTTAAAAATTTAAGTTTTCGAGTCCACCAAATTTTCGAGTTTTCGCAAATTTCAATGGAATCACATGTCCGAAAAGAAACGAAAGTTCATAAGTGGATTCATCCCGTGTTGTTATCCCGATGTGACCAGCTCTAACCGACTTAAGAATAAACTTTTATTTTTACTTAATTTCCAGTCTCGGCCGGATTCCGGGCAAACTACTTGTCCGGCAAGAACATGATTAAACAAGACCAAAGGTTTCGATTGGATCCCAAAAATTTAATATTTGATCCAGACAACTAGGTCTTATCTTCGCCAGGCTAATCATCTGATAAAACCAAGTTCAGATATACCTGTATAAGCCATATCTATTTTAACGATACTGATCCAAACTTCCTGCTTTACTTCTGCCAAATTTCCGGTTACGGCCGAATTCCGAGCGAAGTATACTTGTCCAGCAAAAACAAGATAGTTCAGATCGAATTCAGCATATCTCCTTATCCCTATAAAGAACATCTAATCAACTTCAAATAAAACTTTAACTTGAAAAAATCCGGCTTTAACCGGATTCCGGACGAACTTTATGTCCGGGTAAAAAATGATTGTCATATACAGATTCAGCGTCTCTTCCCACCCTAAAACCTGCCATCTAATCAACTTCAAATACAAATTTTGCTTTTAACAAATTTTCCGGTTTCGGCCGGATTCGGGGCGAACTACTTGTCCGGCGAGAAAATGGTTTTCACCATCGTCACCATCGAAAATTGCAATTGGAAGGCTATTCTTAGTATAACCCTCTTTCGGATCCTTAAACGTATTGTAGGGAATGATTTTATTTTGCAGGCCAGTTACGCGGCTCACTTGGCTGGAGCCATCGCCGGCCTCCTTGTTGGAATCAACGTTCTAAAGAACTTCACACTGGAATTTTGGGAAAAACATGTCTGGTGGGTGTGCCTAGTCCTCTACTTCCTTCTGATGGGAGGGGCAATTGCCTGGAACGCCTTTTTCCCCGCCTATTTCCTGCCCTCGGAAATGACCCCCCTGAAGCACGGTAGCTGCTAGAAAATGCCACAGTTCACTCTACTACCACACGGACGTGTACAAATGAAGTTTTGTAGGCACAATTGTTGATGCTTGGAATAGCCCGAAGATTCCGTAGACGCTGATTGTTGAATCGATTAATACGTCTTAGTTGATTATAGGTGATATGTTAATTCTGTCCGGGCTATTTCTAATTTCAGAGTTATTTGAGAACTCTTCTGTTTTATTACATTATTAGTGTTGTATGATTATTATTGTTGTGGGCATTCCCAGTTTCTTCGGAAGTAAGTAGTCGTGAAAATCTTTTTCATGCAGGATGTTGATATTATTATTACAATTTTTTTAAATGCGGCTCCCGACCTTATTTGGGACGGAGAACTCATCGCTGCGCTTTTTATGTTTTATCAATTCGGACTTGGAAAATTTTTCATGAGCCTGCCTGTCAATGCCAACCTCAACTATCCTCATTCAAATTCAAATTTAAATATTTTATTGACCTCTAAGATCGGAGAGTATTGTAAGGGCTCATGGTTTCTTACTGACCGTTTTCCATTATCTTATCCACAGGGCTATCTGGCTAATCTCCTTTCCACCGTGAAAGGGTTTCTTGTAGATCGGTAGACGGCGCTAAAAGTAAAAATAGCTAATGTCCCGTATTATTCGAAAAATTTTAAATGTTGACTAATCTCTTGCCAGTCATACACGAAATTCTCAATTTTTGGGTATGCCTGTGCTCCGATATCTGGGCATGCCCCAATGTATGGGCATGTTGTCCGTAGGTTGAACGTATGGGCACCTTCGAATTTCAGCATTCATTGCCAATTCCAATCAGGGGGCGAGGGCTAACCAACGATATTGGCGAGACTGAACAATTAATCTCATGATCTAAAGGTCTGATAGTCTTAAGCCAGTCAAAGTCTCCGTCACACGTCCATATTTAAATCGCGTGTCTAAAAATATTCAACTGCCAATTTCCTATATGCTGCCAATTTGGGGGGTGGATGGGCTATGGCTGGGGGATATGTCTGTATTTTTTTGTTATGTGATATGATATTGCCGTTATTCTTGAAACCAGCTGTTCGAAACCGAACCCTCGAAACCAGTTATTCTTCTTAAAGAACCGTCGTGCCCAAAATACCAATGCAGCCTACTTCCACAACTCTTAAACCCGAAGATCCATATTTCATGTGTTACATTCTGAGCCCGCTTTAAATCACCTCATTAGTCTTTCGACGATTCACTTGTTTGCATGCGCATTCTGCTTCCGACGAGTGTTCGAGTTTATGCGATGCGTAAAACCTGTTATCTGCATTTTGCCAAGTCTTTGCAAGAAGTCAATAGGTCTAGGAGAAGGAACAGCCAAAGCCAGTAATTTATTTGTTTTGTCAATAATTTGTTAAACCCAGAGCTTAATTCACAGTATTCAGATTGTTTTGAATTTTGGAACATAAACAGTAAATAGTGCGAGGTCTGCTTTAAAGAAGACCCTGAGCCTGATGGGTACTTGACAGACTGTTCCCATGTTGTCCGGTGATGTTTTGAGACGTTTGTAAGACAAATTGTGAAACCATTATTTCGAGTGGAATATTTAACGTGGAATTTGAACTTCCTTGGAACGAGAGTGAATATGTATTATCTGTGACCCTGTTTTCTTTATTGTTAGTGCGAAGTATCCTAAGTGTTATCCGCTAGAAGTTTGTGAAATTAAACTTCGTGTCTTTCAGTCTTCACTTTTTATTTTTGAAAGAACAGTCATAGGTATCCCTCCACTAGTCCACTTACGTTTTGCGATCCCAAAAGCTTACTCTTCAGTTATTCAAGACGCATGTGAATCTATATCTGTAGGCTTACTGCGTATTGGCGCACCGAGGTCGCTAAAAGAGGATAGCTTCGGGAAAACTATGCAGCACTTTCTGCGCTGCTTCTCTTTTATTTAGTTCTGGTAACACATGTTCTGTAAAAGAACGAATTAAAAAAGATCCTTCTGTCCTTTCCTCATTTGATTTTGGTTTAACTAGGGGAATTTATGCTATACCTAGCAGCAGGCCCGTATCCAGGAATTTATTTGGGGGGGGGGGGGGGGGTTGCCCGCGGAATTTATTTCGAGGGGGGTTTTGCCCACGGGTCGGACCAAAAAATACAAAAAAGACATAGATCAGAAGTTAAAGCTTACAAAAAAGGATTACTTTTGTGGGTTTCGGGGGGGTCGAACCCCCTAAACCCCCCCCCCCTGGATACGCCGGCCCTGCCTAGCAGGTTTGGTTTCTCCGCAACAGAATTCACCGACGTCAGCGGTATCGGTGGAGGTAAGTGTATGTAAAACTGTATGATAAATTTTGTACAAACCTGTTTTATTTACACACAAATCAGATTACTCAAGACCGAAGACATGCATGTTCAGCTGACTGGATAATGGACTGCGGTCGTTTATTTGACAATTGACATAAGCATTCTCGGAAATTGAAAGTCGAACGTTCATTTGGGACGTTGTAGTTACCTTACTTTGCTCACCCTTTCTTATTTTAAAGTTGCCAGTCCTTATGCTACCATGTTGTGAAACAGACATTCGGGACTAAATATGATGATTGATTGATCATTTCCACATAACCTTGTTGATTATATTTTTACATTTTTGGGACCGCAAAACGTAAGTGGAGGGATACCTATGACATCACAAAAGTTGTCCGTCTGCCCGTCCGTCTGTAAGCACGATAACTCTCGAAGGGAATGATATATTTTGATAAAATTTGGTGTGAGGATTTTTTGGGTCAAGAATAAGGTCAAAGTTCATAGCAGGGCTCTGTAGCCCTACATTTAGGGCTGGGGGAGGGGGTTCAAGTTAAGGGGACAAACAAAATATTTATAAAGAGCTAATGTGATAGTCGATTATGGGGTAAGAAGACATGCTGAACACGATGGTGAAAACCATTTTCTCGCCGGACAAGTCGTTCACCCAGAATCCGGCCCAAACCGCAAAGCTCGTTAAAAGTAAAAGTTTTATTTAAAGTTGATTAGATGTTCGATTTAGGAGTAAGAAGACATGCTGAACACTTCTGTGAAAAGTATTTTCTACCCGGACAACTTGTTCGCCCGGAATCCGGTCAAAACCAGAAAATTTGTTAAAAAGCAAATGCTTTAGTTGAAGTGGACAACTTATTCGCCCGGAATCCGGCCAAAACCGGAAAACTTGTTAAAAGCAAAAGTTTTATTTGAAGTTGACTGGATGGCAGATTTAGGGGTAAGAAAACATGCTGAAGACGATGGTGAAAACAATTTTCTCGCCGGACAAGTAGTTCGCCCGGAATCCGGCCAAAACCAGAAAGCTTGTTTAAAGTAAAAGTTTTATTTGACGTTGATTAGATGCTCGATTTAGGGGAAAGAAAACATGCTGAACACTTCTGTGAAAAGTATTTTCTACGCAAAAGAGATTGCAGGGGACACGCCTTTCGGGGCTGTGAGTTCTGTTGCGGGTTCCGAGTATTAGGATTTAGCGCTGGAGAGACTTAAAAAGCAAAAATTGTATTTGAAGTTGATTAGATGACAGATTTAGGGGTAAAAAGAGACGCTGAATCTGTATATAACAGTCATTTTTACCCGGACACGTAGTTCGTCCGGCATCCAGTTGTAACCGGATATTTTTTTTATAAGTTAAAGTTTTATTTGAAGTTTTGAAGTTTTATTTGAAGTTTTTTATCCAAAACAGACAACTGTGAACACAGAACACGGAACAGGAACAAGAGACAAAAAACGCAACTTTTTTGGATGTTTCCGTCGCTTTCGAAAAATGGACAGCTGGGCCCAATCAGCGCACGACGTTATCCACTACTTCCTGACCGAAGACTGAAAATTTAGTGTGTTTTAGTATCTTTGACCTACTCGGCTTTTAAAAGAATGGCGGGTTACAAATAAATTACTTACTTATTACTAGCCTGAAATTTTCGTATTTCACCGAGTAGTACATAAAAAGACTAGGGTCAACTCCTGAAAGTTATTCCAAAGATAACGTGTTCGCCCACGCTTATTCAGCAACCGAGATAAACTTAAGGAAGCTCAAGGAGCTGGAAGAGGAATGCTCCATCTTGAAAACTGCAGTGCAAAATGAACAACAGTCGCAGTGATATAACACCAAATAGTGTTTCAATCTGTGAAAAGAATAAAGTTTCATGTCGGTTTATTAAAAGTGGAAGCTGCTCTAAAGACGAGAAGAGAGAAAGTCCGATTTTTCAGCGGCAAGAGTAAGGACTGAGAGAGTGGTAGCCCAACCAATACCCAAACTGCAGCCAATCAAAAACACAATGACTCGTTACTTAAGAAGCTTTGTTCCCGCCTTCGTCAACCTTTTTAACTCTCATCATTAATTGTATGTAGATTTGAATATTCAGTGTTATGTTTGACAAGTCTTTGATATATGATACATAGGGTAGAATTATCTCTTTTTTTTTATATAATTAGTGTTAATGTGGACGAGAACCACCGAATTGGCTTGACCGTTGTATAGGTTTTGAAAATAAATTAAAATGAATTGAATAGATGTTCACCTGTGGAACATCTGATTCAACTGCGTCCAGCGAAACACCTAAAGGGGTTCAAAACCAACGACGAGGAATGGCAAGCGCAACCATGGATAGTATAACAGAGCGGCCAGTAAACAGTAACCACGTAAAAACAAAAAACACCATCATCAACCGCAAGCTACTTTCGAAATTCAACATCTTATTGCTTGCAAGTGTGCAATTCTTGATGCCTTCGCGCCAGGGGCGTCGCTATGGGGGGGTGATATCACCCCCCCCCCCTCGAAGAAAGAAAAAAGCTAAAACGGGCGCTCTGCGAGCGCCCGACCAAAACCTTTGAGTTAATCTGGGCGCTCGCAGAGCGCCCGACCAAAAACGTTGAGCTAGCCTGGGCGCTCGCGGAGCGCCCGACTATAAAAAACGACTATAAAAAATCAGCTAAACTGGGCACTGGCAGTGCGCCCGGGAAAGGTCAGTAAGGGTAGTTCAGGATTACCAAGACTTTTCTAAAACAACACGATGTGTTATGTACCAACATCTCTCGATTCAACAAAATTCAGGTTGATTTTGCTTGTGGCGTATATTTTCAAGAATTTTTTAGTTTCGTGCAAAGATGCTTTGTGTTTTAACAGAAAATAATTTGGTGAAAAGAATTTTCTTCCAGTGCGTCACATAGTAATAAATCGGCTTTA
The DNA here is from genome assembly GCA_023053555.1 of Branchinecta lindahli. NCBI lineage: Eukaryota > Metazoa > Arthropoda > Branchiopoda > Anostraca > Branchinectidae > Branchinecta > Branchinecta lindahli. The sequence goes on along the minus strand of JAKZAO010000012.1, from coordinate 28,617,244 downwards.
TGAGTCAGCAATGAAGGAAGATGTAATAACCGGCCTGGTTATTACAACGCGTCATTATACGAGGCTACATATACGACGAAAGGCTGAAACGGCCGGCAGGCGCCCAGCCACCCCCCCTCGAGTTTTGGCTAGCGACGCCCCTGCTTCGCGCCAACGAAGAATCTCTGTGTGTCCAGGGAACCAGAAACATCACCACAACAAACGTAGTTGATTGGTTTAAACAGGATGAGCCAATTCTGAGGATTCATTTAGGCGACTTTTCCCGTTCTTCCTTTGGATCACTGGTCGGACTTGGTCATTTGGAGTAGGCCTATTAAGAACTAACTGTTCACACCATTAGAGTATATATATTCGAAATCGAAACAATAATTTGTACAGAAGCGTCAAAAAAGAAAGAATAAAACCATCACATAAAGACAGAAGCCGAAGGAACATGTATTAAGAAACCATGATTACCAAGGGCCCATGATCTTTTTCTCTCATCATCTCTCGAGGTGAAAAACGCATCCTATCCTTTCGCAAGCACGATCCCCTCAACATCTTTCTTTTGGAACCGGTGGCTAGATCCTAGAGAGGGGAGGCGGCAGGCTCGAGCGGACACCATTGAGTTTCTGCGCACTGTGCCACGAGATGGTGCAATGAGCTGGCTGAAGGAGGCTAGAGAAGTGTGCCATGGGGAGTAAAATGCCCTCTGAATGGCGACTGTTCACCAAAAAGCATGGACCCTTGGTATCAGGCACGGGAGGCTGATAAGTAACTTCAAGAACAAATAATCTGACAGAACCTCCGTCTCCCTATCTCTGTAATATGACAATGCGGAGTCAAATATTTCCCCATACCCTGTCCGCTACAAAAGAGCGGAGGTTAGTAGCCTCGCGCCACATCACGTTCCGTTACCTCTACAAATAGCTAAATCGCTGTGAAAACGACGGTAAGGAAAACTAGAACTCAAAGCTGATTGGTACTCTGAACGCGCTCCAGAGCGGGGAGTAAGCCTCCTGCCAACCTCCTTCACTATCTTTTCTGCGATAAGCAACGGCGAAGACGGAAGATGAGTAAACGGGTATCAACATCAGCGCAAAGCTAGAGTAAATACCTTTAGGTCCGCTCAGTTTGTCGGGGTATTCATAGTCGCTGCATGGACTAAAGACAGAAGTTGTATCAGATTTTTTGTTCTTGGTAACTTGCAATGACCGATTTTCGTCCTTCACTGTCGGAAACCTTATCCTCCTCCTCAAAGACCAGAATAGCAACTACACTATTTTATTAACGAGACTGGATTATGCCAATATAAATATACAATTTTCCAACTAACATCGTTACACAATACTCCATGCAATACTAGTATGTGAAAGTTACTAAAATATACCAACAAATAGCGAAGCAAAACTGAAATTGTTTTGACACATGACCCCGTTGAAAAACAAAAAAAAAATGCATTTTTACAGATATTATGATATCTGATACCACGGTCTAACGTCGTTTCCGCAGTTACCATTAGTTGTGTTTTTTGTCTCTGGTTCCTGTTCCATGTTCTGTGTTCACAGTTGTCTGTTTTGAATAAAAAACGGTATTTTTGCTTACGCTGTTCCGTGTTTTGTCGCTGTTCTGACAAAAACGCAAATTTAGGTTCCTGAGCATGTCTTAGGCGGGAAATTTGTTGAACTGCAAATTAAATTCCAAAACAACCATACTTTAGGGTCCACGCGTATTCTCTTAACTTCTGCAATTTTTTCTTTTCTATCTGTGAATCTCTCTGCAATGTTCTATCTGAACAGTGATAGAACATGCTAGGAGAGCAAGTTCCGTGTTTAGCAAAACAGACAGCGGAACACAGAACACGGAACAGCGTAAAAAAAGGGAAAAATGAGAAACAGCGTGTTCCGTGTTTTGGCGAAAACGGGAAAAATACAAAACAGAGAGAAAACAGCGAACAACAGAGACAAAAAACGCAACTACTGTATATGATACCACGGTCAAATGCGTCTTTGCAGTTACCGTGGTATCTGGTCAGTTACCGTGACGGCTATAATATTCAGATTTCTTTATTCAGAATTCGTCATATTCGTGTCATTTATTTTGGGATGATTTCTAAACGCATAAATTCGGCACTTGCCGTTTTTGCAAAGCAACCGTATAGTATTCTGCTACGCACTGTCAGAAGTCTCATAACAGATAGCGCATAACACTTTCAAGAATAACACCTTTTCACTTAGAAATAAAGTGCTATGACCAATTAAGTTTACACTATTTCGTGCCTAGATCTCCAACAACACCTTCAACTGGTAAAAGGTGTTATTGAAAGTGTAATGCGCGATCTGCCATGAAACTTCTGACAGTGCGGTAACTGCAAAAACGACGAAATGTAAATTCAGTCACCGTGATATCAGATACCATGGTGTCTTGCAAAAACACAACTTAGGTTTACTTTCGTTACAAGCTCGAGGGCGGCTACCTGAATAGCTGGTGGGTCTGGTGGAGCCTTAACGCGTATCCACCATCCAAAAGCTAGCACTATGGTGTGATGTTACGTAGACATCTCTCTCCGAAAGAAAATAAAGTCTGAAGTTCGGGGACAACTCGTACAGAAAGCACTGACCGCGGGGGAAGGAGCTTCCGCCGTTTACATAACAAAAGGGTTCTAGACAGTAGCTGAAGGGTTTTGACGTATCTAAGAAATACGGCAGGGCAAAGGCAGAGAGAGAAGGTACTTAAAAGTCGCAGTTTTCGGTTGGTTCCAGGGCATCCAAGTCCCAAGCTCGCATCTCTGTGAGGGCAGCGTTCACTTTTTCGCACCATGTTGCGCGTTCTTCTTTTGAATCTGCACTCAGCTTGTGGCTGCAAAAATAAAGATCAGATTAAATTCTATTTTTCACATATATCCAAAACATTTTGCAGCACCTGCTAAGAAAGCCCCAAAGGGCTTGTTGGCCGCAAGTGACAGTCTTCTCTATTCTACATATTCTGGTAACACTATTTTTACACTAAAAAAAAGGAATTAAATATCATTATAAAACACAGAATTTTTTAAATTATAATTAGTCCAATCAAGTTTTGATCCAGAATTTGTCGAGTTGTGCAATAACCAATAAGCTAATCCTTGTCAGTATTTTTTTTTTTTTTACGACAAGAATGGTAAAGTGATTTGAGTATATTTAATGTATTTTGTATGGCGAAAAGGTCAAATTCGGCGACAATTCGCTGGTATAGTAGGCTACTTTCGATTAATACAATTCTATTCTATCTTTATTCGAGACTGTCTTCCCACCAAACTTGTTATCTTGCCCATGAAAAAGACGAAATCTGGAGAAGAAGATTATATAAAAAGTATCCAAAGCAAATAGTTTACTGAGTGCTTTTTTGTTGTGAGATCGAAGTGTGTGTTATTTTTTTTTCTTTTTCCTTTTGTTTTTTTGTCATTACTCCATGTTCGCACCTTGCGCGTTTTTTGGGAAATAAAATAATAATAATAATTTCGAAGAACAAACACGGCAGATGCTTTGCATACAATAGATAATGTGGAATTCTGAATACTGTCACATTTTCGTATTTACTACACCCAAACTCAACATTGTTTCAGATCATGACCCTGCCAAGACATTTACCATAGCCACAATTAAAAAAAACAAGTAATTTTTAATACCAGGGATTGGAAACTTATCCTTATTCAACATGTGCAAGACAAAATAAGAAGAGCATTTGGTGCTGTTATTCGTTTACGGGGTATGTATCGCAGAGATGTTCTCGGTTCGATTTATACGGCTGTTGCACTTCCTCATATTCTTTTTCCGTCTGCTTTCTTTTCTTCTTTCCGTCCTTCTGAACTTTCTGCGTTAAAAGTTACTTATTACAAATTTTCAAAATTCCTTCTTGGTTTCCCTATCTCTGCGAGTAATTCTCATCTAACTTCCAATTTTAAAGTGAAGAATCCTCTGGAAACTCTAAACAGAAAAATTCAGAACTTTCATAAAAAGGCTGAAAACATTCTTGTCCATCACAACCTTTTTCCTTTCTTCACTAAAAAAGTGCCCTGATTAGTTTATTTTTTTATTTTATTTTGTGTTATCATTTGTATTTTATTGTAGATTTAGTATGATAGCTTGTTTTAACGGCCAGTTAATTGTTTGTGTACTATCTCTGATGTGTTTGTGACATGATGTTCTCTTTTTTTTATATACTCTTCAGTTTTGAAGGAATCAAATAAATGAATGAATGAATGAAGTATCACTTACCTTAAATGTGTCCTGTTCTTGTAAATGGTCATCACCAAGTTATTATCGTCACCAGGCTGAACAGGCCGTGACGTAACCAAAAGGAACGTATTTGGTCTGGCACAGAGCTCGCGCGGAACTGGGGAGACTTTCATTGTGATGCACTTGCGGAGGTCGATCAGGTTTATTGGTTCCTGAAAGGAGCGAATCCTTATGGCAAATGTACAACAGATCTATACTATCTATGCCCCGAAAATACCTGAATAGGTATTTTGGATCTTCATTCTACCATTTACCCCAACACTATACTGTTCAATTTAATCAACTGTTCAAATATGCATGCCTGTACTGAGCAAGACAAATAAATCGAGGGGAATGTATTGCAGAGATGTCCTAGGTTCGATGTACACGGCTCTACACGTCGAACCTTCCTCTGTTTTTATTTCTACTTTCGTGTTTCTGAACTTTCTGCTTTAAGTTACATTGGCGATAGGCTAATACTATCGTCTAAATCCTTTTTGGTTTCGATTTCTCAACAAAAGAAACTCTTTTCAAATTTGTAAGTGAGAATCCTCTGGAGATTCTGAAAGGCAAGATACAAAACTTAAAAAAAGCTTGCAACGTCCTTTTACACCACAACCTTCCGTAGGTGCCGCTCGGATACATGGGTCGGAGGGAGCTTATTTTGTCGTTAATTGGTTAACTTGCTGTTATTTTTGTCGCAGGAACATCCACAAAGAGCATACCGAATACGGCTGTAGTTGAATAATGTTTTATCCAGAACAAAGAAGCACAAGAACCTCCCCTCCGTCTCCCTATGTCTGTGATACGACTATGTGGAGTCGAATAGATAACGAGCGGAGGGTAGGAGCTACGCGGACAATTTTTTTATCTCTCTAAACAGCTATAGCACAATATAGTCCCGGAAAAGAAACGTCTATAGTAAAATCCAACTGGTTGCCAATGTTTTATGGACACTCTCCCAGAGCACTATCCAAAGTTTTCTCCATTCCGAGGGAAAACTGAAAGCAGAGACTACCAGTGGACACGCGCAGGAGCAAATCCCCCCCCCCCCTGTCACTGAAGCCTCAACCTTCAAGGCAATCTTTACCCTTTGGAGGAAAACCGACCTACTTTAGTCAGTCTTAAGTAAGCCAGGTTGACAACAGTGATCCGATGCCGTATCGAAAAGAAGAAGGTTGTCTACTATTGTGACTTCACATGTGACGCGCTCAGAGCGGGTCATGCACGCCTGCTACAGCCTTTTCCTCCGATATGCACAGCGGCGAATGCGTAGACGGGCATCAACTCAAAGCTCAGCAAGTACCTCTAACCGCTGCTCACTTTTGTCGGGTATCCATAGTCGGTGCACGGGACCAAGTTCTATTGGCTTATCTGTTCTTGTTCTTTATACAACTTATTACATATATTCAAACAATGGGGGGCAACGGACCCCAATCGAGCAGCAAAAGCAGCAGCCGTGTCAAAAATTGAATCTCAACACTAGTTTTTTCCCTACAGTGATTTCTGAAAGTAAATTCACTGAATAGGACATTTATTGTCGGTAGAAGCTTTTGTTATTTACTGCAGGCTCGTTCCTTCTCAACGTTGTCCCTGAAATTCGACATCATGACGAGGACACCTTGACAAGAAGGGCCAAAATATCGCTGCCGAAGCATCGTAGCTGAGGTATACGTTTTATACATTGTCGAATTGTTTCTCAGTCAGAAACTTGAATCCTTAGTGGTACGAAGAAGCATCATACCTTCCGCCTTTCGTCATCCGGGTATTTCCAGAAGGTCATCTGTTTTCCTTTCAAGCAGCACCATCTCCTGTGCCAAGCGCCAAACCCTTGAACCTCGTCGAAGACGGTGAGGAATCCCCGTTCTTCCACCGTTACTTCACCATGACACTGAATTTTGACCTTGAGGTTGCCATCAAGGGGGGAGGTGAAGGGGACCTGAAATAGAGCAAAAATTAAAACTCAATTTACTTCAAAACCGAATAGCTTCAAAGGCTTTTTTAGAGCTTCAATGAAGGTTGACCCACGGGCATACAGTTGTTGCACTCCAGTTCAAATCCCCGGGAAGACAAAACAGAAAAGCTCCTATAAAGCCCTCGTTGTTCTGGTTTGTAATCAAAACTATTCGGTTACACCAGTTTTTCACTTTATTATATTTAACTCTAAACAAAATTAACAACTCCTCTCTTAGCGCGTCTCCCTAGCTTGACTGACAAAATAATATTAATTTCCCTCGGAGTCACTTCGTTCACCCCCCCCTCACAAACGATATAAACGAAATAATGTAAATGATACACGCGGAATGTCGCTTTATTGTGAAAACGCACTAGCGTTTTCCATGCATGGCCGCCAAAGACAGGCATATTGGAAGAGAGACTGCATCTACTGCAATTATAGTGCTTTAAGAGAATAAAATAAAATGCAAGTTGGTTTCTTTTGAATTCCGACTATTATCTTGCAACAAAGTCGTCCTTATCGAAATTTGCCATGTTTCCTCGATATTTTCTGTTCTGTTTTTGCATACCCGAACTTCCGATTTCCTGCGAAGCCTTCTGCTAACTTTTTTAGATAAACTTCTGAGAAAGCTCCGACGGTTTCCAGAGCGAGAAAACATGTGCTTGTTATGGTAATTACGATAACGTGCCTGGTTACACAATTCTTGATTTCAAAAAGAACGTCTGCGCGGACACGACTTGAAGCTCAGTGCATGGGATTTGCTATTATTATTTCAAGACATTGAAAGATGGTCTTTAAAAAAACGAGCCGTGGACAGTTGGAACGCCCTTGCTTTTCAAGTAGTTTTAAGTGACTCCATCAACCTTCAAGAACTCCCTGGACAGCCTGTAAGCTGAGAAAAATTATGACGAGAAGTATTTTAGACGTACATTTTAGAGGCCAATGGCCTTTTTTTGCTTTACATTACAACTGTTGTTGTTACTAAAACAGCAACAGACAGCTCAGCAGCTTTCATTACAAGCACCGCAAAAAAAGAAACAGATTCAAGCTTATCTTTTAAACCTCCGAACCCAATCTTTTACGATGTGGCATCCCGCAAAATAATCTGGTGGGTGGCTACCACCCCAAAAACCTGGATCGACTTCAAGTTGGGTCTCAGAATAGCTGCTACCCGGAACTAGTGCCAGTCTCAGTTGCGAACGGCAGAAACACAACATCCCGTTGCTTTGTTTTCTTTCTTTCTCGTTCTTTGTTTCCCTTGTTTTTTTTCTCTTTTCATCCAAAGGTGAAACCATACGTTATTTTTTTTCCTCTCGTCCCTTTTTCTTTATAAGTAGGGTATTCAGATAGTTGACTCTGTTTGTTTTTTTAATTAATGTAGGTTATACTGTCCTATAGTCCTAGCCATGGCTAGGACTAAAAAGAGTGCTTGCAAGCACTCTTTTTGGCAGGTATATTATATTAACTGTGTATTTTTGTCATTTAAATATAGTTCGGTGAAAATGAACTGAATGAGTCTTTATAGTATATTTAATTTACTGTCGTGCGGCTGAAGAGCGGCGTACGGAAACCAGTTGCAATATAGCTGACATGAAGCGGTGCATCGATAAAAGGTTCTGTGTGTCCGAAACCCTTGACATTTTATTTTTAATTTTTTGCTCAGAGGAAAGCAGGAAGGTGAAAAATTATTGAGACACAGTACTGGCTGAAAAAAAAAGAAGAAAGAAAGAAAAAACCGTAGGGCTCAACGCACATTATATGCAGCCGCCTCGAGCGCGCTTCCATATCCCTATCTTATTAAGTTGACCGGAGCCTTGATACAACCGGACACTATACTACCTTTTCAAGGAACCATTCTTTTCGCTTCAAAGAGCTCCGGCTAATGTTGACAAAGCCCACAAGACCAAAGCTGGAATTCCTGACCGTGGAATTGGCGGGACTGGAGAACATTTTCGAATCCTGCTTCTGAAGCTTCTTTGGGGTTAACCAGAGTCGACTCGATTCCTAAAAACAAAAGTAACTTTTTGACACCTTATAGATAAGTCATCTTAGCGAAGACACAGGAATAAAGTGGAAAGTAACTTTTTGACGCCATATTATATCGACAAATTATCTCAGCGAAAACACGGAAATGAAATGGAAAAGGCTTATATCTCAAAGTATCTAAATGCCATCTAAGTATTCAAGACGGAAAAAGGGAAATAAGATAAAACAAGCAAAACGAAACATAAAATTAGAGTACAATATAGACCCACTTTTCTCAGATCATAAACCGGGCCTGATGTAGTTTTTTATGCATTTTATTTTCATTTTACAGTACGTGCAAAAACTGAACAGTTGTTTCCTTTTTTTATTGCACTTTTTTCTATTATCGTCAAAGACACAACGAATTCTCTTTAACGTATTTTGCCAAGATTTCAGGCTATTTTTAAAGCTCAATAAACGGCACACCATATTGGCCCGACACAGCCTATCTTCCCCTTGTAAAGGTTCTGCGTCAGAGCAAAACAACACTAGGGAGTAGCGCCAAAACCTATACTTTCCACGCTTCGCAATCGGGCCATACTTGTAGCGCCGCCCACTCCGCTTGTGGCATTTGAAGCGAGACAAACTTGCGGGTTTAGAAATTTCTAATATAGCTAAGGTACGGTCAAAACCACAATAGAGGATTGGATTACTGCATGTGATCGGTTATGGTCTGGTATAACTCACAAGTTCCTGAAAAAAACATACCTTCTTAATGTGGTACTTCTCTTCATGTCCCAGTCTCTCTTTGCCAGTTTGCAGCGCAAAAACTTCCAACGAAACGCTGAAATCCGGTGCGAGTTTAGTAAACTGGATCAGGTTGGGGAACATGAGTTGTTTGTCGCAAACGCCATCTACAGTCGAAAGCATCTGGGTGGCGATAACCTGTCCGCGGCACCGAAGAACGACAATGAAATGATGGAGATACTCATCTGGATGGGACAAAAATAAAAGTCTATTAAACTACAAAGATCTTGCAGATTCTATCAGAGACGGGCGAATCCGAATTCGGATTCTAATCTTCTGTTTGTCAGGCTGGATTCGAATTCCGAACGGTGAATTTCATGAATCCGCTCCAATTTCTACCTTTTTCCAAATTTGTACACACTATGCTTAAGGTATTGTGCTGGCCCATGCACAACATACATGAAAATGTGATTTGCATAACGTCTCATTTGCTTTGGGCATCAGTGCATTTTTTTCACCAATGATTTTTAAACTGTACGTAACCCAAGTACATGCTTTGATTTTTGTTAAAGTTGGATTCGAATCCAGATTCGATTTGCTGATTCGAATCCTTAGCTTGAAATGGTGGATTCGGATTCGTACCTAGCCCAGCATTCCGATTCGGATTCGAATCCTTTCATGAACGGATTCGCCCGTCTCTGGATTCTATACATGTAAAGAAACGCTGCGCTTACGTCAGGTAGTGTCTGTCTTTACAAATAGGTGTGTCTGGAATTAAAATTTCCGACCATTTATCATATTCGAGAAGTATCTGACCTGTGTCTGATAGCATACTCCTTAAGCCAAAGCTGAATGGGAAACATGTATTCAAACAATGCATAAAACGGATACGTCAGCAACGATGCTTTGGCAGCAATATTTCGGCCCTTCTTGGCAAGGGTCCTCGTCAGGCTGTCGAACGTCAGGGACAACGTTGAGAAAGAAACGAACCTTTGCAGGTTCTCGGTAACACCCTATAGTCACCCTAGGCTGGCTAGTGTCACCCTAGACCCTCGGGTGAAAAAATGCAAAATCTCGTAAATCGATCAAAATATTTCATTGTTCAAATATCAGATGTGAATTTAACTGCCTTTTCAGTTAAAACTGAAGGACAAAATCAACTCACCGTAGCCATCATCAAGGAGCTGTACAAACTCCTTTTTCAATCCTAAGGTGATCCCACTAAGAGACAGTGTTCCACGCGAATTTTCAACTGGCTTCCTCATAGCGCCATCTGTCTTCAACCTCTGAATCTCGTTCATAGCCGCAGTCCTTTTCAAACCCGCCACGAGAAGAAGCTTTTCCCCTTCGACTTGTTCAGACGACCCGCAGAACTCTTGGGTTGATCGGCACAGGGTTAGAGCCTGGGTAGCTTGGGACATGACACGGTACTGGGTATCGCATTCCACTTGAAGAGCGCGGATCTGTTCCTGATAAGAAAGAACAAAATTAATCATTGGAAACATATCCAAGGGATTATTATTTTATTTATTTCGTCTGGATACATATACCTTTCTATTAGAGATATGTCTGAACATTTTGGTTATATGTTTAATTTTTCAGCATAACTCACGTTAAACATATGACGGGTACGGGTAACCTATGTAAGAGAGATAACGTTCTAAAGCCAGGCTTCACCTTCCGATTTTTCTTCCGGATCCCAGACAGCCGTTTTCGTCGAGGCGGATCTGGAAGGTGAAGCTAGGCCAAAAACGTCTGGAAGTCCGGGGTGTTGGACACCCCAGGTTCCGGAAGTCTGGAAGGTGGCATATGAGGCAACCCGTTCGGGAGACACCAAAAATATGCAAATGAAGGAAGAAAAGGGAAAGTGATTGACAGTTATTAATGGGATGCAATAGGCATTTGAAATGTAAAGGGGACACCTAGGAAATGTCGAAGAACAGCAAATTTAGCTGTCATCATTATCATCAAAATCTGGAAGGGTTGGCTTGACTATGCGGAAGCCCCGGACGTCTGGGAATCTGGAAGGTGAGGCCTGGCTTTAACTCGTCAGTTTCATATGGCTGACACCACTGTCAAGACGTAGTGCCACAAAAGTCGGCGCGAAGGTAGAAATCACCAGCCAATCGGTAAATACCTGCCCCCCCCCTAAAAACAAACAAAAAACAACATTTCGACTAGTAGCGCCTCTGCTTACAGACATGGTATCCCAAGATTCGTCGGACCTTACTCTATGAATCTTGAGTTGCAGCTGCTATGAAATGCTTTTTTTTGGGATCCCAAAACGTTAGTGACGGATACCTATGACATCGAAAAAACGTCTGTCTGTCTGTCCGTCCGTCCGTCCGTCTGTGAGCACGATAACTCTCGAAGGGAATGAGATATTTCGATGAAACTTGGTGTGAGGATTCTTTGGGTCAAGAGTAAGGTCGAGTTCGTAGATGAGCTCTGTAGTCCTACATTTAGGGGTGGGGGAGGGGGTTTACATTAAGGGACAAACAAAATATTTTGAAACAGCTAATATGATAGTCGATTATGGGGTAAGAAGACATGCTGAACACGATGGTGAAAACCATTTTCTCGCCGGACAAGTAGTTAGCCTGGAATCCGGCCGAAACCGGAAAATTTGTTGCAAGCAAAAGTTTTATTTGAAGCTGATTAGATGATCGATTTAGGGGTAAGAAGACATGCTGAACCCGATGGTGAAAACCGTTTTCTCGCCGGGCAAGTAGTTAGCCCGGAATCCGGCCGAAACCGGAAAATTTGTTGCAAGTAGAAGTTTTATTTGAAGTTGATTAGATGTTCGATCTAGGAGTAAGAAGACATGCTGAACACGATTGTTAAACCCATTTTCTCGCCGGACAAGTAGTTAGCCCGGAATCCGGCCGAAACCGGAAAAATTTTTGCAAGCTAAAGTTTTATTTGAAGTTGATTGGATGATCGATTTAGGGGTAAGAAGACATGCTGAACACGATGGTTAAAACCATTTTCTCACCGGACAAGTAGTTAGCCCGGAATTCGGCCAAAACCGGAAAATTTGTTGCAAGTAAAATTTTCATTTGAAGTTGATTAGATGTTCGATCTAGGGGTAAGAAGACATTCTGAACACGATTGTGAAAACCATTTTCTCGCCGGACAAGTAGTTAGCCCGGAATCCGGCCGAAACTGGAAAATTTGGCAGAAGTAAAGCAGGAAGTTTCGATCAGTATCGTCAAAATAGATATGGCTTATATATCTGAACTTGATTTTCTCAGATGATTAGCCGCGCGAAGACTGAATCTGGCGAAGACAAGACCTAGTTGTCTGGGTCAAATATTAAATTTTTCAATCAATCAATCATCGTATTTATTCCTGAATATCTGTTTTACAACATGATTTTTGGGATCCCATCGAAACCTTTGGTCTTGTTTCTACTGCAACAATTATATTTTCTAAAATCAGATGTTACTTTTCTTATTGCACATCGCCGCGTTACTAACAGGACTTGGGGTTCTAGTACACATGCATACATACCTGAATAGCTTTCGTTTCCGAGACCGATGCCTCTCCTCTCTTCTCAACTTCCGGCGCCGGATTCCGGACTATCCTTTTCGACGGTGTCATGTCGTACTGCTGTTTCCGGTAAACGGAAAGGGAGTAATCCAAAGAAACCGGATTCCGGACGTATTCTTCCGAAGTGTCCGAAAACGTGTCGATTTCACCCTCGGTGCTCTCTTCATAGTGGCCGAGATTCCCGGATTTGACGGGGGATAGTTTCCTTTGGGTATCCTAGAACAGAGAGAGTCATACTTTAAATAACCACATTCTATTATACTATTATGAAATTAAAAAATATGTTTAAACTTTATTTTATTTTGTTCATATCTGTTGGGGCTGAACGGATAAGCCAGCCTAGAAAGGACTGTTTTATGCAACCTTATACTCTATAGCAGCGCTTTTAACAGCCGTTTCTTCCATAATACAAGCCGATCACATTATCCGAGATATCTTTGTTTTTTGTCACCTCTGATTTTTAAACTATAACCTCTGTATTCGAATTCGATTCCGGATTCGAATCCTGAGCACGAAATGGTGGATTCGGAATCGGATTCGCACCTAGTACTGAATTCGGATTCGAGTCATTTCATGATCAGATTCACTATTCTCCGATTTGAACATTTTTTCTACGCCAGTTCATCGTCTCGCGCTTCTTGACTAGAACCGTACATTCAGATACAGCAGAGAAGCTAAGACTACAACCGGTACTTCCCTTACCGCGTTGACCTCATTTAACTTGAGCACCTAGCGTCAGAAGCAAAAAGTACGACAGAAGGGGATTTGATAAATCGGAAATAAGACACCAGACAGGGTAATCGAAGATTATTCCTACTGGCTTGATTAAATTTCTACACGACAGCCAACCCCCACTTAGGAGTGGGAGACAGGGGTACTTGTCTTACCTCGGATGTCTTCTGAACTTTGGCAGACTGCTCGCTGGTTCCATCACTGCGTCGCTTCTTCTCAACTTGGATTCCCGTCTTCATCAATATGTCGAAAGCGAAGCTGCTGTTCAAAGCCATGCTTTGATCCATTGGCTCAGTGTCTCCGTCCTCACTACAGGACATACTAAGTTAATATGCGAAAATTAAAATCTGAAAGGCCTGGGGCTCAGTATTTTCGCACCTTACTCCCCTGTTCGCTTTCTACACTGAGTTGGAAAGGAAGGTCATTTAGGGAGTGGGTGCGGGTCATGGACTCCATTTCCTATAGTGATACTACCGGTTATGCCTCAAGAATTAGGCACATTTCACCCATCCTGTGTATCAGTTCAGTTTCATTTTTCAGTTTCATTTGACTATATTTAAACACAAAAAAAAATACATCATTAACACTCCTGCCAGGAAAGCACAAAAGGAGTGCTTGGCTAGGGCAGGGAAATATCCTGTATTGATTAATTAACAAACACCATCAACTAACTGAATATCCTATACAAAAAAAAAAAAAAGAAGAACCTGTGGTTTCAACTTTGAGAACAAACAAACAAGAAAAACAAGGAACAATAAAGAAAAAAAGAACAAAAAACGGGGGGGGGGGGGTCTAAAGGAGGAAAACACTAAACGATTTTCCTGAAATGACCTTTCGCTGCTCGCTTGAAAGAAATAAGGTTATTAGAATTCCGGATATCTAACGGTAGTAGATTCCAAATAGTCGGCGCAAAAAATCTAATTAAGAAAGAAGCTATTTTTGTTGTGGGCGCTTCTTGGACGATGTCGCAAGAATTTCGAGTGTCATAAGAATGCAGGTCTTGATTTAGTGTGAACATATTTTGGAATGAAGATGGAAGGAGGTTATTGAAATACTTAAAGCAAAAAGTTGCAATTTGGAAATCTCGAGTCTTCGATACATCAAATATCTTGGTACATTTGAAATGAAGATTAATGTTATCAGTGTGTTGAACCGGTGATATAATTTGAATTGCCTTATTTTGGATGATTTGGACTCTTTTATAACAAGAAATGAAGTTACTTGCCCATATGGAACACCCATAAGACAAATAAGGATGAAAAATTGAATGATAAATCATTTTTAGTATTTTCTTAGGAAAACGGAATTTAAGGCGGCGGATGACTCCAAGGGACCTTGATAGCTTATTGCCAACTAATTTTGCATGTTCTTTCCATGCAACATTCTCATCAACTATGAATCCAAGATATCTACTGGTTTTTACTCTATCTATGGTATTATAATTTGTCTTACTGTAATTTAGGGTTAAATAATTCGAATCAGCCCATGACACAAATTCAGTGAGAGCTATTTCCATTTTTTTAAACAAAGTAGGTAGATTTTCGCATGCAACAAAAAGAAGTGTATCATCTGCGAATAGTATTATATTAGCTTCAGTTAAATAATATTTTATTTGGTCAACATAAATAAGAAAAAGTAGGGGTCCCAATATTGACCCTTGCGGGACTCCACACATTATAAAATGGCTCTCAGATGTTACATTTGAATTATGCAGGACTTGCGCCCTTTTACGTAAATACGAATCAAACCATTTTAAAGCTACGTTATCTACCCCAATTGATTTGAGAATCTGGAGCAACTTCTCATGGTCAATGGTATCAAATGCCTTTTTAATATCTAAAAACAAGGCTGCGGGAATCAGACCTTTATCAAATGCGTCATTCACCCAATCAACCAATTTTAAAATGGCAAGATCCGTTGAAAGTCCTTTCCGAAAACCAAACTGCGTTTTGCAAAGTATATCCTGCTCTTGAAGATAATTATATAGTCGTTTATGAACTACTTTCTCATAAATTTTTGAAAAAAAAGGAAGAATGGATATGGGACGGTAATTGCTTGGGTCATTTTTGGACTTTCCTTTGTGAAGCGGTAGAACACGTGCAACTTTTAGTCTTTCTGGGAAAGTCCCCGCTTCAAGTGACAAATTTATTAAATAAGCTAAAATAGGGATGACAATTTGTTTGGTTGCTTTTACAATTTTTAACGATATTTCATCAATTCCACAAGACTGTAATAATTATTTCATTTATTTCTTTTTCGTCACATTCCGTAAACAGGAATTCAGAGGTTACATGTCGAGTTGGGCGTATAGGGACAGGGGGTCTTTTTGATCTTTTGGCGGCCTCACGACACAGTTTTGAACCTTCCTCAGAAAAATATTTACACAGACTTTCCGCAATTTCTTTTGGATCATTAACAATATTATTTCCGAATTTCATCTGTTTGATTTCCTCTTTTACTTTTTTATGACCAATTACTTCATTAATTTTTGTCCATGTCTTCTTCATATTTCCTTTAATTTGTTCAAATTCCCTTTCATAATATATTTTTTCAGCATGCCTCTTGATTTTATTTAATTGATTTCGGTATTCTTTGAACGACTGGAGTTTCTGATCTGTAGGGTCTTTAAGATAATCCTTATACAGCTTATTCTTCATTTTTACAGATGTAAGGATACCAATGGTCATCCATTCCTTCCTTGGAATATTTTTTTTCTTCCTTACCTGTTTGAATGGGCAACACTTATCAAACTCCTTCAAAAATATATCCACAAATAAATTATAGGCCTCATTTGCACATTTAATTTTGAAAACTTGGGAAAAATCAACATGATCAAAATTTTCAGCTAGTTTTTTTAAACTCTTTTCTGATAAATCTCTATATTTAAGTTTATTTTTTGATGGCCTTGTAAAGAAACTATCAATTTTACTAATTAACATAAGGTGGTCTGATCCATCATTTATAAGAACATCAGCCGAACAACCTTTTAATGATAGACCGTCAACAAAAATATTATCAATTAACGTTGCCGAAGACTGTGTTATTCTTGTGGGAACCAACCATTCCCTTCCCCCGTGTTCCATCTCCAAAACCCCCAGCCTTTTTTTTTGTTCTTTACAAAGATTAACAATGCTCTATTTTGCCAACACCTACCTACGCATCGGACGAGAGAGAAGACAATCTGCTATCCTAACTAATAAAATTTCACGTTTCACGATAACCAATAAAATTTCACGTTTGTTGTTCATTTGTACCTGTTCGGTTTTTGGTTTGTTTCCGTATTTTGTCTTAAGTTTTCGTGTTGATAGTATATTATGTAGATGTTGTTAATTATTAATGTGTGTTTATTTATTTTCTTTTTGCTGCCTATTATTTAGCTTTTGCCATTGTGGCATTTTTTCCATTAAACCTTAAACCTAAACCTACATATTTCCTTCTTTCTTCAAAGTGGCATGAAGTTGGTCCGCACTGAAATTGCCGATTTTACATCATCAGTAAGTGTCGTGTAAGTGGGTTACAAACTGGGAGCTGGGGGTCTGCAGGGTGCTATGCTGATACCGGACCCGTGATACAGAATTTCTTAAATCTTTGTGTGGGGTAAATCGGTTGGAAACTTAGGAGCTGGTGTTTTTCGAAGTCCAATTTCTTAACGAGCGCGGTTCCTAGGTCGGCACCAAACAGCTCCGCGTGCCCTATCAAAGTTTTCCGATTCTTTCCCGGCATTCCGTGAGAAACTAGTTAAGAAAAAACAGATGCGATTCCATCTCCACCGTTGCAAGGTCCCCGAGGGACATGTTCCAAGGCTTCTATCATTCTGCAAGAAACTAAGAGTCATTTGCCATAGCTAATACCTTCTCATATCTTCATCGTCTTCTTCCAAAATTTCACTGGGCTCTTCTGACTCATCATCACTCTCAGGCATGGGGGGAGGAGGGGGAGGGGCCATCTTTTTCTTTGGGGAAGCGGCTTTTTCTATTGGTCGAAGCACTGGCGACGACTCAACAGGCTGTTCACGCATGCCATAGATGCTGCTGATTTTGTCACGCACCAAAGATCCGGTGCTTGCGGGGGGCTCGGGCTGCTTTGATTCTAAAAAAAAAGTATAACAATATAATACAATCGCACCAGAAAGGCTTTCGTCTCTTCAAAATACACGATCCACAACTGCTTTAAACTGATTAATATTTTCGCCATTTGCGACACTTTAAGTGAGATGATTCCAGTATTGTACTGTCGAGTGTCTGAAGCCCCAGTTTCTTATGTCTTTTCGAAATTTGTAAGTAAGTAAGTTAAGTAATTTTATTGACCCGAAGATTCACAAAGAATTGGTGCGGAGTACATAAGAAAAATGAAAAGAAGATAAGAAAAATAAAAGAAGGGCGATACATATTCGGCACACTATTTACAACAGTACACGTACACAACTATAAACACAGGGTGGACAGCCACTGGTTCTGGTTTTTGCGGACCTTGTGAAAAAAGTTATCAATAATGACCCTGTTGACTGATACTGTTGGATCAGACAAACCGTAATTTCTCATGATATATGTGTTCCTTGTCCATGGTTAGAGTCTCGAGAGGAATTTCGCAAATCTGAAAAACAAAACCCTTGCTTTTTTACACTGAACCACCGACAGATGTTGCCAAAAAGGTGCAACGCACAGAACATGCGGAAGCGCAACTGCACTGTATAGTGACGCAAGATATCTTCGAAAGAAACGGTGTCTACTGGCAACAACTTATCCTGCGTCACCACGCAGTTTCCAGCTGTGTCCTCAGAGACCGTTGTGGTTGAAGATGAGTACTTCATCAGGTTTTATATTATCAATCTATGAGTACCAAACAGGAAAATCTTTTCAAACACCCTAGAACATTCGAGGCCATAACAGAGAATAATAGCCTAACGGGTGACATCTAACTGAGGAAACATAAAACAGCAGTCTTACCAGAATCTCGTGTCTTTTCCACCATCTTTTGAAACTTCTGGAAGCCCACCGAATTGGCTGGTTCCTCCCTAGATAGCACTGGCGCAATGCTCTTCTTGATACTTGGTGGGTTCGAAACAGTGCGGCCCAAAGGGGGGAGAGAACTCTGTGAACTCAGGGAGGGTTTCCTCTGTGGCGAGGGACGGGCGGGTGACCCCCTGTTCGGCGAATCTCTCGTTTGCATCTGTGACTCGAAGAGTATCTTCCGCTCTGACACGGTTAGTTCTGCGGGATCTTTCTGCTTTGGTTTCGGAGTAATGGCGGCTTCAAACATGGACGCTTTTTCGAAAACGGAACGAAGTTCCGGGTTGGCTAGGCGTACGCCACTGTCCGAGTTTGTAGGCTTAACTCCAGTCTGAAAATGTAAATAAATGAACACGTAATATGATAACTTACTCTGCTGCAAATTTTCAGTGTTTTCGTTCAAGATTGGTTGAGATTTTAGAACATTACTACATTTTTTTTAATGCCTATAGGCTATCTTGTCCTTGGCCAAAAAACTGTGCAGATATTTTTTTTTTCACTACATCGTGAGTTCTGACATGGTTGACTACTTTAGAACTTGGCTGTGTTTACAGTAAATAGCACAAGGATTCAGCTGTTTTTAGCCTCTGTCATGTCCCTAAGTCCCTTAGATTGCCTTCGATCACAAGCGTGCGTGGCAAATTTGCGTAACATTACGCTGACCAATAAGCTTATCGTTAACAATCACGGGGAACTTGATAGGTCACGTAAAGAGAACCAACCTGGTAAGCGTGACAATCAGTGTAATGTCAATAGAGGAGATAGGATACACTTATGAAGTGTAGAGCTTCGGGAACGAGAACAGACGGAAATACTACTGAAGTAAAATTAAATAATAGCATACGTACGGCGTGTCCTGTATTGCCTTAGGCTCAATTTATATTATCAAAGGATATAAGTCAGCTAATGAACTAAATGGAATTTTTGGATGCCATTGACAGGTTGACACTTTTGACACTTTTACTGACTTGGCTAATTGTTTTTATATTTTTTATCTTGAGCTGTAATAGTGACTTTCAGACAACACAAAGTTCACCTTGACACGGAGAGTTTGAAATTTAAAAAAAAACTGCGTTTTAAGCGAAGCTCAGAAAATTTATACATATAATATATACGAAAACGGATTCGTCAGCTGTGGAAGCAATATTTCGGCCCTTCTTGGCAAGGGTCCTCTTCAGGCTGTTATTCTTCTGGGCCAATGCTGGGGAAAGGAACAAATCTGCAATCCTTTCCCCAGCGTTGGCCCAGAAGAATAACAGCCTGGAGAGGACCCTTGCCAAGAAGGGCCGAAATGTCACTTCATAAGCATCACAACTGACGAACCCGTTTTTATTATACATTATATGAATATATGAGTCTAAGTCAGCTTGGATTCAAGGAATATTTGCTCAGAAAATGTTCGATTCCAAATCGTTAGGTCACTTCAGAAAAAAGCCCGCTACAACGTGTGACCCCAGAGCAGTAGCGTATATTCCGATTTGTTTCGGGAGGGGCGACAGCTCAGTGAAAATATGCGGCCGAATGCCACCCCTTTTTTAACACTACCGTTTTTAACACTAAAAACACCTCTAGCCAGACTAAAATTCGACTCCAAATGACGATTTTGTTAAAAACGAGGTGCAAACAACACATTTCAATCTTGTAATCATTCACATTACGACTCAAAAACTGTTTCTGAGATTTATTGCTGAACCATGCTGTAAATAATTTCGATTGATCTTCTCAATTTGTATTTTAGCGTACGTTTTTACCGTAAAAAACTCCTTTTCTGAGAATCTCGGGTGACGATCACCCCTGTCGCCCGTGTTTCGCACATGTTTTTAACACTAAAAATCCCTTTTTCAAGAATTTCGGGGGGGGGCGATCGCCCCTGTCGCCCCCCCCCCCCTAATATACGCTACTGCCCCAGAGCAACTTATTTTTTCGTCAATCGTTCACCGTTGTAGTTACTAAATATTTCAAGCACACAGAGGTACAAGAAATCCGAAAGGAAAGGTGCATTCGATGAAAATCGATCATATGAATGACGGATTAAAGAAGTAAGACACTCTCATGAGGTGTTCAAGTACACTGCAAGTGAAACGTTTTTCCGTGACACAACTGTGGGCCACACACTTCCGAATGTTTGTCGAGGAAACACCATTCTGTGCCACAAGGTCAACTCACAAGTTGAAACTCGCGGAAAACGCCGTTTTGTCTATTTTTGGGCGGTAATTTCAAATGTCTGAAAATATAAATAAAATCAAGTAAAAATCTCAATAAATACACCTTCAGGATTTCACCTTACCATTCCGTGCAAAAAGGATTTTCAGTTTTATTTCTACATACTTGAACATTTGTTTAATGTTACTGTTTTGACGGTATTTTGCTGCTAAATTTAAATTTTCCGCCAAAATCGAGCCACAAAATCAATCGACAATCCCCTCGGCAGTTGTTCGTCAAATTTGAGCCACAAAAACTCTGTTGGTCGTGGAAACACACTTGTGTGCCGCAGAAACGCTCTTTTCGAGACACAATCGACTCACAGCCTGTTTGTGGGAGCACGGAAAAACGCCTTAAGGGATGGGTGACAAGAGTGTCGTATCTACGCCCTATTCGGTTAAACTAAAGTAATAAAAAAAAAAAGCTAAGCTCACCTTGGCAGCCCTAGCGGCTTCCAGCTCTTGAATCTTCCTCGCTCTCTCGGCCGCCGCTTGCGGAATCCTACAGACGTCATCAGATGGCGCCTGCGATTTCATGGGTGAAGGGGACTTCATAGTAACGCCTTTTACAGCACACGTCGAAGTGGTTGGAATTTTTGTTGGTGTTTGCTGAGGAGGAGGAGGAGGGATGCGAGAAGGCGTGGGACATGCCTGGAAAAAAATAACCATAAAGACATTATCTTACTTTAATCAACTGCCGGAAAAAAAGAGAGCAGCAGGGGTGCAAATATATATTTCGATTACCTCGAGTAAAGCATGCAACGTCCCGGAACGCTAAGGAAAGAGCTCTAAACCAGTGTTCGTTAAAATCACGGATAAATGACAAATATTCTCTATTTGTATGTATTTATGTTTATTCTTTATAACCCGTTACATTCGAACTGAACAAGCACGGAACAAACGAAAGAAAAAATGAAGAATAGGAGAGAAAAGCGGTCATTGTCAAAATATATACAACATTACAATGGAAGAAAACACAAAGGCGAGGCAATCAGCAGTCATCCATTCGGCACGACGTATTGGTAACCACGGATGTGCGGCCGTTTCAGAAACTTTCTGGACTAGCATGTCTACAGCCTCGTTAGATTCTATCAGGCTAAATTTGCCAACTAGGTACCTGTTGCTTGTCCAGGGTGGCATTTTAGTAAGTGTTAAGGTGCCGAAAGCTTATTTCTTGGTTTTCTAGTGTTTTATTTTGACGGGTCATTTCCTGGGTATTACCTTATAATCTTATGAACAATTTTAGTAAGTGTTTTAGGTGCCGTCTTTTCTTTTGACGGTTCATTTCCTGGCTACTGCCATATAGTCTTATTTACAAAGTACCTGACAAAACGGTAAGTTTCGCAGCCTATAATGTTGTGAAATTTCGTTTCCTAATAGAGTATCTTATCAGTAGTGTGTCGCATGTCAATTATAATTTTACCAACTCCCTTCCACCCTTAAAGGACCCACTGCACCTATATTAGTGATTAACCCTACGTCCCAAATCGTTCTGTCCCTTTCCAATCCCAATATTCCGAACGTGTGTAATGCCTATCCATCCTAATGGTCTGGACTGATCCTCCATGCACTTTTCCTTGTTTGGTACTTTAGACACACATCGGATCGGAATCTTATCGCTTCTGATGAGCTCATTTTCCAAAATTCCCGATTGGAGAACGTCAATCCAATGTCCCATTAAATAAATTCATCGGCATGACATGTCTCTTCCAGCACAGCTCTGTTATCGCATTAAAAGAAATAGCGCCCCATCTCACCTGTCAGAACTTCTAAAAAAAAATCTGAAAGCTGTGCGAAAAGCTCCTGGGTACCCCCCACCCCCTCCCCGAATGCAAATATATAGGATATATATAAAAACCTTTTTTCAAACTTGCAGTTTGGAGCACAAGCGCATTTAAAGTTTAACCGAAAAGTGCTGAGATAGGACAATCTAGTTCCCCACCACTTATTCACTATAAGGGGTTTGAAGACCCGATGAAAATGCGTTATTTCCTTGCTGCGCTATTCACGAATAATCGATTTTTACATAGTGGAATTGCCCTATCGGATTTGTGGTATGTCTATCCGCTTGTACCTGTGGTGCATGCTTGACCAAAACGATGAATGAAAAATAAATGCTACCTTCCGCGAGCTGATCACTGGCGAACAAAAGCCGCGTTTCTATTGAAATTTAGATTGTCCGCATCATAGTCAATTTTGCGTTGCGACGACGGCCGAAGATATTTTAAGATTTTCACTAGACACGCGAGTTAATTGCACGTGACGGCGACTACTATCCACTTTTCATAATATATTTTATTATATTAACACTGTGTGTGGGGTTTTTGGTCGGGGGTACACGGGGGGGGGGGGGGGGGGGTACCGGAAGTTTTTTTTTGGGGGGTGATGTTGGTACCGGGGGTTTGGGGGGGGGGGTAAACGGGGGGAGGATCGAAAGGGGGGTTGGTGCCGGGAGGGGGTTCTCCGCGGGATCCCACTTACATTCCCGATATAAATTTCCAACTTAAAATATATCGGCCTTCAAATTCCATTTCCATTTTCTTTCTGTTCTGTGTTTGGACTTGGTTGATCTGAAAGTGTAGCGGCTTCCGTTATATTTACCCTTTTTGGCCTCATGCTTTTAGTTTTCGAGCTGTTGTTATTTACTGTAAAAATCCCCCTTCAGCCCAAGCTGACTGGGAGTATATAAAAAATGACTAAAAACAGAAAAAACAGCTAAGACGTCCTTACGTTATATTTGTTCATATCTTATTATATTTGCCTATTATTTTAGCAACGGATTACCTTGCGTTTTTGATCGAAGTTTTGTTTGCCGTTGGCTTAGCCGGTTGCTTAATTTCCGTTTTCGAACGCCGTCGAAGTTCACAGTTTGCTTAATTAGTGTTTTAACGACTCCGGCGATCCTTGCCCGGTCGACGTTTCTTCGACGATTCAAGCAAACTTACGAACTTGATAGCTCACGAAGTTCGATGGTAAGAGTTTGAAGGACAAAGATACTGTGACCAGCGATCAAAAACGGTATTTAAACAGAGACCTTTGAGTTTTAAGGTAACTCAAACTTCGATCACAAACGCAACTCAGGAGTGTTTAGCACTACCCTGTTCAAGTCCCTGACAACACAAAGGTCACAGAATGGCAAACACCACTTACATTGACAATCTCTTGCTCAAATCGTTCTGCTTTCTTGTGGACAGATTTGGACGATGGGGAATCAACCTGGAGACCCCTGGCTTTCGACGGAGATGGCTCCCTGATCTCCGATATGGGTTGGAGGGGGACATTCTTCTTAGGAGACTGATTGAAGTCGTACACTATCCTTGATTTGGACTCTGTCTTTGTGTAGCCTTGGGCTTCCTGCAAGGAAAATATAAAGGCGCGTTATAATAAATCCCTAAGCCACCAATCAACACGAGAATCCCTTGCACTTATGGTAAAGCTGAAACCTGGGGGACATTTTCCTAAGAATAATAATGTCCTTTATCTCCTTAATAGCTTGTATCGTACATGTTAGCATTGGATCGTCTTTCACGCAAATAACAAAAGACACAATTACATAAATATTTATAGAGGCGAAAGCCTAATTATTGCAATTATATTATAATTATTATTTTTGCTATAAATAGACATTTTATCTATACGTACAACTTATGAATAACTAGAACTAAAATATTGGGTGAAATACGGTACCAAAGATTTCAGATATCGATCAGTCGAGTTTATGGGTGGTCTTGTTAGTCTCTGAGAAGCAGCGTCCCTCTGTCTTTGTCTTGTGTTGGGCCTGCTACTTGCTAGGGGGGGGGGGGGGCAAAATCAGGTAAAATGGCAAGATAAGCATGCGATGCCAGATATTTTCGCCCGACGTTATCGTCAGCTGATCCGTGGGCGGTGTCGTTCAACGGGACAAGCCATCATCATGATATGCGTTTTGTCGTGGATACCATCTAGCTCTGAAACGCACTCTCGCTGTTCCCCGGGAAATCCTTGGGGAGCCGAGGGAAACAGTGAGAATAGAGTGATTTACTTCCTGGGGACTAGACTCATACGGAAAACACATAAATCAAGATTTTTTTAACCATCCCTAACAACTATTCTTTCAAAAACCAAAAACACCCGCAGCTCCTCAAATCGACTCCCCATTAAATATGAAAGGGGGTCACTTCTGAAGATGGCGACTCAAATCGGAGCATTTGCCATCGGTGGCACAGCGGGGAGTGATTCCCTCGGACAAGTATAATAGTAACACTTTTCGTGCCACTTGTTCTTTAAGACAAACAAGGTAAATAAAAGGGATGATTGAAGTGACACATACCAGGGATCTGACAACAGGATCCATTGGCACCTGTCTTGCTGGTTTCTGAGGCCCTTCACATTCACCTCTTAGGGGGCTCTGAGGCAAGAAAGAATGCTGTTGAACCTTCTTCGGCGACTGAACTTGCAGTTTCTTGGGTGAAGGGGGTGCATCCACCTTCTTGGGTGAGATGAGTGTATCCGCCTTCCTCGGTGAAGCAATCTGGGCTGAGCTATTCGCAACTCGGACTAGTTTGCTTGGGGATCCACCAACATTCCTCTTCACTGATACAACAGGCTCACTTTCAAAGTCTGCAGCCATTGCCTTCAGGGCAGACAGACCTCTGATCTTGCTAGGGGCTTCTGCCTCAGCCGGCAAAATGTTTGAAGGTTTTTGAATCAGACGCGGCTTTACTTGAGCTTCGCTTTCTTGTTGTAGCTTTTCGGAAGACTGAAAAATACAAGCATCGGTTCAAGCTAAGATGGTTAAATAATTAATTCTACTTTAACCTAAGTTTAAACCTATCTCCGTAATCACTCCATCCCTTCTGAAACCCAGAGACCTGAACAGAGCTCGGCCAATTTTAACCCCTCTAACAAAACCTGGGTGATTTTCTCGTTTGCCTTCTGCTTTCTTCGATGCGTATCACGCTGTCGACGGTTGTCTGTGAGAAGTTTTTCCACCCGAAAAATCGGTTACGTAGATTTTTCCCTGTTTTCGCTATGTGTCAACTGGTCTAGAAAAAGGCTTAAACAGCCAAAACCGATGGTAATCTGTCAAAAGCAAATCCTAGTTTAAGAGTAAATAGTCCTTTAACGGAATAGGGCTGAGATACTACAGTCTATCTAGTTATTCGTCAATTATTCACTTAAATAGGCCCGACAATCCGAAAAAATGTGCCTCTCTGTTGCTTCCGTATCTGCAGGATCGTCTTTCACTGAATAAACGTTTTCTTTCGGATTGGTGGCACCTCTATGTGATTGCAGGAAGAAAAAGATTAAAAAAGATCCTGGCTATTTCAAGGATCCGATTTCCACCAATCGAAGCAGTGTTAGTCAAGCCCTAGCTAGTAACCGGTTCCCTCAGCAACCAGCAACAGCAAGAGACACTTCCAGAGCGAGAATCTCAACATCCAACCTCCGACCGTACTGCTCACCATTTAAAGATAGATTCAGATCATGCATATTCTACAGGCGAAGTCCAAAATCATCTTTCTGAACAAAATCCTATTCGAATGGGGCACAACCCACTCCCTAAACTGTCGTATGTTCCAGGCGAAGAAGAAACACCCCAACACTTCTTTGTCGAATGCTGCATCCTCCAACGAAGAAGTCGACAACTAAAAAGCCTGTGCGACGATACGACGACCAATTTCAAGTCATCGCCAGCGCAAAAACTCCCTGTCCAACCAGAATTCAAATCTTCAAGATTTTGATTTGGATGCTAGTGGAGAACGGAGAACTAAGCAAAACCTCTGACCAAATGTTACCACCAACGATCAACCGAGAAGGCAAAAAGAGATCTACACGAAGTGGAACTCAACGCCATTCAAACCTTATGATGATAATGATGAATCCACCGAGCGCAAGAACAAACGGGAAGTCGAATCCACTTTGCACGCACGGAGTGGATTCACACTCCACGACACTTTCTGGAACTAGCGGAGCACTAGAACAGCCTCGGAAAGTGAAACGAGCTTTAGCCGAGTCTCAAGGTGGACAAGCCACTGGAACTTGGTGGAAAAAGTGGATAAGCCATCCGGACTTTCCTGACCGCCAGAATCGCCCTAGAATTACAACATAAAGTTTCAGTAAGATTGTCTGGCCTGAAGAGGACCCAAACATCACCGAATAAGCATGACCTGACTAATTTACTGTTATTATTAGTGAAGAGTGATGTATAAAAATTTAAACAACAGCATCCCAGTCAACTACTCACATACGCTTACATAAAATACAATTTTGTTTAGGAGCATCAATGTAGCGTTCCAGCGACTTACGACATATTCTACCTTCCCCGAAAAAAAGTTTGTCTGATGGGAAAGATTCTCAAGCTGCCTGCTACTTTTTCGATGAAGGACACTGTAGAAATGGCAAATCTTGCCGTTTCTTTCACAATCCTCACAGGTTACACGTATGCCCAGACCACGCGGCAACCGGTTGTCCCGATTCCGAAAACAAAAAATGTGTTCTGCTGCACCCCGTGAAATGCCAAAATAGCTTAAAGGGGAAGTGCAACAAAGGACACAGTTGTAAGTTTTATCATGCCTCAAATGATGCCTCGAAGGCCCAAGCAACTGTGAGAAATGCCGATATGCGTGTAGAGGATTGCCGATACTTCAACCGCGGCTACTGTCGCAATGGGGACAGTTGCCACTTCACCCATTCTACAGATCCAAGTAAAACAAGTCTTGTTCCAAAAAACTGCAAACGCCCGAGCCCAACTGTTCATCCGCGCGGAAAAAACAGGCAGCAGGTCACAAGAGTATTTTACAAGTCTGGCTACAGGCCCACAGGAATACGCCACCACCCAGACAATCTAAAAACCCAGAAACAGTCACAGCTTCTAATTTCTTTCCCCACTCGGAACAACCCTCTTGGACCAGGGCCTTCACGGAACCCAGACCACCACACCAGCAAAAACCAGTGTCCCGGGCAGCGGAAGCCACAAATGCAGTTTCTAGGAGTCAACAAATACGCTCCTCTTCTGTGCCTGAATTCCGAAGCTTAGAACCAAAAACTGTAAAATCTGTACTTTCTAAAACGCATTACCCAAGATTTTTGCTTGCCAATGTTCGTTCTATATCAAACAAGGTCGAAGAATTGAATGAGGTGCTCTCAAACCACAAGATTGATATAGCTTGCGTGACCGAAACATGGATTTCTGACAGTGCCGCACTCCAATTTGACCAGCACGACTGCTTTATTTTGCCTCGGAAAGATTCTAACGGAAGACCCGTGGCACATGGTGGTGGTGTTGGGGTTTTATGCAGAAAGTCTTTCCCTAAGCACATTCTTGAGCCCCCCATCACCAAAGAACCTACGCTGGAAGTAATATGGCTGTGGACGAGAACGAAACAGCTTCCTGCCAAGACCTCGTCATTAATCATCGGAGTAGTGTATTATCCACCTAGAGGTCTGTTTCGGAAACAACTAATGCAGTACTTGGAACACTGCACAGACTTTTTCAGGAGCAAGTACCCGTTCGCGGATATAGTAATTGCAGGCGACTTTAATGACATCGTTTCTCAGTGGGTGGAGAGAAGTCTGTCCCTGTCACAGGTAGTGAAAACGCCTACACGGGAAACGAAAACTCTCGATCTTATATTTACATCAATGACCGAGGAGTATTCAGAGCCGTATACCATCCCTTCTTTGGGTATGAGTGACCATCTTACTGTAATTTGGGAGCCAAAATTGCACTGTCCCATACCTTCACCGAAAACCTTGACATACCGACCCATTCGACCCGAATTTGTCCGAAATTTCAAGACAGCTCTGACCCAGATTGATTGGACACGTCTATATCACAGTGAAGATCCTGATTTCATGGCTGAGTTCTTCTGTGCTCAGGTTAATGGCCTCTTCCATGAATTTTTTCCAGAAAAGACTATTAGTGTCAGAGCTAACACCAAGCCTTGGGTGACTGACGAAATCAAGAACATGATAAGACGACGAGACAAACTCTTCAAGCAAGGAAATCACAGTTCTGCACGCAAACTTCGTAACAAAGTGGTATCTAGCATAAAAAGAGCCCGGAAACTCTACGGCAAGTTTGAGATCCAGACTCTACTTAAGACTGACCCGAAGAAGTTTTTCTCACACGTTAAGAAAATGCTGGGAAAAGACAATCGACATCACGAATTCTACAAAGAGAATGGTGATTCACTCACAGCTGACGAAATTAATCATCATTTCGCTGAAATCTGTAGGAAGCACCCTGGTCTCTCTGCGATCCCTGCATTACCTGACGTCACTGACATACCTATCATTGAGTGTCATCAAGTATTTGAAGCTCTCTCCGACCTGAACAGTAACAAATCCTCGTTCCCCGGGGAGATTCCAGTCCAGATCATCATAAATTCCGCGGCTGAACTTGCCGTCCCTCTAACGGCAGTATTCAATCAGTCCTTGGTCTCCGGACGGTACCCTCGTCATTTTAAAAGAGCAGTCATTACGCCAATACCAAAAAAGCAAAATCCTAAGGGTCTGGATGACCTAAGGCCAATATCGAAGACATCAACGTTTTCCAAAGTCTTCGAAGGATTTCTTTTCAGATGGCTATATGACGACATTAAAAACAACCTTGACCCGATGCAATATGGATTCAGACCTGGCTACAGTACAGTTCACTATCTGGTCAAGCTCATACACGTAATAGCCCAACACCTCGAAAATGAAAGTGCCTATGTAGACTGCCTCATCACAGACTTTGTCAAAGCCTTTGATTCACTCTGCCACAGTGAAGTAACGATCCGAGCAAAATTGATGGGAGCAAGAGACATCCTTGTGAGAATGTTGGCCAGCTTCCTCTCGGATAGAACCCAGTGCGTTCAACTGGCAGTTGGCAGTCTTTCAGGGCTTGTGAAAATAACGTCTGGAGCACCACAGGGAACCAGGTTAGGCCCACTTGCCTTCCTAATTGTGGTTAATACATTGATGACGAACCTGAAAAACAGATTCAAATTTGCTGATGACATGTCGCTACCAATATCCCGTACTCTTAACTCCACGTGTGAATCCAAAACACTTCTCAGTGAGATACTGGATGACCTGGTGACACAGACTAACAACCTGAAGCTCGAACTAAATCTGAAAAAAAGTTCAGTGCTCAGAATCTGCTTTCTAAAAAAGGAAACACCTACGATTGAATCAACAGCGTTACAACACGTCAAAAGTGCAAAAGTTCTTGGCGTGACTATTGAAAATGATTTGAAGTGGGAAAATCACGTGAACTCCATCTGTCAGAAAGCTAACGGTGCCATATCTCTATTTTCAAACCTTAAACGATTTGGTTTTTGTACAAAGGTGCTATTACAGTGCTACCTACTTTTTGTTCGACCACTTACCGAATACGCCTGTCAAGTTTGGCACCCTGGTCTAACCCAGAATCAGTCCTCGAGGATCGAAAAAATTCAAAAGCGCGGTCTCCGAATCATCCTTGGGGACAAATACTTGGACTATGACTCGGCACTGGCGAAGCTAAGCCTAACATCCCTTGCCGATAGAAGGCACGAACTAATCATGAAATTTGGTCTCCAGTGCCTTGAATCCGACCAACACCGCACCATTCTACCAAACTTCAAACCGAATTGTACATATGAAGTTAAGACTAGACGTACTTGTAAATATAAATCTGTGCAAAAGTTTGACGAGCCTCCTGCCCATTCATCTGAACGATTTTTAAAAACATTTGTGCCTTATTTTACAAAGTTTTATAACGACATGTCCTGAATTTCGAATATTTCTTGTTCGTTTTGTATTGTGTCGACGTGCCAATGTTATAACTGCCATGCTTTTATATTATGGTGAATAAATCTGAATTGAATTGTAATTGTATGATGATAAGAGGAGGAGCGAGCGCGATAATGTAATAGAATAGTTATAACGCTCTTCGGAACAAAAATAATAACAGCGCGGATATACGTGATCATTTTTACCGGGAGTAGGCTACCTACCTTAAAGTATAACCGAAAAGGGCTGGGATAGGACAATCTAGTTAACCATCACTTATTCACATAAATTGGCTTGAAGACCCGCTGAAAATGCGTTACTTCGTTGTTCCGCTATCCACGAATAATCGATTTTCAAATAGTGGAATTTCCGTATGATTTGTGGTACCTGTATGCGCTTGTATTTTTGCTGTATGCATTATAAGAAGTATTTATGAATTTTTTTGTTCAGGCATTAAGCAATCTTCACCAATCTCACCACTGCCCACAGAAAAGCCGCCTTTGTGTTGAGATTAAAATGTCCCGCGTCATAGTAGAATTTTCGTTGTGGGGACGGCCTTAGAAATTCTGAACGTCATAGCTGGAGCGAACATCCCTTTGCAGAATCCAAATAAGTCAGTGTATTCAGTTAAATGACACGAAAATAAGTTGGCTTTTCAGTTAAACTTTAAGAACGGTAGTTATCATCACGTATGATCCTCGCGACCATCATAAGTAAATTGTAACGATCGTAACAGTCGTGCAACGAAAATAAAAAGAGGGAGGAGCTAATTTACTTATTACGGCAGTCTCCAGGAAAGGAATAATAAGAAAAATGGTAGCGATCATAACTAATAATAAGTCGCTGGAACGCTGCCCAAACATCTCACACCCAACTAGAATTTCAACTTGATAATGCAAACTTTCATCTAAGAAGGTGTTATACTTTACACTGCACAAAGTCTAGGAAAACAAATCCCACAAGATCTGAACAACAAACCTGAGAATAAGGAGCCGGAAAACCTGAAGATTCATCTTCCCAATCACTGACTTTGGCAGCAAGATCTGCAAACGTAGCACGAGTTGGCTGACTTCCCGTGAAGTTCTCTTTTTCTTCCTTCAGTCTCTTCCTATCCCTTGATCTCTTCAGAACGGCCTGAAATTTTCAAAAACTTTGGTTTACTTTACTGTTTATCACTACCACAAACAACATGCACAGCTTTTCAAAATAAGAATGCCATTCTCGAGCAAAATTTGTGTTTCTATGAGCTCCCGTATCATGCTAAAAAAATAAACTGCAAAGACAATAAGATTAACAGAATGAAAATATCAGATATCAAAGATGAAATGGAGGAAAGGAAACAAAATCCTCTCACACGGTTCCAAATCAATCAAATTTTTGTTCACTCTTACATGGCAAAAGCATAGCCTGTCCTAGTGTTAGATGATTTCTATTCACCTCAGATGACGAACTGAAATATCTACGAAATGGAGCTTAAAAAAACTGAAGATATGTCTCCAAAGCCCAAAACTTAACGAACATTCCGTAACTTATATGGAACACTAAATGGAAAAAAAAAGAAATCTCTGTGAAAATATTGCTGGTTTATTATTGTCTGTTATACGAGGTTCGAAGATAGATCCCAGATCACCTTCTTTGAACTTCATTCTAATAGGAACATATCAGCAGGATTTCCATATACCTACCAGTGTTCTTTGTACGAAAAAGAAGACCAAAGATTTCAATGGGATCCCAAGATTTTAAATTTTTACTGGACTTTTCTTAATCGGGGCTTTTCAAGATATGGTATTCATCTATTTTCTATATTCGGCATTAAATATTCCTTCAGCCCAAGAATATATCCGGCATATTTCTATTTATCACTAATCAGCCATTTGAAAACAAACATAAATTTATTTATTCATTATTTCCCTCAAAACTGAGGAGTACAAGGTATAATATATAAAACCAAACTATGCCTAAACCAACTAATAAATCAAATGATAGCATAATGGTGTTTTACCAAAAAATTATGGCAAACGGCTCAACTTCAGACAAAACTGTTTTAAAAAACTTTATCGCTACGGCCGGATTCCAGACGCACTATATGTTCGGGGAGAAAATAACTTGCATACCCAAATTCAGCAATTCAATTCATTTCTTTATTCAATTCAATTCAATTTATTTTCAAAACCGATACAACTGTCAAGCCGATTTGGTGGTTCTCGTCCAAATTAAAACTAATTATGTATATAAAAAAAAGGATAATTCTACACTACATATCATATATCAAAGACTTGTCAAACATAACACAAAATATTCATATCTATATACAATTAATGATGCGAGTTAAAAAGGTAGACGAAGGCGGGACCAAAGCCAATTGAAGGTGTTGTTGGAGATCTAGGCACGAAATAGTGTAAACTTAATTGGTCATAACACTTTATTTCAAGTGTAAAGGTGTTATTCTTGAAAGTGGTATGCGCGATCTGTTATGAAACTTCTGACAGTGATGTTTCGTAAGTACAGGGCAAAGTTTGGGTACCCTAGAACTTGTCATTCATTCTGGTCAATTTCTAACGTTTTCAGAGGGGAAGGAAGGATTTGGGAGTGGAGAGGGTGAGATATAATGGCTGAACTGAAGTATCAGTTGCTTTATAGCCTTTTCCAGCTAGTCTAGGTCTTTTTTTTTCAGAACATTAGAAAAAGAAGATTAAAAAATAACCTGAAAAGCTTAACATTGTCATCCAGTCTGTAAAAAGAGCACAAACTGCTACAGCTTTTTGTAAAGAAAAGTTGGCTATTTTCATGAAAATTCATCAAACTTTGATGAATTTCAAAGCTGTCTTCTTGAATACTTGAAGTGTAAATAAATATTCCTTCAGCTTCAGCCCAAGCTGACAGCGAATCATATTTGACTGCACGAAACGGATAAGTCAGCTGAAATTTATTGGAGCTATATTTCGGCCCTTCTTGGCAAGGGTCCTCTTCAGGCTCAAAGCCGCTCAAGATGGAAAAAACGAAACTTGTGATAACCTGAAAAGGACCCTTGCCAAGAAGGGCCAAAATATAGATAGCTCCAATAAATTTCAGCTGACTTATCCGTTTCGCACTATCAAATATGAAGTCTAAATACCTTGGTCCTTGTCACCCAAACGGCCAAACATTTGGCTACTAGTAATGCCTCTGGCTCTGCTGAAAAGTATGTTAACTATGTTTAAAAATGGAGAGTTTGAACAAAGCGTCAAAGCTGAACACTTGCCTCTCACATCCAAAAACAGGAGAGTCTAAAATCAGAGTTCAAAGCAGGTAAAAAAAAAAGAAGCACATCTGCTGGATCAAAGACAAAGTCAGACTTTTAAAGGTTTTAAGGAAAAAATATTCAACTGGAAGCATCCATCAGCATTTCAGAACTGTTTCAGCAGTAGGGTAGCCACTAAAAAAAAAATTAATCAAACCTGAGCTTTTGAAGATCAGAATGTGATTCTCCTATCTTTTAGCTTTGATTTGAGGCCAAAATCACCTCTCTATCTTGTCTCTAAGCATCTTAAATCTTCTTTAGAAAACAGTATTTTACATAAGAAAATGCCTATGTTCATCCATTGACTTTAGGGTTTTGTCCATCTAGTGACCAGCTTGGAACTATGTGCTTCAATGAAATTCTATGAAACTGGGTGATTTTGAGCTGGTTTTGAGTGCATGGGGAGCCCCAGTAAGTGAGTTAGATGAGAAAGTATGAATATGATCATCAAGGTTATAGTCCAATAGACCTATTGCTGCTATAGGCTGCTGACTTTTCCTCCTTAGTATCA
Organism: Branchinecta lindahli; assembly: GCA_023053555.1. Lineage (NCBI taxonomy): Eukaryota > Metazoa > Arthropoda > Branchiopoda > Anostraca > Branchinectidae > Branchinecta > Branchinecta lindahli. The sequence goes on along the minus strand of JAKZAO010000012.1, from coordinate 28,583,317 downwards.
ACAAATTTTTGTAGGCAAGTTCAGCTACTTTTTTTTACATCTAAATTTACATTGAATATTAAGAAATAATATTAAATAGCTAGGACATCTTACTGTTAGCCTTATAAAATAGACAATTTTGTCCTGAATTCAATGGTATTTTTAAAATATTTTTTGGAGATGTTTTAGAATTTAGACAGGTAAAACTGATAAGGAAAATTCACAGCAATTCATGCTAGGGTAGCCACAAAAACACCTAGTGGCAAAAATTGGCGATTTTTTTGTAATGAATGCATGAATTGCTGTGAATTTTCCTTATCACTTTTACCTATCTAAAACATGTCCAAAAAATATTTTAAAAATACCATTGCATTCAGGACAAAATTGTCTGTTTTGTAAGGCCATCAGTAAGATGTCCTAGCTATTTAATATTATTTCTTAATATTCAATGGAAATTTAGATGTAAAAAAAAGTAGCTGAACTTGCCTACACAAATTTTTTGATACTAGGGAGGAAAAGTCAGCAGCCTATAGCAGCAATAGGTCTATTGGACTATAACCTTGATGATCATATTCATATTTTCTCATCTAACTCACTTGCTGGGGCTCCCCATGCCCTCAAAACCAGCTCAAAATCACCCAGTTTCATAGAATTTCATTGAAGGACATAGTTCCAAGCTGGCCACTAGATGGACAAAACCCTAAAGTCAATGGATGAACAAAGGCATTTCCTTATGTAAAATACTGTTTTCTAAAGAAGATTTAAGATGCTTAGAGGCAAGATAGAGAGGTGATTTTGGCCTCAAATCAAAGCTAAAAGATAGGAGAATCACAGTCTGATCTTCAAAAGCTCAGGTTTGATTATTTTTTTTTTTGTGGCTACCCTATTCATGCATTCATTACAACAAAATCACCAATTTTTGCCACTAGGTGTTTTTGTGGCTACCCTATCAGCAGACACTAAATTTCCAGGACTAGACTACGCAGTAGGATAACCAAAACTTTCTGGAAAGAAAAATGCAGAAGTTTCTCATGAGTCATGTTAAAAAAGTGACCATGAAAAATATCTCTACAGAAATTTAAAGAACCTTCATTCACTTCAAACACTAGGCACTGATAAAGCAATATACCGATGTGAAATCATCCAAATCATGCTCCATCCTTCAAGTTCTTTGTTGGCACTAATTTGGATTGCCTCTTCAATTTCAAATTCAAACTTTCTGGGTTTCTGGTTGAAAAAGGTACTAACATAGAGGTACTGCGAGAAGTGACAAGATAATTTATCCAGCACTGCCACTTTTCAATTAGTTTCGATTTATCTCGGCGGGTTTTTTAACTTTTAATCTTGGCATGGCTACTAGTGACAACAGTGCAATTGTTTAAATTTAGTGTTATTTGTTTTTGTAGATTAGGATAAAATTCGGACCTGCATAAAAGTCTAAAGGCTTTTATTGTAAAACGGAAAATTAAGGTGAAACACTGTATTATTTTGTTGTCCCTAAGATTCTTATTTTAATGTTTCAGAGCTGAAAGTTGTGGCTGTAAGTTTTACTGTTTTAAAGATGCTTCCACTGTTCCAGTTTCTCCCAGATTGATATTATGGTAGCCGCAGTAGTTTCTAAGTTGCCGGTTTTACATGATGAAAAGATGAATTGACCGAATTTACCTATCTGATTTTAGTTTCTTTCTATTAAATAAAACAGTTGGGCACCAGACTTTTTGAATTTTGGAGATTTCTCCTGCCCAAGGGGGATCTCCTACTGAAGAGGAAATAATCCCCTGTGCAGGGGCGTCACGGCTGGGTGGAGGGGATGCCCCCCAATGTTGTCGGACAGTTGTTAAAAAAATAACTGAGTCGTGCCACAATTTTTCGTCAAAGCAGTTGATTTTTTTGAGAAAACAGTCATTTTTTCGGAAAATCAGTTGGTTTTTCTTAAAACAGTCAATAGTTTAACTGTAAAGCCAACTTATTTGTGTGTCATTTAATTGGATACACTGAATTATTTGGATTCTGCAAAGGGATTTTTTATCTTCCACTATCTGCTCTAGTTATGAGGCTCAGAATATCTCCGGCCGTCCTCACAGCGTAAATTCTACTAGGACACGGGAAATTTTAATCTCAAAACAATTGCGGCTTTTCAGTGGGCAGTAGTGAGATTGGTGAAGATTGCTTAGTGCCTGAACAAAAAAAAAATGAGAAATTTTTCTCCAAAGGCATATAAAAAAAATACAAGCGCATAGAGGCCCGACAAATCACACGAATATTCCACTATTTGAAAATCGATTATTCGTGAATAGCAGAACAACGAAGTAACTCCATTTCAGCGGGTCTTCAAGCCAATATAAGTGAATAAGTGATGGGTAGCCAGATTGTCATATCCTAGCCCTTTTCGGTTAAACTTTAAAACTGTGTTTTTTCTTAAAAACACTCAATTTTTCTGCAAAAACGGTTGGTAAAAATTACCAGCCAGTCCGTAAATATTTGGGCTAGCAACTCCTCTGCCCCTGTGTAGGAGATTTCATGTGAGTCAGGCAAAAAAAAAATCAAAGCTAGAAAAAAAACTTTGGATATGTCATTTCTAGAGACACAAGGAAACAATAACAGAGATCACCCCCTCCTCCCCTCCACCCTACCTCTAGAATTCAAATCAACTTGTCTGTTTTTTTACCTATTTTATAGGATTTTTAGAAGTAGGGTGGAGGGGGAGGAGGGGTGATCTTTGTGTAGTTTTCTAGTGTCCCTAGAACTGAAATATCAAAGAAAAGAAAAATTCTAGCCTCGCTCATCTGACTCGCATTCCGTATGGAAATAATCCAAGTCATTGGATTATGGGACATTTTTCCAATTCATCATCATCATCATTTTATTGTAAACAATTTAAAGCGGACAGCAGAACAGAAAAAAGTTCCATAAGCAATAAACAAAAAACTCAGTAATTTTGAATTTGACCAAGATTATTTTGACTTTTCCTGCCATGCTGTATGCTTTTCTTAGGCACTTCACACATTTTGCAAAGTTGCAAAATCGTACGTCTGGACGCCTCTGCTCATTCGTTTTTTTGTCGCCCATATTTTTGATGCCTGCTTTTCTACTTCATATTCTTGCAGCTTGACCTTGTCTTCGTTTTACCCTTAGTCCATAGCTAAACAATCTACCTGACTCTGACAAAAGGAAATATCCACTTTATCAGTTCACTACCACACCGGACAGCTTCTCCGCATCGCTTGACCTTGTCTTCGTTTTACCCCTAGTCCATAGCTAAACAATCTACCTGACTCTGACAAAAGGAAATATCCACTTTATCAGTCCACTACCACTACCTATACAGGGGATTATTTTTCTCGGCAGTGGGAGATTCCCCCGGGCAGGAGAGGCTGAGTACCTGAACATTTTTTTTGTCTCAGTAGCCTACAGTTTCTATGTATTTTCTGTATTTCTAGAATGGATCATGCTGACTTGGTTGCTGAGTTACCTCGAATCGAAAAGCTTACTCCACAGGAAAGGCTTCGCTTGGCAAAAGAACGTAGGGCTATTCAGCTTCGAAAATACTTACAGCTGGAAAAAGAACAGGATGGAAGAAAAAAGTCGGTGAACCAAATAAAGAAACAAAAAAAGAGAAACATCAGATTCTCTGATACAATTCAACTGCTTGAGGCATCGGCTAGAAATGACCTTGAAGAAGGTAAGTTCTTATATCTTTGCAGTTGTTAACATTTTATATCTGACAGTGCAGAATGGATGTGTCAGCTGAATTTTATTAGAGCTATATTTTGGCCCATCGCGGGAAGGCTCCTTCTTCAGCAGGGGCATCGCAGGTGCATTTTCGTTGGGGGGGGGGGGCAGAGCCACAATTTTTATCATATCTATAAAAGGTTTTGTTGAATACTAGAAACTTAGAATTCGAGCTTTAGATTATCAAAAAGAAAAGATTAAGATCAAGTAACAGTAAAGGGCTGCATGAAAGATGATAAGAAAGCTACTAGGCGTCATTTTTGCGAAGCCTACTTGGACAGTATATTGCCAGGCATGATTCCAGTTGAAAGGTACCGTTGAAGATTCCGGGAGAAGCAGAAGATTCCGGCAAACATTTCGTTGTGTGACGGGCAGAACTCGGCAAGTCCAAAACAGCGCTAAAAATTCGTAAGCACGAAACGAAACAGAAAGGTGGGGATTTTAGAGCTAGGGATATTATAAATGAAGAATAAGCAGAGAGGTTCTTTAAGTGGATAAATGATGGGTCTCCGGGCCCAGTCAGGACCCTATTCCCGTCGCTAAAGTTTAACCGAAAAGGGCCGAGATAGGACAGTCTAAATAGCCTACCCATCACATATTCACGTGAATACGTTTGAAGGCTCGGTAATAGAAAAAAACGTTGATTCGTTGCTCTGCTATTGACAAATAATCTATTTTCACAAAGTGGACTTTTCTTGTCGAATGTGTGACACCTCCGTGCGCTTGTACCTGTGTAGTTTGCTTGACGAAGAGATGTGCGAAAAATGAGTGCTCGCACATTGAGCTGCCCTGCCCAAGCTCACTTTTGGCCACTGAAAAGCGACGTTTGTATCGAGATTCAAATTTCCGCGTAATAGTAGAATTTGGCATTGTGGTGTCAGCCGTAGAAATTCTGAACGTCATCCAGTAGAGGTAGGCTATGCTTATTTGAACGTTTGTTGACTTTGGACTTTGCCATTTTCATTAACTGGCTGTGACTAAGGTCAACTACCAGTTGAACAAAGTAGGTAATTAAGGGCCTCTAAAAAGACCTGAATGGTTATTATCGATCTGTACTCTACCATTTAAGCCAAAACTCCACTGTTCACATTTAAGTAACTGTTGAAATAAGTATACCTCTACTGTACTGGAGCATAAAGTGAAAAAAAAATCAAGAACACAATCCAAATAGTTCAGTGAACTCGCTTATAAACACAGAAATTTTGCTTTTCAGTTAAACTTTAAAGATGTAGTTCAAATTCTGATTATAATCCGAGTTTCAAAAGTTATTTATCCGGAGAGGGGATAGAACCCTTACTATGAAGGACTGATTCGGTTTATGTTATTTACTAGTCGTAATGTGTGGTGGGTACCGGGTAGGTTTCTACCCTAATTGTTGCCGTATCGATCGTCGCCTGTAATTAGTCTGTACTATCAAAGGCCTACTTCTGCCTTTCCCTGGTGACTCCCTCGACAGAGTCCCTGCGTTTCGTTTGTAACGGGGAGCACTTTCTGCATTCTCTAGAGTCTCCATGGACGGAGAATGCTCCGATTATAATCACTATCATGGGACTCCCTGTCAGAAGTGGAGTGGCGTCAAACCAGGGCGTTTCGGGTGTATTTTTGAATAACAAATGTAAAAAGAACTTGTTATTGGGCCTGGGTCAGCAATAAGGCTGATTTTAATCAGTTTTGAAAAGAACAAAAAAATAAAGTTCATCACCTTTAACCGACAGACTTATTTGTCCATGTCAACAGAATAATTCTAGCAGTTGCGCATATTTTCGAATTTTCTAAAAAGAAAAATCCATACGGATTTTTTATTTAAAACAGTTTTTTGATTTACTGTTATGCCCAGATTTGTTAATATAAGCTAAAAGTATATAAAAATCGTCAAAATCCATTTAAAGTTTTGACAGTGTTTGCCTTAAACTATTTTTAAACAGCTCTGATTGACCGCTACTGGTTGGAACGTTGGGACCTTCATAGTATTTTTGTTGTTCCCGTGCCTGTGGTGTCTGTAGGCTATCTCTCTATTCTTGCGGTTCCCCTCGGCTTTCCAAGGGAGTTCCGTGGAATGGCTAGAGAACGACACAAGTACAGTCTCGAATCCGTTTTCTGTGGGTGTAAATTCGTCTCTTATCTGTTGTTTTTAGAATATTTGACACCCATGTTATCTTTTTCTAGTAGCCTAATCTGTTCGCTTGATCACATTTTTGTAGTATCAGCCGGATTTGATTTTTTCATCACCGCTAGGAAAGAATTGACTTTGTTCAGACTTTTTGGGATCCCAAAACGTAAGTGAGGGATACCTATGACATCGCAAAAGTTGTCCGTCTGTCCGTCCGTCCGTCCGTCTGTAAGCACGATAACTCTCGAAGGGAGTGAGATATTTTGATGAAACTTGGTGTGAAGATTCTTTGGGTCAAAAGTAAGGTCGAGTTCGTAGATGGGCTTTGTAGCCTAACGTTTAGGGGGGAGGGGGGGGTCAAATTAAGGGACAAACAAAATATTTTTAAACAGCTAATGAGATAGTCGATTATGGGGTAAGAAGATATGCTGTACACGAATATGAAAACCATTTTCTCGCCGGACAAGTAGTTCGCCCGGAATCCGGCCAAAACCGGAAAGTTTGTTAAAAATAAAAGTTTTTTTGAAGTTGATTAGATGTTCGATTTAGGGGTAAGAAGGCATGCTGAACACGAATATGAAAACCATTTTCTCGCCGGACTAGTCGTTCGCCCGTAGCCTAACGTTTAGGGGTGGGAGGGGGGGTCAAATTAAAGGACAAACAAAATATTTTTAAACACCTAATGAGATAGTCGATTATGGGGTAAGAAGATATGCTGTACACGAATATGAAAACCATTTTCTCGCCGGACAAGTAAAAGTAAAAGTTTTATTAAAGTTGATTAGATGTCCGATTTAGGGGTAACAAGAGACGCTGAATCCGCATATTACAATAATTTTTTAGCCGGACCATTTTCTCGCCAGGACAAGTAAAAGTAAAAGTTTTATTAAAGTTGATTAGATGTCCGATTTAGGGGTAACAAGAGACGCTGAATCCGCATATTACAATAATTTTTTAGCCGGACTTATAGGTCATCCGGAATCCGGCTGAAACCGGAAAGTTTGTTAAAAGTAAAAGTTTTATTAAAGTTGATTAGATGTTCGATTTAGGGGTAAGAAGGCATATATGCTGAACACGAATATGAAAACCATTTTCTCGCCGGACAAGTAGCTCGACCGGAATCCGGCCAAAACCGGAAAGTTTGTTAAAAGTAAAAGTTTTATTAAAGTTGATTAGATGACCGATTTATGGGTAAGAAGAGACGCTGAATCCGCATATTACAATCATTTTTTAGCCGGACTTATAGGTCATCCGGAATCCGGCTGAAACCGGACAATTTGTTATAAGTTAAATTTTTATTTGAAGTTGGTTAGATGTTGGATATAAGGGTAAGGAGATACGCTGATTTCGTTTTTAAGCTTTATTTTTTCACCGGACAAGTAGTTCTGGAATTTCACCGAAGCCAGGAATTTCGCAGAAGTAAGGCAGGATCGTTTCGATCGGCTTATAGGGGTAAACACACATGCTGAATCCATATCTGAACTTGGTTTTCTTAGATGATTAGCTGGTTGGCCTTAATCTGTTTCTGAATTTTAAGAGTAAAACTGTCCAAGGAATCTGGTGAAGACTGGATCTGGTGAAGAAAAACTGGATCAAATATTGAATTTTTGGATCCCATCGGAACCTTTGGTCTTGTTAGGTACGCGGCGTCATAGCAAAGGCACAAATTAAGAACAGGTTTCTGCCCTTGGCCATTTCTTCATATTCCATCTAGGAAGAAGATTTTTTAGATCCGATTAGTCCCTTTTCTTTTTTTAATGTTTATTTGTTGGTCTTGTGCATTACTACATTATTGAAAGCTCAGTGTATTTTTTCCTTTTCTTTGTCTTACTGCGCTATTTTCCTCTTCTCAAGTGCGTAAATAAAATTTTATCATAATTAAGTCTTCCTCATAGAACCAGAAGAACTCGATAGATATATTAGAAATGCTACTCAAGAACGCCATGAGTAGACCCCCCCCCCCTCCGGTGAGTTAATTTGGACACTATTAAAAAATAGACCTGCTTTACCAAACAAGACCAAAAGTTTCGATGGGATCCCAGGGGAATATGCGTCGATCTTTGTGATACAGATGGTCAGGTCTTGCAGATGCCCAGCCCGTACAAATATCAGATCGTTCTAACAGACCACTGAACCTCCAACCAATCAGTCAGACGGTCCAGCTGAAAGTATATCAAACAATGAGGTTAATTCGAAAAAATCCTGTTTTGACTAGATTCCGACAGGACTTATACCCATCCGAGGTGAAAATAAACAGTATTTCATGATTCACTGTGTCTTTTTTTGGTACACCTACCACCTCCAACCAATTTTTATCTACATCAGAATTTTATTTTACTTCCTTCAAAATTCCAGGTTTTGGCCGGACTCCTGTCTAACTACATACTTGTCCGGTGAGAAAATAAAGCTCATATTTGGATTCAACGTGCATTCTTAGCCCCTTATGCATACTTCGATAAAAAAATTTATAATATATAAATATAATTATTTTTTAATAATATATTATATTTGACATTGCAAAACGTATACGTCACAAGGGCCGAAATATAGCTCGAATAAAATTTAGCTGACGTATCCGTTTTGCACTGTTAAATATGATTCAGCTTGGGCTGAAGGAATATTTAATAATATATTACAAAATATATTAAATAAATACAAAAAATTCTTTCAAATACCCGGTTTCTGCCGGGTTCCGGATGAACTAATTACCCAGCGAGAGAATTCAGGCTGACACGTGGATTCAGCTTGTACTCTTGTTCCCTATAAGAATGTTCCGGTCGACTTCAGAATAAACTTTATTTCTGCTAAATTTTCCGGTTTTCGCCGGATTCTTGTCATTCTACTTTTCCGGCGAGAACATATAGTTCAGACATGGATTCAGGGTGTATTCTTACTATAATCGACCAACGTTTAAGCTCTAATCAACTTCATGTAAGACTTTCACCCTTGCCAATTTTCCGATTTTCGCCGGTTTCCGAGCAAACCATTTGTCCGGCGAAAGAGGAAAATTCAAAAACAGATTCAGCATGTCTCTGTACCCGTGTACTGAACTTTCATTCAACTTCAGTTAGAAATATACCTTTACGAAATTTCCATTTTTCCCGGATTCTATTTATCCGGTGAGAAAACGAAAATTCACTTCTGGGTTCAGCATGTCTCCTTACCCCTAATAGTCTCTCACATTAGATTGAAAAATATGTTTCCCTCTTGATTTAAAACCCCATCCCCACCCCAAAATATAGGGCTGCGAAAGGGCCCATCTACGAACTTGGTCTGTAGGCTACTTTGACCCAGTGGATCCTCACAACAAGTTTGAACAAAATGTCTCAAATCAACAGTTATCGTGCTGTAGGCTACTGCTGACAGACGGACAGCTTTTACGAAGTCATATGAGTCGTGTGAGGTATCCCGTCACTCTTTTTGGGATCCGAGTAAAAAGGAGTCAAGATAGTTCAAGGAGTTTTGCTGTAGTATTAATATTATTGTTAATGAATTTGTTTATGATGAGTGATGATGCTTAACAATAAGTCAGCTGCTGTTTGTTTTAGCGGTATTTTGGCCGTTCTTGGCAAGGGTCCTCTGAGGACTAGTCAGCTCCCAAGTTAATTTTTCTAGCTCGAGCCTGAAGGATCTGAAGGATCTTGCCAAGAAGGACCGAAATTTGGCTAATCTCAGCTGACGTGTCCGTTTAGCGTCATCGAATGTGATACGCACCAGCTTGGGCTGAAGGCTGGGCTGTGTCCAAAGGGAGTTCGACCCCTCTCGAAACATACAAAAAGTAGCCTAGTCGTTTTATAGGTTTTAATCTCTGAGCCATGCATTTTTTTTTTACTTTTTGGGCCGACCCGCGGGCAACCCCCCACCGAAATAAATGTCCGGATACCGACCTGGCTTAGGGAATACTTGAACGAGATTTGCTTTTATTTGTCGTGTTTTGTTTCAGTAAAGCGTCTGCTCGAAAGAGGTGTCGACCCGAACTCGAAAAACGAAGATGGACTGACGGCATTACATCAGGTTAGTAAGCCCCCCCCCCCCCCCTTTCGTATCCCATCTTCATAATTCCTGAAACGTTCGTTCTTCTTTAAAAAAAAAAAAAAAAAAAAGTCGGAGTCAGTAAAGGACAATTCATTTCAGGCTTCCGTTTGTTTGTTCATGCAGATAAAAGGCGACTACTGGTCATTACGTGTTTGTCCATATTTGATGATCGTTTTGGGAGCGTGTCGAACTCGGGCGATTGTTGTGTCTTTGAACGTCGTTTCAGTAAAAAGACAGGAAATATTATCGTTTCTGATTGTCGACTGAGGTTATTCCTCTTCCATCCGTTCTTTGAGTGTAGCCTAAGTGGATATACTTGAGCCCATGAGCTGAATGCGGATCATTTTTGACACTGAACGGATACATCAGCTACGTTTATTAGAGCTATATTTCGGCCCTTCTTGGCAAGGGGTGCTTTTCAGGCTCAAGTCGGTCAAGCTGGAAATGAACTTGCGGAAAAACAACTAAAGATTCTTCCTTAATACTTGATTTTGTGGATTTCTTTCTGGAAATTGCTTGGAAAAAGCTGGTGCTGCGATTTAGGTATAGATAGCTTGACCGGCTTAAGCCTGAAGAGGACCCTTGCCAATATACCTAATGAAAAATAGGTGGCGAATCCTTTTTGCAGTGTCAAATATGTAGCCTAAGGCTTTTTTCCTCGCCCCATGTGTGTACCACACATTTCTGCCTTTTCTGCGGAAACACAATTGTATGCCACATAGTCGAGCCACTTTGTTTCTGTTTTCTTGGAGGTAATTTTCATTGTTTGAGCAAAAAACCAGATACTATCTCAGTAAATACAATTTCAAGCTTACATCCTTCCCTTCATGTACAAGAAGGATCCTCAGTTGCTTGATAAAGTAGTTATTTTGTTATTTTTCCAGTCCAAAAATGTAGAGCCACTGGGTCCAACATTGCGTCAGTCCCTTTCGGCCTTTCTTTTGGGTAGGGCAGATTTCACTGTAGTCGCCGCACTGCTTAATTTGATTTTCCCGCCAAATTCTTTCGTCAATTTCGGGGTCAGGGGCGTAATCTGCTATAGGGCAGGGGGGGCAACTGCCCCCCCCCCCCCAGACCCCAGTTTGCCCCCCCCAGCTTGATGTTTGCCCGTTCGGTCCTTGAGGCGTTTGACCTAATTTTATCACTTCCTGTGTCGTTTTCGCCTTGGTCGATTAGTAAACTATCTCTTTGTTTCTTTGTTTTTATTACGTTTTTCTTCTTGAAATAAAACTGCTCATTTTCACTTGATTTGGGAAAATCGGCTCTAACTTTGCCCCCCCCAGGATTTTGACGAAATTACGCCCCTGTTCGGGGTGCAAAACGGGCGACGAAAACCTTGTTGTTCGCTGAAACGGATTTGTGGCACGTGCTACACAAATGACCGCGGAAACATCCCTTTTCCGGAAACTCGCCACAAACACTATAGGCGTATCCTCGCCGTTCCCCGAGGACTCCTCGGGGAATCGAAGGGAACGGCTAGAATAGAGGGAGTCACTCCACGTGGACTCCGCGTACAGAAAACAGCGAGAACACGGGGAATGCTTACAAAATGGATTTGTTCGAAAAAATAGGCAGTTGACGAAATTAGTCTGGATCCACTTTATTTTTTGTTTTGTTTATTCTGATTGTTTTTATTTAATTTTACATTCCACCAACAGCAGCAAAAATTTAATCCCCTCCGAATATAAAAGGGAGTCCTTTTTGATGATGGTGATGAAAATGCGAGTGGGACGCCGACCATTTGATGTAGTCGATCACTGGCTCATGGGAGCCATTCGATGAAGCCATTCTGCAAGGTACAATCGGGGCATTCCCTTTTCGTGGGTACTCGCGAGAATAGGGGGGGTGAGTCCCCGGGACAAACAAAAACGTGGGAACTCCGCAAGTGGAGTCCTCGGGGAACGGCGAGAATACACCTTATGTGGGATTGCGGGAAGACGCTTCTTCTCTTTTAGCGTAATGAAGCGTTCTACTTTTACCTTAGTGTTCCCTTAGTGCCAACGGATACGATGGATGGAACCGTTTGCTGCTCCGCTCCGTTGTCTCACATCCTGGTAGTGACGTCTTTGTGTCTGGGAATTACACTGATACTGCTAATCTACTCTCCTATACTTCAGGCAGTTATTTTCGTCAGTCATGGCTCTGTTTATTTTTCTCACGAAATTTTGAACTTGTAACGATTATTTTCAACCATCCAGTCGGAGGGGGGTAATTGCCTCGCTAATATGTTGAACGTTATATTAGCTCTAGGCGAAGTGGAAAAGGGAATAGATCTTGAAGGAGCGTGTTAAATTGAAAATTCAAATACTGCATCGTTTGAATTTTTCGTCTGATTCGTGACAAGAATTCAATGATACTGAGGTAAAAAAGAGATCCTACTAGTTGTAGCCAGACTGCCTCACTACACTGTAAGAAGAAGAATCTGTGAGCATGGTCACATTTTATAAATGTTTGCAGTTCCTTGTGTTTAAGGTTGTGACAACATTATATTTGCTTTGAACCTTTTTTCACAGTAATTCTGTATCCGAACAAGCCCACCCCTCTTATTCTGCCGTTCATATGATCCCCAGCTCCCTTTCGGGATTAGAAGCTTCTTAAATCCCCGTCTTTCGCCGTTCTTTCGTATCTACAACTGTACTTTCTTCTGTTTTGGGCTTCTTTTGTTTAGCTTGGCTGTATCACATTTAACCACTGCGCGTTCTATTTTCAAATATCTCGCGTCCGTCCGCCGCGTCGGAGAGCGGGAAGGTTGGATAGAGTGGATACGCACAAACAGGAAAATTACTAATTTCACATGGGAAATGATAGCATTTTCGAAAACGATATTTCTGAGCTATTTTATTGTGAAAAGATCATTTCTGTTAAAGTTTAACCGAAAAGGGCTGGGATAGGACAATCTAGCTACCCATCACTTATTCACTTAGATTGGCTTGAAGATCCGCTGAAAATGCGTTACTTCGTTGTTCCGCTATTCACGAATAATCGATTTTCAAATAGTGGAATTTCCTTGTGATTTGTGGTACTACATGGGTTTGTATTTTTGTTGTATGCTTTACGAGAAAGGTTTATGACTTTTTTGTTCAGGCACTAAGCAATCTTCACCAGTCTTATTACTGCCGACTGAAAAGCCGCGTTTGTGTTGAGATTAAAATTTCCCGCGTCATAGTAGAATTTACGCTGTGGTGACGGCCGCAGGTATTCTGAACGTCATAACTAGAGCAGATAGTGGGAAATAAAAAAAATCCCTTTGCAGAATCCAAATACTTCAGTGTATTTAATTAAATGACACAAAAATATGTCGGCTTTTCAGTTAAAACTTTAAGAAATGTACTTTAAGAAGCTCATAACAGAAATATCAATCCATGGTATCCAATATAACAGACGATGGTGCGTAAACATATATATATATATATATATATTTATTTCTGCCCGCTTACTAAAATGGAAAAAAGCGGAGTACAAAGGAAAAAGAAAAAATAGAAAAGAAACAAACACAACTTCATACACTAACTAAACAATAAACAAAACACTACTTATAAGAGATGAGTCAGCAAATTTTCCGAAAGCATATTGAGAGCCCTTAAACGTGCTCGATTTTCTATCAATTCTACTTTACTGTTGGGGTCAAATACCCCGTACCGTGCAGAAAGCTCTGTGTTGGACTAACGCAACGGCAATCCGAGCAAGAAGTTACCTGTTGTCAAACTTCTGACAGTATCGTAAACTAGGTACTTCTTAGTACCTCCTGTACATAGCCAGTGCCGTCTTTACCCTTAGGCCGGTGCGGGGGCCAGGGAAACGAGAGGCCAATTGTTGAGAAATCAGGCTACGGTTGCTATCCGTGTAGCCTTGTTCATTATGCCCGGGCCACATTCAGTTACATCTGTACGTAATTTGGTTCGCTAATTTGGTTATTACCCACTTAACTTTTCATCCTGGTCACACCTGGCACGAATAAATTCTAGATATATTACCACCATCATCACTCATTTGTAAACAAAACTAGCTAAAGTCAGTGACTGTGGTCTGTGATTGGCTCAAAGACGTTTACGTTACGTTTCAAAATGGCGGAGATGGATTTTTCCATCTCGTCTATTTTACGTTTTCAGCGTCTTTTCTTCCCAGTTTCGACCGTAAGACGGTCTTATTACCGGCGTTATTACCAGGTGTGACTATAGTGGGGCCCGGGCATTACGATCCAGGTGTGATCAGCTACGTTGCACCGTGATTTACGTTACCGAAATTATGCTCAGATGTGACCATACTGTGGCTCGACCAAGAATCGTGTGTGGTAACGTGCTAGCGTTTTTAATTTTTTGACTCATGAAAAGGGGCCAAAACTCATGGATGGCCTAGTGTCCATCAGATATAAAATACGGCACTGTACATAGCTAATCGTAAATTCGTAATCGGTCTTCTAAATATAGCTTGTAGTGGCATTTCTCACAAACTAGTTGTAAGCATTACTCATCAGTAGCTGACCTTATATTTTCTATTATTTTAGAGCTGCATTGACAACAATGAAGAAATGCTCCTTTTGCTCATCCGGTCTCGCGCAGATGTTAATTCGGAGGATAGCGAAAAGTGGACCCCCCTCCACGCAGCGGCCACTTGTGGTCACAAACGACTAGTCGACATCCTGCTACGGAAGTAAGTTTGACCCCCACTTATTTATTCTGCGTTTTAGTTTATCCCTAGCTCCCTTTATGGAATTATAAGCCGCCTTTCGCTATTGCCTAACCGAGTGTTGCTAAGCAAGCACCGCAAACTTCGCCAAGAGTTTCAAGGTCCGCCGGCAACTCATTCACGCTTCTCATTCCAAGCTTCCAGATGTTCTTTGTTTTTTTCATTTTGGACGACGTGGGATGCCATCAGGTCTATCTTTTATTTTTGTTTTACTTGGTTTTTCCACGTTTTAACCACGTCGCATTCAGTTTTCAAGTATTCTACATCCAGCCGCCGCATCGGAAATAATGACAGCTGGATAGAGTCGACAAGCACTAACAAGAAAATCGCTAATTTTACGTAGAAAGAGTGGTGTGTTCTGAAAACGATATTTGTTGAGCTGTTTCGTTATGGAAAGATCATTTCTAGTAAGAGTTGTGCTTTAACTATTTTGTCGATAGTATTCTAAGTATTTATTTACGTACTAAAATGAGAGAACACTGGACAAGTAACTTGATCTATTGGCCTAGAAGGAAAAGGATCTTGTATAGGCCTAGCTAAACTACAGCTTAAAGATTAGAAGGAAGTAAAGCACAACCGAAAAAAACACAAAAAAGAGGAAAGCAAAAGCTCATTCTGACACTAGATTGTGTTTTCTTTCCTTTTTCACCTTGGGGCGTAATCTCACCGTTCCCTGTGGATCATTGCGGAGTCCCCGTTTTCTGTTTGTTCCAGGCACTTAATCCCCTTATTCTCGCGGGTATCCACGGATGGGGAATGCATGATTATAGTAACCATCTTCTCCTGGTTTTTTATGGCACTTGCCTACCGGCCAAGTGCCATATACCGATCACTTTTCCGTCGGTCTGTCGGTCGGTCTGTCGGTCAGTCCGCTGTTTGCGAGTTAGGGTACTTCCAGATGTGCTAGGACGATGAAACTTGGCAGGCGTATTAGGGACCCGACCAAACTAACTTGGAAATAGTCACTTGCTCGATCCGACCATCGTGGGGGGAGGGAGGGGAGCCGGAATCCGGAATTTAGTGGCATGAATAACTTTCGAACGGGTGATCGGATCTTAATGAAACTTGATATTTGGAAAGACGTCATGCTTCAGATGTCCCATATCAAGTTCGGACCGAATCCGATGTATGGGAGGGGGTCGGAGGGGGGAACCGGAAATCATATTAAACGCTTAGAGTGGAGTGATCGGGATGAAAGTTGGTGGGAGGAACAACCACAACCCCTACGTACCTCATTGCCAGAACCGGACTGGATTCATGCACTGTGGGGGAGTTGGAGTGGGGTTCCGGAATTCCGGTGATACGGAGTTAAGTTACTTCCAGGTGGGCTAGGACAATGAAACTCGGCAGGTAAATCAGGGACGCGACCAGATTAACCTGGAAATAGTCAGCTTCCCGATCCGACCATCGTGGGGGGAGTGGAGGGAGGGGGGACCCTGTATCTTGAGGTATGTATAACTTCCGAACGGGTGATCGGATCATAATGAAAATTTGATATGTAGAAAGACAACGTGTCTCAGATGTCCCACTTCAAGTCCGGACTGGATCCGATGAAGCTGGGGGGGGTCGGAGGGGGGAACCGGAAATCGTGTTAAACGCTTAGAGTGGAGCGATCGGGATGAAACTTGGTGGGAGGAACAAGCACAACCCCCCGGTACATCACTGACAGAACCGGACCGGATTCGTGCACTGTGGGGGGAGTTTGAGTGGGGTTCCGGAATTCCGGTGATACGGAGTTAAGTTACTTCCAGGTGGACTAGGACAATGAAACTCGGCAGGCAAATCAAAGACGCGACCAGATTAACCTGGAAATAGTCAGCTTCCCGATCCGACCATCGTGGGGGGAGTGGAGGGAGGGGGAATCCTGAATCTTGAGGTATGTATAACTTCCGAACGGGTGATCGGATCATAACGAAACTTGATATGTAGAAAGACAATGTGTCTCGGATGTCCCATTTCAAGTCCGGACCGGATCCGATGAAGCTGGGGGGGGTCGGAGGGGGGGGGTCCGGAAACCTTTTGACGTGCTTGAAGTGGAGCGATCGGAATGAAACTTGGTGGGAAGAACAAGCGCAAGCCCTATGTAGATCAGTGACAGAACCGGACCGGATTCGGGCATTGTGGGGGAGTTAGAGGGGGGGGTCTGGAATTCCGGTGATCGCAAGTTAAGGTACTTCCAGATATGCTAGGACGATGAAACTTGGCTTGAAAATTAAATACTTGACATGATTGGCTTAGAAATAGTTAGTTCCCAGATCCGACCATCCCTTAAAGTACTAATGCTAACCGCAAAGTGCAAAAAAATACTTTTAAGGAAAATATACATTTTCGTGATCCCTATGAGCCCATGATCATTTTTGCCTCAAGGGTTTTGCTTACAATAAAATTCCTTAAAGTACAAACAATACTTTTGAGCAAAATACATTTTCGTGCTCCTGATGATAATCTTTTTTGCTTCAAGAGTTTTGATTACAGATGATTTTCTATAACTTGGAAATAGTCACTTGCCCGATCCGACCATCGTGGGGGGAGGGAGGGGAGCACTACTATCCATTCACATCGTACTACGATAACTTGAATACAAGCAAAAAAGCTTGCAAGTGCCATATGAGCTTTCAGCTCTTGTTAAGCGAGGGATAAATATAATTTCGGATATTGCCGTTGCACTTATGTCAATCATCTTCAGCGACGAACAAAACAATACCAACAAAACAGCGATACAGACTCGACATACTGTAAAATGGCGTGCAGGGAACGACGCGGATAAGACGACATGCAAATAAAAATGAAATAACAAATATTAAAATGTGCGTGTTTAAATATTAAAATGTGCTGTATATGTACAACTTTTCTGCTTGGTTTGTGCACGTCGTTGACCTTTTTACAATAAAAACGCGCATGCTTTCACCCGGAATTCGGGTAGAAAAATCCCTTCAGTGATGTACATTTACATCAAACAATTTATTTCGAACAACTGGCTCTTTTGTTGGCATTGTTTTGGAATTCTTGATTTAGTGTATTCTTTGCCGAAGTCAGTTGTCGGAAGTGCAACCGCAATATCCGAAACTATATTTATCCCTTGCGTGACATCTCAAAGCTAATCAAGAAAATCCCCGAAAATCTTGTGTGCTTGGCTTTAAACCTTACAACAAATGTTCTTTCGTCTAGTGCAACTGCAAGATCGTAAACATATTTATCCCTCTTTTAACATCTCGAGAAAACCTCCAAAAATCTCGTTTTTGGCAATTTCCTTTGTGTGACCGACTGATTTTGTTTAAACTTGGACAAAAAATCACTATCGTACGCCACCAGATTTAAAGTCTTGTCTCTTTTTGTTCGTAACGTTTATTTGCTGACCTTGTTGTATTCACAGAGGGGCTAACCTGTTGGCAGTCAACTCCGATGGAAATATGCCTTACGACATTTGCGACGATGAAGAAACGTACTACTTTATTGAAACGGAAATGGCAAAAAGAGGGATCACTCAGGTGAGTAGGATTGTCCTTTAGGGTCCTACCACAGGTTATTCAAGGTGATCAACTTTTTCAAACTCATTCAAACTTTAGTAAAAATAATGAGATTGAGCCGTTTGGTTTAAGCACTCCTGCAAAACCCAGCCCCGTCTCGTTTGGGGCAATTTTATCGTCTTTACCGTAGATTATGCTACTACCCTGAACTGCCAGATGGTTAATGTAGCCAATATATATTTATGTCTGTGTATATATCGTATGTTTGTTCCAGGAAATCATCAACGAAACACGTGCAGCCCCAGAGCAGCGGATGCTTACAGATTTGAAAGAAATCAAGGCAAAGGGAGGCAGCCTAGAGATGACAAATGAAATAGGGGCAACTCCGGTAAGTACTCGAGCCCTATGGTAGGGGGTATATGCAAGTCGTGGAAGCCACAGTGTTCGACTTATGGGGGTCCAAAACTTTGGTATCGCGCCTATAAGTGATTAAGGAGACGAGCCTAGATGTTCTAGTTCTTTTATTTACCTTTTTGGCGGCCGATGAACGACGGTTCTTATTTTCTTTAGTGATTTTTTTTATCTGTTTTGTTCTAACGTTGATGTTGATACGCAGTTCCTTGCGACGTATCGGGTTCGTAGTCCCTCATTTTGAAAGATCGTGCCCTTTTCTTCGTCCTGTTATAATATTTAGATATGCACTCCTTCCAGCTTAGTTCTTTAACTGTTTATTGTCGAGCCCCAGGTGATTGCGCTTGTGAGTTCCCTATCATCCAAACTCCAAAGGTCACAAACGTTCCAGTCTCAACAGTTCATACTAAGGTTTAAAAACCACAAAGTTATCCCAAGTCTTAAGGTCAAGCAAAGATTCGCAGACCACCGCAATTCCTTAGAAACCAAGAAGCTAATCAAAGATGTGGTCATTTTTTTACCGATTGTTTTGTTCACCTAAATTCTCTGTTATCCAAATTTTGAGTATGGTTTTCTTCGGGCGGGATTTGAACCCACGACCTACGGCTTATACGATCACTGCTCTACCACTGAGCTACTGAGGCGAGTACTGAAGGTCTTGGTGGTCTTTTAGACAGTGAGGCTCCTAAACTTTAGTTTGATTCTGGTTTATTGTAACGGGATACCAAATGCCTCCTCTGTTACTTTAAAACTTATATCTGTCCTCATTCAGAATATGCTTCAACGGTTTGACATTCTTCTCTATCTTCTCTTTCTGCAGTGCTCTCTCTGATCGCCTGCAAAATGTCCAAAAGAGAGCAGCGAGATTCATTCTGGGTGATCATAACATTTCATATGAAGAGGCTCTCATTAAACTAAGTGTTCCTAAATTAATTGACCGCAGAAATATCCTTTCAAGAGATTTCGGAGTAAAGATAGTGTGTTATCTCCAGATGAGCCGTCAATCCCCCCTCCCCTCCCGTCGTCCGTGCGTCGGTCCGAGAAGACCGACGCAGAGATTTTTGCCGTATCCTGTCAATTCGTCAACCCAAATTTTACACAGTTTCATTCCAGCATTTATTTCAGGTCATATCTTGTAAAGTGTATTGGTTAACTTGTCGTCGTTATGTATTTCGTAAAAATTTAATTGACCTCTTTTAGCTTTCAGCTGTTTGAAATTAACACTGAATGATTGATTAATTAACCTCTCTTTTTTTAGTTGCACGTGGCCGCAGCCAATGGTTATGTGAAGGTAGCCGAGTTTCTTCTCGAGAATGACGTCAGTACTGAATGCAGGGATGTGGATGGTTGGCAACCCGTTCACTCAGCCACCTGTTGGGGTCACGTATGTACACCCCTTCTAAAATTTGGTACACCCTTAGTGGAGCCAGGGACCCATAAATTTCCTTTAGAGAGAGGATAATTTTATTAGCAAACACAATGAACACATGTGAACAGGGGCCACCCCATAAAGCTTTCGCCTGTCCTAAGGGGGCGACCCCAAATACAGTCGTAAACACTCGTCCAAAACAAACATGAGACAAGATCACATCAAACAAAGAACGGCAGGGAGAACACCAACACACAAAAAACACATCAAGTCATCCGGATCCACCCAAACAAAACCAATTTTTAGGCTCGTCATTACCTATGCTTCTATTTTGCTATGTTGACCGAACCTTGCCTACTTTCCAAAAATCACACTTGGGTCGAATCAGCATTCTTGTTTGCCTCATTGGACGTGCGCGCCAAGGAGACTCCTCCCTCAAGGCGCCAGCAGCCAATCCCAAATTTTGTCTATCTGGTCTTGGACGTGATTGGACCGTGGGTATTTCTCGAACTATCTTCCGTTCGGTCAACATAGCATCAGAAATCTCTTATTGACAAGCTCCCTAAATGGCGAGGCATTACAGGAAATTTATGGGTCCTGGTCAGAAGGAACAGATAACACAAGGATGCGCGGTTTCGACAGATAAGTTTTCAAACGTTATGCATTAAAACGTGATGCATAACAAGCATTGCTAGGAAGAGCCAAAATGCATCTGCTGGCTTTCCCGATATTGTGATGACAAACAAAGAAGTCATCAGATGTTTTTTCGGCTCTTTTTGTGTGCACGACGTTTTAATTCGTAACCTTTGAAAAGCGTTACAGCTTACATTCCAAGTGTTATCTGTTGAAAACGCGCATCCTTGTGTGTTATGAAACTTCTGACAGTGTAGTGGATATAACTTACTTAAATACTAATCATCGAATATGCCTGTCCCGTATGGCACCCCATGCTGTCACAAGACCAGAGCTCGAGACTGGAGCCCCTACAGGAACGAGCCTGCAAAATCATACTTGGGCAGACATATGTGTCATACGAAGACAGCACCAAACAACTCCGAATCTCAACCCTCTCGGAGCGACGCCACCATCTCACCATGTCATTTGGTAAAAGGTGCCTCAGATCTGAGGTACATCGGGACATCCTACCGGCCTTCGCTTTAACTCCTAGCGGCAACACACGCCGGGCCGAGAAAATTAAAACGCTGCGACCCACTTCTCCAGAAACCACCGATCAAGCACAGCCAGCGGTACAGCAGCTCATTTGTGCCATACTTCGTTAAGCACCACAACCTGGAAGCAGAAAGCAAACAAGATCATGACACAACATTGGATAGAAATCAATAGTGCTTATAATGTGTTTATTTCGTGCTTTTATTTAACGTTTTGACATCCCAGGCTATTTTACCGAATATTGGGAAAAATAAAATGATTCTGATTCATCCGAAGTCGAATTAGTCTCCTAAATATGATGTAGTAATATACGTTTTCTTTTCTAGTTGGACGTTTTGGAACTGCTAGTACAACATGGAGCTAGTCTGAATGCCTTAACTACCTCAGGGGAATCCCCATATGGTAAGTGCCGACTACAGTGTATCCTGAAACACGCCCCAATCTTGAATGCATAATTATGAAAATAGTTAGTACAGCAGGGATAAGCTTATTTAATTCTCTATATTTTGTCACTGCCTTGATTGTTTTTGTTGCTTATGCAGTCCGCTGCATAAGCTTTCTTCTGACACAAACAGTAATGCAGTAGCCTACTATTTAAATTAGAAATTCAGAAGAGTAAATTAATTTTAAACAGCTCGTGGGCCTTGGCTGGAATTTTTTTTTTTTAAATAACACTAAACAAAATTAATGTGAAATTCAAACGGGGATGTTGCAAAGCTTGAGAGAAGAAACTCAACGAAATCAACATATGAAAGCTGACAAAAAGTGGATTTGAAATAAAAGTTTTCGGCTACAATTTTGCCGGGTAGCCTATGGGTTTTAGTGTTAAATTAAAACCCAAAAAGTGATACCCCATACCTTGTCCCCTTCAAGGTTTCCCCGTACCTTGTCCGCTTCGAACGAGCGGACGTTAGTAGCTTCCTGCCACATCACGTTTCATACAAAGCTGATTGGTTCTCTGGACGCGTTCAAGAGCGGTTCAGCGCGCAGCGCGCGGGGTACGCCTCCTAAATTTTTTGTTCTGCGATGAGCGACGGCGAAGTCGGAAGTAGAGTAGACAGGTATCAGCATAAGCTCAAAGCTAGAGTAAATACCTCTAGGTCCGCTCAGTTTTGTCGGGGTATCCATAGTCAATGCATGGTACCAAAGACAGAGGTTCTATCTGATTATTTGTTCTTGCTAGTACTATACACTATAATTCTCTAGTCAATCTATCAGTTGTGTTCCGGAAAGATCATTTTTGGGTAGCCTTGACACGTCTGCGGTTTCAGACGAATTCTTTAGTGGCCAATTGCCTATTTTTCGCGTTGTGTTAATACTGACTGCTTTTATTTTCCACTGTAACTGGTTATAAAAATAAACTTCAAACTCCGATCCGTTGAACCGACTACTCTATACACGAAAATTGCGAAGGCAGGACAAAAATATGAAATTAAAACTCGAAGAAATAAAAAGCACGAAATTAAAGCTCAATAAAATGATCTACGACTCAGAAATAGCTTTATCACAAGTTGCAAGGAAATATTATTTTTCAAAATACTGATACTTACGTCGTGAATTTAGGAATTATGTTGTTAGCGCTTGCCGATTCTGGCCGAGCTTCGCACAAAAATACTTGTTTCTTCTCCCGAAAAATTTGAAACAAATGGTCAAGTGCTGAGAAACCAAGCAAAATCATAATCGTCCGAGAGAAGATTATTCTTCGTGGACGTCTCAGGACAAACAGAAAATTTATATCGGCTATATGGCTGTAAAGCGAAAAATTGAAATAAAACGGTTCATAAGGATTTTGTGAATAAGGAGGTTTCAGATGTCAGTAGACCATGTACTTTGTCACTGGGGCTATGAAAACGATAAAGCCAATAGGACTTCACTGTAAGAAGTTTCTCCGAGTAAGGGTTAAAGTAACTGCAGTATTTCAAACTAAAATTCATTATATTCTCCAAATATTCGTTTACAACGATTAGCATAGGACGTCAACGAAAATAATAACGCGACTTATGGCGGCTACATTTAAACGACAACAAGTATAAATAAAAAGTCATCAGTCCATAAATAAAAAAATAATCGGTAAATATATATGTACAATTATGAAATGACAATATATACAATTAGCCTAGGTCAAGAATACCTGGAATTATTTACAGTTAGAAGTCTATCTGTACTGGGATAAGATTAATCCGAATTAGAAATAATCTTATCTCAGTAGAATCAATATTAATCCCAGTATCAAATATGCAAGATTTTTATGGCACTTGCCTACCGGCCAAGTGCCATATACCGATCACTTTTCCGTCGGTCTGTCGGTCGGTCTGTCGGTCAGTCCGCTGTTTGCGAGTTAGGGTACTTCCAGATGTGCTAGGACGATGAAACTTGGCAGGCGTATTAGGGACCCGACCAGACTAACTTGGAAATAGTCACTTGCTCGATCCGACCATCGTGGGGGGAGGGAGGGGAGCCGGAATCCGGAATTTAGTGGCATGAATAACTTTCGAACGGGTGATCGGATCTTAATGAAACTTGATATTTGGAAAGACGTCATGCTTCAGATGTCCCATATCAAGTTCGGACCGAATCCGATGTATGGGGGGGGGAGTCGGAGGGGGGAACCGGAAATCATATTAAACGCTTAGAGTGGAGTGATCGGGATGAAAGTTGGTGGGAGGAACAAGCACAACCCCTACGTACCTCATTGCCAGAACCGGACTGGATTCGTGCACTGTGGGGGGAGTTGGAGTGGGGTTCCGGAATTCCGGTGATACGGAGTAAAGTTACTTCCAGGTGGGCTAGGACAATGAAACTCGGCAGGTAAATCAGGGACGCGACCAGATTAACCTGGAAATAGTCAGCTTCCCGATCCGACCATCGTGGGGGGAGTGGAGGGAGGGGGGACCCTGAATCTTGAGGTATGTATAACTTCCGAACGGGTGATCGGATCATAATGAAACTTGATATGTAGAAAGACAACGTGTCTCAGATGTCCCACTTCAAGTCCGGACTGGATCCGACGAAGTTGGGGGGGGTCGGAGGGGGGAACCGGAAATCATGTTAAACGCTTAGAGTGGAGCGATCGGGATGAAACTTGGTGGGAGGAACAAGCACAATCCCTAGGTACATCACTGACAGAACCGGACCGGATTCGTGCACTGTGGGGGGAGTTTGAGTGGGGTTCCGGAATTCCGGTGATACGGAGTTAAGTTACTTCCAGGTGGACTAGGACAATGAAACTCGGCAGGTAAATCAAAGACGCGACCAGATTAACCTGTAAATAGTCAGCTTCCCGATCCGACCATCGTGGGGGGAGTGGAGGGAGGGGGAATCCTGAATCTTGAGGTATGTATAACTTCCGAACGGGTGATCGGATCATAACGAAACTTGATATTTAGAAAGACAACGTGTCTCGGATGTCCCATTTCAAGTCCGGACCGGATCCGATGAAGCTGGGGGGGGTCGGAGGGGGGTCCGGAAACCTTTTGATGTGCTTGGAGTGGAGCGATCGGAATGAAACTTGGTGGGAAGAACAAGCGCAAGCCCTATGTAGATCAGTGACAGAACCGGACCGGATTCGGGCATTGTGGGGGAGTTAGAGGGGGGTCCGGAATTCCGGTGATCGCAAGTTAAGGTACTTCCAGACATGCTAGGACGATGAAACTTGGCTTGAAAATTAAATACTTGACATGATTGGCTTAGAAATAGTTAGTTCCCAGATCCGACCATCCCTTAAAGTACTAATGCTAACCGCAAAGTGCAAAAAAATACTTTTAAGGAAAATATACATTTTCGTGATCTCTATGAGCCCATGATCATTTTTGCCTCAAGGGTTATGCTTACAATAAAATTCCTTAAAGTACAAACAGTACTTTTGAGCAAAATACATTTTCGTGCTCCTGATGATCATCTTTTTTGCTTCAAGAGTTTTGATTACAGATGATTTTCTATAACTTGGAAATAGTCACTTGCCCGATCCGACCATCGTGGGGGGAGGGAGGGGAGCACTACTATCCATTCACATCGTACTACGATAACTTGAATACAAGCAAAAAAGCTTGCAAGTGCCATATGAGCTTTCAGCTCTTGTTTTTTACAGTGCTGTTCTCCACGATTCGGAGAGATAAGAGGGTTGTGCTTAGCTGTGCTTTCCATTCCTTTTTATGGCACTTGCAGCCTCCGGCTCAAGTGCCATATACCGATCGTAATTCCGTCTGTCGGTCGGTCTGTCGGTCCGTCGGTCGGTCCGGTTTTTTTTTGTCACACTTTTTCGAGTTAGGGTACTTCCAGATGTGCGAGGACGATGAAACTTGGCAGGAAAATCAGGGACCCGATATAACTGACCTGGAAATAATCAGTTTCCCGATCCGCCCATCTGGGGGGAAGTGTTGGGCCGGGGAATTCTGAAAATTGAGTAGTTTTTGTCACACTTTTTCGAGTTTGGGTACTTCAAGATGTGCTAGGACGATGAAACTTGGCAGGAGCATCAGGGACCCGACCGGACTAGCCTGGAAATAATCAGTTTCCCAATCCGACCACCTGGGGGGGAGTGGAGGGCTGGGGAATCCGGGAAATTTGAGTTGTGTGTAACTTTCGAACGGGTGATCGGATTGGAATGAAACTTAATGACTGAATAAATGACATACCTCTGATGTCCCATTTGAAGTCCGGACCGGATTCGACAGCTATGGGGGGGGGGAGACCGGAAATCTCTAGAAACGGTTAGAATGGAGGGATCGGAGTGAAACTTGCTGGGAAGAACAAGCTTCTGCTCCAAATGAATCGTTTATATATTTGGACTGGATACGGACACTGGGAAGGGGGGGTGGAGGGGAATTTCCCGGAATTCCGGTAATGACGGTTTTGGGGATTTTCACGACGAAACTTGGGAGGCGTATCAGGGACCCGATCAGACTGACTTATAAATACAAATTTACTTGATCCGATAGTCGTGGGGGGAGTAGCGGGAGGGGGGATCCGGAATATTGAGTCATGCGTAACTTTGGAACGGTTGATCGGATTAGAGTGAAATTTGATGACTGAACAGAGGACATGTCTCTTGTGATCTTTGTCATGTCCGGACCGGATCCGACAACAATTGGGGGGGGGGAATACGTACCGGCTTAGACTGGTGAGATCGGGATGGAACTTTGTGGGAATAACCAACAGATGCTCTGGATAAATCACTTACTGAACCGGATTGACTCCGGCGACTGTGGGGAGTTTGAGGGGGGGGGCGGAATTCCGGTGATCGCGATTTAAGGTTCTTCCATATGTGCTAGGACGATGAAACTTGGCTGAAAAATTAAAGATTCGGAAAGATTGGCTTAGAAACCTTCACTTTTCAAATCCGACTATTCCTTAAAGTTCAGAAAAATACTGCAAATTCAGAAAAAAAAACTTTTAAGCAAAATATACATTTTCATGATCCCCATGAGCCCATTATCATTTTTGCCTCAAGGGTTTTGCATACAAATGAAGTTCTAGCTCCCTTAAAAGTGCGCATCTGAACCGCCAGGTCGAAAAGTACTTTTTGTGGCACTTTCAGCCTCTGGCTCAAGTGCCATATACCGATCGCAATTCCGTCTGTCGGACGGTCTGTCGGTCCGTCGGTCGGTCCGGTTTTTTTTGTCACACTTTTTCGAGTTAGGGTACTTCCAGATATACCAGGACGATGAAATTTGGCAGGCATATCAGGGACCAGTACGCGCAAACTAAGTCTTTTTTCCAGACACGGAGGTATCTGATACAGTGACTTTCAGATTCTTGACTAGTCTTCCGTACCTACTGCATACACTTGCAAGTGCCATATGAGCTTACAGCTCTTGTTTCCATTTCCATTCATTAGATACTACATTCGGAGAAATTATAGGGATGTGGTTAGACGTACAAGACGCTTTAAAGCGCATGCAACTATGGTAGCCTGGCACTGGAACTTGTGACAATTAAAGGAAACACAACTTGAAGAAACACTCGCTTCGTTAGTTTAGCGAAAATCAAGGGTTTTATTTGCAAACGTGCTTAGGGGATAAAAAATAATATAAATGTTTCAGTTCCTTTCGTCTTCTGAAACCAGTTTAGAGTCTTCTTGCTTCTCGAGAGGCTCGACTCGCTACCCATTAGTTCAAAATAGAGTGGGCAGACACACACACAATGGAAACCAAGCCGGCCGTGAACTTTGTCGACCCATTGTCTGGGAAAGAAGGCAATGAACCCTTCGGTTAGCGCGTGTCAGCTCAGGGGGACTATTCGGTCCGACTTTCTCGACCCTTTGTTAGGTAGAGGGGACAATGAACCCTCTGGTGAGCACGTGTCTGCTCAAAGGGGCCAGTTAACCCAAAACCTTCATAACTCTAGGTCAGAGAGAATGGGCAATAAACCCAGAGCATTGGCACAGCGTCTGCTGAAGAGTCCAAGTGCGCTCATTGCTTATATATTTCTAAGATTAAATTCCAACGCGTTAATAAACGTGAGGTAATAAAATATTCTGGGAAGTGAGTCAGTAAACTGAAAAAAAATAATCAGTGGTAGATTACCATCAACTGCAATATTTACTTTATAATCCGCACTATAAATTATAATTAAACGGTCTTTCTTTAATGACCTTTCAGTTTTCCTTGATTTCCGAGCAAGTTTACAGTTCGAATAGTATTTGATTTCCAAGGGCAAAACCAGGGAAGTGCACTTAGGACCGACAGAAGGATTTATTTAACTGTTAATTTCCTTTCAGATATTTGCGAAGACAAGGAGATGCGAGAGAGAATAGATCAACTACGCCGGGAGTTTGAGACCCGCGTCACAAAAGAACCGGCAATCAAGGCTCCGCGCAGGTCCAGTTCTACCGTTCGTCGAACATCCATCCACAAGAAGAATATGACTCCGAAGAAAGATGCAATGAATGAAGGGCTTATGAATCGATTGAGAGTGGAGCAAAGTACAGAGGTATTGACAGCCAGAAGACACCCTTTTTACCTCCTCATGTCCTTAAAGTTAAAAGAAACAAGACCAAAGGTTTCGATGGGATCCCAGAAATTTAATATTTGACCCAGACAACTATACGTCTTGTCTACGCCAGATCCAGTCTTTCCCAGGCTAATCATCTGAGAAAATTAAGTTCAGATATACCTGTATAAGCAATATTTATTTTGACGACACTGATCGAAACTTCCTGCTTTACTTCTGCCAAATTTCCTGTTTCGGCCGAATTCCGAGCGAACTACTTGTCCAGCCAAAAAAAGATAGTTCAGAAACGAATTCAGCGCATCTCTTTATCCCTATAAAGAACATCTAATCAACTTCAAATAAAACTTTAACTTATAAAAATATCCGGTTTCAACCGGATTCTGGACGAACTATATGTCCGCGTAAGAAATGATTGTCATATACAGATTCAGCGTCTCTTCTTACCCTCAAATTTATCATCTAATCAACTTCAAATACAAATTTTACTTTTAACAAATTTTCCGGTTTCGGCCGGATTCCGGGCGAACTACTTGTACGGCGACAAAATGGTTTTTGCCGTCGTGTTCACATGTCTTCTTACCCCTAAATCGAACATCTAATCAACTTCAAATAAAACTTTTGCTTTTAGCAAATTTTCCGGTTTCGGCCGGATTCCGGGCTAACTACTAGTCCGTCGAGGAAATGGTTTTCACCATCGTGTTCAGCATGTCTTCTTACCCCTGAATCGAACATCTGATCAAGTAAAACGTTTGCTTTTTAAAAAAATTTCCGGTTTCGGCCGGATTCCGGGCTAACTACTTGTCCGGTCAAAAAATGGTTTTCACCGCGTGTTCAGCATGTCTTCTTACCCGTAAATCGAACATTTAATTAACTTCAAATAAAACTTTTACTTTTAACAAACTTTCCGGTTTTGGCCGGATTCCGGGCGAACTACTTGTCCGGCGAGAAAATGGTTTTCACCATCGTGTTCAGCATGTCTTCTTACCTCGTAATCGACTATCATATTAGCTGTTTCAAAATATTTTGTTTGCCCCTTAATTTAAACCCCCTCCCCCACCCCTAAATGTAGGGCTACAGTGCCCATCTACGAACTCGACCTTACTCTTGACCCAAAAAATCCTCACACCAAGTTTCATCAAAATATCTCATTCCCTTCGAGAGTTATCGTGCTTGCTGACAGACGGACGGACGGACAGACGGACTACTTTTGCGATGTCATAGGTATCCGTCACTAACGTTTTGGGATCCCAAAAAGCAACAGAAAAGGCTTTCGCCTAAATAACTCTGATAAATTTTGAGTAATCGAACTGATCCAAGTAAAAAATCCCATCAATAATGCACATGAAACTATTGATCGAATCAGCGTTAACAGCATCTTCGGTACGGCTGTTCCAAGGATGCAAGTTCTGTCACAAAAGCCCCAGTTAAAAACGTCCTTGTGGAATCTTGATTTTGAAAGCTTGTACGCGTGCCCCCGGTGATGACGGTTAATGCTGAATCTTATTAAATCGGTCACTTCAATTATTAACAATAGTCAACTTTGTTTCGGGCGGAGCTAACTGCAGCTTTAACGATTGTGAACTTTTCCCAACGATGTTCACCAACAAACTGGTTAACAGTCGTCAATTTCTGGACTGTTAATCGTATGTGGGCAGAGGAACGAGACGAGCGGACCCCCTGTCCTGTCCGAGGCAACTTTCTCCTTCCTTCCCTGCTTCCTCTAAGCCACGCACTTAGTCACAAAAATCATGATCTACCTGGCTCCTCGTCTTGTTTGTTTACAAACGTATTTACGACGCCTATCAATAGTCTAGAACAATTACAGTTAGTGGCCAGTCCGGGGTGTGTATCCAGGGGGGGGGTAGTGGGTCTGACCACCCCTGCCCCGCAAAAAATAATCCTTTTCGTATGCTTTTTTGTGATCTATGTCTTTTTTGTACTTTTTGGTCCGCCCTGCGGGAAAATATGTTTTTTGAAATATATGATTATTATTATTTTACGTGCTTTAAGCATTTGATATTTCTTTCCAGAATAATTACACGAATCAACAACAATCGTCAGACAATATGGACTCTCCGTCAGACGATGTCCCACCCAGTTACTTCCCAATGTTGAAAAGAGACACTTTGGGGGAAGTGAAGTTCACCGAAAAAGATCAAGAACGGCTGCGGCAGGCTACCGACCCTGACGCCAGAAAGGAGAGGCAGAGCTCCCAGCATAATAGTAACAAAAGACGGGATTCCAAAGAAAACAGAGGTAAGTTTGTTGGGATTATTCAAATCAGTTCAATTTATTTTCAAACCATTAATTAACGGACTAGCCGAATTTTCGTTTTTTTGTCAACAAAAATAACTGTATCAAAATAAAATGACGTTAAACGTAAAATGAATAACTACAACAAAACAAGATACTCAGACCGCAATATAGGTTAATTAAAATTTAAATTTGGATTACCATTAGTTGCGTTTTTTGCCTTCATCCAGTTAACCGACCTACAAGATTTCCCACTATAAGTCGTTTTCTTCCTTCGGTTAACCGACCTAAGTTTTTATAAGCCGTTTTTTTAGCTTCGTTCGCCGGTCGGTTAACCGACCTTTGGACTGAGGCGGGAGCTCCATCCAACCGACCTACGCTTTTGGCACTGTGCGAAATTCAAAATTCTCATTGGAGAGATGGGCGCCGGCGACGGGAAGACGCCATTTTTTCTTATAAGCCTTTTTTTAGAGCTCAGTCGAACCGACCGGCGAGACGAAAAAACGGTCAATAGTGGCAAATAGGTAGGTTAACTGACCTACGGAGAAAACGCAAAAAACGCAACTATTAGTTGCGTTTTTGCAGATACCGAGGTCTAAAGTCGGTTTTTCAGTTATGGTGGTATCTGGCCAGTTACCATGGTAACTTATCGTGGTGTCTAAAAAAGTCATCTCACTTTCGTCAATTTTTGTCAAATTGTTGGAAAGAAGTTTGGCACTTAGTGGTGTGACCGGATATCAGTGTTTCTTTTGGGATGACTTCGAAAAGAGCAATTTCGGCAATTGTCGTTTTTGCAGAGCAGCCGTATATCAGATTCCACGATAACTGAAAAAACGACTACTTGCAGATCCAGTTACCGTGGCAACAGATACCATAGTATCTGCAAAAACGCAACTATTGCCCTATCCTGACGTAGCGTGTCTTATTCTTCAGTTTAGTATTTGTAACATGTTTCTGGGGAAAGAGGCAGTGTTCGAAAAAGTTTTTCCCACAGTTGGACTTGCACTTACTTTTACTTGTACTTGTGTCAGGATGCAAGCGTGCAGCTCTCCCTGGCGACAGCAGCTGACGGACCAAGGCATGCCATGAATCTCGGTCTTCTGTAAATGGCATCGAGATTTGAAGCCAGTAGGGATCCCATCTCTCCCCATGCCGCCGGAAGCCTCCGATGGGCTCGAGGTCTTCCTTGAGGGTGCTCAGCCACGTTTTACGTTGACCTCCCTGAAGTTTCTTCCAACCGGGCAGAGCTTTCTTCGCCAGGGTGGAATTTTCTCTTCTGCTCACATGGCCGAACCAGGACAATCGACGTTTCTTCGCTAATGAGGCTGCATCGTATTTTTGGAGGACCGTCTCCTTATTTTGTTGTTACTGAGACGGTCTCGGAGTGTCACTCCCAAGATTTTTCGGAGGTATCCATGGTCGAACACATCAAGGGATTGGGCCTCGGCAGCTTTTATTGGCCATGTTTCCGACCCGCAAAGAAGGGTAGATCTGACCTTGGCTTCGTAAACTCTAACCTTTGTGTCTCACGTTGGACTCAAACTCAACCTGTCACATTAATAGTCTTCAGTAATTCATATGTCCGGACAGACTTTAGAATTGTGCGTTACGGCTGGAAAATGAGGGTTACGAGACAATTGATTCGTCGTTTTACATTTCATATTGAGGGTTAGGCTATCCTTCTTCCAATAAAGAGTTGTGTCCTGTCAACTCTCTTGGATTAAAGAACCTTGCGCTTACCTGTAGATCCGTAGAAGAACACGTCGCACTTATGATACTAATGCATTCTGTTTCAGTAGTATTCCACCCATTTATGGTGTTGTGGAAGAAGTGGGATGTACACTTCTATCCTTTTACTTGGTGTTACTCCCCGCAACTACCATACTGTCATGCTACCGGGACCCGTCTTTTCGCCCACCCGCCATAATGCCCAAGAAATACGTCATATCCCCCACTTTTTCCGACAGTTCGCCTAACCGTCACAAGACCCAAAATATCCGCCCCCCCCCCGCTCATTCGCCCAACCGCTGATCCCCCCCCCGCTGATTCACCCACCCGTCGATTCGCCCACCCGTCATAAGACCCAAAAAATCCGCCACAACCCCCACTTTATGCGACAGCGTGTTACCCGTCATAAGACCCAAAAAATCAGTCACAACCCCCACTTTATACGACAGCGTAATTACCCGTTATAAGACCCAACAAATCCGTCACAACCCCCACTTTATACGACAGCGCGCTTACCCGTCATAAGACCCGACAAATCCGTCACAACCCCCACTTTATACGACAGCGCGCTTACCCGTCATAAGACCCAAAAAATCCGTCATTCGCCAAATTCTCAAAATCTTCCTTTGATCTACCGCGCCCTTTATCATTAAACGCGGTATCACGAAGTACCGCGGTACCTTTAAATGTCTCCAGCAACTGTGGAAGCGTGGCGCTGGAATTTGTGACAATTAAAGGAAACACTCTTCGGGGACCAAGTTCGGTTCGTTGGCTGAGGGAAAATCAAAGGTTTTATTTATAAACGCACTATAAGGGATAAATAATAGAAATGTCTCAGATCCTTTCGTCTTCTTAAACCAAATTCTTCTTGCTTCTGCGAGAGGCTCGGCTCGCTACCCAATTCGTTAAAATCAAAGCGGACGGACACACACACAACGGGAACCAAGTCGGTCCTGAACTTTATCGACCCTGTGTCAGGGAGAGAGGACAATGAAAACTCTAGAGGCGTATTCTCGCCGTTCCTTGAGGACTCCTCGCGGAATCGAAGGGAACGGCGAGAATAGAGGGAGTCACTCCATGCGGACTCCGCGTACGGAAAACAGCGAGAACACGGGGAATGCTTCTAAAGTGGATTTGGTTCGTAAAAAAATATGCAGTTGACTAAATTTATCTGGATTCACTTTATTTTTGGTGTTGTTTATCCTAATTGTTTTTAGTTCATTTTACATTGCACCAACACCAGCAAAAATTGATTCCCCTCCGAATCTGAAAGGGAGTCCTTTTTGATGATGGTGATGATAGTCAGAGCATTCCCTGTCCGTGGGGACTCGCGAGAATACAGGGAGTGAGTCCCCGGGACAAACAAAAACGCAGGGACTCGTCAGGTGGAGTCCTCGGGGAACGTCGAGAATACGCCTTAGTTGAGCGGTGTCAGCCCAAGTGGACCGGTCGGAACAGCAAAGAGCGAAACAATCAGTTTATTTGTTTAAGTAAAAAAAAGTTGTACACTGTAGATTAACTCACCATAAATGAGTACTGCCCGTAACGGGTGACAGTGTCCGTTGATTGGTTTCAGGAAAAGGAAATACAAGGAAAACATGGACGAGCAAAATATTCAAAAGTATACCAGTTTGGTTTTTGGAGGGAACCAGTAAATATTTTTTAACCGCTGTAAGACATTGATAAATCAAAAAGTGTTATTATTTTCGTTGACGTCCTATGCTATTCGTTGTAAAAGAATATTTGGAGAATATAATGAATTTGAATTTGAATTTGAAATGAACTATTTTCATTTTGCAGATGTCAAGGTAATGGTTGATTCAACTGATGGCTCGAACAATACAACGATTGATATTCGGATTCAGGTCGCTGTCGGTAAGTCTCTTTCGCCCTTCAGTCTTTATCAGCGCTTTGTGCCTCAAAGGCCATAAAATTGGTAAGCGAGCAGAAAACCCGCTACTTGCACTGAGGTCCGTGAATTTATCCGTGCGTTTATGTCGTTGGGAGTGGGGTCTAACCGTGGGTCCGACCTAATCCATAACAAAAAGGAAATTGGATCAGAGGCCTATAAAAAACGATTGTCTTGTGTATGTTTCGGGGAGAGGGG
The DNA here is from genome assembly GCA_023053555.1 of Branchinecta lindahli. NCBI lineage: Eukaryota > Metazoa > Arthropoda > Branchiopoda > Anostraca > Branchinectidae > Branchinecta > Branchinecta lindahli. Next base: position 28,549,319 of record JAKZAO010000012.1, on the reverse strand, counting down.
TTGAACCCCATAATCCCCCCGCCCTTTCGTGATCTGTTGCAGTAGGCTATCTGATTCCTGATGGGTTAAGACATCCACGAACTAGCGAGCATTCGAGTGTTCCTCTCTATTAGGTCTAGCCAGCTACGTATTGATTTACTGACCTAATAAAACGAACTTGAACTATCGATCATTCTTAGTAAGGATTCTCACCTGTACATCACTTCATGATAGGATTCGTCCACCTCTGGCTGTACAGTACGGGCGGTGCTTACTTGACGGGATAAAGGAAATTTGGACTATGAGGGTTATACTGTTGCTGTTGGCCTGCTATTTTTCCCATGTGCCTTATAGTAATTATGTAGAGACTTTATAGAGGGTTGCCACACCGGTGAACGTTTCATGCTTCGAAAGATCGGAAAAATGTGTTGAATTTTTTTTTATTTCTTATTAAAATGAAATAGAAATGTGTTTCAACAATTGTTGATCATTATGTACAAACTACAAAAAATGCTGTTTGGGAGAGCACTGTTCCTATAACTAACGTTGCAATATAAAGGTAAAAGCAGTTGGAACAGAACAAAACGTGTTCTTTTGAACAAAAAATGTTAGATGTAGCCTACTAAAAAGTGCTACATCTAGAAAAGTATCAAAAGTAAAATTTTCATGCTACCCTGGCAATCTAATTGTGTTTTATAATAATAGTAGTTTAACTACACCAAAAATTTAATATTTGTTATACTTTTATTATTAAAAGCGATAAGGATACCCCCCCCCCATCGATTGAATGAACTCTCTAGAACATGCGGTTCATGCCTAATGTCATCGAGAAATCTCTGTTTCAGGAAATAATGAAAACCGCCGCTCGACGGAATACTCCGACTCGTATCGCAGCAGTTCTGTCTATTCAAACCCAAAGACTCTAACCGACCTCAAAACCGAGCGCCGCCGCTCTCGAACTCAGAGCTTCGACGCTGACCAGACTACAGTACAAACCGTTTTCACCCAAAGTAGAACGGAAACGTATAGCAGATCCCGTAGTCCTTCGTCAGACTATAAGAAATTCGCAGGGGAACCGCTTGAAATCGTTGGAGGGGATGCTAAAGGCCGCAAGTGTTGCATCGTTATGTGAATGAAACCCCACTGCCTAGGAGCTTTTAAGGGGTCACCGTTTGTAGTGGAAGGATTTCCTGAAGTTAAAGTTAACCGAAGGGCTAGCAGGATCATATCTGAAGTTCAAGAACCGTATACTAAAGAATTTCTTGAATTTAAAGTTCAAGTGACGGGCTAACAGGCTCATTTTCCAAGTGCAGACACTGGATACTGAAGAACTTTTTGAAGTTAAACTTCAGTTGAAGGGATTACAGGTTCATTGCAAGAGTGAAGGCACGGCATATAGAAAGAACTCCTTGCAGTTTAAAGTTCAACTGAAGGGCTAACAGAAGAGTGCATGCAACGTATAGTGAAGCGTTTCGTGAAGTTCTGAAATTAGCTGAAAAGCTAACAGGCTCATTATGCTATATAGCGAAAAGTTTCTTGAAGTTGCAGTTCAACTCAAGGACTAACAGGTTCATTTCCAAGTGCAGGCACATCTCTGATTCCACTTCGAAAACCCGATTGGAAAACACTCATTTTATTCATAATTCCGTTATAGTCTATCGAAACGCATGTTAATTGGCTGCCGCGTAATCGATCGCTGTGCTACGTGGAAAGCTGATTGAGCCCCCAGTTATAGTATGAATTTAACGCAGTAAGGCAGGAAAAAACGAACAGCAGAAATTTGGATCGTCAGTTATGCTTTAAGCCGCAAGGGAGTCTGTCTTCAGCACGGAGGTTGTATAGACCCAGCTTCTGTTGAGAATCAGTCGTATTCACAGGGCTACACAAAAGCCATTCGAATGACACAAAAGCGAATGAGTCGGCCTTGAGGAGTAGCACAGCTGAAGTTTTCTTAAGTTCAACTTTAATGCCGAAAATGAATCTGTGTTTGCTACGGAGGCTGCATAAACCCAGTTTTATGTCGAGGATCGGTTAGATCACAACTCTGTTGCATGAGAACGGCTTGTAAAGAACCAAAACTGCATGGATGTACCGATGACAGCATAACCTGTCGAAAATTCCAAAGTTTGAATATTCGGTTGTACAGTATAGGTATGATTATTTGAACTTCGCCTAACTTTAAACGATCGCCGAAGAGAAGTAGAACTTTTTTTTACCAAATACTTGCTGAAAACATTTATTTCGTGTTTATTTTACAATTTCTTAGCTGGATTTCGAAATCTTTGATCCCTTCTGATTGATTTGATTTCCTTCTGTTTCTTCTGTCAGATTTTGCATCTGTTGCTAAGCGACGCGTAATTTTACGATTAAGATGGTGTTCAAACTAAATAGTATACCGGAATGGAGAAGAAGCAGATTAAAATTAACTGTTTGATGATACCAAGTTTATTTTGCGAACAAAAGCAACGTACTGAAAAATGTAGAGTAGTGTTCAAATAAGAATACCTCTACTATACTCTAAAAAGTGACAATCAGTCTTCGGTTAGAAGATTTGTGTTACCGTGACCTTGAAAAAAATAATCCAAGTCTTATTAAGGACAGCCGTTCCATTGCATGCGGCCTCTAAAGCTGCTTGTCTGCGTTTAAACCCTTATCTGTATTTCTGCGTTCAGACGCTGCGTTTTGTGTCAAAACGATGCGTTTCGACGCTGTTATGATACGTGAAAAGTTAAGTTGGGTCTTCACCTTCCGGAATCTGGGTTCCCAGATTTTTCGAGCTTTTTTTTAATTTCTTCGGCGATACTTAAAAATTCCGGAAATCTGGAAGTTCAAAAGCCCCTTTTTTCCGGATTATTTTGATATACTTTCGGGCCGGTTCATATTCCAGATGCAATTTACAGAAGACGTCGAAGAATAATCTGGAAGCCCAGATTCCGGAAGTTCCGGGAGGTGAAGACCAGACTTTACAGCCTCGGCGGAGGACGTGAATTCAGGGTTTCCACGCGAAATAAATAAATCACTTACTCTTAAAAAAAGAATCACTAAAAATATAAATCGAGGCGAAGCTGCATAGAAACTTTTGAAATTTTGTGATTTTGGAGAAATTTGTACTTTTCTGGAAATCCTGTGATTTTTTTTTTTGCTTTTCGACGTTACCAACATTGAGTAGGCTATGGTTGTAATACAGAAAAAATCACCAAACACGGCGATAAATTGATAACGGACGAGCCGCGACAGAAGCAGAATGTATGAATCAAGGGTAAATTCTTAGTCGTTGAAAATGTTTCAGTGGCCAATGAGCAATGATCAGTGAGTTAATAGTTGCGCCATCTAGGCTGTTACGACGAAAGTAGGTACTCGACAAACGAACAAGTTTTGATCGTATTTCGAGGTCAGATTGGCCTTGTTGTTTTATTAAGTTGCGATTAGTTGTAGAAAGTGGATTGGGGATGATTAGATGGTTCACGGTTAGCCAGTAGTGTCGGTTTTTATTTTGGGGTTTGGTTAGTAGTTCGACCCAGCAATATTCTGGGCTCTGTTTTCAGACTTGTGATTTCTATTACATTCCATTTTAATTTTTGTAAAAGTCCTATATTGTGGACCCGTTCAAACTTACTGTCATGAGTCTTAAAAGCGATATTGAAGTTGTGTTCAACCCTACTTACCATAGCAACTACGGATGACATCACGGGTTCTTGATGTCAAGGCTTGGATGATTTTTTAGACTTTCAGCTAAACATCCGGCCAATCGCGTCACAGAAATGATAGTTACCACGCTTACTACGCTCCCGAGCGTGGTAAGCAAATGATTACCATTTTGTGAAGGTTGGATCGGTCAGCGTAGTAACGTTTTACGAGGCTGGAACGAAAATAGTAAGTAGTAGAGCGTGTTCCACACTCTTTAAAAAATAATGACTTTTAGTTACTATTTTCGTCTCAACCTCATGAAAAGCCACTACGCAACCTTCTCGAAATAATAACTATTTGCTTACCACCAGGCCCGTATCCAGGAATTTATTTCGGGGGGGGGGGTGCCCGCGGAATTTATTTCGGGGGGGGGGTGCGCACGGGTCGGACCAAAAAGTACAAAAAACACATAGATCAGAGGTTAAAGCCTACAAAAAAACTAGTACTTTTGTGGGTTTCGGGGAGGTCCGAACCCCCTAACTCCCCCCCCCCTGGATACGGCCTTGCTTACCACGCTCGGGAGCGTTGTAAGCGTGGTAACTACGATCTATGACGTGATTTGGCCGATTAGCCCGTGGCACGAAAATTTCCAGAAAATAGAAAAATGTGTTACAGCATTGACTTGCCATTGACGCCAAGAAGTGACAAGCCGTGACATAATGCGTAGTAACTATGGTAAGTGGGTGGAATTTCACCATAGCTACTATTGTAAGAAGGGTCGAACACGTTGTGAGTGACATGTGATACTTCAAGTTTGGAAGATGTGCGGATTACAGCTTCCGGTTCTTGCTGCCCATTGGTTATCCTATCTTTCCCATTTAACAACAAACTCTAGGCAGGTAGCGACAGTGTTCGTGGGAGCTCGGCTTTTATGACGTAAATGCATATAGACACGATAATCCTCCGCTGGGGTTGTATTTAGTATCCACGATGTTGGTAAACCAGATGAAAGTCGTTCAGTGCGAATAGGTGTGATTTAAAGTAGGTCTGGACCTGCCGTGTAGTAACTAGTATATGCGTGTGATAGGTCTTATCAAGAACAAATAATCAGATAGAACCTCTGTCTTTAGTACCATGCAGTGACCGACAAAACTGAGCAGATCTAGAGGTATTTACTCTAGCTTTGAGCTGAGCCAATCAGCTTTGACTTCTACGTTTCCTCACGGCTGCTTCACAGCGATTTAGCTATTTGTAAAGGTAACGAAACGTGATGTGGCGCGAAGCTACTAACCTCCGCTCGTTCGTACCAGACAGGGTATGGGGAAATATTCCACTCCGCATAGTCATGAGACGGAGGTTCTGTCCGATTATTTGTTCTTCGTCTTACCCTTTCTTTTCACTGCCACAGTTTCGAGGGCGCGACATTTTTATTTGATGGATAAATAACAGATTATTACGGTTGGTTCACTCCCCCTTTTCCGTTTATTTATTTATTTATTGTTTTCAAACAAACGGAAAGCCCACTACTAACCATAAGAAGGGATCGAAATTAGGGTTTAGCCTACAAAAGGCATGTGAAAGAACACGTCAGTTGATGTCTTTTCTGTTGGCTGTTAGTTATGTTTAAAAACAGCCAATTAGAAAAAGGTTCACAGTCATGATACTTCGTCTTTTGATGCCAAGCATATAGCATTGTGATTTGTGATATTGTGCCGGGGCTGAAAACCAGGAGAAGCATACCTACACTTCACTTCGATCAGCTGCGATCACAGTACTTAAAAAATCTGTTTTATATGGCAAAAATCGGACAAAATGTTTTTCAACATGATCGTCCCTCAGAAGTCTCATAAGATATAACAAATGTTTGCGCATCCTTGTATTAATCGTTATGACAATATATTTGATATGTCCCTTTAGAATATAGCGAAACCTAGCTCCTTTATTAGACATATCTTATCATTTAACTTTCCCACATTTTTCATCCGTGAGTGTCCTAGCGACCGGACACGTAGAAATGCAGGCTTTTGTTGGAATTTAAATTCTCCGCGTCTGGGTGAACTTTGGGTTGTCATGCAAGCAGCGCACATACTGAACGTTATTACTAGACCTTGTGTGAAAAAAGTAAAAAATAATAATGTGTATTTAAATATCAGATGTTAAAATAAGCTGCCTTTTCAGTTAAACTTTAAAAAAGGCTAAAACAGATGAATTCTCATAACGTTTAACCCAACCCGATGAAAAGTTTTTGAGATTTAGTCGTATGGAGTTGTACGAAAAAGTAGCATGTAGTAATAACTGTTGCCACTGCATGCTACAACTAGCAAACTGGATGATATTACAGCAAGATTGGATGCTATCGGATACTAAAACTTCGGGAAGGATGCGCAAACGCCAGTTATCTGTTATCATACTGACATTGTAATTTGAAAGCACAAAAAATCCCACCAGAGTACAGAGAAGGGCGAATCCGGATTCAGATTCAAATCTAGGATTCGTCTTTTTTGCCGGATTCGAATCCGGATTCGAATTTTCTGCTTTTCAGACTGGATTCGAATCGGACTGGGAATCCAAACCCTGGATCTTACGAATCCGCTCCATTTTCTAATCTTTCCCCAATTTTTACACACTGTGATTAACGTATTGTGCTTATCGAGCGCCAAACGCATTTCTGGTTGCCGAGAGGAAACCGACACTACAGCAACCACACATGAAAACATAGAAACATGTCCAATTAATCGTCGCATTTGCCTTAGGCAAAATTTTTTGTTAAGGTTGGATTCGATTCCGGATTCGAATCCTCAGCATGAAATGGTGGATTCGGAATCGGATTCGTACCTAGCCCTGGATTCGGAGTCGGATTCGAATCCTTTCATGATCGGATTCGCCCATCTCTGCCAGAATACCGTTTTATTGGAATTTGAATGTTTCTTTTTTGTTCCACTACGGCACCGTCCTCCTCCCCCCCCCCCCGCTTCTAATTAAATGCCATGGACTCTTAAAACTGTTAACAGAATACCTTCTAAAGGAATCGAATGTGTCCCCATTGCGTAACTTATTACAAGTTTTACTAGTCACTTTGTACATTCCCTCGTCTTCTATGTAGTTAGTTCACTGTGTAGGGCTAGTCGTCTGTGTTGGTTGTGGACCTCTTTTTGCTTCGGTATACTATTCCAGATTTCTTTTTCGGTATACCGTCCCTCAGTTACAAGGTCAATACCTTGAAATACCAAACTCCTCTGTCCTACCGTGCCTACTATTTAGTGTTTTTGATCACAGGTATGTATGTACTTTAGCACAGACATTCCATGTATCTTGACGGGTCAAGTTGTTTATTGTTGCCTAAAACTTTGCCGTTAAGTGCACTTTTGAAGTATCGTTGTTGCGTTTGACAGTATTATATAGTTTTATTAAAAATAGATATTTTACTTGGAGTTTTACGGCTCATGAAAACTTCCTTGCAGTTTTTTGGCAGAATGTTCCCTTCCTCAAGTTCTGAGTGGAATCGTTAGTTGCGTTTTTGCAGCTGCTATTGCATCGGGTATGATGGACAATGACGGTTGCTTTGCAAACATGACAGCTACCGAATTTGCGATTTTGGATGTTATCCCAAAAGAAATACTTGCTTCCACTCATATCACAAGTTCCGAATCTCTTTCGATTTGACAACAACCTGGGCTCTTGTGCTGTTAACTGACCTCTCTTGCTCATTCTGCCTTTTGTACTATCCTTATCTCCCTTATGGGATTATAAACATTTTAAACCCCCGCCTTTCGTCATTGTTTGCTCACAAGCCTACCAAGTTTCAACTTGATACCTGTTGATTCCTGTCACAAACTTTGCTCTTGGGCAATCTAGGCCCAGTTGCCCATGAAGGGGGTGGGTGGGGGAGGTGCAACTTTAAAAGTAATTTCTCAGCCCTAGGATCTGCAAGGACAAGGAACTTTATCGTCGTATGTCCAGCTCTGGTCAAGTTACGAACATAATTCACTGGACAATGTGGGCCAATTTGCTACTGAACCGGGTGGGACCCCCAAAAAGCACAGCTAGACCCCAATGCCCACAAGTGTACCAACTTTGAACTTGATACCTGCACCGGTTCACGAGATATGAGCTCCATAAAAACAAGACCGAAGGTTTCGATGGGATCCCAAAAATTTAATATTTGACCCAGACAACTAGGTCTTGTCTTCGCCAGATCCAGTCTTCGCCAGGCTAATCATCTGAGAAAAACAAGTTCAGATATACCTGTATAAACCACATCTATTTTGACGATACTGATCGAAACTTCCGGCTTTACTTCTGCCAAATTTCCAGTTTCGGCCGAATTCCGAGCGAACTACTTGTCCAGCCAAAAAAAGATAGTTCAGAAACGAATTCAGCGTGTCTCCTTATCCCTATAAAGAACATCTAATGAAATTCAAATAAAACTTTAACTTCTACAAAAAATCCGGTTTCAACCGGATTCCGGACGAACTATATGTCCGGGTAAAAAATGATTGTCATATACAGATTCAGCGTCTCTTCTTACCCTTAAATCTGTCATCTAATCAACTTCAAATACAAATTTTTCTTTTAACAAACTTTCCGGTTTCGGCCGAATTCCGGGCTGACTACTTGTCCGGCGAGAAAATGGTTTTCACCATCGTGTTCAGCATGTCTTCTTACCCCTATAATCGAACATCTAGGTCAACTTCAAATAAAACTTTTGCTTTTAACAAATTTTCCGGTTTTCGCGGATTCCGGGTTAACTACTTGTCCGGCGAGAAAATGGTTTTCACCATCGTGTTCAGCATGTCCTCTTACCCCATAATCGACTATCACATTAGCTGTTTCAAAATATTTTGTTTGCCCCTTAATTTAAACCACCTCCCCCACCCCGAAATGTAGGGCTACAGAGACCTTACTCTTGACCCAAAGAATCCTCACACCAAGTTTCATCAAAATATCTCATTCCCTTCGGGAGTTATCGTGCTCACAGACGGACGGACAGACGGACAACTTTTGCGATGTCATAGGTATCCGTCACTAACGTTTTGGGATCCCAAAAAAAACGGCGAAAGCCGAAAGCTGCTAGAGCGCTCGTAGGAGTGGATTGTTTCCAAGGTCTACCTTCTGTTTTGGATTTCTGTTATATCGCTCGATTTTCCCTCTTTATGTTCAGTTTTCGAATACTTTGCGTCCAGCCACCGCGTCAGAGAGCAGAAGGCTGGATAGAGTCCACAAGCGCTAACAAGAAAATTGCTAATTTCACGTGGCAAATAATGGTATTTTCGATAGCCGATATTAATTTCTGAGCCATTTCATCTTGAAAAGATAATTTCTTCAAAGAGTTGTGCTTTTGAAAATGAAAGTGTGATGGCTTTTCAGATACCACGGACGGACAGTGGCATGTATCAAATGCAACCGTAACTGATGCTCAGTAACTGTAAAAACTGCACGGAAACTGCAAAAAAAAAGAAAATGGACTTTGGTACCTATCAGATACCATAGTTGCGTTTTTGTGGATACCATAGTTGCGTTTTACGGTCTAAAGTCGTGTTTGCAGTTATCGTGGTATCTGATACCACGGTCAAAAAGCGTTTTTGCAGTTGTCGTGGTATCTGGCCAGTTACCGTGGTAACTGATATTCAGATATCACGGTCCGACCATGGTATCTGGTCGTGGTATCTGAAAAGTCATGTCACTTTTATCTAATTTTGTCGAATTGGTGAGAAAGAAGTTCAGTACTTAGTGATGTAGCTGGACTGGACATCAGTTTTTTTAGGGGATGACTTCTAAAAGTACAATTTCGTCAATAGTCGTTTTTGCAGTGGACCGTATATCAGATACCACGGTAACTGCAAAAACGACTAATTGCAGATCCAGTTACCGTGGTAACAGACACCATGGTATCTGCAAAAACGCAACTCATGGTACTGTTATCACGGTAACTGGATCTGCAATTAGTCGTTTTTGGAGTTACCGTGGTATCTGATATCAGTCTGATATACGTGAGTGCAATGCGTGGTTGGGGGGCAAATCATCCGACGCTTCCCGTGCTTTTCCCTATATTTCTCTAGGTACCCATTTGAAGCTGGGTGGACTTTTGGCTTGTCTTACGGGGAAACGCCACTAACGCCCTGAACCAAACAGTCGGTACCACCGAGACTCGAACCAGCGACCCTTCGCTCGTGAGTTCGGCGCGTTAACCTATTCGGCTACGCGTATCCCTTCTTGCGTTCGTATCCCCTTTTACTTTTTTCTTCGATTTTGCTGCCACCTACGTCTTAAAATCTCCTGTGAGCGCTATTATAATGAATGAAGAATTCAACAGCAGAAAGCACTGGCGTCTCTTCCACGGAATTATCGAAGAAGTACAAGAAAATCTTAGATAGAAATAAATAACATTCTAAAATTATTCATAAAATTGTGTGGTCGCCTAACTGCTTTTAGTTTTAGCTCTGTACGGAAGAATTGTCTAGCATCTATAGGTTCTACATACTGTAGAATATTCTTCAGAATCTGAATGAGGTAATTGAAAGTAGTAAATTAATTAAGATGTAGAGAACTACAGTCCAGACAGTACTACTTAGTAGAGTTATTACCTTAAATTACCTTAAATCGCACTGTCCGGGGAATAAGGTTGGGTGAACACAGTCATGCACAAATCCTCAATTTTTGGGCATGGTTGGGCATGGCATTGCGTCACAATTGACAACCAGTTGAAATTTCATCCCCACACTCGCCACCAAGTCACTAAAGGAAACAGAGCACTCGGGCTCGTCAAAAGGACCATCACCTCTAGGAAGCCTGTGATCATAAAGAAGCTTTACACTGCCCTGGTGAGACCACACCTTGAGTACGGCATGATTGTTGCGTCACCCCACCACAAAATGGATGCCAAAGCCTTGGAGGGAGTCCAAAGAAGAGCAACCAAGAAGATGTCCCCTCAGCTCAATTCAAAAATCTGGAGTACCACGAACGATTGAGGGCATTGAAGCTTCCCAGCCTCTCCGATCGACGTAAACGTGGAGACGTCCTGATGGTGAAAAAGCTGCTAGACTCCAACATCATCCCTGGGCTATTCGAGAGCTCTCAATCGAAGTCAACGAGAGGCCATTCGAAGAAGCTTCAACTGACCAGCTGCAAACGACGCGAGCGGCACAGTTTTTTCTCTGTAAGGAGTGTACCACTCTGGAACAGCCTTTCCGAAAAAACTGTCAACGCTGCTACCTTGGATGGCTTCAAGAAAGGCGTGGACGAGGACTGGAGAAATGCTGAATGTCGGCTGCACTGGGATGCCAGTGAGCCGATGTGACAACGACTTCTACCAACTTCGGAATGTCGGCTTCACTGGAGTGCCAGTGAGCCGATGTATCAACAGCCATCTACCAACCAAGCCGCCAACCAGCGAGAGACTCTACAGGAGGATCACACCACCTTATCTCGCTGGAAGCGCGATTTAAGGTAATTTAAGGTAATGGTGCCCCAAGGTATGGGCATGGTGCCCATACATTGGGGCACCATGCCCTGGACTGGAGCATGGGCATGATACTAGCATGGCACCTCCATGATATTTGGTTGAACTGAGATTGATTACATACCTAAATAGGGCTGTCTTCCTCTCCTAGACCATAAGATACTTGATCTTATGTTCTATCTATCCTCTTTTTTCAATTTTAAAAATATTAGAGAACTTCCAAGAAATTTAGCCTTTAATGAAGGCCACTTTTTCCTATTGGTTTACCTATCCATCTCCAGGGAAACAAGGGGAATTCATTCATGGCTAAATTTCTTGGAAGTTCTCTAATATTTTTAAAATTGGAAAAAGAGGTTGGATAGAACATAAGATCTGGTATCTTGTGGTCTAGGACAGGAAGACAGCCCTATTTAGGTATCTAATCAATCTCAGTTCAACCAAATATCATGGGGGTGCCATGCTAGTACCATGCCCATGCTCCAGGGCATGGTGCCCCAACGTATGGGCACCATGCCCATACCTTGGGGCATGCCCTGACGTTGGGGCACCATGCCCAATAATTGAGGATTTGTGCTTGACTGGGTGAACATCCTGTAGATTCGCCGGTTAGGCTATTTAGGCTATTTGAACGTTTGTTGACTTTGCCAACTTTGGACTGGCGCCCTTGCGGTGACTGAAGTTAATTAAAAATTAGCTAAAGTAGGTAGCTCCAGGGTAGGCCTAATTAAGGGCCTCTGAAAATGCCTGAATAGGTATTTTTGATCTTCATTCTACATTTAGCCGAAAACTGTACGCTACTGTTCACATTTAAGTATCTGTACAAATAAGCATACCTCTACTGTAATTAGCTCTGTGTGTTTTGTACAGTACTGTACTGGGTTCATTTTCCAGTTTGTTTCCAGGCAAAGAGGATCGAGAAAAATAAGGTCTGAGTCAGGTCTGAGTTTTTGTTTTGGAGATTGCTACTGTTTTTTTTTTGCTGCTTGTTCAGGTCGGTTACATGGAATTTGTTTTTCATTTTGATAAACTTATATTATGTTTTAAATAAGTGCTTGAGATTTAAATTCTGTTGCATTAATAATGCTGTTCCAGTTGATTCCAGTAGGGAGTAGTGTATTCCAGAGTAGCTTATGTGAACAGTTACTTTAATGTGAACAGTGCAGTTTTGGCCTAAATGGTAGAATGAAGGTCTAAAATACCTATTCAGGTGTTTTAAGATGCCCTTTGTAGCGTTTTACGAATGATATGATTTATTAAACCCAGGCATCTAGAACAAAAGGCATAATATAGAACAGCAAGCGGTTATATCAAACAAAAGCACAAGCACAGCAAGCAGGCATATCATCACTCGGCACGCATGATATTACACCCTTAAAGGACAACTCTTACTAGAAATGATCCTTTCGCTATTAAACGGACCCGAAGAAACGTTTTTCGAAAATACCATTACTTTCCACCTGAAATAAGCCATTTTCTTGTTAGCGCTTGTCGATCCCATCCAGCCCTCCTGCTCTCCGACGCGGCGGCTGGGCGCAAAACGTTTGAAAACTGAACGCGCTGTAGTTAAAAAGTTGGATAAACTAAGCAAATAAAAGAAGTCAGAACAGAAGACTCTCATATCCGTATATATGAAAGAGTTGTCAGCGGACATCGAGATTCCGGCAAACTTTGCGTTGTGTGACGGGCAAAACTCGGCACGGCCGAAAAAGCGCTAAAAATTCGTAGGCACAAAACGAAACAATGGAGAAAGGTGGGGATTTTAGAAGCATATAATTCCACAAGGGAGCTAGGTATATTATTAAAGGCAGAATAAGCAAGAAGGGTCCTGTAATTACCTACCGTACTTGTTTGCCTTTTTGGTGCAGTTATATAACTAGCCTGTTAATTATTATTATATCTTGTATCCTTCCAGATGAAACCTCGTCATCTTAAGTTTGCACGAGGGGTATTGTGACAACAAGACATGTCAACGGGCCAGAAGTGCACCATAGACGCCAGTGGCTGTCTTAACTTGAAGTCGATTGTTGCCACTTTCAATGCTGGTTTAACAGAGGAGCAAGCTTGGGCAGTTCTATTTCAGGTGAGACCGCAGTTTCTATTGAGAGCCATGCTACTTTTGAACAGCCTAATTGAGAGATGCATTCTAACCTTGTATCAGTGGTTTGCAAAAAATACAGTCATAGTTGAAGACTATAAGAAAAAATATAGAGACTGGAACAAAGGTGATAGCTTTTTGCATCAGTTGGTAGGATGTTAGAATTTTTATTTTTATTCTAACAGGATGTAATTGATGTAATTAATAGCTGGCCTGGGAGAGATTTACCCTTGCCCTCTTCGCAAGTTGCAGAAGTAGGATTCAACCCAATTCCTCTTAGAGTGCCAAGCTTTTTTGCATTTGGGGGACCAAATTTTGTCTGATGTGTTGTTATCGCTTCCTGGTATCCTGAAATCTACCAACCCCAACTTCATTGCACAAGTATGCAAATATGTAATTAAAGCATTTAGAATTGGGACAGAAAGTCCCGTTTTTACATTTTTAGTAACAGCTGTAACAGTTAATATGTCCTTTTGGCTGTAGGCTATAAACAAACAGTATCATTATTATTAGAACTTGTTTGGCCATAAGTGAATGCTTTAATATTAACCATATTATACTATAGACTTGCCAATATAGTCCATTGTATTGAGGAAACTGTGGCCTCAAACTGTGACTTCAGTGATGTGGTTAACTTTATTGATGGCTCTTAGGCCTGGAATCCTGGATCCCAAGGATAGATGACGAAAGTCCAGTTATTTGGGGGACAGTGCTAGTTACACCAAGTGGCTGAGCCACCCCAAATATGGATATTTTTCTACTGGGCCAATAGCTAGAATAGCCCTCTTCTCCTTTTCTCAAGAACCATTGGACATATATTTAATGCTTAAAGCACACCTTGAAGGCTACTATTTACTGTTTATATTCCCATATTTGAAACTATTTGAATACTGTAAAACTAGGCTCTGCTTTTTAACAAACTGTCCAAGGCTTTGGCTGTTTTAAGCCTTTTCTAAGGGTCATTGACTTCTAGCAAAAACTCGGTTAAATTCAGTATATCTGGTTTTACGCACGAGTAGCATGATTCGTATGGAAAATAGTGAAGCAGCAAGTGCGAAGATTAGTGAGGTTGTTAGCAGGCTGAGAATGTAACATGAAATTTGGGTCTTTGGGCTTAAGAATAATTATTTAATGCAATTACGGAATTAGGTTGCATTGGCATAATAGGCAGGTCCTTTAAGTTTCTATAAGCTAGTTTTGAACTATTATGTAGTTTTTTTGTTGTGTGGTAGGCCTACTTGCAGCCTTATACACATACTAGGGCAGGATTGCGGCCTTTGTCTGCCATGTAAAGGCCGAAACCGGATCCGGTGACAGGGGAGTTGCAGGAAGGAGGGTTAAAACATGATCGCATGCCGTAACGCCTCGATTCCGGATCCGGGATGTTAGACTCCGGAACGGATCTGGCCACAGCGGGGGAGTTTGACGGGTGTCTTGGAAGACCCATGTTATCTTGACAGCGCGAAGCTTAGCTGATACAACTACCCAGTTATCTATAACTGATATTAACTACACCAGCAGAGGGTCATGTGAGTTTTCAGCTCTTGTTTGTGTTTCCTTCCTTCGGCTTGTACAAATGTATATAAGTTAGTAGTTATAGGAAATTTAACTGTAGGCAGAGACCAGGTTTGGCAGGCGAGGTTCAGAACCAAACTGCCAAGCATTTTTTTCGTTGTTAGATTACGAGATGACCTTCTAAAATATTATCCCGATGAAAAATGTGTAGCCTGTGTAGTTGTATGGTAGTTGTACGAAATAGTTGCTTGTATTAATATGCAGTAGTACAGAATACTTTAACTTATTGTCCCTCACACTGGGCTAATCTTAAGCAGTAGTTTTCATTAGCATCCCGCCTTGCTCAGCATCCAGTCTTGCTATAGTAGCATGTAGTAGCATCAGTTGGTACTACATGCTACTTTTACGTACAACTTCATACTACTCTTTTGAGATAATTTTTCGTCGGGATGTTTCCCTGTCGCGAAAAGCTAATATTTAGAAGGAACGTAAAAGACATATTCTCATAAGGTTTTCCGCAAGTATGCAAAGATGGGAATGAGTTGTTACCGAGCTTCTGACAGTGTTGTACTTCCTCTTTTCTTTTCAGGCGGCAAAGACATGTGCGTCCTTGTTAAACACACGTCAGCAGCTATATGTTACGAACGAGCTGCACCACATTTTAATCCACAAAGATGGCGCCATAGCTCCTGCCTCCTTCACAAGTCAAAGGTTGAGGGAACCGCGTCGCAGTGCTGCACCGGTTCCAAGAAAGCCAGCGTCAACGGAATCGGAACTCGTTGGGGACCTTGGCCAGACAATTTACAATGCATTAGACTACGGGCTGTTAGAGAGCGAAGAACCATTGATAAGCCAAGAGCTGGAGGGGCTTCTGATGCTGATGCTGTCGGAAGGTAACGTTTCAGTTTGTCTCCTCCCTCTCCTCGTTTTGGGATTCAGTAAATTAGTTTTTCCAAGTGCAAATAGGCCAGTGCCTACTTTTCATTTTATTTGTCAGAGGACAAATTTGGTAGAAAAGTGGTAGTTCACGCTGCACAAATGAGAGGGTGTTACCGGATCGCTTTCTTGATTTTTCGAGAAACATGAAAGGAAATCCAGAAAATTATGAGTACTTCTCAAACTCCTTAAGTGGTATAAGTGGTCTTCATTTGAGTCTTTGTATCGGGCCAAGTCGCCGTTTATATTTCTTGCGTGCCTTGTGAGTGTGAAGGAGCATTTTAGTTCACATTAGCTGACAAATCATATGTTAACTTAGCCAGACCGAATGTTCGTTTCACAAACCAAATGTTTTGAGAATAATTCATTCAATCATTCCCAAACGAAATGCTTCTTTCCCAGACCAATCATTCATTTCCCAGACTATCTGTTTGTTCCACGTCCCTCGTCGTTCCGTCAATTCGAACTTTACTTGTGAGTTCACCCACCTAAACGGCACTACCCTGATTAATTCAGCACAGGCTGACTGATCACCAACTTGACACACAGGCTCACATCACATGACCTGATGTTCAGGCATCAAATGATCACAGGGTCTTCTTTTTCAAGAATATTCCTACAGCCCGAGCTGACTGCGAGTTATATTTGACAGAGCAAAAGTGATACGACAGCTGAATGTTATTAACGGTGCTCTTCAGGCTCAAGCCGCCCAAACTGGAAAATGAACATGTGAAAGAGGACCCTTGAATCTACCCTTGCCAAGAAGGGCCGAAAGATAGCTCTAAGAAAATTCAGCTGACGTATCCGTTTTGCACTGTCAAATACGCTTTCTATCTTGAGCCTGAAGAGGACTCTTGCCAAGAAGGATCGAAAAATAACAAGATTAAAGCTCAGCTAACATGTCCGTTTGACGCATTTAAATACAAATACGGATTTTGGGATTGTCCGTGTTTGGTATTTTTCGAAACGGATAAAGCTCTCGCTCGTCGCTTCGAGACGCTCCTTCGTCAGTGATGCCATTTATGCAAATGTATCGTGTTTCTCGTCAAAACCAAAGGGTACGAGCTAGGCCGAATACAGCTGCGACGGATTTGTTATCTTTGAGAAACATAGCCGAGTTTCAAAGGAGTCATGTATGTTAGATGTTGGAACATCAGGCTGTATCTACTTTATCTACTGCAACTTGGACTTCAACCACGAGGGTACTACATCACAACTCTTACTAGAAATGATCTTATCACGATGTAGAAATATTGGTTTTCGAAAATACCTTTACTTACCGCGTTAAATTAGGGATTTTCTTGTTGCGCCTGTTGACTCTATCCAGAGTTCCGGCTTTCCGACGCGGCGGTTGGACAAAATTTTGAAAACTGAACACGCAGTGGTTATAAAGTGGAAAAACTAAGCCAAAGAAAAGAAGTCCAAAGCGGACGATGGTCCTGATGGCCCACCATTTCTTCCAAAATAATAAACAACAGTTTGAAGCTTTTCATGTCCGAATGTGTGAAAGAGTTGGCGGCGGAACTTGAAGCTTCCGGCTAAGTTTGTGCTGCGTGACTGGCAAAACTCGGCTAGGCCGAAAAAGCGCTAAAGAGTCGTTGCTACAAAACGAAAACAATGGCAAAAGGCGAGGATTTCAGAAGCTCATTAATCCGTAAGGGAGCCAGGTATAATATCAACGGCATAAAAACAGGAGACCTTTAACGTTTAACTGAAAAGGGCTCATGTAGGGTAATCTAGTTACCCATTACTTATTTACTTAAAGAAGCTTGAAAACCGGGTGAAAATGCGTTACTTCGTTACTCCGCTATTCACGAATAATCGATTTTCAAATAGTGGAATTTCCTTGTCTGATTTGTATGCTGTACGTGCTCGTATCTGAGTTTGTGCTCGACGAAAACGATTTATGAAAAAGAAGTGTTCACGCAGTGAGCTACCTTCCGTAAGCTGATCACTGGCCACTGAAAAGCCGCGTATGTATTGAAATTCGATTTTTCTGCGTCATAGTAGAAATTTGCGTTGTGAAAACGACTGTAGATACTCTGAACGTCATTCTAGAGCAAATAGTGAAAAATAAAAAAGATCCCCTAGCACAATCTAAAAAATGCAGTGTATTCAGTCAAATGATACAAAGATAAGTTAGCTTTTCAGTTAAATTGACTATCCTTAGACCAGACGTAGGGGAATTGGGGAGGAAAGACGGTGTTCAAAAGAAGTGTTGAAGAAAGTTGAATAGGGGGGACCATTGGTATATGAATATGTTGAATGGTGGTTATGTTGAAGGATAAATAATTGATTGATTGGTATAAAATGTTTTTGTTTTTAGACGGAAGTGCGGAACGTCAGGAGACCGATGATGAAGGAATCGAGCGTGACTCCGGAGAATCAGAAGACGAGCTGTCTCCTTCCTGCTCTCTGCTTCATGTTATGCAGGTAAGTGGAAAAGGACAATGTTAAAGCACCCCTTGCACTGTTTACTGTTTATGTTCCAATATCTTGTAATAGCTGAATACTTTCAAACTGTAACAAACTTCTCTTCAAAACTATAACAAGCTTCTCTTCAAACTATTAACAAACTACTCAAAGCTTAGGCTGTTTTAAGCATATGTCCAGCTCCATTTAACTTCTAGTAAAAACAGGGAATAATTTACGTAACCATTTTGTTTTGAGGAGATTGTCTTAAAAAATCGCCGGGAGCATGATACGCATCGAAAATAGCGAAACAAGGCAAGTGTGAAAATCAGAATTTTGTCGTTTGGGTTTCCTCTCCCCTCCCACCCTCTCGCTTCAGGGGCAGCTGGTTTGGTTTGGTTTGGCTTGGTTTTCATAATGCTCTTCGACACCGATTGAAATTAGGCGACATTCAAAGGAACATTCTTATATTGTAGAAGTAGGACTAGTCTACTTGTAAATCGTGTTGCCTAGACTAGAAGATTAGATCGTTCGCACTCCACCTGTTCTGGGGCAGCCGGGCACGAGATGGCAGTAACTTTTCAGGGACGCATCGTACATATGGTACTAATTCATTTCTACTCTGGTATTATTTCCATCCATTGTCTTTCCTACAGTTCATTTCTGTATCTTGTCGTCTTTATTGGCAGTACATAGTGATTATCACGCTTGCCAGGCTTGTTCTCTTTACGTGACGTATCAGTCTTAAGACATTGTTTCCGAGAAGGTTATTGGTCAGCAGACCGGATGTACAAATTTTGCCACGTTTGTCATCAAAGGCAAGTATACGAAAAGTTGCAGAAAATAGGAGAAGCCTTTTGTAATTTGCTGTAAGCAGTTTTACACTAGTCAGTTATTTCGGAACATCTAAACACTATGTAGAGTATGTAGTGCGAGGTTAACGGTTTTGGTTGAAAGTCGTTACGTTAGGTGGAGACGTTGAATTTTTTCTTGTGGATCGGTAGGTTTCCTGTTTCGTCGCTCCACTTGCTTTTACCAGTTTTCTTTCAAGTTTTTATTTTATGACACAAAAAGTACAAATGCACTATACAAGCATATATAAGTAATCAACGGCAAGTCAAATCAGCTATAATTACACGAAGAATTACATCCCAAAAGTGTCTTATAAAAGTAATATGATATGTAACGTATATATCGGCCATTTTTTCGGACTCGCTTCTGGTCTACTTGTTCGTGATCTGCATTTCTTGCAATTTTGTGATTTTTTTCGTGCATAGAAATGATAAAAAAAAAAAATGTCAGCTAACCAAGTCAGCTAAAATTCTCTTTTGCAATATTCTAGCTGACATCTGCTTTTACGTAACTGTATTACGAAGTAGTCAGCTGGCCTGAAAGATTTTGTTGTTGTTGCGGATGGCTGATGGCCCCCTTGGAAAGCTTATAGGGGCGAGTAATCTCCCCCCCCTCTCCCGAATGTCGCATCAGACCGTAATGAAATTTTAGTTCCGCGCAGTTGCGCCATTTCAGGAAAACTCCTATCCTAATTTTTTTTTTTATCAGATGGAAAATTTATTTGCTCTTTTGGGGTAAAATTAAAGCGGTTTATGGGGTTAACATCTTAATACACTTCGCATACAATTTTCAGCTTCAAAACCACACCCAAATGAGATGCTCCTTCGACTAGGCCTGTATAGAGAATACCAAGAAAGGCGCCGCAGGCAAAATTTCATCAAACATTTACGATCAGAGCATCTTTTTGGGATCATAAACGAAAGCAATGGCTTCCCTCTGTGGCCATTGCACGGTAACTCAAACAGAGTGAAAGATTTTTCGTACCCTGTCAGTGCTATTCCACGCAGCCCTTTTCAAAACAAGCGGTGGTCATCCAGAACAGAAGTAAATACAAATTAGATTGTTCTGAATTTGTTTAAAAAGATGTGATCCTCAACGCTTCTACTGTTGAAACCTTGCCTTACAGGACCAATATTAAAAAAAAAAAAAAAATCAACCTTTGTACCGCTAAGATGCAGAGACTTCAACACCATATTATATTGAAACTGTGCGCCGCAGGCAAAATTAAAAAAAAAATAATCAGCCTGCTTTCTGTTAAAATACAAAGA
This sequence comes from Branchinecta lindahli, assembly GCA_023053555.1. Taxonomy (NCBI): domain Eukaryota; kingdom Metazoa; phylum Arthropoda; class Branchiopoda; order Anostraca; family Branchinectidae; genus Branchinecta; species Branchinecta lindahli. The sequence continues at coordinate 28,529,176 of JAKZAO010000012.1, read as the reverse complement.
TTTTGGTTCAAAACCAGATTACAGACATACTGTACGTTGTAGGGTGAAATTCACGATTTGATATTTATGTTAGTATGTCATGTCAGACAACAAGGAATATAAAAAACACACCTCGGATTTTGGGCCCCTTTAAAATTCAGAGAGGGGCCATGGCCCCCCCTGCCCCGCTCAAATGGCGCCACTGGTTCCGCGATGTTAGATTTATTGAGATCGCGTTAGTCGGCACTTGAGTAGCTGTATGTTTTTTTACAGTTTTGTTTGTTAATTTATGTTTGTCACTTGCATCTCGTAGTGAAATACTTGCACTACCTTCCTTTTAGATACTCTGAAGAACATGTAATTTGGTCATATTACGGATGTTTTTCGTATAAAGGGAATGCACTATCATGTGGTTGCCCACTTTCGATTTTAGTGTACAGATATTTCCCGTTCCGCAATGCCTGCACTGAAATTATGTGGGGATTGCCTGATTTATCGCCTGCATTGCTGTTTTAGGACACTGTCGGGAAAGGGTGTACAGCAGGTACCGAGGAGTGAGTAACCCCTTCGTGTACTGTTGAAAATTATTGGTCAACAGATATGTCTTTTTCCTTGCATTGTTTCCATTGTTTTTTTCTATGCTTGGGCGCATAACGGTGAAACTAGTCATTATTGAGAGAAAATTGCTTTGTTTGTAATTGTACCTGGTCAAGTTACATTTTACAAAAGATGCTACTGTCGGTGTCTGTGAAGCTGAGCGGGTTATAGTCAAAGAGAAAGAAGTCATGTTTCATGATCAGGGTCATCTAATTTTGATTTGTCTTAGCTTATCGTTTTTTTTTTTTGAATATCCAATTGATCAACGTTCAGTCACCGACTCTCTGCTTGAATCCTTAAAGTTTAACTGAAAAGTAATGTAATATCAGAATCTAGCTACCCATGACTTATTCAATTAAAGAGGCTTGAAGACCCGATGAAAATGCGTCACTTCGTTCTTTAGCTATTCACGAATAATCGATTTTCAAATAGTGGAATTTCCCTGTGATTTGTGGTACCTCTATCTGCTTGTGTCTGTGTTGTATGCTTGACGAAAACGATTTACGAAAAATAAGTGTTCAAGCAGTAAGCCACCTTCCTCGACCTGATCACTGAACACTGAAAAGCCGCGTTTATATTGAGATTCAGTTTTTCTGCGTCATAGTAGAATTTTGCGTTTTGAGGACGGCCGTAGATATTCTGAACATCATACTAGAGTAAATAGTGAAAATAAAAAAAAATCCCTTAATACAATCAAAATAATGCAGTGTAGTCAGTTAAGTGATACGAAAATAAGTTGGCTTTTCGGTTAAACTTTAATTAAACCTCTTAATTGAAGTCAGTACATTTGTTCAAATACAGTTTATTCACCATATATCTCATAATTGCACTTGCAAGCAATAAGGATGTTGTATCCCGATGAGTAGCTTGCAGTATCCCGTCAGTAAAAATGTTATTACATAAAGAAAATAATGTTATTTGCCTCGTAAACATTGAAATTATTAGTTAAAGTTTAACTGAAGAGCCAACTTATTTTTGTGTCATTTGGTTGAATACACTGAATTATTTGGATTCTGCAAAGGGATTTTTTTGTTTTCCACTATCTGCTCTAGTTATGGCGTTCAGAATATCTGCGGCCGTCCCCGCAGTGAAAATTCTACTATGACGCGGGAAATTTTTATCTAAACACCAACAAGGCATTTCAGTGGGCAGTGGCGATATTGGTGAAGATTGCTTAGTGCCTGAACAAAAAAAGTCATAAATCTTTCTTGTAAGGCATACAACAGATTAGAGGTACCTCAAATCACACGGAAATTCCACTATTTGAAAATCGATTATTCCTGAATAGCGGAACAACCAAGTAACGCATTTTCAGCGGGTCTTCAAGCCAATTAAAGTGAATAAGTGACGGGTTACTAGATTGTCCTATCCTAGCCCTTTCCGGTTAAACTTTAAATAAGGCACAATGATTTTTAAATACCTTTCACTTGACTGAGTGGCTGGGCTTTTGTTTAATTACTCTGCTTTGACATTAAAGAAGCATTAATGTATTTATCTATTTTCGTAGTAGGCTAGTTGAAGTTTGATCTGAACTAGTAACTTGGCTTCTTAAAATCTAAGAAATTCGAGGATTAAATATTGAAATTTTTGTCCATACGTGCGATTCTGATCCAGAAGTCGTTGAAATGAGGGTTCTCATCCCCCCCCCCTGGCCTGAATGCTTCGGGCCACCCCAGAGAAAAGTGAAGATTGTTTCTTTTTTTTTCAGTTAACCTGTATTTTTGGTTGAGCGTGGTATCAACATAATCTACAGGGAATATCACTTACAACAAAAATAAGAGTAAAGAAGTTGTCCATCGTATTTGTGTCCATAAACCGTGAAATTTTGCCGTGTGGAGTGCAGATTGAAATATAATATTTTATATTTAGATCTCATATATTTGTTTATTTGTTTCAAAATATAGCCAACTGGCGGTTGTTACATAACAACTCATTTTATATACACTAAGGAAAAAAAGAAAAAATATGTTAAAGGCGTGAAGCCACCAACAAACAAGGCACACAAAACTCAATCAGGATAGGTCGAACCCAAAGTCAGTTTCAGACCCTCAAGCTTTCCACAGAAAACGGCGCAATTGCGGTCAACACTTGATGGAACCTGGTTCCACCCTTTGTGTATGTTACTTATCAACATTTTTTTTACGATCTCAAGTGTCGCTACTAGGAGGGGTTGTCGACATAACGTCCCCATTCGAAACGTCCCCGTGGCGAAACTTCCCCGATCACAACGTCCCCATGCCGAGAAGTCCCCGGCTATAGAATTTTTTGTTCGTCGCTGACGGATAACTAGGCCTTATTACATCATCGGTTCAGACAAAAAATGTTCTTGGAATATAAACTTTTTAAAACCACGATGGGTTGACTACTTCAGCATTTAACCGATAGTCATGAAACAAACCAAAGTGTTGATCCCGGCTATAGCCATTTCTTAAAGAAAGCGCAAAGATTTAGTAGTTTGTCAATTTCCATTTTATCTTTTATTTAATTGGTTTATTTGTGTGTTAGTTTACGCTGGGATATCACTCATTTGATCTCGCTTTAGTTCGATATTTAATTTGGTGATATTGATTATTAAAGGAAGCATAGATTTACTATGTCTCTCTACCTAACTAATCGTTCCATTTCGTTTCCTCGCTTCCTATGTCATTTTTCTCATTTTTATCCAGCATAACGGCACTACACTTATTTTTGCATTTTCCTTGTTTGACTCTTTTTGAGCCACAGTGGGCTTCTCCTTTCTCTGAGGAGCATATGGGTGCATCAGATAGTGCATGTTACCTCAAACGACCTAGAACTGTTCAGTTACGAGTCAATTGCAAGGTATATTACACTACAAATTTTAACTTCAAACAATACATTTATGAAGCAACCGGTCCTATGTCCGATCTTTCCTGCTTATGAGGAATGTTCCCACATCTGTAACGCTAAATAATGCACCTGAAGATCGAGGCAAACTTAAAATCTATGCTTGGGGACGTTTTGTCGTGGGGACGTTTTGTCATGGGGACGTTTTGTCACGGGGACGCTTTGACACGGGGACATTTCGCGATGGGACGTTTTGTCATGGGGACGTTTCGTCGGGAAGCCACTAGGAGTACGGTACGTGCTGCATTCATTTGTATCAAATGAAATTTGGGAGTAAGAATTTACAAATTAAGTTTAAACTCAGTCCATAACGAATTCGCAGAGTGACAATCTATAAATGAATAATAACACAGGCCGTATCCAGGGGGTGGGGCAGGCTCGAACCCCCTCCGAAACATAAAAAAGTAACCTTTTTTTAATTGGCTTTCACCTCTGATCTATATCTTTTTTTTTTACTTTTTGACATGGACTAGTTACGATCCACTAGTAAACCCCCGGCCGAAACAAATTCCTGGATCTGGACCTGAACGCGTGCTATATATTTAGCAACACTGTAATTAAGGACAGCAACGCAAAACCAAAAGAACTGACATAACATTACCGATGTCTTGATGTCTTCAATAAATCACTTCTGAAGAAATGCTGTAGTCGCTACAAATGTATCTGGACGGTTTGTAAACCTTTAATCAGCGACGTGCTCCAAAAAATAATTACAGAAAATAATCAAATTATGAGCTAATAGGAGGAGTTGAAGGACTTGAGAGGGAAAGTGATGCTGGGAGTGAGCATGGTCTTCGCAAAGATTCCATGAACGTTGTGACCTGTTAATCACCCATTTCCGACCCAAGTGTGGTGGTAGCATAGTAGTGGGAAATACTCTGGACATAGTATTCAGGAGACTATGTAACAGTTATAATGCAGTTATAGTGTATCTTCTTTATAGTTTAAATATTTCCGAAAAAAATTGAGACATTGATAAGTGAACTTATTGAACTAGTGGCAAAGAATGCTGTGTGAAAAAGGTTATTGAAAAGTTCTGACACAGTGATAATATACCTCGTGTGGCTGGACTGTTTCCATAAATCGACGGAAAATCGTTAAAAAAAATGAAGTGAACTGATAGCTATACTGTAGTGGATACTATTTTGTAAAAAGCAGTTGAACAGTTGTAACATAGTGATAATGACTTATTGCTCTGGTTCACATTTATTCATTTCCGATGGAAAAATCGTAAAATAAATCAGTAAACTGATAGTATACTACTGGGTTACAGTTGATGCCATTTTAAGTCGCTGTAGAGAGTTCTAACGAGTGACAGATTTATTTTGGTTAAAAATGCTTTGCGAAGATGGAGTAAGGCTTGTAGCTGTGAAGTTTCCGGATTTCCCGACGCAGGTGACTTTTTTTTAAGTTTTCCAGCGATTATTCTGTTTTCCTCGTTAGTTTTGTCAATTCTCCTTTGCTCTTGGATTTGGTCCACATTTACGTACTAAATTCTTAACATTAAACAAACAAGGTTATATCTTTCTTACGGTCCTGATGAAGATATGAATAGAGATTTATAGGGATTTATTTAAAAGATACTACGAGGCTTTAAAAGAAATAAATAAATAAATAAACCCCTTGAGCCCAAGCTCACTGGGAAACATATATTCAAACAATGGCAAAAATGGATTGTCAGATTGTCAGTGATGTTTCGAACCTTCTTGGCAAGGGTCTTCGTCAGGCTGTTGCTGGACTAGAATAAAGGAACCTGCAAGGGGCTACCCACTCCCCGGCACCTGCTGTACACCCTTTCCCGGCACCGGCCGAAATAGGCGGTGCTGGCACCGGTACCGACAATAAATTAGGCGATTCATCTTTCAAACGCTTCTAAAAATGCTTATATGACGTTTTAGCACGTGACAACTGGAGCCGGCACCGACGGGGTGTCGCGGCACCGGGCACTTGCTGTACACTACAATCGAGAGTGGACAACCCCTCGGGAACTTGCAAACGTAGCTGACTATCCGCTTTTAGGCATTGTTTAAACATTATATTCGATATTTAAATATAATTTGTTTCATTAATGTCTTCACATCTTTTAGTGCGTTTGTGTCCTGAAAACAAAATTTTTCTCTTCCAAACCCTCCTCCTACACGAAAGAAACGTTTGGTCTTGTAACGTTGAGTGGAAATTGCACCAGATGTGGAACAAGACTAGTGATGACTTTATTCGAGTTCATGGCTCTCTAACCGTTTGTTCCGAACATGATGAGTAATAAAAAGGAAGTAGAATATTCTTCTTTTATTTATTAATTTATATATTTGCTCAGCTATGAGTGCGCCATTTACCGCGTGATGTTCACTAATAGATTTAAGAAAAAAACAGGCAAAAAGATCTTCTGTTTGAAATGCCGTTCAAATACTTTATTATTTGATTATTGGTTTTGTAGTAATTCACGGAGATGTCAGAAGATCCGAGAGCCGATTGTCCTATAATCGTGCCACTTTCCTAGGAGTTGCTGGTACATCCGCAAAATGATGGGAGACCGAACGGTTTACCAACACTTTACCCAACCAACCCCCCTTCGAGAGAAAATAAGCTGGCAAACTTATTATTACACCGTCCGAGCTTCCTAATAGAGTTGAACACAATAAGATACAGTGGGTCACCCGTAAATAGTATTACCAGGAACAAATAATGGGATTATTTATTCTTGATATTACTGAAGGTTAAATGCTAGGGGACATTTTCCAAATAACCTTGGAGTTACCCACTTCCTTGAAAAAATCCTGCCTATCACTTGTCTGTCGCTAGAAGATAAGATTGGCATTATATTTTGCCAACTTCCGTTTTAAAAGTCAAGTTCAACACGACAAAACCCCGCATATTATTGTTTTTCTTTCTTGGCATACGCATGCGTTGATACTTCCTCTTTGTGCCCTTAGCGGTGTTTTTTTAGTCTTTTCCTCGTCGATCAGCAAGGGGCTTGCAAGTCCACTCTATGCAGGAACTTCGATGCGAGAGGAGAATATTACCCATCCTCGAATGTACCTCGAAAATGTCACAAGGAAGTTTTTTTGCGGTCCTGATAGCTCCTACACCATCAGACTTGGTCGCCCATGCGGTAGGACGGTAGTTAGGTATCACTTTGTACTACGAAAGAGTTTTTGGATATTTCTCTTTTCCTATTATTAACCCAATATTTCTCTCCACTTACTTCCTATTTTTTTTCCCACCTTACTTTTATAAGTGCATGTATCATGCCATGCAGTCTGGGAAGCGACTGTGTTCGTTTGCAGCCTTGGCCGCTCGTTCTTCTTGACTATTAGCAGGGACCCATTAATTTCCTGTAATGACTCACCATTCAGGGCGCTTGTCATTTCCTATGTTGCTATGTTGCCCGAACCTCTCCTACTTTCCAAAAATTCCGCTTGGGTCGAATCGGCGTTCTTGCTTGCCTCATTGGACGTGAGGCTAGAGAGACTCCTCCCTCAACGCGGAAGCTCTTCTCCAGCAGCCAATCTCAGATTTTGTCTATCTGGATAGTCGGGTGTTCAATCCCCGTGGGTATTTGTCGAACTATCTTACGTCCGGTCAAGAGCGCGTCAGAAATCTCTTATTGACAAGCCCCCTGAATGGCGAGGCATTACAGGAAATGTGTGGGTCCCTGCTGTTAGGAACTAGTTAGGACTGCAAAGAAACCTCATTTTAAATTTTTTAGTCCGTTTTGAGGTAATGTACATTCCGAGGGGTTGCCCACTCCCCGGCACCTGCTGTACATCCTTTCCCGGCACCGGCCGGCAACAGCCGAAATTGGCGGTGCCGGCACCGGTGCCGACAATAAATTAGGCGATTCATCATTCAAACGCTTCTAGAAATGCTTATTATGATGTTTTAACACGTGACAACCGGTGCCGGCTTGTTTCAGCCGGTGCCGGCACCGATCGAGCATCGCGGCACCGGGCACTTGCTGTGCACTAAAATCGAGAGTGGGCAACCCCTCGGTACATTCGAGGTTGGGAACCTCTCCAGTACTGTGATTAGTGTGATTAGAATGTCCGTCTCTCACTCTCGCTTTCTCGCAGTGCACACCTCCTCTATGGAATTCCCGAAATGAATGACCAACCGACAGGGTTGCAACATCTAACACATTTCACAGTGACATGTGGCCCAAAATAGAGTGAATTGGGAATGAAATTTTAATTTCTTGAAAACACGTGAAATGGTCACTTTTGGTCGGAATCACCTCTGGAAAAATGACGCATCTTAATTCTGTTAAAAAAAATAAAAAAATATTGGAATGGTCGCTGCTTGTCGGAATCCCGGCTGCAAAAATTACACGTGTGGACGTTTTCTGAAATAGAGTGATTTTTGTGTTCTACGTAGGACAAGAGTGACAAAAACAGAGTAGAGTGACAATCCACGTAATCGTGTGACATGTGGCAACCCTGTCTACCGCTGTACCAGCCTTTACTGATACTACTGTTTAAAGCGGCGAAGAAACATTCAAAAGGGTGGCTAGCCCATGTGTTTTGAATTTTGAACTTCTCCGTCAATGTATGATTATGACCATACACTGGCATGATTGACATAGATTTTGAAAGTCTAAATGTTTATTTTTTCTTGTGTACCAAATTACCAATCCAGACAGTATTTAACATTTCTACAATTTTAGACATGCGCACAGCAAATTCAGCTAAGCACGTCCGCAGCTGAATCTCACTACAGAGCCGTCTGTCGGGCGCTAGTAGCGGAGGCACTCGAGCTATCTGCATTCCTTGAACTTGTCAACTCCAAGGTCGAAGAAAATCATGGTGAGGAAGCGCCGCCCTGTCCCCAAGAGTGGGTAAGTTATCAAATATTCCTTCAGCCCAAGCCAGAGATGGGCGAATCCGAATCCGGATTGGAATCCAAAATTCGACCTTTTAGCCGGATTCGAATCCAGATTTGAATCTTCTGCTGGTCAGGTTGGATTCGGACTCGGATTCCTCAATTTTACAAATCCGCTCGAATGTCTACTCTACATCCTTCTAGTTTCGGTCCCAGTTATTACAAAGTAGGCTTAGGCAGTTCACTTTTGTGGTCTTCTTCGCCAACCATCATCAGTAATCTATCACATTATCCAGTTACCTTAGACTCTGATTTTTAAACTTTAACCTATGTGTACGATTTGATTTTTGTTTAAAGTCGGATTTGAGTCCGGATTCGAATCCTCAGCAGGAAATGGTGGTTTCGGTATCGAATTCGTACACTAGCCCTGGATTCGGATTCGAATCTTTTCATGATCGGATTCGCCCACCTCTGGCCCAAGCTGACTTCAAAACATGGTTGACTCTGAGAAACGGATATCTCAGCCGATGTTAGCATATTCGTTCCTCCTCCCGTTCCTGGTCGAATCAGCACCGTGAAATAGCAAACCAAAGCCAAAATATGAGTAGATACAGTTGACCGACTTTAAGGCAAGCTTTGGATTCGATTGACATTTGCCACCCCCTTCTCCGCATAATCGACAAAGGAAAAAAGCCTGACTTGTGACAAAAAGATCGACTGAAACCGAATATGGGGGTTGCAGAAATGGGCCTGTTGACAATAAAGCAACCACTCACACCAGATCTTGGCCGGACCTCCATCCCGCCCACATAAATGGTGCCCTGAGTTGCGTTTTATTTGAAGTTCAAAGTACAGCGGGAGCGGATGGTGAACTGTAAATAGCCGTTTTATTCCTGGCAGATTACGTCAGATGCTGAACTGTTCCCTGCCTCACCCAGCGTACAAGCTAGCGGGTCCGCTGGCGTATAAAACGACTTCGGCCACCCCGCACCTTCCCAGCGTACGGCCCGCTGGCGAATAAAACGACAGCTGACAGTCTGCTGTACTATGAACTTCAAATGAAACCAAGAACAAATAATCAGTAAGAACTTCTGTCTTTAGTTGCATGCAGCGACTATGAAAACCCCGATAAATCTGAGCGGACCTGGAGGTATTTACTCTAGCTTTGAGCTGATGTTGATACCCGTTTACTCCTCTTCCGTCTTCACCGTTGCCTATCGCACAAGAAATATCGAAAGAGGCGAGCAGGAGGCGTACTCCGCGCGCTGATCCGCTCTGGAGCTCGTCCATCGAACCAATCACCGTTGACTTCTAGATTTCCTCTTTAGCAACTTACCAGCGATCTAGCTATTTGTAGAGGTAACGAAATGTAATATTGCGCGAAGCCGCTCGTTTGCATTGGGAGTCGGTCGTATTTTACTCGACTCAGCATGTTTGTATGACCGAGATAGGGAGACAGCAGTTCTGTCGTTATTTATGATGAAACGCAACTCTGGTTGTCGATAAATTGGTTGTATCAATTCTTAATGGCAGATCTGGAAACCGCCTATGCTCTGCCCCCCTCCCTGGATGATAATCGATTAATTACGTGTGCTATTTAGGCAAGATCTTGGCTTGATGTCATGGTTCAGCTACGAACCGGCGTTGCGCTTCGACACGTTGACATCCCCGAAAAGGGTCCAGTCCTATCTGAAATGACTCCTTATGAAGTTCTGATGGAGGATATTAGATTGAAGCGCTTCTCTCTCAATAAAGTGGATGGTCCGTCCACCAAAAAGGACACCCAATCGGTCATTTTGGAATTCATTCGCTCACGGCCTCCCCTGAAAAAAGTAAGTTTTTTCTTGCATATGATGTTCCATTTGAGAACTGGGGTCTTGCCGACAAACCCTAGTATAGGCTCGTTGCGAGTTCGCGGTATAGGAATTTTAATATGCGCTAAACAGAAGATAGAAATAATAAATTTTAAGAAATAAAACAAGGAGACGAAAGCAGTTGCATGATAGCAAGGCGAGTAGAAAAGTTTAGTGGGCAAATTTATCTTAATACAAACATTTTTCGTAGGTTAATTTATGAAAAAAAGCTCTCTCGGCCACTCTAGCTTTTTTTCGGTTTTCTCCTTCTTTTTTCTGAAATTCGCAATTTTAATCGATGAATCCATGATACATATCAAGTTGGAATGTTGTGTAGGCTACTTGTATGCATTTGCATTGGAGTCTGGTTTTGCATTTCAGGGTCCATCCTACCCAGACATCTGTTTAGGGGAACTGGGCCCGAATTGCCTCAGGGACTTTTAAGGTAGTAACTTGACGATGATTGCAGATAAGACGATGAGGTTTCGTGTATTTACACACCATAGGGTCTGGAAGTAAATTTTGCTGTTGCACTACGCCCTCCCTCCCTATTCATGGGCAATTGGCAACATAATAACGATTGTTTCTTCAGCCGAGAGTCCTGTATCACCAGAGAAATAAACTGTTACACCTTACGTAAGCTGAACTAAACTTTCTGTTTAAAAAATGAGTAGGCCTACTTCAGGTCAGAGGCGTCACTACTGGGGGGGAGGGGGGACGCCCCCCCCCCCCAATGTTGTCGGCCAGTCGGTAAAAAATAGCCGATTCGGCGCGAAGCGCCACGATTTTTATTAAAAACGGTCGATTTTTGGGATCCCAAAACGTTAGTGACGGATACCTATGACATCGCAAAAGTTGTCTGTCTGTCCGTCCGTCCGTCCGTCCGTCCGTCCGTCTGTCCGTCCGTCCGTCCGTCTGTGAGCACGATAACTCTCGAAGGGAATGAGATATTTTGATGAAACTTGGTGTGAGCATTCTTTGGGTCAAGAGTAAGGTCGAGTTCGTAGATGGGCCCTGTACCCCTACATTTAGGGGTGGGGGAGGGGGTTCAAATTAAGGGACAAGCAAAATATTTTGAAACAGCTAATGTGATAGTCGATTATGGGGTAAGAAGACATGCTGAACAAGAATATGAAAACCATTTTCGCGCCGGACAAGTAGTTCGCCCAGAATCCGGCCGAAACCGGAAAGTTTGTTAAAAGTAAAAGTTTTATTTGAAGTTGACTAGATGTTTGATTTAGGGATAAGAAGCCACGCTGAACACGAATATGAAAACCATTTTCTCGCCGGACAAGTAGTTCGCCCGGAATCCGGCCAAAACCGGAAAGCTTGTTAGAAGTTAAAGTTTTATCTGAAGTTGATTAGACGTTTGAAGTAGGGGTAAGAAGATATGCTGAACAAGAATACGAAAACCATTTTATCGCCGGACAAGTAGTTCGCCCGGAATCCGGCCAAAACCGGAAATTTGTTAAAAGTAAAAGTTTTATTTTAAGTTGATTAGATGATAGATTTGGGGGTAAGAAGAGATGCAGAATCCGTATATGACAATCACTCTTTAGCCGGACATATAGTTCGTCCGGAATCCGGCTGAAACCGGAAAATTTGTTAGAAGTTAAATTTTTATTTGAAGTTGATTAGATGTTGGATATAGGGGTAAGGAGATACGCTGAATCCGTTTTTGAGCTTTAGTTTTTCGCCGGACAAGTAGTTCTTGAAGTTCACCAAAACCGCAAAATTCACAGAAGTAAGCCAGGATCATTTCGATCGTTTTATAGAGGTAAACGCACATGCTGAATCCATATCTGAGCTTGGATTTCTTAATGATTAGCTGTTTGGCCTGGCGAAAGATTTTTGGGATCCCATCGGAACCTTTGGTCTTGTTTTCTTAGAAATGGTCGTTTTTTCTTAAAAACAATCAAAAGCAGTCATTTTCGTAAAAATAGTCGATTTTTCTTAAAAATAGTACTTTTTTTCTTAAAATCAGCCGATTTTCGTCAACACAGTCGTTTCTTTCTCATAATAGTCGTTTTTTATCCGTAAAAATAGTCGGTAAAAATTACCAGCCAGTCGGTAAATAACTTGTCCCTCCCCCCCAAACATTTTGGCTAGTAACGCCTCTGCTTCAGGTACATATTTGCAACCTTCCACGAAGAAGTTAGAGTTCATGGACTTCGGGATAAGTCCATGTTAATGAGTCAGTTAATTTCACTTTAAAGTACACTGTAAAAAAAATCCTGCAGTATTTGCTACTGGGATTGATCTTGTCTTGTCTCTATACTGAGATAATTTTTTGTCCAATTCGGATTAATCTTATCCCAGTAGAGATAAGATTGATCCCAGTAGCTGAATTTAAAGTGACATACTTTGTATACGTTTGTTGTCGGATTGTATTTTAAAATTGTAACATATATGTGATTATTTATGACCATGTATGACGATCCGCCACTATTTTTGTAAAAAGATAACATGGAATTAAACGAATTTAAATTTTTTTAAAATACTGCAGTTAACTTTAATCTTACTCGGAGAGACTTTTTACAGTGCAGGCTATCATTTGGTTGACATGATTTATTATTGTTGTATGTTAATGTTGTTTGACGAATACCCCCTATTTGGCGTATCCATGATTTGGGTATAAATAAAAGACTAATCTATTCTTCTAATACAAAAAATCAATTGCTCTGTTGTCATGACTTTCTAGATTATGTATAGCCTTTAAAATTCAATACTAAACTTGTAATTTTCAGGCTTCAGAACGACAGTTGAATGAGCCACCAGAGAAGGAAGTGTCGATTGTCGAGCAGCTCATGGAATCCATCCGATCTCATGATGCGAGGTCACTACGGCAAGCTCCCTCGCCGTCGCCGACTCAGCCAAAATCTCCACTTAAGAAACTGGAAGTCGACCCGAGCATTTTCGAAGACGTAAGTTAATAATATACCCTTTGCTAGTCCCTTCAGAGATCCTAGCGGATTAAAGTAGGATTGAAAACGCTACTCCGTGCTGGTGCGTAAAACTAATCGCTCTGTCTCCATACTGGGTAATTTATACATTAGTTGCGTTTTTGATCTGAATTCTCCGTTCCCCGTTCTCGCTTCTGAAATCTCGATTCGCACACACTACCGTTTTTGCTCTTCTCATTTCCCCATTCTCGCTTTTGACAAAAACAAAAGTTGCGTTTTTGCTGATACCATGGTATCTGATGTTAAAAGAATTTTTCATCGGGTGTCTGTTTGACAAGATAGCTAATGTTCTTATTTGGGCCGTACTTTGCCACCACACTTGAATTTCCTGGCAGATTTTGAACCAAAAATTTAAAAAACGTCGCGAAAAAAAAACTCGTAAGCCAAAAGTACTTTATGCGATTAGGAGAAAATATACGCTGATGAGGCTTGTTAGGTTTCGTCGAAGTGCTTAAAGGACCTGTCCAACCTATAATGCCAATGCAACATATTTCCGTAACAGCATTAATTAGTTCTTAATCATTCATCCTCACTAATCTTTGCACTTGCCGCGATTCACTAGTTTCCATGAGCATTATGCTCCCAACGAGTGTTCGCGTCTCCTGCTATTAATGCGTAAACCGCTTATGTGAACTTTGCCGAGATTTTGCTAGAAGTCAATGAGCCTGGGAAAAGTTTTGAATATTGGAACATAAACAGTACGTAGCGCAAGGTGTTCTTTAAGAGTTAAAAGAGACCTGATCGCATAAAACAGAAATGTTTCTAGCATGTGTCTTTTGAAATGAAATGCCACTAGGTCGGGTACAGCAGACAGATAAAAGTCACTTATTTAGATCTTCCCCAGTCGCCAAGGAGAAAAGCTATGCCGTAGTCGTATCTACGGATTATCCAACAGTGTTGCCAGTGTCACCGGTCAGAGAATTCTACAGCATTTTTCGTCTAAGTATGATTTTACATCTTTGAACCTGGGGTAGATATCGAATCGAAAATCGTAGAGATCTGCGACCGGTGTCAACACTGTTATCATCAGTGAGAAACTAACTATTCATTATTTCTTTCACTAATTTAGGGAAGAAAGAGACCCCTGTTCCGAATTTCCAGACCTACGTATTTAAAGGTAGACCCTGCATCGTGTCGTGTGTCAGTTGGGGTGTCGCACTTTCGGTGAATTGGTGGAGGGTTCTGTTTTGTCCGTATATTTAGTCAATGCGACGTCTTTAAGCTACGTTTACACGCAGTTCGTTGAGATTTCAGAGGCAGAATTGCGTCGCTACGGGGAAACCCGCATACTACTCTTCAACGAATCGAAGGAGGAAATTTGGACCTGACTTCGAAAATCGGACTGTTTATGAACGTAGCTTTAGACGCAGACTGCCTCGATCTGAAACTCTCGGAATTTTGCATTTTGGGCAGTCTGTTTTTGTCTACTTTTGCCTAAGCAAACCAGGCTCGAGGTTCGAGGTTGAACTGAAAATTGAAGGCTCGAGGGCGAACTAGGCTGTAGGCTCGAGGTTTAGACCTAGAGGTATCAGCGTCAGGATTCGTGATTGTAAAATCTGCAAAAATAAAAAATACAGTTGGTACTTAACTGTTTCGTTTCGAAGTTTGCTTCGTTTCCAAGTCGTTCGTTAAATACAAAAGAAATAAAAGTAGGCTATATGTTTTATAAATTACCAAGGGGGGGGGGGGGGGCACGACTTCTTATGGGCTCTATATCTTTATGTCCGGACCTGGTTTTGGGACATGGGGCTAAAGGCAAAAAAAGAGACACTCATTATAAGAGGTTGTCCGTGTCCTGTAAGAAGGTTTTTTTTGTATTGGCCTACCTAGTGTAACTGAAAAAGGTACTAACGAGTAAATGAATAGTGTTATATTTCTTCAGTCAATCTAACTAACTGTTTATTTACACGCTCGAAATACAAAACGTCTGACTCTGACTGCATACCAACTAAAATACGAATCAATGAACTAGATTCTCCCGATCCCGATTCAGCCCCCGAGGCACTACTACGCGATCATTCCGCGTGATTGCGAATACCGGACTAAGGCACGTGACCAACAAATACTTTACATTACATGGCACAACGATCGAAGGACGGATACAAACACTTCATCCTTCCCCCCCACGAACTATGTACCGGCCTGATATCGATCCGGCTGTTTACGGGATCGCGCGGGGTACCTTGGGACTTCCGGCCGTTCATCCACCGAATCATTCTGACGAGGCGATACGGTTTTTGTGCCACGTACTTCAACATCATTCGCAGCTAGATCGGACAAAACGGACTCTGAAACAGGCAACCCATACCAATCTTCCATTCCGTCAGACTTTCTAGCAAACGACGTACATTTTCGCAACTGGTCCACATGTCTTTTCCAAATCAAATTTCCAACTTCAACCAAATACACGACAGGCGACACACGTTTATGCACCTTCCCTTGTACCCAAATCGGACGTGCCGGATTGGCGTAGTCCCGAACTAGAACTAAAGTGCCGACATCAAATTCTCTTGGCATGCTACTGTCAGTGCTAGGCTTACTTAGTCCTAGGGGCGATGTAGGCTTAGTCGGTTTCAAAAGATCCAATCGGTTACGCAATTCTCTGCCTAGGAATAACCTTGCAGGGGAAATTCCTGTACCTGTGTGTGGGGTTCCTCGATAACTGAAAAGAAAATTAGCGAGGGATTTGTTAAATGGCTCCTTGGAGCTGCTGATCTTCCGTATTTGTTCCTTGAACGTTCTCACTCCCCTTTCCGCATATCCGTTGGAGTTTGGATGGTAGGGCGGTGACGTCATGAGTTTGATTCCGTTCCTTTCGGCAAATTCTACAAACTCGGAACTTGTGAACGTGGACTGGTTGTCCGATACCAAAGTAACTGGGAAACCATATCTGGCGAAAATTGATCCCAGCGCCTCTACCGTTGAACTGCTAGACATGGACTTCATCACCACAACTTCGATCCATTTTGAAAACGTATCTGTCACGATTAGAAACGTCTTGTCGAAGAAGGGACCTGCAAAGTCAATGTGAACCCTTTCCCACACGTACGTGGTTTTAGGCCACGGCGAGTTATACGCTGTAGGACTTCGCTGTTGCAGTTGACACGCTTCGCAACTTCCGACTGTTTTCTCGACGTCTGCGTCGATACCCGGCCACCAAGCATAAGCGCGTGCGACAGACTTCATTCGGACTACACCAGGATGGCCCCCATGAAGTTCTTTCAAAACGTATTCACGGAATTTCGAGGGTACTACTACTCTAGTCCCTTTCAAAATACAACCATACTCAGTCGTGAATTCGTTTCTAAATCTAAAATAAGGTTCCAACTGTTTGTCAAACTGTGCTAGCTTAACAGGCCAACCATTCACCACATAATTATACACACTTGACAAAACAGGACATCTTTCAGTTTCTACCCGAACCTGGTCAGCGGTAACGGGCAGTTTACTGATAGCGGACAAGTGCAGAATAGAATCAGGTTCTAATTCTGTATCTTGCTCGATTTCAGCATCACGTTTGCTATTTACTAGCCTAGACAGAGCGTCGGCGTTCATGTTTGCGGTGGCGGGCTTAAACTTAATTTCGTAAGAATAAGCTGACAACTGAATCGCCCACCGCTGTAGACGCGACGTAGATAAAACTGGTAGTCCAGTCTTTTCGCTGAAAATCAAAGATAACGGTTTGTTGTCCGTGTACAAAATAAACCTCTTACCATATAGGTACATGTGAAATTTCTTCAGACCGAAAACGATCGCCAACGCCTCCCTTTCAATCTGGGAATAATGTTTTTCCGCGCTACTTAGGGATCTTGAAGCGTAGGCTATCGGCCTTTCACCGTCCGGACCACTGTGAGACATGACTGCGGACACACCATACGGACTCGCATCGGTCGCCAGAACAACAGGCAGTTTCGGATCAAAATGTACCAAAACGTTTTCACCACACAACATCTCTTTCATTTTGCAAAACGCACGTTCGCATTCATCAGACCAGTTCCAGACATTCGCCTTTTTCATCAACGCATTCAACGGATGGCTTAGCGAAGACATATCCGGGATGAATTTCCTATAGTAATTAATCATCCCCAAAAACGAAAGTAACTCATCGCGATTCCTAGGTCTAGGCATGTTCGCGATAGCATCGACCTTTTTCGGAGTCGGCTCAATACCTTTCGAACTAACTACAAAACCGAAAAATTCTACACTTTCCGCGAAAAATACACATTTTTCAGAATTCAACCGAATATCGTAATTCCGCAATTTTCCCAAAACCGATCGCAAATTCGCGAAGTGCGCGTCATCATTCGGACCTGTTATGATGACGTCATCAAGAATATACGCAGCTGGTAAACCTGTCAATATTTTGTCCATACACTCTTGGAATATAGACCCAGCATCGGCAACACCGAACGGTAATCGCGTAAAACGGAACAAACCACGATGCGTATTTATAGTTACCGGTTCCTTCGAGTCCTCGTCCAATTCGATTTGCAAGTAGGCTCCCGTTAAATCCAATTTTGAGAACTTTTGCCCACCTTGCAACGTTGCGAACACTTCTTCTGCCGTCGGCACAGGATACTCTTTGGGATTCAAGCACTGATTCACCGTGACTTTAAAATCGCCGCATATACGGACACCACCATTTGGCTTATTTATCGCCACTATCGGCGTGGCCCAATCACTGAACTCCACTTTTTCGAGGACTCCCATTTCAAGGAGACGGTCGAGTTCTTGATCCACTTTATCACGCATCGCCAAAGGCACAACTCGCGGCTTAAAAAATTTTGGCTTTGCATCGGGCTTCAGATTAATGTGCGCTTTAACGCCTTTCACTTTTCCTAGCCCTTCTTGAAACAACTCACTGAATTCACTGATAATTTCTTCTCGAAAATTCCCCGCTTTCCTTTGTTTCAGGGATTTTATCACTGTCCAGTCCAATTTTATTTCTTGTAACCAATCACGACCCATCAGTGACGGTCCACATCCGGCGGCAACGATGATCGGCAGTCGCTTCGACTGGGACTTGTAGTCGACTTTCACCTTTGCTTCGCCCAGAATATCGATTTTGTGGCCACCATACGCCATCAGTTTACGGCTAGATGGTACTAGTTGAACATCGCCAAAATGTCGACGATAGGTTTCCTCGGAAATCAGAGATACCGCCGCACCGGTGTCGAGTTCAAAACTCACTTCTTGATTTTCGACTTTCAACGGTATGACGATTTCGGATGCTTCACCTCCGACTCGAAAAACACTCCAGTCCTGGGATGCAGGTTTGGCACTGTTCGTATCGCAAATTGCATGACGCAAACTTTCCGAATCGGATTCTTCGGTGGCAACTACTTGATGAACTGTTGGTTTCTTCTTTTCTTTCTTCATGGCTCTCCCATCGTGCGCTGGTATTCGTTGTCGCTCGCCCGATCGGCAGACTACAGCAATGTGACCTTTTTTATCACATTTTTTACAGCTCGCATTTTTGTAGAAACAGTTTTGCGGCAGGTGGTTTGATTTGCCACAGCGAAAACAGTCCTTATAGGCATCAGAATTTGCGTAGTTATTCTTGATTTTGTGAATTCTTGCTGTACCTGCATCCTTGATGTTCGCAGCTTCCGAGTCCGCAATCTCCATACTACACGCAATTTCCTGAGCTTTCGCCAATGTCAGATTTTGCTCAGTCAAGAGTCTTCTTTGCATTGCTTGAGATGATAATCCGCAAACAAACCTATCTCGCAATGCATCTGCAAGAAATTCTCCAAAGTCACAAGTTTCGGCTAACCGCTTCAGCTCACCGATAAACTTTGTAACATTTTCATCAGACTTCTGTGAACGTTGGTGAAATTTGTAGCGTTCAGCTATTACAATCCTTTTGGGGCACAGATGATCGGACACAGTTTTCACTATTTGAGCAAAATTCTTCTCTTTAGGTTTGGCTGGTGCCAACAAGTTCTTGATAAGAGAATACGTATGTGATCCACATGACGTAAGCAATATTGCTCGTTGCTTGTCTTCATTAACAATGTCGTTAGCGACAAAATACTGTTCGAGCTGATCGATGTATTCGCCAAAATCGCTTCCTTCACTGTATTCCTGAACTGTTCCAAACGTGCCATAACTACGCTCAGCTGAACCTGGTTCAAGCTTAGGCGGCATATTCACCAAGTCTTAGTTTTATCCTCGTCGCCAATGTTATATTTCTTCAGTCAATCTAACTAACTGTTTATTTACACGCTCGAAATACAAAACGTCTGACTCTGACTCTGACTGCATACCAACTAAAATACGAATCAATGAACTAGATTCTCCCGATCCCGATTCAGCCCCCGAGGCACTACTACGCGATCATTCCGCGTGATTGCGAATACCGGACTAAGGCACGTGACCAACAAATACTTTACATTACATGGCACAACGATCGAAGGACGGATACAAACACTTCAAATAGAGTGTGGACTCCTTTGTTGGGTAATTCTCTCAAGCTAGAGGGGACACTCTTAACTTTAAGTTACAGGGCAAGTTGTTATAGGGCATGTGACTTGTCGGAAATAAAAGTGGTTAAAAAAAAAGAGACGAATTATCTCAAAGCGTATTAGTCAGCTGGGGTAATTCTTCAGCGATATTTCGGTCCTTCGTGGCAAGGGTTCTCTTCAGGCGCTAGCTGAAAGAAACGATCTTAAAAAACCTGAAAAAATCTGTAACGTGATGTTTTCAGAGTGTCCTACCTAGGTACTTGCAAGTCAGTGGGTTGGGTTTGTGTTTTGTCCTCGCTACTCTCTTCTTAGGGGCAGACCACAGATAGATACGAAATTGACGTTAAACACCGAGCTGTGACAGCTGCTAACGAAAACGTACTACGAAACCGGCCATTGGCCCCTAAATATATTGACGATTTCGACAAATTTGTTTTTTACCATGATAGTTCGAGAAGAATAAAAGCGATATCTATCATATCTGTCTATCTATCAGAAACAAAACGTTAGAAAAGAAAAATAACAGCGATTGTTCTGTGGCAGTCTCAGGAAAGAGTAGCGAATAAGGTCATGTTATATAGTTTCGTACTGGTAGGGCGAGTAAGAACTGCATGTCGGGGTTTTGCTCCAGGGTAGTTGCATGCGAAATTTTCTCCTTTGGACCGATCCCCTCAGAAAGCGGTTGCTAGGTAGAGGAAGGTCGTGGAATGACCTTGTTCGTTTGCACTTTTCGGATTCAGCTTATTTGATGCACCTGGGTGACAATTAGGGACGTGACCACATGAGTTTCCCTAAGCACCTACACTGTCTTGAATCCGGAAGAGAAAGCTGGAAGCTCAAGCTTGGCTTTAACTACGCTCTCAAAAGTTTCATAACAGACAACACAGTAATAATACAAAGCAAGAGAAAAGGCTTTCGCCTCTAAATAACTCTAAGAAATTTTGAATAGTCGAATGATCGGAGTTAAAAATCCCATCGACAATGCACTTGAAACTATTGATCGATTCAGCATTAACCGCATCTTCGGTAAGGCTGTTCCAAGGATCAACGATTATGTTACCAAAACCCCACTTAAAAACGTCCTTGTGGAATCTTGATTTTGCAAGCTTGCACAAGAATGTGCGGTTTCGACAAACAACACTCAACAGACAAGGTTGTGCATGAAATTTTATGCACGACAAGCATTGCCAGAGAGAGCCGAATAACCGCCAAAAAGTATCTGCTGACTTTTTCGTTTGTCGTCATAATTTGAAAAATTCAGCAGGTGCATTTTTGGCTTTTTTTTTGCTCTTCCTGGCAATGCTTGTTCTGCATAACATTACATGTATTACGTTAGACGCGCAAATAGATAACATCCCAAATGTTATCTATTGAAACCGCGCATCCTTGCGTTGTCTGTTATGAAACTGTTATGACCAAGCGTCACTATTGCAAGACGTCCCCAAGCATAGGTTTTGAAGTTCGCCTTGGTCTTCAGGCGTATAAGAACGTCGGAGTTTGCATTACAGATGTAAGAACATAACACATACTGTTCCTCTTTAAAATGTACTGAGTTTATAAGTTCGATTAATTTTTAATTTATGTTGGACTTTACCACCTGATTCGGCCAGTCCGTAATTGGTGTTGAAATAAAATTGAATTGATTTGCCCTGGGCTCGGTATTTTACTTACTAACAAGCTCCTCGGAACAGGCGGAGCCTGACCCGGCTCAAAAAGAGTCAAGTAAGGAGAATGCAAATATCAATCTCAGGAAATTCAGATCTTTCATTTTACAGGATACGGATGGTTCCGACACCGAGTCGTACTCGGATTATGATGGGCAAAGTGTTGGGATGAGACAGTATTCTCGAAGCCCAACGCTATACAGACATACATATGGACAGGAGGACTGGCGTAAGAGAAAATTCAGTTCTATTTCTTGTAGAAAAACTTCCAAGCCTGCAAGCTGCGATAGCCAAAGGTTGTAAGGCGTAATCTTACCCTTCGCGGGGACTATGTCATAAAAAAGACTCCCTTTCAGGTTAGAAGGGGAGTTGCAGGGAGGACTGGTTTTGAAGAAGAAAAAAAACACGTTTCATGGATAGTTAAAGGCCCCGTCGTACCATTTGTGCCAATGCAACCTGTTTCTGTATTGCAGTCATTATTTCTTAAAACTGTGGATCTTACCAAATTTTGCTAGAAGTCAATGGGTCTAGGAAAAGGCTTAAGAACAGCCAAAGTCGGGGATAATTTGTTAAAAGCAGAGCTTAGTTTTACAGTGTTCAGATAGTTCTGAATATTGAAACATAAACAGTAAATAGTGCGAGGTGTCATTTATTTTTTATTTTATTTTTTTCAATATATAGCCAACTGGGGCCGCTACATAATAACTCGTTTTATGTACACTAAAAAGATAGTTAGTTAGTTCAAAATCAAAAGAATTTTCAAACCGTTATTGAGTTTAGCTGAGGAAAAAGATTGATCTTGGGAAAAAGATGTTTATTTTGTTGCGGTTCCGTAAGTGGGCCGTCGTATATTTTTGGGTAATCACCTCCATACCTGTGCCCTTCAAACCGCCCCAAGCTTGGATGTACGACTACTTCAGCGCCTGCAGTTATCACAAATTTTACAATATGCGACTAAAAGCTCCGTAAAACTCCGCCCTGCTACCCCCCCCCATCCTCGATTTTTGAATTTGTCATGTAATATGTAGGCTAGAAGAGCGACATATTCGCTTGTATAATAATTTTCTATGACGAAATAGACGACGGCCTGTATAGAGTTCGACATTTGTTAGAGGGAAGGTTTTGGCGAGTCGAACTACATGTCACCACCGGGCATAATCACAGTTATGGACCCTCGCAATAACGAGCGACGGTCCGGAATCCTGGGTATTTGATTCTTTGACACTCGTGAGCTAGAAAACCTTGAGCACTTTTATAATAACAGTAAGTTGCAAGAACAATAAGGCCACAAAGCCTCGACAAAGTTCTTTCAAAACATTTAGTGTCATACATGTGGGAAATAGACATTTCGTCAATTTCTTTCTTGAATCGGCTCAGTGATGGAGAGTTTGCTGTTTCTTCGGGAAGTTGACAAGGCGGCATGCGATTTTTGAAACTCCACCGAACAATATCTTTGCAGAACGTCTCTCCGGTGAGTTTGATGCTATAGCCGCGTAAGTTGTTTAAGTTGGAATTAAGCTTCGTACTTCGACGTTTTCATACATACCGTGGCATAGCTTGTATGTTTCAATGAGGTCCCCCCTGTGGAAACGATATGCAGCGTAGGGAGTTCAAGTCTTTCAAGCCTTTGCTGGTATGAGAGGTATCTGAGTTTAGGCGGGAATTTGGTGAGCCTCCGCTGAACAGTCTCTAGGGCATCAATGTTTCTATGAGCAAAGGTTTCTATGAGTCTCTAGGAGCAAGGCTGTTGGAAAAGTTGTCCTGAAACAACCAGCACCGAATTCAAGCCAGCTTTACCTGTCATCATTCGCACCCTATATTGCATCGAATCGTTCAATGGTACATAGTTAATTATCTTTAGTGCCTTAATTTGACGTTGACATTGTCAATGCTAATTTTATAAATATTACGGCGCAGTAAACGGATTGATTGATTGAGATTGTAAAATTATGTTCAGGGACTTCGAGGAACCCAGAAGAGGTTAACGAATGCGTATTGTAACTTTTTTTTATTTTGTTATAGGCGCTCAAAGTTGTCATGAAGTGTCAAGGCGCCACAGCCTCGCTGCCGGACCTTCTGGATTTTCAGCCAGTTTCAGAAGAAGTAGAAGTCCAACGGTAAGGAGTGAATCCCTGAATCCGTTCTGGGGGTCTCGTCAGTTTATCATAGATGCCAGGTTTTTGGATAGGCTTTGCGAAATCAAGCGGTTAACCGAGAGTTATTGTGTAATCTATGCTGGTTTGGGTATGCCAAACGTTTGAGCACCCTAGCCCACACAAAAATTTTCAGTTAATTTTTTTTGTGTTAAGGTCCCTCATTTTTATTTTTCTGTACTGCGCTTTTTTTTTTACTATAGTAGATGTATTGGGAAGGTAAATTGCATTCATAAAAACAAAGATACGACTGAACAAGGCCGCTACGCCTATTTATTTATTTATTTGTGACCCGCTTTTTGGATAACAGCGGAGTATGAGTAAATACACAAAGGAAAATACACATATTAAAACACTAAACAAGACAATGTAAAATAAACATGACTTTTCATATAATTTAACAACACACTAAATAGACCTACAGAATTTTACACAATGACAAGCACATTAAACGGGTTCAGGATTGAAAAACTGGCCAATAATTTCTGGGCTGACAAGGCAGGATGTTTAAATATGCGTTCATTACGAACCAGCTCCTCTTTGTAGATTTGGAGACCCATACATCCAACTGGAAAAATGCCTAGGTATGGAGGTGGAGTCGAAACTCAACTGGCCTGGCCATGGCCTGTTTTTTTGGCATTATATTATTATTAATATTTCTAAGGGTTATTGCAAAGGTTCAAATAGTAAGTTTGCCCGAACTGAGGGATCCCCTGGACGTGGCAGCACTTCTCACATCCCTTCTGCGCCCAGTCTCTGAGTAAATACGCCTTCAGCCCGAGCTGACTGCGATTCTTATTTGACAATGCAAAACGGATACGTCAGCTACATTTTATTAGAGCTATATTTCGGCCCTTCTTGGCAAGGTTCCTCTTCAGACTCAAGCTGGAAGAAGCAAGAAACAAGATTCTTCCTTAAAGGTCACCTGAATGATCCTACCATACTTCCTGGAACCCCTCAGATCGTCCTTCACAATACTGGTACAGAGAAGAAGAATTTTTACGCTCCGTGATTTCAGCGCTCTCTACTGAAAATAAAGCTGGTGTTGTATGATTTCATTGATTACACAACCAAACGCAGAAAACTCTATCCTCTTAACAATCCAGTTGAGCAGCAAAACCACCAGCCTCCAAGCAATTATCAGAAAGAAATTTGCAAAATCAGATATTTAAGGAAGAATCTTTAGTTGTTTTTCTACAGGTTCATTTTCCAGCTTGAGCTGCTTAACCCTGAAGAGAAATCTTGCCAAGAAAGGCCGAAATATAGCTTTAAAGTTTAACCGAAAAGCCAACTTATTTGTTTGTCATTTAATTGGATACACTAAATTATTTGGATTCTGCAAAGGGATTTTTCGATTTTCCATTATTTGCTCTAGTTTTGAGGCTCAGAATATCTCCGGCCGTCCCCACAACGTAAATTCTACTATGACGCGGGAAATTTTAATCTCAACACGAATGCGGCTTTTCAGTCAGCAATGTTGAGATTGGTGACGATTGCTTAGTGCCTGACCAAAAAAAATATGATAAATCTTTCTCGTAAGGCACACAACAAAAATAAAACCGCATAGAGGCACCACAAATCACACGGAAATTCCACTGCTTGAAAATCGATTATTCGTGAATAGCGGAACAACGAAGTAACTCATTTTCAGCCGGTCTTCGAGCCAATTTAAGTGAATAAGTGATGGGTAACTAGATTGTCCTATCCTAGCCCTTTTCGGTTAAACTTTAATAAAATGTAACTGACGTATCCATTTTGCATTGTCAAATCTTTGAGTAACTGATGAAAGTGAGAAAATTAGTCCCCAGGCAAATTTCCCCGGTCGATGTGCCCTAGGCTTGGGTTGACCCTATTTTTTTCTTGCAGCCTTCATTCAACCAGCAGTGTGAGAGGTTAACTTTAAACTTGGATGAAGTTGTCCATATTCGATCTACCCTGACGAGAGCGGAGCTAGAACGAGTGCGTGTCGGCCCCAAAACTAGGGAGGACCTTCTCAAAGGAAAGGTAAGAACGTAAGCATGTAATTGATCGCATTTGAGTTAGATTAGCGAGGGTTGTTTGCCGGAGATGGGCGAATCCGACCATGAAAGGATTCGATTGCCGATTCCGAATCCATCATTTCGTGCTGAGGATTCGAATCCGATCTTAACAAAAATCGAGTTCTGTACGTAGGTTATAGTTTAAAAATCAGAGGTGACAAAAAATCACTGATGTCTAAAATAATCCGGTAACGTGACAAATTACTGTTGATGTTGGTGGTGGAGACGAAAAACTTAGATTGCCTAAGCCCGCTGTGTAAAAAGTGGGAAACGGAAATTAGAAGGATGTATACTAGAAATTTGAGCGGATTCGTAAGATTTGAAGGTTGGAATCCGAGTCCGAATCCAGCCTGACAAGCAAAAGTTTCGAATCCGGGCAGAAGGATGAATCCTGGATTCGAATCCGAATCCGGATTCGCTCATCTGTGGTTGTTGCCCTTGCCAAGCTATTTACGTTTGTTTTCCCTAGAGTTTCCCTAGCATTTGTTATTTCTCAAGGGATTCATTATCCGGTTCCAGGCTGTGTCTTGAAAACCTGCGCACACCTCGTCGTACTGTTCAGTGCTGAACTTGTTTTCAAGTTAACCAGCAGTTGAGGATCAGAGCAAAATAACGCTAGGGAGTAGCGCCAAAACTTGGAAAAAGTGACACACACTCGAACAACAGCGATACTAGCACCACTAGCGATAGTGAATATCCCTACCGAACCTCAATCAGTCGTACACCAGCGCTGGCTCCAATAACTTCATATTCTGAACAAAGCAAAAGAAAGATAAAACATCCACTTTTTCCTTGATGTGTGCAGACCACATCTTAGCTTTACTACAAATTCTTAAACCTGAAAGTTTGTCTCACTTTAAGTGCCGCAAGCATACTGGTGGGCAGCGCTATGAGGGTTCCGGCTAAAACCCCCCCGGCGAAACCCCCCCCCCCGGACAAACCCCCCCCGCCAAAACCCCCCGGCTAAAACCCCCCCGTGACCCAAACCCCCCCGGTACCAAACCCCCCCCCGACCAAACCCCCCCCCGGTACCAAAACCCCCCCGACCAAAAACCCCCCGGTACCAAAACCCCCCCGCATAAAAAAAGACGGGTATGTATGAGTAAAGTAACTGTTAGGTAGAGAGTAAGAGAAGAATAGACCCCCCCGGTACCCCCCCCCCCCCCCCCGAATCCTTAGACACTCACACATATTTAGACTGGGATTTACTGGGCAACAAAACGAACAACCATGTGACAGTTTTACCATTGACAAGCACGAGTAAGTTGAAGCGCTGATAGAATATTTCTGGGACTATCTTGAAAGTGCTATCGCAAAACGAGCTCAACATTTCCGTTGACCCAAAGGATCCTCCCATTAAGTCTCATCAAAATATCTCATTCCCTTCCAAAGTTATCCTGCTCACAGACGGAAAGTAGGACAACTTTTGCGGTGTCATAGGTTTTCCTCCGCTTACTGCCCATCTTTGAGTTTCTGGTATGAATCAGGGATAACTAAAGAGCAATCAGGCAAAGGGAGCTTCACATTGCACCAATGGGGCAATGGGTGGCATCCTAACTGCAGCTTCCTTGCCAAGAAGGAGGAGGCATTGGGAAAGGATTTGTTGGGGGGATCGATACACAGAGTGGAACTGGCTTTGATTTGATCATTCACATTTAACACCTCACTGACAACAGCTTCAATTAATGAATGCGGGTTTTTGGTGACTTCAGCAAAACCATCAACCTTCACCTTCGCCTTAACTCCCTTTGTTTATCATTGTTCTGATACCCACTGTACTTCAGACATTATTGTAGAGTCAAGTTTGTGAAAGAAGTTTATTCTACTCTTACTCTCTAACTACCAGTTACTCTACTTATACCCGTGTTTTTATGCGGGGGGGGTTTGGTCGGGGGGGTTTTGGTACCGGGGGGGTTTTGGTCGGGGGGGGTTTGGTACCGGGGGGGGGGGGGTTTGGTCGGGGGGGGGGGGGGGTTTGTAACGGGGGGGGTTTAGCCGGGGGGGGTTGTCCAGGGGGGTTTTCGCCGGGGGGGTTTTAGCCTAGACCCGCGCTATGAGTATGGCCTGTTTGTAAAGCATGGAAAGCTTGGGTCTTGGCGCTACTCCCTAGTGTTATTTTGCTCTGTGGAGGATAAAGCTCACGCAGTCCTGTGTTTGTTCGTGTTACAACATAACCATGAGCGGTCTTTGCGGTCACCTAAGGCGTATTCTCGCCGTTCCCCGAGGACTCCTCGGGGAATCGAAGGGAACGGCAAGAATAGAGGGAGTCACTCCACGCGGACTTCGCGTACATAAAACAGCGAGAACACGGGGAGTGCTTCTAAAATGGATTTTGTTAGAAAAAAAAATTACGCAGTTGACGAAATTAGTCTGGATCCACTTTACTTTTGGTTTTGTTCATTGTGATTGTTTTTAATTGATTTTACATTGTACCAACACCAGCAAAAATTGATTCCCCTCTGAATCTGAAAGGGAGTCCTTTTTGATGATGGTGATGATAGTTGGAGCATTCCCCGTCCATGGGACTCGCGAGAATCCACTCGCGAGAGTCCCCGGGACAAACAAAAACGCGGGGACTCCTCAAGTGGAGTCCCCGGGGAACGGCG
This sequence comes from Branchinecta lindahli, assembly GCA_023053555.1. Lineage (NCBI taxonomy): Eukaryota > Metazoa > Arthropoda > Branchiopoda > Anostraca > Branchinectidae > Branchinecta > Branchinecta lindahli. The sequence continues at coordinate 28,501,175 of JAKZAO010000012.1, read as the reverse complement.
AGAATATGCCTCTATACTCCGTCGAATCAGGCGACCACGTATCGTTGTGGCAGCATCTTACTACTTGGTTACTTAACTGCAGCTTGACTGGTCCGGAGCACAAGTTGCTCAGCACTCACGTAGGAAAGCTACTGGACGGCTTTGAGCCATGACTTCCGGTCTAAGGTGTTATAATTCCACCTCATTCTGTAGTGTGAGCGTCTACGCTTTTCTACATCTACGTCCTACCAGGGACCCATAAATTTCCTTTACAGGGGCTTGTCATTTCCTATGCTTCTATGTTGCTCGACCCTTACCTACTTTCCAAAAATCCCACTTGGGTCGAATCGGCATTCTTGTTTGCCTCATTGGACGGGCGCGCCAAAGAGACTCCTCCCTCAAGGCGCCAGCAGCCAATCCCAAATTTTGTCTGTCTGGCATTGGACGTGACTGGACCGTGGGTATTTTTCGAACTATCTTCCGGTCGGTCAACATAGCATCAGAAATCTCTTATTGACAAGCCCCCTGAATGGCGAGGCATTACAGGAAACTTATGGGTCCCTGATCCTACATTTATTTGTTTATTGAACTAAGGGCAATCCAGACAAGCATACACAACAAAATAACACAGAAATCAGTAACGGAAAAAGAAAGAAGAGTCACCAGCAAACACAAGAAATGGAGCTTATCTTCAGACCTGATGTTCGTCATCTCACTTGACCAAATCCATCAAATCGGCAGAGACAGGCAAGAAGGCGGCTTTGAAAGCACCGAATGAGCAGATTGTCAGAAGCAAGTGTCCATGTCTGTAGAGTAGTTGAGTATGGGTTAGAATGGTGAGAGAAGGGGAAAGAGTAGGTGGTTGCGGGCTCTACCCTCCGATACTTAACAACCAAGGACGGGTTCATGCGGTTTGATTTCGGAATATATTACTATTCCGAACTCGAACCGCTGCAACCCGGACTAGGTTAGTCGCTTCCCGAATCTCAGCCGGGCTGTGATTAGTAGAGTTTTATTCATAAAAGGCATCTCTCACAGCGCGTGCGCCGAATTTGACCGTAAGGTCAAACAAAATCACACTAAAATATAAGTATGTATACACTCAATTATTTCAGTAATAGCAGGGACCCATAAATTTCCTGTAATACCTCGCCATTCAGGGGCCTTGTCATTTCCTGTGCTTCTATGTTGCTATGTTGCCCGACCTACTCCTACTTTCTAAAAATTCCGCTTGGGTCGAATCGGCGTTCTTGTTTGCCTCATTGGACGTGAGCGCCATAGAGACCCTCTCTCAAGGCGCCAGCAGCCAATCCCAAATGTTGTCTATCTGGATACACTGTAAAAAGTATCTCCGAATAAGGATTAAAGTTAACTGCAGTATTTGCTACTGGGATTATTCTAATCTCTACGGAGATCAGATTAATACCAAACTGAGATAAGATGAATCCGAGTAGCAAATACTGCAGCTAAATTTAATCTTTATCCGAAGAAACTTTTTACAGTGTAGTCGCGTATTCTATCCCTGTGGGTATTTCTCGAACTACCGGTTGGTCGGTCAAGATCGCATCAGAAATCTCTTATTGACAAGCCCCCTGAATGGCGAGGCATTACAGGAAGTTTATGGGTCCCTGGTAATAGTTATAACACAATTCGTAAAGTATACCCAACAGAATCACACTAAAATATAAGTATGTAGGCCTATACACTCAATCATTTCAGTAATAGTTATAACACAGTTCGTAAACAATATTCGTCTCAAACAATATTCACGGTTGGCAAACAAATTGCCAAAAGTACTTTAAAGATAGAATCACGTATTACTAAAATTGATTAAAAAAAAAGTAGAGACGGAAAGGGAAGATTTTCTACGCAGTTTTGGAAAAGATGGGAGGCCACCACCAGTGAACGGCCCAGAAGCACTGCAATTAAGGGGAAAGCCGTGAAGCCACCCATAGTTATAAAGAATTCGAAAATACAAGTCTTATCCTAAAAGACGAAGAATTACAAAACTATTCAGCTTTCCTTTTTTTGGTACCAGGTTTTTTTTTCCCGGTCAATAGCCCCCTATAACACCAGTACACCGTGCAGTCCCATGATATCAGTCCTATCCTACCCAGTGCCAAAATTGTCTGGTATTGCCCTGATGTTAAAAGAAAAAAGTTCCAGAGGGCGATAACAACAACTATTATCGCCCGCTGACAACTGTTATCGCCCGCTGACAACTGTTATCGCCCGCTGACAACTGTTATCGCCCGCTTACAACTGTTATCGCCCGCTGACAACTGTTATCGCCCGCTGACAACTGTTATCGCCCGCTGACAACTGTTATTGCCCGCTGACAACTGTTATCGCCCGCTGACAAACGTTATCGCCCTGTGATAATTCTGAATTTCGCTGGCGCTCGGGCGATATCAGTCTATCATGCTACCCGCGGGCCAAATTTTTCCGCTATCACCCTCAGCAAGGGCGATAATACATATTGACAAAAGTATTTTCTTCCAGATCTGTAGCTGCTGCCTGAAAGTTCGCTTCGGTGTCATTTTCGGCCCCTACGCTCAAACCTGCCGTCTTTGTCAACGCTACGTCTGCACCAAGTGCTGTTTCAAAGCCAACGTACCCAACACGGTGTTTACCAAACTGCCACAGTGGAACCTTATTCCCTCCCCCAAGTTGACTATCCCTCGATCCGAGCCACAGTCCCTCTCGTCTACGCTTGAAGAGAGCTCCGTTACCTCCATGCCGCCGGATCGGGACGTGTCCGGTCCGTTTTCGTTCAGTGGTGTGGCTCCGAGTGATGACCGGAGGGGGTTGAGACGGTCTTTTACACTGTCCAGAACGGACACGTTACAAATGAACACGGTGTGCAAGGACTGTAAGGGACTTCTGCATGATTTGAATGCGGCAGCTAGTATTGCAAGGTAGCTCTTTTAACGTATAGGTCGTGTTCCACCCTACTTACAGTAGTAACTACACATGACGTCATGGTTTCTGGTTTCTTGGCGTCAAGGATGTTACGCATTTTCACGACGTGAGAACGGAAATAGTAATAAATACTTACTATTTTTAGAAGGGTGGAACACGCTCAGTAACGAATAGTTACTGCTGTGAGAAGGGTGGAACACGCTCATTGTATAACCGATATCGTTTGCATTTTATCCTTGGGCAGTTCAAGTGGCTATGTCTTCCAAGTTTTGTGCGTTTCTTGTTTTATTTGTCTGTTGTCGTTTGCCGCTGAAAATGAATCAGAACCGCAGGTTTGAAAAATCATAACAAACATTGTGCCAACTTTTATTCCTAAGTCTGAAATTGTAGCTCCTAAATTTGGGGCTTGTTAAAAAAAAAAAAAATATGCAATAAGTTTGGCTCAAGAATCAAACACTGAAAACCCTTTCCTTCGAATGGAACCCTGCTTGACTATGACTAGACTACGAAGAGGGATTGACAGTCTCCCCACCAAATGCTACTTCACTCAAGGTCTCTAATCTTTCCGTCTATTCTGACCGTCTATTCTTATGTAATTTTTATCCGCCCTATCGCCTCTACAGTAATGTTTTTCATGTTCTGTGTTTAGCTCTCTAGGTTCCCGCTTATTTTTTTTTGTAACATCTTCAAATCTTTCCGATCTCCCGGTCCGCTGAGTCACCAGTGGATAGTTCGGCCTGATACTCAACTCTCGTTGCAAACACCTTCTCGGTTTAAAGCCCAACTTTATTCTCCCGCTTATTGGTTTCATCGGTCAGAAATACCAGAAACGTGAAAGTTTTTCGCGTTTTTCAAATAATAAAAACAAGGGGTCGAAAACAGCCGAGACGGGATTGTAACCTTTTAAAAAAAACGGCAGTGTTTCGAACAAGTCATGTACAGTAGAGGTATTCTTACTTGAACGTCGCCATCGCCGATAGAAACAGTACAACCCATACCAGGCTAAAAACACTATTGTCAATAGGTGTTTTCTCGTTCACGGATAGATAGCGTTCAAACCAACAGACATCTCTATGCGAATATCTTTACCTCGCTCCTGGATTGTTCAAACCAACGCTGGAAGAAGAAGAGTATTTAATATTCCAGGGATTTGTTTAAACAGTTGTTTTTTCAGTTTATTGCCATGCCAAAAAGATTGTATAACCCAGTTGATTCTAATAATATTTACGGACGGCAGTCGGACACCCTTTGGTGGGGACTCGATGACAGAACCAAGACGGACACATCCACTGCGCACTTTGGCGCTTTAAGCTCATCCTTCAACTAAAACCGTCCCCAGTTATCTTTTTTCCGGTTTAGTGTTCTTCGCAAATTAAAGTACGATTGGAAACGCTACTCTTGAGTTGACGCGTAAAATCCATCACCGAAACAAAATTGAAAACTATAAATTGTCCATTTCGGCCTAGAAGATTTGCGAAAAGATGAGTAAAAGAACACTATGGCAACATAATATTAATTATTTTGCTTTTTTGTTGTTTTGGATGTATATGGCCCTGGCTGTCGATTCGTTTTAATAAGTAAATAAATAATAAACAGTAATGAAAAAAACGTAAAATTTGTAAAAAAAAAAAAAAAAAAAAAAAAAAAAAAAACGACAGCTTTAGTAAAGAGTTTCAGGCATCAATCAGAAGTAGCGTTTCCAATCCCTCAGTTGGAAAATCGGGGTTTAACGCTTCGCGGCAAACCATTCCAGAGCTCTTTAGATGTGCGGAAGACTAGGACTTGCTCTTTGGTGATAGTAAGGAAGATATGGACTTTCTTTGAAGTGTAGTGCCTTTATTCAGCGGTGATAGATTTGCCCAAATTAGAAGCCATTTCGGGATAAATTGTAGTCTCACTGCGAAATTTGAAGCAGGTAATTCCGCAATTTGGAATACTTTTAAAAATATTCCCGGCGAACTTTTTTGGCAATTTGGAGCCTGTGGTAGTTGGACTGGCAGCTCCTCGAAAGTTATCGCAAATTAGCCGGGATAACCTTGATAAAAGTAATCCTAACTGTTGGGAAAAAAGTCGGTTGTGCCTTGGACAGACGATCAGGGTCGTGTGGTATCTGACTGAAATTTCTGCCCGGATATTTGGTACAGCTTCGTTTATTCCATATAGAAAAGTTGAAATTTGTTTTAACTTGATGATGAAAGTGAAGAAAATTTGGCCGGAAAACCTGTTCGTAGCAGTATCAGCACGAGGGGTTGCTCACTCCCAAAATGGTTGTACAGTGGTGCCCAGCCGCTGCCCACCCCGGTGCCCAGCCGGTGCTCACTCCCAAAATGGTTGTACAGTGATGCCCGGTGCCCAGGGAGGGTGTACAGTGGTCTCCAGCGAGTGAGCAACCCCTCGTATCAGCAGTTGCGTTTTTTTATCTCAATTCTCCTCGCGATTCTTCTCTCAGTTCGCCGTTTCGCGTTCTATGACCATTGAGATGAAGCCAACTGTCCTTTTTTGTGTTTTGTCAGAATCGAGAACGGGGAAAGCTTCGCGATTCTGCAAAATCGAGAAGTTGCTTTGGTAGTCAATTTGTCCTTCTCTGTTCTACTTCCTGATTGGTCAACGAAGGGCGGATGTTCAACCCGTATAAACAGGTTTTAACGGGTAGCAAAATTAGTCATTTTGACAAAGGCGGGAATTGAGAAGAGCAAAAATGGTAATTTGGACAAGAATCAAGAATTGAAAACTGACAATTCAGATCAGAAACGCAACTAGTGAAATGTTCAATTCGCCCTATTCTACATCGGCGCTTCCAAGTGGGTATGTTTCTGAAAGCCCTCCTTTGTCTCATTATCAGCAATTGTGATAGATATGGTAAAACAGATCCACAAGTTGATGCCAGTATAAACGGTTTATCGTGTCAAATAGGTCGGTTAATTGGATTACGGAGAATTGGCAAAAAAACGCAGCTAGTGTTTTACCATCTCCCTGTCACAGGTGTTGATGATAAGACAATACTCTTGATGACTAATTCTCCTTGCCGATGCAAAATCGCTGCTTACCTAGTGGAAGAGCCGGAAGCGGCACCACAGCTGTCCGGGACTGATCGCGTGATTGGTTGACACCGGATTTGAGTTGTTGAGCTTGAGTCTTTAGGGCGACGTTTTCTCGTTCTTCCTGAGGATTACTGGCGTGTTATATGGAGTATTAGGGATTTTCAGGAGCTAGTCCACTTGGAGTGCTGATCAGAACGAATTTATGGCTTCAAACAGCGACCATATGGTTGCGGCTGGTGATATCTGATTCGCCTCCTCTCAGAATGAAGCTGAGGTGGCCTTCCAGAAACTTGACAATTGTTAACAATCGTCAACTTAATTTCGGGGCGGAGCTAACTGCAGCTTTAACGATTATTAACTATTCCCAATTCTACAGTTGTTAACTTTTCCCAACGACGCTTACCAACCGTAGTTACAAAATAGTTAAAGGACCCCTCTTGCTTATTCTGCCTTTTATAATATACCCAGCTCCCTTACCGAATTATAAGCTTCTAAATCCCACCTTTCTCCATTGTTTCGTTTTGTGCCAACGTATTTTTAGAGCTTTTTTTATCTATGCCTTCCTTCCTTCAAAATATGGCGTTGGGTTCCACAGTTCTGTAGCTCCCTTTCCGCCTTCCTGTTGCTTTGTTTTGCCCGTCACACATCAAAAAGTTTGCCAGAATCTTCAGCGTCCGCTGACAACTCTTTCACACAAAAGGATATTAGAATCTTCGGTTTTTTACTTCTTTTACTTCTTAGTTTTCCCACTTTTTAACCCGGCGCGTTCAGTTGTCAAATGTCTTGCGCCCAGCCGCCGCGTCGGAGAGCAGGAAGCCTGAATAGAGCCGACAAGCGCTAACAAGAAAATCGCCAGTTCCAGGTGGAAAGTAATGGTATTCTTGAAAAACATTTTTTCCGATCCATTTCATAGTGAAAGGGTCATTTCTAATGAGAGTTGCGCTTTAGCAATCGTTAAGCTCTGGAACGGAAATTGTTGGTGGGCAGAGAATTTCTAAATCAGAAACCTGGAACGCAAAAGTTATCAATTTGTTAACAATCGTTAAGTTCTGGAACGCAACCTTAGTTGCGAATAGACCATAAGGTTTTCTCGGTCGGATTTTCAGCAGGTTCATTGTAAACATCAACATTCTCAGCGTCTTTGTATGGCATATATTGTGACTTTATTCAGCCTTTATTGTCTGTCAGAACATAACATTAGTTGCGTTTTTAACTGAATTCTCCAGGGGATGCTCATCTAAACTCTCCTATTTCGTGTTTTTTTTTCACTATTGAGATGAAGCGAATTCTCCTTTTCTTGCGTTTTTGTCAGAATCGAGAACGGGGAAGGCTTCGAGTGTTCTTGTCAAAAGTGAGAACGGAGAAGTGAGAAGAGCAAAAAAGATAATTTCTACAAGAATTAAAAATTTAGCGAGAATTCAGAATTGAGAATTCAGATAAAAAACGCAACTACTGCTTTCTATTTTGTTATATAATTTCAGATTTTAACGTTGACGTGGTGCTAGTTGAATGGTTCTTTTTTGGCGCGGTTAATTATTGTATATAGCGTATTAATTATTTTTATCAGGAGCGCTTTAAAAGCAAAATTTTCCAAGGTTAATCGTTTCCGTTCCTATCGTAAGATGCTTAGTACAATTATCGTTCAAACAGTGCTGCTAATATTGATCTGATTTTTTTCCTTTGGTTGTGGTTCTGCGATGGCGCTTAGTTTATTTGCTAGTGGTAAGAAATAACTCGTGTTCCGAACTCGTACCAGGGACCCATAAATTTCCTTTACAGGGGGCTTGTCATTTCCTATGCGCTATGTTGACTGAACCAGTCCTACTTTCCAAAAATCCCACTTGGGTCGAATCTGCATTCTTGTTTGCCTCATTGGACGTGCGCACCAAAGAGACTCCTCCCTCAAGGCGCCAGCAGCCAATCCCAAATTTTGTCTATCTGGTCTTGAACGTGATTGGACCGTGGGTATTTCTCGAACTATCTTCCGTGCGGTCAACATAGACCGTCTCAGTTTGTTTTGTCGCTGACCACGCGCATCTTATTTACTCCTGGTCACAACGCTGGGATTTTCCGAATGTACCAACAACAAATAATCTGATAGAACTTCTGTCTTTAGTCCCATGCAGCGACAAAACTGAGCGGACCTATAGGTGTTCTCCGCCTTCGCCGTTGCTTATCGCGGAAAAATCGTGAAGGAGGCTGACAGGAGGCGTACTCCGCGCGCTGACCCGCTCTGGAGCGCGTCGGTAGAACCAGTCAGCTTTGACTTCTACTTTTCCTCACCTACGGGTTCACAGCGATTTAGCTGTTTGTAGAGGTAACGAAACGTGAGTGGCGCGAAGCTACTAACCTCCGTTCGTTCGTAGCGGTCAGGGTATGGGGAAATATTCGACTCCGCAAAGTCATATTACAGAGATAGGGAGACGGAGGTTCTGTCAGATTATTTGTTCTTAGATGCACGACACGATCCGTGTGACCAGCAACCTACTAGTCATCGGACATTCTTGGCAAGCGATGTTTCGGCCTTTCTTGGCCTGGGTTTCAGTCCGTAGGTAAAAATTAAATTGCTGTACAACGAATGAATCCTCTAGCATTGACAGCAGTATGGAGTTTCGATAGATTGCGACGGCCATGCGGTCCTCATTGTTGGGTCTATGCTTGGGACGCTCGCTAAAAGAGATTTGCGAAAGTGGAATTTGGATACGGCGTAAGATAATTGCAGAATGAAGATTATAATGCATTCAAACAATGCATAAAACTTATACATCAGCTACGATACTTCGGCAGCGATATATAGGGCCTTCTTGGTATGGGACCTCGTCAGGTTGTCTAACTTCAGGGACAATGTTGGGGAAGGTACGAACCTGCAACCAATAATCCTTACACAACGTTTTCCCTGAAGTTTGACAGCCTGACGAGGACCCTTGCCAAGAGGGGCCGAAAAATTGATGACAAAAGCAGACGCATCTGTTTTATGCATTGTTTGAATATATGTATCCGGTCAGCTTGGGCTAAACAGTATTTATCTAGGGGAGTTGTATGATCCCGAGGGATCATAGTCGACTCGTACATTGTCAGAAGTTTCATAACAGACAACACAAGGATGCGCGATTTCAGCAGACAACACTCTACAGAACAGACAACACTTTATGCATGAAATGTTATGCATAACAGCCAGTGCCAGAAAGAGCCGAAAAACCGCCAAAAAAAAGCATCTGCTGAATTTTTCGATATCATGACGACAAACAAAACGTGAGCGGATGCTTTTTTGGTGTTTTTTCGGCTCGGTTTCGGTGTTGCCTGTTGAAATCGTGCATCCTTGTCTTATCTGTTATGAAACTTCTGACAGTGTAATTGCACGCCGTTTGCTCGCCCTTCAGAAGAAAACGGTCGAGCAAAGTTTACAAACGTACTCCAGTCGAGTTTAACATGTTTGATCCAAATTCTTGCGTGGGGTGGGACTTTCGCAACTTAAGGAGCCTTCGTATCTTATTTTTTTTTTGTAACGAGTAAGCATTAAATAAATCGCTTTTCGTCTATTTCGATGTATGGCAATTAATAGTGTTGCATTATTCAGGCCAAGCCTACTTTGTTATTAATCATATGCAATTCTGACGGTCTGGAAATCTCCAGAGGTTTATGTGGTTTATTTGTGACTTTGGCTGATACTTCACTTTCCAGACCTGTTTTGTCACTTCGTCAGATGAAATTTGTGTCTAAAAATTGCTGAGAACCAAATCAATGATGGGAGTGGAAATTAACACCGGAAAATTATGTAGCCGGAATTCCTTTTTATTAATTCTTTCATGTGAAGGGATTTTCTCGTTCGAGCGATATGTCTATATAGCTTACGATGACGTCTAGCTTAAAGTGCGAACACAAGATTAGGACTTCCCGGTCGGATTTTCTACACTTCCGTCAATTATAGTTTTGAACCAAACTCAACTTTTCCATATGGAAGTGATGATGGAGCCAAAAATCCGGGCAGGAATTCGAGTCCGGTAGCTCCCGATACTCTTGATGACTAACTCTTCGTGCCGGTGAAGAATCGCCGTATATCTAGCGGAAGAGCCAGAAGCGTCACCACAGCTGTTCTCAACGATCGCAGTTGATTGGTTGGCACATAATTTGAGTCGCCGTTTGGGCGACGTTTTTCGTTCTTCCCGAGATTCACTGGCGCGTTTTGGACTTAGTCATATCAAGGTCATTATAGAGTATCCTGATCGTGTGTACGCACTTTCAGTGGACATTTTTGCGTGAAACGCTCGACGGGAGATGTCACCACCCAGCTGGATGAATGTCTGGCGTTTTCAACTATAGCCCTGTTGAATGGGAAGAGGAAGATGACGTCTTCATCTGTCTCAGCAGATCGTCGTGTGAGGGTGTGACGTTTGGACGTTTTCGCGCGGATGGCATCTTTTGTCGAACTCTAACAGCCATTCACGCGAAAACGTCACCTTGAACGGACTTTACAAAAAGTTACTTCGAAGTAACGGTCTTCTTTGTGCTCCCAGTAACTTTTTGACAAGCTGGAACAGTGAAAGTGACTGAAAAGTAACTATTTAGTAACTTTCGGGCCGAGCTGGAACGAACCCGAAGTTGAACATTCTATATGACTAAATTCAAACAAGGCCAGTGAACCTCGGAAGGATGAGAAACGATGACTCAGATCCTGTGTCAACCGATCAACGGCGTTCGTTGGGAACAGCTATGGCGACGCTTCCGGCTGTTCCGCTAGGTACACGGTGACTCTTCATCGGCAAGTAGAGTTATTCATCAAGAGTAGTAAGTCTTTGGAAGGAGCTGGGTTTAGTACAAAAGGCGTGTAGACAAATAATGGTTGTATGCTTTCACTGACGCGATAGGCTTGAGTTGCCTGGACTTGCAAAACTTGGAAAGAGCGACGGACCGACATACAGTACGATCGCTGTATGCACTTACGTGGTGTGGAGCCAACATATTGTGTTTAGTGATAGCTGTCAGTCTTGCACTGCCGGTACCGCTGAATCCTCTCTCTGCTTGAGTTGAGTAGTTGTAGAAGTAAACATTGGCGCGTTTTTCCTCTATTTACTGAAAGCGAATCCGTGAGAATTTCGAATATCACTCCCAGCACTATTCTGTGTTATCTGAGGACTCTGTCGTTAGATGCCGTAGGGTTCCGAATACCAGTGACTTCTCTTGTTTGATTTTTTTTACCTATATGCAGTTGCGCTGGAACATCGTCGTCATTCGTCATTAGCATCATTTGCGAAAGTGAATCCAGAAACCATCAACACACCAGCAATCGAAACAGGAGTTGAATTATTTTTTGGGATCTCTATCCCGGCTGTTATTTTCCTAGTATAGTACAACTAGGGAGTGCAGAATGGTGAGTACATTTGGTTCCTTGTGGATAAGTAAATGAAGAAGGTGCCCAGAGAGTGATTATATTTCCTTGAATGCATATAACCAGACCTGTAGTTAGGGGCATCACTAGGCTATAGGGGGGGGGGGACAGGGGGGGAGTCGATATTCGCGTCGGCACATCAGGTTCTTATGACACATACGAAATTATATTCTGATGTAAAGTTCTATACAGTATTGTTGGTGAAAACACAGAAGAAATTTAATGCTTTTCTAGGACTAGGCTGGGACTAGGGTGTTGGTATTCTTATCAGAACATTAATTATGTTGGAATATCCTTTTATTTATACATAAGAAATCAAATTCTCTGACTAAACATTGATCAGGCGGATCCAATAAGTTCAAGTCTTGTTGGTGGATCTCGTTTGGCGACCCCTGTTGCTGTTGTCAACCAGTCCGAAAAAAATTGCAAGTTGGCGCGAAGTGCAGAAATTTGTCATAGTTAATCTATTTTTATTGGCAACAGTCATTTTTCTTCAAAACTGTCATTTTCCTTCAAAACAGTCATTTTTTATATCAGTCGATTTTCATCAAAACAGTTTTTTTTTCAAGTCCAAGAACAGTTGTTTTTTGTCACTTGCCCTTCGGCCAAGTGCCATGTAGCGTTCTCAAAAACAGCTGTTTTTCTGCAATACAGCTGGTAAAAATGACTAAGCCAGTCGGTGAATACCTTTCCCTCCCCCAAACAAGTTTAGATATTCTTGAACATCTAGGACAATAAACATGTTTGCTGCACTCTCTGTAGTGTCAATTTCTTAGTCCCCAGTACCTAGCATTTCCTCTAGGTTTGGGTCTCAGCATCTTCTGATGACTTATATCCTGAATCTGCCTCCCAACCGGGTAGCTAGTTTGCACTGGCGATCAGTAACCAGACACTGAGGAGTCTTGAAGACTAAAACCCTTTACTGAACTGGGGAGTAGTAATCAGTGCACCCATAATGGCTCAAGAAATCAAACACCGAAACCACCAGCGATAGCAAAGAAAGAAGCTAATCAGTGATTTTTTGATAGTCCAATTTATCTGTCTCCAGCACTCATGTTAGACTAGAGTACTGCTTAGTGTGCTCAAATATGGTTTTTTGTATTACAGCCAGCACCGGCTAGTTCAACGTCGGTAGGTGCGGGAGGAAGATCTCCTACCTCAACTGGACCAAGAGCTGGACCAGGAAGCACAGTTCGTCAGAGGTAATTATTTGACTTTCTGCATTGACAGTACAGTTTGGGTTGAATTGCATTCTGTTAAGTGCTGCCTGGATTCGTGCAGAATAGCTGATGTGTCCAAATTATTCTCCGTAGCCAAATTTTGTTCCTAATTATCTAGCCAGAACAACTCAAAGTAAATCTCTTTGAAAATGGCTGTATAAATTACAGTTTAAATGTGTAAATTACAGTTTAGTGCTTATGCTATTATTTATTCTGTGGGGTAGGCCAACCACGCTGGCCGAAACTCAGGCCACAAAAGGCCCATTGTCTCAATCCCCCGATTCACAATTGATGGTAAAACATCACTCTACGATACAATTGATAAAAACATCACTCTATAAAAACAATTGATACAATCATCACTCATTCTACCGCTTTAATTCGCGTTCTTACCTTAAAACCTGTCTAACCTCCCTGTCAATTGAAGGTACCTGGACAGTTCCTTTAATCTGGCTTTTCTCACTACCTCGTGGAAATCGACACTCGGAGAGTGGAATGCTTCCAGTCGTTGCCTTGTCCATGCTGGGCACTCTTGAACAAAGTGATTATTTGTCTCTTCATCTATTCCGCAATGGGTACATATTGGAGACTCAATTTTTCCTGTATTTGAATTGTGTTTTCCAAGGTTTCCAATTCCAGTAACAACCTGGATGATTCCCCGGATTTCATCTTTTTTCATGGCGACTAACCTTCTTGTCAGTGCCTCGTTGCGCGTGGGTAATAAACTTCGCGTGGCTCGACAATCCACACGGTTTTTCCAAATTTGGTCAACCTGTTTATTCATCCATTCCCGGATTTCTGTCTTCCACCTACTTTCCGAAATGGGAATAAAGGGTTCAGGTCCAAACGTAATTCTTTTGGTAGCTTCCTTTGCTAGCGCATCGGCTTCCTCGTTCCCTGGGATACCAGAGTGTCCCGGGACCCACATCAAAGTGATTTGATTTCCATTGTTTGCAAGTGCATTAACCTTGTTAAAGCATTCCATCTCCAATGGCTGTTTGCTTTTCGGGGTTTCAAGGGCCTTTAAGCAAGCTTGATTATCCGAAAATACAAAAATCTCTTTACCAACAACTCCTTTAACCAGAAGTCTATCAAAAACTTGCAGAATAGCGAACATCTCAGCCTGGTAAACTGACGAAAACCCCCCCAGGTGAGTGAACAGCCTCTCTGGCTCTACATTTGTTTCGAACAGTATAGATGCTGCTCCCGTCAACTCATTATATCGCGAGCCGTCAGTGTAGCATCGGATCGCTTCTGGATTAGTTAAACTTTCCAGAAATCTTAAGGTCTCGGACCTCGTCTCAATTTTCACTTCAAAACTCTTTCCACTTTTCATCGTAGTAATAGTTTGATCTTTGGGCATATTCAGCACTGGGAGCTCATTCATCCATTTGTTGCAAATATCCAAATGGCTTCTCTTGCTGACTTGATTTCTTTGGCACCATGTGCCATGGATCTCAAGTCGGACTCTCGTCCTTAGTGCTTCCCCTCTGATCCAAATCTCAAGGGGAGCTATTCCGAGCAGCATTTCTAGTGACGCTGTGGCGGTCCCTGGGAAACCTCCACTAATCATCAGGCAGGCCAATCGTTGTACCCTAATCAGGGGCATCATATGCGAATCAATATTTGTGCTTCCCACCCATATTATGCAAGCATAAGAAATCATGGGCCGGATTATAGCATTGTAAATAAACATCAATCGTTGCGGTGCAAGTCCCCAGGTCTTGCCAACCATCCTTTGGCATTGCATAAGCGTGATTGTTGCTCTGCGTGCTCTTTCAATGCAATGTGTTTTCCAACACAGTTTACTATTGAGGGTGATCCCCAAATATCTAACTTGGTTGGTCATTTTTATTTCTTTATCGTAGATCTTCAGCGGAAAAGGGATTGCCCAATTTCGTCTCTTTGTAAAGACGACAGCTTCCGTCTTACTCGGGCTCAATCGTAATTTTTGTCTGACGCTCCACTGTTCTACTACGTTCAGAATTGTCTGGCCGAGTTCGAACAGCGTGGACAGATTTCTGCCTCTGAGGAGCGACGCTCCGTCATCTGCGAATGCTTGCGAGTAGCCTGGTTGTTTTGCCAGCTCTTTCAACAGACTATTCATTACAAGATTCCACATCCAGGGGGAGCTAACTCCTCCTTGCGGGCATCCTTTACGAATTAGTCGCTTAAGTTTTGCTCCTTTTAGATTCACGCAAACTTCTCTGTTTCTAATCATATCTGAGTTCCATCTTTGAACCGCGATTTCTATTTCTCCTTCCTCCATCGCTTCTTCTATAGATTCAAAGGTAGCCCCGTCAAAGGCTCCTTCGATATCAAGGAAAATGCCAAGAGCAAATTCCTTATTTTCGAGTGCCTGCTCAATCCGCCACACGAGTTGGTGAATTGCAGCCTCTGTTGAACCTCCAGCTCGGAAGCCGAACTGTCTATTAGATAATTTCTCGTTTAATTCGGGTATGCTCATGAGATACCACTGAATTACTTTTTCCATGAGTTTTAACTGAAACGAAGTCAGTGTAATTAATCGGAATGACCGCGCATTGCAGTAATTCTCTTTCCCTGGCTTAGGGATGAAAACCCCTCTTGCCTCTTGCCATGCTTTTGGTACATGGCCTAAAGCTAAGCTCCTTCTTGCAAGCTTCACGTAATGTGGTCTGATCTGATCCCATCCCTTTTGAAGCATAATTGGATAAACTCCATCTGCTCCTGGGGACTTAAAGGGTTTAAATTCATTCACAGCCTTATTGATCCATTCCTCCTTTAAAATCCTTTCTCCCACTTCCTCACCTAGATCCTCCTCACCGTAACGCGCAGGCGGAGCGGGAGTCTGATCCTCAACACCAACGTGGATCTCCAGCATGTGATCTAATGTTTCTTCGGGGCTGTTCGTGAAAGTCCCGTCTTCTTTCTCGATACATCCAAGGCTCACAGTTTTGTCCTTCTTCAGTATCTTTAGAATGTTAGCAGTTCCAGAGTCACTCTGTATTGAATCACAGAAATTTCTCCATGACTGCCTCTTCTTTTGTCTTATATCCTTTTTGAATCCCTTAAAGGCTTCTTGGTATCTTGTCCAATCTTCTCGGCAATCAGTAAATTTTGCTCTCCTAAGTAGTCGGCGTAATTCTTTCCTCTCATCTTGGAGTTCAGAATCCCACCACTCTTTCGGGCTAGCATTCATGTCTTTCGATTCAGTTGGTGTCGACGCATTGAAGGAGTTCTTCAAACAGGTCGTCAACCACTCAGCATAAATATCCAAATCTTTCGTATCTGAGATCTCACGG
The DNA here is from genome assembly GCA_023053555.1 of Branchinecta lindahli. Taxonomy (NCBI): domain Eukaryota; kingdom Metazoa; phylum Arthropoda; class Branchiopoda; order Anostraca; family Branchinectidae; genus Branchinecta; species Branchinecta lindahli. The sequence continues at coordinate 28,485,343 of JAKZAO010000012.1, read as the reverse complement.
TCCCTTATGTTGGAACCACTGAGCTCAGCCCTCAGCTGCTTCAAATACGCTCTCCAATCAGTCTTTCTTATATCCTTGACGGTATAATTTTGTTTAGGAGTTATTCCAACACTAAATCGAACAAAACAATGATCTGAAAGTGAAGGAATATCACTAACATGCCATCCCAGAACAGAGTCTGCCATGGCTTCATTAACAATTGTTAGGTCGAGTACCTCCCTTCTATTAGCCACTACGAAAGTAGGCTTCTCCCCTTTATTACTCCACCTCAAATCTTCACTCATTAAATATTCAAAAAGTTTTAAACCTCTTTGATTTGTGTTAGTGCTACCCCATAGGCGGTGGTGTGCGTTCGCATCGCACCCAACCACTAACGGTAGCTTTTCCAGCTTACAGTATTTCACGATTTGTTTTAGCTCATGTGGTGGTGGGTCCTCCTCATGGGCCATATAAACCGAAGCGAAAACCATTTCCTTTTTCCCAGTTGAACCGGGGCAGGAAACTCTAATTGCTACAACATCCCTTGAACAGAATTGTTTTAGCATCCATGAATTTAAATTTTTGCTACTATACAAACAGGATCTGGGAACGTTACCTTTGCAATCAGCCACGTGCAGATCCGCTCCTCTTATTGCTCCTCCAATCTTGCCGCGGTAATTCCACGGCTCTTGGACCATCACAATGTACCATGTCTTATCCTGCAAAACTTTCCCAAGATTGTAGGACGCTGCTTGACAGTGGTGTAAATTAATTTGCCATGCTTCTAAAGAACACGTCTCAATCATCAATTGGCAATCTGAAAAACTTGTACGCATCTTTTAAGAACAAAATAAAAATGAAAACAAAAAATCAAAAGATGCGTCTTCTTGGGGGAATTCTCAAATTCCTTAATTTCCATCATCTGGGGATGCTGCTGTTGAGTACAGCGGCTTCATTAAAATCGTTGAATGGCCGCAGTGGGGTCGGAAATCCAACCTTTCAATTTCTGTTGCCACATCTTGTTCCACATCAACCTTTATTACCATGCCCTCAGGGGTGACTTGGGTTGATGCAATTCGGAGTTTACCCCTGGTCAGACCAGCATTGCATCTGATCAACAACTCAAGGATCTTATCAGGTTCTCGTTTACGTCTCTCTAAAATGGAGAACCGTTTATAGGGCGGTACATCGCCAGGTGCAAGGGCGTAGTAACCAACCCCATCCTTACCTGATAGTTTCTGGACTACCTCTTTTGCCCAGGAGACCGTGCTATCATTGCACGATATCTTCACACTGTCACCCACCAACTTTGTGTAAAAGATAGTGGGTATAGTATCCGCTGAGCCTTCGTAACCAACTATCGCGTCATCAATCCCGTCCATAATAATGTCAAGATCTTCTGCGGTTAAAGCGTTTTCGTTTCGTGAACGAATTTTGAGGGGTATACCCTGGGCGGCCCTTGCGTAGCTCCGGTTTTTGTTTGCCTTAGCATTTAGGGCCATCTTTTTACGCTTCGAGGGTTGCCCCTCCTCTGCAGAACGGCTCGAATCCCTCTTCGCCCCCCCTTCTTTAGGGCTATTCGAGTCTTTCTTTGTCTTAGGGGCTGGTAACCCTTCTGGTGTTGAATTATTTGATGCGGCTTTGCGATTCCGCTTCTTACCTTTGTACGCGGGGGTCACACTGTCGCGGACGCCAGCGCCACTTCCCCCGGGTCTATCATTAGCTGAAAGGCCTGCGGCCCTGCTCTTATTGTTGCTTCCTTTGTTGGTGAGTTTCCCCTCCAGGAGCATCATTGCTTGTTTTGCAGGGTCCTCCTGCAGGGTTTGTTGGGCATTTTTATCTGCCGTTTTGCTGGAAGCCAGCTCATCTGTGTCAATAGATTGACACTCCATCGATGGAGTTTCATTGCCTTGGATCTGTAAGACCTTGTAGGCGTTTCTGTCATTTACAGCTGATGGAGCCTCACTGCTTGGGGTTGGAACAACCTCGCAAGCAACTGTTTCCATCACTGATGACGATGTTGACAGCGGGTTGGGATCCTCAGCGAGCAAATTCTCTGCGAGGGCCAACTCTTCAACCGTCACATCTTGGGGATTTGGGGAAAGTAAATCCGTGTTGAGTTTTTCTTCAATCTCATTTTCAAAATCCATAACAACTTTCTTCAACTCAAGAGGTCCAGATTTTTCAGTAACTTTTATTGGGGCCAAATATGATGGGGCTTACCTCTGGGAATGAAACAAGTCGTGGCCTCGGGAGAGCCCCCCGCCCTACCCTACAAGCTCCCCCCTGGTCGCCAACCAGAATTATAAGGTAGGACAAGATTATTCACGTGCTGATAGGGCAGCCTCCTGGGCGGCAACACCAGGTTCGGGCCCCTCAACTAACACGCGGCCCCGACACGGAAACGGGTTTTATCTCCGGTACCCTCTTCCTGCCCACGTCCAGAGACCCCACCACCACCCAGCCCCAACTCCAGAAACATCCAATTCACGGACCACATCCAGCCACCGACAGCTGCCCTAGCTGCCAGCCTGGCCTCCGGCCCCTGCCAGAGGGGGGTAAGTTTAGGTTAGCGGGCTGAGAGCGGCATTCATGGGCTTGAACACCATTATGCAGGGCGATCCTGGGTCATTGGATACCTCACGTTCCTTTCCAGGGGGGCTAGAGCTAAGTGCAAACCATGCTACAAAATGCAAGCAAAATGAAGCACAGAATACACAACAAAGCAAAAGCCAAAAGTACCAAGCATAGCTCCCAACCCCCCAGGGGCACGACGAGGACGTCACTTACCACCGCCCCCGTGCTTATGCTATGGAACATTTGCCAAAGGAAAATCAAATAAAATTTTCAGGAAATTTAAGTTGGTCGTTAAATAATTTTGTTATGTTATGAAAAGGGAATGTCCCGGACAACAATCCTATGCATGTCATAATATTTTTCAATATCGCTTCTTGTGCAAAAAGTGACTGTCTAGCAATAAAACGTCGGTATATGCAACATTATTGTTTGTAAAGGAAATGATATACAACAGATCGCTGAGAATGAGCAACCTTTCGAGAAGTATGAAAAGACCCTTGTACAGTTTTTAGAGGTTTGCTGTTCAGTTCGCCTCTAACTCGGATACTGAAATAACAAGAATTGTCATATCAGTGGAAAACCGCCGTTTTTCAGTACTTCCACCTCGACTCAAAAGTTTTTGTGAGAACTCTATATGTTTGCCTTGAAAGAGAAGTCTAGCAAAAATTATTTATACTTAAAACGTTGGTAATGAATTGTATTGCTCAGTTTGAATTTTTCCGTACCACTAAGCATTTCTCAGTAATAAAAGAAATTGAAGATTGTTAGTTGCAAGGAAGCTAAAGATACTACATCACTGTAACCAAAAATTAACCAATTTATTGCCGTGTTTCCTTAACACATTGCACTTTTTTCTCGGATTTATTCAGAGTTTGTTCGGCAGTTACCAAAATTTTACCCTGTGGAAGTGGAAGCACTGGGAGCATACAAGTTGTATCTTACCAAAAACAAATGATCACCGGAACATCGGTCTCCCGGCCATGCAGAGTCGGATAAATCCCTGTACCCTGCCTGATGCGAATGTGTGCAGGGTAGGAGCTACACAGAGCATCACAATTCAACAAAGTTCGAAGTAGGCTAAAAGCCAATTGGTTATCTGGACGCAATGCTGAGTGGGTACAGTGTGCCCGTTGTGCTAATTCGTCTGATATGTGCAACGGCGAAGAGGGAAGTAGACGGGCAGCAACTCGGAGCTCAGCAAATATCTCCAGCTCAGCTCAGTTTTATCGGGTATCCATAGCCGATGCATGGAACCAAACATGGAGGTTCTATTTGTTTATTTGTTCTTGATATTACTCAAGTGACTACTGTCCTAAAACACCCCTCTCTTTCAGGAAAACTACCACACAAGTTTCCCGCCCAAGGGCTGGTGGCACCACCAGCGGTGGCATGTGGAAATTCTACACTGATGACTCACCGGGAGTGAAAGTAGGACCAGTGCCAGTCCTTGTAATGTCACTCCTTTTCATTGCTTCAGTTTTCCTGTTACACATCTGGGGCAAATACACCCGTGCCTAAATAAAGAACTTCTCATTCCAAGTGTGTTATGAAGAGAGATGAATGACTGTTCGTATTTGGTTTTTGGGTTCTTTTTTTTATAAAACAGGAGACTTGACATGTTGTTATTTATTGAAGAAAATTCGGAATAAAAATGTTTATCATAACCCTTTAGCCAGCTACAAATTGTCAAATTGTAGCCCTTGTAGTAAATTTTGTCGTATGGGTAAGGTTGGATCTAGCAAGGTACTGTGGGGTTGTAGGAGGCTAAAGGGAAGACGGGATGTTCGAGGTCCAACAATCCAATCGTCGAAAGTATTCCGTTCAAAAAGGATAGTCTCATATAGGAAACCCTCTTTGTGTGAGAAATACTTGATGTACCATATATCTTATTCATACAGTTCGTAGATAGAACCTCTGGTGCGAAAAAAATAATGGACCTATGTGGGTCCTGCACTGACAATCTAAGTCCTCGCAACCGTGGTCGTCCGGACTCGGCGTTCTCTCATTGGCCGGAAACCGCCAAAATGGCCGCATACGAAATGTCACGATAGCTTATGTTGCCAGTGGAGGATCCACATTTATTTTTCTGTTCCGAGCGTAAATCCTGTCAAGGAATTCAAATGACCATGGCCAAATTTGAGGGTGATTCTGGCGGTCTGGAAAGTTCCCCTGGATTATCCGCCATGCGTTCTTGCAACTAAAACTTGTTCCGATTTCCGAATCTGTCCTGGCGCTCCGCTAGTCTTGGAAAGTGAATCCCGGAATCCACCCCCTACCTGGAAGCGAGAAGGGGTAACGGCGCAACGACTTTTACGATGTTTACGTCTTGAAACACACGCCTGTTCAAATAGGAACTCAAAGAGGTTCTTATGAATGCGGCGTTCGGTGTTGCCACGTTGATACAATTTTTTGAGCTCTAAAAAGATCAGAAAAGGTTCTTAGTAATATTTGAAGTACGAGTACAATTTGACGCCCATTATATTGTAAAAAAGCTATTAAATTAACGGATGGACAGCATTGGTCCTCGAACTAACAAGTCGTAACAGAACAAAAACGTTCTTTTGAAGAAAGTTGTTTCTTTAGGTTCCAACGAGGTAGAACCGTAGTACTTGCTTTGGCAACCCTGATGACGCTGCTCCTCTCCTAGGTCCGCTGGCGGAGCCAACCAAGTGATCGGATTGGTTATGCGTAAGGGCCGAGCTCTATTTTCTTATTCGCCTTATTACAGCGCGTCCCGAGTTAAAGAAGAATCTGTAACAAGCCTTATACCCCGTAATACACCTTATTACATCTATTTGTACAATGCATAATGCTCCCGACCATCCTAAGTAAATACTCTTTATGATTATCTCTCCTTGCAGATGCTAAATCTCCGGGTACCGGAAGAAGAAAGAAAGAAACACACAGTGTCACAGCTGCTCCCAAAGAGCGCCGTGATTGTTTGACGTAGGATTTGAGTCATTACGGAAACGTTTACTCCTTCTTCCTGAGGATCAATGGCGTGTGGACTTAGTCATATAGAGTATTGTAACGATCCGAACTCAGTGGAACGAACACGATAAGAGGGTGGAGCTAATTTTATTACCACGCCAGTCGGTGGAACGCAAATAATAACAGGAGTCCTCCTTGAGCCCAGGCTGACTGGGAAACATATAGGGCATGTTCGACTGGCAGTTCCCTGGCGTTCGACAGCCTGACAAGGAACTTTCCCAAGAAGGGCCGAAATATCGTGGCCAATGCATCTTAGCTGACGTGTCCGTTTTTGCTTGTTTCTAGTGTTAGTAGCAATTCGCTAAATCTTTGCCGAAAAAAACTCCCAGCGTCGAGGGAAATTTCGAAACACGGTATACTTGGCTCGGCTCTTGTCGACTAGAGCCGGTCAGAATAGTGAAGTTGAAGTTTATGTCGACAAGAGCCTGCTTTTCCTGTATAGGCTACTGCGTGTCAGTGGCAGCCCAGACACTTATAATTTAATCGCTCTATGGGGTAAATTCAAATAGTTGACGATAATAACGAAGCAAAGTCATTGCTCTACATTTTGCTTTTGTAAACCTATCCAAAGAGGGAGGTTTGATTCTGACATTTTGGGAAGCCATGGGAGGGGGAGAAGAAATGGCGACCCTGCTCTTTAGGGAAGTTGTCATTTCTTCGGGATAATACCCTCGGGGTCAGGGAATGATCTGATGGGCTGAACCGAGTTAACAAAGGGCTTCGGCCTGACCGCACTCGCCAAGATCTCGCCGCGCCGCTGCCAATTTTACCTTAATTCGCACTTCGGAGCGAATTAAGATCAACCTTGACAATTCCACCGAATTGTAGAATCCCATGGTGTTGAAAGCTGCCATCTGGTAGGCATCTAGCCTGTTTCCAAGGTTGATTGACCTGTCAGCTAAGTCCCAAAGATGGCACTTCTGAGGTTCAAGAAGGTGAGTTGTGTGATTGGAAGCGTAGTACTCGGTGAAGTTCCGTCTGTTAGCACGACTAACCTGGAAGAGTTTGAGATAATTTCAAGATGGTATGAGGATCCTTTGGGTCAATTTCATAGATGGTTCCTGTAGAGGGGAGAGGGTTTAAAGTAAACATGTGAACAAAAATATGTCTTCCAAGCTGACGAGACAATCGATTTAGGAGTAAAGAGACTTCATTTTCTTGCCGGATAAGTAGATCACGCGGAGTCTGGCCAGAACCGGAAATTTGGTGAAAGTAGAATTTTTTGCTGGATTAGAAGCTCAGTCTTGGTGAAAGGAGATATTTTGCAACAATTTTTGGGATCCCAAAACGTAAGTGGAGGGATACCTATGACATCGCAAAAGTTGTCCTTCTGTCCGTCTGTCTGTCTGTCTGTGAGCACGATAACTCTTCGAATTAGGGGTAAGAAGGCATGCTGAAGACGAATATGAAAACCGTTTTCTCGCCGGACAAGTAGTTTGCCCGGAATCCGGTGAATCATGAAAATATTATATTTGTTTTTACCATGATTTCTAAAATTCGTTTTCTTAATGATTAGTTGTTTTACCTTAATCCTTTTCCAAAGTTCAACAGTAAAAATCTTCAAGAAGTCTATCGGACACTGGAGAAGACAAAACCGATTTGTCTGGATCAAATATTCGGTTTTTGGGATCCCATCGGAACCTTTGGTCTTGTTTAACTTGTTGAGATTAATACGTTTATAGAACAAAGGAACTGTCAAAGGACTGATTTCGTCAACTGAATATTTTTAGTTTGAACAAAAGTCATTTTGGAAGCATTCCCCGTGTTCCCGTTGTTTTCGTTACACGGAGTCCGTGTGGAGTGACTGTTCTCGCCGTTTGCCTTGATTCTCCGTAGAATCCTCGGGAAATGGCGAGAATACGCCTTAAGATAGGTGCCCACAGAACGCGAATTTTTTCCGCGTACGAACTTTGACCTTTCGCGCCGCTCGACGAATTCGCTTCGTAGGTCCCACTGGAAAGCGAATACTTTAACGAATTCGCCAAGACTAGATCGTAGACCAGAAGATGAAGGGTGACTGATGGTTAACTGGCGGAACAGGATCGAAGTGGACTCAAATAGATTCTCTTTGCACCAAAATGTGAAAAAAGAGAAAATAAGGAAAAACACAAACACACCATTACTAAACCAGATTCTGCAACAGAAGCTCTTGAAATCTGAATTTTAGCTTCAGAGCTCAGTTCCAGTCACCTCAGAAAATCTACACCTCTAAAAGAAGTCTTCATCCTCGTCCTATTTTAATAAAAAAAAAACAATAACGACTTTACATCATTAAAAAAGCTTTCTCGTCTATAAACTTGTCACAGCACTATTAACACGCAGTACTGTGTCAGCCAGGTGTCACATCTGCTTGAAGTTTCTTTCTGCATTCACAACATTTCTGGGAGGTGATTCACTATTCTGTTTCTGAGACTACCCTTACAGTGTTTAGAATGAAGTATTAATTTACAACATTTCGACTCAAAGCTGTTTGCTACAGTGTTTGCAGCATCTTTTTCCAATGTGGTGGTATTTCCATATGAGGAGTGTCTCTTAGCTCTTCTAGTTCTGTATTCTTCCAAAACAGTTGGTCACTGTTCTATGCCACTTCTGCAATCATGATTGTTTCAGTCAAGCACTTGCTGTCATTTACCTCTTCTGTGTTTGTTGCCTTTTGCTACCAGACAGATCAGACTCAATCACAAAGTTTGTTTTGCTGTTGGTGTCAGCAGCTACACAATGGTCATGGAGCCTGAAAGGACAGGGCTTCATCATATTCAAGTTGAAGCCTTACTTGCACCTGAGCGGCTTTTGACAAACTTCTCTTTTCTTATAAATATGTTCATGAATGTATCTCTGAGGTTTTTCCGTTTGCTCTTGCACCTCACAAAACTGAAAAAAAAAATTATTAGCTGCTGCAACAAACCATTCTCTTTTAATATTTTGAAATACAGTTGTTGGTGCTAATAATAGGCTTGGTGAAAAATTTTTTGAGGGAATACTCCCTTCTTGGCAAGGGCACTCTTCATGCTGTAGTACGAAACAATTAAACTGCTTTCATCAGCACAACAAACTATGTTCTCAGTCAGCTTGGGCTGAAAGAATGGTTATCTTAGAACAGTACCTTTAAGTCTGCATTAAGTAGCCTACCTAGAACGTTTAGTTGGGTGATCTTATCTGTAATTACCACTCCTACCCAGGAACAAGCCTTTGTCAAATTCTGCAGCAATTTTACTGGATAATAAGTTATATAATATAATATATGTATTATATTGGGCTACTGAGAAACTAGCCTATATATGTATAGGCTGTAGAGATCAGGTCAGATATAGGATATACACTAAATATCTTTGATAAACAAAGAAAAAGCTGAACTATCAGATAGGCTACAAGTACAGGAGAGGTACCCACTATCGAATGTACGGTATATAACCTACAAACTGGCCTAAAAAATGTTCGATAATAACCTCTTGGCAGTCTTAGCCAGGTCTTAGCTAATACCTAACTGTCAGAACTGAAATTCCTTTTAACAATTTTGAGGCCAGTTTCGAGGTTGTATACTTTCGAGGTTGGTACCTTTTCTGCCTAACATAAAGATGAATCCACCTCTTGGAGAGAAACTGCTCTTCTTCAGAGTGGAGTCCAAATGAGGTCGGAAAAAAAAGAGGGCAAAGAAAATTGGTTCAGGGAAGTTTGATACAGATAACCAAATGATACCCGATCAGCCACCAAAGCTCACTTGGTCTTGGAACTTAAGCAGTCTACCACAGCACTTGATTTTGGGGATCCTATTCAAAATTCTCTGATAATGTATCTTGAACCATGGATTTGTGGTAGATTGGTTTACAGTACTGTCTATACAGTAAACAATTTGAAAAGGCTACTCACCATCCACATTCATCTCCTCTCAGAAATGCTCTTCCAACGATTTTGGATGAGATTTGGGCCTTGTGCTGCTTCTGTTTATGGTTATTATGGATGGATAACTCCCCAGAAGAGCAACCAATCTGTCTACTTTATTACTTTTTCTAGTTTGGCTAAGTTGATTGTTGATTTCCTGAACTTCGTCTGCGCGAAACTGAGGCGGCGCGAAAAAAATTCGACTTGAAGTTGAAACGGCGCGACGCGAATTTTTTGCCTAGCGAAGCGAATTTTTTCCGCTCGCGACGCCAAATTCGCCCAGGCGAACGCGAATTCGCGTTCTGTGGGCACCTATCTTTACGTGAAAGTGAGAGTTTAGTGACTGCATATACACAACCAGGGTGTAGCAAAGAATGAACGGGAATAGTGAACGGAACAGCTGCTTTCAGGGACCTGGCGAAGACCGGGAATCTCAAGTCCCAATTTCTTTGGTCCTGCAAATATTCCTTTTTCGAATATCATAGAAATATTTGGTCTTGTTTAGGTCGGCAGGAAGATTTTTAGCGAATCTTCAGGAACACGAGGCGACCGACAAGAAAGACACTAAAAAAACTATAGTGGACAAAATCTGTGAGTTGTGACTGAACATAGGCGAATGTCGGGAGGCTAAATAAGATACTGACATTATACAAATTTGCCTTCAAAACAATCGAACTCGATTGGTGATTGATAGAAACATTCGAAACTAAAAAATTAGTTTCGAAAATGCAACACTGACCGTTAACAAAAGGTCAAACACATGTACTCGGATGATTTTCTTTGAAGCGGCTGTGGATCGTTCGTTATTTCCCGGTCGAGCTTGCCCATACTTACGAGAAAGGTCCTTAAAAATTAAACAAGTTAGAAGAGACGAAAATAGTGGGGTGAATTGTCCGAAGTGTACTTAATGACACTTTTTTTTGGTATCTTGACAACAAGAACAAATAAATCAGATAGAACCTCCGTCTTTCGTCCCATGCAGCGACTATGGATACCCCGACAAAACTGAGCGGAGCTAGAGGTACTTGCTCTGGCTTTGAGCTGATGTTGATACCCGTCTACCCTACTTCCGTCTTCGCCGTTGCTCATCGCAGAGCAAAAAGTGCAGGAAGCGCGCTGACTCGCTCTGGAGCGCGCCCAGAGAATCGGCTTTGACATCTACTTTTCCTCTACGCGGCTTCACAGCGATATAGCTATTTGTAGAGGTAACGAAACGTGATGTGCCACGACGCTACTAACCTCCGCTCGTTCGCAGCGGGCGGGGTACGGGGAAATATTCGACCCCGTATGGTCATATTACAGAGATAGGGAGACGGAGGTTCTATCTGATTATTTGTTCTTGATGACAAGAAGTCTCAAGTATAGTATTGGGCTGTTCGACTATCGTCCCCATTTTATTTATGCCCCTGCTCATACCCGCAAAATTCCTAATACCTGTGTCACAAGTCCAAATGCAAGATCTACAACTGAAGATCTAGAAACCTACCTAATGTGATCCTCTTCTTCATGAAGTTGATTCAAACCAGCTATTACCACAAAGCCTCTATAGATGCAGAAAAGTCCATGGGAATAATTGCCTTTTAGTCATCTGTCTCCTTTGCTTGCTGGGTGGTAGTAACTACGAGTTGATCTTGGCAGGGTATTCTGAACTTCTCAAGGCTCGACTGCACTTCTATCTAGAACAGAAATAGTTTTCAAAGGATGAAATTTGCAAGACAATTAGTTATCACAATTCATCCAAACATTTATCTTTGACCTCACCAAGAAGTATTACTAGATAGTTTCTTAGAAGAGCAGGACCATGTTTTTAGATGCTACCCAAAAGGCTCAAGATGTAAGAAATTGGTCTGGTCTCAAACAGGGAGTGGGGAATCAACCAGACATACATAACAAAGCCATCCCCTGTTGTTTGTATGGTTAAGAGTCCTGATTACTATATATTCATATAATATATATAAGAACGTTTTTTATATATTATATGAATATATGAGTCTAAGGCAGCTTGGGCTCAAGGACTATTTAGTCTTGATTACCTTCTAGTAAACCCACAACTGCTTTTTTTTCAAAAGAAAGAAGTTATATTTTGATAGCCTACTATAAAGCAATTACATTTTTTTTTCATCAAGAAGATATTCAGTAGTTACCCATGAGTTGCGATTCTGCCAGGCAGTAATCTATGTTGGTATACTTTTTGTACAGATGGTCATTATATGCTTAGCCTTGTGGTTAAGTTTGTTGGTAAACCTGGTCGTTTACTAATTTCATTTGTGACAGGAAATCATAAGACCCTTAGTTGCAGAGTGTAGGGTTGTAGCTGGCTCTGCAGAGTGTGACACAAGCATGCAAACAAGAATACAGAATATGCATGGTGTAGGCCAGGATTTTCCAGAATTCACAGTATCTGCAAATAATAATAATAATAACAGATTTATTTCCCATCATGGTGCACAAATGTACAAAAAGACGGAGTAATTAAGTATAGAAGAAAAAAGAACATAGAAAGAAAGGAAAAAAGAACATCGGCAACAACAATAATCATAAAAAGAAAAGGAAACAACACACATTGAAATAATTTACACCGCGTAAAACAGTGCAAGGATTGCTGTGAGGATTGATTATTTGCTTGGTGAGCTAACTTGTTTGCATGGGACCTAAGGCTGACTGTGTTCCAGGCTGCCTGGCGTTCCATTCCCTTTTGGCTCTTTTCACATGGTACAGGCAGGTCGATGCCAGTCCAAATACAGAATTGACTGACATTCTTGTCAAAGTAGATTGAGGCTTGCATTTTTCATTTTTGAAGGCAAAGCAACATACCCCTTTGTTGCGGTGTGTCGGATTATAGCTTGCAACAACAAGCTTGCAAACAAGATTATAAACAAGGTGTAGGCTATTTTCCAGAAATCACAGGATCTGGGAAGGCAAAAAGTTCAAGGATTCCCACCGGGATTGACTATTTGCTTGGTAGGCTAGCTATTTGCAAGGGACCTAAGGCTGAGTAGGCCTATGTTCTAGGCTGTATGCCACTCGGCATGGCTTTTTTTCACAAGGTAAAGGAAGTTTGATTTCTTCGAAGTCAGTATTCTTCGAAAATACAGAATCGGACTGTCATTCTTGTCTAAGTATACTGAGACATGGTACAGAGTTGGTCTTTTTAGGTTATGGGAATCCGAAGGACTACTTTTGAATTAATAGGGTGTGTAGTACTACTTATTTGGTTATTTGCACGGCTTTAATTCTACTCAGTTATTTGTTTTCCATATTTTTTTTTAAAAGCACAAGGATAAAGGCTTTCTTCTTTGCAACTCTTTGAGGAACCTTGAACAAGCAATTTATTTGGATTAAGAGTGATTTATTTAGCCAATGACTTGACTTCGCTTTGCTAAGGAGGACTAATTGATGTTTAGCCACATTAGGTCCATCTTTGGTTGTGCTATTTCTTTTCTGGTATTATTTGAAGATGCTTTACAGAAAATCAGTATAAAGGTATTCTACAAACCTGTAAAGATTCTGTCAGTCCATCATTCCAAGAGGAACATGTGACTTCATAAAAATTCCTCATCATATTGACTGCACTCTAGTTGAAAAACACAGGAAGATTTCCTTGACAGGGCAAGTCTTCTGGTTGTTACCCTTGTCAATGGGCAGTCTTCTGAGCTGGTTGTACAATCAGGGACTGAACAGCGCCTAATATTCGCCATTATCGAACCTGGACCAAATTAGGAGGTTGAACAAGCACGTTTGGTCACTGGTTCAAATTTTCGCGGGCGAATTGTGGACGGATTCGCATGGGATCGAGTACACATTTTCAACGTCCCTACTGAAGACTACTGTGGACAAATCGAAAATCCCTAACGGGTGATGTAATAATTCAATGTGTTTGAATGTAAGATGTAAAAATAAGTTGCCTGTTCGGTTAAACTTTAAGGAGTCTTTGGCAACGAACTGTGAAGTGTGAACCCCGAAACCGAAAAACTTTACCTGTTGCCAAAAACCGAATGCAGATGGCCAACTTGATTTATTATAAATTAATGAATCCTTGGATTAAAAATAAAGATGACAAAGTAATCCTGAAAATATTTTTTATTGATGTGTTTTGAAAAGTATTCCTTGTTTAGGTGTACTATATTTACATTATTGATTTTATTTTCTTGTGAAATTAGGGATTTTAGTTTTTCAGTAACGAATTTGTATGAGAGCGCTTTAGCAGCCATGGATGTCTCACTGTCATCAATATCATCCGGAAAATGGCACCCAAACCCAAGCCTACAGGTAAGAGTTGCAAGTTATTTTGATGTTTAAGGTTGGTAAAGAAGCAGCTCCTGGCTTCTCTCCCTAATATAGAGCATCGTCATATCGAGCAATACAGTTTAGTGACTGAATGTGGTAATTTTTCCACTTGGTAAGTTAGGATTGTTCGGACCCTTTCTTGGGAAACTTCCTGGTATCTAAACAGTGAAGATTTGTTAAAGCAGCTTTCAGTAGGTCTGTGACATGGAATCTCTGGATATGCTGATACTTCTAGCTTCCAGTACAGGAGGGGTATCCAACCTCGGACAAGATTTCAAATTTTCAGAGAAGTCTTTCCTTCAGAATAATCTATCTGGCTTAAAAAGAAACCGACAAATATGACAAAAATACCAGACTGAGGCTAGTTGAATTATTTACATATTGGATTAATAATTATTGCTTCAAGTTCAGTATATCTAGTTAAACTTATTTTTCTTTTCAAACAAAATTACTTTATTCTGACCTTATCTCGATTGACTTAAAAATGAGGAAAAAAGGAAGAGTTAGTAATGTCAGTAGCCAGAAAACAAGATTTCTAAATAGCTTCAAATGGAGAAAAGGGCACAGAATATTTTTGGACACATGGAAGTTGAATAAAGACATATTTTGCCTCGTGATTGTCGGGACAGTTTGTACATTTAATTTTGACATTTTCGCAGCCAAAATTGAGGTAGTTTAAAAACGAGTTTGGATACCCCTCCTGTAATTGATGGTAATGGTGATTGAATGTAAGGTAAAACATTGAAATTCGGACACATATTTACGTTCTTTTTCTTCTTCGACGATCGTGAGGACAGCGTTGCCAGTATCGTTTCGGGAATTAGGTTTGTTGAAAGAGCAGAATGTCGGACGTTTTCTGGGCCTCTCCCGGGGTTTTTATTTCTACGTGAATAAAAGCTTTCTGGCGTGGAAGGGATGCCCCTCTGCTTTTGTGTTCGAACAGGGAGTAACCATCTCGAACAGCTATCGGACATTACGGACATACACTTGTTCGTTATGCTTTTAGTAGCGAACAGACAAAATACAACTGTCCGAATAGCTTTATGTCGTCAAATACGGTGTCCGAATAAATATTTATCCCATAACTATTCGAACAAAACTAATGACACGATATATCGCAATCAGTGCAACATTTACCAATTCTAGCAACTTAGCTATGTTAGCCACCTTCAACAGAAGCACTGACCTTTTCCCGGCAATTTTTCGCTTTACGGAACCACTTCAAAACAATTAAAAAGTAAAATTTGGCAAACCTTTTAGTCGAATTTTCCCTCGCCGAACTGTTACAGCGTTGCCATAAAGTAGCGGCGGTCGAGTTTTTGGTTCTCGCAACTAATGGCTATTCCGTTTTGTCTGCAAGTGCTAACACTTCGCCGTGAAAGATGAAAGAAAACGTCCGATTTGAAATGTTCGGTCAACGTGTCCGAATTCCGATGTGTTCGAATTTCAATGTTTTACCTTATTGTTCTTGCCCCTATGTTCTTTCAGACAGTTTTTTTCTTGAAGGACAAAGGTGCCTCAACAACATTCTTCTAGATTGTCTTATAATATGTCGTACTCTGCCCTAAATTATGTCTGGGCCATATTCTGTGGTTTCTTTGTTTGCGTAAATTTTCCTTTGTATTCTCAAACATTCATGGTGACTGCTTGAATTTACACCTTAAAGTGTAGTTTATTTTGGTAGAAATAGTATGATTTTGATAATGCAAATTACAGTTTCTGAAAAGAGCAGCCTTAGAAGTACATTCTTCAGCCTGAGCCTCAAGAGAATGGTTGGCATGCAAGGCAGAATTATAGCTCTGATAAAATTAGCTGGCATATCCATTTGCACTTCAGTGAATATTCAAGCAGTGAATATGGTTTTGTGAATAACAAAAAACAATGGATCAAGTATTGCACTGTCAAATATGATTTGCAATTGGCATTGGCTAGGAGCTGGTTTATTGCGAACTTGTTTAAAATGGATCAGTACAAGAACTCGAGTGTTTATCATGAAGCTAAAATGTTCACATGTTTCCAACTCTCGAGCTAGTTTGTTTGTGGTTTCAGTATGAGTACATTATAGATTGGATTGATGCTTTAGAAATGTAGGTTATACATAATAGGCATAGGACTGACGAACAAGTAGATATTTGCAGGTTGTCGCAAACCCCTTACCTTTGTGCTCCTTTATCTGATTTGCAGTCAGCTTGAGTTTGGGGTTGATTTGTTCTGAATTAGTTTAAAGATCACCTGGAATTGAATAGTACAAGTTCTTGCATTCTGTTGTGATGCCGTAAAGTTCTTATGTTTCCACACTTGCTCAACCTTAACTTTGTTTGTTTGTGTTACACAATTTGTTCAGTATAGACTGGATTGATGTTAAAAATGAGCTGTTAACAGATAAGGGACTGAAAAAATTAGATATTTGTAGAGTAGGCCCAATGCAAGCCCATGGATATCCTTACCTAAAGCTAAATACTTGGCTAAATACCCAATGTTAAATGTTGGATATGTGTCAATACCCTAATCCTGACCTACCTAACCATAATGGAATTTTGATTGGTTGATTTCTGAGCTTTACTTAAATTAGCATTTGGCATGATGTGTTGGAACAGTTGTGGTTTTGTGGTAGACCGGATATTATACACTGGTTGTTATTTGTTTTAAAAATGGGCTGATAAATTTTGTTCTTTCATGTTAGTTCTTGGATTGAGGATTTTTATTCAAACTTCTGTTCTTTGAATGAATCAACAATGCTTGGCATACATTAGAAATATCAAAGAGACTTGATCAATATATATATCTTGAGGGAAGATTTAGTTAGGATGCATCTGTGGACTTTAGTAAATTAGTTCAAGTTCAAGTTTTCTGGAATTTGTCACTAACCTCTTTAGAAAGTGAACATGTGATCCTAATTATTCTCTCCTAGAGAAGAAGCCCGCTGCGGCTCCGGCTGCTGCAGCCCCAGCTAAGGCTGAGCCAAAGAAGAAGCCAGTCCCCGCCCCAGCTGTTGCCAAGGCTGCTGCCAAGGCCCCAGCTAAGGCTGCTGCTCCTGC
Organism: Branchinecta lindahli; assembly: GCA_023053555.1. NCBI lineage: Eukaryota > Metazoa > Arthropoda > Branchiopoda > Anostraca > Branchinectidae > Branchinecta > Branchinecta lindahli. The sequence continues at coordinate 28,468,592 of JAKZAO010000012.1, read as the reverse complement.
CAAGCCAGCAGCACCCAAGGACAAGAAGAAGGGACCAAAGGCCAAGGTCAGGCAGCAGCCAGTTGCCAAGGCCCTGAATGTCCAGAAGAAGGTTTGTTATCTTTTTATAAAATTGTGGGAGGAGGAATACATGGTAGCACCAAATTTCTGATGGAACAGGGTAGCTGGCAGCCTAGAAGATCAGAAAAAAAAATGCAGAATATCCCGTTGGAAATCCATTTTGTTAAACAGTAAAGCCCTACAGACATTTGTTTGTATTTCCATGAATGATTTTCAGTCCTGGAATCATTTTCCTAAAATTATTTGAAGTGCGAGTTAAAAATCTTTTGAACATAGTAAGTAATAAGTTATCTTTTCACTCATCTTCTGGAGTTAATTGTGAGTCTTGGGTGCATAGTGCATACGTTTAAGGTTAATTTAATGGTCCAAAATAATCTCTCAGATAGTATCTGAATTCTGAAACATGCTTTTTTATGTTAAATTTGCAGGGTGTGGTTTCAGAAACGACTTACAGTAAATGCAGTAAGCTTGATTGTATTTTGTGGGAAGATTCATTCGCTCAATATGATGACAACTTGGGAATCTCTATGAAATCTGATTTCAAATTTAAAACATCTGACAATACCCACAATGTCGTCAATATTTGCCTGGTTTATGGCAGTTTATGTAACCTCTATGCTTTCCTAGGTTCTCAAGGGTGTCCATGGAACCCGTGTCAGGAAAGTCAGGACTGTTGTCCAGTTCAGGAGGCCAAGGACCTTGAGCCTGCCAAGGAACCCCAAGTACCCTCGCCGTGCAGTTCCCAAGAGGAACCGGTAAGTTTTTTGTTCATATGTGTTATGTGTTTGTTCAAAAGATCTACAAATGAAAGTTACTTTATAATTATAATAAATGGGGGGCTGACACCAGTTTACTGCCTTTTATTAGTTCATTTGAGATACAGGGTGTAATTGGATAATAAAAAGAAAATTGGGGGTTACGTAAATTTTTACAGCTTAGCCCAGTTAGTGGTTGTGGTTTGGTACAGCCCAGTGACGAAAGTGTCACTTGAATCCACTCTTTTGTATCTGGTAAATGATCCCTGTTGATAGGTGTGTCAGTGCGTACCCACTAGGTTCTGGGAGATTATAGCCGACTGTTGATGGAATCTTCTTGTATTCTTGAGGATGCCTTGCAGAGTCTGCTGAAACTAATTCTGTTTAGAACCATAGACTTGCCTAAATATAGGCATGCCTCACTGATACAAACTGGACATTTTGTCAGCAAGAAATTGAAGTACAACTACCTTTTGTGGAGCAAGAGCCAGTAATTCATGTTTTTCTTTCATTTCTTTTCCCGAAGGTTTCTCACCTAGTGTCCTCGGTATTGCTAGGTGAAGCTGGGTTCATACGATTTCAGGAATTGCTTTTGACGAAATATTTGTTCTTAAAAAAACAAAATGAAAGAATATGATGGCCTAAACAAAGAGCTTGAAAGAGAATTTGGGAACTGTTACTACCAAGTTGACAGTTGCCGGTAGAAAGTCGGTGCTTTACGCGATCTGCTTTTTCAGAATTGATTTAAGAAATCAGTTATTACTTATTAAAAAGTAAAAAAAATAAATATCAACAAAAGCGTGGGGAGAGACCATATAAAGACCTCTTTTCTAAAAAGTCGCTACATTTTTAAGGCATGACCAGCCAACTGTTGATGGAACTTTCTTGTATTCTAGACTGTACCTGCAGAGTTTGCTGAAATTAATTTTGTTTAGAACCATAGACTTGCCTGAATATAGGCATGCCTCACTGATACAAACCAGACATTTAAAATTCTAGACCTTTCCGAGGCCCTGGTTGAATTCAGACTGGGTTTAGCTCCCTAGTAGTACTCCCTCTCAACCTGAACAAACTGCTCCATCGGAGAGGGAAAAAAAATGGGTATGAGGCCCGGTGAAAGAGGACAATAGCATAGGTCTTTGAACCGGTTTAGATGCTCTTTCGGTGTTACCGAGAATACTACGAGCTGTCGCCTAAGTAACCAAACCAAAGAATTTACCCATGACCAGGGGTTTTCTGTTACCCATAATAGTGTCATGACATAAGTCGCAAATCAGCCAACTGTTGATGGAACTGTCTTGTATACTAGACTGGACCTGCAGAGTTTGCTGAAATTAATTTGGTTTAGAACCATAGACTTGCCTGAATATAGGCATGCCTCACTGATACAAACCATACATTGAGAATTCTAGGTCTTTCTGAAGTTCTGTCGGAATTCAGACTGGGTTTAGCTACCTAAGGCGTATTCTCGCCGTTTTAGGACTTCTTTTGATGAGTCCCTGCGTTTTAGTTTGTCCCAGGGACTCACCCTCCGTATCCTCGTGAATCCCCACGGACGGGGAATATTGTTATCACCATCATAAAGAAGGATTCCCTTTCAGATTTGGAGGGGAATCAATTTTTGCTGGTGTTGGTGCAATGTAAAATTATTAAAACAATCAGAATAAACAAAACCAAAAGTAAAGTGGATCCCGACTAATTGATAACTGCATTTTTTCCCAACAAAATCCATTTTTGGAAACATTTTTACGCTTTTTTTCCTTACGTGAAGTCCATGCGGAGTGATTCCCTGTGCTCTCGCTGTTCCCCTTGATTCCCGAGGAGTCCTCGGGAAACGGCGAGAATAAGCCTAGTACTCCCTCTCAACCTGAAGAAACTTTACTCAATCCAGGGGGAAAAGAGGACAGTAGCAAAGGCCTATGGGGATTGGCTGTTACTCACAGCATTGTCGTGACTCGCGTCACAAATCAGCCAACTGTTGATGGAACTTTCTTGTATTCTAGACTGTACCTGCAGAGTTTGCTGAAATTAATTTTGTTTAGAACCATAGACTTGCCTGAATATAGGCATGCCTCACTGATACAAACCAGACATTCTTTAGTAAAATTACTAAATAGATATACACAAAACATAGTAAAAGACTACAACTTGAATTGTGATAAGAGTTTTCAGATACTTTAATGACAAATAATTTGTTTTTGGGAAACAACAAGGGCATCTGAAAATTGTATTATTTCCAAGTGAAATTGTCAGTATTTTAGTTAAAGGACACCTGAACGATCCTACCATACTTCCATGAACCCCTCAGATCGTCCTTCACAGTACCGGTACAGAGAAGACGAATTTTTTCGCTCCGTGATTTTCGGCGCTATCCACTCTTGAAGTTCTAAGTCTCCCTATGGCGATTCGTTACGACCTCCCAAGACAAATTTAGCGCCAATATTTAAACTGTCATTGTCGCATGGATAAACGTGCGTTGATAACTCATGGATGGATAAACAGCGCATGGATGGATAAACGCATGGACTGTTACGGCGTGGACTGTTACAACATGAACTGTTACGCATGGACTGTTACAACTGTTACGGCGAGCGTTACGATCAAGACAAGTCGGAAAAAAGGCTGAAAATTATAGCACGGTGAAACTTCATCCGATTTTAGTCCGGTTTTCGAGAGACAAATGGTAAGCAGTATGTAAAAGTGGCAATTTAGGGTGTTAGACTTCATTCAGATGACCTTTAATGTTCAATTTATTTTTAGCATGGATGCCTTCGCCGTGATCAAGCATCCTTTGACCACTGAGTCTGCCATGAAGAAAATCGAGGACAACAACACCCTAGTTTTCATCATCCACAATATGGCCAACAAGACACAGGTGAAGCACGCCGTCAAGAAACTGTACGATATTGATGTAGCCAAGGTCAACACCCTCATCAGGTATGTGAATATTCCAGACTTTCTAAGAAAATGTGTTTATATAGTATTTGCCATTTTTAAATAGCGACTTCGCTGTAGTCTATCCAAAAAGAAATCAGCCAACTAAGCTTGGTACTTTATTTATCAACTTGTCTTGTAGAGTAAGAACATTTTTCAAACAGGGCCATGTTCAAACTGCATTCTCCTTCCCAATTCTGAAGTACAGTATCTTCTATCAGTAAATAAAACTTCTGTCTAATGATGGACAAACGAGAGGCTCTAAATTTTAAAGTTTAACTGAAAAGCCAACTCATTTGTGTGTCATTTAATTGGATACACTGAATTATTTGTTTTCTGCAAAGGGATTTTTTGATTTTCCACTATCTGCTCCAGTTATGAGGCTCAGAATATCTCCAGCCGTCCCCACAGCGTAAATTCTACTATGACGCGGGAAATTTTTATCTCAACACAAATGCGGCTTTTCAGCGGGCAGTGGTGAGATTGGTGAAGATTGCTTAGTGCTTGAACAAAAAAATCGATAAATCTTTCTCGTAAGGCATACAGCAAAACTACAAGCGCATAGAGGCACCACAAATCACACGGAAATTCCACTATTTGAAATCGATTATTCGTGAATAGCGGAACAACAAAGAAACTCATTTTCAGCGGGTCTTCAAGCCAATTTAAAGGAACAGTAAACTTGACTACGCAACTTTCGGCCATCGAATCGCCCGGGGGGCTTGGATAAATATACAGGGTCTTATTGTCGACAGGCCCCCCCTTCTTTGTCATCTCGAACTGTCTCGAACCCCCTCCTTAGTGTTCCCAAAGCTAGCTGGCAGGCCCTTGCCCCTTATGCACTGTAATTATGCACTCATGTACTGTAAAAGTTCGCCTTTTTACATGTAGACTACAGAGTAACGACCTCCCGACTAGGCGGCCGGGGTTCGATTCCTAGTCGCGGCACACAAACCTTTTGCTTTTTGCAAACCTTTTGCTCAGAAGTCGAATTCTCGGAAACTGCCAGGAAACTGCAATGGTCGTAACGAGAATTTTTCTTACTCTCAATATCGACTCAGGGTACATTCTTGATATGTTAGCTAGCTCCCCGAGTCAAGTTTGAGTCAAGTTTTCTGTTCCTTTAAGTGAATAAGTGATGGGTGGCTAACTTTAAACATTCGTGAAGCTTTACTAAAATAGTTGTAAGCACGGTAACCATCATCTTCAGTTCGCCGTCTTTGAGGCTCCATCCGCGCGGCCAAGTTTCCCATTTCGTTCAGTTTCGGCAAGTAAGTATTTATTAAACAAAAATTCGCTAGCGAGCCAATTTGATTGGCTTGGATTGGTTATAGTTTCAGGAATTCCCTGGCTTCCACTCATGGCTCTTCCTTGAACATAGGGGCTGAAAGCTAACGTGTTGGATGTAGATTCAGAGCATTTCAAAATTGATCGTAAAGGTAGAGTTTTAAAAAGTTAAGTTTTGACGCAAATTACACCGGAAGATAAATCTAAAGTAAGTTTGCAAAGTCATTCTTGACTTGACCACGCGTGAAGAATAGATGCGACTCGTACGGCATAGCAAATCATCTAAGTTCTGTTTTAAATTGTGTCTCCAAGTGACGTATTTTTTACATTTTTGTATATCTTCAAGTTATTTTAGCCCGTTAGCTGTAATAGTCGGCGTTTAGTGCCAATTCGGTGATACGAGTTTCAATAAAACTATCTATCTATCTAACGACTGCCGCCCCAAAATCGGTCTTAAATGAATTGCAGCCTTGTCGCTGCATGCAACCTGTCGGTGTGTAAAAGTACAGATGAAACCATTCAATCAAATAGACGTCTCAACTTTTCAAGCGTGTCGACATGTCAAAGTACAGGATAACTTTGTTAGTTATAAATGATGATATTTCGTGGGAATCTCTCTGACAAATAATGAGAGACACCTTTACACGACCTGATATACCCCCCTCCCTTCAACCACAGCAATGAAGCATCGACATACTCTCCTAATTTATTTGTTTTTCTTAGGCCCGATGGCAAGAAGAAAGCATACGTCCGACTTGCCCCAGATTACGACGCATTGGACGTTGCCAACAAGATCGGAATCATCTAAACCTGTTCTTATGGCTTGCTGTTTTTCCGGAATAAATCGGAATTTCGGCGAGTAAATCTCACATGTTCAACTGTACCGAGTTGTCGCTTCCGTCGTGAAGAATGAACGGTGTACCAGCCTAGGTTCCCAAATAGTCAAGTCCCCACACCAAACAAGTTCGTTCCGGCTCTTCATCTTGAGGTTTATGCCCACAGAACCCGAATTCCGCTGACTACTTAAATCGCGACGCGAATAAAAATCGACTGACGAAACTGCATGGTGCGGTTTTTGTGGTTTGGTTACGCGTATTTTCCTGTTTCACCCGAGAACGCGGAGAGCGTGTTTCACCCTTCTGATAATAGTAACTATTAGCAAGAACAAATAATCAGTAAGAACTTCTGTCTTTAGTCGCATGCAGCCACTATGAAAACCCCGACAAATCTGAGCGGAGCTGGAGGTATTTACTCTAGCTTTGAGCTGATGTTGATACCCGTTTACTTCTCTTCCGTCTTCACCGTTCCTATCGCACAAGAAATATCGAAAGAGTCGAGCAGGAGGCGTACTCCGCGCGCTGATCCGCTCCGGAGCGCCTCCATACAACCAATCAGCGTTGACGTCTAGATTTCCTCTTTAGCAACTTACCTGGCGATCTAGCTATTTGTAGAGGTAACGAAACATGATGTGGCGCGAAGCCGCTCATTTGCATCGGGAGTCGGTCGTATTTTACTCGACTAAGCATGTTTGTATGACCGAGATAGGGAGACAGCAGTTCTGTCTTATTATTTGTTCTTGTTATTAGTTACTATTTTCGTTCCAGCCTCGTGAAAGTGTGTTACTACGCTGACCGTTCCATCCTTCTCGAAATGGAACTATTTTTTTCACCACGCTCGGGAGCGCACCAAGTGTAGTAACTACGGATCTCTGTAACGGGATTGGTCGATTAGCACACGCTAGAAATTACTTCATGTAAGTAAATAGTATTGTGTACTTGCCTACTGGTACTTCCATCAGGAAACTTGCTGCGAGCATTCCTTGGCATCCAAGATTTGTTCCATCTTTGGCGGTATTGGCTCGATTCCAGTGCGGGTTGGACCCAGGTTGGACCCAGCTCTTTTTATTGGAATATTTCATATTATAATACGGTTACGTTAACACCATGGATTGATGCAATTTTTTCTGTTGTAACTGTTCTGCCTTCTAGCTAGAATAGGAATCATGGGTGAGAGAAATAGGCTAGGAGCCCCCTCCAACTGCACCTAAGGTGGTCGAATATAATTTCATTAGAATCCTAGTACTCAAGTTCAGCCTTGCCATCTGTCTTAGCCCAGTCGTCCCTTCCTTTGGATCCTGAGTGCCACAAATTCCCATGGTCCTGCTACAGTGTTCTGACACGTAATTCGATCACATACGATTCCTCTCTTACCTTATCAAGTTTTACTCCAATCGGATCACTCGTCAGCATCTTATGCATGTGTCAAGGTTCTGGAATCCCTAAAACTTCAACTCCCCCCCCCCCTCTATCATACACCAATACCAATGGTCGAATCCGGGAAAGGTACGTTGTTCTGATCCTTTATGTAGTGCCAAGTTTCACGCTGTGGAAGTGCCCAAACTAGTAAAACCGGATCGACCGACGGACGGAGAGAATCGTGGTCGCTCATGTGTGCGTCGGGGGTTGTACAAGGCCACCTTCCCAGATTTAGCACAAATAGAGCGAACCCGAGAAAAGATTTGTAGGATTTCTATCAGAACTAGACCACTAGATGGCACTAGTTGTCAAGTTCTGAACCATTTCCCTTCGATAAATGGTAATAGATAGCGCAGGCTGCTGCTCTGAAACTGCTATTTCCTCACTAAGAAGAAAAGATTTGGTGAGAACTAATTTTTCTAAGGAACATGAACGTTTCAAGAAAATTTTCAACTGCTGTTGTTCAGAACGCACAGGCTGTGGCGGGACAGTCAGCCACAGCAGGACATTCTGGTGAGTTTATTTTGTTTGTTCTGGTTATGCTTTTTCACTTGTAGAAGCTGAGTAGACTGAAGAAAGACAGTTTTCCGTAGACTAGACTAGCGTATTTGTGTCCTGTACACAAGGTAAAATATTAGGATAGATACATATATATATATATATACATCTTTCTGGCTTAGAAAGGGTGCTCTTCTGCTTTCATATTTGAACATGGAATAACTAAGCTGGACAGCTATTGGATATTTATCATTGCCATCAGTGGTAAAATACTTGTTAAGACTTAACAAGTATGTTAAGACTTAACAAGTATTTTATAAGACGTAAGTCTGTACTCTGGTCTTCACCTCCCGGAACTTCCGGAATCTGGGCTTCCAGATTATTCTTTGACGTCTTCTGTAGATTGCATCTGGAATATGAACCGGTCCAAAAGTATATCAAAATAATCCGGATAAAAGGTGCTTTTGATTTTTAAGTATCGCAGAAGAATAAAAAAAAATCTCTGAAAATCCGAGAACCCAGCGAGAACCCAGATTTCGGAAGGTGAAGACTCACCTTTAGGTTCAGGTTCAGGTTCTTTTTAATAATAAATTAAATAACAAAATGTCCAGAGCCCGGCTGAGAAGACAAATTCGTAATGCACAGGATGGAAAAACTTCTTTAACTAAATACAATATTTATAACTCACTACATGTCATTCATACTAATGGAAATATGCGTGTTCTCCCGTCAGCACCCGGTCTCCAACACCACCCGTTGACACGTCCAGCGAAACCAACAATAAAAAAAAAAAGATAACAAGTATTTTATAAGAAGTCTGTACTCTGGTCTTCACCTCCCGGAACTTCCGGAATCTGGGCTTCCAGATTATTCTTTGACGTCTTCTGTAGATTGCATCTGGAATATGAACCGGTCCAAAAGTATATCAGAATAATCCGGATAAAAGGTGCTTTTGATTTTTAAGTATCGCAGAAGAATAAAAAAAAATCTCTGAAAATCCGAGAACCCAGCGAGAACCCAGATTTCGGAAGGTGAAGACTCACCTTTAGGTTCAGGTTCTTTTTAATAATAAATTAAATAACAAAATGTCCAGAGCCCGGCTGAGAAGACAAATTCGTAATGCACGGGATGGAAAAACTTCTTTAACTAAATACAATATTTATAACTCACTACATGTCATTCATACTAATGGAAATATGCGTGTTCTCCCGTCAGCACCCGGTCTCCAACACCATCCGTTGACACGTCCAGCGAAACCAACAATAAAAAAAAAAAGATAACAAGAACCGAGGAAAAGTGATTTCAGTCCAAGGAAAGATCCTGGACCGAGTATTCACAATCCCCCAAGTCCAGTATCAACAAAAACCAGATAAAATGGCCCTTAGATGTGCTTTTAGTAAAGAATGTTAGATGTAATCCACTAGAAGTACAGGAGTGGTAGGGTACAGTGACCAGTGAATGGCCCTTGAAGCTCACTCTGACTCTTTTTAAAATTTATCCAATTGCCATGAATTTTTCATGTGTAAAATCGTTTCGAGATTTTGTCACGAAAAATCAGCTAGATCCTTGAATATGCAATTAGTTCAATGGTCTGACAGTGCTGGGTGTTCAAACAAAGAAAAAGATTTGCTTTATACTGATAATGTTTGTTTTCATCCATTCTGTTGAAAAATTCAGATATTGTAAGTTTTAAAGTCTATGGAAATATTGTGTCCATTTTTTTTTGTCACTGCCGGCTACTGGTCACTGTACCATAACTGACCTTCTTTTTACACAACCTCGAATTTTGCCGCGAAAATTTTAAAATGGAATTTCCATGCTGTCCTGAGAGTCAAGAAGCAAAATCTGAATTTTTTTTTTTTCAACCGTTGTGTCTCAAAATATTAGAATTGTTTGTCTTTTCTTTGTTTTGAACCTGATTTAAAAGAAAGGATTTTCTGGTTATTAACTTTAGTAACTCTATATTTTTCATCACTTTGCAAGTCTACAAGTATTTGCAAGTATCTGACCTCAGGTAAAAATTAGGTGATACTGTTTGAAAATAAAAATGTGTTTAAATAGAAAGGTTGAAGTAAATTTATTTCCCCAGTATGTAAACCATTCTATCAGCTTCAGTCTAGTGTATTTTTAATATTTAGATAGATTTCACTAAAGAAAGATTTCTCTGGAAATTTGAAATTAGTCTGAGGTTGGGTACCTCTCCTGTTTGATTATTTGAACATTGGTTGACTTAAGATTTTTGCCATTTTTATGCACTTGCTGTGGCTAAAGCAGTCTACCACAAACCCCTGATTTCTGGGTACCCTATGCCAAACGCTGGTATATCTACTGTTTGGCATACCCTATGCCTGACGCTGATACACTATGCCAAATGCTGGATACTCTAACCAAATAAAATATTGATGATTTGAGTGAAGCTCAGAAATCAACCAATCAGAATTCATCTATAGTGAGGTAGGTCAGTATCAGGGTAAAAATAGGTATCCAGCATTTGGAATAGGGTGTCCAGCTTTAGGCTTATGGTATGCCAAATGCTAGATATACTCAGCATTTGGCATGGGGTATCCAAAAATCAGGGGTTTGTGGTTGACTGGACTAAAGTCAATTATGAGTTAGCCAGAGGTGGTAATTAAGGGCCTATGAAAACACCTGAATAGGTATTTGGATCTTTATTCTACCAGCCCAAAACTGCACTGTAAACATTAAAGTAGCCTAACTGTTCAAATAAACAAATCTCTAATGTATGTCCAAGTAAAGTTGAACAGAAGTCCTTGCCAGATATTTTGATCTCTTCACACAAGCATTGGTCTGTTCCTGGCAATTTTTTTTTGCTGCCAATACCTAGCAGCAGTCCAGCTTGATTTTTCTCAACTTTTTTGCTTTTCAGTTTTTTTTGCAAGTGCAGTGACTTTTGTGACAAATAAAATAAAGTTTCTGATCTTGATTATTTGTCTACACTGATCGATTTGTCGTGTCTTTGAATTTCAACGTTTTAATAATAACAATTTATTTGTTACCCACAAATTCCAGAGGAAAGACAAGTGGAGTACAATAAAGAAAAAGAAAGGAAGAAAATACCAAAATAACTATACATACAAAAACACTAGCACATAAACAGGGGGGTAAGCGGGGTGGTGTGGTGAAAAACGAGAGTAGGCTGAGTCCGACAGCTTCCTGTGTAACATTAGTAATTTCTCCGAAATATCTGGAACACCGAACTTACGAATAATTACTCTATTCCGATGCCAAGGGGGGAGGTAAAGAAGGAACTTACAGTAACGAAAATAACTTTTTCGGAGAGAAAGAAGGTCTTTCTTTTTAAGAAGAGGATATAGTCCAGAAACATAAAAGATAGAATGGTCGCAAAAAGTTGAATACAGCCGACCAAGAGCTCGTCTATTATACTGCCCACGGTTAGCGACAATTTTCGAGTAACCAAATTGTATTTTTTTTCTTTACATCAAGGACAGTTTTTTTTACCTTAGGCTATCTGATTATTTGTAAAAATAGCTGTTCAGATGTGAGTAGTGTGCCACATGTTAGAAATTTGGGGAAATGGCTTTTTGTCTTTTTTTGCCTGTAATTTCAAATGGCATAAAGTAAAATTAATAGTAATTGCGTTTTTGATCTGAATTCTCATCTTTTCTCTTCTCAGTTCTCGCTGTTGGCAAAAATACTAATTTACCCACTATTAAAATCTGCTTGTAAGGGTTCAACATCCACCTTTTGTTAATAACTGCATTTTTGATCTGAATTCTTAGCTCTCGCTTTTCAGTTCTTGATTCTTCCACAAATTTCCATTTTTGTTTTTCTCAATCCTTGCTGTTGGCTAAAACATTAATTTGGACACTAATAAAACCTACTTATACGTTGGACATCTGCCTTTTGCTGACCAATCACGAAGGAGAATGGAGAAGAGAATCAACTATCAGAGCGAATTCTGCAGACTCGTAAAGCTTTCCCCATCCTTGATTCTGACAAAAATAACTAAAATTTGAATTGGCTTCATCTCAGTCATTCGCCCGGAATCCGGCTGAAACCGGAAAGTGTGTTAAAATTTAAAGTTTTATCTGAAGCAGATTAGAGGCTCGATGTAGGGGTAAGGTTATATGCTGAATTCGTGTTTGAGCTTTAGTTTTTTGACGGACAAGTAGTTCAGCGGGAATCTTCCTTCAAATGATAGGCTATGTACTTGGATCTTTTTCATCAGAAATGTGCGCAAGGTTCCAAGGGTGAACATGAGCCCAAGCTCAAACATTTTATGTTCTAGGCGGATGGCAGCTGTGGAAGAAGCTGTCCCTCTTCGTGGCCCTTCCTGCTGTTGGTCTTGCCATGCTTAATGTCTATCTTGGTGAATTCCAGCACCCACATGAACGCCCTGAATTTGTTGCGTACGAGCATTTGAGAATCAGGAACAAGGTTAGACCCCCAACATGCACTCTTTCCATTCGATACACTTAGCCATCATTTATTTATCTCAGTTAATTATGTAAGACAAAAAATGAAGTAGGCTATGGTGAGGAGAGAAAAAGAAGCTGTATTAGGCCAAAACTATTTTGTGTCATTGTCGCCCTGGCTGGCTGCGTTGCCAGAAAATTGAAATTCACTTGCGAAAATATGCTTTTTAGAGAAAAATGTTTTTGAAAGTTGGGGGAAAAACAGTATCCAAGTGTGGTTTTTTTTTCTAGGTAGAAGGATCAGCCCAGTAGACTGACCCCTCCCCACTAGATAAAAAAAATATAGCCAGTGTTTTAAAGGGTTGTACCGCCTGTTCTGAATATACCGCCAGGAACAAAAAATAATCACTATTCATTGTAACCCGGCATTTACCGAAATTTAATTTTCAAGTAAGATACTGGTCATAAGTTTCGTTCTCCAAATTTATTACGGACTGCTGAGAACCGTGAGCAGGGGCGTCACGTATGGGGGAGGATGGAAAATGATCAGCTAGTCGGTAAATACCTTGCCCCCCCCCAAACATTTTGGCTAGTAACGCCTCTGACCGTGAGAGATAGTAAGTGTCAGACGAGAGCCGATGTTTCGATTTGACTGGTATGGTTGTGGTTTAGATTGCGGTCCTTGTAAAAGGGGATAGGACGATTTCCAATGTCATTCCTGTTCATGCGTCTGCTGTATCTATTTGAAGTACCGTAACTTATATCCTGTTCTAGCGCTTCCCCTGGGGAGATGGCCAGAAGAGCCTGTTCCACAACCCACACTTCAATGCTCTGCCATCTGGATATGAAGAAGATGCCCACCATTGATAATTCTGTACCCTTGTCTCAGTTGTAATTAAAAAGCTAGCGGAAATTAGAATGGTGGAGAGACGGCTGCTGGTGGATTCGTTTAAGGATTGTGCGAATCTAGAGAATGTGAGTTCGGGCATTACCCCAAAAAGTCATATTTGATGGCGCTGAAAGCAGTTGACATTTATTCTTAGGCGTATTCTTGCCGTTCCCAAGGTCCCCTCTTGAGGAGTCCTTGCGTTTTTGTTTGTCCCTGGGACACACTCCCCGTATTTTCGGGAATCCCCACGGATGGGGAATGCTCCGATTACCATCACCATCATAAAAAAGGACTCCCGTTTAATTCGGAGGGGAATCGATTTTGGAGTTTCTGACTTTCTTGTTATCTATAAAACATATGTTAGAGGTGGTTCATGTTCAGTTTGGTCATGGTTTAGAACTGATTCGAGAAAAAGCCTTCTTTTTCATTGTGTCTACGATTTTTTTGGTAAGTAATAACAGTGTAAAATTAAGTAAAAACAGTCAGAATGAACAAAACCGAAAATAAAGTGAACTTAGACAGTTCCGTCACCCGAAACTATTTTTTCGGGCAAAATCCATCCAGTCCGCGAGCCTTGACTCCCTCTATCCTCGCCATTCCCAGGGGAACGTCGAATATACGCCTGTAGCGATATTTAGGTCCCGAAGGGGAATACTGAGAAGTCCCTAAATCGCAGCTCACTTTTCCCTTTATCGCCGTCCAACAAGGGGCGCATTTTCGCATGGATGGCTCCGATGACTACCATGATCATGAGGGTGTTTTTGCGTCTAGCTTAAGCTGCGTTCGATTTGAGTCCTCCTTGTCTCGGTCTTGTCTTCTTTTTACTGCCTTGTCCCGGTTTAAAGCCGTTTTATTTAGCCTTGTCAGGTGAATGACTCAACGGACAAGCATCACAAATAAAACGCAATCGAGAAATCTACCCGGGACAGGACCGAAACAATTGCTCCGAGATCATGTCATCGTTCACGGCGTCCTCTCTGACAGGGCGCTGAAAATTGTCAGCTGACAGGACAAATAAAACGGCATCAAGAGGACAAGGTAGTTAAATAAAACAGCATTTGGCTGACAGGACTGAGACAGGACCGAGACAAGGGTAAATCGAACGCGGCTTTAATGGCCATTTACACGTGGAAACTTCGACGGTGGAGTCATCGTAGAGCTGGATCGGTGTCAACAGTGCAACGACTCTCCTCGAGCTCTGTTGAATGTGTAGTGGAAGATGGGAAGAGCAAATAATTACAAGAACTTCCGTCTCCCCATCTCTGTAATACGACCATGTGAAGTCGAATATATTCTCGATACCCTGCCCGATGCAAATGAGGCAATGAACGGAGGGTAGCCCCTTTTTTCTGGATTATTTTGATATACTTTCGGACCGGTCGTCAAAGAAAAATCTGGAAGCCCAGATTCCGGAAGTTCCGGGAAGTGAAGACCGGACTTTATACTGATCTCACAGTTGTTTCGCTACTCGTCATTAGATTTTGTGAAAGGAGTATTCGATATCCCGCCAAAACTTCTATGCTCTGTTTCTTCTTGTTTGATATTTAACTCTATGACAGTTCCAGAGATTGGCGATAATTTTAAATCGGTGCTAACGTGGGCTTGTTTATAGTTTCGGTAATGTTTGGGTATAGAGAAAACGAGTGATGTTCGAGAAAGCAATGCATAAAATTGCCTGAAATACAGGACAATGCATCAAAAGTTAAGAGACTTTATTCTGATTTCTTATGCTTCATCAGTTCTAGCAGGAAATTGTCTGGAAAAGCTGTGTGGTGAAGTTAAGTCTCAGCCCTCAGGCTCAGGCTTGATCGCAGTTTGAGAAGATCAGCTTCCCATCTCCAAGCCTAGTCATAGAAATGGGAAATGCAAGCCATAAATCAGCCATAGTAAGTCATTGTTAGCTTTTTGCAGGCTTGTCGGCCGAGGCATTACTGGCTGATTACTGGGTACAGACTGGGTTGCGTTCTAGTGATTTCATATTAGTTGCAATTGTTACTATTCTTGCTATTATTGCCATCTCAGAACCCACCACAACAAGTAAATTGGCTCTTCCTTCTTATTATTTTCATTCTGTGACTGTTATGATTGTTACAATTTACTTATTATGATGGTCCCAAGCATCACAAGCAATAAAAACTATCGGTTCTGCAGGAACTCCTGTAAGAATGATGATGTATGTCAATGTTGTTATAATTTTTGTTCCAGAGAGTGTCTCCTCTTATTATCGTAACTTGTAATAATAAGTTCACTGGAACACTACAGGAGGAAATACAAACCGGAAATTGGTGAAAGTAAAATCTTATTGAAAGTTATGTAGGTTCACATAAGGGTAAGGGCAGGTAAGGGCATATGCTGGAACAGTGGTGGATCCAATTTTTTACTTTATTTTCTTTCCGGGCAAGAGTTTTGCCTAGAATCTGGCCAAAACCAAAAGTGTGTCAGAAATAGAAGTTTTCTCAAGTAGATTAGAGATAGCCTACAACAAAGGGATAAGAATACATGGTGAATCCATATCTGAAGTTTGTTTTACACACCAGATAGCCCAGGTAGGTTTTCCATCTGGAATCTGGTTTCTTATTATTGCGAGGTTTGATGAATAGACGATAAGAATGGAAGCTGACATGTTTAATTGATCTATCTGCTTTTTACTTGCTTGATTGATCTACCAACAGATCCTTGAGAATCAGAAATTCATAGGTATCTTGTTGTGTCTCTATGGGGCTTGAACTTTGATATAGGGATAAGAAGATATAAAAAACAATCTTCCTGCTTCGTTACCCTTCGAAGTCACTTGGATGGTCGGATTTGGGTATTTGTCATTGCCCAGCTGTTTGTTTGGGTATAGAGATAAGAAAACTGCCATATTACTAGGTAAATGTTACATTCGCTTTCTGATATAAACAGGAAATTTCTTAAAGAATAAACTCTCTGTTGTGTATAGGCCTATAGCCTTTAGATAAAGAACATGTTGGATCACAATATCCTCTGAGTTTCCGCCTTGCAATGGTATTCTCATCCCATCATAATGGATCTGGGTGAATGGTTGATTAGGGATAAATAACATTGGACAGTTCAGAATGGATAGGTCACCTCAATTTTATTATAGCTATGTTTTTGTAATATTTATACAATGGATAAAAACTGAAACATCAGCTAATTATGCTTTCGCAGCTATATTTTGGCCCTTCTTGACAAGAGTCCTTGCCTGACTCCTACACCACTGATTCACCGCTATCTCGTTTTGTCATAAAGATAGGTAGTAGCCTACATACATGTTGTCACATAGGGGTGCTCTTTCCTTTTTGTCTTCCCCCCACTTATTTTCGTGGTTGTTGTAAAATTTATCTCTTAAGGTTGGTACTTGGTCGTGAGTGAGTTGTTCTTGAGTTAGATTTATAAAAGGTAACTTTCACAGCGCATGCGCCGAATTTGACCTTCAGGTCACAACAATGATCATATTAGCCTACAATTCATAAAATATGCCACTTGGTCTGACTCATCTAAAAACAATGCTCAAAATAAACTCTTCGGGCATACAAATTGTCAAGGGGGGTGTATTTGGTTTTGAGGTTCGATGGAATTTGTGTTACCACATTTGCTACAGAAATAGCATAAAAACAAAATTTCCAAGAACGGTTTGATGGTTAACCGTAAGGTAAACCGCTACCGTAAGGTAACATGCATGCTGTACTCATTAAGTGAATAAGATGAACAGCACAAGAAAATGGAAGACTGGACTGAAAATACAGATTGTACAAAGAGGATGAAAAAACTAATTGATCTTTTACAGCTTCCCATCATTATTGCTCTCTGTATATCAAGCTGCCTTCATTCACTAATTTTTTAACCCCTCTTCTTCAAGGATAGCGAGGGTAAATCAGAAAACCATAAATCACATGAAGGCCATGGGAGGAGTGGAGCTTCCTTCAGATCTGCTTTTGGAAGTTTTCGTTCCTGTGGGTCCCGTAATAGTCTGAGTTCCAGAAGAACCAAGTATTCTAAAAGGTATGGCAAGTTTTGTGGGTATCTGTTAGCTCGTGAAAGTATGGCGTTACTCCCAGTATTCCTACTGCGCACTTGCCGAAGTAGTTGGAATAATTATGCAAGTTGAGTCTAAGAAATTCAACTTGCCCTTGTCATTTTTCAGTTAGCTTGTTTGAAAAAAAATGAGTATTTCTACTTCGCAACTTCCCAACTACTGCCCAAGTAGTTCGAAGAATTGTGCAAGTTGAATCCTAGAAGTTGAACTCACCCCTGTCATTTTTCGGTTAGGCTGTTATAAGAAAAACACTGAGTATGTCGCACGTAAGCGCTTCCAGCGATTGCGCCTAAGGAGTTACAGAGAATGTCTACTCATGTCTATGAGTAGGTGCTACCTATCACTCATCTCTGTAGTAGGCTGTTGCTTGAACATCTTCCCATTTGGGCTTGAGACATGAGTCTTCGCATGGTTCCTCTTTGAGCTATACGAATCGCGGTTTTTCGCCGTCCCGATCGATACCTCCAATACGGTACTCGCCTTTCGCCTTCGCTTCCGGGAAATCGGTTACCGGTCTATACTAAAAATAATGGTCTTTTTCCGAACATTCGTAGCCGAGTTTTTCCATTTGATATATAACCAGAAGTGCGTAGGAACTCTTCCCTTCCAGTCCAGACAAGCATACTTGCTTCGGATCCTTTCGCCTCTCTCCTCGCTTTGGTGGACTTGGTCCGTGAGACCTTCTGACAAAAAATGGTTCAAGCACCATTTTTTTGTGTTTGATGTTTTTTTCTGTTTTTTTTTCGTTATTGATTCATCTGTTGTTTATTTTTTTTAATGTTTGTGTGAATGGCCCTATTTGGCCCTTAATTCAATAAGTAATAGCAATAATATGTCGGGAACAGGCTTTGAAAGACGTCGTTTTGTGCGAACATTCATATACAAGTTTCTCAACATATTTTGTCGGAAACCAGCTTTAAAGGATGTTTTGAAGCCCGGTTTCGTCAATGAGGATGACGTGGTCTCAGTGTCGCCACCTTCTGATTCTGAAGACTACTCCTGCGATGGGGAGGGACTGTTGCAAATACCGCATCAAAACGGTGCTGCGAACACACAATCGGGAGCTCTGCCCGTCACCTCTGCATTTTCATCATAGTGTTGAAAAATTCTCAACTTCTCTTGATGGAATTGGGGATTGCGAGGAAAACCGTGGCGGAAATTCCAGTCCGCGAGCATTAGTGGGAGGGGGGGGGGGGGGTCGTGAAAGGAGAACTGTCACTACCATCAGATAAGGGAATTCACTCCAGGAAAATTAGTAGCTTACCAGTAAAACTTCAAAAGCTTGAATTTCGAAACAGACTCGGCTTTTCAATCGCCAGTGACCAGCTCGCGGAAGGTAGTTTACTGCCTAAACACTTATTTTCGTGAAGCGTTTTTGTCAAGCATACACAGGTACAAGCGCATAGAGGAACCAAAAATCACACAGAAATTTCACTGTATGAAAATCGATTATTCGTGAAAAGCAACGAAGTAACGCATTTCAGTCGAGTCTTCAAGCCTCTTTAAGTGGCAAACTGATTGGTAACTTAATTGTCTTATCGCAGCTCTTTTCGGTTAACCTTTAAGTTTGATACTTGAGATAACGGTAAAATCGGTAATTTCATTCCTTCCAGGTATGATTAAGACACCGTAGGGCCCATAATCGCAGCCGATGCGCAATTTGGACAGCTTTTGCAGCGCCCTAGCACCCATAGTTGAAAGAGCCTATTTTGTTTTATTTATGCTTTTCGTTTGTAAATTTGCTCTTGTTCTTGTTTTGTTTTTTGTTTTCCTTTCTTGGTTTTTGTTCATACTCCTCCGAGAGGGTGCCACTCCTTAAATTTAGTGTCCAGCAAGTGGCCGATGTCGGCTGGTTGCCAGGAGTTAGAACATTAAAGTTTAACTGAAAAGCCAACTCATTTGTGTGTCATTTAATTGGATACACTGAATTATTTGGATTCTGCAAAGGATTTTTTTATTTTCCACTATCTGCTCTAGTTATCTAGTATCTAGTATCTGCGGCTGTCCCCACGTCGAAAATTCTACTATGACGCGGGAAATTTTTATCTAAACACAAACAAGGCTTTTCAGTTGGCAGTGGCGATATTGGTGAAGATTGCTTAGTGCCTGAACAAAAAAAAAGTCATAAATCTTTCTTGTAAGGTATACAACAAATTAGAGGTACCACAAATCACACGGAAATTCCACTATTTGAAAATCGATTATTCCTGAATAGCGGAACAACCAAGTAACGCATTTTCAGCGGGTCTTCAAGCCACTTTGTGAATAAGTGATGGGTAACTAGATTGTCGTATCCCAGTCCTTTTCGATTAAACTTTAAAGTAAAAGTGGGCACTAATTATGCTTTAATTTACATAGAATGCTTTACATATAAAAATTCCCGACTGACCCGAGGTAGCGCTTCGAAAATAAGCTGCTTTCTTGTTATCGCTTCTCATTACCTTTTGACGTCGCGGTGGAGACAATTTTGGAGATTGCGCTTGTAAGGCCCCAAAATTAGAAAATAAAACTCTCGTTCACACACGAAAATTAATAATAATAACGTTGATTTCCTGAATAGCTCATATCGTGCCATAGCTACTAAAATAAATAGTTTCCATAGCTGGCATATTGCTCAAATGCTATCGAAAGAAACCTTTTTTTTGGTAGGACAAAGAAAAGTTTTCAGTTTTGGATGTGGAGTCATAGAAGTGCCAAAAAATTACGGACGTTATTGACTTAATTGCAGCTCCAAAATGTGCAAGAAAATCCCAGTAATACTATCAGTGGAATTATTTTTCAATAGTGGAGATAATTCGGAGTGTACAGTAAAACAACGAATGGATAATGAAAAGAAACTCCTTATATTTGTCAAGGCTAGTAGATTAGAGGATGACATGCAGCAAAACGCTGTAATGATCCACTGGCGGAAATAAATTGTTTACTAATTGGCCGATTTCTCGTGTAACATTGCATCATAGGGGGTAGTATAGGACATTACGTTAGTTTGATCTGCCCATTGTACTTTAAAATCAGCATGTTTAGAAGCAAAATTGCCTAAGGTATAAGGTATGCTATAAGGTATAGCCGGCGTCGGTGCCAGCACTGCTTATTTTGGCTGGTGCCGGCCATGCCTAGTACAGCAGGTGTCCGGAAGTGATAGAGATAGAGATACTTTAATTTAAAAAACGGCTATCACAGCGCATGGCGCCGAACTTGCGCTTCACGTCAGATAATTAACTAATCAGGTAAAAACCAAACGTCGACAATAAAATGAATCAACAACAAAAAACTAAATAGCCTAAATCACTGGTTAATAATATAACGACGGGATGAAGCTTTTCCTATATCTCTCGTGGATTGGTGGGAGAAGTTGAAGGGTGGGGACTTTCTGGGACCCTTCGACTCGCTCTTGAGTGGTTTAATTGTGTGACAAATAAAATTGATTCATTTTAGTTTCTCTACTGGAGACTCAGACACCAGAAGTCAGGACAAGAGAGAGGCGTCTTGGCCAATTGCTTATTTTGAAGCCATCTTCCTTGGGGAGTTCCGCCTTCGCAACAATCATTTCCGTTCGAATTACCAGGTAAATCCCCGCTTTATTCTGGAAAATCCTGATAGGCTACAGCAAGCATTAAATAGGGCTCAGTGGCTGATTTCGGCACGAAATTGAAAATGGTGACAGGAACGGTCTCATTTTTACAAACTTGTTGCCCGGAATCGAAATCCATCTTTTTTTCACTATTGACGCGGATATACACACTATTTGGGCCTTATCAGGATCTCATCCGACCGAGTCGGAGAATCTTGAAAGAACCAGTAGTTTCCTTATTAACCATAGCAGGGACCCATACATTTCCTTTACAGGGGGCTTGTCAATAAAAGATTTCTGATGCGCTCTTGACCGGGCGGAAGATAAGTTACGTTTGTTGCACTCCGGTCTGGCTCTGGTGTTAAGTCACCAGTGTCCGGTTCTTCTCTTATAACGCGTTTTTTTGGTTCACCAGTGAGTAGATGAAAACTTGCTAACTCCTCGCTACATCCGGGCTCCCGAACAGGTTCTGGTTAGTCCGCACCGGTGGGCACTAACCAGACACTGGTTAGTCCGAAAACGGGTTTTTAGATCAGGGAGTAGTCACCGGTGAGTGCAAAAACGAGTTATAAGAAGCACTGGTGAGCAGTCACCGGACAACGAACACAGCTATAGTTCGAGAAATACCCATGGTCCAATCACGTCAAAGGCCAGATGGACAAAATTTGGGATTGGCTGCTGGCGCCTTGAGGGAGGAGTCTCTTTGGTGCGCACGTCCAGTGAGGCAAACAAGATTGCCGATTCGACTCAAGTGGGGATTTTTGGAAACTAGATTTTGATCGGTCAAGATAGCAATATAGAAGCGTAGGAAATGACAAGCCCCCTGTAAAGGAAATTTATGGGTCCCTGACCATAGGTATAATTTTATCATCTATGTTTATGTATTTTACATTTCATTAAATTATCATTTTGTGTGGTTTTGGACATTAAACATGAACACGAAACAGGGTCGTGTTCCACTCTACTTACCGTAGTAACTACGTATGAACGGCTTCTGGGTTCTTGGCGTCAAGGCTGGAAAGAATTTTTAGTGGAGTGTTAAACAATCCACTCTTGCGAGCGCTGTAGCAGCTTTTGTTTTCGGCAACCCCCACACCCACCCGGTTGAGGGGCAATTGGGCCCAGATTGTCCAGTGAATAATGTTCATAACTTGACCAGTAGCCTAGCTGGACATAGGATGAAGAAATTCCTTGTACTTGCAGATCCTAGGGCTGGGAGATTACTTTTAAAGCTGCACCTCTCCCACCGCCCCCTTTCATAAGCAACTGGGCCCAAATTGCCCCAGAGTAAAGTTCGTAACCCGCGACAGCAATCAACAGGTATCAAGTTGAAACTTGGTAGGCAAGTGAGCATTGGGATCTTTTTTTGACTTTTTTGGGGCCCCAGACTCCACTTCCACTTGGTTCAGGGGCAATTTGGCCCAGATTGCCCATTTTTTCTGAACTCTTTCGAGCCTGGCGGTTTGCTCAGCCGTCAGTGCAAAATGCCATACAGGAGCTGCATATTCCAGAATTGGGCGAATAAAAGATGTAAATATTCGGAGGAGGTGATCTGGAGGGGCGCTATGTTTCGACATAAGCTTGAGCATCTGCAGCCCAGCATTGCCCCTTTTTACTAGACTAGTTGTGTTCGCTTCCCATTTTAAATCACTGGTAATAATAACTCCCAAGAGTTTAATCTTACTGACTTTGAGAGAATCAGAGATAATTGGTAGAAAATTTGGTTCAGAAGAATTTAAAAATGAAATAGTTAAAATAGAAGATTTACTGTCATTTACTGTCATATTTGAAACGGAAGCTTTAGTCTTCACGTTATCAATTAAAATTTGAGCTTTGCTACATTCATTTGCTTCACAAATTTCTCCAAGGGTAAGGTCGTCAACATATTTCCAGCAGTCTTCACAATCATTAGCAATATCATTAATCATAACTAGAAAAAGAATAGGACCCAGGATGGTACCTTGAGGTACACCACAAAAAACTGGCTCAGGTTCAGAGAAAGACTTCTTATATTTTAAAATTTGGAACCTATTTATTAAAAAACTCTGAATGATTTTCACAACAGCAGGGTTCACTCTAAAATCAATTAAAAGCTTAGAAATTAAAATGTTATGATCAATCAGGTCGAAAATGGGAAGTGCACGACATGGAGAGGCTGGGATCATAGTTTGACTTTGTATCTAACAAATTGTTTTTATTGTATCAGGCACATAGAAAATGTGTAGAAAAATCAAACTAACTATTTGCATTATCGATTTCTTTGAGTATTTTGTTTTCTGTTTTTTTCTTGATAATTCCCGAAGTCCAAAGAATTAAGGATGTAGCCTAAACCAGATCACATTAAACAAACGCCGTAAATTATACTAAATTCGTTATAACGATTTCTTAGAGATTTTCGAAGTAAGCAAAATAATATTCAGCTTCCGATACCAAAAATTGTCAAACTAGCCGAGGGTTTTTACTTCTGACATATCTAAACGTCCCCAGGGTGATATACATCGTTGTTTTAATCCTCTTACACGCCCCTTGATCTTCTCGGAGATTCTAGTATAGCTCTGGCCTACAACAGGAGATCAGTGAATATTTAATGAGTAATGGCGAGTTGACGAACTTGTTTTCAAGAGTGAAAGTAATTTGTGGATTACCTTGGATAGCATGGAGATTTCGGAGAAACCAAAGGTAACAGTGTGTTCGTAAATATTCGACTCATCCTAAAATGATAGTGTGTCCTACCTTCTCGGCCCACATGAATCAACTACTTTAATATATGTTTTACCCTATATTTCCCATGGAATACCTTATTTTACCCTATTTTACCAATTTTACCTATTTTACCTTATTTTACCAATTTTACTTACTGAATTTTTATTTTACGGTAATTTTACAACACTTAGCTACTAAAATAAATAGTCTCCATAGCTGGCATATTGCTCAAATGCTATCGGAAGAAACCTTTTTTTTGAGTAGGTCAAAGAAAAGTTTTCATTTTTGGATGTGGAGTCATAGAAGTGCCAAAAATGTTACAAACATTACTGACTTAATCGCAGCTCCAAAATGTGCAAGAAAATCTCAGTTAATACTTTACAGAGTAAAGTTCGTATCCCGCGACAGGAATCGACAGGTATCAAGTTAGCATTTGGGATCTTAGGGTTGGTAAGCGTGGTAAACAAATAGTTAATATTTCGAAAAGGCCGGAAAGGTTAGCGTAGTAACTTTTCCCGAGGTTGGAACGAAATTAGTAATTAATAGTAGGTGCCTTGGTGGTGGAACATGCTCTCAGTGTCAAATATTGCTGACCTCGAAGTCGTCGGTTTTAAGTACCGTTCAAGCTTACGTTTAAGGCGCAGAATTTCTGAATTATACGTGCTATCCGCGAATGTCTGTGGTAAATCTTTCATCCGGCCAGGCTTGCTGTGGTAAAAATTAATAAGAACGGGTTCTATTTTGTGTGTTAAAAGTTATACGCGACCAATCACAGCATGCGTTTCCATCACGTGACTGTGAAGTAAGAAAGAGATAAACATTCAAGGAGATATATTTGTAATATAACTGAAACTGAATGAACTTTTTGAATGGCAAGTTAGTCATACTAAACTATACAACTAATTTTGTTTTGGCAACTAATAATAATAGCTTTTACCTTATCTGAAATAATTCCAGCAATCCTGGTAGGCTCAAAACTAAATCGAGAAATTTACATTGGTCCAACAGACACAGCAACAGATATTATACTGAATTGTCACAAAACCGGTCGAGGCTGATACAAAATTCCACATTTCAGGATGTTCATTGTCCCTAAAGTCATCAAAGGTTATGTTCTCTTGGGGTTCATTATCAGGCTCCAGGCTCCGTTTTAATAATCTGCGCACACGTGGGCGTACAATTTGATTTTCAAGTTGAACGGGAGAGGAGGATAAGGCGCACAAGGCGAAGTATTTTTATTCATGTTACAACACAAGCGTGAACGGTCCTTTAGAAAACGGGCCAGCACGCAAACTCTGATGTTCCGAGTCTTTGTGGGATGGGTTGCGGTAACGCAAACAAAAACATTGATTTGAATTCCATTCTGGTCCTTCATTAGTTGCGTTTTTGATCCGAATTCTCCGTTCTGAATTCTCGATTCTCGTACAAAATTACCGTTTTTGCTCGTCGAGCTTCTCCATTCTCGCTTTTGACAAAAACACTAATTTGACAGCTCGTCTGTCACCCGGTATACCTGTTTGTGCATATTAAACACCGCACCCTGTTGACCAATCAGGGAGGAGAACGGGGAGAGGAGAATCGAGAATTCACTAGCGGAGCAACTTCTCGATTCTGCAGAATTCGGAGGATTTCCCCGTTCTCGATTCTGACAAAAACGCAAGAAAAGGAGAATTCGCTTCATCTGAATAGTCCAAAAACGCGAAATAGGAGAATTCGGAGGAGAATCGCGAGGAGAATTCGGATCAAAAACGCAACTATTGATTTTGTTTCGCAAGAGTGATCTCGAGTCATTTATAGCATAGTGTTAGTAATGATAATAAAATTATAATAATAATAACAATAACAGTAATAATGATAATATTAATAATAATAGCTTTATTTCCGCCCCATACATCACACAACGAAACATAAACACAGTAAAAAATGAATAACCACTAAACGCGATAAGGACATACGTCCCTGAGGAGCGCCCTCCTCACAGGAACCTGTCGGACAATTAAGTAGGGTGGTTTCTGAAACACCCACAGTTTTCTTGCCCACTGTCGGAACACCCACCCTCAAAATGCCCACGGTCAAAATGCCACAGCTCAAATTGCGTACTGCTTAAAACGACCTCCGTCAGAATATTTCTATGTCAAAAAATTTTTGTTTTTGTTTTCATGTCAAATTATTCACAAACATGCAAAATTTTCATAAAAGGATGACAATATTCTTGTTCATCAAAACCTTTTCCTTAATATTTTCACAAAAAAGATGCCTTGACGAAGTTGTTTATTCTGATAAATTTTTCCTTTGTATTTGATTGAGGATTTAGTAGGCTAATTTGTTTTTAAGGCTTCGTCAGCTGTTTATAATTTAAATATGTATGAGTTTGAATGGTACATTTTCGTTTAAAGTTTTATAGATCACTCTTCAGTTTGTTCATCATACTGTTAATAAACTGGGATGTTTTCGCATCTGTTTTGACAAAGGGACGAAATGTAACAGTTTTTCATTTTGGTAGGGAGGTTTTTGTGAATTTCTTGTCGATCCTCATTGTCATTCTGGTGTTTCCCGTTCCAGATGGTGCGAGAACTAGCATCCGGAAGCTTTGGGAAAGTGTACGTTGCAAAGAACAAAACAAGAAATGAAGACGT
The DNA here is from genome assembly GCA_023053555.1 of Branchinecta lindahli. NCBI lineage: Eukaryota > Metazoa > Arthropoda > Branchiopoda > Anostraca > Branchinectidae > Branchinecta > Branchinecta lindahli. The sequence continues at coordinate 28,442,568 of JAKZAO010000012.1, read as the reverse complement.
TGCAGTCAAGATCCTTTCAAAAGCCCAGGTACGTAACTTAGGCTATTCTGTTGAGCGTTGGCTTGTCGTATGATATGATTCGATATGAAATTTATCACGCGGCTGGGGGTGCAGTGGCGCTGGCATAATCAATACAAATGTACACAAAATAAATATTCCTTCAGCCCAAGCTGACTGCGAATCATATTTGAAGCAATGAGTTTGCCATCTAGTGGCTGACATCACACTCATTAGTTCCAGATTTCCCGTTAGATGCTGTGCTCGAGGCTAGTCGTTTGTAAAAGTGAGTCTTTACCTTGCGGAATCTGGATTCCCAGATTTTCCGAGATTCTTATTTTAATTTCTTCTGCGATACTTAAAAATTCCGGAAATCTGGAATGTCAAAAGCACTTTTTTTCCGGATTATTTTGGTATACTTTCGGACCGGTTCATATTCCACATGCAATTTACAGAAGACGTCAAAGAATAATCTGGAATCCCAGATACCGGAAGTTCCGGGAGTTTATTTTGGTTTATTTATTTTTCCCTTTAAGGCACTGCCGTGTGGTTTCTATACGTCCTGTACTTATAATTCAGTTCAGAATTTGCTTCTGGTTTATTTGTTACGGTACATCCCTTTTATAGCATTCCATCTACGTAATATCTTGGAGACCATTACTTTATCTGGGGCTTTAACAAATCCGGGGAGGGAGTGACATGTTTTAGAAACAATGAAGAAAGGTTGTTTCCTAGGCCGGACCTATTAATAAAATTCCCCAGGGAATCAAATCCCTGGAGTCAGGTTTCATCAAGTTGCTATGGAGTCTAATAGGGTCGCCCTGCTAACTTGTTTCTCTATGGGAACAGCCTAGAAGGGAGGCAATGAGGTTACCATTTCTGGTTGAAACCAGGCTTAAAGTTTAACGGAAAAGGGCTGGGATATGACAATCTGGACACCCATCAGTTATTCACTTAAAGCACGTATGGCCACCTGACCCGTTGTTTGTGTATTCACTTGAACCAGGTAAATAAAAGAACATACCTAAAAAAAAATTAAATCAAGTTCTTCGATATAGTAGTTACGAGTTTTCACTGCGTAGAATAAGCGTCTCCTATGAACCCTTTGTAGCAACAGCCAAAGACGTCGCTCTTTGGCATTGCTTTGGCAAAGTATTCTTCAAGTGCCTAGTTAAAAAACACAAGCAAAAGAGCCAGAAATGTCTTATCTAGTGCTGATCTAGTGATAATAGTGAATTTAGTGGCACATCACCATGCTCAGAGAAGGATTTCGACTGCCTCCTGTCTTCTCATTGTCCTGGCTCCTTTGTTACAGGGTTGAGTGAAGATTGGTTGTTTATTTTATTTCACTGACCTTTCTCAACCTTGTGGTTAAGGCCCAATGTTCAGCACACCTTACCTGTACTTACTATTTACCAGATCTCAGAAGAGGAATATCGTTGTGACCAAAATGCAAAAATAACTCTCACAGAAAACGGGAATAAATAAGGAGGTTGGTGAAACTGATATATCTACAGTGAAGGTACGCTAAATTTTATTTATTAAATTCAGCTGTGTACACCTGGACACCCCTCATTTGCCGTTGCGTAGGCTTTGGCGTTTGATTCTGGCTTATAAAACATTAAGATGGTGTGTTGAACCTTTTTTACTAATCAATAGCTAATCAATAGCTATCAACAAAGTTTCTGTCAGAAAACTGAACTTGGGAGTTGTGTTTCTTCTTTGAATCTTGAAGCTTCGTTTACATTTTTTGGTGTGAATGATCTTGCAGCAAGGTAAAGTAATTCAGAAGGAGCCACCTGCCAATTTGAATTTGCGATCTGTCAGTTGAAAAATAAAACATGAATTATTTTTATTTTTGGTTGGTACAATGTAAAAAAAAAAATCTTGCAGTATTTGCTACTGCGATTAATCTTATTTCTTTTCAGATAAGATCATATCTGATTTGGATTATTCTTATCCCAGTACAGTCAACCACAAATCCCTGATTTTTGGATACCCTATCCCAAACGCTGGATATGCACAGCGTTTGGCATAGCCTATGCTTAACCCTGAACTACAGTTGAATTCTGATTGGTTAATTTTTTAGCTTCACTCAAATCATCAATATTTGATTGGGCCTCAGTATCCAGCATTTGGCATAGTGTATCCAGCGTTTGGCATAGGGTATACCAAACGCTAGATATACCCAGCGTTTGGCATAGGCTTTCCCAAAATCAGGGATCTGTGGTAGACTGTCCCAGTAGAGATGAGGTTAATCCCAGTAGCAAATACTGCATATGTGTTCGGAGAAACTTTTTACAGTGTAGTCTCTTCATCCTTTCAGAGGAACATTGGCACAGCTTACCTCAAAATTTTAAGACTTTACCATCCTAAGATTATCTTACAGGAGATTCATATTGTGACAGAAACTTTCAAGAATGTGATCAATAGCCATAGCTTTGGAGAGGCTTAGTGAATGCCCTAAGACCTAGGTAACATGGTAATTAGCATTGTAGCATCTTGTCCTGCACTGGAAGGTTCGACTCAGATTTTTCTGTTACATCCACTATATCCCAACTTCGACTACCAAAGGAGGCTCATAAAATGAACCGTCCCAGCAATTAGATTTATACAGACCACTAGGTGGCTGTCTAGTTAGGCCATACTACTGAATTAACCAAGATTAATGCAATAAAGACCAGCTTAACTGCTCATGTAGACATTGGATGGCGAAAAAACATTCTGAAAGTTTCTTCTGAAAGAACATGAATCACTTGAAGAAAGTTTTATTGCTCTTTAGCTTCAACAGTTTTGAATTTTCTTAAACCACATTGTGCTTCACTAAATTACGTGAAATCAGGTGCACTTCCTGGTAGTGATCAACACTTTCCAGTGTGACTGCCATTCCAAAGAATACGAGTCAAGATCCCTATTTTGACAAGGCCAGGGATTTGTTTATTACTCTGCATCAAAAATCTCCAGTCAGAAAAATATTTGAATATGCTTGTTTAGTAATACTGCTTCCGTATTTCTCGTCAATCCTCTACTTCAACTGCATAGGACAAAGGGCATCTCGTACTTGGTAGTGTTTTTGCTCGGATGTTCTGAATTCGTTGCTCACTTTAAACTAAGCAACACTTCAAGAAAATTAGACACAGCTTTGTCTGTTCTTAGCCTGTTCCATGTCCCTTGCCTTGGATGACAGTCTTGGCAAAATTTCTCTGCACAAATAAGCTCCTCGAATTTAAGCATTAAAGAGAACACACCTGGGGAATGAGAATGCACAGAGTAGAATGAACTTCTGTCATAAGTATGAGTTGCCCTTGTGTGTTCAATGTCCGAATAGAGACATCCATTGGCACAAAAAACATTTTTTCTTTATTACCAGAGCTACATTCATAGTTTCATCACAGCAAAAACTGTTTGACAAAATCTTAACTTTAAATCACTTAAAATTCCTGCCACTACTTCATTCCTCCAGTTCTAAGGCAAGGTCAAGTCAAGAAACGTTTCAGGTATTGAGAATCCCATCCTAAATGACAATTACTTTTGAGCAAGAAAGGCAGTAAAAAACAAAAGAAGGCAATCAAAACGTTTGTAAGGGGGGCCATCTATAAACTGATATGTCAATGTATTAAACATTCCTATTCTATTCAGCAACTAATTTCAAACAAAAAGGGCAATGAAAACTAAAGAAAGCGGAGTAGAGTCCAAGACTTTCGCCGAGGACAGTGATGGTCTGACTAGGTTCTATCGAAATGGACCCATCCCACCCTAAAAAGGATTTCGTATCTACCTTCTAGTACCCTTGACTTGCTTGAGTGTTCCTTGACCTGCTAGTAGCCACCATGCTGATCCAGCTGACATCTGGTATATCTGGTTACATTGAGTTGGTGAAAATTTTAAATCGTACAGTTATGGGCACTATTTTGACTTGCCACCCTTTGTATGATGGATCTAATCTGTCGCCTTGCCTATAAGATAGGACTTGATTATTTTTGACTCCTTACGGAAATCCCCAAGGCCATTTACCCTGCTGTCTAAGCTTGATAAAATTTTTGTCTTTAGTGACCTTTGTTCAGGCACATGCAATCGTCAAATGGCTAAAAAGAAATCCCATCACCCCATCGCAAATTATGGAAAAATCTCTTGCTGTCTAGCGGAGTCATTTACAAGCTCCTGGTTTCTTAATACCATATGCCAAATTCTGGATGAGGCCGGATAAGGCATACCCAATCCCAGATGCTCTAACTAGGCACTAACCCAATAGAATGTTGATGTTATGAGTGAAGCTTAGAAATCAACCGATCAGATCTCATTTATAGTTGTGCAGGTCAAGCCTAATGGTTGTGTAATTGTACTGTATTTTTAAAATTCCTTTTGAAGACCTGAAGAGGTCCTGTAAAGAGAGTGACAGTTTCCATTCCATCGATTTGCCTTCACTAGCTTCAGCAAAAGTAGCAGCAGTGATGATTAGAGAAGTAGCATGCTGAATCCTTTTCCCAGGTTATTTTTCCCTGTTGTGGAATCCTTCGCTGATTGAAACAACTTGAAAAACAGTCCTGTTTCTTTTTATCTTCACTTTAGTGCTTAATTTTTATTTTAACATCTACAGTAATTTCTTTAAAGCTGCACCTCCTAGTTTTGCCTTTTTCTTATTTTTGCAAATTTGTTTTTTTTTAGAATTTTATGCGCACCATTCTCATATGTATGCTTATTTGACTCTCTATTTTCAGTACAGTACCTTTTCTTTGTTTCTTGATTTTATAACAGTCAAATGGAAAGGGAAAATAACTAACTTGTTACCTCAGAACAAGTAACTGTTTCAGCAACCTCTCTGTCACAGAAATTCTAACTGAAATAGTGATGATTAGAGAAGTAGCATTTTGAATCCTTTTCTCAGGTCATTTTTCCCTGTTGCAGAATCCTTCGCTGATTGCAACAACTTAAAAAAATAGTCCTGTTTCTTTTGGTCTTGACTTTACTGTTTAATTTTCCTCCTATTTGTTCTTTTAAATTTTTAACCAAATCCTCAATATTTTTCCAAAAAGAATTTACAGGGTTGCTGCATGCTTACTCAGTTGTACTGTAGGCTACTGAACCTTAGGACTACATGCACCATTCTTAACACAATTAATCCACAACCATTCCATACTTATTTGACTCTCTATTTTCTGTACCTTGTCTTTGATTCTTGACTGTATAACATTCAAAGAGAAAGGGAAAATAACAAACCAGTTATCAGAGAACAAGTGACTGTTTCAGCAACCTCTTTGTCACACAATCTAACAGAAAAAGTTGTTTTTCCATAAATTTAAATAATCTTCTTCATCCATTTTCTGGTCTGAATGAACTAGCAGCACAGTCAAGAAATTTGTAAAGTGCCTTATGCTGGCTGGGATGTGTTAACTATCATTACATTATAAACAATGTTGGGTGCAATGTCTTTTGACAAAAAGTATTTAATCCCAGACTGCTAGGTGCAGCTTTGTGAATGCAGAAACAGAGCCAAACAGAATCTAAAACATTCAAACTTTGGATGAAACCTGAGTATATAAAATATGAATTAAACATTTATGGAAACACTTATTTTCGAAGGATGGTTTAAATATTTTCTTCTGCAGCATTCCAGTATTTGACAGTAAATTCAGCATTTCTCTACTGTCTCATTTCATAAACTGTCAGGAAAGTGGACAGGCAGCTGAATTCTGGAAATGAATTAAATGTTTTGGCAAGTATTTGCAGTAAAATTTGTTTGGATATTTTTTTTTGTAACATTACATTATTGTGACACTCAAAACAAGTATAATTGTCCTGTCTCATCATCAGGGAGATCAACAGGCAGCTCTTTTCCTTGCCATCAAGTAACTTGCATACCATCAACTTCAAACTCAGACCAGCCTCAGACCCTTCGGAGTGATCGCTTGAAGTTGACTGAAAGCACTAATATCACTAATAGTGATATGTTTAATAATGAGAGGGAGGCAGTCTACCATAAATCCCTGATTGTGGGAACAGAGGCGTTACTAGCCAAAATGTTTTTTTTTTTGTGGGGGCAAGGTATTTACCGACTGGCTGGTCATTTTTACCGACTATTTTTGCGGATAAAAGTGACTATTATTGAGAAAAAAACTACTGTGTTGACGAAAAATCGGCTGATTTTAAGAAAAAATTACTATTTTTACGAAAAACGACTGTTTTTTATTGTTTTTAAGAAAAATTACTATTTCTAAGAAAAAATCTACTATTTTTCCTAAAAACCGCGGCGCGAACGCACCACCTCTGCTATTTTTTACCGACTGGCCAAGGACATTGGGGGGGCATCCCCCCCTCCCCCCCCAGTAGTGACGCCTCTGTGTGGGAAAGCCTATGCTAAACGCTGGGTATACCTAGCATTTGGTATACCCTATGCCAAACGCTGGAATGCCTAATACTGGTTACTGGGACCAAATAAAATATTGATGATTTGAGTGAAACCCAAAAATTAACCAATCACAACTAATCTCCAGTGAGGTAGGTCAAGGTTAAGGTGCCAACAGCTATCTGGTGTTTGGCATAGGGTGTCCTGGGTTTAGCATAGGCTATGCCAAACGCTAGGCATAACTAAAGTTGGGCATAGGGTATCCGAAAATCACGAGTTTGTGGTTGAGTGGATGAAGGAGCTTATTTGCTCATTAGGCTACAGCGGTCTTTGGAACAGGAATAAAACAATATTAATGATGCTAAGTAATGATAAGTCAATAAGATGCGGGAACACTACTAGAGTATGGTGTTCAAATCAGCATTCAAATTAACCTTATAGTCTGTACTGAAAAAAAGAGGGGTGTTCAAATGTATCCAGCTTAATTAAGTTCATAAATAAAATTAGCATTACCTCCATATGTAGTAGATCTATCATCAGTTTCACTGACCTTCTTATTTATTCCCATTTCTGTGAGAGTTATTTTTACATTTTGGTCACAACGATATTCCTCTTCTGAGATCTGGTAAATAGTAAGTAGGTAGAAGTAAGGTGTGCTGAACATTGGGCCTTAACCACAAGGTTGAGAAAGATCAGTGAAATAAATAAACAACCAATCTTCACTCAACCCTGTAACAAAGGAGCCAGGACAATGAGAAGACAGGAGGCAGTCGAAATCCTTCTCTGAGCATGGTGATGTGCCACTAAATTCACTATTATCACTAGACCAGCACTAGATAAGACATTTCTGGCTCTTTTGCTTGTGTTTTTTAACTAGGCACTTGAAGAATACTTTGCCAAAGCAATGCCAAAGAGCGACGACGGGAGGCTGTTGCTACAAAGGGTTCATAGGAGACGCTTATTCTACGCAGTGAAAACTCGTAACTACTATATCGAAGAACTTGATTTAAATTTTTTTCAGGTATGTTCTTTTATTTACCCGGTTCAAGTGAATACACAAACAACGGGTCAGGTGGCCATACGTGCTTTAAGTTGGCTTGAAGACCCGCTGAAAATGCGTTACTTTGTTGTTCCGCTATTCACGAATAATCGATTTTCAAATAGTGGAATTTCCTTGTGATTTGTGGTATTCTATGCGCTTGCATTTTTGTTGTATGCCTTACGAGAAAGATTTATGATTTTTTTTTTGTTCAGGCATTAAGCAATCTTCACCAGTATCACCACTGCCCACTGAAAAGCCGCGTTTTTGTTGAGATTAAAATTTCCCGCGTCATAGTAGAATTTACGCAGTGGGGACGGACGCAGATATTCTGAACGTCATTAGCCTACTAGAGTAGATAGAGGAAAATGAAAAAATCCCTTTGCAAAATCCAAATAATTCAGTGTCGGCTTTTCAGTTACACTTTAAACTTTTTCTTCCGAATTCCAGACGTCCGTTTGATTATACCTCTTCTGTTGGCTTGGCATTAATTGTCTGATCCTGAAATGTCTAATCGTGTCTTATCAGGCTCTCGATCGTTGTTTACGAGAAGCCTATTGGTCTGAAGACCGGTTATACAAATTTTGCCAAGTTTGTCGTCCAAGGTGAGGGACATGGAAAGAGCTTAGACAGCCAATGCCTTATGTCATTAACTGTAAAACATAGTTAATTTTTAAAGTAGTCAACTATTCTGAAACAGGGACCCATAAATTTCCTTACAGGGGGCCTGTCATTTCCTACGCTTCTATATTGATATGATGACCGAACCATCCAGTTTCCAAAAATCCCCGCTGGAGTCGATCGGCATTCTTGTTTGCCTCATTGGACGTGCGCGCCAAAGAGACTCCTCCCTCAAGGCGCCAGCAGCCAATCCCAAATTTTGTCTATCTGGTCTTGAACGTTATTGGACCGTGGGTATTTCTCGAACTACACTCCGTGCGGTCAAGATAGCATCAGAAATCTCTTACTGACAGGAAATTACTGACAGGAAAAGTAAAGTAAATTTATCGGTCCCTGGTAGAAGCAAAACAGAGATGGCCTTTAAAAACTGCAGCAAAAAAAAAAAAAAAAAAATCATGTTTAGGCGTGTGTTGATGCCTCTCTGGGTGGTTTGGCGCAGTAAGTACCTACTAGAAAAATACCGATAAATGACGTAAAATAGCCTAGGGGTAAGTGGTCCATACTGGGCATAGGTACATAGTGGGCCATTGAACTTAACTGCGATCTGTTCAGGTGGAAACAGGTTGCCTGAGCCATGTGATATAGTTTACAACATGGCCGACTTCCTTATCCACTTTTGAAGATAAGTTACCATCTTAGTTCGTTTGCTAGCTCTCCTGAAAGTTTTTGCTACACCCTAGAAAAATATTTTGTGCCCATACTCTTTCATGTATCTCTGTGTTGATTTGTGGTTATTGGCTTGTTTGATTCCTTGATGATCAGACATTGTAACTAGAGCCATCACTTATTTTTTCAACGCACCAGTTTCATCAGATTTTGTTTTTGGTGACTAGAGGGCGGGTGGTGCATACTGAGCCAGTATAAACTGGTACATAGTTAGCCTATACTGGTACATAAGAACCATAACTCAGCCAAAATAAGCGTATTAAGCATGGCAGGAATAAACAAATGGAAGTGGACTGAAAAAGGAAGATTCCATAATGTATCCCTGCGAGGATATTTTGAAGAAGATTTCAATCCCAGCATCCTCTTTCTTCACTTTCGAAGATTGGTAACGCCGCAAGAGGCTCTCAGTTTTTATATTTAGTTTTATACTTTCATTTTTGCAGCCTTATAACCGATTAAACAAATTATACTTGTATGTTTCTTTCAGTGGCCAAGTATGGACCATAGGCTGACTCAATATGGACCACCCCTGGTCTATACTGGGCCAGTTGGTACATAGTGGTCCATGAGAAGTTTTCAGCAGTTACGGCAGCGGTTAAAATTCCTAAATATTCTCATAAAACTATTCACTATATGCTACAATTTGGTATAAACAAAGCTACAAAATACTTAACTGGTTGCAAGTAAAGTCAATTTTCCAAAAAGCTGCTCAGTATGGACCACTCTCCCCTACCTAAATTATATACATTTTCACCGTGACCAGTTGTACCATTTACAACACAAAGTAATCCCGACTTACTTTTTTGTTTTGTTTACAGATAATTCAAGAGGCGGCCGTCCAGCAGATGAAAGACGAGGTTTCCATACAGTTAATGTGCGGTCACAACCCGTTCATAATTCCCTGCATTGAATATTGGCAAGAAAGAAAGGAAATATTCATAGGTGAGTCTTTTACTTGGGTCTAGGCCCCCCCCTTGTGGACCCCCCAGACGTAAAACCCCGCCACTCGCCCGGCGAAACTCCCCCGGGACCCTCCCCATACAGTGTTAATAAAATGCAATGTATGTTTATGAAACATATATTATAGAGGCGAGCGAGCCGTCGTCACTCGTTTACTATTTAACTCGCGTGTCTAATTCCTCAAGTGCACGCGGTCCGAACTGCATTATCTTATTTCCTAAGGATCTGGGGGATGGTGGGTGGGTGGGAGGGGGTTTGGTACCCGTTCTGTTTTTGCCAGCTGACTAAGAATGTCAGGCTCTGGTAGGGCAAGTCTGTATAAGTGTACTGATGATGTCCTGAAAAGAGACATTTCAGACCAATTTTGGAAAAGATTTATCTGATTCGAGGATCCGATTCCGAATGAACATTAGTTCACTGTTTTTCCAAAATTCAAAGTGATTGCTAAAACTGCCGCTATGAACGCGGAAAACCTATTTAGTTCATAGACTGATTGTCTCCGGTTTACGTATTAATATTTGATACCTCGTATTTAACGTACTTACCGTATTTAGTACCAATTTACACCAATTTCATAATAGGCAGTTTTGTAAGTTATACACTTATTTGGGTCTTATCGGAGATAAGAAAATATCCTTGTTCTATGTGTCGGGGCTTAATAAGATTGGAATATCAGACTTAACTTTTAGACACCAAATAGTTCTTATCGGATATAATGGCCACTCTTTAGTATAGGAGGGTGGGGGGTCGTTTTCTTCCCTTCCGTACAGGGAGCCGATGCTTTTTTCCCTCCCCCTCCTCTCAGTGACACAAGTGTGGCACCTGCTCTTTCAGTTTCACTTGAAAAATCTTTACTTCTCTATTTATACATAAAAAAAAAGAAATCAAACAAAATATTTATTCATTATACTTATTTCTCCCTACAATTATTAGCCTAGCCTACTACCAAAATCGATGAAAATCAGTCTTTTTTTTTTTTAGTTGAATACTCTTTATTATACAAACCAACTTTTACATAGCCTACTAAAAAATATGGACAGATCTACATGAACACACCCTCTCACCATCCTTTACACATGTAGTCATACCTCTGACTGCAGGAAAGCCCGAATGGGCCTGTGGGGGCCGTAAAAAAAATTCGCTTTGAATTAATTTTCACACACTTTTTCAAAAAAGTGAAGAAAACTGGAGGAGGAAAAAAAAAGACAAGTGGGAAACCACGCCGTTTCCCACATCGTCCAATCACCGGGGATATTATTATATTATTGGATAATATTATTGTAGCCCAATGAGAAAAAGGAACCGGGGCTTTTAACGAACCGGGAACCGCGGCTTTAGTATCGTCCAGATTTGTCCCAGTTGGCGTTACGAAGGTTATAATTCCCGCTATCTTGCATCCGCAGAGCTCAATTTTCACATAAGAAGTACTGCTATACGTCTCTGTCGGGATAAGTGAGAAAAATGAGGAATAAAAATGAAATTGCAGAGAAACGGTTCCCTAGCGAGTCCGTTAATGCTATCCTAGGAGAAAACAGTCTTTTCCAACCAAGTCTAATACGTGATGTGATCTTATTAAATATTTTGTATGAACGCACTAAACAAGGAAAGGGAAATAGCGCAGTTTAAAAAAGTGAGTGCACAGGAATTAACAAGCAAAACACAAAAAAGGGACGAATCGGATCTAAAAAACCGTCTTTCCAGATGGAAAGTCCATCGAGGTCCTGAGCTATAGAGGAGAGCTTTGCACAACAAGGCATTTTTTGATAACCATGCTCAAATGGGTGGCATGGCACCAGGAGTGAGAAGGTTAATCATGCGTATGTGTACCCCTTATTCTCCATTCTCAAGAGGAATACCAGTCTACTACACTTTCTGAACCAGAATTAAGTACTACTTCGTTGCTGCTGTGACTGGTCTGATAATTTCAGACAGCATTGAATAGATCTGCTTCTAAGCTTCAATCTGGAACATAATTTGATTGTTTTGCCATCTCACGACAGGAAAGAAAAATCGCAAGTAAAAAAGTCATCTACCAAATGCATAACATCACGAATCCTGGCTTCGTGGCGTCAAGGCTGGAACGCATTTTTCTATTTTTGGCCAAATGTCGTCCCGCGGGCTGATCGACCAATCATGTCACAGGGATAGTAGATACCACGCTAATTACGGTCCTGAGCATGGGAAGCAAATAGTTATTATTTCGAGAAGGTTGGAACGGTCGGCGTCATATGCTGACGACATTGCACTCCCTGACGATGAGCCCGGCTAGGGACTGTGGGCTCTACCCCTACTCTCTAAGGGTCTTCCTTTTGTCTCATTGGAAGGCTTATAGAGCTCATCTCCAAGGATTCTTATCGCTCTTACAATTGACAAAGAAAGAGGATAGCAAAAGAATTGTAGTTTTTGCTGTGCTCTGCCGTGACTGAGTTCTCAACTGGGGTTGTTCCTAAATCATCAGACAGTCTTAGTCGCTCATTCCTCGAAAAGCCCGTCAAGAAGAAGGTGAAGGGGGGGGGTATGATTTTGAGTTAATGAAGTCCTGTGAGACTTGCTCGACGTTCAGTAAATCAGACTTAATTTGAAATGCTAATGAGTAGATATATGGATAGATGTTTAGTGAAGCCCTTGGGCCGTGACCAAAATCAAAACAAAAAGAGCACAACCTTTACATTCAGTATACGGGCTAACTTTTAACCAACTGTACAAACACCTTCCCTCAACCTCAAAATAAACTTTATATACTTTTGATTGTCTTACATAAATGGTCCAGAGATGCACCAATCCTGCATATAATTCTATAAGGATTTGTACTTTTAAGTCCTTTACTGACAGAACAGTGCCAATCAAATACTTCTCACGCGGGACAGACAACTCCTGGCACTTGTAAAGAAGATGGTCCAGATCCCCAAAATCAGTCAGTCGTTTTCTTTTTTCTTCTTTTGTTTTGATTAGTATTTGTTTTAGTAATTAAAAATGTATTGTTAGTACCATAGTAGTATTTATTTTTCATTAGTAGTAGGATTTATTCTTCATTAGTAAATAGATTTGAATCTTGTTTTTCGCCTGTTATTTAACAAGTCCCCCGGGACTTTCCCTGCAGGTGATGCAGACAAACGTTGTGCGTTTGTTTTGTATTAAACATAATCTAATCTAAATCTAATCTAATCTAATCAACTTTACAAAACTTGACAACTCAGCTTAACCCTTGTCTCAGACCTCTTATTATCCCAAATATTCAACTGGGAGACAGTTTGTCGCATGCTAATCAGTTGGTGATTACTCGTATTACAGCGCGCTGATTACGCTTATTACAAAGGGGTTTAAAACGATATTACCGTACTTGTCCTGTGGGTCGAGTTTTGACACTTGTTTCCGTGAGCAAACCCTAAGAAGATATGACCATATGACTGACTCCAAAACACGCCAGTTAACCTCGGGAAGAACGAGGAACGTCGTGCGAACGATGACTCAAGTCCTGTGTCAACCAGTAAACGGTGTTGTTGCGGACAGCTGCGGTGACGCTTCCAGATTTTCCACACAGCGATTCTCCAATCGGCACGTAGGCTACAGCTCGTCATCAAGAGTAATATCAGGGACCCATAAATTTCCTTTACAGGGGGCCTGTCAGTAAGAGATTTCTGATGCTATCTTGAGCGCACGGAATGTAGTTCGAGAAATACCCACGGTCCAATGACGTTCAAGACCAGATAGACAGAATTTGGAATTGGCTGCGCTGGCGCCTTGAGGGAGGAGTCTCTTTGGCGCGCACGTCCAATGAGGCAAACAAGAACGCCGACCGACTCAAGCGGGGATTTTTGGAAACTGGATCGTTCGTGCATCATCTCAATATAGAAGCATAGGAAATGACAGGCAAATTTATGGGTCCCTGGTAATATCCTCCTAGATCCGATACGTGCTGGGAATACCTTGGCTTAAGTGATTTTTTTTCTAAACAGATAATCCTCGTTGTAATGTTGATACTACATAGAATAAATAGCACGTAGATTTAAACCACCATAAAGATCTCTATCTTTTATTGGGGAACGTCCTTCCTTTACGGCAGTAACGGTGGTCCAGTTGATTAGCTTCTCTGACAAGGAAATAGACAAACCGTATAACATGCATTTTTTTTCCCGCGTAGTGTCTTTTCCATTCTTCCTGTCCAGTATTATTTGGCCAGGTGACTACGCTTCCACTTCCCCGCAGTGACACCAACGGTCCTAACATCTGATATATTTAGCGTCACCTACACTTTCCTCTATCTCAACGTTTAATTTTTTTGATATTCTTTCCTATTTCTCTTTTAACCCTTATTTCTCATTTTGGATTCGCCCAATTGTCGAATACCATTGTCGAATACATTCGCCCAATTGTCGAATACGCCTGTCCAGTGTGGGGCCCGCAAGCTCAAAGGACAGTCTATCTTAGCGAAGAGATCGAGATGAAAAAAAAAAGCCGTAAAGACAATCCTTGGGAAAAGTTACTCGACATACGTTGAACAGCTGGAGAAGCTCGAACTAACAACCTTGCACGAAAGACGGCAAGAACTAATAATCAGCTTCGGGAAATTTGTCTTATCGAGTCGACACCTATCAATCCTACCGCCCGAACCAATTGTAAAACGAACTACCCGTCAATCGAATAAGCTGCAACCGGTGAAGACCAGAACTAACCGATATGCAAATTCATTCGTGCCATATTTTACTAGTGCTTTTAACGATATGAAATGAATAATTGTGTATTTTGGTAATACCGACGTAATTTAGTGAGTTTTACCTTAAATCTTACTACGAAGTCGTGTAATAAATAAATCTATCTATCTATCTATATTTACCAATTTCTTCACATCTTTTTTCTTTACTTTTTCCTTCCTTAATTCCTTTTTAAAATTGTCTTTACTCTAAGATTTGCTATTTCTAAAGATATTATCCCTCGTTATTTTTTTTTGCAACCAAACCAAAAAGGGGGTTTTGTCCTGGAGACAACAACAACATTTTTTTTTTACCGCTTCCCCAAGTTTTCTGCCAGCGTTGAGATCAAACATCCTTATCCTGTTTTTTGACACTAGGGAAATGACTACGAAAGTAATGTGATCCATCTTTCCTGTCCAGTCTGGCGGAAACTAGGTCGTGTCAGCGCTATTTCCATTTGTTAGGAAATATGTCAAATAAGCAAAATCCATCCTGGGCTGCGGAATTGCCTGGGATTCCATTAAAGCAGTTAACTGATTTGGGGAAACGGCAGAACCTGTCACCACGAACATCATCAAATTTTTTCTTGCTGCGAAATCCTGTCATCGGGCATCATCGAAAACGAACTAGCCCTTTATGACTGGGAGTCACGCAATCTCACCCTCCATAATAATTCGGTTGATCAGTCAGCGCATGCGCTAGCTTAGCGAACTCACCTTTTCTTCTTGGAATTTCGGCAGTGTTAGGCAAAAATTTACATAACGACCTCTTTTTTTTTACTCCCAAAACACTATTGTGACTGTGGCTTCGTTGCCTGTCCGTCTTTTAGCAAAGAGATTGAGATATTTTATTCCTTGGCATGATGATTCAGGTCAGTACAGGTCAGGTTCATCGGTAATGGCCGTTGGCCTGTATTTTGGGGGGTTGGAGGGGGCGATTCAGAGTATGGGACTCTTTTTTTTAAGCTAGGAGTAAGAAGACATGCTGAATCAATGCCTGAACTCAGTGTTGATGCCAGACAGTACTTCGCCCGAAATCCGTCCGAAACCGGAAGTTTGGTTGAAGTATATTTTTGATGGGAGATTCAGTGTGGGAGGTAATGAATCCGTTTCTGAACTTATTTTCTTACGGGACGAGTATTTTTTTTTTTGTAAAATCGATTACAGATGCGATAGAGGATGCCATAGATAGGCTCAGACGAGTGGGTTTGGGTTTGAGGTATTTTACGACGGCCGTGGAGAGAGTAGGTGTGAGGCTACGCCCAAAGATTTAGACCGGGGATCGCTAATTCCACTGTGGTACTAAATTATCCGGCTAGGTATAGCCGGTACCTCCCCTGACGAGTGCCGTCTCCCAGCATGCAAAACTCCCATGCCCCGCCCCTCCGAATGCAAATATATAGAAAATTAAAAATCTTTTTACTAACTGTAATTTTGATTACAAGAACTTACGGATTGTCCCTGTTCACGCGAGTTAGTTGCAAACGCGTGACAGAATTTTGCTGGCCGCTCACTTCTGTAGCATTTCATATAAAAATATTTTTAGTTCAAGAATTTGATCAGCACGTGGAGACAGGTCCGGAAAGGAACTTTTATGGGGAATTGGTCGGGGGGGGGGGGGTTGCCATGGGTTTTGGTACGGGGGGGCTGGGAGGGGATTTGGTACCACTTATTTCACACCATTTATCCACGGGTTAATTTTCCAGATTGAGCCTGAAGAGGACCCTTGTCAAAAAGGGCCGAAATATAGCTCTAAAAAGTTAGCTGACGTATCCATTTTGCACTGTCAAGCATGATCTGCAGTCACCTTGGGCTGAAAGAATATGGGGGATTTGGTACGGGGGGGGGACTACCCGGAACCCATTGAGCATTGTTATCATACCGTCGGCCGAATGACCTTGTAGAAGCACACGTTGTTATCTTTCCCTGCCCTTTTCGAAGGCGGGAAGAGCTATCCTTGGAGTGTAATGGAGCTGTAAATAGTAACGCCGCGTATGGTGGGAAGAAGGCATTTTTTGTTATTCTTTGATGTTTATGCTTCTCCATATAATCAGCCTTGATGCTTTTCTTCTCTTTTACCGCCCAGGGGAAGCATTGTAGTATTCCGTGTGGGAGATTGTCTTTTTGCGAGGGTTTTATGAAATTGTTATGGGCTTGGGGGAGGGGGGGGGGGGGTTCCAGCGGAGAAGATCATATTATTCAACAGGAGATACTCTGTCTTCTCCAATTTTCTAAGGTACGATAGGGGAAGAATGGCCTTTTTTGTTACTATTTGATTCAGGTAGTTAAACTAAATAGATAAATAAGTAAATCCGTAGGATCATTTGGCCGAGTCTTGTGTTTCAGTTTATTCATTAACAAAAAACAAATCATACACTGTAAACTCTATAAGTACTGCCCGTATCCTACCGCTGACAGTATTCATTCATTTGTCAAGGAAAGAAATTCAAGGAAAAACAGACGAAAAAGAAGAAGAAGAGAAAAGAAAAGAGAACAAACGTAAATCAGTAAAACAAAACATAGAGAACTATCGGTAGAAAAAGTTGGGTTCTAATTAGATATTTTCGAATAAGAAACTTTTAATCTTACTTTTGAACTCTGGTATGCTATTAGCATTTTTCAAGGTATTTAGCAGATAGTTCCGTATTTTCGGTCCGGTAAATGTGATTGAAAAACCAGATGACGTAAGACGTTTCGTTTCTGTAACTAGTTCTGATTCATGTCGAATATCATGTTGGTGAATGTCATCATTCCTTCGCAAAACCGACATTAACGGTCCGACAATACTGGTTCGTCTCCAGTGAATGAATGAATGAATGAACATTGGTAGAACCAATGTTCTAAGTTACGATAGGGGTATGCTTCAGCTACACCAAAAAGATAAATAAATAAACCAGTAGAAACATTGGGAAGAATTAAATGAGAATGAATGAATGAGAAATAATTGAATGATGAATGAGAAGAATTAAAGACGTACTTCCCGAAGGTAGTAGTGCCGTAAGAAAGGACAAAGAAATATAAAATAACTTACGTAAATATAAATATTTTATGGAAACGTTGTTCAGCAATTTAGAATCACATGAATCGTCGTGGACAGGCAAGTTTCCAATCGTAAAACACAGATAAGAGGAGAGGTTTTCAAGCGTCAATGAAGGGCCGAATCGCAGTTATGAAACTAATTCATTCTACTTCAGTAGTATTTTCAACCGTTCTGATTCTCGCGATTGTACTCTTCCTAAGTGTAACGTATTTCCTCTATTGACGTTACACTGATGATCAGGGTCCCGGTCATTGTTTACGATAAGCTTATTGGTCAGCGGGCCACAGAGGCACAAGTCGAGTTTTTGCAGTTATCGTGGTATCTGATACCACGGTCAAAAGGCGTTTTTGCAGTTATTGTGGTATCTGCAGTTACTGTGGTAACTGATATTCGGATACCACGGTCTGACCGTGGTAACTGATCGTGGTATCTGAAAAAGTCGTCTCAGTTTTATAAATTTTCGTCAAGTTGGTGGGAAAGAAGTTTGACACTTAGTGATGTGACTGAACATCAGTTTTTCTTTTGGGATGACTTCGAAAGTTCAATTTCGGCAATTGTGGTTTTTGCAAAGCAACCGTATATCAGATACCACGGCAACTGCAAAAACTACAGTTCGCTCTTAATAGATACACAAGGTATCTGCAAAAATGCAACTACATTTTGCCATGTGTTCCAAGGCAATTGACATGTAAACAAGAACAAATAATCAGCTAGAACTTATGTCTCTAGTCGCATGCAGCGACTAAAAAAAAACCCGACAAAATTGAGCGGACCTGGATTTATTTACTCTTGCTTTGAGCTGATATTGATACCCGTTTACTCCTTCCGTCTTCACCGTTGATTCTCGCACAAGAAATGCTGAGGGAGGCTAGCAGGAGGCGTACTCCGCGCGCTGACCCGCTATGGAGCGCGTCCATAGAACCAGTCACCTTTGACTGCTAGATTTCCTCGACTTCAGCGACTTACGGCGATATAGCTATTTGTAGAGGTAACGAAACGTGATGTGGCGCGAAGCTAGTATCCTGCGCTCATACTCTGCATGTTTGTATGACCGAGATAGGGAGAAAGCAGTTCTGTCTCGTAATTTGCTCTTGATGGAAAGAGGCTAAAGCTGACGAAGCTTTGTGTTATTTGCGGTTTAAAGTATTCAATTATCCCAGAACATCTTTGCAGAAATATGATAAAGTACGAGATATTTTTTTTTAACGAACGGCGGATCAGGCAGCTTGCGCTTTGGTATTTAACATCTTTTGTACCGCGTAATACACTCGTCGACATACCATCCGGTTGAGAATGCAGCATTCACCAAACAAATATAATACCACAAAATAAAACACAAAACAGTAATTGCTGTGTTTTAACTAACGTTCAAGAATGCATAGGCCTACCTCTGCTTTTTGAGTAGGTTAAAATTTTTGTGAAATCCAGGTTTACTTTTGTGTACAGTCCTCCTGCGACAAGTGCCACGGGAGTTCTTGCCTCTTGTTTTAAGACGGTTTCTACCACCTCTATATCCGAGTTATCTTCTTCCCTAGGAAACTAGGAATGAAGTTACCGGATCGACGAAACCCAATAAATGAATTCGTACTCGGAGCAATTAAGGTCGGCGATAGAACTTGCACATTACAAAATTCGATTAAAGGTGTTAATTCATATGGCGGAAAGTGGGGAGAAGCCCTCACCAGTTTGCAGGGGTTATCCTTGGAAACACGAGTGTACTTTCCTTTCTGAAAAATCTTAACGCCCACTTACATCGTTTGCAACTAATTGAGAAATTAACCAACTTCTGACAATGCGATCATCAACTCCATCCGCTCGAGGAACAGGGTCAGATAGTTCACCGTAGGTTAGCGGATGCATAATTTTTTCTTGAAAATTTCAGATATGCGGACATTCTTACCTCTTCAGTGAATATCTTATTAGCTAAAGATAATTTCGTAAACCACATTGGCCTGACATATCACTATAAAACAACCAAGAAACCAACGAAAATGGTCACTCGCAAGTCACTCGCTAGTACCGAGCGAGAACAGTCTCAATTGTTATTCGCAGGTATTGGTGAGTGGCTCGCTGTTTTTATTTTCGGTTTTGAATTCTTCCAATTTTGGTTTTATTTTTTGGTTTCTTGTTGGTTTTCTGCTTTGTTTCGGTTTTCTGGTTTTTGATCGGCGTCCTCGTTTTGGCGTTTTTCATCAAAATTTTCTGTCTGCGCTGAAGAAGGGAGGTGGTTATCCTCCCGAAATATTCGCTGTTTATTTCAGTACATTCGTTGGCCTTTACAAACCCCATTTTCGTTGGTTTCTTGGTTGTCTTCTAGTGATCTTATTAGCTCATAAAGCATACATGTTTTTACCGTAAATTCGAAACCCCCCTCTGCCTCTAAATATGGGACTAAAGGACCCATCTACGAATTTGACCTGTACTTTGCCAATGAATCCTCAAACTAAGCTTGAACAAAATACTAAGCTTGAACAACATATACCAACCCCTTTGACCTTCGATTACACTAGCTTTGTCCGACGTTCATAGATTACGCGCCCTGCGCGTGGATGACGCGCAGAGCTATACTAGTGTGAAGAATAGGGTAGTGCCGAAAATTCGTCGACAAATTTTGTGTCCGGTTTTTGCCGGATTCTGGGTGAACTACTTTTCCGGTGAGAAAATAACTTCCATATTCGGATTCAGCATGTCTCCTTACCCCTAAATCAACTATCTCAATAGCTTTTAACCCGTTAACCTCCCCCACCCTCAAATATAGGGCTACAAAGCCCATCTTCGAACTTGACTTGTACTTTGACCCAAAGGATCCTCCCTCCAAGTTTCACCAAAATATCTCAATCCCTTCGAGAGTTATCGTGCGAACACAGACGGACAGACTTTTGCGATGTCACAGGTATCCCTCCACTTACTTTTTGGGATCCCAAAGATTACTTTGGATCAAACGATACATCTCAGCCCATGATCATTTTGTGCCACAAGGGTTTTGCTTAAAATTTATTTCTAGCACCCTTAAAGCGCGCATAATAACCGAAAAGTGAAAAAATTCTTTTCACCAAACGACATGGGCTTTATTATTGATCCCCCAGGGCCTGTTATCGTTTTTGCCTCAAGGGTTGTGCTTACAAATTGAATTTCTAGCGTCTTTCAAGTGCCGAGACTATTTAAAGTAAACAGGCAAGTTTAAAAATAAAATACTTTTTACCAAACGATGCATTCTCGTGATTTTCAAGTGTCCATGATCATTCTTATCTCAAGGGTTTCGCTTACAAATCATCAGAACAAACCCACGAAAAAGCAAATCCTGTATTTCATCCTCTGAACCAGCCTTGCAATTGCCATATGAGCTTCCAGCTTTTGTTTACTCCTGAACCCGTTTAGCGTACATTTCAATGTGTCAGAATTTTAAGTGTGTTATTAAGTGTATGCAAAGAACGCAAACTTGTTTTAATTATTTTGTTTTGTGTTTTAATTTGTGTTTCTTCGTTTTCTTTTACTCCGCTGTAGCTAAAAAGCCGGTCATAAATAAATAATTAGTAGTTATTATCCACCACAGTACAAACCGGTGTACAAACCTCTCTCAGAAACTGTTAATTGCACTCTGGCGTAAGATGTTCGTGGTGAATAAGAAAACATCAGCGAGGCTTTTCGGTAATAAAGCAGTAATATCTACGCTATTTCTGGAAAATTGTTGGAATAGAAAAGAGGATGCTATGGGAACGCATGCAGGTGGCCTGGGAACTCAAGTAGCATAATCTTGCTTCGAGTCTAGAAGCGTTGTTCTTTGTTTTTCCGGAAGGCTAGGCCGGAATTGTTGAGATAAGTCCGGAAGACATGAGACGAGTTTCGGAAACAATCAACCGTCGCTGATAACGTTGTGATGGAGATAACAAGTGCGCAAACGCTCAAACGTGGAGTATGAAAGTAAAATATTTGTCACATTTGATGTACGAACAGCGTTAGAGCCAAGACATTTCAGATCCCCAGTAACCAAACAAGTATTGAACTAACCTAATTTGAAATGATCAAGAAAGATGACAATAAAGTTTTTCAATCAGTTCAGAAGCTTTTAATGTGAATAAACTGCATCTAAATATTCCTTGAGCCCAAGCTGACTTAAGAGTCATATATTCATATAATATACAAAAACGGATTCGTCAGCTGTGATGCTTATGAAAGGGTATTTCGGCCCTTCTTGGGAAGGGTCCTGTTCAGGCTGTCAGTCTTCTTGGCAGTCTTCTGTGCCAACGCTTTGGAAGGAACATAGCCTACCTGCAATAAACAACTGAAAATTCTACCAACTATAAATATCCTATTAGGGGAAATTATTTTCAGACACTCTATGGAAAAACGTAATCGTTAGATTCAATACCCGTGTTAGAAATTAAATTAACCAGTCAGAATAACTGAGTTAAAACAAATGAAGGAAACAAGAAAAGAATTAAACATTGTTTCAAGACTAGCGTATTAAGCATTACAAATTGGAGTGGATTGGTATTTGGTTGTGGAGAATGTGAGTCCTTTTTATTTTATTTTGACAGTCAATTTTTAAGAATCTGAGCGCCCGCGATGCGGCTTACTTTCAACCGCTGCTGCTCGAGTCTATTGTTCCAACAATCTCGGTGCTCTGATATTTTGAATTGCAAATGTTTATGATCGTGTTCGAACCGTCGAAAATATTTAACAAGTTCTTTAATTTAATTCTAGTTTCGGAATTGGCCGAAAACGGAGATATGCTCACACTGTGGTCAAAGCATGGGAGGATGGAAGAAAGTCTGGCTCGAATTTACCTCGTCCAGATAGCCTCAGCTATCGGTAAGTTATCCTTTAAGCCTATAATTTATCCAGTCTTAGTGCTTATTTTGGCGGCCATAAGGGTGTGAGCATTTTGAGAATGATACTTTATTGCAAAAGCTTAAATATTACACCAATAGTAAAAAAAATCACAATCGCATACCAAATAAACAGATATGACGATGATGATGATTTTGCTTATGACCCGTCAAAATAAGCACGAAAACGGAGTTAATAATAAGGAAAGAAAGGCGAATAAGAAAAAAAACACGAAAGAAAAATAACTTTTAAATTACACACAATTTCAACCCAAGCGAGGACATATAAACCATTTATTTCCAATCGTGTAATTAGTGTTCTTTTTCTATCTCTGTCGTCTTTTATAGTAGGCTGCATGACGAATTGCCGCTATCATATCACAGAAAATTACTGTCTTCTTTGTTTGTACTAGCGCTTTAAAACTACAAAACAAATCTAGCAGACGTTGACTGTCAAGCACACATGGTACGATTATTTGTACTTCTTTTAATTACCAAACGCTTTTTAATTAACGAACAGTTTTAAACTCCAAGATGGATGGATGTTTACTAAAATTCTTGGTCCGTGACCAATAATATACAATTATTATTTATGGACAATTCAGTTGCGCAACTCCACTTCTCAAACTAACTGGTTATACTTCTAATTTTCTTTGTTGTACAATCCAAAAATGCTCAAGCTCTATACGTTTTGGGTCTGAGTGATTAGAACGGGTTTGCTGGGTTTTAACGGTGAGGTTTTATTATTTATTGGAGACATTTCGCTAGACAAATTGTTTCTCGGGGACGTTAAGCTTTTTAAATAGTATATGGTTGGTTTAGCTTTTGTTGACACTTCTGTTTCATTTAGGTAAGTATTCTGTGGGTCAAACAGTTCGTGACGCACTGTTAAGAAAATGGTAAAGATTCCTGCTTCAGCCTTACAAAAATTGTTTCCCACCCCTTTCCAAAACGTGGGGACGTTTAGTCATTGCGATATTTCGTCACGTGGAGGGGTTTTCCAGGGTGACGTTTCGTCGTGGGGACGTCTTGCCTTAGAAAAATTTGTTCATGGGTACGTTTTTATCCTGAGGCGTTCTACCATGGGGCGCCTTGTCGTGCAGACGTTTTGTCAAGGAGACAGCGCTCCTTGAGGGGGGTTTGCCAGGGTGACGTTTTGTCGTGGGGATGTCTTGCCTTGGGAAAATTGTTCATGGGTACGTTTTTGTCCTGAGGCGTTCTACCATGGGGCGCCTTGTCGTGGAGACGTTTTGTCGAGGAGACTACGCTATGGCAACTCGCATCCTTGGCAGGAGTCTTGCTATGGGACGCTTTGTCATGAGGTCGTTTTGCTATGGAGACTTTTGTCATCACCATTTGCCTGGGTGTCATTGCACATTTTGCCTGGTTGAAATTTTTTCATGGGGACGTTTTGCTTTGGGGATATTTGTTCATGGTGACGTTTATAGCTTGGAATTTTGCCATGTGGACGATTTATCGGGAATATGTTATGTCGTCGGGACTACGCTTTGTCGTGGAAATATTTTGGCGTTTTGCCGTGGGTACGTTTTTTCCAGGACGCATTGCCAAGGAAATATCTCTCTGTCAGGACGCTTCATCATGGAGACATTGGTTAGGGGGTTGTTTTGTCCGGCTTTTTGCCACAGCGACGTTTGTCATTGAGGCGTTTTGCCAGGGTAAAATTTTTTCATGAGGACGTTTTGCTGTGGAGACATCTGTTCGTTTTGTCATTGGAACGTTTTGCCTTGGGGACATTTTTTCATGATGACGCTTATATCTAGGTGTTTTACCATGTGGACAGGGTTGCCACTTTACTAAAATCAATTCACTGGGCAAAAGGAAAAAAGTAATACCAAACAAGAAAAGTACTCAGAACGTGTTGCTGGGTCATAGTCACCTTGGAAATAAAACCTGACAACTACCTTTTTCTTAAAATCTGCTGCCAAAGTAAAAATAAAGTTCTATTGTGGGCACAATTGTACTACCGGTGGCAACCCTGCATGTGGACGTATTATCGGGACAACGTTTTGTCATGGGGACGTTTTGTTATCAGGATTTTTTTCGGAAAGACTTTAGTCGTGGGGACGTTTTTCCCGTGGGGATTTCTCTCCTTTATCTTGAAGACATTTGTCTTGGGGACATCTTTCTATGAAAATCTTAGTTATGAGGGCATTTCTCTTAGGGAAGTTTTGTCATTTATTGGAGACGTTTTGCTAGACAAATTGTTTCTCGGGGACGCTAAGGCTTTTTGACGGTATATGGCTGGTTTAGATTGGGTACTCTGTACATGCCTTGCGAGTTCTCAACAGGATTAGAAACTCCTCGATTCTAAGCTTTCTAAATGGAAAGTTTAAAGTTTCTGAGAGGCAAGAAATACTACACTCTTAGAAGAAAATGTCAGATGAAGTAACTTTCGAGTTTGTTATGTCCTTTGAAACCCAAGTTCAGAAGGGAAAGTTCCCGAAAAGTTAGATAGTCCCTTGAGTTTTTCAGAAGAGAGATTTTAGATGTAGAGGCTTCTCTTTTCTTGACATAATGAACAGGAGTCCAAGCCAACACATAAGATCACAAAAAAGAAGCAACAAGATTAGAGAAATAAATTTCTTGGGACGAACTTCCCAGTGAAATTCCTGGAAATCTCAAAGTTCCTCGGATCTTTGGCAAGAAGTCGTTGGATGTTTTTCTTAGAAGCTTAAAGGACTCATCGTACCCAAATTACTGATTAAATCTACGTGCTTAGTTTTAAAAACGCAGAAGTTAGCGATACATATACAGAGCAGTGTTGCCGATTAAGCCGGTCGCAAAGTTCTGGCTCACTTTACTGCAGGATCCTGCAACATTTTTGGCATAGTCGTGATTTCTTTCGGCCGACAAAGGCCATATGAATTCTCGAAAAAAAAAGACTAACAACAATGTACTAATAAACACAACTCAAACCGGGGAAAATTTTGAAATTCATAGCTGTGAACATCAAGGAAGCCAAAAGGGTCCCAGCTTGGAACCCAGTTGCTTTAGAATCTCTAGGAGAAGAACGGAAGAATTCGAAAAACCTGTTGGAAGTCGCAGAATCCTGAGATCATGCACTCAAATGAGAGCACTTCCTGTCGGAAACTCGCTCGTACTCTACTGTATTCGAACATAATATTTATTTGTCACCAGTGCAGGAAGAGAAAATGATGAAGTACATGCAAAGTAAAGAAATACATGAAAAAATTAACAAAAAACAATGAAAACATAACACAGAGAAAATCACACTGATAGTTCAAATAGTATCGTAGAGCTATTTCTAGTAAACTCGTTAGAAATCATGGTGGTTTTCAAAGCTCATAAAAATTTCGTTGGCAGTATAAGCGGCAGGTCGATTACAACGTGTGGAAGTACCAAAATTGCTAGTTGGGCGTGTGAAATGTTTCATAAGCAATGACGCCCCTTACCTACGCTTACATTTGCTCAGCGTTTGTTCTTACTCTTATGCTAACATCTAATCTACTTAAGGACGAACTAGATTTCCGGTTTTGGCCGGATTCCGGGTGAATTACTTGTTTGGCGAGAAAATTAGCTTAGGCTACAGATATGGATTCAGCAGGTCTCCGTATTCCTAAATCGACTTCGAATTGGCGCTTAGAAACTATTGTTGCCGCCTTTTAGTTTGACACCCTTCACCCGTAAAATACAGGTCTATAGATCTCCGTATTTGTGAACGTCGACCCAACAAATCGTCACAATGTCTGAACGTATGTCTCAGCCCCTTCGACAGTTATTGTGCTAATAGACAGTAGATAGACAGACGGACGGACAACTTTAAAGAAGGTTTCATGTCGTATATTCATCGTTGTGTGAAATAGGCATAGTTTCACTGACGTTTTGGGATCCGAAAAAGGGCATCTACCAAATAAAGATATTCAGTTTCAAACCATTCTCCCCAGTAAAATCAACTTTGTAAGGCTTTCAAGCAGTTGACAATGATCTTGTTTTCTGAGAATTCTTGGAAGATATGTGATCTGATTTTCTGAAACTTGAGAGATATGTCAGACGTGGGAAATGAAAACACAGTATCGAATTAGCCTCGTGCTGAGAAACAGTGAACCCATGTTCAAGTGGAGCTGCCTGACTTCCTTATGAATTATTGAAGTACAAGGGGCAGCAGAAGCTATTAAAGGTTAACTTCCAACATCGAGGTTGATATCGGAAAATAACACCGTGGCGGTCGTTGAAAATAACCTATCCGAGCCGAAGGCAAGGTAGGTTGTGAAAAATATCTATCGAGCGCAGCGAGGTTGATATTTTTAAATGACCATCGAGGTTGTCATTCCGATTTACCGAGATGGAGTTGTGTTAACTGTTATAACTTTTTGAAACATAAACCATCTCTAGAGGCT
This sequence comes from Branchinecta lindahli, assembly GCA_023053555.1. Lineage (NCBI taxonomy): Eukaryota > Metazoa > Arthropoda > Branchiopoda > Anostraca > Branchinectidae > Branchinecta > Branchinecta lindahli. Next base: position 28,415,944 of record JAKZAO010000012.1, on the reverse strand, counting down.
GTTATGACTTTTATCATCCTCTCTTGAGGCTGTTATGACTTATATCATCCTCTCATATCTACCGCTAAATTTCTGTGTGGAAACTTTCTGTATCTTTCTGTTTGCTTTCTGTATCGTAATATAACTGACGGTGGGTCATAGGAGGATATGCATAACACGCCTGTTCGAAAAAAGGTATTAAAGGTTAACTTCCGACATCAACGTTGATATCGGAATATAACACCAAGACGGTCATTGAAAATTACCTATCCGAGCGAAAGGCGATGTAAGCTGTGAAAAATATCTATCGAGAGCAGCGAGGTTGATATGTTTAAATGACCATCGAGGTTGTTATTCCGATATCAACCGATATATAGGTGTGTTATATTTGTACAAATATAAGCGGCTATTTTGAGGGATTTGATCCAATGAGAGCACACCGGGTCTGGAGGAACACGGTTACGACGAACTTATTATTGTCAGTGGATGCCCCACTTCCGAGTAAGACAGAGAGTGTTTTCCGCCCTCCTTACAGTAGTTACTATACATGACGTCAAGGATTCTGGCTTATTAGCGTCAATTTTTGTTTTTCGACAATATATCGTTCCATGGCTAATCGGGCCAGTCACGCCACAGAGATCGTACTTCCCGCGCTAATTACGCTCCGTGCGTGGTTAGCAAATAGTTATTATTAGTAACTTTTCACGAGAGTAGTAAGGGTTACCCTTCGACTATGAGCGGCCGTGGAGGGCGTTCTACTATGAGCGGCCAAACTATGAGCGGCCTGACACTATTAGCGACCTGTCACTATGAGCGGATTCCTAATATGCATGGCTTTTCACGATGAGTGGCTAGCAGGTGGAAGAGGGGGGCAGATGACGAGGATGAAGAGAAAAAAAAGAAGAAAACGCAGTGAAGTCTGGGGGTTCGAATCATTCAGTTTTTGGAGATTGTGAGAGTGAGACCAAAGAAAAAAAGGATATTGTTGGCTAGAGTGACAGTGAGGATACATATTGTGGTAGTGAAATCAGAGGACGGGAATAAAAGGTAGAGATGAAACTCGCAATATTTATTGGTGAAGTTTTGGGGGAGCATAGAGTAGAAGAGTGTGAAAAAGTAGATACGGATTTAAGCAAGTGTCTGCGCTTCGGAATTTTTAACCGTCAAAGTGGAGAACAGATACATACCAGAACCCTAGAACATTATAGATGGTGTGGGATTTACGACCGAAGTCACTTCGTGAGACTTCTGTCGGTTGTTCTAGAGAGGGTTCAAACTTCGGGCGTCCATCCTCGTCCAGAGTTTAGCCTTTTATAACTGTGTTTTTGACACTTTCTTCTTAACGCTGAAGAAGTTTTGGAGATTGTAGACGCTCTAAAGACGTGCTACGGTGACACACTTTCCGACGGATTTCTCCGTGACAAAGTCGAAAATATTAGTGTAGTGTCAACCCCCAACTCTTGAATGTTCTGAACTTCGCGGCAGCAAATCGACTTGCTGTTTGGATTAACAAGAGAGTAGTAGGTGGGTTGCATTCCTTTGTGTTACAATAGCTATCCACCTACTGTTTTGTCGTGATCAACCAGCGACTCAGCGTGTCGATTGCGTTACACGGCCTTTTGTTTACTCCGTCCGCCTGCTCTTTGTTTATCCACACTGACATTAGGACACTGAATAGCTGTGTTACTGGATTTGTTTGACGGAAAACGAGTAAAAATTCAAGTGCTTTAATAATCTTTTCCATGATTTTAGCGAGAAATAACAATTTTTTCTTTCTTGTAGAAAAATGGGACGTAAACAATTCCCAAAAAATCCGGCACGAGGGTTCATCGAATGTTGGCGAGCTTCTTCAGCGCTCTGGCTGAACTCAGTTTTAAGTAATTTTTGTTGACTACAGTTTTTCGAGCTAGCACAGTGGGGAGAAGAGAATCGCATGTTCCACAATAGACGGTAAGAGACCAAACTCCCGTGTCCAGTTTATCCCCCCTTTTCCTAGCCTTTTTTTGCTTCAGTGCAGAACATATGACTCTGTTAGATTTTTTTTAGGAAAACTGCAGTATATTTACTTATGATTGTTAAGTCGTTTGCTTTTCTTTCCAGCGAACTACATGGAGAGGGCCGGTCTTTCCTCGTCTGACTCAGAGGGTGAGTCGACCGAGCCATTTGCGGCACAGCCAACTCCAGCGCCACCAACGATCACCCCTCCTGTTTCAACTGATGATCTGCACCCACGCCGACGTTTCCTGCACCCGCACCAGAGGCGAGAATGGTTGAACTGAATGCACCCGAAGCGACGACGACAATGACCGCGCCTGCTCCAATGGCAAAACCAACATCGGCAGTGAAACCCACTACCAGCGGTATCGCACCCCCTCCACTACCGATTCCTTTGGCGCCCACTTCATTCGCGGATAGGACTTGGGCGCCTCTAGTCAATCAGACGGGAGGGGAAAACCAGTAAGTGGGTTATCAGCTGGAGGCGATCCTGAATGACACACTGGCCGCTGAAGAAACGAGCTAAAGTTACTTGTAGGAGAAATATCGAAGAATCCCTTACCTTTGCCCGATATGCGCAAGTTCTGACCGAATCGTCTATTTTTATGACAAATAATTGTACCATCAAGAACCGTGATATGTGTTGATATGTGATATGCTATTTCAACGAATCGGATTAGCCTTGCTTCACTTCACGACAAATGTTTATGCTCAATGAAATTCAGGGGGTTCCATACGGGTTTTGGAGGATTTGCAAATGTGTCTCCTGCAATAACTACAAGGCAAAACTAAATAGACCTGGTAATCAGATTGGTTCTACTTGCGAGAGAGAGGACGATGACTACCTTCTTAGTATTCTTAAAGATTTGTACTGCGAAGAATAATACTGGACGCGTTCTTTCTTTCATTTCAGGAAAATCTCGTCCACGAAAGTAGCCGCTTTCACCTGTACTGTTCGCACCTTTCTCCATTATGCAACCTGTGATGTAAATACTGTATATTCTTAGTGGATAGTGTGTAAAGCCCTTTCATCTTTAATGTTCACCGTACTAGTCAGTGTAAATAATTGTGTCGATATTTAAAGACTCATTTCTCTACTGTAAAGTGATAGTGTCTGTATTGACTTTTCTGTTGTGCAAGCGATTATTTTCGTTTTGTCATCGTCGAGAAAACCGGTGACGCAAGTGCTTTAAATCGTTTCCACGTATGTGTGTTTGTGCCATTAAATACCTCGTACTGTGTGCCTTTATATGTTTATGCTATTTAGGCAGTGCGTATCTATTGATGCCGATAATAAAAATATTGTTTGAACTATTTTTGTTTACAAGAACCAGTGGGTGTGAAGGTCTGATGACTATAAAAGTCCAAGAACTTTCGATTAGGTGACAGTTTGAAGATGGCTATAAAACTGGAATGGCCGTTCAGAGCAATTGGTTCGTTCGTCTTTTTTTATGGCACTTGCAGCTTCGCTCAAGTGCCATATACCGATCACTTTTCCGTCGGTCGGTCTGTCGGTCCGGTGATCGCGAGTTCGGGTACTTGCAGATGTGCTAGGACGATGAAACTTGGCAGGCATATCAGGGACCCGACCAAACTAACTTGCAAATTGTCACTTCCCCGATCCGACCACCGTGGAGGGAGTAGAGGGTGGGGGAATCCTGAGAATTTAGTAGTTTTTATGGCACTTGCAGCTTCGCTCAAGTGCCATATACCGATCACTTTTCCGTCGGTCGGTGTCTGTCGGTCTGTCGGTCGGTCGGTCGGTCGGTCGGTCCGGTGATCGCGAGTTAGGGTACTTGCAGATGTGCTAGGACGATGAAACTTGGCAGGCATATCGGGGACCCGACCAAACTAACTTGCAAATAATCACTTCCCCGATCCGACCTCCGTGGAGGGAGTAGAGGGCGGGGGAATCCGGAAAATTTAGTAGTTTTTGTAAAACCCCTACCCCTTTCTTTACACTAGTAGGTCTGCGCGCGGCGTGACGTCACTCTTTGCATCGCATCACTCTGTTAACATTGGAAAGAGCTAGTGCATTCGAGGGTCAAAGGGGTTTGTATCAGTGGTGCAGTGCGGGGGAATATGGAAAATTGAGTGTTGTGTAACTTTCGAACGGGTGATCGGATTGGGACGAAACTTAATATCTGAATGAATGACATATCTCTGATGTTCCATTTGAAGTCCGAACCGGATTCGACATCTATGGGGGAATTGGGGTGGGGGAAGACCGGAAACCTCGAGAAACGGTTATAATGGAGGGATCGGAGTAAAACTTGCTGGGTAGAACAAGAATCTGCTCCAGATAATTTGTTTACACGTTTGGACTGGACCCGGACACTTGGGGGGGGGGGAGGTGGAGGGGAGTTTCACGGAATTCTGGTGATGACAGTTTTTGGGATTTTCACGACGAAACTTGGGAGGTGTATCAGGGGCCCGATCAAACTGACTTGTCAATAAAAATTCACTCGATCCGATAGTCGTGGGGGGATCGGAGGGAGGGGGGATCCGGAATATTTAGCCATGCGTAACTTTGGAACGGGTGATCGGGTTCGAGTGAAATTTAATAACTGAACAGAGCCTGTGGTGATCTTTTTCATGTCCGGACCGGATCCGACAACAATTGGGGGGGGGGGGAATACGTGACCGGATTGGACTGGAGAGATCGGGATGGAACTTTGTGGGAATAACAAACAAGTCCAAACTGAACCGGATTGGCTCCGGCGACTGTGGGGGGAGTTTGAGGGGCGGGTCCGGAATTCCGGTGATCGCGAGTTAAGGTGGGGGGAGTTTCTAGTGCCTTTAAAGTGCGCATCATTACAGCCAAGTTCAACGATAATATACTTTTTCTCTAGCTCCCTTAAAGTGCGCATCTCAACCGCACAGTCGAAAATTACTTCTGATTAAATAATACATCTCAACCCTTGCAAGTGCCATATGAGCTTACAGCTCTTGTTGTAAAACCCCTACCCCTTTCTACACACTAGTAGGTCTGCGCGCGGCGTGACGTCACTCTTTGCATCGGATCACTCTGTTACCCTTGGTTCACACTGCTACGTCGTATGCGACACGATTTTTTCTTTGCTGTTCCGACGTGCGACAGAATCGCACGGATGTTCTCACCACCACGCAGACGCAAAAGGAAAATGAAATTTTTCATCGAGAGTAATCTGCAAACAGACAAAGGAGCCCTTGAGGAAACGACCTCTGAAGATGTGGGGAGATTACACTTCTAAATACCACCCAGCATTAGGAAATTTTCAGTCAAAACCTATAGGTCATCTTGTTCAAAACAGGTTAATACAAGTTTATTCAGAAGATATTTTGCATTCAGCCATCCTAGGATTACATTCAGAACAAGGTAGAGCAATTTTTAGTCTTGAAAATTAACTAATCTTTGTTCTTTCTTTTCTTTCCCTCAAAAAATCGCATGCGTTATGTCGGATGAGTTGAAATTTTTCAACGCATACGACACTGCGACAAAACGCACAGTTCTGCGTCACTTGTCGTACGATTTGTGTCGTATGTCGGATGACGCAGAATTTTGCGCGAAATCGCAGCAGTGTGAACCATAGGTTAACATTGGAAAGAGCTAGTGCATTCGAGGGTCAAAGGGGTTTGTATATGTGGTGCAGTGCGGGGGAATATGGAAAATTGAGTGTTGTGTAACTTTCGAACGGGTGATCGGATTGGGACGAAACTTAATACCTGAATGAATGACATATCTCTGATGTTCCATTTGAAGTTCGAACCGGATTCGACAGCTATGGGGGAGTTGGGGTGGGGGAAGACCGGAAATCTCGAGAAACGGTTATAATGGAGGGATCGGAGTAAAACTTGCTGGGAAGAACAAGACTCTGCTCCAGATAAATTTACACGTTTGGGCTGGACCCGGACACTTGGGGGGGGGGGAGGTGGAGGGGAGTTTCCCGGAATTCTGGTGATGACGGTTTTTGGGATTTTCACGACGAAACTTGGGAGCGTATCAGGGACCCGATCAAACTGACTTTTTCATGTGATCTTTTTCATGTCCGGACCGGATCCGACAACAATTGGGGGGGGGGGGAATACGTGACCAGATTGGACCGGAGAGATCGGGATGGAACTTTGTGGGAATAACAAACAAGTCCAAAACTGAACCGGATTGGCTCAGGCGACTGTGGGGGGAGTTTGAGGGGCGGGTCCGGAATTCCGGTGATCGCGAGTTAAGGTACTTCCAGATGTGCTAGGACGATGAAATTTGGCTGGAATATTAGAAATTCGACAAGATTGGCTTAGAAATCGCCACTTTTCAAATCCGACCATTCCTTAAAGTACCAATCATCACCGCAAATTAAGAAAAATACTTTTAAGCAAAATATGCATTTCCATCATCCAAATGAGCTCATGATCATTTTTGCCTCAAGGGTTTTGCTTACAAATGAAGTTCTAGCTCCCTTAAAGTGTGCATCTTAACCGCAAGGTCGAAAAGTACTTTTTATCAAACGATACATCTCAACCCATGATCAGTTGTCCCACAAGGGTTTTGCAAAAAATAATTTCTTGCACCCTTAAAGTGCGCATTTTACCCGCATTAGTGGAAAAAAAAAATACTTTTGATCATACGTATATATCAATGATCCCTAAGAGCCTGCTATCGTTTTTGCCTCAAAGGTCTTCCTTACAGATGAATTTCTAGTGTCTTTAAAGTGCGCATCATTACAGCCAAGTTCAACGATAAAATACTTTTTCTCTAGCTCCCTTAAAGTGCGCATCTGAACCGCACAGTCGAAAATTAATTTTGATCAAATAATACATCTCAACCCTTGTAAGTGCCATATGAGCTTACAGCTCTTGTTCTCCTTTTTTTTATTTTAATCTTTCTCTTAGTCCCATCACGAACCAAGGGTAACCATTTTCTCTTATTAGTTTCCGGTACTTCGTCGAGTGGAAAGAGTCAGTGGATTTTGAAGCCAAAGTACATGGCACATCAGCCCGAGGCAATTTTCTATTTATATGGAACATATCAGAAATTGTTTGACAATATGAAGAAAGAGATTCCGAACATTCACTTCATACAAGGTTTGGACATGTTTAACTCTGGCGAACGAATCCCCGGACGGCGAGAAACTGGAGACCTTCTATCATTCTTGAATTTTGTTGAACCGGTATATTGGGCGTAAACATGGTCATGTCATCGTCTTCCTTGAACTTTCGGAAACTGACATAATACTGCCCGTTTTTGTCGAACCGCGTGAGGAGAATTCGAACATTATTCCCCAGATGAACTGATTTTGTTTCCAGTACAGGCATCACGGAAGAAACATGATCAGAACCGCTCAAGTCCAAGCTGATGGGAATCTTTCGCATATCAGAGTCTAAAATAAAAAGAGAATAGTCAATACTGGGCCCGGCTGCTCCCAGCTGCTATAGTCCCCCCACCCATTTCACAGATCTAGCAACAATAACCTAAATTTTGTGCTAATGTGATTTAATAGAAATCCCGTCATCTGGAAAAAAATTAAGTCCCTAAATTTACGAAGTCTATTCATTTCCATCAATACAGGCTTCCCAATAGTTCCTTTCATGAAAATTCATTTTTCACCTCTTCTGCCAAAAAACGAGCAGACAAATAATCTCCTTTCCCTCTAATGATGTCCGCTTAGCGAGCTACGGATTGTTATTTTGACGCCACATTTCATCTCCCCAAAGTTTTTCTGTACATGTGGACAGCACCCCCGAATGCAACACAATGCAACAAGTCAATCAGGATAATCTCCCTACCCGCAACAATGTCAATTCATACCCGGACCGGGCGATGACACGCACACGCGCACAAGCCCTTTCACTGGTTTGAGTAGGAAATTACAGAAACTTCACTCACCACAAGTATCCATTGTCTCCTTCAAAGGGCAATCCACCAAATATATCCAAACAGGGTATCCGTCTTTTAGCTCCTCACGCTCTGCTTTCTCAACTCGCTTTGATTTCAGTTTCTGACTGCCCCCCTTTTATGTCTAGCCCCCTTCTATTGTTATTGCTAGCCGCTCATCGTGAAAAGCCACGCATATTAGGAATCCGCTCATAGTGACAGGCCGCTCATAGTGTCAGGCCGCTCATAGTGTCAGACCGCTCATAGTAGAACGCCCTCCACGGCCGCTCATAGTGGAAAGGGTAACGCTTACTACTCTTGAGGTTGAAACAAAACAGTAATTAATAGTTACTTTTGTTAGTACTTATTTACTTGTACTTGTATCAGGACACAGGCTGCGAGCCTTCCCTGGCATCCAAGAGTTGTTCCACAGTAGAGTACCATCCTTGGCGGTCTTGGGTCCATTCCTGAGTAAGATCAAGCCAGTTTGCGTCCCATCTCCTTCCAAAGCGGCGGAATCCTCCTATGGGTTCTAGATCGGCCTTGACGCAGGAGAGCCACGTTTTGCGCTGTCCTCCTTGGCGTTTCTTCCACCCGGGAAGAGGCTGGCAGTGGAGGGCCTTCTTGGTAAGCGCTTCGGGTGGGCGGCGTTGGACGTGCCCATACCAGCGTAACCGGCGTCTCTTGATGATCGACCCGATGTCAAGGCGTTGGGAGCATGATCGGCGGAGATCCGCGTTGCTCATACGGTCGGACAGTCTGACACCAAGGATCCTCCAGAGGCAAGAGTGGTCGAAGACGTTGAGGTCGTGTACTTCAGAAGCTTTAAGTGTCCAGGACTCGCAGCCATATAAGAGAACCGATCTGACAAGGGCCTGGTAGATCCGGATTTTGGTACGCAGCCGGATTTGGCGTTTCCGCCATAGGCAGCTGTTAAGCTGCGCGAAGACTCTTGCTGCAGAAGCGATTCGTGTTTGAATTTCTGTCGAGCTGCTCCCGTTGGCGTCAATCAGAGATCCAAGATACTTGAACTCGTCAACCACCTCGATTACTTCTTGTTGAAGGTAGATAGACTGAAGATAGACTTTTGTTAGTAGGTGGAACACGCTCAGAAGCTGTTGTTCTTACAAAGGTGATCCCTTTTCCTGTGAAGATCTGTGATAAAGAAATAAAGATGACCAATTAAGTTAGTTATATGGGGATAACCCTTAGTAGTAAACTTCGTTGGAGATCAAAATGCATCGAAAGAGTGCGCAGGGCAACAATCACGCTTCTGTATTGCCAAAGGATGTTATGCAAGGCTTGGGGACTTGAACCACAACAAATGATGCAGTTTTTTTTACACTGCTGTGCTCTGACCCATGATTTATTATGCTTGCATAATATGATTGTTTTTCAGACAAGCTGACTGCGAATCATATTTGACAATACAAAACGGATACGTCAACTACATTTTACTAGAACTATATTTTTCCAGATCATTTTCGAGCTTCAGCGGCTAGAGCCTGAAGAGGACCCTTGCCAACAAGGGCCAAACTATAGCTCTAATAAAATGTAGCTGATGTATTCGTTTTGCATTGTCAGATTTGCATAATATGGTTAGGGAGCACTAATACTGGTTCGTATAGTTTTGCATTGTCAAATTTGCATAATATGGTTAGGGAGCACTAATACTGGTTCGTATAGGACGCCTGTATAGGGTGCAAAGATTAGCCTGTCTGATGATCAGTGGGGGTTTCCGAGGGACCGCCACAGGGTCACTAGAAATGCTTCTTGGTTCAGCTCCCCTTCAGTTTTGGATCAAAGCGGAAGCTCCTAGGAAAGAGTTCGACTTTGGTTTCCTGACAGATGGTGCCAAAGAACCAGATCAGGAGAAGCCATTTGCAGAAATAGTTGAATGACCTTCCAGTGCTGCATATTTAATTTTTTTCTGAAATTCTTTTCTCATATTTTTTTTCTTCATAGAATTTGTCTCTGAATTGATGGAGCACTCAAAGATGAAATGTTTGATCTTCTGCAGGCTTTTGTCAGATCGTCTGGTCAATGGAGATGTTGATAAAGAAACATTTATCTTTTTGGAAAATCAAACTTGCTTAAAGACACTTGTAGCCCCGAAAAGCAAACAGCCATTGGAGATGGGGTGCTTTAACGAGATTAATACTCTTGCAAATAGTAGAAATCAAATCAGTTTCCTGTGGGTCTCGGTGCATTCTGGTATCCCGGGAAACCAGGGAGCTGATGCACTAGCCAAAAAAGCTCATGTGGGCAACCATGCGCAATTAGGCATTAACAAGAATGTTAGTTATCATGAAAAAATATGAAGTCCGGGAATCATCCAGGCTCACTGTAATAAGTTTCATAATAAACAACACAAGGATGCGCGGTTTCAACAGACAACAACTCAGCAGACAACACTTGGGATGTAATCTGTTGTGATTTTGAAAAGGTTATGCATGAAATGATAGTCAGGCATTGACGAAGAGCAGAGAAATTTGTTTGTCTTCATGATCTCGGAAAATGAAGCAGATGCATTTTTCAGCCTTTCGGCAATGCGTGTTGTGCATAACGTTTCACTCTTAACGTTTTCAAAATCATAACAGATTACATCTCAGGTGCTGTCTGTTGAGTTGTTGTCTGTTGAAAAAGCGCTTCTTTGTGTGTCAACCTTCTGACAGTGCTGTTACTAGAATTGGAACCCAGGAAAACAAGAAATGAAAAACTGGGTCTCCAATATGTATCCATTGTGTAAAAACGAAGATACAAAATATATACTTTGTCCAAGATTGCACAGCTTGGCAAAGGCAACGAATGGAATCGTTCTACTTTATGACTATCAATTTTCATGACGCTATGATAAAATCTCGCCTGAAGGAGCTGTCCTGGTTCCCGCACTTGACAGGATATAAGTCGGTAAGAAACCTGATAGATAAGTCGTGGTTCATGGTAAGCTAATTCTAGTAATACGTGGTAGAATATGGGTGATCTTTTCATCAGTTCTGTTTTACTGGGGTATTGAGACAATATGCCGTTTGTGGCCTGAGGTTCGGCCAGTGTATGTGGCCTACCCTGTTGCAGAATAATAATAATTAGGAGTGGGAAATAGTGGAGCCGACGAAATGGGTTCATTGGGATGGAGTGTCTGGTTGTGTTGTGGCTTCGGTAAATTAAGGCGTGTCGTCGTCAGTAAATTATTGTCAAACCCTTCACACTTCAGATAAAAACTTGAAATAAAAATCTTCTGGAAAAATGGATCATTAGGCTACTAAGATTTTACTTTTAAACCTTTTCTTGGCACAGCAGCTGGATATTTTTCTTTCTCTTTGTTGTTCTGCTCACATTTATTTTTGACAGCGCCACTCCGTGTACTTCCAAATCGCGCCGCTAGATCGCATCTTGGTCTTACCGAATTCTGGTTTCTGAGTTCCCATCTCCACAACAAAACCAAACTCAATCAGAATGCGCGAGAATGTGTATTATTCCAACAACCCAATCGAGTAGCAAAAAGAACAGCTGTGTCAGAATGAAATATCAGCACCAGCTTCAACTCACAACACTTACAACGAATAAACTCACCCAAATCAGATGCTTATACACTGTTAGAAGTTTCACAACAGACAACACAATTAAGGACGCTCAGTTTCAACAGACAACAACTCAACAGATAACAATTGGGATGTTATCATTTGTGATTTTGAAAATGTTATGCCTGAAATGTTATGCGTAACAAGCATTGGCGAAGAGCCTAAAAATGACAAAAACGCATCTGCTGACTTTTTTGTTTGTCTTCATGATATCGGAAAATTCAGCAAATGCGTTTTTGGCATTTCCTAACCTGACATAACGAGGTCTCGGTTGCCACTCTAGAGCGCGTCAAGGACAGTGCAAATTTTTATAAAAGCGCTTTGGCCTATTGTCTTTTGGGACAAGTAACTTTCCCGCTCATCGTTTTTGTTAGTCCGAAAAAAATGGAAGTTTCCTGACGTGACATATGAGCTGCCCTCGCTTGCCCGTCTATAAAAGCCCCCAAAGACGGTGTAAATTTTCTCTTTATACAAACAATTTAGCATATGATATATTAGGACGAGTAACTTTTCCCGGTCATCGTGTAAAAAAAAAATTGAAGTCTCCTTACCTGACATAATGAGTTGCCCCGGTTGCCCCTCTAAAGCGCCCTAAGACAGTGCAAATTTTCTCTTTATAAAACGCTTTGGCCTATTGTCTATTAGGACGAGTAACTTTCCCGCTCATCGTTTTTGTTGGTCCGGAAAAAAATGAAAGTTTCCTGACGTAACATAACGAGCTGCACTCGCTTGCCCCTCTATAAAAGTGCCCAAAGACGGTGTAAATTATCTCTTTATACAAATAATTTGGCATATGATATATTAGGACGAGTAACTTTTCCCGGTCATCGTGTTAAATTTTTTTTTGAAGTTTCCTGACCTGACATAATGAGTTGCCCCGGTTGCCCCTCTAAAGCGCCCTAAGACAGTGCAAATTTTCTCTTTATAAAAACGCTTTGGCTTAGGATATATTAAGACAAGCGAATTGAATTTTCCCCGCTCATCATCTTCGCTAGTCAGAAATAAAATATGAAAGTTTTCTGACCGGACATAATGAGTTGCCCTCGGTTGCCCATCTAAAGCGCCCAGAGACAGTGCAATTTTTTTTTTAATGAAAACGCTTTGGCCTATGATCTATTAGGAATAGTAACTTTTCCCGCTCATCATTTTCGTTAGTCAGAAAAAAACAGAAGTTTCCTGACGCGACATAATGACCTGTCCTCGGTTGCCCCTCTATAAAAGCGCCCAAAGACGGTGCAAATTTTCTCTTTATAAAAAAACTATGGTCTGTTAGGACAAGCGACTTGAATTTTCCCCGCTCATCGTGTTCGCTAGTCAGGAAAAAATTAAAGTTTCTTATCTGACATAATGAGGTGCTCTTGGTTGCCCCTCCAAAGCGCCCAAGGACAGTGCAAATTTTCTCTTTGGCCTATGATTGATTAGGACGAGCGACTTGAATTTCCCCGCTCATCGTGTTCGTTAGTCAGAAAAAACAAAGTTTCCTGACATGACATAATGAGTTGCCCTCGGTTGCCCCTCTAAAGAGCTCAGAGACATTGCAAATTTTATCTTTATAAAAACGCTTTGGCCTATGGTCTATTAGGACAAGCGACTTGAATGTTCCTAGCTTGTCGTGTTGGGTGGTAAGGAAAAAACGAAAGTTTCCTGACCTGACATAAAGAGTTGCCCTCGGTTGCCCCTCTAAAGTAACCAAAGAAAATAATAGTTTTCTCTCCCCCCTGTCATCGTGTTCGCTGTTCAGGAAAGGAAATATAAACAATGAGTTGCCCCTCCAAAGTGCCCAAAACAATTTTCTCTTTACAAGAACGGTTTGGCCTATAAGGAGAAAGGCCGTAACCTCTACTCCCTGAGAAAGCATAATTGGAATAACAAATTGGAAACCAGGAGAGGATGAAAAAATGGGGATTTGGCTTCTGCTGATTGGTCGGTTCTCTTATGGGAGATGGTAGGCTATGGGAGGAAAAAATGGATAAGCTATACAACTGTTTAGTTTACGAAGGAGGAGCCTTGCGGAGGAGGAGCATTGTGTAGGAGGTTTTAGAGCGTGTGGTCCGAGTACGTACGGTATCAGTATTTATGGATTTTCTATCGGTTTTGTAGAGCTTAAAGCCTACCTCGCAATATTTACTCTTTATGTTCGAGTATCCACAACTATTTGAATACTGTAAGACTAAGCTCCGCTTTGTCAAATTATCCACGGCTTTGGCTGTGTTATGCCTTTTCCCAGACCTGTTGACTTCTGTAAAAAAAAAACTTTTCAAAATTCAGAAAACCGGTTTTACGCTTCCTTGGGTGCATAATGTTCATGGAATCTAGTAAATCATGGCAAGTGCAAAGATTGATCAGGTGTTGTTAGCCAGTTCGGTCTCCGGGTATAAGAATTATTGGGTGCAGTTACGAAAGTAGGTTGCATTGGCATTACAGGTAAGACGAGTCCTTTAAAATTTTTTTTTTTACAGACGAATTAAACTTCCAACCTTAGTAGACAGAGTTACTCTTGTTCTTAGTTCCAGAATAATCTGCTTCGTCACCCCTGTGTTTTAATACCTATTACCAGCCCCATGTATATATAAATATACATATTTTTTTCATGACCCATCAAATGCACAATGCGACAGTGGGGTAGAAGGAGAAAAGGAAAAACAACACAAGTAGAGATTAACATACGACAGTTTTACTAACTGGTCGAACACAGCAGTCAGAATTACTAATTGGGCCTGCAGAAATATGCAAAACAATATATATATATATATATATATATATATAATATCGCCCACCAACATCCCAGCTGGAGGGCCTCGGACTAAAGCACAAAAAGTTCTAGTTCTTACCCCCATCGGTGCTAGGACCGAGTGATATAGAAAGAGATTCGTACCAGCATTTGTTCAAATCTTGAATGTTTTGGCTTTGTATTTTATTTTATTGACAGCTCATCACGGACCCCTATTTGACACTGCAAAACGGATACGTCAGCTACATTTTATTAGAGCTAAATTGCGGCCGTTCATGGAAAGGGTCCTCTTCAGGCTTTAAGCCTCTCAAGCTGGAGAATGAACTATAGTGGGAAAACAACTAATGATGCTTCCTTAAATATATGATTTTGTGAATTTCTTCCTGAAAATTGCTTGGAGTTAAAGCCAAGAAGGGCCGAAACATAGCTCTAATAAAATGTGGCTGACTTATCCGTTTTGCACTGTCAAATATGATTCGCAGTCAGCTCGGACTCTTATTAGGGTATTTGTAAACCAGAAATATAATAAAGAGTTTTAGTTGGTGGAAAATAGTACACAATATTAATGAATGAAAATTAAGTCTCAGTGGATTGGGGATTTATTTTGAAGTTGAAAAATAACTCAGAAATATAATGAGCTTGGCATTTAAATGGTGTGAACGTTAGTTCTTCAATCAACGATCAAAGTAGTAACAACAAGACGTATGAGACGTAACAAGGCGTTTAAGCTCGCTGATAAAGTCAATATCTCTATTGCAAATGCACCCCTCCACCCAACGCGACACATGAAAAGAAACATGGCTAGCTTTCAGTCTGTCAGGCATTCCTGCAAAATTGCACAGAAAGCCATCGCGCGGGACCAGCATTTTTTTCTTTTTCTCCACTGTAACTCCTTCTAGGAAATTGGTATTCTTTTTCTTACAACATTCATGGAGGAAGCTGCGATCCTTCTTGCTTGCTTAGCGAAAAAAGGATTATTCCGAGAAACTCGAATTTGGTACTGTTAGTCTGTCTGAGAAGACGCACAATGCTGCTGTTGGAAAAATGTCTAAAGTTGCGGTAATAAATATGACCTAAAGTCTAGTGTAAGTAAAGTTTAGTTGAAGAAAAAAACAGAAGCTAAGTAGAGCTACAGAGCTAAGTAGTATATAGCCTTCATAAATTTTTATTATTCAAGTTCACTATAATTTACTTGACAATTCCGCCACAAAACTATTCCGGGGGGGAGGGGGCTCGAATTTGTTATTGAAGTTAGCTGGTCATTATGATGAATTAAGCTGGTCATACACTGATAACTCGCTCACTAACCTGTAAGCTAACCTTAAATGCAGTACTGAAATCTGATAGTATTTCTTTATTTTCCTTCTCAAAGTCAAACACCTGTTTTCGATTTCCTTCACAGTTGTTTGCAGGTTTCCGCTCTCTAGCCAAATCCGATTTTACCATGGAGAGCCTTTTCAATATTAGAGTTTAACTGAAAAAGAAGATTATTTTTACATCTGATATTTAAATAAGTCCTCACTGAAATATTTTGATTTTATTTTCATCCGGGGTCTAGTAGTAAAGTTCAAAGTGTGCGCTGCTTGTACGAGAACCCAAAAGTCCATCCAGACGTGGAGAATCTGAATTTCAACAAAAGTCTGCATTTCCAATGTGACATGTGCGGACAGGTTACGCCTGTAGAAAACGAGAAGATAATGTTCAGAGTCATTCAAGAGCGTTTTGTTCAAGCGTAGAGGGAAAAGCACATTAGTTACCACAGGTCCGAAATAACCAACTCATTTGGTGAAATCGATTGTGTGTGAAATAACGGACAAAGAAAGTTGGCCTAACGCATTTGTATCAGGTTTTCAGGCCTACTTACGTTGATTTGTGATGTGTAACTAGACTGTCGGATCTCAGCTCTATTCGTTTAGACTTTAAAGGAGTCCTCTTGGTCCTCTTATTTATTCTGTCTTTTATGTTATCTCGAGTTCCCTTATGGAATTTATAAGCTTCTGGAATCTCCGCCTTTCGCCATGGTTTCCTTATGTTCCTGTTACCTTTTAGCACTTTTGCGGCCGTGCCGAGTTTTGCCAGTTATCTAAGGCAAACTTCGGCAAGACCTTCAAGGTTTGCCGATACTCTTTGACTCGTTAGGACATTTTTGAAGACATGGTAGACAATCGAGTCTATCTTCTATTTAACCATGGCAAATCTATTTTTCAAATATTTTGCGTCCCCGCCTCTTTCGTGGTTGGTTCAGTCGGAGGTACGGACTGTACAAACCAATCAGCGATAGCTGTTTGTTAGCTGTAGAAGGGCTGTAGAAGGCACTTGCTAGTAACAGCACTTTCCAGCTTTCGGAAAGTGATTCTAGAAGGCTAATGGAAAGCTCCGCAGAAAGTTGAATGCTTTGGCGGGGCTAAAAATAGAAGCGTCATTACGGATGACTTTGTTGGAATATATGAGAAAGAAGTGAACTTCCAGTTAACCTTAAAAAATTCGTAAAAGTTTGTAAAACGTTTCCCGGCGTTCTGAGATTTTCATGTTTTTTTTCGCGATCAGCCCAGCGGGAAAGTGGAATTTGATTCCAGGAATCGCTTCCCGCTATTTTCGCGATAAGCTTCGCTCGCCGGAATGTGATTCCGGAATATCGCGTAAACCTGGCGTAAACCATCCTTATGTTAGCCGAGATTACAGGTAGTGTGCTGCTTCCACAGTGCAGAGACATTGCTGGATGTAATGCATAGGAGCTGATCTGTTTTTTTGCTTCGGGGTACTTTGAACTGGAAGGCAGCATATGGATGTCCACGGTGGGAATTTGGAATGTTAACCTTTGAAGCTTAATTCAGCAACCACTATAGCGTTTTCCTGCTGGATCTTGATTCCCTAGCTGTCACTCAAGGTCGTTTTTTACCTTAGTAGCTATGATACGCATGACGTCAAGGGTTCTGGCTTCTTGGCGTGGAGGATAGACCGAATTTTATTACTCTCGGCAAAATATCGTGCTATGCCGTAATCGCGCCAATCGCGACACACGGATGGTAGTTGCCTTGCTCCCGAGCATGGTAACCAAATAGTTACGAGTAGTTACTATTTCGAGAAGGTTGGAACGGTCAGCATAGTAACGTCTCGTGAGGTTGGAAAGAAAAATAGTTTTTAGAGTGCTGCATGAAGCCGCCACCCTAAACTCCTATTTTGGGGAAATGACTTCTGGAAACATAGTGAAAATTGAAATAAAATTCAGTGGAGCATCTTGAAAGGAAGCTCAAAACCTTCACTTGCTGCTGGTAACTCAGTTTACTTGTAATTGTTCAAGGCTAAGCTGGCAAACATGAAAGATCACAGGCACCCAAGTGATCATGAAGCCGCCCACTTCGCTAAAATTTGTATTTTGCTACATTACGAATGCTAGAGGCCTGCTGTTTGGTCAGAGAGGTTCCTTGACCTATTGCAAATAAAAAAATTTGCTATTTTCTTAGAATTTGCATGATTTTTCTGGGGTGGCAGCTTCGTGATCCAGGGTGGCAGGTTCATGTACCATGGCCAATTGGAGTCAAATCTGGCTCAAAACAAGCCAAATAGTAATAAACAAACATCTAAATGAGTTAATAAGTTACAGTTTCTAAGATTTCTTCTTTTAGTGGCTTTTCTAGGGGGTGGGCGGCACCATGGGATGGGCAGCTTCATGCAACACTCCTGTATAGTTACTATTGTAAGAAGGGTGGAACACGCCCTCGGTAGAAGTTTTTGATCGGATTGCTTTACGCGCATTTACCTGGAAGTAGGTTCTATTTACCGCAGAACCAGATTTCTTGGATTATATTCCTGCTGACTTCACGCAGTCTTTCGACCGACACCTAAATTTGCCGTAACTCCTAGAAGTCGTAGAGATGCGAAGCAGGCTTTACTGCCTATGACGATAGATCGCGCGGAAGCAGAACCGAGTTCGTTCTTGAATTCGAACAGGGATCTGCCTCAGAACAGGAATCCTGACTTAAGGAAGAAGAAACTCGAAAGAACAGGGATATGACTGTGTCGTTTTTATACGCGGCTGGTTTTTATGATTCCTAAATGGTTTTGAAGAGATTTAAAACCCTCTTATTTCAAATGAATTGAGCTCTTTATGATTTGCAATAAGACGTTTAAGCTTTAGGCTACCCTTATCCTACTAGAAATAATATTTTCATGATAGAATAGTGCAGATACTGTTTATCATATTAATTCTTTAAATTAAAATTATTTTATATAACACATCCTGCCGCCTGTCAGGCAAACTCGGCTCGGCCGGAACAGCGCTAAAAGATCCAGATCCAAATTGGAACAATGACGAAGAATTGGGATTGCCAAATTTCATTCTTCTGCGAGGGAAACTGTAAAAGGCGGAATAAGTACAAGGGGTCCTTTAAAGTTTAACCGAATACGGCTGAAATACTACAGTCCAGTTACCCATTACTTATTCACTTAAATAGGCTTCACCACCCGATAAAACCGCGATACCTTATTGCTCTGCTCTTCATATAATCAGTTTTCGTCGAATGAACTTTTTTTGGGATTTGTTGTACCTCTGTCTGCTTTTACCTCTATGCTTGAAATACTGAAAATGCACTTTTTTGTTTAAATTGAAATTGTTCACGTCGGGGTGAGCTTTGTCTTGTCGCTCCAGCAGTGCAGATCCTGAACGAGCCTGGGATCTTCTTGTTTGCTTTCTGTTCTCCCTTGTTGACAATATTGTATTTTTTATTATTCACCATCCGTCAAAGCGGCTGTGATCCGTCTTGCTTGCTCAGCGAGAGTGGTATTCCAAGAAACTGGAATTCTGCACGTCTAGTTTGACATGAAAAAGTATGCTGTTACGAAAACGTCCGATGGGGTGGGGGGGGGGCGAACATTGTTCTAGCTGGGGGCCCGAGGGACCTATAACTGGTTATCATCAAGAGGTTCGGCTAAACCGGCTTGACAAGTGTCCACCACGAACAAATTTGCTAGAGAAGATTGAATAATTAGCATTTCCATCTTTTCCCCAACATTTGTTATTTTCTTCCTCGTTTTTTTTTTTACTTTTCACACCGCGAATCCTTCTGGGTTTCGTGACGTGATGTTGCATATATTTAAAGTGATCATTTGACATCGCTTACAGTCAAAATATGTTTAAATTCAGTGCACTATTTCGGACAAATAATAAACAGAATATGCTTTTTTCTTCAGGAGCTTCAGACGTTTTGTAGAGCTGTCAAAGAAACCTAACGGTGAGACCTATGCCCTTAAGGCATCCTTTCTGAGTTTCACTGCCCATTTTCTCTTGATGCTCATCTCATCGTAGAAGTTTTCATTAGATTCGAGATTGCCTCTGGCATAAAATTATACAACAGACAAGAGGATTCTGTTGTTAGAACCATTTGCGTAATGGAATTGCTTCCTAAAACTGAAGGGTTCTAATGGAATTGGAAAGCTAAAATGTATGCAAGCTTTGGAATTTTTGTTTACTACCGTTGGAAAGCAAACTCGATTCGTATGTTCCTTACACAACTGAATCGCGAGCAGACACCGTAAGCCTTGTATACAGAAATCCACGCAATGTATAATAGGATTCAGGTCTAAACATATCTTATACGTTGAAGTCTGCGTACCCCAACTGGAAGATAATTATATGTAGAAGCTTACGTAAAAAATATAAATGTAAATCTCTCTCCATATACATTATTCGGCTACTATGTAATGTAATGTAATGTAATGTAATGTACGTAAAAGCCCAAAGGGCCATGGTACAAAAATGGTATACAAAGCAAATTCTAACTACATATTAAACACACTGAATACAAGACAAAGACAACTAACTACATGACTAAAACATTTTAAGTGAACAGGGACCTATGCCTCAGTCCCACCTGAACAAAAACTGCAAGGTTTTTAATTGTACCAAAAGCTCGACTTCTAAGGAGACCGTTGAGCCACTCCTCATCACCTGTATTTCTCTGGAGCAGCTCTAACCTTAGATCATTCAGTTCCTGGCAATATGACATGAAGTGGTCCACATTGTCATCCGGTTCCCCGCACATAGGGCACGAGTAAAGATCATCTACCGCACGCTCCCTCCCCAGGTATTTCCTCCTTATTCCCAACGGAAGAAAATTTCCCCTTAAACCCATATAAGATTTTAGCTCTTCCCTCTTAACCCTACAGAAATGAACACTGTCCTCGTCGTAGCTAGCCATCAGAGCAAAAACACTAGAGAAACACTATCTGAACTTGGTTTTCTCCATCGAAACCTTTGGTCTTGTTTGTGAACGCAACGCCCGTGGAAACTTAACTGCTGTAGTAAAAAAAAAAATTTCTTTCTTCCTAGTAGACTAAATTGTTTAAGAATTCTGACACATTCAATTTTATTAGTTGAAGGGTTCATTCAAAGATGCAAAGAAAAATTGTGAAAATTTGCATGAATATTTCATAGATAGAGGTAAAACTGAAAAGTAGAGATAGGGGATGGTGAGAGCGATGCTAATTAGAAAGGTCGTTATCAGTTATTTTTTCTCAGAATAAATATAATTTAAGACCGTTGGAGCCACGGAGGGTACGTGAAAGCGTAGTTACCTGGTCGGATCTTACTGATCCGAACCAGAGTAGAATTTACCAGAACCTAATAAACAAACTCTATCTTCAACTTTCCTACCAATCTCACCTGCTACTACACTATCTTTTCTTCTTTTTCTTCAGTAATATGGACAGCTCCGGACGCAAATGCTCCACTTCGGCCTCCTTTTTTCTTCTTCGGTAGGGTTTACCCTTTCTCATTTCATGCATCGGAAACGGGCCTTACCCGTATCGCCGGACACTACGCTCGGAACTTTTAAAGTGAGACAAACATGTGGTTTCAAAAAATTTCTAGTACAGCTAAAAGATACGGTGTGCACACAACGAGGAAACAAGGGAGGATCGGGGGGGGGGTATTTACTGACTAGTTGATCGTTCAGACCGACTGTTACTGCAGAAAAACCGACTGATTTTTAGGAATAAAACTTAAGTTTCGACGAAAAATCGACTGATTTTAAGAAAAAACGACCGTTTTTGCGAAACACCGGTAGTTTTCAAGAAACAATTTTCAAGAAAAAAAAAATCAACTGTTGCGGTACTTCGCACCGACCCAATTTTTTGACTGACCGGCCGACAACATTGGAGGGGGGATGTCCCCCTTCCCCTTATGTGACGCCCCTGATTGTTTTTCCCACATTTTACGCCCTATGAATTACTCCTTCAAAGAGCGTTTAAAGGATGGTCCTTCAGGGATATCTCTTTTCCTTGTTCTTTGATCGATCCCCACACTTCCTTTGAGAAGTGTTCTGCAGTTTGGCTTAACTGGTCGAAGGGGCTGAAAAAGAGTGCTGTCCATTAGGCCGTGGACGAAAGCCAAATGTTTTCTTTCCAAGGGAGAATAGCTTCACATTTCAGCTCTCAGGGAGCTTCAGTTCGAAATGTCTCATGATGGTGTTATACGCAGCACTTCTTTAGCAATCATCAGGGAAGGCAGAAGCGTTTTTCAACGAGTCTTGTAGTCCCTAGTACAGAAGAGGTATGCTGGGTTGCCACTTGACTCGAATAAAATGCACTACCCAAGTGGCACAAAAAATACTACCAGAGTACTACCTACTTTTCCTACTGCGAACCATATTAGCATGACCCTACACATATTGCCTGAATCGAACCTTCGTACAAATTAGGGCTTTCACTCGGAACCAGATTAAAATCAAAGTAATCAGATCAGACGGGCAAAAATGTAACTAAGCCCGCATGAACTCTGACAGAAATCCAACATGGAAACTCTACTGTGTGAAAGTTGATTCGTAATTTTCTCTTTCCAGTCTTCCACCAAGAACTCCCCACACTGCGCTTGGGCAGTCAACATGGTCTGAAAATTTTCGTCCATATCAGGCCGTATCATTTATAAAATATTTTACATTATTTTTTTTATTCCTATCACCATTTATCATACATTTAAAAACACAAAATTATATTTGTCAGTGCGAAAACGGATAAGTCAGCTGAAATTTATTGGAGCTATATTTCGGCCCTTCTTGGCAAGGGTCCTCTTCAGGCTCAAAGCCGCTCAAGATGGAAAAAATGAAACTTGTGATAACCATTTAAAATTCTCTTTATGCGGACCATTTTGCCATAAAACAATCAAGGAACTGTTTGTGAGAAAAAGCATTTTTTTTTTTTTTTACATATTTAGGCTATTGAGCAATTTTATGTTGACCTAAAAGTCGAATTCGGCGTCTTCGCTACGAAATATGTTTTCCGAATAAATTCTGTTATGTTCTAATCTACCGATTAAACAGTCACTCCTGACTTCAACATTTTTTCACTACATAGAACTGGTCAATAAATTTCAGTAGCCTATCGCTCAAACAACGAAAGGACCACCCTTCTTACGTCATCAGAGATAGGCCACAAGTAAGGACCAGTTCTTGGCGCATCTCTATGATTCAGTCCCTGTCTTCTAGCCCATTTTGAAGCAATTAGGGTACTAGAGAGAACTTTCCCGAGTCCCCTTAGGACACCAGTAGCTTGAAAACGGAACCCTCACCAACTTTTTCTTAATAAAAACTTTTCTTGAGAGAAACCGCTGCGGGCCGACTCTCTGTCTAAGCTCTAAGTAGCTAATGAAATATGGCAATCGATACAACACAGATCTGCCCTGTGGGCGTTGAAATATATCGAGAGTTCCGATCCTCACCAGAATATCAAACTGGAGTTTTGAGGAAATGGGGAAGCCGCTGCTAAAAATAAATGGATTTACTAGTTTGGAAGTCTATTGGACGAGCCTTTGCTGCTTCGAATGTATTGTATTTTTTGTGTGATCTGATTACTGTACTGAGTACTGTACTGATACTCAGTACTCAGTACAGTACTCCGTACTGTACTTTTGCTGTCTCCTAACGTTAATCTACAATCCAACCTCTTTAATCCAGTTTTGGGTAGTCCTAACCGATTGGTTCTGGCAATAGATTATCTCTTCCTTGAAATGCTCCTTTTCTGGCTATGGACCAGCAAATCCAGCTACAACCGTATTTCTAGCACGATCCCACCGTATGTCGTATTAGGCTACCGGAAGAGCGAACAGCCTTGAATGATAATTTATAGAGTAATAACTCGCCGTATGTCTGTGGGATAAGGTCATTTGGGCCTTCAGACATGCTTTTCCTTTCTGGTATATGGTATTCTAGTCTATGGGGATTAGCTGATAAGGGCTTTTTTGGAGGTGGAAATCCTCGCAGGAAATACACTGCGTTAGACTTTTGTTTTCGTTCCAGTATTTTAATATAGTTTATTCCTTAAGAATTATGCCACATTTCCAAATATTAACACAAGGCTGCTGTTAGGTCAGTGGTTTCCAACCAGTGTTACGCGTACCCGAAGGGGTACGCGAAGGCACCAAAATCAACTTCACTCGCTTCAGTCGTTCTCATAGTACAGTCAATCTAGCGTCAAATATGACTTGACCGCAAACAAATTGCAACAGAAATGATTTTTAAACCATCTTGTAGAGAAAAAAAAACTGTACAACATATCAAAAGTTGAGAAACCTACCGGGGTGCAAAATTTGTGTTTTTTAGCGTTTTAAATGTTATTTTTAGTTTTTCAGCTGAAATTTTCTATTTTGTTAAGGCATAGTGTTTACTTCATGAGAAACATGTTTCTGGTGTAGTTTTATGTGCTGAACTCGAATATCACATCAGATTTAAGATACAGTCAACCGAAAATGTTTCACATTCATCACCATCCAATAAATTCGTTTCTGTTATAGCACAGTTGTTTTACCGCAGACAAATCGTAACAGAAATGATTAAACCGTCGTGTAGAGAAAATGAAACTGTTCGACTTGTCTAAAGCTGGAAACCTATCTCAAGTAAAAGCTCGTGTTTTATAGCGTTTTCTCTTTTTCTTTTCCAGCTGGTATTTTCGATTTTCTAACAGCTTACCGTTTGCTTCATAGGATACAAGTTTTGGAGGGTTTTTTTTGCGGTGGATCTGAATATCGCCTCAGATTCAAGATATGATCAACTTTAAAATGTTTCGTATTCATAACCATACAAGAAGTTTCCTTGGATGTCTTATTATTTATCGTTTGGAAAATACCATGTCAAGTAGAATTCTTCAAATTGTCCTGTTCATCACCTCTCAGTTATTAATAAAACTTGATTCACAGGTAACAAAAATCAAATTGGTAAAAGGCCGAGCAGGTTTAGTGCAAGGGTATGCACATTTTGTTCCCCCACTTTACTTACACATCATCTAGAGTGCTATCAGAGGGCTTTCGCGAGATTCCGGAATCACCTTCCGGCAAGCGAAGCGCATCTCGAAAACACTGGGAAAGCGATGCCTGGAATCACTGTCCAGTTTCCCGCTGGACCGATTGCAAAAACGCATGGAAAGCTGAAATCGCCGGGAAATCGTTGAATTCTGGATTTCTACAGTTTCAAAATTCCCGCCGGAACATTCAATTTCCCGTGGAGCTTTCACTAACTTTCTGGAATCACTATCCGAGAAAGCTGCTTCGGTTTCCAAGCAGCGCGAAAACCTTTGGAAAATGATTCCAGCTTTTCTTTCCAGCTCGCGAAAACCCTCCTTATATTTGGTCTCGTTGGAGTCGAGAGTCGTCAACGCTCCAGACAAATATTTTCGATGGAGCGGCTCAAGCCTAGAATCCTAACCTTAGAATCCCTAGACGACAGGCAGGTTAGCAAAACCATCCGTCGTCTCGGACCATTCGAAATTAAACCATCACGATGATGAGACGATGAACACAACGAAAAATCGGCCTACACCAAGAAGCCAAGGAAAAAAATGTTCTGATGTAGCGAAGAGGATACCGACATACTACGAATCAAAGACGGATAAGCAAGAGCTGACTGGGAGGTACAGGTACCGAGGTAGACGGCGCAACATGGGGAAATCTGTTTGAGCTCCAAAAAATTCCCCGCGGAGAGACCGCACAGTACCAGCAAGTACCGTCCAGCCTCACCAACGAATGGAAACCGATGGCGCTAGAGCCCTGCAGAAAGCAAAGACGGACACCGAGGCCCTAACCAAAATCGCCAACCAGTCACCATGAAGCCCCAAATGGCTAATCTCCGTAACGACTAAATTCCAGGACAACCCACGACCTGTCCCTAAAAAGGATCTTGACTTCTTGAGCCCCTTAAGACTATGAACGATATGAAAATAATATTTAACTTAGCCAACAGGAAAAAGCTCATTAAGAGCGTAATAATCAGAAACACCACATATATTCCTGTCAAGGGACCAAGAGACCCAGGACCCAGCTCCTTAGAGCTTGAAACAACTAGAGGCCCTTAATTGCAGGATCGAAAGGGAAGCTAAGACTAAGATGGACTCAACTAGCTTTCATACTACTTCTACAAAATATTTTTTTTTACAAATCTGGAGCACGAAAAGGCTGGACCATGGATTATGGGTATATATGTGCGACTGATCCCGCCAGTGGAAACAGCCATCTTAAAGTTCCCTAATAAAGTAGTCTCAAAAGACGTCCGTACGTTTCTGAACCTACTTGCTACAGGCAACCGTAGGCTGAAAATAGTCGCTAGAAGAGAGGCCGCAGGGTAACATGGCCCGACGAGAATGTCAGCAAACACTGAACGAGGACGGATTTAAATATTTTAATAATTACATATATGTGAGCTATAATTTATATGTATACCTATTACAGGTTTAATTGTATGATATAACGATTAATAATTGCTGTTACCGGTAAGACTTGGTATTATATTGATTTATATCCTTGGATAACTGCGATACCTGTTCAGGCTAAGCTTGACTCACCCCACACATAGGGTTGAGTAGCCAATAAAACACAACACGTTTTGTCTTAGAGTCGAAAACTGGCCTACATGAAAACAGATGGATTAGCCTACTTATATCGCAATTATATCTGTATCTGTAAGTAATATCTGTATCTGTAAGCAGTATCTGCCTTCTCATGGTCCTGTCAAAAAATAGTGCGAGGGACAAATAATGACTTTAAAATTAATGACGTCAACTAAATATAGAATAATTAAATGATTTGTAATTATTAATAATAAATACAGTGCATTTATTAATTAGCCATTCAACACATCCATTTGGGTCTGTATTCGGTCCTTAGTGCGAACAACGGGATAATGTAATAGAAATATGTATTTCTTGAATAGTGATGAATGTGAAACACTTCCCTTTGACCGTATCTTTAATCTGATGTGATATTCGAGTTCAGCACATTAAACTACATCAGAAAACATTTTTCGGTGAAGAAAACACAAAGCTATAAGAAAATCGAAAATATCAGCTGAAAAATAATAAATAAAATATAAAACGCTAAAAAAAACGAATTTTGCACCCCGCTAGGTTTCTCAACTTTTGATATGTTGTACAGTTTTTTTTTCTCTACAAGATGGTGTAAAAATCATTTCTGTTGCAATTTGTTTGCGGTCAAACCTTATATTGACTGTACTATCAGTCTTTTGACTTAGTTTCAATGCCTCAAGATCAGTCCTCAAGATCAGAAGACCCCATTGTACGCATTTTGAGACATACATTTGTGACTTATCATTGATAACAGTAAATGTCGTCTTTTGACGTTCTAATCGTAGAAGAAATAGGTACAACGATTCGTCAAACAGGGG
Organism: Branchinecta lindahli; assembly: GCA_023053555.1. Lineage (NCBI taxonomy): Eukaryota > Metazoa > Arthropoda > Branchiopoda > Anostraca > Branchinectidae > Branchinecta > Branchinecta lindahli. The sequence goes on along the minus strand of JAKZAO010000012.1, from coordinate 28,389,148 downwards.
TACTCGATACGGAAAAGGTTGAGAACCGATGTGTTAGGTATACGCATGGCTCTCTGGCGTCAGTGAGGGCTATCCCACACAGATCCCACCATGTAAATTTAGCAGAAAAAGTAAAACGGAAGCTGATTCCGCCTTAAAACTGCAAACACGCATATGACAAATTGATGTGTTGGCGTTTGGGTTATTAATAAGTGACGAATAGAATCTAAATTTCGGGGATGAAAGTTTATTGACTGACTGGGACTAGGTTAGTCTTATCCATTAAAACGATTGGAAAAAGTAAAAGTTTGTTGCCATGCTTTCATTAATCGGTCATCAGTGATATTGAGAGTAAAAATACTCTGGTTTTAATGGTAACTAATCTGATTTTTACACAATTCTAAACTTGTTCTATTGTCGTCAGATTGTTTTAGTATCTGGTTTAGTAAAATTTTGAACACACAAAATCCTAACACCAGTGAAATAATGTGACCTGGCGAGAGTTTAATGTATAACTGGATTTATTTAACTGAAAATAAAAAGTCTTGCATCTTAAGGGTGTTTCAGGTGTCCCACCGCTTGACTTTCATTTGTCGCGGCAAAGAGCTTTTCTAGATACCTACACATGTTGCCAGCCCAGGTCTATATATTTGATAAACTACTTTTTGTTCCACGTATTGCTTCTGCCCCCCCTTTGCCTTAACCTGTCTCGCGTTGTTTGTTTAAATCCTGATGCACGCAACCTACCCTCGCTTACATAATTTATAAACAACTTTCCACCGCTTGGTTTTAGCCTGTCTCGCCAAATCAAGTTGCTTAAATCCTGTTTCCGGTCTTGCACCCTAGGATAGGCTACACTTTATCACCCACTTTATGTTCGTCCTACTTATTCTCACCCCCGTGCTTGGCTACAGAGAGCTCTTAACAGAACTCCTTTCTAGCTCAATATCCCCAATTCCTGCCTCTCAGGAATTTTTATTAAACCTTTCCCAAAATGTTCCCTAATCCCAAGAGATTAGTTGGGTCTTACATTAAATACCAGGTTTTGTCGGGGAAAAATGGACCTGTTTGTCAGCGGTTTCCGCCGTGTTGAGCTGCACTAGAAGTACCGAATTTTCTTTTTTACACTATTTCCGTGTAGGAAGGAAAAAAAGAAACGGTAGAAGGGGATTATTAGAAGAGTTGAGTAGTTTGTCGGGCTTTGGCAATAAGCGAGGACAAAGGAAACTTTTGGAGGATTTTCCTAGCAAGGTTTCGCTGAAAACGAAAATGAATGCGACAGCTTGCAGAACTTAGATGACGTTGCACGGTATAGCCGCGCGGTGTTAGTCCTATGAGCGACCACATTTAACCAGCCAATTTTTTTTTTTTTTGGGAAGGTATTTACCAATTATCTGGTTATTGTTACCGTTTGCAGAAAAACTACTGTTTTGACAAAGTTTTGACGAAGAATTGACTGATTTACAGAAAAACCGACTTTTTTTTAGGAAAAAATCTACTGTTTTTGCGAAAAACCGACTGTTTAAAAAAAAAAAATTGACTTTGTTGCGAGAAATCGCGGCACTTCTGTTTTGTACCGACTAGCCTCCCCCCATACGGGACGACCCGGCACTAAACAGATTATTAATATTTTTGCAGATACCAACTGAATGATGACAGTGAAGAATGAACAAATATATATTCGAAAATCATCAGTTGTAGTTGGAAACAGCCAATGAAAAAATTAAACGAGAAAACAACAGTAAGGGAAATCATTACATTAACAAGGAACTTGATGAACAACGAGTATTGATAGGAAGTGCTTGGCGAGTGCTGAATATTTTGTGTGCTAGAAGAAGAGTTTTTACGTTTTTCTTCCGCATGACCCTGAGTTTTAAATTTTATTTTATTATATTTTGGGTTGAACATAATTTTTAATTGGGACTGGTGCTACACAGCTGCAATAATAGCTTTGCTTGGGAAAAACGTCACATAGGCACAAGGGATATGCATTTTGATCCTTGCTTACATCGTACTAATCGTGAAAGATCCGTAGTAATCCTACCTTCTTGATCTATGTGGTATACGCTTCTTGATTTGTGGCACCGACACGTCTCCTTTAAAGTTTAACTGAAAGGTTAACTTAACCTTGAATTTGGGTACAAATTATTTTGACATTTTTAAGGGACTGACGGTCAGAATAGTACTCTATCAAACATCTTCCCGTAGGTCAGATAGCCTGCTAAAATTGGGGAGCAGAAGCTGCTATAGCAACTGCTAAAAGATGCTATCCAACCTAGGGAAACCTACTCTTCCGTTACGCTATTTCTCTCTTTTTCTAATAAAGTGGCCCATTGCTTCAAGTCCTCAGATTTCTCACGTATGTTATCACCGGCTCTTCGCTGACGTAACAGGAGTATCAACTTCCTTCGTTCCTAAACAAAGAATGTCGGCTCTCCGCCCTCGGGTTCGCTGTCGGATAGTACTCTATCCAACATCTTCCCGTAGGTCAGATAGCCTGCTAAAATTGGGGAGCAGAAGCTGCTTCGCTTTAACCAGAGCGAAGCACTTGATTATAAAAAAGAAACCGCTCTGTATTGTACCTTCTCTGCCAAAAAAGAGAAGAACTTTCATTGAAATACTTTGAAGTCACCAGCAATAACATGCTAGACAGATTTTAAATAATTTTGTCAGAACGACCCCACAATCACATCACGATCCGTGGGTCTGCGAAACATTTCCTCATTACGAAATTACCAAACATGCCTTACCACACAGCAATACTAGCCAATAATTTTTCCATTACATCACATCCTCAAATAAAAAGTAAAACATTACCATTCCTGTTGTAAAAATATCCTTTCCTCCTTTACTTTTTTCCGAGCTCACGAACTAGGATGACCTAGTTTGCAGTAAAATACACCGAAAATTTAATTCCATCTCTCCTGTACGTGTTCGACCTGCTTCCCCTGGAACCAACTCATCAATACATGACTCGACAAGCATCAAGTGTTCACCAGCCTCGGGTTAGATGTGAACGATCCCGGTTTTCTTTGAGGTATAGTTTGGCTACAAATTACAACAAATACAAAATTAATATCGAAGAATTGTCTCCGCGTAGGTTAAAGAAAACATTCAAAGAGTTTTTAATTAGTAATTATTAAAGTAAAACCGTAGAATTCAAATTAAATTAATTGTAGATTATTATTTATTTAGTTTTAGGGTTGGGAGGGATTTTGTTTTGTTGCTGTAATGCGGGATGCGCCCCTCTTGTTGGTTCTAGTTATTGGTATGCGAGTTTGAACTGGTGAGTACTACTGTTTTTTTTTTGTCTTGTATTTTGAAGAAGGTAATTGTTTTTCATTTATCATTCCCGTGCCATTCGTGCTTTGCCCTCTGCCGGGAGTATTTGTCAAATTATGTGTGTATCTAGTGAAGATAATAAACGAACCTGAACCTGAACCTGAACCTGAACCTACCACCTTCGTTGCTAAACAAAGAATGTCGGCTCTCCGCCCTCGGGTTCGCTGTTGGATAGTTATTTCTTGCGCGACTTGTCGAAATTCATCCAAGTGGGGAATTTGAATGCCAGCAAAAGCGCAGTTTCAATGGCTAAGAAAGCGAATAAGCTATGAAATTTCATTCCAGACTGCAAGTTCGCGACTGAAAAAAAAACTTCAGTCCCGGAGACTAGAATGCTGCCATTCTTTGGTTTATTTTTCGGCAATTTTTTCTCATTGTACAATTCACTCGATGAAATGCAGTTATCCGGAAACAGCGAAGTAACGAAGTATCGTATTTTCGTCGGGTCTTCAAGCTTATCTCTGACGAAGCAAAACGAATTTAAGTCAGCAAAAAATTGTTAGACAAAATAAATAAATACATAGAAAACTTTAATGGGCCCAAACGACGCAAACGGACCCAAACAAGTCGTTCCCAAATTGAAGTTACTGGCCAAACGAACTGGAAGTTGGGGAAAGGGGAGGAAACCCTAAAATCAGTATTTTCTTGTACTTTTTTCGTGGGAGAGGGGGACATTTGTTGTGGGTCGTTTTGCCGTTGGCTCATTGGGATGGTGTCATAGGACCCTTTTTTTACGGGAAAGTTTAACTGAGGCTATGAACATTGCGAGAGAACACATGATCTCGCACATGATGCAGACATCCCAAAATTATTTCTTTGAGCTGTCATTTCTGTCAATCGCTTTTTCATGATATTATGTCAGAGATGGGCGAATCGATCAAGAAAGATTTCGAATCTGAATGTAGGAATCCACCATTTCATTCGAATCCGGAACCGAATACGGAATTCAATCCGACTTTAACAAAAATCATATCATATAGCCTACATAGGTTGTGGTTTAAAAATCAGAGGTGACAAAAGCACTGATATCTAAGGTAGTCAGATAACGCGATAGATTACTGAGGATGGTTGGTGGTAGAGACCAAAAAGTTGGATTGCCTAAGCCCACTGTTTAAAAATCGGAAACAGCAACTGGAAGGATGTGGACTAGATATTTTGGCGGATTTGTAAGATTGAGAGCGATTGAGAGTTTGACATCCGAGTCTGAATCCAAATTCATCCTGACAAGCAGAATATTCGAATCCGGCCAAAAGGACGAATCCTGGATTTGAATCCGAAATTGGATTCGCCCATCTCTGTCTTATTCAAGTAATTTGGAACTTCTTTTAGGGGTGCGATAATAGCCTAGAAAGCTCCTGCCCTTTCGAGAAGCTTAGCTATCAGCGACAGTCTCTTAAAAGTTGCTTATTACTCTCTAGAACACTATAAATCGTCGTTATCTGAATTCTTTCTCTTGAAGGGGATTGGAAAATAGTAAAAGTTGGCCGGCATGCCAACGGACTTGGACCTACAGAGAGAACAATCAGTCGTGAGGGGGCTTGGCCATCTCTTTTTTTGAAGAGTGCGGAGATAAAGCCTTACAGGCTGTCTTATAACCAATCATTTTCTTAACCTCTCAATGGTCCCTAAGGGGTTGTCGATTCCCGTCCGGGCTTATCTGAGAGGTTGTGTAGTTATGCAGATATCAAGTTTCATTCAGGTCAGACCACTAGTCTGGAAAGAAACCGGTTTTGTTTTGCCTATTTTACACCAGTGAATTGTACAATATTTGTAGTTCAGTCGCCTTTCTGTTACTAATATTATCTGTGATTTTTTTTAAATACATGAACGTTTATCTATCAGTAGGTCATTAAACGTTGATGGAACCTAGAGGTCCCATTTCTCTGTGGAATGAAATAAAACATTAAGATGAAAACTCAGTGTGCCCGAGTTCTCCTAACAACATATGGAATAGTTCTGGAGAAAAAATGTATTAAAACAAAAAAAAATGAAAAAAGCGGTCCCCAAAGGTTTGACAGCTGGGGTATAGTCCTTGCCAGTCAGTGTGGCAAGCTGAGGCAAGACAGCTAGGAGTGGTGAAGGGGCCAGGAGTGGTCTTGGGTCCGGTCAAGGCGTGTTACAAAATTAGAGATCGCTTTCCAACTCATAATACAAAGAACAAATAATCTAACAGAACCTCCGTCTCCCTATCTCTGTAATAGGAATATAATTAAGGCGTCGATTTTTTCCCCATACCCTGTCCGCTACGAACGAGCGGAGGTTAGTAGCTTCGCGCCACATCACGATTCGCTACTTCTACAAGTAGCTAAGCCTAATTCGCTGTGAAGCCAACGGTGAGGAAAAATAGGAGTCAGAGCTGATTGGTTCTATGGACGCACTCCAGAGCGGGTCAGCGCGCAGAGTACACCTTCTCCCAGCCTCAAGCACTATTTTTTTTGGCGATAAGCAACGGCGAAGACGGAAGATGAATAAACGGATATCAACATCAGCTCAAACCTAGAGTAAATACCTCTAGGTCCGCTCAGTTATGTCGGGATATTCATAGTCGCTGCATGGGACTAAAGACAGAATTTCTATCAGATTATTTGTTCTTGACAATACTGAACGACTCATTCTCATCGTCTCGAAAGATAAAACGTCGAAATTACTAAAACAAATGTAGGAAGGCGTTTTTATTCCCCAGTTTGTCATGTTCGCATTTGTCCCTTTTCACGCTTGAACGAGTCACGGGAGGATTCAACGCTTCGTGAACTAACATTTGTCTCCATCTTGAGTCGAGTCGTTCCCCTTCCAGTACTCACTAATAGGAAATTGTAATTACGGGATAGAATGATTACTAGTTCATCCTCATTTTGTGGGAGCACAATCGCTCTTACCCAGGAGACTTCAAACTCGGGAGGAATTGAAGAAGGGGGGAGCTTTTGAACTTACGAACGTTTCAGTATCTACGCTGGAAGAGGAAATTGGATTCGCTTCACTTCACAGACTGTTGACCCAAATGTAATAAGTAAAAGGATCTGCAAGTTGTCTCCAGGAAAAGCTTATGTTTCGGTAATCTGCAAAAATAATTACTCCCTCCAGAAACAAACTCTCCGAGTACAGAACGATTTCCCCCTTTGGTGTTCTCGCATCGAAAGCTTTATGCTGTTCGCCCGCTCTAGAGATTGAATGAGTCAGGGCCACAGGATTTGGTGCATTGGTTTAGTTTCTATGCTAACGCTGAAGTTGACAACCATTCGAAATTCAAAATGGCAAGTCCCGAGGATTAAATTAAAAATAAAAGAAATTTGATAACTCCTACTTTGATAACCGATCAGAAGCTTTCGCTAGTGTCAACAAAATACTGGAAGAAGAAATCCAAAGATATATATTTATTTTGCAGCATATTTAAGGCCCATCGACTTTGAGTTTCCAAAAGATTGTGGCCCAGCTTTTTCTAGAAATTGGTTTATTAGCAGTGCCCTGTCTGCCTCGTAAAAATACCAGCCAAAATTTGGCAACTGATACGAAGATGCAGGGTTTTATTTCTGGGCCTCAGCCTTTCCTGACGTAGCCTACAATTTTTTGTCAAGTTTGAAAATTGTCGCTTGGAACCTTTTGGGTAAATACCGTCGATGTATATTTTATATACATCACAGCTTATATATGTAGCTTGATATATATATAGAGGCCTCTGCTATATATATACCGATATATTGTGTTTATGGGAGGGACTGGTTGTTCGGAGTAGGTCTTTTCTTCGTTTGAGAAACACTGGTGAGGTTTTTAAGAGTGGCTGGTCTACACCAGGTCTACACAAGGGAAAGTGTTTCAGTGGTCTTCCGGGTGATGTAGTTGTGTGCTAGTTTCTTTTTGTATTTACATTTCTTTACTTTGGTTTGTTTGCTATGGCCCTTGGGCTTTTAAGGTCAATACATATCATACAATATCTGTATATAACTGTAGTGTATCTGACAGTGCAAAACGGATACGTCAGCTGAATTGTATTAGAGTTGGATTTCGGCCCTTCTTGGCAAGAGTCCCCTTTGGGATCAAGCTGCTTAAACTGGAAATGAACTTTTGGAGGAACGACCAAAGATTCTAGCATAAAGCACAGCCCTGATGACATTTTCACAATGAAATATGAAAAAAAAGTTTTTCGCAATTTCCACGCGAAATTACAGCTTCTTGTTAAGCGGAATTACACACAGAGGGCGTCAAATTATTTGCCTGGCGTTGCGAATTTTTTCGGCTCGGAGCCGAAGCCTGACGTAGCCATTTTTCAACGCCTGGCGTGACGAATATTGTCAGGCGTGGCGAAATTCGCTCTCTGTGTGAATTGGGCTTTAGCGCTTCTCGACGCTATAAAGCCTTTACCATCTCCGATATTCGAAAAATAAACGCGTCTGGGTTTGGAAGTGGAAGACCAAGCAAAACAAAAGAAGTCCAAAACAGAAGATGGACATGCTGGTCTGCCGTCTTCCGAATTGAAACATTACTTTGAAGCTTCTCGTGCTCTTATGTATGTATGAAAGAGTTGTCGAAGGCCGAAATAGTTCTAAAACGCCGTGAGTACACAAAGAAATAGAACGGCTAAAAAGTGGGGATTTCAGAATTTTATGATCCTATAAGGGAGCCAGGGTCGATATAGAAGGCAAGATAAACAAGAGGGGTCCTTGAAGTATTTGATTTTGTGATTTTCTTCGTGAAAGTTACATGTAGTTAAAGCTGGTGCTTCATTTTGGACATGGCTGCTGGTTTTGCTGCTCGATTGGGTCGTTGAGAGAGTAGAGATTCTTCCGCGTTTTGGTTTTCGTATCATTTGTCCCTTCTTTCCAGCTAAGATGGATACTTGTCTGTATGTCTGGGCTGTGAACACTTCGTGAATCCTCTCGTTCTTAGGCATGAACGCTCTTTCAAATCCAGCTTAATTAAGATAAAAGGGTCTATTTTGGGCGCTAGACGCACTTACATCCCCCGTACCGTGCATGCTCCTTCATTTTCTACCACAATCTAGAATAAGAGTTTGCCCGACGGAGTCTAGGAGACCCACAAGTCCGAGTGGTCTTGAGAATGATTTGATGCAGACATTGAATTCGGTTAACGAGGAGACTGGTGACCAGTAGGTGCCTTTGTGGCTTCCTAATGACCATTACACTTTGTGGACAGGGTTGCTAAGCCGGACAAAAATAAATAAACCATAACTTTTAAAATCACAGAAAATTGACACAAGGAAGAAATCACAGCGAAGCCTCGCGGAAGTTTTTGGAAACCTTTTTTTTTTTTTTATTTGCTTTTGGTATTTCTTACATGAAGATAACCAAATTGATAAGTGTGATCATAAAACTGACATAAACCACGAAATTCAATTATAAATCGCCACCCGTGACAACCCTGTTTCTGGCCACTTTTGGCTTCGGTGTTTAGGCCATGTTGCGTTCAGGGTAACGCGATTGATCAACGTTGGCCGAGTCCACGTCGCCGAAGAGTTTGATCGAATCGGATACCACGCCTTTGCAAAAAACACATCTAACATGAGTTAGATGCCGGGAAATACAACGGAATCTACACAGTGCCAAATTGGCAAAAAAATACACTTTGAAAAGAGATGACTTTATGTTCTTTTTAGTTTTGAGTGTTGCGTGTTTGACTCATCATTCGGTTATTTTCAACGCTTGCAAAATCAAATCTTGATTTTCTGTTGGTTTAGACCAGGTTAAGTAAGATTAATCTCACAGTGTTATTAAAGGTTAACTTCAGACATCGAGGTTGTTATTCTGATATTAACCGAGATGGAGGTATGTTAACTTTCGAACAGAATATTTTTCATAGGTAGGACTTATTCTTCTTTTGTTGTACTCTTTCGCTAACGGGGTAGAGAATTCTATTTTAGTGAAGTAGCAACCCAAGCCTACTGTAGACCTACTAAAATGACTATTGTTGGGACCCAAGCACTCCAGTTTCTACCAATAGTCTTTCACTTTTTTCGTGATTCAGATGCCATCTAGCGGCCGTGAAATCTACTACAGATCTTCTAAGACGACTCCGCTAGGGGTCGTGGAAAAACGTAAACAAACAAAACCACGTGTTGACAAGAAAATTCCAGAAAAATTCCAGACAAAGAAAGTGTTCAGTGCTGAATAACTAGCTTTTGGAAAGCAAGGGATAGTAGTATGTTGTTTCAGTTGACAAGCTGTATTTTCAGTGGAACTCTGATTCTGACAAGGTATGACCTAGGGCATAGGTTGGTTGTCTAAGAGAGCAAGATGTTCTGTCATTTTTTCAATGCTTAATAACTAGCTTTTGGAAAGCAAAGGATAGTAGGATGTTGTTTTAGTTGACAAGCTGTATTTTCAGTGGAAATCTGATTGTGACAAGGTATGACCTAGGGCATAGGCTGGTTGTCTAAGAGAGTAAGATGTTCTGTCATTTTTTATACTTTTAATTTTATTTTTAATTTTATTTTTTATACAATTTTATTAATAATTATTTTTTATGTTTTTTTTGCTGAAAGTATAGTTTTTTAATTAATTTTTTAGAGGTCAGCTTCTACTTTTCAATATTTGAGGAAAAGTGCTCGATAAATTCAGTATTTGAGGAAAAGTGCTCGATGAACTTCTGCGGAGGCTGATACGGCTTCGTATCATCCTCTGTGGAGGCTGATACGATATCGTATCATCCTCCCAAAAATTTATTGTCATAATATAACTAACTACCTGTGGGATATACATTACATATCTGTTCGAGAAAAGTTATTGTCTGTTAGCCTTAGGCCCTTGGATCAAAAGCACAAATCTGTCTAGTTCCATGCTCTTTGCGTGGTTTTAGTTTTGATTATTTTAAGTTGTTTACGATTGGAATTATTCTATTTATGTTTGATTATTCAATATGCCATTTTGCTTCAGGGCAAGATGTTTGCTAAAAAAAAGAGAAAAAAACTAAACCTGCAAACTAAACATGCTTGTACGATTTGGCTCCAGCTCTCTGCCTTTTCTGTCTATTGTTCAATCCCGTTATTCTCTACTTTTTCCCAGGCCGTTCCAAGAAATCAAAATATCACGTTTCCCATCTTCTGTTGTATCCATCGGCGATGCTTCCTTCCTCTCATTATTAAAGTTGCTTCTAGAATTCCGGCAATATGGCGCGAAGGTTTTTTATTTTCATCCAGCTAATGGGGCCATCTTTTGTAGACTTCCTTCACAATGCCGGAGTTATTTACCGTGACCTAAAGCTGGAAAATGTCGTTCTGAAGTTGGATGGCTCCGTAAAGATTGTAGACTTTGGGCTGTCAAAGTGGCTGAGACTTGGGCAAAAGACCAAGACGATTTGTGGCACGCTATACTACATGGGTAAGTATTACATTTTCAGATTGTTACGCGGCTTATTGTCGTGGCCATGAACTACCTGACACTGATTCTACCTGCCAACGCTAGGCAGCGTTACCCCCCCCCCGTAAAACTAATATTATGTTTTCTTATGTTTTCCTTTTTCTACCATAATTTTTCCGATGAATCATCAAGTACACCACGTTCATCAGCACCCGAACGCTGCAGTATAGATAATATTTTAAGCTTGCTCCTTATGATCATTCCCAGTTTTGATATTTAGTGGCGAAACTCATTTATGATACCATTGTTACAGTTTTAAGACTTCAAGACGAACGCGTCTTCTTTTGGTCGGCAAGCAGACGGGTGGGGAAATTTGTCTGAAAAGTTACGGGTTTTGGTGGGTGGATAGCCTGAGCCAACTGACAGGTGGTTCAACTGATGGATAGTAGGGACTTGTGCCAGACAAAGGTTTTGGCAGTCGAATTTGTCCCATATTCAATCCTGTGTTGTGTTTTCACTTTAAGATCCACGTACAAATGGTTTTCTTTTCCTCTTACATAAAATTGTACTGCAGATAATTAAACTCTAGTATCTTCACATTCTACACCTCGGCCGTTACCAATCTAGAACTATAAACTCCATTTCCGAAATTTTGCCTGAAATATCCACTGTGGAATAATTATATAATTGAAGCTGTATCAAAACCGGGACTCAGATCATCTGCTTCAAACAAACCAGTCCGATCGTGGGTCTCCATCAGCATCAGCCAAATACCAAAGAGAGGTCTCGACTTTTGTAACTGCCTGCGTGCCTTGTATTTCTATGTCCGGGCGTGCATAGCCTGCTTCATTTCTCTCACTGCTTCCTGGCCTTTTTTCTTGTGCGATCGTGAGTTATTGCCGACTACACAAGTTCAGACTAACATTTGCTTAGTTCATTTTCAAAGACTGAGAGAGAACAGCCGAGTTGTTTACCGATTCTCATTTACCCGACCGTGTGTGATAGCTCTTGGCAAACTTCGAAATTTAGACATCCTGGTTACCCCTTTCCCAATATTCCGAGGTCGTAAATAACGTTAGAAGGATTAGGAACCAAGTTACAGCGACACTGGGAAGAGGGGTCAGACGCGGCTTTAGGGTGTTCGTTTTTTAGGGCGGAACTAAAAGATGAAACGGATTGCCGTGGTGGAGTCGAATATTAAAAAGGGGTGATACAAGGAACGGTTTATTAAAAAGAGGAATGATGCACTGGGAAGAGATATCGGAAGTGACATCAGGGTAATTGTATGTTGTTTCTTCTGGCCGATTATAGAGGGCGAAGGGAACAGATGTGGAGGCGGAACGAGAAACGTGTACTAAAACGGAAAGGTATTAAAAAAAAAAATGAACGCTGCCCCGGAAAGAGATCGGAAGTGGATTCAGATGTATGTTTGATAGGTTTTTACTTAGCCGTTCAAAGAGGGCAGGGGACATATGGGCATGGAAGAGGAACGAATATTAACAAAAGGAATGCATATTAAAATAGAGAACGACATATTAAAAAGAGGAATGTTGCATTAAGGAGAGGGATCAGAATTTAAGCAGCCTCAGCCCTCAGGGAGTCTTTTTTTTTTTTTTTTTTAATAATAAATATGAAATTCTATTTTTTTTTTCCACCTCCAATCCTCTCAGTGACGCAACTTACTTCATTATTACAACTCAAATCGCTTATCTTTATACGTCACCTACACTTTACTCACACACTAAAATCAAATTATTACTTATTTCATAATTTAAATAATTATTTTATACTTTAAAGGTCATCTGAATGAAGTCTAACACCCTAAATTGCCACTTTTACATACTGCTTACCATTTATCTCTCGAAAACCGGACTAAAATCGGATGAAGTTTCACCGTGCTATAATTTTCAGCCTTTTTTCCGACTTGTCTTGATCGTAACACTCGCCGTAACAGTTGTAACAGTCCATGCGTAACAGTTCATGTCGTAACAGTCCACGCCGTAACAGTCCATGCGTTTATCCATCCATGCGCTGTTTATCCATCCATGCGTTATCAACGTACGTTTATCCATGCGTCAATGACAGTTTAAATATTGGCGCTAAATTTGTCTTGGGAGGTCGTAACGAATCGCCATAGGGAGACTTGGAACTTCAAGAGTGGATAGCGCCGAAATCATGGAGCGAAAAAATTCGTCTTCTCTGTACCGGTGTTGTGAAGGACGATCTGAGGGGTTCACGGAAGTATGGTAGGATCGTTCAGGTGTCCTTTAAATAATCATACTTTAATTAAATTAATACCTTAAATAATTAATCTGTTTGATGTTCCTCTGAAGCCGAATAAAAGAGGGAGCGAAAGTATGAGCATGTGAACGCTGGACGAATAGTGAAAGCGCTACGCGTACTAAAGCAAGGAACGACGTGCTAAAAAGAAGAATGCTGGACTGGGAAGAGCGATTTGAAGTGGCTTCAGAATGTTTATTTGAAATTTTTCTCTTGGGGCCGACTTATAGAGGGAACGGAATGGATGGACATGGTCAACTTGGGACGCAAATTTGAAAGGAATGCGTACTTAAACAGGGAATGACATACTAAAAAGAGGAATGTTGCATTAAGAAGAGGGATAGAATTTAAGCAGCCTCAGCCCTCAGGGAGTCTGTTTGATGTTCCTCTGAAGCCGAAGAAAACAGGGAGCGAAAATATGAACATGTGAACGCTGGACGAATATTGAAAGCGCTACGCGTACTAAAACATGGAACGACGTGCTAAAAAGAAGAATGCTGGACTGGGAAGAGCGATTTGAAGTGGCTTCAGAATGTTTATTTGAAATTTTTCTCTTGGGGCCGACTTAAAGAGGGAACGGAATGGATGGACATGGTCGACCTGGGACACAAATTTGAAAGGAATGCGCACTTAAAGAGGGAATGACATACTAAAAAGAGGAACGCTTCTCCATGCAAGGAATAGAAGTGATAGAACTTCGTGCTGCCTAGCGTTGTGCGCGCACGTACTCAAGAATTCGAGTCATCGACTTATAGGAGGAAGAGGGAGGTGCAGAAGCGTTTCTGTCGCACAAGGCGCCAATCGAAGTACTGGGAAAGAGCCCCCTTTTCACAGGAAGTGAAATAACCGTTTCTCATCGTTTCCGCAGCTACTAGCTCACCCCTCTGCTGTTTTTCGTAATCATTTTACTTGTGGTTTGTTGGTAAGTATGAGAAACAGGTTACGTATCCGTTTAACGTAGTCGACTACTATTGCAATTTACAAGAAGAAAAATACAAATACATTTAAGTCATTGTTATTCTATAGAAATAAATAATATAAACAAGAAGGTAATTTCGTGAGTTTCAACTTGTGTCGGCTCACACACACCGTATCTGTTACCAATAGTTGAAAAATGTGTGATAGAAATATTACTCGACCAACCGGCCATAAGCTATATTATAAGTGCTGTCATAAATTGGGTTGCGTTTACGTTATCAAGGTACCACTGTTTCGGCACGCTCTGAACCTCACTCGCCCCTAGACAGAAGAAGTTTTCTTTCACATGCATGTTGATCTCACAATTCAAGTATTAATTTTTGTATTAGAAATAATACAGCAATGGACAACTTTCTTTACTGTATTGGCCTAAAGGATAAGAAACTTGTGTAGGCCTAGATAACCTACATCTAAAAGATTGGAAGAACATAAAACACAAACGAACGAAACACAAAAAGAGGCAAGCAGCCTAGAAGAAAGGAAAAGGTGAAGAAAAAGAGATTTAGTGAGAGAAACAGAGCAAGTGACGGGTGTTTTTTAAAAAGAATGTTGAAATCTGTTGATTGGTGAAGGTGTGTGGGTATACTCTTCCATAGTTTAATACTCTTGTATAGGCTATTACAGAATTTCGGTAGGCAGTTGTCTGTCTTGAAGCTTGCTTATAGGAAAAATAAAGTGATGGAAGTTTATAGGCTATATAATTGATAACGGAGATTTATGTGCGTATGTTTGAAAGACGATGCTGCGTAACGGAAGAGAAACTCACCCTTGGTTCACACTGCTGCGCAGTATGCGACACGGTTTTTTCTTTGAATTTTGAAATTTTTCGTCGTGAATAACCTGCAAAAGGACAAAGGAGACCTTGGGGAAACAACCTCTGAAGATGCGGTGAGATTACATTTCTGAATACCACCCACCATTAGGATATTTTCTGTCAAGACATATTGGTCGTCTTGTTCAAAACAGGTTAATACAAGTTTATTTGGAAGATATTTTGCATTCAGCCACCCTCGGACTGCAATCAGAACAAGGTAGAGAATTTTTAGTCTTGAAAAATCGCATGCGTTATGTCGGATCAGTTGAAATTTTTCAACGCATCCGACAATGCGACAAAACGCAAAGTTCTAAGCTGCTTTGTTTATTGTCGCACCATTTGTGTCGTATATCGCATGACGCAAAATTTTGCGCGAAATCGGAGCAGTGTGAACCTAAGCAGGTGCAGCGATGTCGCAACGCATTGTATCGTAAACGGTGGTTGAATCCCTTTCGTTTCTCACTAGTGACAGTTATTTCGACCTGGCCGTTCTGCCATGGAATAGGTCGATTTGCTCAACTCCCGACTCTGTGAGTTGGCTGCCAACTTTGCAATTCCGAGATCTAAGTTTTCGTACAAATCCCTGCATACGATGCATTCTAATTACAATTTGAGTTTACAAGCCGTAAATAAACACTTTCAACAAAGAGGGGAGTAGTCTTATCTATACTAAACTGAAATGGGACAGCTTAGCGTTGGAAATTTCCTACTTGGCTAGTATGAAAATAGCATGATGTTTTAGATAGTGCTTGCAGTCAAACTATTGTTTATCTTGCATAAACGAAAAGTTGTGTTGTGTTTAAAGCCCTTATGTAAAGCTGGACGTTACAATCTTAATCACATCTTCAGCTTTTGCTTCATAACCCCTGTTGTCGCCTGTGATAAAGGATAAGGCACGATTTTAAGCGTTGAACAGAATCCTCCTGAAAGCAAACTGATTTGGAGCAATAAAGATAATAAACACGAAAATAATAACAATAAAATAATCGTAATAATGGACCGATTACAAGTTGATGTCTATGCTCTCACTGATGATTGACTGCGCTAATGGAAAGAAGTTGAGAATCTCGGCGTTGGCGAACAAAGGTTGTATTGAATTGTTGCTATGGTAATTATGAAAGAAACTTGCGTGTATTCCAGTGGTTATAAAGATATGTAATATGTAATACATAAAGAGGATACAGGCAAAAACAGAGCAAAAAAACATAGGGAGTAACGCCAATACCTATGGTTTCCATGCTTCGAAAGCAGGCCGTACTCATAGCGCCGCCCACTACGCTCGCGGCATTTAAAGCGAGACTAACTTGCAGGATATAATAATAATAATAATAATTTATTTCTTACCCACTTACAAAGGGAAAAAGTGGAGTACAAGGAGAAAAAACAAAGAACTATAAATAGCACAAAATACAAGAAAAAGAAATAACAATTTAGCAAAAGAGCCGGATAAGACTATTGTTAGGACCAAGACGGATTGGCGCTTCTTCAGTTAATTTTGAACTTAGTTTTTCCACTGAGAGAACAATATCCGTTGCCTGATATTGACTAATTAACCTTCGGTTCCGAAATGATCGTGGTAAATAAAGTAAGAACTTTTATTTTATATGAAATTTGTAGCAAAGCTAAGATGCGGCATGTATACATCGACGAAACTGGGAGGTTGTACTTTTTTTGCTGTGTTCAGAATATGAAGTTTGTTGAACCAGCGCTAGTAGGAACGTTCACTCTTAGCAGTGGTGCTACTGTAGCTGCTATTTGAGTTTATGTCACCTTAAGTGTTGGCGCTACTCCCTAGTGTTATTTTGCTTTGGGTACTGGTCCCTTATTTTTTTTTTGTACAAGTGAAGATGAAGAGTGTTGAATGATTATTAGATCATTTGTGAACATCGGGAGACTCGGTGAAAGTGTCCCAGTGATCATGTTACTTGTGTCATTGTGAAGGAAAATTGCGAGTATTTCGGTGGGTATAAAGATATCATACAAAAAGTGATTATGAAGAGAGCATAAAGAGGTATATTTGACTTTAATTTCAGGCAGTAACCGCGTAATTTTATAGAGTCTTAAATAAGCACAGCTAAGCGTTTTTAACAGAATGCTAGGAAGTTGGCGTTTGCAACAAGCTCGCACATGCAAATTCTAACATTAGATTCTCAGCTGATCGATCGTATACCATATGATTCGTGCAATAGCCTTGTCTCCCTTAGATCATTTGTGAACATCGGGAGACTCGGTGAAAGTGTCCCAGTGATCATGTTACTTGTGTCATTGTGAAGGAAAATTGCGAGTATTTCGGTGGGTATAAAGATATCATACAAAAAGTGATTATGAAGAGAGCATAAAGAGGTATATTTGACTTTAATTTCAGGCAGTAACCGCGTAATTTTATAGAGTCTTAAATAAGCACAGCTAAGCGTTTTTAACAGAATGCTAGGAAGTTGGCGTTTGCAACAAGCTCGCACATGCAAATTCTAACATTAGATTCTCAGCTGATCGATCGTATACCATATGATTCGTGCAATAGCCTTGTCTCCCTAATCAGTCCCTGACCGCTGAAAGTCGATACTGATTTGAAATGGTGGTACAAATATATGTGAATCCATATCAACGGACAAACGGTTCATAGGTATAAATACTGTACCAAGACGGGAAATTTGTCAGAGTAAAACCTTTGTATGAACTTAGTTTGAGTGTCGAAATAGGGACTGAATCGGTACACTTTGCTTACCTGTATCCACATCCAGCAAAAATCCGTAATTTTGGTAGTGCTGATGTTTTCTTGGTCAGATGGTTCGAGTTTTTCGATGGGGTATTAAGCTGACGCAGAGCTGACGTGTTGCCTTTCCGCTTTGCTTTCCCGCTAGGTTGAATACCGCTAAAATTTTATGAAAACGGGAAATTCGTCAATTCACATTATAACGATCTGAAATGACATGATATTTATTTGCCTTAAAAACCCAAGGGCCATAGAAAAAAAAACAGAAATAAATACAGCAAAAAGAAACTGACACACAACTGTTTTACACTAAACCCCACTCAAACACTTTTCCCTGTGTAGACTGGCAACTCTGAGGAGCCTCGCCAGAGGTACTTAGGATATGGTTCCAACTCCGGACTAACTCTCTTCCATTAAGGTACAGAAGAAAGTTTTTGACAGGAAAAATCAAGTTGCTGAGGAGAACTACAATTGCCCACTTTGTTGCACTGATCAAGATATCGTTGTCCACCTTCTAGGACAGTGCCAAGAGCTTCCTTCATTGGGTTTAGTTTGGTTGGTTGATGGTGTTCTCTTTCCTGGTATCTTAACTTATAATTCGTGAGCTGGTTTTTTTCGTTTTAAATGCTCTGAAAAGAAGAAAATAGTTTGTTTTGTTTCTTCAGTGGTAGCATTTTTGTTGTCGCCTTAGGCGTCTGATGTATGGCCGTATTTGGCTTTTTCAATAAATTATTATTATTATTATACAAAGAAAAGCCTTACTCCGCATAATTTTTAACAACCACTCCCTCCCATGAATCCCTCCCTTAAAATTTTTCCCCCAGATCTTCTAAATCATCACAACCACACTTAAAATTAAGACCCTCATCTCCCTCACCACACATTGGACGAAAAGAAGGACTTTGTACAGGTTCAGTGCTACGACCGGTCCATCGGTCTTCTTTGTAATTAGTAAAATTCACGAGTATCTGGTACAATCGCATTCTGGTGTAAACCGGAAGGTCGGAAATAGCATAATTCTTCGATAGTTGGATCAACATTTTCTATGAGTTTTCGTACCAATGATGCTCCTTTCCTAGTATGGGTTAGACTGACAGTAAAGATAGAAAAGAACTATCTAACGGATCTAGGTAAGTTGTTTGTATTAGGAATCAATATAATTCCCCTTAATAGTTTATTCCCCTTAAAGATCCCATTGAAACCCTGGATCTTGCTCCTTCAGTCGTCAGGACGACTGAAGAATCTTATCACCAAATTCCTCTACTCGTGCTATGTGACCGTCAACGAGTTTCACTTTGACCCTATACAAAATGTAACATAACGTCCAGTTCCTTTTTCATCCCTGCACAGTGCCAATTTCAGTTCTATTTGTACAGCTTGCACTTCACGAACGGAAAAATTTCATGACCGAGTCGTAAAAGACGATTTGTTGTTGTTTCGGTGGGAACTGTATGATCATTTCGAGGAAATAATATGACAACTCCTTATATAGGACAGCTTGCACTAAAAAGGGCCATATTCTCTTTAATGCCCTTGTGTCTACTGCTTCATTCACCATAAATCTCAACACGAAGACTTACTTTCTGGTGCATGTTTGAGGACCTCGCCACCACCTTTTTTCTTTTTTTTAAGTGCATCGAAAAAGCATCGAAAAGCATCGAAAGTAGAAAATCATTTCTATTTTCGATGCTTTTTCAGACTTTAGTCTGTCATAAATATACTTTACTGACGTACTTACTTCCTTTCTGTTTGTACTGCCGGCCTCTCTTACGATAATTCATCGTGTCTCTTATCAGCCAACAATAAACAACTTGTCTGGAACACAAGAATAACAGAACAGCTATGAAAAGGCATTCTGGTTCCATCTAAAATTCTTTCGAGAGCGGCCGGAGAGGCAGCATAGAAGAATGACTAGAATGATACGTCATGTTGCGATGGCACTTCGAACTGCAAAACAATATGAACTTACTGATTCTTATCTTGTTTGGCTGTGTAGATGAATTCACTTAGCGAATTCTTCGTTCCGGTTGTCTGCACATGAAGCTAGTAACAAGAATTACCCAACACAGCTGGTAAAATGTGAAAGGCTTGTCTAGAAGAAGGAAAGCTATAGAAGGGCATGGTACGAGCTGGACAGGTCCTAAAAAGAGAGTCACGGCCCCAGGAGAAAAGCCACTAAAAGCTGGACAATACACCGTCCAGTTTCCTTCTTTTTTTCGATCAATGGGGCACAAGTTAGATACCCTGTACGTGCATGCTGAGGGGTAGGAACCATGTTGTAGAATATCCTCCGACAAAGTTTCCGTCTTCCGTTCCATTGGGGGTTCCCAAAATCACTACGATTTTATTGCCAAATCACACAATGCCCCGCTCAGAATGCCCACGGTTCAAAAGCCCACGATTCAGAAAGACGGGAGATCAACGGTTCAAACTCCCGACGTCTCGAAATACCCACATGGGAAGCTAAAATCGCCCTGGTTCAGAATACCAGCGGCTTAAATCCTGGGACAATGGAAAACGAAATTATGAGATACAGGACTACTGCGGAAAATGTATTGAAAGCAGCAATTTTATCAGTTTGTTAGCTCTCAAATAAAAGGTTCGGTGGGGGGGGGCTTCTAATCCGTCAGAGGCTTCCTTAAGATATACGAGCGCTTTGCGTCATTATAGTATGATTGCGGTTATACCAGTTCAGTTTCTACCGAGTTTCTAGTCGAAGACCCCATAATTGAAACCGTCCAGAATGCCTATGTTGCATCAGCATCATAGGCACGACAGGTCTTTTAACATATGACGCCCATTCTGACTCTTCTGTTTCCCTGTCTTGTAAGACTTGGAACGTTCCTAAGCCTAATGTCCTCAGCCTAGAAATAAGTCAATTTTTCCATCTGTTCACGACTATTTACATCCCCGCTCGATTGCAGAGATTTCTTTTCCCCTCGGCTGGCGAGGAAAGATCAACACAATTTACGACCCTTTTCGTTAATCCCCCCTCCATTCCCTTCCAGTCACTGAGAGACTGCACGATATATGGGAAGAAGCGAATGAAAGCTACAGCCCATTAAAAACTGCCAAGGGGTTGGGCTTTTCTTTCCCAGAAAAAGAACGACATTTAAGGAGCTGAGTTTGTATTCGTTGGCTTTCTCGTTTTCTGAAGAACTAATTCCAAATGAAAAAGGGCCGAAAATTATTTGAATGAAGCTATAAGCTTAATTTGCATGCTGGATCCAAACTGATCCAACTAAGCTGCGACTAGAAGCTATTAAATCTGGACTGGATGCTGCTGGATAATACTGCTCACGAACTATCATTTCTGAAGCACATCAAAAAGAATATATTTCCTATTACTACATGCAGTTTCGTCTTTGAAATTCCAAATAAAAGATGGTCAAAAATTATTTGAACGAAGTTGTAAGCTTAATTAGCATGCTTCAGCAAAACTGATCCAACTACGCTACTACTAGATGGTAATAAATCCAGACTGGATGCTTCTTGATAATACTGCTCATGGAGTATCATTTCTGAAGCACAGATAAAAAAGTATTTCCTATTACTAACCTGCATATAGCTTGATTAGTAAATAAGTTAAGTTAGTTATTAGTAATATGCTTAATAAGCAGTTATAAGCTTAGTAAGCATGCAGCATTATAACTGATCCACCCGCGCTATGACTTCATGCTCCTATATCCAAACAGGGTGCTACTGAATGCTACTGCTCCCGGACTGTCATTTCTAAAGCACATCTAAAAAAAAAAATATTCCCTACTACTAGGCCCTACATACAACTTCACCGGTGAAGATATATGATATATCAGACAAGTACATAGTCAAAATTTTTCATTTGGGTGTTGGATTTTGTCAGTATGTAAGAACTGTAGTTCATAATGCAAAAAAAGCTAGAAAGCCCATGGAAATGATAATAACTAAAAGAGTCGAAACAAACATTAAATGAGCCAAATACGATAACTGAAGAAAACTTCAGTCGAGTGTCAATGCTACTTTCAAGGATCTTACCAGTTGATTACAAACCGTATCAAGGTACTCTGCTCTTAATGCCGACTCTATCTCTGTTTCCTGAAACATTAGTTTGTAGTAGAGTATTGGACAGATTAATGTGTTCATTCAGGAAATGTCGTTCACTTGTTGAACTTTTAGTCTCTAACCCTTTGCTCGTTACCTGTTTCATTACGATCATAAATAGCGATGCTATATTTGTAGTTGGCTACTCTCTACCCCCGGTCAGTTGACACAGTGAAAAGAGTTTTTGGAGGTTGATGCCTGTAATTTGACCAAGGGAAGCTAGTGTTGTGCTATGTTTCAGTTTTGCCGCAGTATATCGGTATTTTAACTTTCTAAAATCGACAACATTGGTATTTCGGTACCATGTTTGCTCTCGGGCACATCGTCTCTTAGAATATAACCATTGGTCATTTTTCTAAAATCTGGTGAAGAAAAGTGTCATCAAATGGCTGTGTATTCTTTGTTAAAAAAAAACTGTTGCGAAAAACATGTTCGGGTAAATAAGAGTTGGTTTATGATTGTTTTGTAATAATCACGAAATGTACAAACTACTATTTCAGTTCCGATTGGAATCGATATCGTTATCGATGATATCGAATATCGCCAAACACTAGGCGCATACATTAGTAACCTACCGTTTATGTAAATGACGAAAAACGCAAAGCCAGGAGCGTGTTCGGGGTAGGGTAGGGGGCCATCTCCCCTGCGTTTCATATTCTACTTCGCATGTGATGTTTTTCGACGCTAAATACGTTTCATATTGTAAAGCAATGACTTTTAACTAAACTATATTCCAAAGATTTACTGAAACGGGTGCTAATACGCAAAGCTCGGCAGAAATCTGCGAGTGTTTGTTTGAAAATCAACGATCATCAGCAGCTGGGGTAGAGCCGATTTCTACTAGCCTAAAACTCATTTTCAGTGAGTGAATCGTACCTCCTCTTCGGAATCTGTCACATGCAGATCCTTCTTGGTGCCTTTGAGACCTAATTTGAATTTTCACTCCAAAGCACTCTGGTCTGATGGCTTTCTCTTGAAAGAAAGTGGATAGAATCGCGTCTAATCAATTAAGCTTTTAATCAGATATGATTATCTCGTCTATAATGAGCTGATTTGAATTTCGGAGCAGACAGGCCATTAGAGATCACAAGCTAAAACTCTTTTAAGCTGGCTTTGTCAGTTTGATCACTAAAAGACTTTATTCTTGAAGAATATCGTAGGCGCTAAATTGGTAGCTTTTCGCCTGGGCGCCAATAGACAGTTAGGGTCCGGAGATTGCCACAAGAATTCCTGCCAGGTTTTTCTGCACCGTCATCATCGATGTAGAAAGTTGAGATTTTTTCAACTTTGTGAAGAAAGTGAAGGAAATCCGTCCAAGAAATCCGGAAGGACGGATAAATCCATGACGCTAGTCTCGACTCGCTCTTAGTGGTGGCATGTTTTTCGACTACAGCTCTTGCCAAAAGTGCAAAAATCTACAAAATTAAGCTGACTCGTAGGTTTAACACCACAAAACAATAAGAATCTTGCTAATAGTATTATAGAACCTCCTTTGGGGGAAGAATAAGGAGAATAATAAAGAGAAAGTTGCTAATAATATGATCGAATCTCTTGCCGGAGAAACCTCGACTCGTGATCCTTCCCGTCTATACCTGTTTGGCGAGTTTGGGGAGGGTGAGCATGTAGTCTGGGTTCGACCCATCTGGAGATTGCAGCATATTTAAAGTACAAAAGAATTATGAATCTCCGTTCAAACGATAGCTTATTATAAAACCAAAGCCGGTCACAGCCGATAATGGTGTACGGCCAGTCGGAGAGTACATCCGATCAAGGATCTTAGCCTCTATTTGGGCCAAGTTTGGGCTTCTTATATTGATGACGTCTGTACTTTGAACTTTTAGTTGATTACTGTTTTCCGCACTTGTGTTTTGTCTTCCTCCAGAATAAAATAATCCACCTTTAATCCTATCACCTTGTCTTAGGTCCGTATCCAGGAATTTATTTTGGGGGAAGGGGAGGGGTTGCTTCGGGTCGGACCAAAAAGTACAAAAAAGAATTAGATCAGAGGTTAAAGACTATAGCCGATCCTTCAGCCCATGCTGACTGCGATTCATATTTGAGTGCGCTCAACGGTTTAAGTCCGCCACTGAACCTCGGGAAATCGAGGAATATCACCCAAACGAATCTTAAAAAATTATTCAAATCCCATTTAGCAAAAAACAATCAACAACGTTTGTGATCTGGTATTGGCAACGTTTCTGCCTATTCGCTAGGTAGACAGCGATCATTCATTGGCACGAAGAATTAGTCATCAACTCAAGAACATCAAGAACGCGTGACCCCTGTAGTTTTGGGGTTGATGTGACGGAACGATTGTTCGAAGGAACGAACCTCCCTCCCGAACGTTATCGCTGAAGTTCGACAACCTGAACGAAGACACTTCAGTGACTTCAGACCCTCGTGCCACTCACGCCAAGAAGGTCGGGGTCAGCCAAGGAGTTTTTTTCCTAGACGGAAGCGTTGCTTAGTTTGGCTTACCTTCCCACCGGAAAGTGATCGCATATTATCTACTTTGAGAGGAAGAGCCAATGAGATATTTTTGTTTTAAATATTGTGATTGATTAGTTTCAGACTAAGCTTAGACAACAAGACCAAAGGTTTCGGTGGGATTCCAGACATAAATATTTTTAGACTTCTTGATACAGACAAGTAGGTCTGACAGATTTCTAGAATCCGTAAATTTGTAATGTAAACTTGCAGACCCCTTTTTGAGATCCATTAGGTAATACTTTATACCAAAAAGTGCATCTGATTATGGGGTTGATTCGTATATTTCCGCCGACTATTCTAACCAGACTGTCCAACCCAGGCGAGAATCAAGTGTTTCCCGACTCATCGTCTGGTTTAAGAATGTTTTCTTGGGGACTATTTATGTCCTCGTATTTTTTAAGCTCCCCTTTTCCTCAAACATGGCAGAAACACTTATATCTTGAGAAAACCAAGCACAGATGTGAATTCAGCATGTTTTATACTCTCCAAACCAAAGCTGTAATAAAATTGAGAATTAAACTTCAGCTCAACCAAATTTCCGGTTTTTGCCATATTCCGGGCAATGAGTATATAAACTTCAGCCATTATGGCCAGTAATATGTATATTTTATCGGGATTTTAATCAACCTCCGAAAAAAACTTATTACTGAATTTCCGGTTTGGGCCAGATTGAGGTGAACTCTTGTCCGGCAAAAAGAAAAAGTTAAACACGACCAAATGTTTCGATGCGATCCCAAAAATTTAATCTCTGACCCAGACAATTAAGGCTAAAAGCAAATCATGTGAGAAAACCAAGTTCAGATATGGATTCAGCATGAGTGTATACCCCTATAAGCCATATCTGTTTTGACGAAACCGATCGAAACTTCCTGCCTTAGCTTACTTCTGCCGAATTTCCCGTTTCTGCGGAATTCGGGAACTACTTGTCCGGCAAAATAACAAAGCTCTAAAACGAATTCAGCGTATCTCCTTACCGCTATATCGAACATCTAATCAACTTCAAATACAGGTTTTACTCATACAAATTTTTCCGGTTTCAGCCGGATTCTGGGCGAACTATGCACCCAAGGTAAAAAACGATTGTCATATATCGATTCAATATCTCTTCTTACCCCTAATCGGAATCTAATCAACTACAAATAAAATACTTACTTTTGAAAGATTTTCAGGTTTTGACCGGATTTCGGGCGAACTACTTGCCCGGCAAGAAAGTAGTTTTCATAATCGTGTTCGGCACTGCTATTTACCCCTAAATTGAACATCTAATCAACTTCAAATAAAACTTTAGCTTTTAATAAATTTTCCAGTTTTGGCAGGATTCCGGGCTAACTACTTTTCTGGCGAGAAAATCGTTTTGATAATCGTGTCCAACATGTCTTTTTACCCCTAAATTGAACATTTAATCAACTTAAAATAAAACTTTTACTTTTAAAAAACCTTCCGGTGTTGGCCGGATTCCGGGTGAACTACTTGTCCGACGAGAAAATGGTTTTCATTATCGTGTGTTCTTACCCATTAATCAACAATCTCATTATCTGTTTAAAATATTTTGTTGTCCCTGAATTTGAACCGCCTCCCCAAAATATCGTAACTCAGAATGTCTTCTTACATCTAAATGGACAAAAAAAAATGTTTTTTACTCAGACTTTAATTCGAACTCCTTCACCCTCCCCTAAATATAGGGTTATTAAGCCATTACAATTTGGTCCAAAGAATTCCAGTACCAAGTTGGAAGAAAATATCATAAATTCTAGAGTTATCGTGCTAACAGGTGGACGGACTGACAGACGGACAATCTCAACTTACGTTTTGGGATCCCAAAAACAACATCCACTTTTTGTTGATTTGAAAGCCGAATGGGAATTAGGTCTTCATTTTCCTGTTTGAATGTTACCCAACCAGAATATTCCGCAAAATAATGTGACTTGGTAAAACTCTTGGAAGTGGAATCCCTCTGAAGTTCGCTCTCTCGTGCTGAGCTGTTGCCGTCACGTAGGCCAATCTCAATTTGGACCCGAGCGGAAATTGAGTGCCAGAATTTCATAACTTGCTGAGATCAGGTGCAAGCTAGGTCAAGGGGACTCGTGAAAATGCGAGAAGGAGCTCGCGGAACAACTAGAATGTTGGTACCTGAGCAGATCCGTATCCAGTAATTTGTTTCGGAGGGGGTTTTACCCGCGGGTCGTACCTAGTCCATACCATAAAGTACTAAAAAGATATAGATTAGAGGTTGAAGCCTGTGAAGAACGATTGTTTTTGTATACTGCGGAGGGGGTTCGAACACCCAACCCCGCCTGGATACGGCACTGTGCCCGAGTGTTGGAGTCACTGGGAACGGCGAGCGTCCGCTCCAAGACTCCCCCCCGTCAATAGGTATAGTAGCTTTTTGAGTCAAAGGTCAAAAATTCAATGTTTGTTGTGTTCTCTCATCGTAACCGAAAAGTTCTTTAGACGATAGTTCAGCTACTTATTACTTATTCACTTTATAGAATTGAATACCCCGTAAAAACGCTATACCTTTTGGGATCCCAAAAAGTAAGTGACGGGATACCTACGACTTCGTAAAAGTCGTGCGTCCTTCTCTCAGCCCGATACGTCTCGAACGGGTTGAAGTATTTGTTCAAACTTGATATTGTGATCCATTGGCGCTGTGAACTAACCACCTGGCCCCTCCAGCAGATGAAGTGAAAACCTCATTTCGTGCGCCTCGTTTGGTTTATGGTTCGAGCGAGTTGCAGCCACTTTCCGTTCCAGCGATGACCTTCCGGAATGGCTTACTCGGTTGAAGGAATAAGTTAACATTCTCTAGGAAAAACGGGTGACCTTCTCTCAACGGCTTTCTTATTTGAAGGAACTCTCTTGCAAACTTTTTGTATTGGCTTTCTTGTTTTTGCCTAGAGTTCATGAAAGCAGTTATGAATATTTTATTTTAATCTATTTAATAGCCTGTGGAAGTACTCGCACCGAAAAAGAAAAGTTTACTTGGCTTTCTCGTAGGAAGCACTTGAATTCCCTTGGTCTTTGTGTTAAAAATTAGACCGTTGGTAACAAAAAGGAACATGGAAAAGTTTAACTATTTAAAAAAAAAGCTTTTAAATGATATGGAGTTACATTACCTGCCAAAACTGTGCTAAGTACAATAAGGGGCAAATTATGAGAAAAGAAAAAAAGGAAAGGCAAGGAAATACAGTTTAACACGAATAGATAGCCCAAAAATGAACTCAACATCTAGCTATTAGCAGGGACCCATATCTCCTGTAATGACTTGCCATTCAGAGGGCTTGTCATTTCCTATGCTTCTATGTTGCCCGAGCCTCACCTAGTATCCAAAAATATCACTTGGATCGAATTGGCGTTCTTGTTCAAATCCCGGGCCTCCTTGGACGTGAGACCAAAGAGACTCCTCCCTCAAGGCAATATTTTATCCCCGTGGGTATTTCTGGAACTATCTGACGCTCCGTCAAGAGCACATCAGAAATCTCTCATTGACATAAAGCCCTCTGAATGGCGAGTCATTACAGGAAATTTATGGGTCCTGCTATTAGCTACAATTTCCGGTTTAAGACCTTCGGTGAAGCATCACACAAGGGTTTTGTACCATTTATTACAATACACTGCATTGTTTGAATTGTGTTAACTTATTTTTGTTTTGTTTTTCACTATCTGCTCTTTTATGGAGTTCAAAATATCTACGGCCGTCCCGACGATACAAAATTCTACTAGGACGCGGGACATTCTAATATCAAGGCAAACGCGGCTTTGCAGCCAGTGATCAGTTTGTAGAAGGTAGCTCACTTAGCGAATACTTATTTTCCGGAAATCGTTTTCGTCAAACATACAAGACAGGTATAAGCGCATAAAGGTACCACAAATCCGACAGGGAATTCCACTGTATGAAAATTGATTATTCGTCTTGGTTCTTTAGTCACAGTAAAAGTCCCTTTTATAAAGTGCCATCTATGGATTATACGTGAATAGTGGAGCAATTTCATTCGGGTCTTCAAGCCTCTTTAAGTGAAAAAGGGTAACTAGATTGCCCAACTGATTGATTGGATTGAAATATTTTGGAAACTGTTCGTTCTGTTTACGGATTTTTATTTTATTATTTATTTAGTTCAGCCGTAGCCATACATATGGAAAAACAAACATTATTAGCACAAATTACACATAACTACATATACAACAAAATCAACGAACCACAAGTTCATCACTCCATTTTTTCCACAAAGGCAGTGAAAGTTGAAAAATTGGAGTGGAAAGAATTTTGATCAACAAAACTGCTTTACGTTTACGTTTCTGAAAAAATTTAGTGCTAACAAGTTACCTTTGTATAATTGTTTGCAAAGACAAAGAAAGCTATTGCTTTTGAAAATCATTTGGACCAATGACGAAAGTCCTGATTCTCTGCAGAACGTGCTCTTTCGTTCTTCCACATTGATGGAAAATTATAAAGAATTCCTGTAGTCATCTTTTTCTTCTTAGATGACAATTCTCGGGAAATAGTCCCATTGGGACTCTTGAAAGACTGTTGCCATTGCGGGACACTTCAGAAGCGATTCCTCTTAGCTATTCTTGAGGGTATTTTGATAGAGAAAAATCTGGATCTGACGTTTTGGACTATATTGCTGTATGTGCATCTTTGGATCGTGTTGGGCTGAAAAACTGTAGCAACTGAGAACGTGATTTGGACGAAAAGGAATGCCTTGCAGAGGATTCAGAGGATATATGAAGAAGTTACTCGGATTTTTCGCCACGGGGCAAAGAGACGCCACACACCAGTTCGAATTTCAAAATTTCTCTAGAAAATCACTTTCGAAAACTATTCCAGCTTGCATTTTCCTTTCCAGCATTTTCCAGCTGGCAAGAGATCCCTTGCCAAGAAGGGCCGAAATGTGGCTTTAATAAAATGTAGCTGACGTATCTGTTTTGCATTGTCAAACATGATTCGCTGTCACCTTGGGCCGAAGGAGGATCTATGTGGGCTGATTTGTAGTCCTGGATACTGGGAAAATATACTCACAGAAAAATACAAATACACTAAACAAGCACTGTTAAATTTTTACCTCGATGACAACAAACGTACCCTATAAATCTAACAAAATATAAGATAACTTAATTTATCCGACCTGTATAAAATAACCTGGTATCTACTAAATAAATAAATAAATACAACCCTCTTGTGAACAAAAAAAATGACAAACCATCTGACATGAGCTTTCAGTTCTTCTTTAAAAGAACGGAACTGCGATACTTATTTTACTGATTTACTCTTACTAATTGTTGATATGTTGTGCCCCCGAACATAGGCGACTATTTGGGTGAGTGAGGGCCGTGTGAGGGATGCTGATGAGCTTTTTCCTTCGTTTCTCGACGGCGCATGCTCTAAACTTCGTGACTGGAAAGTAAGAGTTATTTTTCACTTACTTCCTACGCAACGATAACGACATAAATTTGCACAGAAAGAATAAACTCACAACACTTTTTACCACTTTAAGTATCCTTCCTCCTTATACCATTTCTTTCCTTTTAGAAGAATCCTTCTTGCTTTGACCAAGATCGTAGGTCCATAACCTTGAAAACTTATCTTGTCTTTCCCACCGAAAGTTAAAATATGGTTTAAAAGGGGTATTGTTTTTTTAATTTAGGCAGTAATTAAAATAACGGGGAAAGAAATAGTACCACCAAGTGCAGCATTTATTTTGAAATTAAAATCTTTCTTTCTCTGTGAGTGTTGAAGATCATTCTTTGCCCACTCATGAATTTAATTTCGCGTTTTTTTTCAAAGATTTCAAAAGCTTGGTTATGAAGTACTTGTTTTTGGGATCCCAAAACGTAAGTGGAGGGATACCTATGACATCGCAAAAGTTGTCCGTCTGTCCGTCCGTCTGTAAGGACGATAACTCTCGAAGGGAGTGAGATATTTTGATGAAACTCGGTGGGAGGATCGTTTTGGTCAAGGAGAAAGGTCGAGTTCGTAGCCCTACATTTAGCGGTGGGGAGGGGTTCAAATTAAGGGACAAACAAAATATTTTTAAATAGCTAATGAGATAGTCGATTAAAGGGTAAGAAGACATGCTGATCACGAATATGAAAACCATTTTCTCGCCGGACAGGTAGTTCGCCCTGAATCCAGCCAAAAACGGAAGGTTTGTTAAAAATACAAGTGTTATTTGAAGTTAATTAGATGTTCGATTTAGGGGTAAGAAGACATGATGAACACGAATATGAAAACCATTTTCTACCCTGACAAGTAGTTCACCCGGAATCCGTCCATAACCGGAAAATTTGTTCATAGCAAAAGTTGTAGGCTATTTGTACTTGATTATATGTCCGATTTGGGGGTAAGAAGAGATGCTGAATTCTTATATGACAATCATTTTTCAGTCGGACATATAATTCGTCCGAAATCCGTCTGAAACCGGAAAATTTGTTATAAGTTAAATTTTTATTTGAAGTTGATTAGATGCTAGATATTGGGTAAGGGATACGCTGAATTCGTTTTTGAGCTTTTATTTTTTCGCCGACAAGTAGTTCCGGAATTTTGCTGAAACCGGAAAATTGGCAGAAGTATGGCAGGATCGTATCGATAGGTTCCATCAAAAAGGACCTGACTTATTGTCTGGATCAAATATTGAATTTGTGGGATCCCATCGAAGCCTTTGGTCTTGTTGTATTGCTGTCTTGCGGCGGTTGCCAACGGACCAAACTACTATGAAGCCTTTTGTTCCATAAAGTTCGTTTAAGTCCATCAAAGGTTAAAGCCGGGATTACACCGACCGCGGAAACTCGAGGTCGAGATCTTCTTTGAAAGTGCTGAGCAGTCACGTTATAATTGGCCGCCTTGTTTAATACTTTCTGGCCGATGAGTGGAGTTCCCTGGCGAAAGTTTCATGAAATTTTCGCAGAGTTCGTAATTCGCCCGTATTCCAGTTTCGTGCTCCTTGCGGACTAGTTTCTGTAAGTCTTCCTCGTTTGATTATCAACAATCCTGACAGAGAGATAATAAAACAAATATAATCGATGACGATCTGAAATGAAGTTCTCGTGTTAAAATATTACCGGTAAAAAAAAAATTCTAGTTAAACCACTTTCTACCCTCAAGTCTTTTGGTTTGTTCAATCCCTCCTCCGTTACTTCAAAACCTATGATGCTTAAGGGCTTGGCATACTTCTCTTTCTGCATAGCTTTCTGATCGCCTGAAAATTGACCAACAGAAAGAAGCGAGAATCATATACAATAGTTGCGTTTTTGCAGATACCATGGTATCTTTTACCGCGGTAACTAGATTTGCAATTAATCGTTTTTGCTGTTACCGTGGTATCTGATATACAGTTGCTCCGCAAAAACGACAATTGCCGAAATTGCGCTTTTCGAAGTCATCATAAAAGAAAAACTGATATCCAGTCACGTCACCAAGTGCTGAACTTCTTTCTCACCAATTTGACAAAGTTTGATGAAAGTGAGATGACTTTTCAGATACCACGGCCAAATACCACGGTCGGACCGTGATATCTGAATATTACTGTAACTGGCCAGATACCACAACAACTGCAAAAACGCCTTTTGACAGTGGTAACTGCAAAAACGACTTTAGACCGTATATCAGATACCATGGTATCTGCAAAAACGCAACTAATGCAAAACTTTCATGGTTCAGGATGTTGGCACTATCTTTTTGCTATTGAAACATCATAAAACAAATACAGTAAAACAGAATTTCCTTCAAGCTATTTTTTGCAGATTTCCATAGTGCCGCCATCTCCGGAACATAGACTATTAGGTATTATACTATATTGATCTTAAATGAAAAAGGGGGATTATTTATTTATTTGTGACCCTCTTTTAGGATTTGAGAGGAGTAAGGGTAAAATACACTTAGTAAATACATAATTAAACACTAAGCAAAAAATATAAAACATGTGTAATTTGAAAGCGCATTAATAGACTTAAAATTTTTCCCAAGTGACAAGTACACATCAGGATTGAAAAACTGGCCAATAATTTCATGGCCTGACAGGGCAGGATGTTTGCGTACATACATTGGCCGTTCGAAGGGCTTGGGCATGGGGGGGTGACGACCTCAAAATATACGACTGGCTAAAAACACACAGCACCAAGATATTAACGTTATAAGTTTTAAAACGTTATGGAAAATCCCAAATAATAAACAAATAAGTAACAGGAATTAGAGGATGCCGCTCCTGCCAAATTTCGCTGGAGAGAAGACAAGCCGACGTTTCTACTCAAAACAAACTTAAACTGAGCGCCGCAGGCAAAATTTTTTCAATCCGAGTAAGATTCAGCTACTCCTCTACAACTTTTACTTTTAAATGTAGCTTAGACCATAAACCTCAAGCTTAAAAACCGCACCTAAATGATGCACACTTCAACTAAATAGAAATAGGTAGGACTACGAAGTGCCGCAGGCAAAATTTGTAAATCGGCCTTTATTCGTCAAAATGTGACTATTTCCCACACAAACTCTTCCTTTTAACGTGGCTCAGATCCTAAGCAGCAGCTTTTAATGTATGTACCCAAGACAAGCTTAAATTGAGCGCCGCAGGCGATTTTTTTGTAATCCGACCTTTTACTGGCAACATTCAACTACCTCACACACAATTTCTAGCTTTTAAGGTGGCTGAGATATTAGGCATAAATTACGGGCCATTCAACCAGATAGCAAGTAGGGTACTATGAAAGACAGCGCAGGTAAATCTGTCCGTGCCCCCGATAACTCCCAAACGGAGTGGGATATTTTCCGGGTTGGTACGTGCGGTAGTGCTTCCTCTTTGAGTTTTGAGTGAAAAAAATAGTGGAATCATTAGGCCCGTCATACAGTGCTTACGTGCAATGTGCAAACCTTACTCCGTGCAAACCTTTCTCCGCAAGCTGTTTAAAAAGAAAATCAACCTGTTTCTTTTTAACTTAAGAAGATTTTTGCACAAAACCAGATAGGATAACGTTGAAACATTGCGCCGCAGGCAAAATTTTTGAAAATCAGACTGCTTTCTGCGCCACAGAGTGAAAATCACGATTTGGTAACCGCATTTATGTCATTCTGACAAGTTGAAAACATACAGCTGTCTTTCTAACAAGCTCAGAACACACGATATTTCGTAACATATCACTTATAGAAAATCTTTATACAACCATATGACCAGAAATTGGTCATTTGCTGTCAAAATTCACCTACTGCCTCGTATGGCAAGCTTAAAACTTACGACTGTCCCTAACATACGACTAGAACATCCCTTAGTAAAGTACGACAAGAAATGGGTAATTTTCAGGCGAAATTCTCGGTTGATGTCGTTCTGGCAATTTCAAACGTATGACTGTCATTCTGACAAACTGAGAACACAGAACTGTGAATCTGACAATCTTAAAACATACTAATACAATCTCTATCTAACCATACTACCAGAAACAGGTCATTTGGAGCCGAAGTTCACGATTAGCTAACTGCCTTATCTGGCAAGCTCAAAACTTACGACTGTTCCTAATTTACGACTAGAAAATCTCTTCGTAAAGTACGACAGGAGACGGGTCTTTTCAGGCGAAATTCGCGGTTGATGTCATTCTGGCAAGCTCAAACATACGACTATCATTCTGGCAAACCCAGAACACACAACTGTAAATCTGAAAACTATGACTAGAAATTTCTGCGTACCATACGACCAAAAAAATGTGATTTGTGGGTGAACTTCACGTTTGGTAACCGCCTGTATTTCATTCTGAAAAGCTCAAAACATACGACTGTCGCAAAGACAAGCTCAAAACATACGACTGAGAGTAGATTCTCTGGAGCATGGGGGGGGGGGGTGAGTGAGAAAGAAGTCCAGCACGTAGTGATGTAACCGGATATCAGATTTTCTTTTGGGATGACTTCGAAAAGTGCAATTTCGGCAATAGTCGTTTTTGCAGTGGACCGTATATCAGACACCACGGTAACTGCTGCAAAAACGACTAATTGCAAATCCAGTTACCGTGGTAACAGATATTGTGGTATCCGCAAAAACGCAACTATTAATTGTCTCTGATCTTGTTTAGGCCGCTAGAACTCGTTTTGAAATATTAGCAACACCTATAGTTACCTGTCTTTTTTTCAGCCCCTGAAGTTCTTCGTGGAGAGCCCTACGGACATGCGGTGGACTTTTGGAGCTTAGGAGTCGTCCTCTTTGCCATGCTAGCTGGAGAGGTGAGTTTATTTTACTTTTTTTGGAGTAACAAAGATACATTTCCACAGAGTCACACATCTAAAGTTACAATATATAAACAGTAACCATATATCATAACAAAGAGATCATAACAAACATGCTTATTAAATTATTTTGTTGCTGAGCAAAATTTAGGTTTTGCCTCTTTCCTCCGATTCGATGCATC
The DNA here is from genome assembly GCA_023053555.1 of Branchinecta lindahli. Taxonomy (NCBI): domain Eukaryota; kingdom Metazoa; phylum Arthropoda; class Branchiopoda; order Anostraca; family Branchinectidae; genus Branchinecta; species Branchinecta lindahli. Next base: position 28,354,785 of record JAKZAO010000012.1, on the reverse strand, counting down.
GAAGGGTAAGAAAAAAGTTGTTCCTGTACATCACGAAGGGTGAGTTGTAAGTGAAAATCGGCTGTTAGACCGTGGTCACGTAGAGTATGTCATTTTTTATGAAAAAAAAAATCATTTTTTGGGACATACCATTTTCAAAGTATCGAGGGATTGACAACATGGGTGCTCTAAATTAGTCATACAAATGTTGGTTTGAAGAAGATGAAAGAAAAGCCAAACACAACATACTGACGAAACCGACCATAGAGTGCAGCAACACTTTACATTACCCAGATAATATGTATTCAGATATTTATTCGTTAATTTAGCGATGAATTGGCTGAGTGTGCACACGATACACCAGATTTTCAGTAGAAATGATATAACAACCTATAAAGGTGTAGTGAAAGAAATAGACACTGCACTGCAGTTTTCGGCCTTTGTTCTCGTCTCTCCAAAATCCAAACCCAAAATGCAGAAAGATTACTCCACCCTTTCGACGACCCAATCGAGCAGCAAAAACAGCAGCTGTGTCCATTAAATCACAGCACCAGCTTCAACTCCAAGCAGTTTTCAGTTAAAAGTTCACAAAATCAAATATTTAAGGAAGAATCTTAAAACGTATTTTTCCAGAAGTTCGGCTTCAGCCTGAAAAGGGCCTAGCTGACGTTTCCGTTTTGCATTGTCAAATATTATTCGCAGTGAGCTTGGGCTGAAGGAATATCCATGTATTTAATCTGTATGGCCTTTTGGCTTTATAAACAAACGTTGTTACCATCATTATTATAATAGTTTGTGAAGAAAAACTAGCCACGAGTGTGGTGTATCTCGATATTGTAGAATGAACTCCCCTAAACTCCCTCTTATTCTTATTATTTAGGTACTTACTAATTACTATTATTGAATTTTGAATTACTATTATCAAGGCTTATTCTGCCTTTTATGATTTACATAGCTCCCTTATGGAATAATAAGCTTCTAAAATCCTTACCCTTCTCCATTGTATCGTTTAGCCCCTACGAATTTGTATCACTTTTTCGGCCATACCGAGTTTTGCCCGTCACGCAACACACAGTTTGCGGGATCTTCATCGTCCGCTGACAACTCTTTAGCACTTAAGGACATAGCAATCATCTGTTTTCTAGACTTATTTTATTTGCTTAGTTTTCCCACTTTTTAAGCACGGCGCGTTCAGTTTCCAAATCTTTTGCGCGCAGCCGCCGAGTTGGAGAGCAGAAGGCTGAATAGAGTTGAAAAGCGCTAACAAGTCTAAATCGCGTAATTAAGGTGGAAAGCAGGGCCGTATCCAGGGAAGGTTAGGGGGTTCGAATCCCCTCCGAAATGTAAAAAAAAAAGTTTTCTTAGGCTTTATCCTCTGATCTATATCTTTTAGTACTTTTTGGTATGGACTTAGGTCCGACCCGCGTGGAAAACCCCCTCCGAAATAAATTCCTGGATACGAGCTTGGTGGAAAGTAATGGTATTTTCGAAGAAATGTTTTTTCCGATCGATTTCATGGTGTATCTAGTAAGAGCTGTGCTTTAACGTCTGGTCAGTTGTGGAGAGAAATCCCCTTTTCGCAGTGGGATGCCGACCATACTCCAACTCGATGGTCGAAAAAGGAAACGGCATTGTCTGCTTGCCGCATAGCTTCTCCTTAGAAACCGTAGAAACGTCCGGCCGCCTTTTGGAGACGATTCGGAGTGGAAAGGGAAACGTCCCAGAATGCAAAGCTTGCACCGCCAGAGAATATGAAATGAGCTATCCCCACGGACCTGGAATGTAATATGGATGAGGTCAGGATTATCTCGCATGAGTAATTATTCCTACGGCAACTTCAAAGGAGTACGTCCACGAGTTGCGGCGGAAGGGCTAAGCCTGCCTTCCCTCTCGCTGCAGAGACCTTCAATTGAATTAGGCCAGCATTTTTGATGGACAGATCTTGTCGGTTTCTGATAGGATATTATATCAATCAATCAAATTTCCAAATAGCTTGAAGCGAGAAGAGGAAGAAAATATTTGCGAAAAACATGTATATTGTCTCAAACTATTTGAAATTATTATCGATTGTATTAAAAGATTCCTTGAGCCAAAGCTGACTGGGAAACATATGATACGATATTCATTTACCTTAAAAGCCCAAGGGCCATAACAAACACACACAAATAAATGCGCATAAATATAGAAGAACTGACACACTACGATTTAACACTAACCCCCACCCAAACACTTTTCCCTGTGTAGACTGGCCACTCTGAGGAACCTCGCCAGGTTTCTTATACTAAGAAAAGTCCTACTCCGCATAACTTTCAACAGCCACTCCCTCCCATATTCAAACAATGGATAAAAGTGAACACTTCAGCAACAATGCTTTCGCAGCAATGTTTCGGCCCTTCTTGGCAAGGGTCCTTGCCAGGCTGCTGTTTCCCAGTCAGCTTGGGCTAGAGGAATATTCTTGATATAATTCATCCTAGTTGGGCAATCAGAGGGTTGCAAACTGCGCCTTCTAGCAATTATGTGGAAATCGTAAAAAAGTTTTAGCTGGGTTCTACTTGATTGGCTGGGTTTTCAGAATGTGTTACTGTTGGTGTCTTTATGAACTCAAGAGCAGATGTAAGAGTATTAAGTCGATTCCTTCCCTGGGGGATTTACCTCAGGTTTTCCCAGGATGAGATTTTCAAATGCGAAACTGTTTTTCACGAAAAAAAAATCTTGGAATATTTTTCCTGTGAATGTAATCGAGTAGAGTCGCGATAACATTGGGAATATTTACCAGAGGAAGGATCCCATAGGGGATACATGAATGGGAAGCACAGTTTGGATGCAGAAAAGCGAAAAGGATTGAATTGAGCACTCATGGCTTATTAGATCAAGGGGTGTGCAGTCGGGATCATATATGTCTCTGTAGAAGACATGCTTGAAAGAACCACTAGTTCCCTTATTAAAGTTTAACCGAAAAGGGCTAGGATAGGACAATCTAGTTACCCATCACTTATTCACTTAAATTGGCTAGAAGACCCACTGAAAATGCGTTACTTCGTTGTTCCGCTATCCACGAATAATCGATTTTCAAATAGTGGAATTTACGTGTGATTTGTGGTACCTCCATGCGCTTTGTATTTTTGCTGTATGCCTTACGAGAAATATTTATAATTTTTTTTTGGTTCATGCATTAAGCAATCTTCACCAATCTCACCACTGCCCACAAAAAAGCCGTGTGTGTGTTGAGATCAAAATTTCCCGCGTCATAGTAGAATTTTCGTTGTGGGGGCGGCCGTAGACATTCTGAACGTCATAACTGGAGCAGATACTGGAAATTAGAAAAATCCCTTTGCAGAATCCAAATAATTCAGTGTATTCAGTCAAATGACACACATACAAGTTGGCTTTTCAGTTAAACTTTAAGCGTTTTCTTTTTTCTACTTAGTGCTAATGTTTCATCAGGGAAAGAAGGAAAAGGAATTCGCATCGTGAGTCTTCATAAAGAAAAACAAACCTTAAGACATACCATTTTAAAGGTTTCAAAGGGTTGACAACTTCAGCGACTAGTCGATAGTGAAGAAACTAAACCAAAGAATTTCTCCCGGATCACTTTTGTCGGCGAAGGCTGCCAACGCAACACATCATGTCGCCCAAACAACGTAAATTTTATATCTAGTTCTGTGTAACTTATGGCCAGTACAAGCGGATGATTATTAGTAATTCAATAAATAAGTCAAACTGTTCTATCAATTTTGGTGTTTACTTGAAAGCTGGTTTGTCTCTAGCTACAGTCTGAACTTGAAAAATGAAAATACTGAAAGACAAAATTGTGAGTTGCATTGAACCCTTGATAAGGAGGCCGAAACATCGCAGAGATAAAAATTTCAGCAGATCCGTCCGTGTTCTGACACAAGAATGTCTCCTTGGATAGCTCGTGATTAGGGAGCTAATTTTTTCTGTATATCGATTTTTTTTGCTGAAAAAAGTTTTTTGTGCTGAAAACTGCTTTTTCTGCTTGAAACAGCTCCTTTCTGTTTATCGATACCAGTGACGTTTTCCGCCAACTAAAGAGCCATAAAGAGGATGTTCGACCCTACTTACCTTAGTTACTACGCATGAGGTCACGAATTTTGGCTTTTTGGCGTCAAGGCTGGAATGCTTTTTTTGGTCAAATATCATACCGCGGGCTGATCGGATAAATCACGTTACAGAGATCCGTAGTAACTACGCTTGCTACGCTCCCGAGAATGGTATAAGCAAATCGTTAGGCTACTATTAGTTACTATTTTGATTTTGCTGGAACGGTCAGCGTAGTAACTTTTCGTGAGGTTGGAACAGAATTACTAACTAATAGTTATTATTGTTAGAATGGTGGACCACGCTCAAAAGCTGAAAAAATACACTACTTACTCGAGCACTTACTTCAGGTTACACTCGGAAGTGGCTAACCCCTTTGCTCGCCAACTGAATGCAGTGTGGCGACGCCGGGATTATTAACTTCCTTCTATGAGCTATCATTGTGTAACTAGCGATTCAATACATCAGTGGTTCGAAAATAATGTGTAGGCTAATTAGTTTATCCCTGCTAATACTGTTGATGACTAACTCTTAGTGCCAATGAAGAACCGCCGTGTACCTTGCGGAAGAGAAAGAAGCGTCACCACGGCTGTCCCCAGCGAACGCCGTTTATTGGTCGACACAGGATTTGAGTCATTGTTCGGACTAATCGTTCTTCCCGAGGTTCACTGGCGTGTTTGGACTTTGTCATATCAGGGACCCATAAATTTCCTGTAATGACTCGCCATTCAGGGGGCTTGTCAATAAGAGATTTCTGATGCGCTCTTGCCGAGCGTCAGATAGTGCGAGAAATACCCACGGGGATAAAATATTGCCTTGAGGGAGGAGTCTCTTTGGTCTCACGTCCAAGGAGGCCCAGGATTGGCTCTATCTGAGCAAGAACGCCGATTCGACCCAAGTGGAATTTTTGGAAACTAGATGAGGATCGTTCAACATAGAAGCAGAGGAAATGACAAGCCCCCTGAATGGCGAGTCATTACAGGAAATTTATGGGTCCCTGGTCATATAGATAGCCGAATTGGTTGCTATGTAGAACAAGATTGTCACATGCCTGAAATATTGGCAGGAATTAACCGTGGTTAATGGTCGACAAGAGGTGTTAAGGCCTAATTTTGTTCAAAGCACAAGCTGAAGATTGGGCCAGGGTAAGAACAAATAATCTGACAGAACCTTTGTCTCGCTATCTCTGTCAGAGGACTATGCGGAGTCGAATATTTCCCCATACCCTGTTCGCTACGAACGAGCGGAGGTTACTAGCTTCGGGCCACATACACGTTTCGTTACCTCTACAAATAGCTAAATCGCTGTCAACCCGCGGGTGAGGAAAAGTATGAGTCAAAGCTGATCGGTTCTATGGACGCGCCAGAGCGGGTCAGCGCGCGGAGTACGCCTCCTTCACTATTTCTTGTGCCATAAGCAACGGCGAAGATGAAAAAGGAGTAAATTGGTATCAACATCAGCTCAAAGCTTGAGTAACCTAGACTTACGTTATCTGGGCAACGTGAAGCGTTGCGGCAACCTTTGTCCGGCCACTTTGGTTGTTTCTTCGCTATCCGTTAAATCAGTAATCACAGGGTCACAGGCTATTCCTCAGCGCTGTTTTGAGGTTTTCATAGTCGCTGCATGCGACTAAGGACATAAGTTCTATCTGATTATTTGTTCTTGGTTCGGGCAATTATTTGTAGATACTACCGATACAAACTTGTAGGCTATCAAATGGTTTTCTCGCGCCTATAGGGGTGGTTTTCGCGGGCTGGGAAACAAAGTCGGAATTACTCTCTAATGGTTTTCGCGCTGCTTGGGAAAAGTTGCCGAACTTTCCGCACTAGTTGTCGCGCTTTGGAAACCGAAACGGCTTTCTCGGAAAGTGATTCCAGAAAGTTAATGAAAGCTTTGCGGAAAATTGATCTCTTCGGCGGGAAATTTGGAAATGTGGAAAATAAGACATGCATCATTAACGAATGGAAAATAACACAACAAGTGTCATCAAGGATGACTTCGTTGGGAAATTTTATATTTATTCTTAAAGTTTAATTGAAAAGCCAACTCATTTGTGTGTCATTTAATTGGATATACTGAATTATTTGGATTCTGCAAAGGTATTTTTTGATTTTCCACTATCTGCTCTAGTTATGAGGCTCAGAATATCTCCAGCGGTCCCCACAGCGTAAATTCTACTATGACGCGGGAAATTTTAATCTCAATACAAATGCGGCTTTTCAGTGGGCAGTGGTGAGATTGGTGAAGATTGCTTAGTGTCTGAACAAAGAAAAAACTGATAAATCTTTCTTGTAAGGCATACAGCAAAAATACAAGCGCATAGAGGCACCACAAATCACACGAAATTTCTACTATTTGAAAATCGATCATTCGTGAATAGCGGAACAACGAAGTAACTCATTTTTAGCGGGTCTTCAAGCCAATTTAAGTGAATAAGTGATGGGTAACTAGATTGTCCTATCCTAGCCCTTTTCGGTTAAACTTTAAAAGTTTGGAATTCCACGTGTTCCCGACAATTCCAGCTTTCCATGTGTTTTTGCAATCCATCCAGCGGGAAGTGCAAACAATTCCAGGTATCGGATTCTCACAGTTTTAGCGATGTTTTTCGCCCTCCGGAAAGAGATTCAACTCTGTTTGGGGCTACATAGCGCGGCGCTCTTGAATCGATTGGGCGTGAGTGGTTTTATTATTCACGTGTTAATGTTGATACTGTTTGTTGATTTGTGATGCAGAGGGCTTACGAGGAGAAACTTCCGTGATCCCGTGTATTCCCGCGTTATTGCAGCTAAGCCTTGATTGACTCGAGGGGTTGGCCACGATCAGTTTTCGTATACACCAAGAGCCCGTTTCAGCCCAGGGTTGGTCACCAAGAACCAGGGTGTACGAGTTACTTGCTTACTTTGGGTTACTCAGGGTTACTTTGGGTTACATTGGGTTACTTTGGGTTACATTGGGTCACGAGTCTTGCGCACAAATGGCGTACATCACGCTTGCAATTGTCTCAAAAGTATCCCAAAGTAACCCAAGTATCTCAAAGTATCCCAAAGTAACCCAGTGTAACCCGAAGTAACCCAAAGTAACCCAATGTAACCCAAAGTAACCCAATGTAACCCAATGTAACCCAAAGCAACCCCTCGTGCGCAAGACTTGCGTGGTGACGTTTCATACTTTTCGTCAGACGAGACGAGGCGCCGATTGCAATATCTTGAAACTGATGCGAAATTCCTTCACGAAACAATTGAAATTCACGGAAACTTAGAGATACTTTCCTGGGATAATGTGGGTTACTTTGGGATACTTTGGGTTACTTTGGGTTACATTAGGTTACATTGGGTTACTTTGGCTTACATTTGGGTTACATTGAGTTACTTTGGGTTACATTAAGTTACATTGGGTTACTTTGAGATACTTTTGGGTTACTTTCCAGGGTGTACGAAGTTACTTTTGGTGACCAACCCTGGGTTTCAGCCGTGCCCGGCAGGTGCAGGCAGCGGCTGCCACGTGTGGAGTATTAGAATCTGCATATGTAGAATCGTAGAAAGATAAATCGCCCAGTTTGAAATAATCGCCGCTGGTTTGGGCTGATGCCTGGTCGTTACTGGCCAAGTACAGATCAAGTGCCGGGGAGTGATTAATCCCTCAGTTTTACTAGTTTTGGCACTGCTGATGTTGAGAGATCTCACTCTGATCCCCCAATTAAAGCTCCCGCGATCTAATATGGAAGGAACATTGTATATTCAAAGTTAAATTAAAAAACATAAAGCGAAATTTGTCATATTCAAGTAACTTAAACGTTACCATACATTCGGATAGTAAACATAAACTCTATAATTCGTAACAAAATAAAAATCTCACTTGCTAGGGCGTGGCAGTTCGGATAAGGTCTACACTCTCAGAAGCTTGAGTAACACGTGTTTGCTGACCTTTGTATCAAAAGTTAAGAGACTTTATCTAAATGATATCATTTTGCGGAAGATAACACTTAAAAGAGTGATAGCAGTCATTTTATCTCGAAGCATAACACTTCAGAGGGTCTTAACAAGTATATCCTCATAACATTAAACACAAGGATGCGCAAACATATGTTATCTGTTATCAAACTTCTGACAGTGTACATGCATTCGCACATGAGGAATTTCTGATACCAACTGAACACTTAAAACATGAGGTCCGTTTTAAACGCACTTCGGTTTTACGAGTCGAGTTTCTTAGCGTCTCGGATCACTTCGCTTTCTATCTCCTCAATGGTCAGAGGTTTGGAATCGTGGACTTCTTCTACAACAAATGACTCTTTCGTTGGTGCGTCATCATCACACTCGGGTTTTGCCTCCTCAGCGATTATGAGTTCTTCGGCTGGTAGTGGATCTTGTCTGGCAGACGCGGCGGGATCTTCCGGCTCGTCAGCGTCTTCGATGATCGTCTGGAAAGATTTGAAATGTGTGAAAATCCGTATATCTTTTCAGTTTAACATTTTTTGAAATTCATTTTTATTTATTTTAAGTTTTTGTTTCAAACAAAACCACCATTTGTTATGGGTCAAGTCAGGTCGAGACAGTGTTTCAGGGATCAAACCTTCCTGTCGCCAGTAAGACAGGAAAAAACACGAAAGTAAAGTGCTAATTATCCATAGGTGATTAATTCTGCTGGTGGAAGTAATTTAGGAATCCCGAACTCACATTTTGGCGAAAATAGAGGAAGACATTAAGCAAGGGGCTTAGAAGTTCAGTTAAAAACCTTAGGAAGTTATTGAATATATATTTAAATTTGTAATTATTACCCATTACGATATTAGAGTAAAAGGATAAAAATAACACGATTAAAAATCAATATAAAGCACAACAATTTAGACTGAGGACTAAGGGGTCTGAATAGTTCATGAAAAAAAAAAATCATGTTAGATGATGAGCTTGAGGAATAGATGTTTTAGTAGAGACGCCAGTGACGCCGCATCTTGCACACCGCACTCCTGAATTAGCTTATGGTTACGACATGGACGAGAGCGATACATTAAAAATGTACAGCGATTAAAGTTTAACCGAAAAGGTCTGTGATAGGACAATCTAGTTATCCATCACTTATTCACTCAAATTGGCTTGAAGACCAGCTGAAAATGCGTTACTTCGTTGTTCCGCTGTTCACGAATAATCGATTTTTAAATAGTGGAATTTCCTTGTGATTTAAGGTACTGAATTTTTGCTGTATGCTTTACGAGAAAGATTTTATGATTTTTTTTTGTTCAGGCACTAAGCAATCTTCACCAATCTCACCGCTGCCCACTGAAAAGCCGCATTTGTGTTGAGATTAAAATTTCCCGCGTCATAGTAGAATTTACGCTGTGGGGACGGCTGGAGATATTCTGAGCCTCATAACCAGAGCAGATAGTGGAAAATCAAAAAATCCCTCTGCAGAATCCAAATAATTCAGTGTATCCATTTAAATGACACATAAATGAGTTGGCTTTTCAGTTAAACTTTAAGTAGGATGTCTTCAAAACATTGTCTTTTTTTCCGTGGAGTGAGTTACACACCAGAACACTAGGCTACAAGATGAAGGGCTCGCAAAATGTATTATAAATACATTATTGTAAGTGTAGTTTCTTCAACAGAAATGACAGTTTATGTTGGTTTTGTAGAAAAGAATCCGGCCCTTATTTACCTGCCAAATTTCATGTTCTAGTACGTCTGGAGTTGGAAGTACCGTAACTCGCAATACGCTCTTTATAAAATCCCTTCCAGATTAGTTCATTTTTGGCCGCTAAATGGGCTAGCATAAAATAAACAATGACACGTTACTTCCGGGTATACGTTTATCCAGGTTTGTTTGGCTAACGAACGCCTCCTGTAAGCAATCACTATTTTTTCTGCAATACGCTCTTTATAAAATTCCTTCCAGATTAGATCATTTTTGGCCGCTAGATGCGCTAGCATAAAATAAACAATGACACGTTACTTCCGGTCATACGTTTATCCAGGTTTGTTTGGCTATTTTCAATTCCTCTTAGGCCCGGCCATGTTTGAAACTGTTTAAAATGCTTCTGCCTCTATTTGTGCTCTACCCAACTCTGTTCTCAAGTGTCAATATTCTGGCTTCCGACTTCAGTGCTGGGCGCTAGTTGACTTCTCAACGGGGCTAATGCGCGACTCGGTATGAAGCGAAAGCCTAATCGCTTATTCACCCTTCAGATAACTTATCCCTCGATCACACGTGTGATTTTATTGTTTCTGTAGCACATCTGGCGTCAATTCTTCATTGGATTTTATGAGGGACGTATCGGTCCCACGGAAAATTGAGCAGTGTATGGAACTTGACCGACAGGAAAGTGCTATTAAGTGACGAACAGTGAATAATAAAAATAAGTAATAAGGACGATAACGGTATTTTAGAATGTATAGAGTAGAGCGACCCAGACGTGCAGTAGGCCTACTGAAAAGGCGAAAGCGCTTTCAGCGGATACTCTAGATAATGTAATTCTTCATCCGCTAAAAACGAGAAAGACCAGGACCCCTGTTATTTTTGTTTTCGGTCACCTGTTCGATGAAAAGGCAGGAGTCCTGTTTTGATTGACAAAGAATTGTTTTGGTTGACAGTCAATGATATACTTAAATGAGAAGTTCTTGTTATTGCCATTCATATTCTTCCTTTATTTTGTTACCTTATTTATTAGTTGCTCCATTTTATGTAGGCCTACTGCCCTACAGTCATGCTTATTTTTCGCATCGCTTCTAACTGGTGTAAATACCGAGCCTTCCTGGTACATTATCCAGCTGTATGTTCTGCCCCCCCCCCTCCCTGCAAGCCTAAGTACTGGAAATCTACCCTGGAAACTGATACTGTTGACTGAGGGAAACCTCTGGCCAGTTTGAGGATCTTCATTGCCATTAGGAGCAGTGAAAACTTGCTGGATTTTAAAATTTGCAAGTGAAAATACAGGTGTGGGTTGAATTAATAAGAAAGCAGTACTTGAGTTGCATCGTCATTTACAGGTATTACGGGTTTATAACACGTGTGCAGCAGGTTTTCCATGGGTGGTTACTTTTTCTGATGAGATAAGATCCTCGTCCGAGTTCCTGGTTCAGACCGGACTTTGTATAAACAGACAATAGGGTTTGTTTGCAAATTGCTGGTTTTCACCGGATGCTGACCAGAATGTAAATCCGAGGCAAGAGGAAAGCTGTTGCTTGATTCAGCAGGTTCTCGTCAGTAAAAAAAAAAAAAAAAAAATGGTAAAAAATATCTTAATTAATTCGGGAGTTGCTTCGGTCACAAAAAGACGGAAGTACGCAGCTGATGACTTACTGACCGGCAGACGGACCAGTTCATATGTAGAAGAGATGTTTCTAAGGAAAGTAAACTTTTCTAGCGCCAAAATCAAAACGGAACAAAAAGGTGGTACTATATAAGAAAGATAAAGTATGAAGCATAAATATATATATTCATCATCCATTTCGATTCGACTTTCTAACTTACGAAATAAATAAATATTACCAGAGAAAATCAGTTGTATCGTTATCTTAAAAAATAATGTATTTTCTATGACGTCAAGAAGCAGGATTCGGTAGAACCGTTAGACCTAATTGGTTGGGAGATCCGGAGAAGATCAGCTGGGTTTTTTTTTTAATGTTATCTATACTTTTAATACTTTATCGTCCAGTCTTGAGGTCGCTATCCGAAATTATTAGCTGAGAGTATCTTCCAAAGAAAAGCACAGTAAAGCACACTCGTGATCTCGGATTTTTGCAAATTTTTATCTTGTAGAAGTAGTAGTCTAATAGCAACACACGAAACAACCTAAAAAAAATTAGTAACTTTTAATCTTAATTGTCAAACTAAATTTAGGCTGTCGTAACGGGCTCTCCGTCCGTGGCCGAGTGGTTAACGCGCCGAACTCACGAGCGAAGGGTCGCTGGTTCGAGTCTCGGTGATGCCGACCGTTTGGTGTAGGACAAGGGATAGTTGCGTTTCCCCGTAAGACAAGCCAAAAGTCCACCCGGCTTCAGATGGGTACCTAGAGAAATCTAAGGAAAAGCACGGGAAAGCGTCGGATGACTTGCCCGGTTGCCCCCAGCCTCGCGTTGAACCCCGGTCGAGGGCGGAGGATCAGGAGATCGGCACCTGCGCTACGCGAACCCTACTAGGTTTGCATACGAAAGTTTGAAACGGGCTGAAGCAGACTTAATAAAATCAACTATGATTGCAGAATCCCAACAAAGTTTTTAAAGCAAAAGAGTGTAAAAGAAAATGACGTTTATATTGTTGCCGGTTTCTCGTTCGGTGCAAGAACAGGAATAATGACAACAGTTACTATGTTTGCTTGAAAGAGATTTGTAAGGCCAGGGTCATTATGCGTGGGAACGGGAAGTGTCCAGGAAGGGCACGGGCGACCTTAATCAGATTCTCCAAACCAAAAAACTACCCAAAATAAACCATTATTTGTTCATAAATTTGAAGCATAACCCCAGTCTTCGTATTTGCTGGGATTAACACGGAATAGAGTTAGTGGCGGTCCACGCCCTCTTATTTGGGTCTCAAACTACGTGCACCAGCTACCTGTGGCGACCAGCGCTAACTGAATTAATGGCGAGATTAATGGGTTCTGATCTGCGTATTCCAGGAAGAGCTGAAAAACCGCTAAAAAAGCAACGCATCCTTGTGTTGTTCTTATGAAACTCCTGACAGTGTGGTAGGTGGTGAACAGGGCCGTATCCATGGGGGTAGGGGGTTCAGCCCCCTCCGAAACATGCACAAATACTCGATTTTTGTAGGCTTTGACCTCTCATCTATGTCTTTTTTGTACTTTTTGGTCCGACCCGCGGGCAACCGCCCCCCCGAAGTAAATTCCTGGATACGAACCTGGTGGTGAACATATGGTAGCAGTCGACCTACCGAAATATTTGACCCTAACCTCTGACCCAACGAATTACCCTCTTGATGATGCAAGATCTCCTCGATAGCGGTGGGCATACGGTAGCGTGGGCCACCCACTTCGAAGATTACAGATGACTTCGTCATCGACGCGTCACAGCAATTTCGCAATGCGTGGGTTTGTCTCTCATTAAAGTAATTGAGAAAAATCGTCATTTATGGTCAGCACTGTGACAGTAAAAACAAGACTTGGACAGATTGAATTGCGTAAATTAAGCGAACACAGAATGGGTTTCGTGAGCTGGAAGGACAATCGGCATTTGCAGATTTTAACTTGTACAAATTTGTTTTGGTATCGGTAGTTTCGGAAATTAGCTACTAGTAAAATAATATAGAAAGTTTGGTATCAGTTTTGATGATAAATTCGTTTCCCATTTGTAGGATAAATATCGGCTTTTATTTTAAGCAAAAAGAAAAAATAAAGTAACGACAGATTTTCATTTGCTAAATACTCAAAACAAATAGACAAGATTAAAGCAGGATAGAAAATGTGGCTAACTTCCAAGCCCGCCGCAAACTGGTCACGCCGGCCGTTAATCTGCTAATTTTACATGTTTTTCGCAACATGGGTGTTTCTAATCCAGAGTCTCAATTTCGGTAGAGACTTAGGTAGCCTAACTGGAAGTCGATTCACCTGACCAAGTCTTTGGACACTGATTAATGAAAATCTACAAAATGACAAAAGAAGACAGTCATCGATACAACATAAATAATGCGTGGGTTTGTCTTTCGTTCGAATAATTAAAAGATTGTCGTCAGCGATGGTCAATGCTTTTTATTACGGCTAACGAAAGTATTTGATGTTCCGCTTCCATCAGTTATTGGTTCTTTTACTTCTTTTATTTCATTTGTTGTTAGTTAATTATGAGTGTTCACTAATGGCCTTTTTACCGGAATTGAATGTTCTACCGCACCTCATTAATAAGAAATTTTAATGATACAAAGGTCGTCCGGGGGGACACACTTTTACCCTCGTCATAAAGTAAAATCTAGCCCACGTCCGCCTCCAGTGTCAGGCGCTTTCGCATTTATGGGGTAAATTTGTTCGGGAAGGGGGTAGTTTGCTTCCAGTATTTCAACATAACGAAGGCTAACCTGGTCTTGGAAGTTTCAAGATGGTAGTTCCAAGCAACTTTGGATCGTCAGGTTAGTTTTGAATGGAGGCCATTTATTTTGCTTGTTTTTCTACGCATGTGGTGTATTTGTACGATTTTTTGGCGTTATAAACGTTATATTAAATTTATAACTATAAATTTAGCCGTTCAGTAGCATAGCTATCGGATGTTTGTTTGGGAATATATTTGAATTTCTTTATAATTTAAATAAAGGAGATAACTCTGATGTGCGGATTATACTGCTGTCTTGTATTTTACTTTACTCGGTGCCCCAAGGAAAGATTGTACTTACGACGAAGTCTTTGTCTTCGGCTTCTAGCTCCTCTGCTCGTCCAAGTCCCGGAAGGTTCTCGAAGATCGGCTTTGTGAGCGGGTTCACAATTGCCTTCTTGTCCCCATCATCGCTGGCAACAGAACCGGAATCACTACTTCTCTTCACGAGGTCATTAACATTCTTATCTTCACCCATTTCCAAGTCAAAGAGAGAACCGGCGTTTGACGGAACTAGCTCGATGATACTCCCGGAATCGTCCTCTTTTGGGAGGGGCTGAGAGTCGAGGATCACCGAGCTTGAGAAGTCGTCAAGCTTGGACTCCTCCACGGAGGGAAAGTTTTGAATGACCTCGTCGGAGAGAAGTTCGACCGAGGTGACAGGCTCGGCGATCTCGGTGATTTCTAGGACCTGCTCCTGCCGTTCTGTGTCTAGAAGAGATCGCTCAGCTTCTTCGTTCGTTTGGGGTTCCATGTTCAGTTCGATGGATAGGGTCTTCGTTTCGACGATGGTCTTCGGCTGCGTGTCTTCTGCCTTTGGTGATTCCGCGAGGTTTGCGAAATCTTGCGCCTGTGCTGGCTCCGGGAGGCCTTGTTCGCTTACCGATTCTGGTAGGTCTTGGGCCTTAGATGATTCCGGTAGGTCTGCGAAGTTTTGTGCCTTCACCGATTCCGGGACGTCAGCTATGATGGATGTAACTGTTTCTGCATCTACATTATCCGTGGCTACTGGAAGTTCAGTAACCTTTTCAGATTCTGGTTCCGACTTTGATGAATCATTTTCAAGGGCTTCAGGCTTTCCGGCTGAATCTGGTTGAGCGGAGTCATTAGTTTTCAAATCAGTCAGCGTGGCGTCGCTGATGACTTCCTGATCGGCACTGATCACAGAGCTGGTGCTGAGAATACTTGCAGAGTCGTCGCTTTTTGGAGTGTTCACTGCCCCAGTTCCGTCGGGAAAGATTGCCGCTGATGCATCCTGGGGTACTACGGGGCTTAGAACAATAGGCGAGTCGTTGCTTGTTGGCTGGTCTTGAGTGTTCACTACTTCAGTACCATCTTCCAGGATTGCCACAGATGCTTTCTTGGGTACTGGGACAGAATCAAGCATGGACAAAACCGTAAGTCCGTCGTTCGCTTCCGCTTCGACCGTCGGCAGGTTTTCGTTGACATCTGGCAAGTCGCTGTTCTTGTTTTCAGCAGCTTCCAGCATTGACTTGCCGTTGGTAGCAGGTGTCAATGCCTTACTAGTTTCTGCATCTTCAGGGACCCCGGAGCTTCTGGCCTGTGCATCGGCTGGGTAAGGTGATGGTACCTCCTGTTTCGACTGTTCGTCTTGCAGTTTGATGTTGGGGGCTCCTCGGGAAACAGTTGAGTAACCACTGGAGACGATTGGGAAATCTAGCTGTTTTCCCTTTCTGCCTTTCACTTTGTCTATGGGTGCTGACGAGCAGGACAGGATACAGAAAGTGACCAACAGGAGTAACCTCATCTTGAGTTTAAACCTAAAAAAAGATACATCATCATTCGCTATAAATATATTTAAACAATCGGATTTGTCAGTTACGATGCTTTAGCAGCGATATTTTGGCCCTTCTTGGTTACGGTCCTCGTCAGGCTGTCAAAGTTCAGAGACGACGTTGGGGAAGGAAGAATTGAAACTGCGTTTTTGTTTTGCTATAAATGTATGATCACGTGGCAGGCTTGGGATTGTATCCAGAAATTTGTTGTTGATCTGAACGATATCTGGGTGTGATTTAAAAAAAAAACACTTCCGTTTAATCAGAAAAGAAATGATGTGATTAGCCTAGTTGCTACCTGTGAAGCTAGTGCCTGCTGAAAATTCGCGCTTGTAATTTATTCCTTCAACTCCTACAATTATACTCTTTCAGCTTCCTCCCCCCAATGGGCTTAAATACGTGTTTTACACGATTACGGCAGGGAATCAGATCGTGACGATCAAGCGTTATTTTGTTAGAACTCTGCTGAATTAAGCCACACGTACTGTACTACTTCCGAAAACGTTACTTATATTCGTCAAGATATCGTTCTCTCCGTCGTTCTCTCCTTCTTTAACAACAAGAATTATTTCTAGCTTGTGGTTTTATATACTACACCTAGCCTACATATAAATATTAACGCATTAAATTGAAAGAAAAAAACTTCGCTTTATTGAAAGAAACAAACTTTGCTTAAAATCTGTTGATTTTTTATTTTTTTTTTTCTATAGGCTACGACTCGTTTGTAATTGGTGAGAAATAAAAACTAGTAAGAATCAATTGTCGAAGGTTTAGTTGTACAAAATTGCTGAGAAATACCAACCGAGATGAAAAGTTAGTAATCCAGTGTCACGTTACCAATCACTTTGTGAACTGGACATAATTTTGTTAAAGTAAACTACCTTTGTGCAACCTGCTTGATCACACATCCGTCGCTCGTTCAAGGGCATTTGAATATACCCGGTTTTCAAATAATATTTTCTGCTCATGCCTCATACACCGTCATCTGGATGATCGGATTTGTACAATATAGTTGGGAGAATTACAAGAGGAAGGTAATGTAGGTTTGTTTGATCTGCGTTTTTTTATTAATATTTATTAATAAACCCATTGAACTTGAACTTGAACTTGCGTAGAGTGTAGAGTTTATTATGATGCAACATCTTTACCCTGCGGAAAATTAAATTGCCAACTGCGCCACGACCACTGGAGACAACCAAGATCGCGACACGCTATACCACCCCCTTTACAAAGATACACCAGTTATCGTGAAGGACGACGACGAGGGTTCTATCAAGTGCCTTGAAGTTCCTGTTAGGATTCTAGGCACCATCATCAGTTCCAGACGGACAAAATTATATTTTTTAGCTTAATAGTGAAAGAGCAGAAAACCGAATCAGGAATGATGCCTCACCATCTGTTTCCAAATCTTACGATGGCGGATTCTTCCGGAGGGGCTATCTACCTCCCGGCAACAGGTGTACACGCTTTCCCGGCACTGGCCGAAACAGCAGCCGTACCGCAACCGGTGCCGGTCATAAACTCTAAGATCGCTTCTAATATGCTGATTTGAATACTCTGACATGTAGCAACCGGTGCAGGGACTAGCCGGGCACCGGGCACTTGCTATTCACTAAAATCATGAGTGGGCAACCCCTTGTTGCTGTCCAGACCCGACTAAGCAGCCACTTCGAATTTTTGTTAATGGAACTAACTGGCTTCAATCCTTCGTTCTTATGGCATTATAACCGAGTGGTTACGCACTCCGCGGCAATTAGTATAGGCCTAACTGCCAGGATCAATCAAGCACTGGTGGTTACCAACGCGGCACCAGCCGTGTGTTGTCACCGATAGCGGACATACCCCAGTTGAATGTTCTGCCGGCATCGGGCACTTGGTGTACAACAAAATCGAGAGTTGGTAATCGATAATAAAGGAGCAAGTTGTGTCCAGATTTATTAATTTGTGATATTGTTTATTGCCTGACCAGGAACCAGTTCTCACTTCTCAGCTTGAATAGGTTAGAATAAATTATTGTTTAATTGATTGAAATACGGATCAGAGCAGTGTATATTCTTTCTTTCGTGATATCCTCGAGAAATTATATGTTTTAGGTAGATGAATACATCTGTGTGTGGGACAGGTTCTGAAACTCACAAATCGGACCACCTCTCCCTGTTTTTGATTCTTTTGGTATCTATATGGAAGACTATTTTTTCTTGTAAATCACATGAGGAAGTTTGGTGTGTTGACCCGACTGACCTTTGTGCGGGCCCATCCGTCTTGTGTTATGTCAGAAAAAAGTCCAGTGACGCCGTATCGTAAGGCTTAAATTTAATTATTCATTTTAATCCAACAGACCGCCAACGTGTAAGGTACAGTTGCGCATGGTTCGTTAACACCGGAAATACCGTAATATTTTATTTTTTTTAAATTAATTTTAGACAAAGTGACCGTAGGATATAGACAATATTTAGTTATTAGCCTATCCGGATTAAGTGATTTTCTCTGAGCACGATCTTCTAATTATATGGTATCGTTTTTGAGATATTGCTAAAAGAAACAATGAAATTCGCATTGCACAAATGCCGAGGACTTGACCTTAGCATGTGAGGTCGGTTTTACTACATGGTACGCAATCCCTTTCACTTTGGTAGAGAAAACTTTCACATGAAAACTGGATTGACGAATTAATGTCAGTGCACTTTACGGGGGCGCTTGCAATAGTATTGCCAGATCGTGGTAAAAAAATAACCCGCGGCCCTTGAAAAATACGCCTAAAATACGCCAGAAAAATCTACACCTCCCCAAAACTCAATTAATATCACCACAAAGCCCCACCAAAAAATTTCGGCGTTTGGTCGCGACGATAAAACGACGTAAAAACAGTAGATTTGTCTGAAAAACAGTCGGTTTTCGTAAAGATAGTCAATTTTTCACGTCACGCCAAAAGATACGCCAGTTAAAAAGACAACCAGCCACGTTACACGCCACACGCCAGTTGCAAAAATATTTACGCCAGTCACCGACAAAATCCGCCAGTTCGGCGTAAAATCCACCAGTCTGGGAACACTGGCTTGCAAGGCAATATTGCGCCGGAATTGCAAACAAATTCTGTTTGGACCTGTCCCGAAAAATACTTCAAAACCGTTTCTTAAAGTTCTTATCGCTTGTGCTCAAATTGAGCGTTTTGTGTAGTAGTTCCCCCTACTACACGAAAAATGTTTTTTCTTGGAAAAAGGTCGTTTCAGACAGTTTTCACCTGCAGCCTAAAAAGCAATTTCTATTTCATTAATTTTGCAGAGAATGAGGAATGCGAGTACGAAAATCTGCGGATATAAACGGTAACAGTAGAGGAAATTTATCATTTAGCAAAGTTCCACCTGTCATGGTTTTTAGTGAGGCGAGCTGTAGATTCGTTGCTTTTTACTGTTTACAATTAATTTAATATATTTTGATTCGTTTATTTACTATTCTTCAACTTCCCCATAATAAACAAATATTCAGATAGAAAAAACAAGGAGAACAGCGCATACAAAACCAGACATTAACTGAAAATATTATGTTACACTAAACAACTCTAACCAACTTTCTTCGCCAATAATTTTTCCGAATCCCTGCCTTAAACAGATATTTTTTTTATGAAACACGATTAGTTATTTAGTTACCACAGATTATACAGAGATATAACACAATTTTGTGGATATTTTTTCTTCTATTGATAGTAATCGCAAATCTAGTTCTTTAAATTTTGCAAAATATATGGTACCACTGGAACACTTATATCTAAGCCTCGTTCTTGTTGCAATAGTGCTGCTGCATCGCTGCTGCAGCACGGACTTGGTCGGTGAGCAAGTCTGCGATTCTCGAGAAGCGCTGCTGTCTTCCTCGGAAGCACTGCAGTGCAAAAACGCCAATTATAGCAGAAACGGCCGAGAAGTGGACGTGCAACGTGCAACAAAAACGAGGCTCTAGTCAACACTTATAATCAGGCCCGTATCCAGGAATTTATTTCGGGGGGGGGGGGGGGGGTTTGCCCGCAGAGTTTATTTCGGGGGGGGGGGTGCCCACGGGTCGGACCAAAAAGTACACAAAAGACATAGATCAGAGGTTATCCTCCCCGGACTGACAAAGCGGGAATTGTAATTATTACTTCTACCCTCGCCCCCGTATTTCTGTTCCTCTCAGATACCTTTTTTCTAAACCCCATTTCTGGGAGGGAGAAGCCTGAGGCTGATGTTCATTCAAAAGTTTTCGGAGGTCATTCCTGCCGGTTCGTTGACATTTTTCGTGCCACAAAAGTTGCATAAAAGTTTTTTTTTTCTAGAAAAAGGCTACTTTAGACAGTTTTTACCTGTAGCCTAAAAAGCAATATCTACTTCATTAATTTGGCAGATAATGAAGAATGCGAGTATGAAAATCTGCGGATATAAACGGTAACAGTAGAGGAAATGTATCGTTTAGCGAACTTGCCCTGCACTGCTCTTTTAATATTTATATGACTTAAAAAGCAGTCGGATGAGAAAAAGTATTAATTTTGAAGAAAATACTAGAAAGAGCTTTAACAGTGCTCCGTTTCTTCGAAAGTTCAAAAGAAAAAAGTGTCAGAACTAGCATTTTCGTGCTAGCCGGCCCCGTCAAAGTCTGAACATTCCGAATCTCGGTGATTTTATTTCAAAAGTTGCACAAGTGAACAGGTACAGTTTCAAAATGAATTTATGTTTTTATTTATAATGGTCTGCTATCTATAATCACTTTGCTTAATAACAAATTCAAATAAAACGAGCTCCTTAACAGCAAAATGTAAAATCTCAAAACTGTCAGATTCGATCATCTTGGTGCAGTACGTTATTCCCATACGCACTATTCTGGAATAATGCGTGATTGTTTTTTTAGTAACAGAAACATCGTACGCTGGCCGTCATTAAAACTTCTTATAATAAGCAGAAGCAAAATCGCTAACTGTGTTGAACAAACACCTTGGATTTTAGAAGGATTAATTAGGCCCAATCGTAGCGCCAACCTCATTCAGTTTCCACTCGACTAAAAGAAACTCTGAACCACCAAAAGGCTGTCTTCTTTTCTTCAGTACTTAATCAGACGTCGCCGGCTATTTTTCATTTGAAATCCTTTTCGATTCTTCCCAGAAAAATCTGAAAGATTTCATTTTCTAAAGAATTGGGATTGTTGAAGTTTATTTTCCCTTCAAAATAGGGGGGCTGGTTGCGGCCTTTTCTGACAATCTAATCTTTTGGTAAAATGGGTCTCCATTAGGACGCTTTTGGAATAATTTGGGACTCGCAGTGCTATTTCAAAGAGTTCCGACTCGTAGGCGATGACCTGATTTTTTCCGATTTTCGAAAGTAGTTTGGCTGGAATAAAATGACGCGAGGCAAGTTCACGGTTTAGAAGGCTAGGAAGTTATATAAGTAAATGAACTTGCAGCTTTGACTCATTTGGCTGCGTTAATCTTAGTTTTAAGTTTTCCTAGACCGAGTTCCTGCGCTTACTGTATTTTTTTTTTTCATTGTTTCTCCTGATAGATTCGGTTTTCCTTTTGACTGAGATGGGCTGGAATTTAGCGAGGAATGTGATGATGTTACAAACCATATTAATGAGCTATTTCACCATGTAAAGATAATTTTCAATAAAAGTTGTGCTTGAAGAAGTAACTCCTCTCGAAGTGGAATATTTAGAGTGGCTTGAAATTTCATTTAGTGACTGTATACTTTTTTACTTGTATACTTTTTTACGAAGATTCTGATAAAGTTCACGAAAAGTCGCCGCGACAATAGCATTGCCGTACGGGTATAGGTAACATATATGTACTGAATTTAAACAATAATTATTAGCATGATAAATTGTTATCAGCGAAATTCGAAGTTTCTTTGGAAATCGGATCTCGGAATTTAGTGACGCTACTGATCCTGGCTATGCTGAAAGCACAGAAAATATACTGGACGGCGAACTTGGTCATAAAGAGCCGACCAAAACAGAAGGGTCATGAATGAGAGGAGAACCCTTCCCTCCCCCCAATGTCGTTGGTCAGTCGGCAAAAAAAAAAAATTATTTGGAGAGGAGTTCCACGATTCTGGATAACCGACGAAATTGTGAGTTGTCGGTGTGACCTCTGTCCTTTGCATGTGAATGGGCCAGCTTAGCAAGAAGTAATAGCCGATCCTAATATATGTGCATATTTCCCCAGAATTCATGAAAGATGACACAACTTCCGGCTTGGGCCATTTTTTTTTTTTACTAGAAATTTGGATTTTTTTTTACTACATTAATTAAATTTAATGGATCCTCTGAATTTACTACTAAATTAAAATAAATCTACTAGATCCTCTAAATTTACTAAAAAAATATTTTTTTTAGATCTAGTTAAATTTTACTTCCGGTACTAGCTACTTTGATAGAGGCTTTTGATAAATAATTTTTTCAAGATTTCAGCAAACCAACTGGCACAGCTCTTTCTATTAATAGCCGGGACTTTTCGTGCTGAGCCTGGAAATAAATGTATGTAGCTACACCCAGATCCTGAAGAGAACCCTTTCTAAGATGGTCCGAAATATGTACAAAATAAACATCAGTTGATATCCGTTTATAGTCGCCAAATATGGTTCGCATTGAGCTTGGACTGAAAGAATACAGAGAAATAAAGCTATGCTTACTTATATTTTTGATCCTCTTCACTTATTTGCTGCCATTATCCGCCTTCCAGGTTTTAAACTGCCACCCTCACTGGACGAACTTGAATGAGCCACTGCAACTCAGGAGAAGGGGATCCAGTTTTCTTTGTTAGATTTCACTGCAAAAGAGCAGCTAGACTCGACGGCACCGCAGTAGGAATCTTCCACATCCAGAGAATCTTCTTAGAGTTAGCCGGCATGTGTTGTACCTTGGGGGCCTGGGGCTTTGGAAATGTTACCCGGATATTCTAGAGGATACTCGTCAAAAGTAAACAAGAATAGCAATTTGTAATAAACCCATTAGGAGATTATTGCTAGCGCGAAACTGAGCAAAAGCTGCGATACTCGTATGCTACAGCTTCAAGCAGGGTTGTTGCCACCGGTAGTACATTTTTCTGAGTAACTTGGTGGTACATTTGAAAAGTAGTACTTATGCAGCACATTTTAAGAAAGATTGTACTATTCGAAACAAAAAATATCCTTTCTATCAAAGTGGGCCTAGTTGTATTTTGCCCATTTTATCTGAAATATTTGATCTGATTACTTTGATTTTAATCTGGTTCTGAATGAAACCTATTTTTGACAAAGGTTCGATTCAGGTCACGTTGGTAGGGTTATGCTAAATTGATTTTCAGCAGCAGTAGTGGAACTTTTTTTTTAGGTATTACATTTTCTCCTCTGGTAGTACTTTTTTGCTACTTAGGTAGTACGTTTTATTTGAGTCGAGTGGCAATCTTGCTGTCAAGTCTCAATATAATCTGAACAAACGACTCCTGGCTCGACTCTACAATTCCATCTCGTTGCCACGCATCCTAAACCTAACCCTTTTTGGGATATTTTGTCTACGGCGGATAAAACTGAACCTATAAGGCTGTATTTTAAGTTTGCAAAATACCTTCTCCAGGTCACGCGGTGGAAAAGAAACAGTTTTGTGGCCAATCGATATGGCATTGTAGAGCCAATAATCGCAGCCGAAAAGCAATTCAGTGAATTGTTGCAACGTCCTAGCAGTCATAGTTGGAAGGGTGTATTCTTCTAAAAGTGTACTTTTCAGTTTTCACTTACTTTGTGTGTTTTTGTTTGTTGTTTTTCCTTTTTTTCTTTTTTCTTAACACTCCGTCTTTTGTCCTCGCGATTGTGTGACGGGTAATAAATAAAATTGATTCATTCAGTTTAATTATCACAAAAGTTCAGATCAGTTCAGTTCAGTTTATTTCTTCAACATGTTCAACATTCAACATATTCTTAAACCAATAGCCCGTCTCAATATGTGACAACAGGTCACCTGTGCAATACGGACAACAAATTATCAAGATCTATTTATCAGTAATTATTTTTTTTCTTCAAAAAGGCATGGTAGAGATTGGCCATTCCCGTTTTAGGACGAGAGCATAGTATCCAAGTTCGACAGAATCTTCTTAGAGTTAGTTGGCCAGCTTATGTTGAACCTGGGGGACTTTAGAGATGTTACCCGGATATTCTAGAGGATACTCGCCAAAAGTAAACAAGAATAAGAATTTGTAATAATAATTTAACTAGCACAAAAAGGCCCGGTAGAGATTGGTCATTCTCCATTAAAATGTGCTGCATAAGTACTACTTTTCAACTCACTACTCACTACTTCGAAAAATATGTACTAAAAAGAGTACAACTGTACTACCGGTGGCAACCCTGTGCCGTACGGTCTTTCCAGTCGATCCTAGGTAATTCGTACCCGTCTAGGTCCGTGGCATCTGTCAGTAAATTAGCTCCTTGGTGGGGTTGAAATTAAAAGCCCCTGCTGTTCTTGACAGAGCGTCGAACGCCAATTGCTAACGAACATCATTGGGACAGCAGCAAGGCCGTATCCAGGGGGGGGGGTAGGGGGTTCAAACCCCCCCCCCGAAACCCACAAAAGTAATAGTTTTTTGCAGGTTTTAACCTCTGATCTATGTATTTTTTGTACTTTTTGGTCCGACCCGTGGACAAACCCCCCCCCGCAATAAATACCGCGAGCAAACCCCCCCCCCCCCCGAAATAAATTCCTGGATACGGCCCTGGACAGCAGGGAGCAGGAAGTTGTTCCCTTAATCTTGATTATCTGGTAATTGCGAAAAGGTTGGATAGATCAGGATGAAACTTTCGTTGGTGTAAGGCCTGTGCTCATTCCCTAGTTCAGAGGCTGGAGTTTTCTGAAGTTCAGCTGGAGTAAAAGAAAGTTGAGTGGTCCCTCCCCTGTCGATTGGCTTGATCTTGCCCATCACAATCAATTAATTGCGATTCTGACGGTCTGGAAAACTCCGCTGGCTTATCCTCCGCGTGTTTACGACTGCGGGCCTGCGACTAAAACTCGCTTTTTCTTTCCGGTAGTCGAGTAAAAATACGAAAAAGTGGGTCAACCAGGGCGAAAATATTTTTTACACTTAGATGTTCAGAAAATCCCTGAACAACAGATTCAAAATCCACCAAAACCGGTCGATAACTAAACTTTTTTATAGCTGCTTGAAAGGGTGGAAGGGATGAAATGAAGAAAAATGTTTTGTTTAGGGTGATATTCAGTGGTAGGCTAAGGGGACATGCTCTTTTATTTTTCATCCGAAAATAGTTCGCCCGGAATCCAGTGGAAACCGGAAATTCGGTAGAAGTAAATAGTTTACTCTAAAAATAAAATATTTTTTGGTCAGTCGGCCTAGGATTTAGGAGACCTGCCGAGTCCGTATTTTTGCCCAACAAGTTAAGATTCCGCTAGTTTTCGAAAGTGACGTGGAAAGTGGACCCACTCCGTATGTATCAAGGGGTCGGCAAGCCAGCGAGAGCCGAGAAGTCGTGAAGTCGCAATAGCTTTCCGTTTATTTGGCGGTCGGTGGGTTCTGGTTTTGCTTTTTGGAAAGCGAATCCGTCAGATCGCCATAACCGACCTTTAATTTGTTCATTAAAATCCCTGACAAAAATTAAACCAGCACATTGCTGATAGGGCCGTGTCCTGGGGGGGGGGGGGGTCAATCCCCCCCCCGAAACATACAAAAATAATCGGCTTTTATAGGCTTTAGCCTCTGATCTATGTCTTTTTTTGGTCCGACCCGCGGGCAAATCCCCCACCCGAATAAATTTCTGGATATAGACGTGGTTGCTGACACTATAGACGAGTGCCATAATCAACGATTTTGTCTGATACTGTGATGCCTTAAAAAATGGAACTGTCACATTCTCTCCAGAACGGGAACTCAGCAGGTCCGTATCCAGGAATTTTTTCGGGGGGGGGGGGGGTTGCCCGCGTGTCGGACCAAAAAGTAAAAAAAAAGACACAGATCAGTTTTTAAAGCCTATAAAAATCGATTATTTCTGTATGTTTTGGAGGGGGGGCGAAACCCCTACCTCCCCCCCCCCGGGTACAGCGTCAAGTTTTGTTAAGTTTGCTCTGTGCCTATTTGGGGAATATCTTATCTTTAGACGAATGCCCGATTAAAGCACTTTGGTGACGTTATTATTCCTCTCAAAACCCAGTTGAGAATTCAGTAGAACCGTGGCGGAGCACGGCATCTTGAATCTGAGAAACCTGTAAAGAACAACAAACAACTTTGTGACATTGGCAGTGTTACGAAGGACCTGACAGTCCTACGCTCAGTAATTTATTCCTCGAAAAGTATAGAATTGTAAATAAAATAGACATCAGAGAACTAAATCACAATCAGTTTACATGGTAGCGTAACATTTGTAAAAATACAGCCAAACAATTGAAAAAAGAAACTGAAAAATATAATTGTTGTTGATATATTATTTGGCACTGGAAGACTAATACCGAGTTTCTAGTCAAAACGAGCTCAAGTTTCTTCTAAAACGTCGACATCGGGTCTGTGAATAAATTTGGTAGCTAATTGTGCTTCACCTAAAAAGTCATCAATAAAGTCCTTCCTAGCCATGCTTAACACGCTAACTTGTAAGCGAGGGGCCTGCGGTTCGAGTTTCAGTGGTTCCTACCGTATAGTTTTGGGTGGAGATTTGTGTTGTCACCCTGGCAGATAAGCCGACTCAGCTTCAAATGGGTAGGCTACCTAGAATCTAGGGAAGGTGGCAGGAAAGGTGTGCGCCCCGTTCCACATCCTGGCCAAAGGCAGAGGTTCGCAGATCAGCAATGGCAGGTTGGCTTATATTCAAGCGAGCAGCGAAAGGTCATTTCAGGCAAATTGTTTAGTGTTTTCCTCCTTTAGCCCCCCCCCCCGTTTTTTTTCGTTTTTTTCTTTATTGATCCTTGTTTCTCTTGTTTGTTTGTTTTCAAAGTTGAAACCACAGGTTTTTCCTTCCTTTTTATGGCACTTGCAGCTTCGCTCAAGTGCCATATACCGATCACCTTTCGGTCGGTCGGTCGGTCGGTCGGTCGGTCGGTCTGTCCACTCATCTCGAGTTAGGGCACTTCCAGATGGGCTAGGACGATGAAACTTGGCAGGAAAATCAGGGACCCGACCAAACTAACCTGGAAATAATCAGTTTCCCGATCCGACCATCTGGGGGGGAGTGGTGGGCCGGGGAATTCTGAAAATTAAGTAGTTTTTCTCACACTTTTTCGAGTTGGGGTACTTCCAGATGTGCTAGGACGATGAAACTTGGCAGGAACATCAGGGACCCGACCGGACTAACCTGGAAATAATCAGTTTCCCAATCCGACCTTCTGGGGGGGGTGGAGGGCTGGGGAATCCTGAAAACTGGAGTAGTGTGTAACTTTCGAACGGGTGATCGGATTGGAATGAAACTTAATAACAGAATAAATGGCATACCTCTGATGTCCCATTTGAAGTCCGGACCGGATTCGACAGTTATGGGGGAGTTGGGGGGGGGACCGAAAATCTCGAGAAACGGTTAGAATGGAGGGATCGGAGTGCAACTTGCTGGGAAGAACAAGCGTCTGCTCCAGATAAATCGTTTATACATTTGGACCGGATCCGGACACTAGGGGGGGGGTGGAGGGGAGTTTCCCGGAATTCCGGTAATGGCAATTTTGGGGATTTTCACGACGAAACTTGGGAGGCGAATCAGGGACCCGATCAAAATGACTTATAAATAAAAATTTACATGATCCGATAGTCGTGGGGGGAGTAGCGGGAGGGGGAATCCGGAATATTGAGTCATGCGTAACTTTGGAACGGTTGATCGGAGCTGAGTGAAATTTGATAATTGATCAGAGGACATGTCTCTGGTGATCTTTTTCATGTCCGGACCGGATTCGACAACAACTGGGGGGGGGGGAATACGTGACCGGCTCAGACTGGGGAGATCGGGATGGAACTTTATGGAAATAATAAAAAGATTCTCTGGGTAAATCGCTTACAGAACCGGATTGGCTCCGGCGACTGTGGGGGAGTTTGAGGGGGGGTCCGGAATTCCGGTGATCGCGATTTAAGGTACTTCCAGATGTGCTAGGACGATGGAACTGGGCTGGAATATTAGAGATTTGACAAGATTGGCTCAGAAATCGCCACTTTCCAAATCCAACATTCCTTAAAGTACCAATCTTGACCGTAAATTTAGAAAAACACTTTTAAGCAAATTATACATTTTCATGATCCCCATGAGCCCAGTATCATTTTTGCCTCAAGGGTTTTGCTTACAAATGAAGTTCTAGCTCCCTTAAAGTGCGAATCTGAACCACAATGTCGAAAACTACTTTTTTTTATCAAACGATACTTCTCAACCCATGATCATTTGTGCCACAAGCCTTAAAGTGCACATTTTAACCGAAAAGTGAATTTTTTTTTTTTACCAAATGGTATTTATCAATGATCCCTAAGGGCCTGTGATCGTTTTGTCTCAATAGTTTTTCTTTCTGATGAATTTCTAGTGCCTATAAAGTACGCATCATGTACGTATCTCGCATCTGAACCGCAAGGTAACCTTAAAAGTACTTTTGATCAAACAATACATCTCAACCCATGCAAGTGCCATATGAGCTTACAGCTCTTGTTTTGTATAGGGTATTCAGTTAGTTGATGCTGTTTGTTGGTTCATTAATACAGGTTATTTTCCTGCCCAAGCCAAGCACTCCTTTTGTGCTTTCCTGGCAGGAGTGTTACTGATGTATTTTTGTGTTTAAATATAGTCAAATGAAACTGAAAACGAAACTGAGTCAAAGGTTTTATGCGTCGTTCCATCTGTTCTGCCCTTCGATTCGCTCTTGAGCTCTTTAGCTGATCAATCTCTTTCGAAAAAGGACGTATGATGCATTAGATGTCCCCGGAACAACGATGCTCTCTTTGTCCAGCTCTCGGCTTTCTTTGATCGTCCAGTCTTGAAGAGTCTGGAGGGGCTATCATATTATTTGGATGAGATTTTGAATGACGCTAGGCGTGCTTCTGATCTAGATTATCTTGTTGAAGAAAGGAACCTTATTTTTGGATGAACGATCGGGATTCCTGGGGTGTGCTCTGCAAGGTTCATCATCTTTGGTAGAGTTATTTCGATCCCAGTTGATGACCTCTAGGTAGAACAGATGGTTGCATCAATGCGCGAGGCCTTCACACTATTTGTTTTTGGTTTTCCTGTCTTGAATACTCAAAAAGGATTATTGTTACGACTACTGTATTCGAGATGTGAAGATGCATTCCCAAACTGATGTTATGACGAGGGTTGTAGTAAGCCGGACAAAAGATGGCAAATGTCTAAGTATACAGTCATAGGAGTCGGGGTGGCGTAGGCCGTCAAGAGGGCCTACTACACTTGGAGAGCTTCATGGGTTCATTATGGATACCGGAGATTAGTTCACACTTTGTTTTGCACATTTGCAGCTTTAAAAACTCATAATAGTAACCTATATTAAATAAATTATAAAGTAATATTTATACAAATAAATTTTTATAAAATGTTTATAAAATAAATTTTTTTGGGTATTTTTTTGGGGCGGGGATGAGATAAAGTGAGAAGTCGAGCCAGTCTCCCTGCTGGGGACGTTATGTAAATAGTGTTAAATATGTATTTTCAAACAATAAAAGAACTTGAACTTGAACTATGGTCCGTATATAAGCAAAAGGTTTCAATCACTAGTTAGCCTACTTACAAAGAAAAAGGAAATTTTTTACATTTAAAAATGCTGTTAAGAGGTCGAACTGTCGAAGCCTGTAAAAGAAGTGCGTCAAGATAATGAAATGGTTCGCGGTCAACTCGGGATAAAAGGTATTTACAACACAACCAAAAAACAGTATAAGAGATTAAACATGTTAAACAACATGCTCTTTAAGTACTTATTACATGCCAACTCGTTTGCATCTCTCAATCTGCATGTTCATTTCCATTCACGGGGTGGCAGAATGCCTGCGTTCCGGCCATTTCTACCGCCTTTTCCGTCGACTGTGCTGTTGGATGAATAATGGCATATATTTATTAAAGAACTTTCCTGTTCTAATGGAACTTTAATTTATTGTGTGTATGATCACGAAGTAAATAAATTGATTGATTGATTGATAATTTCCAGATTTTTCCGGCACTTTTTTCCAATTTTCCGCTGCAGTACATTTATCTACAGACAACAAGTGGGATCTCCATGGCAAATAAAACGCGCTAGAAATTTCCCCCATTGTAGAACTCCCTAGGGCCTAAAATTTCCGGAAAAACAGGATATCGTTTGGCGATATCGTTGCATTAAAGAACTAAAGAGCTTAATTGCACTAAGGCCAGGGGTGGGGCAGAAAAACAAGATCCCTACATTTCACGTGTTCCTATGGGACTTAAGTGAGAGAAATAGAAAAGCCCAAAGTCTAGAGACGAAACACCGGAAGTGTCGCTGATATTTGCTTCGCTGGGTTCTTACGGTCGCTGCTGGTTTAGACTGCGGTGTTTTTATTTTACCAGGTAACTTTTATTGCAAAATACTTTCCAGAAACGCCTGAAACATATCCGGATTGGTTTGCAGAAACCATGGCATCTCGTACCATGGTCTAAAATCGTTTTCGCAGCTACTGCGTGGTATCTAATACCACGGTCAAAAGGCGCTTTTGCAGTTACCGTGGTGTCTAATACCACGGTCAAAAGGCGTTTTTGTAGTTATCTTGGCATCTGGCCAGTTACCGTGGTATCTAAAATGCAGATCGTTCCATGTGAGTAGTTTTGTTTGCAATATTTCTTTGACCTTCGTAACGACGCGTGACTTCACACCGTCACACTGTTGTGATCACTTTGTGCAATATGGGATAAAACCCGCGACGCATCAGTAACCTGATACGCGAATACTTGTCGGGAGCATAATGCACCTCGTAAATAGCAGATCGTTGCAAGTGCAAAGATTAGTTAGTTAGATGATGCTTGCCGAGAAGGGCCGAAATACCGCTAGAATAAACCTCAACTGACTTAAGCATTTAGTTCGGCATTTAGCTCCATCAACTATGAATGAATGAATGAATATGGTTATACATAAAATGTCACTGATGAAGTATAAGAAAAGACAAATTGACAATGAACACACACAAGATACAATTTTAACTTGGCAATACATAATTCAAAGAGAAAAAAAAACATAATACACTATTTCTTTAACTATTTTCTTTTTTCAGTTTCATTTGACTATATTTAGACACTAAGGTTGCGTAGGAATTTGAGAGGGAAAGATGAGGCCTGCCTAAGTGACCTCCTGCCACCTTGTAAGGCTGATTATGTATGCTTATCATATTCGCTACGCTCGTCTGATACTTTGAAGCACATGTATGAAATGTATTTATTGGAAAAAATTTCTGCTTCTTAACTAGTAACCTTTGAATTTTAGTCATGAAATTTGGCATCCGGTGTCCAATATTCCGACGAAGTTTAGTGGATAATCCTGACCATTCCGGATTATTCCTGGCCATTCCGGATTATTCCTAACCATTCCATTTAGTGGAATCATCCTGACCATTCCGGATTATTACTGGCCATTCCTGATTATTCCTAACCATTCCATATCCTCCCATTCTCTATCGAGTTTGGTAATTCACCAACTTGTGTTTAGTCCGCATTTATTTCACCCCATTCGGTCTGTCCTGCGGTGAACGAGGGGTCGACGACTCTAATTTTGTATGTACACCATTCCGGAATAACGAAATAATCCTGACCATTCCGGATTATTCCTTCGGGACGTGTACACCATTCCGGGAGAGTCGTCGACCCCTCAACATTTGTCCAGCAGCATTTGTGTGACAGTTGACACTATGAAACAAGAAAAAATAAAACAAAAATAATAACAATGAGCTGCAGACAACGCAGACTGATGAGACATAACTGATACAATTTTCTGAGACCTTCAGCTCTAGAGTACGGAACGGTTGTGGGTTGCATAGATCACGGTATATGCTCATAAATATTAGCTAAAGTGCCCATTAATTAGATGTTGCTAATTAGTTCCTCACTACCTTGGCGGTGTTGGTACGACCATCATTTTTCGGTGTGACCATTTAACGCGAACTTCCGGGTTCTCATAAAACTCGAACTAGTGTTGGCGTGAGCCGAATGGGTAGAGTTTAGCGAAAAAGTCGCCGCTCCAACTTTATTTCGACTTCGTGGGTCACCCAGAGTGTAGCTTGGTGTTGTTCCGGAGGGTATCTTTTTAAACAAGTGAAAAATGTGATATGCCGTAAAGGTGGATTATGAAGTTAAATAAATAAAAAAAAATAAAAAAAGGAAACGTAGACATCCATTTCTACCTTTAGCAGAACCTTAGCATAACCAACTTCAATTTTTTTTTCTAAATTGCTCCTGAAATAAAGAAGTCCGAGCCAAGCTGATTTCTTCTCGGCCGACGGTTGAGATATTGTTACCGGTAAAAATGGTTAAAATAAAGTACATTTATAAATCGGATATTAGAAAAAGATTTGAGAACGTTAAAACAAGAAATGTGTGTTATCGTTTGTCATGAGTGAGTAAAAGTTGTGAACTCACGCATAGGACACGGTTGTGCCCTTCTTGGAATGGTTGTGTTTGTTGTTTTGTTTAAGGATTGTTAAATTAAAATGAATAGAAACTGATTTGAATTAGTGTGACGATGAAAGAACTGGCGATTGTTGTTGATTGTTATAACTGCGATTTATTTACGAACATTGTTTTCAAGCCCCCCGGTAACTCAGCACCGGTATACAGAGCCGTTCAAATCCATCTTGATGAGCATTTTATTTGTCAGTTCACTACTACTAAATCTTAACTTCCGATATCGAGGTTGACATTGGAAAATAACACCGAGACGGTCACTGGCGATAGTCCATCGAGGTTATCATTTCTATATCAACCGAGATGGAGGTGTGTTAACTGTTACCGTATAACATTTTCGAATATCTCAGAATCATTAACAATTAACCCTGCACAAAACCTCTCAGAGGGGTTGATGAGTTTATATCATTATCTCTGTAGGCTATTATGACCTCATATCGTCCTCTCTGGAGGCTGTTATGACTTCATATCATCCTCTCTGGAGGCTGATATGACTTCTTATCATCCTCTCTGGAGGCTGATATGACTTCATATCATCCTCTCTGGAGGCTGATATGACTTCATATCATCCTCTCTGAGGCTGATACGACTTCCACTAACTTTTCTGTGTGAAGATTAGCATAATAAAACTGACCATGGGTCCCACGCAGATGTGCATTACATACCTGTTCGAAAAAAGTTATAACTGTATGTCAGTAGCCTAAGTATATGACAAGAGACGCGTATAAAGAAAGAAGAAGTACACTATAAACTCGCTATACTAGATCACTGTATTCAAATGTAGTATTATTGTGTGTTTCCCCGAAGAACTGATTTTTTATGGCACTTGCCTTCCGGCCAAGTGCCATATACCGATCACTTTTCCGTCGGTCGGTCTGTCGGTCTGTCGGTCGGTCGGTCTGTCGGTCGGTCGGTCGGTCGGTCAGTCCGGTGATCGCGAGTTAGGGTACTTCCAGATGTACTAGGACAATGAAACTTGGCAGGGGTATTAGGGGCCCGACCAAACTAACTTGGAAATCGTCACTTGCCCGATCCGACCATCGTGGGGGGAGAGAGGGGAGCCGGAATCCGGAATTTAGTGACATGCATAACTTTCGAACGGGTAATCGGATCTTAATGAAACTTGATATTTGGAAAGACACCATGTCTCACATGTCCCAACTCAAGTCCGGACCGAATCCGATGAATGTGAGGCGGGGTCGGAGGGGTGAACCGGAAATCATGTTAAACGCTTAGAGTGGAGCGATCGGGATGAAACTTGGTGGGAGGAACAAGTACAACCCCTAGGTACATCATTGACAGAACCAGACCGGATTCGTGCACTGGGGGGGAGTTGGAGGGACGTTCCGGAATTCCGGTCATACGGAGTTAAGATACTTCCAGGTGGGCTAGGACGATGAAACTCGGCAGGCAAATCAGGGACACGACCAGATTAACCTGGAAACAGTCAGCTTCCCGATCCGACCATCGTGGGGGAGTGGAGGGAGGGGGAATCCGGACTCTTGAAGTATGTATAACTTCCGAACGGGTGATCGGATCATAATGAAACTTGATATGTAGAAAGACCACATGCCTCGGATGTCCCATTTCAAGTCCGGACCGGATCCGATGAAGCTGGGGGGGGGGGGTCTGAGGGGGGTCCGGAAACCTTGTGACATGCTTGGAGTGGATTGATCGGAATGAAACTTGGTGGGAAGAACAAGCACAAGCCCTATGTAGATCAGTGACAGAACCGGACCGGATTCGGGTATTGTGGGGGAGTTGGGGGGGGGTCCGGAATTCCGGTGATCGCAAGTTAAGGTACTTCCAGACATGCTAGGACGATGAAACTTGGCTTGAAAATTAGAGACTTGACATGATTGGCCAAGAAATAGTTAGTTCCCACATCCGACCATCCCTTAAAGTAGCCTACTAATGCTAACCGCAAAGTACAAAAAATACTTTTAAGCAATATATACATTTTCCTTATCCCTATGAGCCCATGATCATTTTTGCCTCAAGGGTTTTGCTTACAACTGAATTCCTTAAAGTACAAACAATACTTTTGAGTAAAATATACATTTTCGTGCTGCTGGTGATCATCTTTTTTGCTTCAAGAGTTTTGATTACAGCTAATTTTCTAGCTTAAAGTGCGCACAGCCAAATGCATTGCCAAACGATACAGTCTCGTGATTTCCAAGGACCCATGATCATTCTTATCTGAAGGAATTTGCTTACAAATGATCAAAAGAAACCCACGAATTGACGAATTCCTACTTTCATCCTCTGACCCAGCCTTGCAAGTGCCATATGAGCTTCCAGCTCTTGTTTTTTTTTCAGCACCCTTTTCCCTGCTCAGATGCCAATACTATGATGGGAATTCAGACGGCCACGCAATTTCATCTACCTCAATTTTGTTCTCAATATGCACAACAATTGGTTGACTTTCTCCTGAAACCCAACCCAGAAGAGCGACTACGGTCTTTCCTGACTCTCGCCAAGCAGGGATTCCTCTTCGGCTGTGACGTCGACAAAATCAGGAGTAAACAGGTAACCTTCTTCCAGTTCAAGTCATGAGAATAGGTTCCCACATTTACGGATCTTCCCTACAAGCTCGCCACACAACCAAAAGGCCGTACAAGGGTAGACATGTATCACATCAAAGACATTATACACTTAAATAAACTAAGCTTTCTGACCGAAGTTTGAACGCCTTAAGTACAGTACATAGTAACAAACCCCCAAGATGAGGATGTGTCCGTTTTTTGTTTTGTTTTTTATTTATCAGCGTAGAATAAAATTACATGAAAGATCACATCGCAACGCAGACTCAACAGGAAACTGGGCTTTTTTCTCATATCGTTGGTATTTAGAAGAAAGACTCCCTCCCCTCCGTAGATGGAGGGTGGGAGGCTATGCCACCTTTTTATGAGTGGTGACAGTTGCAGGGATTAAGGTAGGAGATGTTTGGGGTACGCGGTGCATAAGAAAGGATTATAGAATTTATTGGGAGTAAAGATTTTACAGGAATAAGAAATTCTGGGAAGTCCCTCAAGTTATATCTTTCAACCGTCGGTGAGATTTATTCTGGTGGAGAGGTTGTGAGCGAAAGAACGAACGAGTTGTATTGGTCCATTTGGACTACACGATAACAACTGGACTTTGAAAATCTATTGTCTATATAGTATATAGTATAGTCTATCTATATAGTACGTAAGAAAGGGATATATTCAAATATCATCTAGTTCAAATAAGAGTAAGTGATCTAATCAGAAGACTCTTTATGTTCATACACCTAGAATGTATGTCAAAAAGGTAAAGCAACTTTTAGCCCTGAAAACTAAGTAAATCTCTGTTTTTCCCCATCGGAAAAACACCTACCATACTTTTTTCGGACCAATTAAAATGTTTCACCGCATCGGACACTGCGATGAAACGCAGCTTTGCGTTGCTTTTCGCACCGTTTGTGTTTGTAGTAAGTTGGCTTCCCATTCCGCTGTAGGCTATACATCAGTTTGAATATTCTGCCCCTTTTCATCATACCGTGCCATCTAGAGTTTTGGGCTTGTAAGTAAAGTCACTCAGTAATGTCCACCGACCAGCGCTGTTAGATTAGTGTCCAGGCAGTAACCATGCAGTGTCTCAAGTGTCTGGCTCATTTATTTAGGTTATTTGGCATAAGAAACAAAGGTTAAAATGTGAAGTAGTATGCAGGGGCGTCACTATGGGGGGGGGAGGGGGGGGGACTCCCCCCCCCTAAAGGTCTTGAGAAAGTACTTTCGTCGGGCGAAGCCCGGCGAAAGTACACTTGTTTGTCGGCGCGGAGCGCCGGCAAACCCAGAAAAAATAAAATTTTGCATGCTTTAGTCGGGCATCGGTCGACTCGTCGGCACATCGGGTTCTTTCCATACGCAAGAAATCAAATTTCGCATACTTTTGTCGTGCAGAACACAGGAGAAATCGAGTTTTGTATCCTTTTGTCGTGCCCTCGATATGCTCGTCGGTACATCGAATTCTTTTTATACAGAAGAAATTCAATTTTGTATGCTTTCGTCTGGCGTCGGTAGACTCGTCGGCACACTAGGTTCTTTTTATACGCAAGAAATCGAATTCGACATACATTTGTTGGGCAAAAAACAGAAGAAATTGATTTCGGTACGCTTTGTCGGGCGTCGGTCCACTCGTCTGCACATCAGATTCTATTGATAAATCAGTTTCAGCAAATATTTGTCGGGCGCACCCGGGAAGACCCGTATCGTCGGCACATCGGGCTCTTTTTATACGTAAGTAGTCAAATTCTGTAAAAATTTATCAGGCGCATCCCGAAAGTGTACATTTTGTCGGCACGTCGGCTGCTATTTAAACGTAAGAGATAAATCTCTTTACAGTCGGACAAAACAAAGAATAATTCGAGTTTTGTATGCTTTAGTCGGGCGTCGTTATTCTTGTCGGCTCATCGGCAAATTTTTATTCGCAAGGAATCGGATTCTTCAGACATTTGTCGGGCGCACCCGGAAAGTCTAATTCCCTTCGGAAGATCAGAATCTTCGTTACACGTAATAAATCAAATCCGTAAACTTTTGTCCAATCCCGAAAGTTTATGTCTCGTCGGCAAATCGAGATTTTATACACGAAAGAATCAACTTTGTGCCTACTTTCTTATGGATGGCCACTACTTTTTTGGCGGAAAGATCAGTGATTTCACATGTAGCCTTCCTTTTATTTGGGATCGCTCATCAATGTTTCCACAAAATTTCGCCTGCGGCGCGTTTCGTAGTATTTTCTATCTGGGAAAATGGTGTTCCATTTAGTTGGCGTTTTAGGATTGAAATTCGAGGTTGGAAACACATTAAAAGCTAGAAACTGTAAAGTCTAGGTATAGAATGGCCTAAAATTTTTCGGAAAAAAGAAAGATTAACAAAATTTCGCCTGCGGCGCTTCATTTAACTAAGCCGAATATGTAAATTTAAATAGAGGAATTTACATTAAAGGAATAATCTCAACTAATGCATTACAGTTGGTTTTACACAAAATTTCGCCTGCGGCGCATTTGTAGTATTCCATATCTGAAAGAACGGTGTTTCATTGAGTTGGCGCTTTAGGATTGAAATGATTGGGCTTGAAACACCTTAAATGCTATACCTTATAAGCTAAATTTTCCCAGAAAAGAGGGCAGATTTAAAAAACTTCCCCTGCGGCGATTAATTTAACTTGTTCTGGGTTTAGCCGTTGGAAGCTTCGCAAATATTTCCAGGCAAAAAGGCAGATCTAAAACATTTCGCAAGCGGCGAATGATTCTAATTGTTCTGGGTTGCCTACAGTCGTTGGAAGCTTCAGTTTTTAGCGAAATATGCAATGAAACCCTGACCGAATATGTGAATTTAGATTTACGAATTTACATTAAAGGACTAATACGCCGTTGCCGCGAAGCGGCAACGGCGTTTTTCGTCGGCACATTTTTTAGTCCGTCGGCACAAACTGGACGTCCCCCCCCCAAAGGTAAAAGGCTAGTGACGCCCCTGGTAGTATGTGATATATGTAGCTGTTGTAAATACTTTGTTCTTCGATTGTGATAGAGCAATAGCTATTCGAGAGCTGTGGATGATTGATTTCAGATTGACGTTTACTACCTACATTTGTGCACGAATGCCAAACTTTGCATCACCATGCAGTCACGCTAAGGTCTTGCCGATAGTGACGGATTCTGGAAAACGCAAAATTTTGAGTGAAATCGCAGCAGTCTGATCCAGGGTACGTACTTCATTTATGGGTCAGGTCTACTATAGAGTAGATAGCAGTGACATATGGGTACGATGGATCCTTTCAACAGAAACAGTATATTTTGAAGCCCTTTAATCTTTTCAAAATACTTTCATTACAGGTAACACCAAAGGATTTATTTGAAAACTGGCGGTCGAGTGTCCGAAACCAAGAAGAGCATTTCCGGGATTTCGACAGTTGAGACCAACAAGATGTTTGAGTTTTCTTCAGCCATGTAACGAGAGCTACGAAACCATAAGCAGGTTTGTAAAGTTCATAGAGTGACACACGCCAGTTATCCTACCGAATAACGAGAAACGTCACCCAAACGAACGTCCTCAAAGTGACTGAAACGTTATGAAAACTAATCAATAACGTTCGTTGTGGCGACGTTTCTGGCTCGTCACAGATCACACGGCGATTGTTTACTGGTACGAAGAGTTAGTCATTCAATAGTACAGCAGAGGTATGCTTACTTGAACTTTTGTCGACTTGGACATTTTCGTGCTCTTGCTGTGACTAAAGTTAACTACCAGTTAGCAAATTTAGGTAATTAAAGGCCTCTGAAAACACCCGAATAGTTATTTTTAATTTTCATTCTACCGTTTAGCCCATCACTGGAGTAACTGTTCAAATAAGCATACTTCTACTTTACTACACTGAATTGTGTTCCTATTATTATTATTATTATTATTCTTTTATTGCCCTCAAAAGTTGAAGAGTACAAAATTAAAATAAAACCATAATATACAACTACAGTCAGTATATGCATCTAAATAAAACACGACAATAAATAAGAATACTGGAAACTTTAAGACACTATAAATCAATCATCATAACGAACAGCTATAAATGTGCCTTATCAGTAAAGAAAGGGAAAAGGTTGTGGGTTGGGAGAATATTCTCCGCCTTACTGTAGAAATTCTGAACTTTCTTTTTAACAATTACTAATGGGTCTTTTACTTTAAATTTTGAAACAATCTCAGTATTACTGAACGAAATAGGGAACCCAAGAAGAAATTTACAATACTTAAAATAAGAAACCCGAATAGCTGAGAGATCACTCAGTCTGAAATCGCGGAAAAGGAGGGAAGGATAAAGGACATTGGGCACACGGCGATTCTTTTTTGGCACGATGAGCTAGTCATTCGAGAACGAAGTTCTCGTGACCGCAACTAGACCTGGGTTTTTCGGTAGGGCCAAAGAGTTGTTGCAAATGTCCCAGTAAGTGCGTGCGAATGAAACTGGGTCTACGACTGTTTCAGTTCCTCAACCCAAGCTACACAAAAGTGACTCAAAACGGATAGGTCAGATAGTGTGGTCAGCGATATTCAGGCCCTTCCCGGCTATGGTCCTTTTCAGGTTGTACGTGAAAACAAACTCGAACCTGCAATTCTTGCATCAGAATAGCGTCGTTAGGTTCGAAGTCTTGGGAATCGGAAAGGATTGAACGACTAGTGACGTAGGGTAAATCAGTACACAGTAGGACGGATCTTAGATATTCCTTGAGCCCAAGCTGACTTGGACACATATATTCATATAATATAAAACGGATCCCAGCGTTGGCACAGAAGACTGCCAAGAAGACTGACAGCCTGAAGAGGACCCTTGCCAAGAAGAGCCGAAATATCGCTTTAATAGCATCACAGCTGACGAATCCGTTTTATATTATATGAATATATATGACGGATCTTCTCTAGTTTCAATGACCCAATTTAGTTTCCATGTCTAGTTTGAAGGTAGGTGCACACACAGACCCGTTATTGCAATCGGATGCGGATTTCCTCCTTGGCTCCGAAATTTTTACTCGCCAAATATAGGTTTCTCTGTAGTGACACGAATGTCGCATGCTAAATCGTATCGGATTTTGTAGACGCTGAGTAAACCCTTTACAAAACGGCTTTGCTGCGATTTATTTTGTATCCTCCTGGCACATCAAAAACAAACCTGTGGAGTACGACAACGTGGTTTGTCAAGGCAATCCAATCCTACTTCAAGCAACTCGTGTGACGGATCGGTGCGAGATCGGACACGCACAAAGCAACGCCCAAATTCACCAGATTCTTATTTTAAACGAAAGACTGTAGTCGATTTCACTGGTTCGGAAATGGTTGCAAAATAAAATTAGAGGGTTTGATAAACTGAAAAAAAAAATTCATTTGTGCTTCTTTTAAGTTATATTTTTCTGTTTTAGGCGTGGTCATGTTCCTAAGAAGAGTTACGCTGATGGAAGCTCTTTTCTAGTAATTAGTAATTAGTGTGAAATAGTGCCTACGTCTTGTTTTAGTCAAAAAGACAGTGATAGTTAAATAATCCGTCCAGAATATGAAAGGTCTGTTACCATCGATTTTTTTCTTTTTGCCGAGTAAAATTGTATGATTCGTATAGAATAAGCTAATGACATTGTTAAATAGGCTATCACTTGTTATCGCATTGCTGGCTGTGCGATAACAATTGTTATCGCATGGTTGGAACTTTTTTCTTTTAACGTCAAGGGAATACCAGAAAATTGTGGCACTGGGTAGGATAGGACTGGTACCAAGGGACTGCACAGTGTACTGGTGTATATTTTATTAGCTATGCGTCGGTCCTTCTTGACACGGTCCTTTTCATGACCTCTAGCCTTTTAAAAGATTCAGAATCGCCATCTGTTCAAAAGCAGGCCCGAAAAAAGTCGGATATTGTTCTGGCGGGAAGGCGAAAAAATCCATTATTGCCCTTGTGTTAATTCTTTGCAACAGTTTATCGGGCCACTAAATATTAAAAGTTTCTCGGCCTAATCTCTTCAGCTATTTTTTAAAGCACAAGTCGTAGTGGTTGCAGCTACTATTCAAATAATCTAACATGACTCCCTTGAGACCCATCTTGAATGAATTGATTGGTCAGCTAGGCCTTACGGCAACTAAAAATAGAAATAGAATTTAAAGTTAATTGCTCAAAAATAAAAAATAAAAATTAAAGATTTAAGAAAATATTAAATTAGAATGTGTAAGAATATAATTTAATTAGGTCGTAATTCAAATAATGAAGTTTGATTATGAGTTCTTTTGTTTGTTTTTTTAAATAGGTTGTTTGTAGGTATCGTGTTTATGTGTTTGTTGGAGATAATTTGTAGCAATTGAGTAGGCCTAAGGTTGGTGTTAGTGTGTGTAGCCTAGCGGTGATGAGTCACAAATTACAATAAGATTAAAAGTTAAATTTAAATGATAGAAAAAAATGATAGATAAAATGATAAATTTAAATGATAGAAGTGAATGATAAAAATAAAGATTTTTTTTTAATAGAAAGTATAGGGTAGTACCCTTAGAGAGAAAAAAAGTAAAAATTTAAAATAGAAATAAAATAAACTGAAATTCACATTACTTTTGGTTACAATCACTCTAAACCAAACAAGAACGGGCAAAAAAACACAAATAATGCGTTACTGTAAATTCCTGTTATCTCGACTTCTACAAAGCCATTGGAGGGTGTTATCTCAGACCAATGAATTCCTCATTTTAAAACTGGGTCTTTGAAGTCCAGTGTGCGTTTTTTTTTACCGAGAAATTCAACCTAACACTAAACGGCTAAAGTCAACACATTACGATAAGGGGAATAATGGAAGACCTCATTTGGTCGAGCACTCTGTCTTTTCTTAGTTCAGTTTCCTGATTCCTGTTTTCTGTTTTACTTTCTGTAACTTGTTTCTACGGTTTATATTCCAAATTAGGAGGTGCAGCATTCTTTATCAGAGGAGCATTTTCTAGATCATATCTTTCGGACAGTTTCTGACACACATCCAGTGATGTCAGAATGAAGAGCTTGCACGTCGCCCTGGAAGCGGCTATTCGAAGATCGGACCAGCAGTCGGAAGTCTCGAATATCATTGCAAAGATTGCAATGACCACAGGACTCTCAAGTCCCTTGAACCTGGACGCTTCTGTACAGCGGACTCCATATTTGTCACAAGTAGCGAGTATCCATTCTGTGTCAGTTAATATCGGTTCGATAACAGTGATCGTTTCATAAGGAATTCCTTCGACACTGATCAAAGATTCAAGCAAGTCACTTAGTTTTCTGACATCTTCACTGGTTGCTGTTGTCAAGTATTTGCAGCTGAACAGACGGAATTCAACATCTGTCCTGCTGGCGACTGGTAAAGCCATTGCCAGGGCTGACAGATCGGCTTCAACTGAAGTTCTTTCTGGTTTCAGAGCCTGTACAAACTTATACACTTCGGGCGTGAGCCTGTAGACGGCGGGTAAATTTATCACTGGAAACTGGGGCAGGTTCACTTTTGTAGAAGGGATATTCTTCTGAAAGTTATCAAATGCGACCCATCGGAATTTATCTTTCAGATTCCGTTTCAGCAGTGTTTCTTCCAGCAACGCATACTCGTCCTTGCCATACGTGATGTCCTGGAACTCATCAAGGAAAATATGGTATTCACTGAATGTCTCGCTGATTTCTGCAATTTTGTCGCCTTTATTGGCGATGAGCATTTCAGAGAGTTCATAGTCACTACAACCCAAACTGGAGCATACTTCGCGCAAACATTTGTCCATTGAGATGCACCGCCAGTTTTTGTTTTTGATACCTGATTTCTCCATTGACTCGCGAATTTTGTCCACCAGGAGCTCAGGCTCGCTGATGTACATGCACTTGTTTTCAGGGTCTTCGAGCAGAAGTTGTCTCATTTTCTCAGCAAGAATGTAAGTTTTACCTGATCCGGCGTCTCCAGTAATGAAGAGCACTTTGGGCATTCTGTTGTAGTAGAACGGATCTAACAGAGCCATCTGCTCTGGTGACTGATATATACCGTTCGACGCCACACCCTGCGAGCTCTGTTCCCTCAGGTAGAACTCGGTAAGAAGGGTTGTATTTTTTTCCATCAGCTCAGAAGTTCTAACAAGGTTTTCCCTCAAGCTTGCTGTTACACCAACATCTATTCCAGCTGGATCTTTCTTGAACGACTTCAGATGGTAGCACCTGCAAGTAAATCCGAATGTGAGGATTAAGTTTACTGTTCCGTCCCTCTTGTGTGGTTCTCTGTGAGTGAGCGAGTAGTGGATTCGATTTAAGCCAATAGGAAGAAAAATATATCGGTTTTAAGTGCAAAATCCCTAATTAATACTATTGGATTGATAGTCATCAATACGTTGGTTATGGTCGCTATCGTAGGTTATAAGACGGGTTTTGGAACATTCAGCGTACCTTATGTTCCCTTTTAAGATTTTCCGTATTTTTGAATGAAACCGCACCTGAAATTATGGTGTCCGTATGAATCCCACCATTATGTTCGAGGGATAAACGGCAAGTTGATGGGCTAACACTCAAAATGCCCACGATCATAATGCCCACAACTCAAAATGCCCACGAAAAATGCCAACAACTCAAAATGCCCACTACTCAAAATGCCCACGACTAAAAATGCCCACGACTCAAAATGCCCACGACTCATAATGCCCACGACTCAAAATGCCCACGGTTCAGAGGTAGCAGTGTTTTAACGCCACCGCGGTTTTCCGCCACCGTATGTTTTTCGCCAACTTTTAATTCAGGTAGCGCAGGTAGCCTCTGCAGGTAGTTTCAGATTAAATCTTTTAAATGTGAAAAGGGTGTTTACCGCCACCCAGGAAATCTTACGTCATTAGTTCCCCCAGAGGGTAGGGTCAAATCTTGTCAGACCTAATATTCTGACGGGGTGTCGAGCGCCAACCGGATTAAGTATCACAGCGATTAAGGGATTATCAGT
Organism: Branchinecta lindahli; assembly: GCA_023053555.1. Taxonomy (NCBI): domain Eukaryota; kingdom Metazoa; phylum Arthropoda; class Branchiopoda; order Anostraca; family Branchinectidae; genus Branchinecta; species Branchinecta lindahli. Next base: position 28,310,867 of record JAKZAO010000012.1, on the reverse strand, counting down.
TAGTAACTGGTCTAAAAGTATTTATAAGACCAACTGTAACTGCAGGACCCGAACTAAGTGACAAGAGAAATAATCATGGAAATAGTTAAAACAAAGAGTGTGAAAGAAAAGGACATTTACATTGTTGACGGTCTTCAAGAGACGTATTTGTGCGGGCGATTTCTCACCTTTTGAAATTTGAATAGTTCGGGGGTCTTGAATTGTTGAAGTTGTACAGTTTCTTTAGTTGGGCTTAAAATAAATAATTGTGTGAAACATTAAGCTCAGTCTTTGTCTTAGCTAGGATTAACGTAGAGTTGGCGTTGGTGGCGGTAAACACCCTCTTCGCATTTAAGGATTTGGGTCTGGAACTGCATGAACCAGCTACCTGCACTAATGAGTTGGCGGAAAACATACGGTGGCGAAGAACCTACCAAAATATTTGACCCTTTCGTCTGACCCAACTAATCCTCTTGATGATGCAAGATTTCCTGGGTGGCGGAAAACATACGGTGGCGCTAAACCGCGGTGGCGTTAAGACACCCATTTCGGTTCAGAATGCCCACGATTGGATTATTTGAGAGTGTTCAGAACGTAGTAAACATGAATTAGGGGTGAGTGAGCAACGGGAAGAGTATAATAGACGGAGGATCAGAATGAGGATGATCGTACCTTGAACTGGTACAATCTCAGTTATAATATAATTCTGGTAAAATACTTACAAGAAACATGTGTCTTGGCTCGTGGTTAGTTGCCGCAAAAGCGCTGTGCTTTCAGAACCCCCTTGGAACTTTTCTTTAAAGCTTTAACTTGCTGTTCTTTTTGGATCGTTCTTCAAGAAACAATAAAATAATCCCTTTCAAAACCTTTTCTGTGATTAATCCTACCCCTTGTAATCTCGTAGCCGGCATTCAAAGGATGATGTTGGCCTCCCCTGTGGACAGTTTCAGCCGTCGGCATTTTGAACCAAGACGATATTAGCCTCCCCTGTGACCATTTTGAACTGTTGGCATTTGGAAACTGTCGGCATCTTTGAGCTGCCAGCATTTCGGACGATTTCAATTTCGGGTGTTCCACATCTGAATTGTGGGCATTTTGAGTCGTGGGCATTTTGAGTCGTGGGCATTTTGAGCCGTGGGCATTTTAATCGTGGGCATTTTGATCGTGGGCATTTTGAACCGTGGGCATTTTGATCGTAGGCATTCTGAGCGTGGGCATTGTGAGAGTGGGCAAAAAGATCGTGGTGATTTTGGGAACCACCCAGTTGATGATTGGGACAAAATGAAGGACTTCGCTATTTATCTTTCTACTCAGCAAAAAAAATGGGAAAAATTAAAAAAACAGTGTATAGTTCAGTATGGTAACTTCCATTCTGCCATGCTTTGCAAGGAAACTAATTCATAGCTTTTGAAGTTATAGCAAGCCAAACATTTATTGTCCCAATAATGGCTGGTCTCCCCTACGTAATCCACCGCTTTACTACACCCATTTAGTAATTTGTTCAAACACATCCTACACAATACTTACATGCTGAGCATCCATGGGTAGAGTTTCTTAAAAAACTCTTTGTCGCTGGGTGCCTTGAACAATGACTTAGTAGTGATTCCTCTGGTGAAAAAGGGCTTCAGAAGGAGCTTGGCGTCTCCTGTTTGGACTGCTTCAGCGGCGTTGGGCATTGCGACGTATGCTGGTATTGAGCTGACAAAATCGGTAAGTTTGTCTTTGTTCGTGCCATCGAGGCTCAACGCCCGTTCCAGCTGAGTTTTAAAGAACTCCTTGGCTTTCTTTAGCTGTTCTTGACCTTTCGCCTCTATCCGGGCAATATGAGCAGCTGAACTATCCTGATCGATACTCTTAGCCTCGATTAGAACCGCACCCAGCTGGGGATGGAGTACCAAAAAATCGGTTTCTGAAGTCTTTTTGGCATTTTTTCGTACTATTTCTTTCAACTCCAAGCCAAGAAAGCAAAAAAAGTGTCCATTCATCAAGACAGATAGGTTTCTGAGCATATATTCTACTTGGTACTCCGCCATATCGCCTTTATTTACCAAGACGGTGGGGAGATCCGGCACGAAGAATCTCTTTTTCAGTTCGAAAATGTCTCTAGTCAGAGTCTTTTTCAGGCTCGCCTGAGCAGTTTCAAGCGCTCTCCCTCTAAAGTTTGGCGTAACGACCAAATCGTCGAGAGGAGAGGACAATGCGTCCATGTTTTCGCCCTGTGGATGATCCTGTTTGTATTTTTGGCCAGGTGTCGTTCGATTGACGACGTTTCGCAGACAACCCTAAAAAAGATATGTAGGCTAAACTCAGAGGACAATTGAGGTAAGGATTGAGAGGAGACGAGAATACCGACTCCCGACTAAGACATACAGCATTTGATTTCTTCTCTCTTGTGCCCGACAAGACTGTACAGAACTTGATTTTTTACGTGAAAAAAGAACCCGATGTGCCGACGAGTCGACCGACACCCGACAAAAGCATACAAAACTGTATTTTCCTTCGTATTTCCTATGCACAAAAAGAACCCGATGTGCCGACGAGTCAACCGACGCCCGACAAAAGTATACAAAATTTTATTTTGTCCGTGTTAGCCGGCGCTCCGCGTCGACACACTAGTAAGCTTTCGCCGGGCTTCGCCCGACGAAAGTACTTTCTCAAGACCTTTGGGGGTGAGTCCACCCCCCATAGTGACGCCCCTGGTATTCAGAATAGTTCAAAGGCCATCGTGTCGCATGCAACGTAACAGTTGAAACCAACGTGTAAGACTTCAGGGTCCGGATTAAATTAAATTATATTATATTCATAGCCTGTATCGTATCGGTAGGGACGGAGTCACACTAAAGACAGCTTCTGTGTTCAATGGAAGGCTGGGGGACATGGCGTAATTTAAAGCCTAGGCTTCACAAATCTTAAAAAGGAAAACAAAAATTGTAAGAAAGGTTAGTTAGAAGAACATCAAAGTATATTCTATATAATGTAGTTGAAAAACTATATAGGTTAGAAAAAGATTTGTAATAAAATGGCAGTTTGATCAATAAAGCAAAATAAAATACTATCATATTCCCTCTGCGGACTGCAGGATGGAACACAACCTAGAATTCGAAAATATCATGTAGCCATACCAAGAACAAATAATCTGATAGAACTTCTGTCTGTTGTCCCATGCAGCGACTATGAATACCCCGACAAAACTGAGCGGACCTAGAGGTATTTACTCCAGCTTTGAGCTGATGTTGATCACCGTTTACTCATCTTCCGTCTTCGCCGTTGCTTATTACAGAAAAAATAGTACAGGAGGCGTACTCCGCGCGCTGACCCGCTCTGAAGCGGACAGGGTATGGGGAAATACTCGACTTCGCATATTCATAATACAGAGATAGGGAGACGGAGGTTCTGTCAGATTATTTGTTCTTAGCCATACCTATCACTGCCCATCCTCATTGCTGGTATGCTAACCCAGCAAATGGAGCACACTTTTTGATAGGTGTCGATTATAATCACGTAATTACTCCCTGGTATAAGGAAAAAAGTCGAGGATTAGTTTGCTTATTTTAATCGTCACGATAAATTCAAACTAACCTGTGGGCTTCCGTTTGTGCTAACAAACCAGTCGTCCGCTTATTTCCACTCCGGACACTCCTGAAAATAGTTAGGTACAAATAATCATATTTTAATGCTGCAGTGTTGCCATCAGAGTTGCCACAGCAAAACAAAAATAAGAGAGTGGCTTTTGGCCAAAAACAGAGACCGAATTGGAAATGAAGACACACATCTGAATTTTATTTGAGGAAGAAACGTCAAATAGTCACTTTTGGTCAGAATAGCAGCTGCAAAAATAACACATATCTGGACGTTTTTTCAAGTAGAGTGAATATTAATATTATGTCTTACGAAGAATAAGGGTGACAAAAATAAAAAAAATAGTGACAATTCACACTATCCTGCGACGTGTGTCAAGCCTGGTTGTCATTGTGTTAAGATTAGCCGCTGACTTTACAAAATCACAAGATATACGTCGGAATATTTTTCAGGCAGCGTTTATCGTTTCCGGACCTGGAATAGATACATCAAATGCTAAAAGTACTCTACCGGTCGAGTACTACAGCACACACGAGTACTCAACCATTCGAGTAACAAATGGTGATTGGAGCTATTAGTGCTCCATCAGTCCAGGAATCGAATCTTCAGCTGCATTACTGCTAGACTACTCGCGTTTTGGGAAGCTAGAAGTAGCCTACTTGACTGTTTCTAATTTCGAGCTAGAAAGTCATAGGTCGAGTACTTTCCACCGTAGTCTGTCCTCGACATTAACAAATGAAATCTATAAAGCTGTAAGGTTGACTAATCCCCCCCTCTCCCTAGCGACTAATAGTAGCCTACTCGATGAAACTTTAAATGGTCAAAGGAAACCTCACACTGCATAGTGTTTCTTTTCAGATGTTCTGTGATATTTGACCAATTTCTACAGAGAATTATGCACGGCTTCGGCTGTTTTTAGCCACTTTCGGTGCCTCTTTGCGTGGTTAACAATCCTGGCAAAACTTGAAAAACCGGTCTTCCGAATGATCGGGCGCCGTATGAACTACCAATCCTCCTTCAATAGGTAGAGTATTTTTAGCCGTCAGCGCCCTAAATACTTGACCTCTTATCGGTAATATTAGGTTGAGTAGGAACAGCGGTTAGGGCGTCAAGTACTCGACCTACCAATCCTCACTCAATTTGTCGAGTATTTTGCCGTTACCACCCTGAGTACTCGACCTAATATTAGAAATATTAGGTCGAGTACGAACTGCAGTTAGGTCATCAAGTACTCGAGTACAAACTGCAGTTAGGGCATCAAGTACTCGAGTACAAACTGCAGTTAGGGCATCAAGTACTCGACCTACCAATAATCCTTCAACCGGTAGAGTATTTCTAGCCGTCAGCGCCCTGAACACGTGACCTCTTATTAGTCAAATTAGGTCGAGTACAAATAGCTAGTGGGACGTCAAAGACTCGACCCATCTATCCTCCTTATTAGACCGAGTAACTAATAGCTTCAACTGCCGTAAACACCAGTGTTGCTAGATGGGATTGTTTCTGAGGGCTGGGGCTGAAGGTTTTTGCGATGGGCTTGGGGCGGAAAAGTGGGCTTATTGTTTTTAAGTATGGCTCGTTTTTGGCGTTTTCTTGGGAATTACCCCCAGTTACAAACCTATTATTTCTTATAAAAAACTATTAAATTCTTTTTCGGGTATCTTTCGAGCAGTTTTCAACTATTTCTAAAAGTTAAATTACTGCTTTGTATTTTGCCTTTTGAGATTTATTTTGAGTCTTAACCCCAGGTTTTCACACAGAGTCGAAATTTATTAATTCTTTTTTAGGCTTCAACGAAGAGCCCCTCGCCCACCGAATGACTCTCCTGAAAGCAGCCTTAGTTGATCAACAAATTTTTTGGTAAAACTGAGCCGAGCTTGTTTCGGCTTGTTTTTAAAGTCCCAGGGCGTTTATCTGCAAACACAATCTGGCAACACTGGTGAATATACTCGACCTACTTAACCAATTATATGGTCGAAGGATATTAGTCCTTGGCGGGTTGGTTACTCGACCTTACAACTTTTCAGATTTCATTTGTATGGTCGAGGAAAGACAGCTCCTACGGTAGTAATTACTTGACGACCTGTTCTTTCCTGACCACAAGTTCCATATAGTCAAGTAATTTTCCCAAATCACGAGTACTCCAGCAGTGTAATACTAATAGCGGCAGGAGATTCAATTCCTCGGCTGGTCAAAAAATATTAGCTCCTCTGTGGTAGAGTAGCCTACTCGAACAGTCGATTACTTTTAGCATTTGAGGTACCAATTCCAGGTCCGGGAACGATGGACACTGCCTTTTACTTAAATCCGAGATTAAAGTCACGGTAAAATTAGGTATTTTTCGAATTTACTGTAAATTTACGGACCCCTGTAAAATTAGTATTTTACTTAATTTACGTCTTTACCTGTAGGCTCTTTTACGGATACCCGTATTTTACTGACATCTTTACAGTTGTTTCCGCGCAAAACCACCTAGGAACACGAGGCTTTACAGCGAGGTTTGCCTTCTGAAATCTTAAAGGACCCATCGTACCTGCAATGCCAATGCGACCCATTTACGAAATGGCATTCATTAATTCGTAAGCCGAGAGACTCAAAATAATATATTAAACCAGTTATATTGGCACCTCACTAATCTTTATACTTTATACGCCATAATTCACTATTTACCGTGCACATTATGCTCCCGACGAGTTTTCGCGTATCATGATATCGGTGCGTAAAACCGGTAATCTGAATTTGCTAGTTTTTCCAGAAGTCAATGGACTTGGGTCTAAGGCTTAAAACAGCCAAAGCCGTGTATAATTTGTTAAAAGCAGAGCTAGTTGTATAGTATAATATTTTGAATAGGGGAACACAAAAAGTAAATAGTGCGAGGAATGCTTTAAGGGACAACAACACGAATGGTGAAATTTTGAAAGACACGAGTTTGTCGGCAAATGCGATGTTCTTAAATATTTTAGCTAATTGGAACTGTTTTAGTCATGCATTCTTTTGTTACTACTTGATGGGGTAGGCTGGCCGTAAAGCTCAGTTTTAACTTGTCCAGAGACCAGTAAAGAATGCCCAAGGATCTGGCAAAGTATACCTTTGACCTGCTTTGACTAACTTTTTGTCAGGCTAGTTCTGAAGGCATGGGACGCATCACATTGTACGAGCAACTCGTCGAAGTGGTTGCCAATCCCATGGTACTTTGTTTTCAGCTGGACTGGACTGGAGGTGATGAGAAAAGAAGGGAGCTATTGGGCATTAAGTCACAAGGTTCAGTAATTACTGTATGTTAATATCACTGTTTTTACTATTACCCGCTATTTAAATAAAACAAAACCATTGTTGATTTTTCTAAAGTACAGAAAAAGCAACTTGCGCGAGTTTTTTGTTGATACCAAGATAGACCAATTATGCCAGCTGAACTTACCTCAGTTCTGTGAACTACTCAGTAACATTAATTTTACCCTAGACTTCCGGTTGAACACCTTATTTTACCAATTTCTAGTCTGGATTCTATCTTTATTTTCAGGCGTTTCGAAATTAAAGCCAACAAAAGACGAACCGGCGTTTCCACGAGGTTCAACTTCTGGGTCAAAATGTGTGGCACATTCTTAGACAAACACTAAGACTAAGAATTATGTCGCATTTGCCGCAAAAAAATGTCTAGAAAAAAAGGTGTATATTATAAATACTCCTTCTGCCCAAGTTGACTGCGAATCATATTTGACAGTGCAAAATTGATACGTCAGATGAAATTTATTAAAGCCATATTTCGGCCCTTCTTGGCAAGGGTCCTCTTCAAAATTGATGTATATTATAAACCAGCAGCTTCAAAAACTTACTTGCAGTCTTTCTTTTGGGTCCTTTGTTCAGGATGATGTTGAGTTGACGCGGGGGAGACAAGAGTGGCTGCTAAATACCATCTCTGCAAATAAAAAATCTTTATAAGAAAACCAAAAAATCTATAATAACACAAGATAATTACTACATCCCGAAAATTCTTATAAGCTTCCCTGTGGTGGAACGTTTCCGGCTAATATTCTTGAAGGGAAAAGCTGCATACCTGAAGCAGATGGCTCAATGCCTGCTCTTTCCTGTCTGTCAAAAATGTATAAATAAATCTGTGCTTTGGGACGTTCCCGGATGCTTTCAGAGCGGATTCTTCTCTAAAGACAGCCAAACTTTTTTTATGGTATGCAATTTTGTCGTTTTCTTTTACATTAAATTGATTTCTTTTGCTCTTTGCCTAACTGCTCTTGTTTCTGTTCGCTCTTCTTCATTTAATAGTTCTATTTTAAATGTTCTATATTTAACTAATTGTTCGACTGCACCTTTGATCGAGCTAAAGAATACGTTCTTTGGAACTTGCCTAGTTATAAGGATTGCTTCTTTATCCTTGCTCTTTTGTCTTATTTCCACACAAGATATTATGTCTCTGACACGACTAAAGCATGCAGATGAAAAGTGAAAGGTTTAGACTAGACACAAAACTCGAATTCGTTCAAGGACATAAAGTGGGAGATGATCTTGCCAACATGGTGGTTGATTGTTGAATAACAGTTTTTCGAGAATTTGCAAATGTAGGCGTCGAGACGGACAGAACTGGACTAGCAAACATTAACGTTGGTATCAGGCATCGAAGCAAATTTAAGTGTGGGGTAACTAGTATGCTGGTACACGTTTCGACTCATGAAACAATTACGGTATCATAAGTATGTTCTCGCCATATCCTCGGGGACTTCCAGATTGTAGTCCCTTCGGCTTCAGTCCCGTGTGCGATCGTAATGTCTGTCCGTCCTGTTTCCTATTTAAGGAACTTCCACGTTAGCTAGGGCTAGAAACTTCGGTCCAATCATTTTTCTGGGGGTGGACGGAAGAGAAATCCGAAATCTCGAGACCACACCTCTCTACCTTGAAAACGGCGTTATCTTTAATACACCATATATTTATAATTATTCTCACATTTGGTTATGTCAGTACCGTTTGTCGACCATTCCAATCTCGGTCACTGGTTTGTTCAGGACTGTATTGATGTTTTTCGTTGCTTGTGCGGTGTGTTGCCATCTATTGTCAAAGACTACAGCTAGCCGTTTCTAAAGTCTGCTAGATGGCACTAAACTCTTAAAACTTCTTAAATTTTTGTTCTCCTAAAATCAACATACATATCATAGAAATGTGTATGTCCTAAAGCAAAATGTTGTTGGTTCGTTGTCAGCCGCGGTTGCTTTACCACATGTACGTTTCGTAGCAGCAATAAAATTCTGAAGAAATTTTGGATTTGTCACATTTGTTCTGGGACTCCTTTCTTTTAGAAATCCCCTGTTAGTTTCAGATTTTAAAGTAAAGGAGCCATTTTGAATCCTAAAGAAACTAGACGATGTTTTCTTTCTTCCCAAATAACTTCTAAAGCCCATCCCAACGCCCAACATGCATCCATTCTTTCAGGCAGTTGTTTAAATCTTGTGTATTTTGTTTTGCTTAATGGATAAATTCATTTAGGTATGCTTTTATGCTTATATATTATATTACCCCTCAGTTTTGAGGAATAAATAAAGAAATAAAAGACTACTACACTCTCAGAAGTTTTATCACAGTGGACGTACACATGGATGTGAATCCTTGTGTTAAATGCTACGACGGATCCAGAGACTATTTATGTTATTTCATGCAAAGCAACAGAAGAGGCTCTTTCGCCTCTAAACAACTCTAAGAAATTTTGAGTAATCCAACTAACCAGACTTGAAAACCTCACCAATGACGCACTTGAAACTATTAATCCATTCAGCATCAATCCATTCAGCGTCATCTTCGGTAAGGCTGTTCCAAAGAAGTTCTGTTACTTTAAAAAGGGCTATGATCCTTTTAGTGTCTTTCGTGAAAACATAATATACATGTTAATGACACCCATCAAACTTCTGAACTTGCTATTATAGGCTACTTATAAATTTTGTCGTTTCAAGAAGTTTTTCATTGCATTCCCAGTAAACAAAACGGTACAAAAAGAAAGAAAAAGTCGTAAATTAATCACATTTACTACAACCAGTGGTAATTGCCCGATAATCCCCCCGCCCACACCCACAGCGAGGTCAAGCCTGGACTTGGTCGACAAGCACTAACAAGAAAACCGCCAATATAACGTGGGAAGTAATGGTATTTTCGATAAACGATATTCCTGGTCTGGACTAAACCTCAACCGAGTATCCAGCACTGGTGACATGTGACGTCATAATGAAGGAAATTTGGCTAAATATATATTGCTGAATGAATGAATGAATCACTTTATTTCAGATAAAGCCATATATCTACACGCTAACAAAACAAGAGCTGAAAGCTCATATGGCACTTGTAAGAATAGGCGAACTGTAGGCGGAAGTTTTTGCTTTAGAGTTATATACAGAGTCGAACATAATTTTATTTTACACTTGTTGAAGTAAAAAGAAGTGAAAAAGGCAGGTCTACAACTCCTCTTCTTCCTGGGAAGGTTCGAACCTCTAGGTCCCCCCGGATTTTAAACTGAACATCTGAGACACTTGTTCTTGACACCTGTCAAGTTTCATGCATGTCCGATTACCGGTTCCAAAGTTATTCATGTTACTAGTTTCCGGATTCCGCATCCCTCCACTCCCATCACAGTGGCTGAATCGGGGAAATGATCATATCCAAGTCAATGGGTTACGCCTGATACGCCTGTCAATTTTCCTCGTCCTAGCTTATGTGGAAGCATTTCACGAGATTTCCGGTTCCCCCTCCAGCCCCCCCACCAGTTATCCGGATTTGAAACTGAACATCTGAAACACCTGTCCTTGCAACTTGTCAAGTTCCATGCATGTCCGATTACCCGTTCCAGAGTTATGTATGTTACTAGTTTCCCGACTCCGCATCCCTCTGCTCCCCCATGATGGCCGAATCGTGGAAGTGATTATTGCTAAGCTAATTTGGTCGGGTCCCTGATACGCCTGCCAAGTTCCATCGTCTTAGCTTATGCGGATGTGCCCACAGTAGCAAAACCCGGACAGACCGACAGACATTACGATCGCTATATGGCACTTGAAAGCTCAAGTGTCATAAAAGACGGCAACAAGAGGAAATCTTCAAACGGGAGTAACTTAAAAAGTAACGACCATCTCTTGTTTTATTCCTCGGAGAAGTCAAATATAAGTCGAATTGTCGAAAGATGCGTAATTCAAGGACCAATTATACCAAAAAATCCTTTAAAACAAGTAAATTTCACGGAACTGCAATTAAATAATCTCTATTAGAGCCGGTCTTATTTTAATCCTTAAACTGTACCTGTTCCCGCAGTCGGTCGAATCACAAATACGATTAGCCTAGTGGTCTAGGACACGGTCGGGTCCCTGATACGCCTGCCAAGTTTCATCGTCCTAGCTCCCCCTAATCTATATCAACTCCTACTACGCTTCAACAACATGTACCAACCCCTTAAACCTTCGATTAGATTTAAGCAAAGAATGACTCATCCATGCAAAGAGTTATTACTTATAGTGTGACAAGGGGTAGTGATTTGACAAGAACTAGAAAAAGCGTTTCAAGAGATTGTGCGGATTCCCGGTAGGATCGGGAAACTGATTATTTCCAGGATGGTTTGGTCGGGTCGCTGATACGCCTGCCAAGTTTCATCCTCCTGGCGCCCCCTAATCTATATCAACCCCTACTAACATTCAACTACATATCAATACCCCTTCGACCTTCGTAAGTAGACAAGCCCAAAAGATTTGAGCAAAGCATGACTCATCCGCGCAGAGCTTTACAAGTGTGGGGTAAGGGTTTGACACAAACTAGAAAAAGTTTTTCAAGAGATTTCCGGTGTCCCCCTCCAGCTCCCCCCCCCCCAAATTATCGGATCCGATCCGAATTTGACAGTGAACATCCAAGACACTTGTTCTTGATACCTATCAAGTTTAATGCACGCCCGATTATCCGTTTCAAAGTTATGAATGTTGCTAATTTCCGGATTCCCCATCCCGCCACTCCCCCAATGATGGTGGGATCGGGGAAGTGATTATTTTTAAGTTAATCCGGTCGGGTCCCTGATACGCGTGCCAAGTTTTATCGTCCTAGGTCATGTGGAAGTGCCCAAACTAGCAAAATGCGGACAGACCGACAGACCGACAGACAGACATTACGATCGCTATATGGCACTTGAGTAAGCTCAAGTGCCATAAAAACACAAAAATAACACAAACAATAACTACGGTTTGGCCAGGGCCCCGTCCGGTAGATGATTTTCCATGATGGTAAGTCATGGAAAACATGACTAGCAATAAAAGCAATCAGATCATTGTCCGACTCAATCACTCTTAGGTAAAGCGACGCTTTGGCCTTACGAAGAATTTCCTGGAAAGTCGAAATTTAGGGTAACCATTTCAGAACTGACACTACACAATCTAGGCAGTCTAAACATGCGGCGAAAAACCTTGTTATACGCAATCTTTAGGCGATCCAACACTCCATCAGGACAATTTGAAATATTTTCGAGACCGTACATCTGGTAGCAATACGTCTTGAACAAACGTAGCTTCACTCCCGGACCAACAGTCGAGAACTTTCGAAGTAGTAGGTTCCCACGCTTGTAGGGACTAGCTACATGCGAATCATCTCTGGTGTCATCCCGTAGGATGTAACCAAGGTAACGGAAATTTGAGATGTACTCGATGCGTCGACCCGATAGTAAAACATTTAATTTCGGTAGCTTATGCCGCTTGTTATTAAAAACCATCGCAAAAGTTTCCTTCGTGTTGTAAAGTACATCGTGCTCCACTGCGAAAGAATCACATATCTTTAGGAGTTGATTTAGACCGAACACACTGGGCGCTAGTACTACAAGGTCGTCCGCAAAGAGTATGTGGTTGAAACACTTACCCCCAATATAACAACCAAAACTAGATGTCGACAGACGCTTTGATAGGCTATCAATGTACACTGCATACAGGAGCGGGGACAGAACACCACCTTGTCTTAAACCATTAAATAAATTAAATTTGTCACTGATTACTGACCCCCAACGTACACAGAATTTCTGTTTCTGGAACCAAAAAGCAAGTAATCTCACATAAGGGGGAGGTACACCTCTACTCTTTAATATTTTCAGCATTTTATAATGGTTAACGCGGTCGAATGCTTTAGTGGAATCAATGAAACAGCAAAAAACCGGGGAGGAAAAAATCATGAAATATTCAACGATGCACTTTAACAGAAAAACAGCAAAATCTACACCGGCACCTTTCTTGAAACCAAAGTGATAAGATGAAGTACCAAGCCAATCAGCGGTTTTGGAAGCAATACATTTTTCGAATACCTTGGAAATTAATGTAGCAAGCGCAATCGGCCTGTAATTGTCCGACGAAGTCAGGTCACCCGCTCGGTTTTTCGGTATTGGAACAAGTATCACCTCCATAATACTATCAGGAACAATTCTGTGGACTAGAAAAGCATTAAAAAGACTCGCCAGAATCATTGACTTCTTTTCCGATGCAAATTTCAGGTGTCGGGCACTTATTCCATCACCACCACCGCATTTATTTATATCAAGCTGACGAATGAATTTATCAACCTCAGATTCATTAATAAGTTCGCAAGTCCCTCCACAATCCACCTGAACAAAAGAAGAACAATCACTACTCACACTCTTAAATAGTTTTTCAAACTTCAACTTCCATAACTGCGCAATTTCACCGTCACCACTAGCACCATCAACCTGGTTAGAGATCACTGTCTTTACATTCAAAATTTTTCTTATTTTCACCCAAAAATCTTTTGTGCATCCTCTAAGGAGCGACTCCGCTAGTCCCTCTTCTTTTAGTCGATCATTAGAAGCCCTGCATTCCCTTAACTGATTTTTAAACAGTGACCTCATACTTTTCATTTTATCAAACAAATATCCCAGCAAAGGTCTACCAGCATTCACCCAACATAAAAACGCACAACGTGACTTGATATAAGTGTCTCGGAGGTAAGTGTTCCAACCGGGAAAAGTAATAAAACCACGACGCTCAGAATGCAGCCTTTTAGGCGGGATCGATTTAGCTGAAGACCGCTTCAGCACTTCACAAAACAGTTGAAACAGCTGTAGAATCAGTAACACATGACTAGGCATAGAACAATTGAAATCCGTACATCGGAGGGCCTCACAATCAATATCAATCTCATCAAAGCCTTCACGAGTAAGAGTTAAATAATTTAACTTCTGCTCAGGGTTTGCATAATCCCAATTGGGCGACAGCCCAACCGATCCAGTATCCGCAGCTTTTACAAGAGGCGGGTCTCCAACAGTAAACACAAGATTAAAAAACAGAGGCAAGTGATCTGGACCAAATTCGTAACCTACTGAAAGGTCAGACACTCAATTTCTAAGATTAGACGATAAAACAACATGATCTAGCCATGAAGTACTTACTACCCATACGTATATCACTAATGTACGTAGATGTGTCAGTAGGCAGTAACTCTTCATCCGCAGTAAACATTCCATTATTACATACAAACTTGCTCATCTCTCGGTGATTAAAAGACATAGCGCCTAGTTTTGAGTTTGCGTTCCAGTCACCTGCCATGCAAACACTAGTAAAGTATTCACTATCAATAATGGACTGCAATCTGCTGATACAGTCAACATAATTTTGTTCATTTTCATAACACTGAGTGGGCATATAAACATTAATTAACAGTAACGACTCACCACCGAGCGACATGCGTAGAGCAAATAGACGATCGTCACTCAGGTTAAGTACCGAGGTGGCTGGACCCAGCAATTTTCGCCACAAAATACCGACTCCACCGTAAGGCCGGCCTGTGAGCAGCTCGCCTTCTTTAACAGGAGTAGCACCCGCACCACTGAAATCACTATGCACATTTTGAAGAAGGCTCAGCTCATATGGAAACAGCCATAACTCTTGCAGGAAAATAACATCCGCCACGTTACACAAATCTTGAAGGCTGTGTAAATTTGACTTCAGCGAGCGACAGTTATACGTGCAAAACTTAACTTTTCGCATTTGCTTCGAAAAAACGCCGGACATAGACTCCCATAGGCCAGAATTCAGGTCTCATCACCTTCTCGTAGTAGAAATGACACTTTGAAAGAAGAACTATTCCGGGCTCTACCATTTATCTTCCCACAGGACACTGCGGACTGGGCGCAGTTTAACTTCCTTGCAATGAACTGTAGGACTGTTGACTCATCGGAGTCTATAGCCAGACGAGAGACGAAAGATGTTTTGTCTGATTTGACAGGGAAGACCTGACTCCGGACGCACCAGTTCTTAAAGACGACCCAACAACTAAGTTTCTCGGTTTCTCCGGATTTACTTTGGTCTTAGTGTTGGCTTTATCTCCAACAAAACGTCTTGACTTCTTCACGACTCTAGTCCATTCCCCGTTGCTACCAGAATTGCCTTCGGCCGTAACAACAGCTTGAGGATCACGCAAAATTGTCATTTGTAGGTCATGATTGGTAGTGTCTTTGTTACCAGTGTTTAACTGATCTTGCATGCCCGCCATCTGAGGATTTAAGTCGGTACTTTCTTCCCCAGCGTCGTAGAACATAGTCATGTTAGATGGCTCTCTGCTCAGAGATAATGCACCAGCAGTACGACAAAGATGACCGGTAGATGACGGCTGCGAGCCATCACCATGGCAACCCCCTAAGTCGGCTCGAGTGACCACATTTGACTGCAAATCAATCATCTTAGCTTTTAGGTCGTCAAGCTGTGATTGTAATAGTTCATAAGACTTCATAATGCTGATAAGGTCACTATGGAGTAGACTCATGGGGGGTAGCCTAGATAGGTCAGCCGCAAAAAAACTGAATGTGTTCCCGCTCAATACTTTGTATTATGACATACACATCATCAGCCGCCAGCTGCGTCGATCGACGATTCAATGAGCGCTACGCGCCGACTCTTTTTTTTTATTTTTTATTAACGACTGACTGAAAACATTTGGGGGGGGGGAGAGGGTACCTAATTCTATCCTAAAAAGCCAAATGGCAAAAATGCGCCATTTTTGCTTCTCTTGCTGCGCGATCTTGTGTCAAGAATCCAGGGTAGCCAGCTTGAACCTTTTTAGTAAGTAACTGTAGGGCACTTTACCCTCCCCATTAATAATCATAAGGGCCCTTTTTTGAATGTTCTCAATACGGTACGTGTGCTCTGAAGACAGCCCGAAGTGCCAAACAGGACAAGCGTATTCAAGAATAGGTCTGATAAAACTAACGTAAATTTGGAGGAGGTCGTTAGATGGGCAAGAAAATTTTATAAGTAGTTTCAGCACAGCAATACATGGGGAGGCTTGTTTTAAAATATTATTGATGTGGGCATCCCATTTTAGATCATTAGTTAAAGTTACTCCGAGTAGTTTAATTTTTTTAACGGAGATTTCTGGTGGAATTCGGTCAAGAAAAGCTGGGGTAGATTTTAAAAAGTTAATTGTCATAATTGAAGATTTCTTGGAATTGACTTTCATTTGCGAGAGAGCAGCTTCTTGGGTAATGTCATCCAGAATGGTCATTGCAGAGCTCTTAATATTGCGAAGACAAACCTCAAGAGCTGAGAGGTCGTCAACATATTTCCATCGGTCAGGGTAATCAGAAATAAGACTATTTATCATAATTAGAAACAAAATCGGACCTAGTAAAGTACCTTGGGGGACACCACAAAAAATAGGGAGTGGTTCAGAAAAAAACATTATTATATTTGACAATTTGAAATCGATTTGTCGCAAAAAAGAAGCTACAATTTTAACCAAAAAAGGACTAACTTTAAACTCTGAAAGCAACTTTTCAACAAGAATATTATGATCAGTAAGATCAAAAGCTTTCTGGATCAATAAATAAAAGATTTAACCATGTGTCAGGGTTCTCAAGGTTTTTATAAAATAAATCAAGTAAACTCACAAGGTAATGATTGGTAGACGTGTCTTTAAGGTTCCCGAACTGTTTAAGGTCAATCAGTTCTAGAATTTCGGCCTTCAGCCAATCAGCAAGAAAACTTCGTACATTTTTGAAAAAGTGGGGGTCAGTGTAATTGGTCGTACTCTAGTGAAGTCATTTAGACCTCCCTTTTTCTCAATGGGGGTAACGTACCCCAACTTCCAACTTCTGGGCGCAGTTTAACTTCCTTGCAATGAACTGTAGGACTGTTGTCTCATCGGAGTCTATAGCCAGACGAGAGACGAAAGATGTCTTGTCTGATTTGACAGGGAAGACCTGACTCCGGACGCACCAGTTCTTAAAGACGACCCAACAACTAAGTTTCTCGGTTTCTCCGGATTCACTTTGGTCTTAGTGTTGGCTTAATCTCCAACAAAACGTCTTGGCTTCTTCACGACTCTAGTCCATTCCCCGTTGCTACCAGAATTGCCTTCGGCCGTAACAACAGCTTGAGGATCACGCAAAATTGTCATTTGTAGGTCATGATTGGTAGTGTCTTTGTTACCAGTGTTTAACTGATCTTGCATGCCCGCCATCTGAGGATTTAAGTCGGTACTTTCTTCCCCAGCATAGTAGAACATAGTCATGTTAGATGGCTCTCTGCTCAGAGATAATGCACCAGCAGTACGACAAAGATGACCGGTAGATGACTGCTGCGAGCCATCACCATGGCAACCCCCTAAGTCGGCTCGAGTGACCACATTTGACTGCAAATCAATCATCTTAGCTTTTAGGTCGTCAAGCTGTGATTGTAATAGTTCATAAGACTTCATAATGCTGACAAGGTCACAATGGAGTAAACTCATGGGGGGTAGCCTAGATAGGTCAGCCGCAAAAAAACTGAATGTGTTCCCGCTCAGTACTTTGTATTATGACATACACATCATCAGCCGCCAGCTGCGTCGATCGACGATTCGTTGAGAATTTGTCAACTAGGGCTTTCTTTTCCTCCAGTGACACGTAAAGTCGTTTTCGCAATTACCGTGGTATCTGATACCGCGGTCATTAGGCGTTTTTGCAGTTATCGTCGGATCTGGCCAGTTATCGTGGTATCTTAAAAAGTCATCTCACTTTCAGCATCAACAACAAGAGAGCCTAGGATTTTTTCAAATTTTGGGGAAATAAATCATGTCACCCTAGATGTCAATGGATACCAGTATTTCTTTTCGGATGATTTTTAAAAGCAGATATCCGGCAATGGTCGTTTTTGCAGAGCAACTGTAGTATCAGATACCACGATAACTGCAGAAACGACTAACTGCAGATCCAGTTACCATGGTATCTGTAAGAACACAATTAATGAAATGCGGGATGAGTGCCTGGGACTTCGGGATCCACGACAGTATGCCGCTGACGTACTCTATCACGAGAGGCATCTAGTGCTTTTTAAGGAACAGTGATATTATTGCCAAACGTAGTAGATGGAAGCAAACCGCACAAGCAGTTGCACAAAACGGGATGTGAGCAAAACGTGGTGACACACTCGAAGCCTCGACTCACGGAACAAAAGTAAATTAACGTGAAATTTCATGAATGATAGAATTATGTTATGAATGCCTGATGTGTAACAAAAAATACTGATCGCATAATGTGGTGAGTCGGCGTGCGGACATATTAGCGGCAAAAGATTCTTGGCCTGCAGTGTTCCACTGTCGTGGTGTTTGATATTTAGTCAAAGTTTCAGGGGTTTGCTGAACACTGCTATCACAAGTCTTTTGATTTGTTCGAGCGAGTTGGTGCTGGTCTGTCCCCGGTTTGCTGTTTCGAGTAGTTTAAAGGAACCCTCTTTCTGCCTTTTATATCCCTTATGGAGCTTTCGAAATCCTTTCGCCATTGCTTCGTTTTGACCCTACAATTTTTAGCGCTTTTTTGGCTTAGTCGAGTTTTTGCCAGTCACGCAACTTAAACTTCGCCGAGAGCTTGAAGGTCCGCCGAACTCACGCTGACACGAGGAAATGAGAAGCTTCAAAGTGTTGTTTTTCGTTCTGAATAGAATAGAATTTTATTTTTTCAAAAGTAGCTGTCACAGCGATACCGCCGAATTTGACCTTTTTGTCATACAAAAATAAATAAAATAACACTCTTTGTCTAAAACCTTGTCATACAACATACAAAAACACTAAAAAAGACCTACTTATCGGTTATTGTACAACTCAACAAATGCTGGAACAAAACTCCTTCTATATCTTTCATGGATAGGGGCCAAAGGTGCTAGTTTTTGAATTTTCTTTTATTTCTCTCGCTGGGGTCTGATGCGTATAGGAGAATAGGGTGGAGGGAGAATATTACGTAGTCGGGGAACTGTGACGGTACGTCACTTATTCCAGTGCCATTCATCCGTGCTTATAAATATCATTCATTTTGTTGTCGAATACAGTCAATAAACCAACTTCCGAGGAGACTATACCAGTTACGTAGGTCACGCCTTCACACTGGTGGCAGCGGTGGGATTCATTTATCAGTTTAGTCCATTCCGAGAGTCGGAAGGGTTAACACTGGAGTGATTACATTGAGCGATAGAAAAGGTATTTACAAGTATCGTGATTTGTGCATTTGATCGTCGCTGCGATTGTCTTGAAGTTTAGAATAAGGAATAGGGTAAACGCACTGAGGATAGAAATATCCAAAAACAGCGTTTGCATATTCGAAAAGAGATTCTAAGCTTTAAGACAAGAAGGTTTTACAGTTCGAATAAAGTGGAGCGATATAGGTTCAAGAACGAATCCCCATAAGAAAGAATCTACAGGCTCAAGGGTGAGCGCTATAGACCACAGGGTGGATTGCGGTAAGAACCTATAGGCGCAAGAGAAATTCGGAACTGTAAACAAGACGTTTCTTTAGTACCGTACAGGCTAAAGGAGATCAGCAAAGAGTAAAAAGGCTGTTCTCTCGGATTCCTGTTACTAAAGAAAAGTAGAACAGTGTTACAGTCAGAATAAAGTCGAGTGGTATAGTTTCTGGATCGAATCCCCATACGAAGCTATAGGCCCAAGGGTGAGCGCTATAGACCATAGGGTGGATGGCGGTAAGAACCTATAGACTCGAGAAAGATTCGGAACTGTAAACGAGATGTTTCTTTAGTACCGTACAGTTTAAAGGAGATTAGTAAAAAGTAAAAAAGGCTGTTCTCGCGGATTTCTGTTACTAAAGAAGTGGAGAGCGAACAGAGAGTTACAAGGAGCAAGGAAGAAGGGGTTGTACACCAGCAACTGGTTCAAGTAGGCCGATCGTACCAGGCCGAGTTTGTTCAATACTCCCGAGGCAACTCTCTATTCGACTCAGTGATGACGGGAGTAGGTTCTGGAAACCAGGACAGTAGTATTTCAGATCCGTCTGATTTGCGCGAATTACTTTCAGAGTTCAAAAACATGATGAAATTGATGCATGAACGAAGAAGACGAGACGAGATAAGACACACAGCAGAACTGAGAGAAATTGTCGAGTCCTTTGTACTGGGCAAGTACGATAAAAGTCTCGTTTTACACCGAAATCGATGCACAGGTGGGTTCGTCTCTCTTCCAGGGCAGTGTTGCCAGATGGTGCGCATTTGCGCCATTTGGGCGCTTTTTTGAGGCGGCTGCGCTTCGATTTTTTAAGGTGTGCGCATTGCGCTATTTTTGCGCATTTCCCTAAATCTCGGCGCAAATTGGGCGCATTTTGCTATCCACAAATTTTAAAAGTGAAAACCGGACATTGACTTGTAAATTCCACTTAGTCGTTCTATATTCGGATCTCGAGGGTTGCAGAGATTGAGGCCTTGACTCATTCGAGAACACTGTGTAAGGGGCGTTTGGGCTCGGAATGTGTTATCCCTCTCTACTGCTCCAAGTCTTGTATGCCGGCGAGCAGCCGCAAAGCTGAATGCTGAGAAATTTGGATATTGCTCGAAATTTGGTATACAGATTGCACTTCGGAAATTTATTTATTTTGCAAAAAATCGTCACTATTTCTCCTGTCACAAAATACAAGACCTGTTTAACTTTTCTCTTGCTGGGAACATAACCAGAGGCGTTTCTAGCCAAAATAGGTGCATGGGGGGGGGGGGGTAAGGTCTTTCGCGACTGGCTAGATGTTTTTACCGACTTTTTCAAAATAAAAGACTACATCTGAGAAAAATGATTACTAATTAAAAAAATCGTGGCGCTACGCGCCGACTCTTTTTTTATATTTTTTATTAACGACTGACTGAAAACATTTGGGGGGGGGGAGAGGGTACCTAATTCTATCCTAAAAAGCCAAATGGCAAAAATGCGCCATTTTTGCTTCTCTTGCTGCGCGATCTTGTGTCAAGAATCCAGGGTAGCCAGCTTGAACCTTTTTAGTAAGTAACTGTAGGGCACTTTACCCTCCCCATTAATAATTTATTATACTCCACTAGTCCTCATTGTAGTGCAGTGGGTCAATAAAATTCATTCATTCATTCATTCAATCATAAGGGCCCTTTTTTGAATGTTCTCAATACGGTACGTGTCCTCTGAAGACAGCCCGAAGTGCCAAACAGGACAAGCGTATTCAAGAATAGGTCTGATAAAACTAACGTAAATTTGGAGGAGGTCTTTAGATGGGCAAGAAAATTTTATAAGTAGTTTCAGCACAGCAATACATGGGGAGGCTTGTTTTAAAATATTATTGATGTGGGCATCCCATTTTAGATCATTAGTTAAAGTTACTCCGAGTAGTTTAATTTTTTTAACGGAGATTTCTGGTGAAATTCGGTCAAGGAAAGCTGGGGTAGATTTTAAAAAGTTAATTGTCATAATTGAAGATTTCTTGGAATTGACTTTCATTTGCGAGAGAGCAGCTTCTTGGGTAATGTCATCCAGAATGGTCATTGCAGAGCTCTTAACATTGCGACGACAAACCTCAAGAGCTGAGAGGTCGTCAACATATTTCCATCGGTCAGGGTAATCAGAAATAAGACTATTTATCATAATTAAAAACAAAATCGGACCTAGTAAAGTACCTTGGGGGACACCACAAAAAATAGGGAGTGGTTCAGAAAAAAACATTATTATATTTGACAATTTGAAATCGATTTGTCGCAAAAAAGAAGCTACAATTTTAACCAAAAAAGGACTAACTTTAAACTCTGAAAGCAACTTTTCAACAAGAATATTATGATCAGTAAGATCAAAAGCTTTCTGGATCAATTAATAAAAGATTTAACCATGTGTCAGGGTTCTCAAGGTTTTTATAAAATAAATCAAGTAAACTCACAAGGTAATGATTGGTAGACGTGTCTTTAAGGTTCCCGAACTGTTTAAGGTCAATCAGTTCTAGAATTTCGGCCTTCAGCCAATCAGCAAGAAAACTTTCGTACATTTTTGAAAAAGTGGGGGTCAGTGTAATTGGTCGTACTCTAGTGAAGTCATTTAGACCTCCCTTTTTCTCAATGGGGGTAACGTACCCCAACTTCCAACAAGAAGGATAATTTCCCGATTTACTAATTTCATTCAAAATACTTAACAGCGGAATAGATAGTTTGTCTGGGAAAGCTTTGATCAGATCAGTGGGGATGTCAATGGGGCAAATGCTAGTTTTTTTAAGTTTCTTTATTTTACTGATAATTTCATTGGCTGTAATTAATGGGATATTTTCTACTGGTGTACTGGGAGTTTTATGGCTGGTTGAACTATTGAACTATCGCGGCTAAGTGCTTGTTGAGCTCGTTTGCGGTCTTCAGAGGTGGTTCATCCAAATTGAAATCCAGATTCTTACGCGTACGACCACCAAGCTCCTTTGCCTTTCTAAACCACTGGCGGGGCTTACTTTCTTTAAGAACATTTAATTTGGTCCTTCCGTAATTGGAAGCAGCTCGTCTGATCTCTTTCTTTATCATTTTACGCAAAGCAGTTGCACCATCTTTTTTTCCATGACGAAACAGTTTTAATTTTTGTTGAATGAGTGATTTTATATTTTCAGTTATATAAGGTTTATCGGAAGAGCAGAATTTTTTTGTTACTTCAGGGAAAAAAGACGTTTATTTTTTCATTAATTTTGTTTGAAACAGAGAAACTTTAGCATCAAGGGTCTCACAAGCTGTTACATCTTCCCAAGTCTCTGAAGAAATCCAAGTAGCCTACCAAAGTCTAGAAGCCCTTGGTTTGTTATTGGGCGGTAGGAATACTCAGAAACGGTTACATGTGTTTTAAATTTGTGTAGAGGAACTAAATGTAAAATAAAACGGTAGCTTCACCAAGGGGAGGAAGCGGGTTGGGGGACTTGTAAAAATGTTTAAGATTAGTGCAAATGACATCTAAACTAGTTCCACCTTTTGTGGTTCATCGCCGTCGGTGGATGTTTCCATCTTCCTGTTGCGGATGATGTAGGGACTAAAAAAGGGCCGTTTGATCGCTGATCAGTACAAAAATGTGAAGTGCAAATGCTAGCAGCTTCAAGTGGGCTGGAAGGAAAAGTAGTAGGTAGACTAGAACTAGGGGCATGTGCGAATTTACAGGATTTATCAATACACACTAAATTCGAACAAAGGTCAACATGGTGAAATAGGCACATTTTATATTTACAATTTCCGGAAATATACTGCGGGCAAATGTGTAGGAAACGGCATTTTTTCCCATGTCTACAGGAACCGGCGGTGAAAAATTTGCAAATTACGTTCAGTTTGCCAATTAGCTTCACATTTTTCCCATTGTCTACCGCACTCGAACTGGAAGCGTCATCACTTGTTGGTGGAATGCGGTGGAATGATTGCGAATAGCTTAGTTGTGTGCCCTGCGGGCTGGTCAAAACAGTCACTGCATTAGATAGAGAATTTGCCGGAGTGGTCATTAAAATGTTCTTGCACTTTGAGATTAACTGGTTTTTGCGTTGGAGTAAGACGATATTATGATCACGGTCACTAATGATTGGATTCTGGTGGGACGCCTCTGCCCTTGTTTGACTCGTGATGTCAAGGAGTTTTTGAGTCAGTGTGGAAATTTCACTTTGTTGATCCGAGATCAGCTGGTTCCGGCTATCGTCACTAGAGGTATGATGCTGTTTGTATAGTTCGAATTGTTTGTTAAGCGAGGCAATTGTTTCGGTGCTTGACGTAGAGTCTTTTTCCAAAACGGTAATTAGTTTCGCCATTGATAGCTGACTTTCTCGTAGAGCAGACAATTCGGCTTCCATTGAGTCAATGAGGGACTGACGGTGGGAGATTTGAAAGTTGAGGCTTGTCAGTTCAACCTCGTATTTACTGACACGATGGAAATTTCGGTAGATGAACTGGATAGAGAATCGAGCCTGGTCTGCAACCCTTCGATTTCAAGGCGGAGAATCGGGCATTTTCGGCAGTCGTTAGGATCGGTAGCTGGCCTTGGGGTATTTGTTGGGGTGCTTCGCTGCGATGGAGTTGTCTGGTTGTTACTCGGTGTCGAGACACGCCGGGAAATGGGAGCTTTTCCAAGAGTTTTGTTTGCCGTGGGGGTAGGTACAAGAGTTTTTGACTGACCTTGGGGTGTCCTGGGTTGGACAAAAGATGCACAGTTGAGGCATAACCACTCAATTGAGCTTTTAGGCGTGTGTTCCTTGGCGACACATCTTGAGTGCAGCACACATTGCAAGAAACCTCCGGGGCTGTTCCTGCTTACCAGCCCCCTACACTCAGGACAAAACTTCTTTTCGCCTATCATGGTATTCCGTGGATAAATCCAGGGAGGGAGTGGGATAGTGGAGAAAGCCTTGTTGAAACGGGGTAGAAACAGTGTGGTATTCATTTTCATCCGAAGCGTCAAGCCATTGGCAGCGACATCGGCGTCGTTCCATTTCGGCCTCCCTTCTTGGCTATGTGGCCTGCATCTTCTGAACTTTCCTTCTTGGTATTTAATATTTAGTCAAGGTTTCAGGGGTTTGCTGAACACTGCTATCGCAAATCTTTAGATATGTTCGAGCGAGTTGATGCTTGTCTGTCCCCGGTTTTGCTAATTTGTGCACTTCCACTTAAAGGACACCTGAACAATGAAACCATACTTGAACACACCACGGAGAATGCATTTACACACATGGCCACGGAGAGCATTCTTCTCCTGAGCGTGACATTTTCAAAATAGGGATGTTCGTTTCTGGAGGTTTGCACATGCAGACTCCAAGACAAAAAGCGCAATTCATTCAAATCTTGTACAGCGCTGGCCGGATCGTATTAGAATTTCTTCTAGATATACGTGTGAGCTTAACTGGTTAAAAAGTATTCCAGAAGAAGGGTTGATTGGAGACATTTGTTCATTTCTAAAATTGTTCGATACTGAAATAAGGACAGATGCAAAATGGAGCAAAAATCATAGCATGGAAACACTATTTTGTATTTGGATTGGGTTTTCTGCAGGCAGTGTTAACGGAAGTCATACAGATAAGGATGCTACTTGGTACTCTTCATTCAGGTGTCCTTTAAAGGAAAGCCTTTTATATCATCCCTACATCTCTTCTGGAGTTGTAAGCTTCTGAAATCCTCACCTTTCGCCATCGTCTCGTTTTGCACCAACGATTTTTTGCGTTTTTTCGGCTTAGATGAGTTTTGCCAGTCACGCAATATAACATTCGCCGGAAGCTTGAAAGTCCGCCGACAGCACTTGCACACAGAAGCATCGAAGTGTTGTTTTCGTTTTGGAAGACAGGGTGGGCCATCAGGTTTATATTCTGTTTTCCAATTTATTTCTTTTGCATGTTTTCCCACTTTTTAACCACTGCCCGCTCAGTTTTCAACTATTTTGCGTCCAGCCACCGCGTCGAAGAGCGGGAAAGCTGGGTAGAGTTGACAAGTGCCGACAGGAAAATCGCTCTTTTCACGTGGAAAGTGGCTTCTTGGTATTCCGAAAACGATATTGCTGAGCCATTTCATCGTGAAATGGTCAATTCTAGTAAAAGTTGTGCTTAAATGCACATGTTAATACGTTGTTATTCGGTTATGATAGAGCAATAGCTATTCCAGAGTTGTGGACGTTTACAACCTACATTTGACCATATTTTATTAGCTATGCGTCAGTCCTTATTGGCACGGTCCTTTTCATGACCTCTAGCTTCTTAAAAGATTTAGAATCACCGTCTGTTCGTAAGCAGGCCCGAAAACAGTCGGATATTGCTGGAAGGCGAAAAAATCCTGCATTGCTCTGGGTGTTAATTCTTTGCAAGAGGTCATCGGGTCACTAAATATTAAAGGTATCTAGGCTTAATCTCTTCAGCTACATGACTCCCTTGAGACCCTACTTGAATGAACTGATTGGGCAGCTTGACCTTACGGCGACTAAACGTAGAAATAAAATAAACTTAAATTCACGTTACTTTTTTTTACAATCACTTAAACTAAAGAAGAACAGACAAAAAAACACAAAAAACACCAAATAATGCATACTGTAACTGTAAATTCTGTTATCTCGAATTCTGCAAAGCCATTGCAGGGTGTTATTTCAGACCACGCTCATTTTAAAACAGGATCTTTGAAGTTCAGTGTGCATTTTTTTTTTACCGAGAAACTCAACTTAACACTAAAAAAATGGGAAAAGCTGAAGTTAACAAATTACGATAAGGAGAATAATCGAAGACCTCATTTGGTTGAACACTCTGTCTTTTCTTAGTTCGGTTTCCTGACTTTCGTTTTCTGTTTTACTTTCTGTAACTTGTTTCTATGGTTTATATTCAAAATTAGGAGGTGCAGCATCCTTCATCCGAGGAGCATTTTCTGGCACACATCTTTTGGACAGTGTCTGATAAGTGAACAATGTTGTAAGAACGAAAAGCTTGCAAGTCGCCCTGGAAGCGGCTATTCGAAATGCTGACCAGTCGTCTACTTTTTCGTTTTCATCCTCGTCAGTGAGCCCGATGTCAGGGGGCCAGATGTTTTCGATATAAACTAAAATGACCACGGGACTCTCAAGTCCCTTGAACTCAGACGGGCTTGTATGACGGACTCCATATTTGTAACAGATAGCCTCTGTAAGTTCAGCCATTTCAGTTCTGCTTTCAACAATAACAGTGATGTTTTGACAAGGAATTTTTTCGGCACTTATCAAAGATTCAAGCAAGTCACTTAGCTTTTCCCATTTTGGGGTCAAATCGCCCAGACCGCAGTCAAAAGAGTCTGCTGAAAACTTTTTTAACTCTTCGTCTATTTTTCCATCCCTTATCAGAGGTAAAAGCAAGGCTGCTATTTTTTCTGATATGACGTTTATGTTACCCTGACCCTTCCCAAGAAGAAGTTCTTCATACTTTTGAACTAGATTCTCATCCATTTCTTCACTCTTAAGAGTTGAGTAAGCTTCAAGCAGGACTCTTAAATTTTTCTGTTTTTCGTTGAAATCGCCCAGATCATAAAGATAATCTTGTGCATGCTGAGCTAAATCATCTTCTATCTCATCTTCTATCTCATCTTCCGTTTTCAGGAATTCTTTCAAGCACATACCTACAGTATGGGAGTCACCAGTAACTGGGTCTCGGCACAGGCCCTTTTTAGTAAAAAAAACAGTGGGACTCAAACGCGTCGAAAAAAAGTGCTTTGCCTCTCATGGTCAAAAGAAAGTCCAGTAGTATTTCCGATATCCACCTTGTTACACATTGAAACTTGACGGAAAGAATGTCTGCGTTACCAATACGTACCAAGCGTTCATACAAGGCTGTTAGTTTTTCTGTAACCTTGCACAGATCATCAGGACGACTTGGACTCGAGACATCATCACAGGCTGCTATCACATCTTCGTAGGTGATCAGACGGAATTCAACATCTGTCCTGCTAGCGACTGGTAAAGCCA
Organism: Branchinecta lindahli; assembly: GCA_023053555.1. NCBI lineage: Eukaryota > Metazoa > Arthropoda > Branchiopoda > Anostraca > Branchinectidae > Branchinecta > Branchinecta lindahli. Next base: position 28,283,636 of record JAKZAO010000012.1, on the reverse strand, counting down.
TTGCCAGGGCCGACAGATCGGCTTTAGCTGACGTACCTCTTGGTTTTAGAGACTGTACAACATTGTAAGTCTCGGGCGTGAGCCTGTAGACGGCGGGTAAAGTTATTAGTGGAAACTGTTTCAGGTTCACTGGCTGATTTTCTCGTCGAAGAATGTTGCGTGTTGTCTGAAAATTATCATACACCACCCATCTGAATTTACATTTTGGGTTCTGTTTCAGAAGTATTTCTTCTAGCAACACCCACCAGTTTTTGAAGGACGTGGTGTCCTGGAACTCATCCATGAAAATATGATATTCACTGAATGTGTCGCTGAGTTCAGCAATTCTGTCGACTTCCTTTGCGATAAAAGTATCAGAGAGATCAACGAGATTATTAGCCAAACTGGGGAATACTTCGCGCAAGAATTTGTATCTTGAGATGCACCGCCAGTTTTTGTTTTTGATTTCTGATTTCTCCATTGACTCTCGAATTTTGTCAGCTAGGAGTTTGGGTTCGCTGATGTACATGCACTTGTTTTCAGGGTCTTCAAGGAGAAGTTGTTTCATTTTCTCAGCCAGAATGTACGTCTTCCCTGATCCGGCGTCTCCAGTAATAGCGAGCTCTTTGGGCATTCTATTGTTGTAGAACGGATCTAACAATGCCAACTGCTCTGATGACTGATATATACCGCTCGACGCCACACCCTGCGAGCTCTGTTCCCTCAGGTAGAACTGAGTAAGAAGCGTTGTATTTTGTTCCATCAGCTCAGAAGTTCTAACAAGAGTGGCGTTTTTGATTGCCGATGAGTTCGGCGATAGCGTAGCCGTTTGACTTTTTGGCGTTTTTGACGTTCGCCGGAAGCCGATAGCCGATGGCCGATAGCCGTTGTTCCGTTTTTGTGCTCAACGGCTAACGTCTATCGCCTAAATTCCTATACATCGCCTATCGGCCTCGGACTCGCCGATAGGCGATAGACGTTGCCTCCAACGGCTATCGGCTATCGGCTATCGAAAACAGTAAATAAGCACGAATCGGCAAACTTCCTTCGTCTACCGGGGAAATTTCATCGGCAATCAAAAACGCCACTAAGGTTTTCTCTCAAGCTTGCTGTTGCGCCAATATCTAGTCCCGAAGGATCTTTCTTGAACGACTTCAGATGGTAGCACCTGCAAGTATATTCGACTGTCAAAACTAAGTTTACTGTTACGTCGGTCTTGTGTGATTCTCTGTGAGTGATTTAGTGGAACAAGCCACAGGGGAAACAAATATTTTCGTTTTATCTGAATTAAAAATCTCTAGTTAATAGCCTACTAATGGATTGAAATTAATCATTAAGTTGGTTATAGTAGTTAGGCTATTGTAGGTTATATGACTGGTTTTGGAACATACTGTGTCATGGCTACACAGAATCGTCACCGAATGCTTTTCTGATTAAGAACGCGTCGTTTGATACGTTCGAATTCGATCCATCCAGCTCTCATATTCCCGAGGTTCTGAACTTTAGTTTTAATGTTTATCGTTCTTCATGGCACCTGACTCATTCTTGCACTTTCCGTGTTTAGCAGTTTTCGATCCCAAGTAGGCTCTCGCAGGGGCGTACTAGCCTTTTACTTTTTGGGGGGGCGTCCAATTTGTGCCGACGGACTAAAAAATGTGCCGACAAAGAACACCTTTGCCGCTTCGCGGCAACGGCGTACTTTTACCGCCAGCATAGAATATAACCTGTGTAAAATGAAGTATAATGCATCAGTTGCGATTATTTCTTGTGAAGCCGTATACTATGTATGATTACTACGTATGATACTATGTATGATTATTTCTTGTGAAGCCGTATACTGAAATTCACGTATTCGCTTTTCCGTTCAACTTTCGAAAAACAAAGTGAAGCTTTCAACCACTACACCCAGAAAAAGTTAAAGTAAGCGCCGCAGGCGAAGTTTTTTAAATCTGCCTTCTTTCCAGAAAAATGTTGCCATACCTATCTTACAAGTTCTAGCTTTTAATGTGTTTCAACCCCCCAAGAATTTCAGTCCTGTAACGCTACTTAAATGAAACACCGTTCTTCCAAATAGAGAATAGGCCTACTACGAAAAGCGCCGCATGCGAAATTTTGTGTAAAACTTTCCGGTTGCGCCCGAGTAATGTTTGCAGAATTTGATTACTTGTGCAAAGAACCTGACGTGGCTAACACTCAAAATGCCCACGATCATAATGCCCACGACTCAAAATGCCCACTAAAAATGCCAACAACTCAAAATACCCACGACTCAAAATGCCCACGACTAAACTGCCCACGACTCATAATGCCCACGACTTATAATGCCCACGACTCAAAATGCCCACGGTTCAGAATGCCCACGATTGGATTATTTGAGGTGTTCTAAACTTTAATTAGTAAACTTTAATTAGGGGTGAGTGACCAACGGGAAGAGTATAATAGACGGAGTATCAGAATGACGATGATCGTATGTTGAACTGGTATAATCTCAGTTATAATATAATTCTGGTAAAATACTTACAAGAAACATGTGTATTGGCTCGTGCTTAGTTGCCGCAAAAGCGCTGTGCTTTCTCGAGGAAGCCTGTGCCTGATTAGGAACCCCCTTGGAACTTTTCTATAAGAGCTTTAACTTGCTGGTCTTTTTGGATCATTCTTCAAGAAACAATAAAATAATTCCTTTCAAAACCTTTTCCGTTATTAATCCTACCCCTTGTAATCTCGTAGTCCGCATTCCCAGGATGATGTTTGCCTCCCCTGTTGACAGTTTCAGCCGTAGTCATTTTGAACCAGGACGATATAAAGCCTTCCCTGTGACCATTTTGAACTGACGGCATTTGGAAACTGTCGACATTTTTAAGCCGCCAGTATTTCGGACGATTTCGATTTCGGGTGTTTCACATCTGAATTGTGGGCATTTTGAGTAGTGGGCATTTTGAGTCGTGGGCATTTTGAGGCGTGGGCATTTTAATCGTGGGCATTTTGATCGTGGGCATTTTGAACCGTAGGCATTTTGATCGTGGGCATTCTGAGCGTGGGCATTGTGAGATTGGGCAAAAAGATCGTGGTGATTTTGGGAACCACCCCCTGATGTGCCGAAAAGAAAATATAGCTGACGTATCCGTTTTGCATCGTCAAAGAATACATACGCCCAGCAAATCCTTCAGAATCTGGTTTCTGAATCTGGTTTCTTCTGGGCTTTGCCCGACAAGGCTGTTAAGGTCGGGCTTCACTACCCAGAAGCCCCAGAATCTGGGGTCCGGATTATGTGAAGACGGTCCCAAACAGAAATCAAATCAAATGTCTCTTCAACAGTCCACTTTTGGGCATTTTTCAGCACTTCTGTCATTTTCTTAGATTTTACCACCTCAGCACAACAATTTCTCCAAGTCAAATGAAAACTACTTTCAAATTCCCGCTTCTTTTCACCCAGAATCGGGGAATCTGGTAGATTTTTCTACCAGATTCCCGGACGCGTCCCGGGTGCTTTCAGACCTGTCTTCACTACCCATACCGAAATCGAAGAAAGCGGGAACCCAGAATCCGGGCGAAAAATCTGGGTAGTGAAGCCCGACCTTTAAGAACTTTTTTTCGTACGTGTAAACACAAGCCGATGTGGTGACGAAACTTAAACTTTCGGGATGCATCCGATAAGCAACCTGACGACAATACCGACGCCCGATAGAACCATACAGCATTTGATTTCTTCTGTCTTGTGCCCGGCAAGACTGTACAGAACCTGATTTTTTACGTATAAAAAGAACCCAATGTGCCGACGAGTCGACCGACACCCGACAAAAGCATATAACATTGTATTTCCTTTGCATTTCTTATGTATAGCAAGACCAAAGGTTCCGATGGGATCAGAAAAATGCAGTATTTGATCCAGACAATTAGGTTTTGTCTTCGCCAGATCCAGTCTTCGCAAGACTCCTTGACATTTTTACTCTTAAAATTTAGAAACAGATTAAGGCCAAAAAGCTAATCATCTAAGAAAACCATGTTCAGATATGAATTCAGCATGTGTATTTACCCCTAAAAGCCGATCGAAACGATCCTGCTTTACTTCTGCGAATTTTCCGGTTTCAGTGAAATTCCGGAACTACTTGTCCGGCGAAAAAATAAAGCTCAAATTGAATTCAGCGTATCTCCTTTCCCCTGTATCTAACATCTAATCAACTTCAAATAAAGATTTAACTTATAACAAATTTTCCGGTTTCAGCCGGATTCCAGACGAACTATATTTCCGGCTAAAGAATGATTGTCATACACGGTATTTAGCGTCTCTTCTTACCCCTGAAACGGGCATCTAATCAACTACAAATACAACTTCTGCTTTTAACAAATTTTCTGGTTTGGGCCGGATTCCGGGCGAAGTACTTGTCCGGGTAGAAAATGACTGCCGCTGTTCAGCATGTCCTCTTACCCCTGAGTCGAACATCTTATCAACTTCAAAGAAAACTTTTAATTTCTTGTCCGGCGAGAAAATAGTTTTCATATTCTTATTCAGCCTGTCTTCTTGCCACGTAATCGACTATCTCATTAGCTGTTTAAAAACATTTTGGGACAGCCCGCAACCACCTACTCTTTTCCCATATACCAACCCCTTCGACCTTCGATTACACTAGATCTGTCCGAGATTCATAGATTAGGCACTCTGTGCCCGGTTGACGTGCAGAACTAAACTAGTGTGAAGAATAGGGTAGGGCCGCAAACTGGCCGATAAATTTTGTGTCCGGTTTTTGCTGGATTCTGGGTGAACTACTTGCCCGGTGAGAAAATAACTTTCATATTCGGATTCAGCATGTCTCCTTACATGCTGATCAACTATCTACATGCTGAATCAACTATCTAAATAGATTTCAAATTTTTTTTTGTGCTCCTTAATTTGAAACCCCTCCCCCACCCTCAAATATAGGGCTACAGAGCCCATCTTCAAACATGACTTGTACTTTGACCCAAATGATCCTCCCACCAAGTTTCATCAAAATATCTCAATCTCTTCGAGAGTGATCGTGCGCACAAACAGACAGACAGTCAACTTTGGCGTTGTCATAGGTATCCCTCCACTTACGTTTTGGGATCCCAAAAAGAACCAGAAGTGCAGACGAGAACACCTGTGCCCCGACAAAAGCATGCAGAATTCCATTGATTCTTGTGTTTTGCCCGGAGAATGTTTGCAGAATTTGATTTCTTGCGTGTAAAAAGAACCTGATGTGCTGACAAGTCGACCGACGCCCGACAAAAGCAAACAAACTTTTATTTTTGTATGTGTTTGCCGGCACTTCGCGCTGACAAACTAGCAACTTTCACCGGGCTTCGCCCGACGAAAGTACTTTCTCAAGACCTTAAGGGGGGAGTGCCCCCTCCTCCCTCATAGTGACGCCCCTGGGCTCTCGTGAATCCCTTCCGGGGAGCTGATTTGTCTTACAAGTTCCTCAAGGGTCAATCCGCGGCCCAATTTTATTTTTAATTTATATGAATGATCTTAATAATTCTGTCAAAGACTTAGTTCTTACGGTTTTGTTCGCTGATGATACAGCCCTCTTTGTGTCCTACTGAACTTGTTGTATATTCAAAAATGAATGATATTTTTAGGTATTTAGCATTTAGGTATTTTGGCAGTAGTTGACTCGAATTGAAGTTGGAAGGAGCGCATAACTTACCTGAGAGTTCAGGTCGCACGGAACGTTGGTATGATCAGGCTTCTCAAATATTATCTCCCTTAAAATGCCCTACCATTTATTTATTTTACATTGATCTATTCTTGCTTAAATAATTGGCCTCTTGTGTATTTAAATACGTTTCGATCGAATATGTTACCATTGGCAAGTCAGCAGAATAAAGCCCTTTAGCTTTTTGTAACGTCTCTTGATTCTTGCCCTAATCAGTCAACAACGAATATTTTTTCTATTTTTGAAGATATTGCCCCTCGAATCCTCCATCGTTTTCCATTCTATTTTATTCAAGAAAAAACATCACTCTAATTCGCTACCGGAACATTTGAATGTACCTGATCTATTTTCTGGAACTAAATCCAATCACGATTTATGACATACTTGTAAAACCTGGCAACTTTTAATAATTTTCGAAAGATCAAAATTTTCACTGAGAAATACTATATTGAGGGTATGGCATACTTATCATAATGAAGTTAAACTTGAACTCTCTGTAAATAGTCTAAACAATAAATTTAAATCAGTGCTCATAAATTTAAATCAATGCTCACAAAAAAGATTAAAGATTTTTTTTTTATTTGTCGCGGTTATACCCAACTCATCTTGGTCGTTTGAATCTGAAACGATTATGGTTATATAATCTGTAACTTGTGCGTTCATGTTTTTGTAGTTTGCAGTAGAATAATATGTCCGCCGTTTGGCCTCGAGCCTTCTGTCTGCCAAATTGGCTCTTTATGTTGCATAGTTTGAAATAAATAGAACTTCAACCTGGTCAAGTTTCTCCGTGTTTCTTCTCACCAGAACCAAGGGAGTAGAGTAGAGTAGAGTAAAGTAGAGTAACGTTTATTAAAAAGACAGACACTATTCGCCTTTCGCCTGCCAAGAAAGGCAATGAAGCTTGGAAGGGCAAGCGAGGTTATTCAATTATAGTTATTCACTACACTCATACCGAGCTACTCAGACACTAAAAAGTCAACTAATGAATGATAAAGATGAAAAGACAAGACAATAAGAAGATGAGACACAACAGATAAAGAAAATCGGAGAACAATACCTTGAACAGAATGGACAACCTGGATCGGGTTTCTCACCAATTTCAACTTCAATCCCGAGACAAAAGGAACTTCTTTGCCCGTGACTTGATAAATATGGACTTGAATAAGTTCAAACATTGAAAACTATCCCGTTAAATGCGCTAGCATAAAGTAAACGGTGAAACGCACTTCTTGAGGTTTGCTTGGCTATGTTCCAACTCTTCTTAGGCCTAGCTATGTTTAAAACTGTTTAAATGCCTCGGCCTCTGTTTGCGCTTTACCCAACTCTGTTCAGTCAAATTTACTAAATCTGGCAATTCTGACTTCCGACTTCAGTGCTGACTTGGTGCCACCTGCTGCCCCTGCTGGTTGACTTTTTTCAAAGTCTATAAGAAAATTTCGATGAATTGACCCGACTACAATATTTACCTTCTGCTTGCTACAAACCTACCCACTCTTGTTGTTCCCCATCAATGCAACCCAATATTTCCGAAAATATTTCCTACATTGCAATGTCTTTGGGGCGAGAACAGAAATAAAGCTCAAAAGACAGACTGAAAAGGAGAGTATCCCGAAATGCATGGAGGAAATACATCGAGGCCTGCACAACATATTTCATGGTTCATCTTTAAAGTTAAACCGAAAAGGGATGTAATAGAACAATCTAGTTACCCTTGACTTATTTACTAAAGAGTTTTGAAGACCCGATGAACATGCGCTACTCCGTCTTTTGAGCTATTCGCGTTGGTCAAGAAAGTAAAAAAAAAAATTCGTTTTGCATACACTTTTTTCCGATAATGTTTTAAAATTGTTGTTTGTGTTTTTTTACTGAAAGTATTATACGGCTTCGTATCACCCTTTCTGGAGGATTATATTATATAATATCAACTCCAGATAAGTAATTGTCAAAATTTAACCTCCTGTGGCACATGGGAAGATATATAACCAGAAAACCTTATATGGTATAGCATACCGTCAGATTTAGAGACTTTACGTTTCTAGCTACCATTCTGCGTGACGAGGAGAGATTTCCAAACAAATTTCAATTTTACTTCATTTGATGCTCTCAATAAAGTTCACTTGAGGCAAACCTTAGGCTATTCGTTCCGTTCAGTTTGTTATTCTGGATGCTGGGTAGGCTAAATTTTTCAGTGACAATTTTTGGAACAAGGGGTCTTTAGCTCTAAAGCGTCGTTATATCTAGCCGAAGGTTATGGGTTCAAACCCCATTTGAAGAGTATTTTAAATTTTTCCGCTCACAGTTCCTATAGCCAAGCTAGCTACCAGAACTTTCATTTGCCATACTTACCAAGAAAATTAATTCACAAGTTTATAAGTATAGCAAGCCAAATATTTCTTTCTCTGTGTCATGACTGGTTTCCCCTACCTAATCAACCGCTTGACCATACCCATTTACTATTTATTTCAAACGAATCCTACACAATACTTACATGCTGAGCATCCACGGGTAGAGTTTCTTGAAAAACTCTATGTCGCTGGGAGCCGTGAACAACGTTGTTTCGGCAGTCACTTCACCGTTGAAAAATGGCTGGAGCAGGAGTTCGGCGTCTCCTGTTTGGACTACTTCAGTGGCGTTGGGCATTGCGATGTAAGCTGGTATTTCGCTGATGTAATCGACCAGCTTTTGTTTGTCGGTATCACCGAGGTTTAATGCCCGACCCAGCTGAGCATTAAAGAAGTCCTTGGCTTTCCTTAGCTGTTCTTGACCTTTCGCCTCTATCCGGGCAATATCAGCTGCTGAACTGTCCTGATCGACACTCTTAGCTTCTATCAAAACTGAACCAAGCTGCGGATGGAGTAGCACAAAGTCGGTTTCTGAAGTTTTTACAGCATTTTTTCGTACTATTTCTTTCAACTCCAAGCCAAGGAGGCAAAAAAAGTTCCCGTTCTTAGAGCATGGGAGATTCCTGATCAGGTATTCCACCTGGTATTCGGCCATATCGCCTTTATTTACCAAGACGGTGGGTAAATCCGGCAAGAAGTGCCTCTTTTCCAGTTCGAAAATGTTGCTAGTCAGGGTTTTTTTTAAGCTGGCCAGAGCTGTATTAAGCGCTCTTCCTTTGAAATTTGGCGTAACGACCAACTCTTCTACAAGAGATTCATCCATGACTCTCTTTCCAGTACAGTCGGGTCTCAATTCAGTTATTTTGTACACAATTTGGCCTTCCAAACAACGAACAAAAATTGATTCTAAAAATAAAACAAAAATAAACTTCAAACAAACACAACTTCCCAGGCTGAAATAATGTACTTATTCAGAATCATCAGTGTGAATTAGAAACATAGAAAAGGAAGAAACGATGGACACCATTAATTACTTTTCACCTTTTATTATTCTATATCGTCAGTATTTTATTTTTAAAACTGTGTCAGTAAAACAAGTTTTATGATTTTATTACTGAAAAGAAAAATGTCATCATTACGATTTGTCGTTTTTATTGCCTATATATGTATGTATTTATGTAAAAAAAAGGATATGCACAGCAAATAGTAAGTACATACTAATCGCCAGGGGCGTCGCAAGTGCATTTTCGTTGGGGGGGGTGCAGAGCCAAAATTTTACCGAATCTCTAATTTTTTTTACCGAATCCTAGAAACTCAAAATTCGAGCTTTAAATTATGGAACAGAAAGGATTACGTAGGAAAAGTAACATTAAAGGGCAGCATGAAAGACGATAAGCCAACTTAATTAAGTGGCGTTTTGGCGAAGGCCGCTTGGAGAATATATTGCCGGGCACGATTGCAGTAACAGCTTCTATCTATTATACCCAAGAGACAAATAAATCTAGCGCCGCAGGCGAATTTTCAGAATCTTTTTTTTTCTGTAGGCTAAAATTTAACTGCTTATTACAAATTCTATCATTTACCGTGGATTAAATACCGATGTTCTAAGAAGTTCCAGAAACCGAATGGAACGACGTTCCGACAGCAGCAGTTACTGTAGTATAGTCAATACTACCCATGATCACAGAAAGTGAGCGCCGCAGGCGAGATTTTTTTTCCTGTAGGCTAAAATTTAACTGCTTATCTTACAAATTCTATCATTAACCTTGGATTAAATACCGATGCTCTAAGAAGTTCCAGAAACCGGATGGAGCGACGTTCCTGCAGCAGCAGCTACTCTACCATAGTCAATACTACCCATGATCACATAAAGTGGGCGCCGCAGGCGAAATTTTATTTAAGTTAGCTTTTTCCTGCCAAATTTAACTATTTCCATCCAGATTTTAGCTTTTAATGTTTCGAAATCCCAATCCTAAAACTGTCTTAAAACCCCAATCAAATGACGCAAATATAGAATTAAATCTTCTTTTTGGGATCCAAAGTAAAAGTAAGGACTATCGATGAGATCATAAATCAGTCCTTTTGTCTGCAACCAGTGCTTCACTCGACCTCTTCCGAGTTTCGTGGTTCGTGGTAACTCCCGAATGGCAATTATACCGAATCCCAGTTATTATACCAAATAAGTTTAGACCGATAGCATGTTCGAGATTCTGTATAACTACCGTATCTCGGTTATTATACCGAATTGTTTTGATATCGAAACAGTACCGAATAATTTTCGTATTCGGTATAATTTCGTCGAAACTGGAACAAAAGTAGGGATTTGTGGTAACTACCGGATCCTGAAAATTATACCGAAATTACCGAATCCCAATTAGGATACCGAATAATTCTAGACCGATTCGGGATTCTGTGCAACTACCGAATATCCATAAATATACCGAATAGTTCTGGCATCGAACAATTACCAAATAATTTCCGTAAATTCTCTCCCCGAATTCGTGATAACTACCGAATACTGGGAATTATACCGAATCCCGATCATTATACCAAACAGATTTGTACCGATAGCCTATTTGAGATTCTGTATAACTACCGAATCTCCGTAAATATACCGAATAGTTCCGCTTATCGAAAAAATACCAAACAGTTTTAGTAAAATTTTGGGCCTCCGGCCCAAAATTTTACCGAATCTCAAAAAGTTGGGGGGGTGCTGCACCCCCCGCACCCCCCCCCTTGCGACGCCCCCGCTAATCGCACTTTCCTAAATACAAAACAAAGAAAACTAACTACATAATTAAAACACTTTAAATGAAAAGGGGCCGATGTCTCAGTCCCATCGTGACAGCTACTGCAAGGTTTTTAAGCGTACTGAAAGATCGACTACTGAGGAGACCATTTAGCCACTCCTCTTCACCTGTAATGTGACTTTAAGTGGGCAATATGACTTTAAGTGGTCCACCCTCTCCTCCGGGCCCCCACACATAGGGCACGAGTAAAGACCATCCGCCGCACGCTCCCTCTCCAGGTGTTTCCTCCTTATTCCCAATGGCAGAAAATTTCCCATCAAACCCATAGATGATTTTATCTCTTGTCTCTCTAGGTCCGCTTTAAAATACACTTCTTCACCCCACACTGTGAATGTGACTTGAGAGACTGCGACGCCGAGACCTCACACGTCCACTTTTGGATTTCTTGGCACTCCAGAATCCTTTGCACTTGTGGAGCTACTGTCCCAACCACCTTACCTTCCCCCAATCCCGCATTCAACACATTTATTTATTATTTGTTATATATTTTTGTTTCTTTTTTTTTTATTATACAACAGGCCTCCCTATCTAAGGCTTAATTTTCTGTCATTTCTGACGGAAGTTGGCTGACAGCTTGAACCCAACAAAATAAATCATCACAAATTCCAGGTCCCTTTCACACGGTCAATAATAAAAAATGACCGTTAGAACAAAGCCAGCACCAATTCTTTATCTCATTTGTTATCTCATTTCAATTCTTTATCCCAAGTCGGCTTTCAGATTCCCCCAGCTGATTGAGCTTAAATCTGAATATGAAACTTGTCTCGTCGGACAAGTTGTTTGTCCGGGACTCTGTCAAAACCGGAGTTTAGTAAGCCAAAGAAATTTCATTCTGAAGCCGTTTTGACCTTGAGCTTGCACCTTTCGTCGGTTCGAGATGAACCCTTGATACGCCGAAGAGCTTCTTGACCCGGTTGAGCTGTTGACCCCTGATCGACAGAGAGTATCATAAACATATCATATGTTGTATTTTCAAGTTGACACAGTTTTAAATCTCCTCCTTACCGCTAGGAGTCTTAGCAACGATATCACTTACTTGTTCTTCTTGGTCTTCGTTGCTTCCACAAACGTTTTTTTCCCAAGTGAAAACTTAACCCCCAATTAGTTAGCCGTAGCAAGACTGCATCAATATCTCATTTAAGCGGAAGTAATACTGTACCGAGGTCACTGCTAAATTTGTGATAACGCGAACGTCTTGTTTACACAAGAATCATTCCCAGAAAAAAAAACAGATAAGAGAAAAATGTCGGAACACTTTTTGTGAATCCTGTTCAAAATAATACATAATCCCGAAGTATCGGTAATGATGGTCATACAAGTAGAACATGACAGATTACAGAAACCTGCTTGACTCGAATAAAGTATCATTGCAGATGTTGTATACATAAGATTATCATTAACTCGCAGGCCTTTGACAAGTACTCCTTCAGGTTTGTTCATTCTTCACACTAAGGCATCTTAAAATATTGCAAGTCAAAAATATGCTTTGCGATGTCTAGACGAGATTGTAGGGTACGACAGACGGGTTATATTTGCCCCGGCTTGCTTCTCTTCATGCATTTTCTCCGATTCCATTGTCTTTATATTCCTTGATACAATACCGTAAATGACTGGGCCCAAACAGTTCAAAAGAAGACATATTTCAAGATTTTTCGAAGAAATTACTTCTGCTACACATGAATCTGTGGGCAATAAATAAACTGTTAGTGTTATTATTATACCACACTTGGATAAAACATCTAGGCCAAAGTCTCATCCGTGAGGTTAGTAATATACGAAGAAGAATACAAGGAATCATCAGTGCTATACAACAAGGTGAACGGACAGTATGGCGGTCGAGGCGCAAGTTCAGCGCTAAGAAATACCCACCAATCCTGAAACCTGATAACCTGATGCATGTTAACTTAATATGCCCTTTTTGGAAATAATTTTTTCAGCAAGTTGGATTTTCCAATTTAAGCGGCTTTGAGCCTGAAGAGGACCGTTGTCAAGAATGTCAGGAAATACAACACTAAGAATATCCAGCCGACGTATCCATTTTGCACTGTCAAATACGATTCGCAGTCAGCTTGAGCTGAAGGAATATTCCTCATCAATAGCCCTTGTCAGACGAATCGGAAGACGATTGTACTAATTGGTCGGTATCTTTACAAGCTTTTACAGAAAGCTGGCCGACGACAATGATAAGTCAAATTTTTCACTCAAGTTTTTACCGGATTTATGTGTTATTGCAGTAGTTCCGGGCTGTGCCTGACTTTAGCTGAATCGGTCCAGCATGAAAAATGGGCTGACACTCATGATGCCCGCGACTCAAAATGCCCAAGGCTAAAATGCCCACGGCTCAAAATGCCCACGGTTCAGAATGCCCATGATTACAGTTTGAGGTATTAAGGCCGTAGTAAACTGGAGCTAGTGATGAATGTGACACAAAAGGAGCGGACCGAGTATCAGAATGGCGATAATCTTCCACTGAAACTTTTGACGATTTTTGTCTTCCCTGAGAGCATTTTAAACTGTGGGCATTTTGGACCGTTGACATTTCTGACGATTTTGATTTCAGGGTCTCCAACCTGAATTATGGCATTTTTAAACGTGGGCAATTTGATCGTGGGTATCGTGGTGATTTTGTGACCCACCCTAGAAATATATTTGATAGACCGATTTTTGCTTGTTTGTTTAAGGTTTTCTTGCCCCTATCTCTGCACTCTAATCGATTCTGATCAAACTTTAACAAGATATTACTTACCGTTATTCTACGCCACGAAAATGGGTGTTAATTGTTCAGCCTGTTACTTGGCCATAGAACAAAGCTGTAATCAAGCAAGAGAAAAACTGGAATCTCACATCGGCTTTTTCATATTGTGACTGTTAATATCCAGTTTCACAGAAGCGCAAAAAGTATCACAAGTAGATTGCCAGACTGCGTGTGGAATTGATGAAAAGCTCATTGCGGGAGGTTTTACAGTGGGACGACATTTCCGGAAAATGCATAGTTCAAATAAAAGTATTACTTTTAACAAGTTTTCCAGTTTTGGCCGGATTCCGGACGACCTAATTGTCCGGCGAGAAAATAAGTTTCTGATATGGATTTCCTTACCCCTAGATCGACTATCTTATTTACTTATATAAAAAAAAAAAATCGTCCTTTGACTGAAACCCCTCCCCTACCCCCAAATATGGGGCTACAGGGCTTATCTACGAACTTGACCTGTACTTTGACTCAGTCGATCCTCATACCAAGTTTGAAGAAAATATCCTACCCTTGCAAAGTTATCGTGCTGACAGACGGACAGACAGACGGGCAACTTTAACAAAGTCATACATATCCCTCCACCTACGTTTTGGGATTCCAAGAAAACTTCTGTATATAACACTTGGGATATTACCTGTGACGATTTTGCAAATGTTGGGAATATACTGAATACTATAATTAATAAGCATTATTATGTATGTGTTCTGCATTGTTGTGTGCGGTATGAGTTGAGACGAAACTAAGCTTAATTGCAGGAGAAGTTTGGGGAAGATATAATAGGGTACCTTACGCTTACACTCTACTGAGACTTGATTGATCTTGTGGCATCATAATTCTTTTGACTTACCACGTAATCGAAATATGTAGCCCAACTCTTTCGGTACACTTGTACCTAAAAAAGGTAGCTCTTTTTCCGGAAACTTTACTCTTGCATTCATCCTCCTTCATTATCAGCACCGATGTCTGACGTAATGCTTCTGATCAATCTGGCTCAAGCTATATTAACTAGTTTTCACCCTTATTTAAATCCGACGGTATCGTATCCTTCTTAATTACTCCCCTGCGACTCAATCACTTTCTTTTGCCGCGTTCAATGATAAGAGCCGCGCTGGATCAGAGGTCGATTTTCAGAAGTGGCGAATCGACGGAAAAAATGGGGGTTGTGACTGATTTGTTGGGCCTTATGACGGGTAAGCGCGCTGTTGTGTAAGGTGGGGGTTGTGACGGATTTTTTGGGTCTTATGACGGGTGGGCGATCTGTCGTAAAAAGTAGGGGTTGTGACGGATTTTTTGGGTCTTGTGACGGGTAAGCGAGCTGTCGTAAAAAGTGGGGGTTGTGACGTTTTTTTTTGGTCCTGTGACGGGTAAGCGAGCTGGCGTAAAAAGTGGGAGCTGTGACGGATTTTTTGGGTATTATGGCGGGTGGGCGGCGTAAAAAGTGGGGGTTGTGACGGATTTTTTGGGTCTTGTGACGGGTAAGCGAGCTGGCATAAAAAGTGGGGGTTGTTACGGATTTTTTGGGTCTTATGACGGGTGGGTGAATTGACGGGTGGGTGAATTGACGGGTGAGCGAATCGACGGATTTCAGAAGTGGGCGAATCGACGCCTCTTGAAACCGAGGTTGGGCGAATCGACGGTGAGCGAATCGACGGGTGGGCGAATCGACGGGTGGGTGAATCGACGGGTGGGTGAATCAGCGGGTGGGCGAATCAGCGGGTGGGCGAATCAGCGGGTGGGCGAATCGACGGATATTTTGGGTCTTCTGACGGTTAGGCGAACTGTCGGAAAAAGTGGGGGTTGTGACGTATTTTTTGGGCATTATGACGGGTGGGCGAATCGACGGGTGGGCGAAAAGACGGGTCCCCGCAGGGAAATCTAAACAGCTTACCTCCTGAACCAAGAAAGCCAAGTTAGTAACTGCTGAGAAAACAGCACACCTTGCGCACTTGCTTGGGGGGAGTGCATGGGAGAAGTTTTTCACCAGCTCCAGCCGAATCCTCACACTGACGATTTAAATCGACTTTTACTTTTACGTCTATCGAATTTCCGTTATTTGTCCACTGATTACTTGTCCGTCGAGAAAAATAATTTCAGATATGGATTCTGCATGGATTTTTAGCCCTACGCTGAAACTGTAGGCTAATCGAACTGTTACTTCTGCGGAATTCCGGATCAACTACTTGCCGCGAGTTTTCCCACAGGGCGATTTTGATGGATTGTTCAGTGATTTTTCCTGAACATTTTGTTGTAAAGAATGTTTGTGTTTCAGTTTTGTCCGGGTCAAACCGTACTTTTATTGGTCTACAGACGTACTAGTTTGAGGATCGTATCGGATCTAACAACGATAGTTTGAAGCGGGCTGGACATTTCTCGGAAACTTGATGGGTAGTACGAGTGCAAGTGCCGTAGCAGGTCCTGGGTCTTTCTTTTTACACGCCCATCATCTAGACACTCAAGGCTAGCCTACGTGAAACGCAACTGAAGTAAAAATATGTACTTTCCTAATTAAACTTACAACTCTGTTGAAACATCGAAAATGTAACTAAAATCATCCCTTCTCTCACAGTAAATTAGGACACGCTATTTACATTATCTGAGTGTATTTTCTACAATCCAAAGTGCAAGTACTACACTACACGACAGAAACTAAGAAACATCAAGCTGGTAGTAGCAACTTCAAGGCACTTCCAGTCACCTCATGGACTTCACAAATTCTTTTATAGATCTCCATTTCAGAGAAATTCACGAAGAAAATATTTCACGACTTGCAATTAGCCTGTCGTTCAGATTCAACTGTTTGATGGCACTTGCAGCTTCGCTCAAGTGCCATATACCGATCACTTTTCCGTCAGTCGGTCTGTCTGTCGGTTGGTCGGTCGGTCCGGTGATCGCGAGTTAGGGTATTTCCAGATGTGCTAGGACGATGAAACTTGGCAGGAGCATCAGGGTCCCCCAACTCACCCAACTAACCTGGAAATAATCAGTTTCCCAATCCGACCATCTGGGGGGGAGTGGAGGGCTGGGGAATCCGAAAAATTGAGTGATGTAAGCGAACGGGTGATCGGATTGGAATGCAACTTAATAACTGAATAAATGACATATCTATGATGTCACATTTCAAGTCCGGACCGGATTCGTCAGCTATGGGGGAGTGGGGGGGAGACCGGAAATCTCGAGAAACGGTTAGAATGGTGGGATCGGAGTAAAACTTGCTGGGAAGAACAAGCATCTGCTCCAGATAAATCGTTTGTACAATTCGACTGGATCCGGACACTGGGGGGGGTGGGTGGGTGGAGGGGAGTTTCCCGGAATTCCGGTAATGGCGGTTTTCGGTATTTTCACGACGAAACTTGGGAGGCGTATCAGGGACCCGATCAAATTGACTTATAAAGAAAAATTTACTTGAGTCGATAGTCGTGGGGGGAGTTGAGGGAGGGGGAATCTGGAATATTCAGTCGTGCGTAACTTTGGAACGGGTGATCGGATTGGTTTGAAATTTAATAACTGAACATAGGACATGTCTCTGGTGATCTTTTTCATGTCCGTAACGGATCCGAAAAAAATTGGCGGGGGGTAATACGTGACCGGCTTAGACTGGAGAGATCGGGATGGAACTTTGTGGGAATAACAAACTGATGCTCCGGATAAATTATTTACATCACCGGATTGGCTCCGGCGACTGTGGGGGGAGTTTGGAGGGGGGTCGAAAATCCGGCGATCACGAGCTAACGTACTTCCAGAGGTGCGAGGACGATGAAACTTGTCTGGAATACTAGAGATTTGACGAGATTGCCTTAGGAATCGCCATTTTCTAAATCCGACTATTTCTTAAAGTACCAATCATGACCGCAAATTAAGAAAAATACTTTACCTTAAATTACCTTAAATCGCACTGGCCAGCGAATAAGGTTGGGTGAACATCCTGTAGATTCGCCGGTTGAGTGATGGAGGTGGAAGTGCGTTGACTGGAAAGTCAGTCAGTGAAGTCAGTGAAATGTCGTTAGCGGGTTCAATGTATCGGATCATATCATATGAAATTCGGGTCGCCTGGTTTCAAACGAATTAATGCAATTACGAAAGTGGGTTGCATTGGCAGTATAGGTACGACGGGTCCTTTAAACTAAATGTGAACAACACAGTAGTGCAGTAGTGTGTATCTTTTCAATCTTTTCAAAAATCATTTATTCCATGTAGCCTCAAAGATTTACTAGAAAACTGGCGGAAATAAGAAGATCATTTTCGGGACTTTGACAGTTGATACTAACAAGATGTCGGAGTTTTCTTCAGCTACGCAACAAAAGCTACGAAACCGCAAGCAGGTTTTTGAAGTTCACGAGTAGCTGCTGAGTAGTAAATGTGTCAGTGCTGTTCCTAGCAGCGTGACCACAACTTGATCCGGGTTGTCCAATTGGTTAAAGCCAGGCTCCACCTTCCAGATTTTTCTTGAAGATTCCTGACAGCCGTTTTCATCAAGACAGATTATGGTGAAGGTGATTATGGTCATGCTCCCCGGATTCCAGAAGTACGAATGGAGCCACAGTGACAATCCGTTTGAGAGACCTAATAAATCTGCAAATGTTGGAAGTTCGGGATAAATCTGTTGTGCTAACTTTTTCTTTTTTAAAACGTCAACCTGAGTTTTTTCCACCCCTATCCCAAATCCAACTAACTGATGAAATTAAACTTCTTGGTGTTTACTTACCGACAGATCTAAAGTGGCAAAAACAAACAAATTCGATACCGAAACGAGGGAACATGGCCATCCGCTCCCTTAAGCTACTTTCTGGTTTTGGGGTTCGAACTGAACATCTCCTTAAAATTTATTTTTCGTTTATCCGTCCTACTTTAGAGTACTGTTGCCCTGTTTGGCATTTTGGCCTTACACGCGACCAGTCCGATTCGCTTGAAAGAATCCAATACAGAGCGCTACTTGTTGTGTCTAAATCTCCTAAAGTCCCTTATATCAACCTTTTAAAAACTTTCAATCTTAGTACATTAGCGAGTCGTCGTGAAAAATTATCGGTAAATTTTGGTCTAAAAACTCTTAAACACCCAATCCTCCGAAACATCCTCCCCCATGATTTTGAAACCGAACGGCTAAGACCTCCAAGACTAGTTGCAAACCCAATTCCAAAACTGCAACCTGTCCAATGCACCCACGTAAGATACAGTAATACTTTTGTTCCAGCTTTCGTTAAACTGTTTAACGCTTCACCCTCCATTCAAGAGCCCACATGATTTTATTGGTTTTTAAGTGCATATGTTTGATTTTTTAGGTTAGTTTGTATTTATATTGACGGTCGAATCAGTTAGTCGGCACACGCCGTGTGTAAGTTTCCTAATGAATAAACGATTTGATTTGATTTGAAGTAAATGGAAAGTGATTAAGGTTTAAACAAAAAAAAACAGTTTATTTGTATATTTGATGTTTGAATGGGTTACAGTGAATTATTTTAACTCATCTAAGGGATTTTGTATTTCTCACCCGAGCTCTAGGAATAACCCTCAGAGTGTGCGCTGTTTGGACGACAACTTAAAATTCATCCACACGTTGAGAATTTGAGTTTCAACCAAGTCGTGCATTTCCATGGGTTACCGACGCTAAGTTCGGAAAATTCACGGACGAAGAAAAAAGGAAACCGAATATTTCAAGAATAAAGGGACAAGCACACAGAGGTCCCACAAAAGAACAGGCTCATCGAAATCGATTATCTGGGGATAGCTGATAAACAAAATAATGCATTTTTGCCCAATGTGTGGGGATATGAATGAGAATGTGTTGCACCTGATGTGTGAATGTAGTGAATTGGATGAGCTGAGGGATGAAGTGTTTGGAAAAGGGGTGTATGATGAGAAATGGTTGGTCAAAGTAATGATGGATGAATGCTTTTCGGGAGTTCGCCAGTTGGGAAGATTCCTTAAGCTTTCGATGAAGCATCGAGAAAGATTTATTTAGGAGGGAATTATTTATTAGGGAATTGAGTGAAAATTTGCTTTTCCATTTTGTTTTGTATTGCCATGGCCCTCGGGCTTTTTGTGCAAATATATATCATACGGTGGTTAGGTTGTGACGAGGGAAAGATTTTTCTTTCCTGTTCTTTTCTTTTTTCTCTTTCTTTTTTTCTCTCTTACGTCTGTTTTCTTCTTTTTTGAAAATATATTAGATTAGTTTTGCTGTTAGTATTTATTGAATAATTTTAGGTTAAAAGGTGGTTAGAAGATACAGCCACTCACAGGACTTCTGTCTTTTATGTGGTTGTTGAGTTTTTTTTCTATAATGTAGTTGTCTTTTTTTGGTGAAGTAAAAAATATCTGAATCTGAATCTGAATCATATCATATCATATCATATCGGGCGAACTGGATATCCAGGAAAAGTTTATGAATAGAAAAATTAGCTGCCATCAATATAATGAAAATCTGGTAAATAGTCCTTGAACCCAAGCTGACTGGGAAAAATATTTGTACACAGTGGATATGCTACGATGCTTTGGCAGCGATATTTCGGCCCTTCTTGGAAAGGGTCCTCGTCAGGCTGTGAAAGGTCAAGGAGAACGTTGGGCAATTGAAGAAACGAGCCTGCTGAACCTGGACCCTTGCCAAGAACGGCCGAAATATTGGTGCCAAAGCACCGTTTCTGACGTATTCGTTTTAACCACAGTATATGAAAATCTGGAACTGTTCTCTTTGACTGTGTGGAAAGCCCGGACATGTGAGAACCTGGAAGGTCTTAATTTAAAGGGTTCTTGCAATTTTTTCAGTTACTGCATACGACTGAAACTAGTTTCACGGCTGCTTCAGCTTTGATACCACCTCAACCCAAGCTGACTGGGAACCACATTGGACAAAGAATGAGTCGAAACGGACATGTCAGATTCAGCGATGTGTCGGCCCTTCCTGGGTAGGGTCCTTTTCAGGTTGTAGGAGGAAGAAAGCAAACCTGTAACTCTTGCATCAGTACTGCCCTCTCTGCAAGATGCAGGAGGAAAATTTGAGCCACTTCCTCTTAGAGTGCCAAGCGCATTTGCATTTGAGGGTAAAATTTGATGGGGGTGGGTTGGTATCGCTTCCTGGTATCCTGAAATCTAAGAACCCGAACTTCATCGTAGAAGTATGTAAATACGTGACTAAAGCGTTTAAGACTTAAGAAAGAAAGTTCAGCTTATTCTCTCCAGCATAATAGTTCTAGATGTGTAATAGTTTTATTCGTGAAGGGACACATGTGTTTAAAGCAGAAATACAAAAATGTTATTTCTGCAAGAGATACAGTGCTTACCATCCCTACAGCCTTTCTGATTCTTCTAACACACGAAAAAGACAAGAAAACAACAAGAAAATCCAAAGAGACACGCCAGGTTTCAGTTTGGCCTTATTACAGTTCAGCGCTCCAAGTGGAGTAACAGTCTCCTATTTCCTCAGGCTCAACACTTGTGTAGACATAGTAAAACTTCGGTTCCATAGGGTAATGGGTGACTTTCACTTTCTGCTGCTGAGACATATGTAAAATCTCAATTACCCGGGACGTAAATGACAGGTTTTCCACTACTAACCTGTGGATCTATTTTAGCATGTCTGATCCAGGTGCTGACGGTGAAGGTGAGTCTTCACCTTCCGGAATCTGGGTTCCCAGATTTTCCGAGAATTTTTTTTTAATTTCTTCTGCGATACTTAAAAATTCCGGAAATCTGGAAGTTCAAAAGCCCATTTTTTCCGGATTATTTTGATCTACTTTCGGACCGGTTCATATTCCAGATGCAATTTACAGAAGACGTCAAAGAATAATCTGGAAGCCCAGATTCCGGAAGTTCCGGGAGGTGAAGACCGAACTTGAGGCTAACAGAAACTAGTCCTCTTGGAAGCGGGGAGAGGGAAAAGAAAATTCCGTAAAAAAACAAGCTAACTAAACCAATTTTCTTTAAAATAAATAAAGAAAGAGTAGAAGCAACAACTGTAATTGTGAAAAAAATAAGCAGTTACATAGCATATTTTTATCTTTTCTAATTGCCGACACGTCCTCTGAGGGATGGACGTTAGGTTTCTGTGCGGTTTTTCTCTCGAACCGAAACAGCAACAATAAAGAAAAAGGCAGTCGTACTTAAGTTGTGGGGTCGCGATCACTTTGGAAAGGTAAACTGAAAGTTTATATATCATCTTTAATCTTGTATGTTAATAAACAAACGTTATAGTGCCGTTAAGAGTGGATAAACACAGGGCCTACAGAGGAGGTTCAGAATCTCGGGAATTGATGGAACGACTAGGAACATAAGATAAGTACAGTAGGACGGGTGTTTATAGTTTCCGTGGCCCAATTTAGTTTTCTTGTCTAGCTTTAAGGTACGTGCACACACAACACGGTTTCGCAATGGGATGCGATTTTCCTTCTTTGCTCCGAAATTTTGACTCAACACATGGGGGTTTCCCCATAGTGACTCAAACACCGCATGCGAAATCGTACTGGACTCTCTTTGCGCGTAGTTATAGGCGTTATGTTAAGGTTTCACACAGAAACAGCTGCGATTTAACGTGTATCCTCGTGGCATATCAAAAACAAACCTGAGGCATACGACAAAATGCGGTTTGTCAAGGCAGCCCATTTTTACTTCACGCAGCTCATGTGACGTGTTGGTGCAAGATCTGACAAACACAAAGCCATGTCCAAATTTACCAGAAACTGAGACTATTTATTGCTTAGAATTGAAATAATTGCGTTGTTGCGATCTCGCTGGTTTGGGAATAGTTGCAAACAAACTGAGGGGTTGACAAAGTAAAAAGAACATCATTTCATTTGTGCTTCAGTTAAGATATATTTTTCTGTTTTAGGTGTGGAGTGGTCGTCTAAGAACTGTTACGACAATGGAAGCTGTTTTCCGTGGTAGTTATGTTGTAGTTAAAGTGAAAGAGTGTCTAAGCTGTGTCTCGTGTTAGTTAAAAAGATAGTAAGTAAGTAATCTATTCTTTACCCGCCATTTTGGAAAGCGGAGTAAAAAGAAAATGAAAAAAAAAAGACAAAACACATAGGGTAACACAAATTGAATCTTCGGTGAAAGAATTAGTGAAATAAAATAAATAAATAAAAACAAATACAAAACACATAAGGTAACATAAATTTAATCTGAGAACAGGTCATGCGCTGTTTGGGTCCAGTTTCAGTAGAAACGAGGAGCATTTTTTAGCTCACATATTTTTAACAGTCTCTGATAACCGATCATTGTTGTCAGAACGTAGAGCTTGCAAGTCGCCCTGGAAGCGGCAATTCGAAGGTCGTTCCAGGGGTCAATGTAACTGTCACTGGGCGGGATTTGGGCAAAATATGCAATGACCACGGGACTCTCAAGTCCCTTGAACTGGTCCGGCGCTGTCTTCCGTACTCCATATTTGTCACAGATAGCCGCTAACCCTTCCCAGGGCATATGGAAACGGTATTCAAGAAGAACAATGTTTTCAGGAGGAATATTTTCGACCTTGATCAAAGATTCAAGCAAGTCACTTACTTTTTCCCGTTTCGGGTTTGAATCGCCCAAGCCGCAGTCAACAGAGTCTGCTGAAAACTTTTTTAACTCCTCGCCTATTTTCCCATCCCTGATCAGAGGCAAAAGCAAGGCTTTTATTTTTTCTGAAATGACGTTTAAGTTACCCAGACTCTTCCCAACCAGAAGTTCTGCATACCTTTGAACTAAAAATGCATCTATTTCTTCACTGTTAATAGTTGAGCAAGATTCAAGCAAGACTCTTAGCCTTTTCAGTTTTTCACCGAAGTCGCCCAAATCGCGGCTAAGAAAATCTACAGCATGATGTACTAAGTGCTTATCATTCGGTCTCAGAGATTCTGCCAAGTCTGTTAGCTGTTTAGATATATCATGGCAGTTGCCGGTGACTGGGTCTCGGCCCAGGCCCATTTCAGTGAACAGTCGGGTACACTCTTCGAGCATAACGAATGACGCAGTGAAAAGAAAGTCCATTAGTACTTCCGATATCAACCTAACATCACATAGATACTTGACGGAAAGAATGTCTGCGTTCCCACTACCGACCAAACGTTCATACACACCTGTTAGTTTTTCTGTAACCTTGCATAGATCACCATGACGACTTGGACTCGAGACATCTTCACTGTCTGCTCTAAAGTCTTCGTAGCCTATCAGACGGAATTCAACATCTGTCCTGCTAGCGACTGGTAAAGCCATTGCCAAGGCTGACAGATCGGCTTCAACTGAAGTTTCTTTTGGTTTTAGGGCCTGTACAAACTTGTACACTTCGGGCGTGAGCCTGTAGACGGCGGGTAAAGTAATCAGTGGAAACTGGGTCGGGTTCACTATCTCATTATCTAGATCACTGCATTCCATCTGAAAGTCATCAAATACTACCCATCGGAATTTACCTTTTGGATTCCGCTTCAGCAAGAAATCTTCCAGCAACGCAAACAAGTCCTTGAACTGCGTGGCGTCCTGGAACTCATCAAGGAATATATGATATTCACTGAATTTGTCGCTGACTTCAGCAAATTTGCCACCTTTCTCGGTGATGACAGTATCATAGCGAAATTCAGATAAACTAGAACCTAAACTGGAGCTTACTTCTATCAAGAAATCGAATTTCGAGATGCAGCGCCAGTTTTCGTTTTTGATTTCTGATTTCTCCATTGACTCGCGAATTTTGTCAACTAGAGCCTGGGGATCGCTGATGTACATGCACTTGTTTTTAGGGTCTTCAAGGAGAAGTTGTCTCATTTTCTCAGCCAGAATGTACGTTTTCCCTGATCCGGCGTCACCAGTAATAGCGAGCTCTTTGGGCATTCTATTGTAGTAGAACGGATCTAACAATGCTAACTGCAATGGCGACTGATATATATCGCTCGATGCCACACTCAGCGTGCTCTGTTCCCTGAGGTAGAACTGGGTAAGAAGCGTTGTATTTCGTTCCATCAGCTGAGAAGTAGTCGCAAGGTTTTCTCTCATGCTTGCTGTTGCGCCAATATCTATTCCCCAAGGATCTTTCTTGAACGACTTCAGATGGTAGCACCTGCAAGTAAATCCGAATGTAAGAATTAAGCTTACTGTTCAAGCCAAAGCTAAGAAAAAAATATTTCAGTTTTATCTCAAGTGTAAAATCCCTAATTAATACTAATGGATTGATATTAATCGATAAGTCGGTTTTAGTAGTTATCGTAGGGTGTCATGGCTAAGTAGAGTCGCCTCGAAAAAATCTGAACTTTCACTTTAATGTTTATCGTTCTTGCATTTTCCTGGAATTTTCCGTGTTTAGCGGTTTTCGATCCCAAGTAGGCTCTCGTGAATCCCTTCCGAGGAGCTGATTTGTACGAAATACCAGTTAGTCAAATTTATCCGTGTTTTTTCTCACCAGAACCAAGGGGGCACGCAAGGCTGAAAAAGCCGAGGCCGGTCTGTGATAAATCCAGAGTCGCTTAAGTCCAAACATTGGAAACTCTCCCGCTAGATGCGCTAGCATCAAGTAAACAATGACATGTTATTTCTTGGTTCAAAACAGGTTCGTTTGTTCCAACTCCTCTTAGGCCTAGCTATGTTTAATACTGTTTAAGAAGCCTCTGCTTCTGTTTGCGCTTTTCCCAACTCTGTTACGTATCTGTAAGAATGAACATACTGCTATTTGAAACTCTCAGATTATGCCACTGCAAATTATTCACTTACAGAGAATGCGCATGGAAGAATTAAGAAGCTCTGCGTCATCGACTGTATTCTTTAGGAAAGCAGTGATAACACAATTGCAAGTATGAACCTGAAGAAAGTAAGTATGATGTTCAATTGTGTCAGTGGTTGATATTTTGATGGAAGAAAGGAGAGAAGTATACGGAAATACATGGAGGAGCATGAACAACATATTCCGAGGTTCCTCTTCAAACTTTAACCAAAAAGGGATGTAATTAGAACAATCTAGAACCCATGACTTATTTATTTAAGAGGTTTGAAGGCCCGATGAAAATGAGTTACTCCATTTGCTGAGTTGTTCGCAAACAGATGAATTTTAAACAGTGAATTTCCCTGTACGATTTTTGGTACCTCTATGCACTTGTATCTGCGTTGGATGCTTGGCGAAAATGATTTACGAAAAGTAAGTGTTCACTCAGTGAGCCACATTCCTCGAAATGATCACTGAAAAGCTGCGTTTGTGTCGAGATTCAAATTTTTCGTAAATATAGAGATTCAAATTTTTCATATACATAGTAAAGAAAAATGGAGGCACCAGAATATCACAGTTTTTTTGTTGCCATTAGTCAATGTTTCGATTAGCAAGGGATAGTAAGATGTTGTTTCAGTAGGCAAGGTATGGTCTAGGCTGGTTGTTCAAGGAAGTAAAATGTTCTTTCAGTTTATATACATGTTTCTTCATATTTTTTCCCATAAGTTTTCAAGTTTTTGATTGTGTTTTTTATGGCACTTGCAGCCTCTGGCTCAAGTGCCATATACCGATCGAAATTCCGTCTGTCTGTCGGTCGGTCCGAGTTTTTTTGTCACACTTTCTCGAGTTAGGGTACTTCCAAATGTGCTAGGACGATGAAACTTGGCAGGCATATCAGGGACCTGATCAAACAAACTTGGAAATAATCAGTTTCCCGATCCGACCATCTGGGGGGGGGGGAAGGGAAGACGGGGGAATCTGGAAAATTGAGACACGTGTAACTTTCGAAAGGGTGATCGGAATGGAATGAAACTTAATAACTGAATGAGTGACATATCTCTGATGTCCCATTTGAAGTCCGAACCGGATTCGAAAGCCACCAGGAGATGGTGCTGAAAGTCCCATTACAGCTATAGTGGGCAACCAAATCCCTATTAAAGCTAAAAGAAGAAGGTACTTTTAGGGAAAATTGAAAGAAAAATGAGGTCAAAAAAATCATCAGTGATTATTTAAATGAGCAAACGGAAGACCCAAGGTTCCATGCCCAACAAATAGAACCATATATCGAAAATAATACAGCATTTAAGAATTTACATGGACTGCGATTACCTAAGGAATGGCTGGAAATTATGTATATGATGATTCACACAACACTGCCGTACAAGACGATTCACACAATTGACAATACTGCCGTGCAAGACGAGAACGAGCCGATTTATAAGAAGTGAAAATGCGAAGTGTGAGTTATGTAGAGGAGACGAAAGTGACGGGCTTCTGCATGAAATGGTCGAATGTAGATATAGTGGTTGTATCCTGGAAAGAGTTTTTCGTGATTTTGAAAATGAAGGAATTCAGTGCGAATCTACAGAAGAAAAAAAGAAAATCTTAAAGGATGAGTTTGAATTTTAGTGATGATAATAAGAAATGTTCATCGGTATGTTGGGTTATAACAAGTATGTGCGTGTATGTGTGGAAAACGAGAAAAAAGAAAAAGGAGGTGAAAATAGAGAGGTACCGAGGATGGGCAAGAGGGATGGTGAAGATATTAAGAGAAAGTAAAAAATGGGAAATCATGGATGATAATAAAATTTTGGAGATGATAGGTTAGTTTGATGAAGGGTTTGTGGTATGAGTAGATGGTAAGAAAAAAAAAATAGATATGTAATTGTAAGTAAATACTTTCATTTTATTGTATTTGAAGTTTGTTTAAAATACAATCAGATGAAATTGGAGTAGTTGTTTAATTTTTATTTTATTTTATTTAGTTTGATTTATTTTAAATTTCATTATGATTTTAATTAGTTTTTATGGCACTTGCAGCCTCTGGCTCAAGTGCCATATACCGATCGCAATTCCGTCCGTCGGTCGGTCTGTCGGTCTGTCGGTCTGTCGGTCGGTCTGTCCGAATTTTTTTGTCCCACATGTTCGAGTTAGGGTACTTCCAGATGTGCTAGGACGATGAAACTTGGCAGGAAAATCAGGGACCCGACCAAACTAACCTAGAAGTTATCAGTTTCCCGATCCGACCATCTGGGGGGGAGTGGTGGGCCGGGGAAATTCTGAAAATTAAGGAGTTTTGTCACTCTTTTTCGAATTGGAGTACTTCCAGATGTGCTAGGACGATGAAACTTGGCAGGAGCATCAGGGACCCGATCGGACTAACTTGGAAACATTCAGTTTCCCAATCCGACCACCCGGGGGGGAGTGGAGGGCTGGGGAATCCGGAAAATCGGAGTAGTGTGTAACTTTAGAACGGGTGATCGGATTGGAATGAAACTTAATAACTGAATAGATGGCATACTTCTAATGTCCCGTTTGAATTCCGGACCGGATTCGACAGCTATGGGGGAGTTTGGGGGGGGGAGACCGGAAATTTCGAGAAACGGTTAGAATAGAGGGATCGGAGTGAAACTTGCTGGGAAGAACAAGCATCTGCTCCAGATAAATTGTTTATACATTTGGACTGGATCCGACCACCCGGGGGGGGGGAGGGCTGGGGAATCTGGAAAATTGGAGTAGTGTGTAACTTCCGAACGGGTGATCGGATTGGGATGAAACTTAATAACTGAATAAATGGCACACTACTGATGTTCCGTTTGAAGTCCGGACCGGATTCGACAGCTATGGGGGAGTTGGGGGGGGGGACCGGAAATTTCGAGAAACGGTTAGAATAGAGGGATCGGAGTGAAACTTGCTGGGAGGAACAAGAATCTGCTCCAGATAAATCGTTTATACATTTGGACCGGATCCGGACACTAGCGGGGTGGAGGGCTGGGGAATCCGGAAAATTTGAGTACTGTGTAACTTTCGAGCGGGTGGTCGGATTGGAATGAAACTTAATAACTGAATAAATGAACTACCTCTGATGTCCCATTTGAAGTCCGGACCGGATTTAACAGCTATGGAGGAGTTGGGGGGGAGACCGGAAATATCGGGAAACGGTTAGAATGGAGGGATTGGATTAAAACTTGCTGGGAAGAACAAGCATCTGCTCCAGATAAATCGTTTATACATTTCGGATGGATCATGACATTAGGGGGGGGGTTGGAGGGGAGTTTCCCGAAATTCCGGTTATGGCGGTTTTGGGGATTTGCACGACGAATCTTGGGAGGCGAATCAGGGACCCGATCAAAGTGACTTATAAAGAAAAATTTACATGATCTGATAGCCGTGGGGGGAGTAACGGGAGGGGGAATCCGGAATATTGAGTCATGCGTAACTTTGAAACGGCTGATCGGATTTGTGTGAAATTTGGTAATTGAAGAGAGGACATGTTTCTGTTGACGGACAGATCCGACAGCAATTGGGGGGGGGGGGCGAAAATACGTGACCGACTTAGACTGGTGAGATCGGAATGGAACTTTGTGGGAATAACAAACAGATGCTCTGGATAAACACTTACGGAACCGGATTGGCTCCGGCGACTGTGGGGAAGTTTGAGGGGGGGGAGGTCCGGGATTCCGGTGATCACGATTTAAGGTACTTCCAGATAATCTAGGACGATGGAACTTGGCTGTAATATTAGAGATTTGACAAGATTGACTCAAAAATGGCCACTTTCCAAACCCGACCATTCGTTAAAGTACTAATCTTGACTGCAAATTTCAAAAAATACTTTTAAACCAAATTCATATTTTCATGATCCCCATGAGCCCATTATCATTTTTGCCTCAAGGGTTTTGTTTACAAATGACGTTCTAGCTCCCTTAAAGTGTGAATCTGAACGGCCAGGTCGAAAAGTACTTTATTTGAAACAATACATCTCAACCCATGATCATTTGTGCCACAAGGGTTTTGCTTAAACATTTATTTCTGTTACCCTTAAAGTGCGCATTTGAAATGAAAAGTGAAAAAAAACTTTTGACGAAACGGTATACATCAAGGATCCCTAAGGGCCTGTGATCGTTTTTGGCTCAAGGGTTTTGCATACAGATGCATTTCTAGCGCCTTTAAAGTGCGCATCATTACACCCAAGTTCAAAAATAAAATACTTTTTATCTAGCTCCCTTAAAGTGCGCATTTTAACCACAAGTCGAAAAATACTTTTGATCAAACAAAACATCTCAACACATGCAAGTGCCATATGAGCTTACAGCTCTTGTTGTTTAAGTTTTGAGTTTGGTTTTTTAATGAATTTTTGTTTTGTGGATAATAATTTTTAAAATTTTTTGGGGAGGAAAGAGCCACGATAAAATAGATTCCCTTTGGAGGGATGGTATCTATTGTCGTGGGAAGAGCGAGGATATCTTGGAAAAAGGAAAAGGTTTTGGTGGGATTCTCCAAAATGAAAATTCCTAATTTTTGAATGCTAATTTTTTAAGTGAGAAGAAATTGGGTAAAAAATTGATGAAAAATAAGATTGTAAAGATTTTAATATTGTATAAAATTTTGAAAGTAGCGTTAGAGGATAGTGTAGGTGACGGTAATTAGAAAGGCCGGTCTTGTTGGTATTTGATATTTTTTTTTTTGTGATTTTTAGACCGTTGGCGTCACCGAGGGAAGTGGAGGCGTAGTCACCAGACCAATTCGTTTTGAGCTGGAAGAAATGAAAAGAAACTATGTGGCTATTTAAAAAAAAAGAAAAAAAGAAATCTATGGGGGAGTTGGGGGGAAGACCGGAAATCTCGGGAAAAGGTTAGAATGGAGGGATCGGAGTGAAACTTCCTGGGAAGAACAAGCATCTGCTTCAGATGAATCGTTTACACAATTGGACTGGATCCGGACACTTGGGTGGGGGGTGGAGGGGAGTTTCCCGGAATTCCGGTGATGGCGGTTTGGGGTATTTTCACGACGAAACTTGGGAGGCGTATCAGGGACCCGATCAAACTGACTTGTAAAAAGGCTAGTAGGCTAGTATTACTGTCCTCAATATTATTATTGTCCCACCAATGGCTGGTCTCGCCTACGTATCAACAAATTGACTGCATTTACTGATCCTTTCAAACACATCCTACACAATACTTACATGCTTAGCATCCAAGGGTAGAGTTTCTGAAAAAACCCTATGTCGCTGGGAGCCTTGAACAGTGTTGTTTCGGCAGTCACTCCTCCGTCGAAAAATGGCTGGAGCAGGAGCTCGGCGTCTCCTGTTCGGACTACTTCAGTGGCGTTGGGCATTGCGACGTATGCTGGTATAGCGCTGACAAAATCGGCAAGTTTGGCTTTGTCCTTGTCATCTAGGATCAACGCCCGTTCAAGCTGAGTTTTAAAGAACTCCTTGGCCTTACTTAGCTGTTCTTGACCTTTCGTCTCTATCCGGGCGATATTGGCTACTGCACTACTATCATCATGACCGACATCCTTCACTTCGATCAGAACGGCTCCATGCTGGGGATGAAGTAGCAAAAAATCAATTTCTGAATTCTGTTTAGCATACTTTTTTTGTATTTCTTTTAAATTTAGGCCTAAGAAGCAAAAAAAGTTTCCGTTCTTCAGTTCTGGGATATTTCTGATAGTGTACTCCACCTGGTATTCGACCATATGGCCTTTATTTACCAAGACAGTGGGCAAATCCGGCACGAAGAATCTCTTTTCCAGTTCGAAAATATTGCTAGTCAGAGTCTTTTTTAGGCTTGCCTGAGCAGTTTCAAGCGCTCTCCCTCTAAAGTTTGGCGTAACGACCAAATCTTCGACAGGAGAGGACAATGCATCCATGACTTCGCCGTGCGGACGTTCTTGTGTGTATTTTTCGCCAGGTGTCGTTCGATTGGCGACGTTTCGCAGACAACCCTAAAAAAGATATGTACGCTAATTTCAGAGGACATTTGAGGGAGGAGCTATCTTATATATCAGCTAAGGTTCGCGGCATCAAGGTTGTAAAGCTCTTCCGAGAGACCCCTCCAACTCCACAAAGCATACGATAGTCAAGATCTTTCCACCTAAGTGAGTCACAAGCTTGCTGAGAACGGCCCACTCTAACTGCCCCATAGTGGCCTATTCAGATCCGGACCTGTAATGTAACTGAACTTAAGCTAAAGAAACAGTCATCTTCCGCTGGCAAACACCGTGGAGCCAAAGAAGGAGGGCCTTCTTATGAATATTACAACCCTTGAGGAACAATCGGACTTGGACTCTTGAACCTGACCAGTTTGACCGCTGAATTGTCATTTGCCGGATTGGACTGGAGGGGAAATCTTGTGAAAGGTATAACTATCAAACACGTTACCGATAGGAAAGAAACTCGAAAAATTACAAGAACATTATATCTTAGATGTTCCGTTTCAGGTCCTGACTGGGGCACGATGCATTTCCATATTCTCCAAGGGCCTATTATCATCTGTGTGTCAAGGGGTTCGCTTACAACTTTTCTTAACCGATTTGTACCACAATTGTTTTGCCACACGGTACATTTCCATGATCCCCAAGGGCTCGCATAAGCCTCAAGGATAACCAAGACTGGGTCTAGGTAACTGCTAATGCTGTAGGCCTTTCGTACGGCTAGGCTGGAGCGGGAAAGTAAGTTGAGCGCTATAACATCTTAAATTCGCTAAGTCTTGGAATATATGTCTGTTGTTTGCACTCGATAACCAGAACTCTCAGTTCCTTGAAACAAATTCCAATGGGGAGCCTGTAGACTGGTCTGCGGAAGCGGTTATTTTGGGAGAGAGAAAGCAGGTACTACTTTAACTGAAACTGAAAATACTTCTGACTTGACTTAACTAGCAAGGTTAAGCCGTTTCGCGCCCTGCTCCCATCACGCTCAGAAGAGATCCACGATCGCGAAAATAGCCAGTGGTCAGGCTTCGATCCATTAAAATGTAAAACGGAGCGTTACCACCGCTTGGTACAGCTGTTCAAGGCTAAAACCATCTTGAGGCTATTTGTGTGGATTTTCGCACAACCCTATCAGTGTCTCAATGCCCACTGTTTTTTTTTATCGAACCGCTCTGTCTCTCTTACAAATGAGTTCCTAACCTTCCCTTGAACCTTCCTTAACCGCAATGTTAAAAAAAAATAGTTTTTAGAAATATAACATTTCATTATCCGCAAGGGAACTTGATCACTTGCGCCTCATGGATTTTGCTTAGGCTACTTAGGCTCCCTAGTTCCGTTAAGGTGTGCGTCTTAGATAGTTTAGTTTTATAGTATAGTTTATAGTTAGTATAGTATAGTTTTATACCCGGTAAGGCTTAGCCTTACCGGGCACGGTAACGCCGTGTATAATTTGTTAAAGCAGAGCTATTTGTATAGTATAACATTTTGTATAGTGGAACACAAAAAGTAGATAGTGCGAGGAATGCTTTGAGGGACAACAACACGAATGGTGAAATTTTGAAAGACACGAGTTTGTCGGCAAGTGCGATGTTCTTAAATATTTTAGCTAATTGGAATTGTTTTAGTCATGCATTCTTTTATTACTACTTGATCAGGTAGGTTGGCCGTAAAGCTCAATTTTAACTTGTCCAGACACCAGGAAAGAATGCCCAATGACCTCACATAGTACGAGCACCTCGTCGAAGTAGTTGCCAATCCCGTGGTACTTTGTTTTCAGCTGGACTGGACTGAGGCTGACGAGAGAAGAAGAAAAGAAGGGAGCTATTGCGCATTCCTTCCCTGTTCAGGTCACAAGGTTCAGTAATTACTGTGTGTTAATGTGTTAATATCACTGTTTTAAATATTACCCGTTATTTCAATAAAATAAAACCATTGTTGATTTTTCTAAAGTACAGAAAAAGCAACTTACGCGAGTTTTTGTTGACACCAAGATAGACCAATTATGCCAGCTGAACTTACCTCAGTTCTCTGAAATACACAGTAACATTAATTTTGCCCCAGACTTCCGGTTGAACACATTATTTTACCAATTTCTATACTGGATTATATCTTTATTTTCAGGCGTTTTCAAATTAGAGCAAAAAACAGACAAACCGGCGTTTCCACGAGGTTCAACTTCTGTGACAAAATGTGTGGCATATTCTTAGACAAACACTAAGACTCAGAATTATGTCGCACATAATTCTGTGTGTATGACCATGTTGATTTGTATTTTTTTTTAATTTAGTCTTCTGGCCATCGAGCCTGCTCTCTGCCATGAAGTTTTGTGAAATTATTTGTTGACTTTATTTTAAAATTAAATGAACCTGAACACGATTTTGCCACAGAAAAATATCGAGAGAGAAAAGTGTATATTAAACGTTCCTTCAGCCCAAGCTGAACTGCGAATCATATTTGACAGAGCAAAACCGATACGTCAGATGAAATCTATTAGAGCTATATTTTGGCCCTTCTTGGCAAGGTTCCTCTTCAGGCTCAAAGCCGCCAAAGATGGAAAATAGATGTATATTATAAGTGAGCAGCTTCAAAAACTTACTTGTAGTCTTCCTTTTGGGTCCTTTGTTCAGGATTATGTTGAGTTGACGCAGGGGAGACAGGAGTGGCTGCTATATACTCACTCTGCAAATAAAAAATCTTTAAAAGAAAACCGTAAAAAACTATAATAACACAAGATAATTACTATATCCTAAAAATTATTATAAACTTTCCTGTGGTAGAACGTGTCCGGCTAATCTGAAGGGAACAAGACCAAAGGTGTCGATGGGATCCCAAAAATCTAATATATGATGTTGATAGATCAGGACTCTTTACTTGTAATATTTAGAAACAGATCAAAGTTTAAAGTTTCAAGCCCCTCGCGAAGGCCTTCTAGCAACCGACTCTTACTTACAAGTCCATCTCCCCGTGATAGACATGGTACCGTATCGTTCTTACCATGAAATACACTGGCAAAAAGTAAAAGGTATACCAACTAGCAAAAGTTGGCAACCCCTCATCGCCAAAGATTATAATTTCTAGCAACCGATTCTTACTTACGAGTCCATGTCCTCGTGAT
Organism: Branchinecta lindahli; assembly: GCA_023053555.1. Classification (NCBI taxonomy): domain Eukaryota; kingdom Metazoa; phylum Arthropoda; class Branchiopoda; order Anostraca; family Branchinectidae; genus Branchinecta; species Branchinecta lindahli. The sequence goes on along the minus strand of JAKZAO010000012.1, from coordinate 28,249,376 downwards.
AGACGTGGTACCAAATTGTTCGTACCTATAAAGCACAGAAATCAAATTTTAGGTACACCAAGTAGACAAAACTGCTAACCCCTCATTGCCGAACATGACTATGGTCTAACAGCCTGTTATTAGACCAAGAGACCATTAGAAGTCCCCTACTTGTCTCACAATTGGGATCGGCCTATTTTTGGTTTCAGTGTGCTCCTTACTACTGAAGTTGTCAACCCCTCTAGACTTTCCAACTGTTATAGAGCCCGCAACCACCTACTCTTTTCCCATATACCAACCCCTTCAACCTTCGATCAGCCTTGCTGCACGAGGGGCTGTCCGAGTCTGCAATTTCAAACCTTGAGCCTTTTCATGGTCTTCTCCAATGTTTTTCTCGTAGTTAAGTTGTTTTTCGTCATCTTTGGTTTCTTTTTGTTTCTAGTTCATTACTCCACTTTTTCTTGTTTGTTGTAGTGGGTTACAAATAAATTATTATTATTATTACTAGCTTTCTCTCTCTTATTAATTATATCTTATTTTTATATAATTGATTACGTGAAGCGTTCTGCGCCTTATCCCGCGCCGAGCTATACTAATTTGAAGAAAAGGGGTAGCCGACAATTGGTCGACAAATTCTGTGTCCGGTTTTTGCCGGATTCCGGGTGAACTACTTGTCCGGCAAGAAAATAACTTTCATATTCGGATTCAGCATGTCCCCTTACCCCTAAATTAACTATCTAAATATTTTGTTTGCTCCTTAATTTGAAACTCCTCCCCCACCCTCAAATATAGGGCTACATAGCCCATCTTCGAACTTGACTTGTACTTTGACCCAAAGGATTCTCCCACCAAGTTTCATCAAAATACCTCAATCCCTTCGAGAGTTATCGTGCGTACAGACGGACAGACCGACAGACGGACAACTTTTGCGATGTCATCAGTATCCCTCCACTTACGTTTTGGGATCCCAAAAACTGCATATCTGAAGCAGATGGCCCCATGCCCGCTCGTTCCTATCTGTCAAGAGTGCCCTGCAGTGCAAACTCTGAAGTTGTTTTATTTCGATCAGGAGCCTAAAGGCAAAGGCAAAGTTCCAAATCTGTGCTTGGGGCGTTCCCGGATGCAGAGCGGATTCTTCTCTAAATAAAGCTAGAAATTTTGTATGGTATTCAATTTTGTCGTTTTCTTTTACATTGTTTCTGTTTGCTCTTCTTCATTTAATAGTTATATTTTTAATGTTCTATATTTAACTAATTGTTCGACTGCGCTTTCGATCGAGCTAAAGAATACGTTATTTGGAACTTGCCTAGTTATAAGGATTACTTCTTTATTCTTCCTCTTTCGTCTTATTTCCACACAAGATATGGTACTCTCTCTTACACGAATAAAGCATGCAGATCGAAAGTTAAAGGTTTAGACACAAAAACTCGAATTCGCTCAAGGGTATAGAAGACCGGTTCCTGTTCTATTCTATTCTGAGGTAGTGATTATATAAAATGAGAGATTATCTTGCCAACATGGTGGTTGATTACTGAATAACAGTTTGTCGATGAAGATGTCGGTATCGAGAGGACAGAACTCGACTAGCAAACAATAACGTTGGTATCAGGCATCGAAGCAAATCTAAGTCTCGGGTAACTGGTATGCTGGTACACGTGTCGACGCATGAAACAATTACAGTATCATGAGTCTGGTTCTCGCCATTTCCTCGGGGACCTCCAAATTGTAGTCCCTTCGGCTTCAGTCTGTAATGTCTGTCCCATCCTATTTCCTAGTTAAGGAATTTCCACGTTAGCTAGAGCTATGAAACTTTGGTCCAATCATCTGTCTGGGGGTAGACGGAGGAGAAATCCGAGATCTAGAGACCCACACCTCTATCTTCAAAACGGCGTTATCTCTTTTATACAAAATGTATCTATAATTATTTTCACATTTGGTTATGTCTGTTCCGTCTGTCGACCATTCCAGTTTCGGTCACTGGTTTATTCAGGTCCTGGTGTTTTTCTTCGCTTGTGCGGCATGTTGCCATCTGTTGTCAAAGACTACAGTTAGCCGTTTCTAAAGTCTGCTAGATGGCACTAAACTCTTAAAACTTCTTAAATTTTTGTTCTCCTAAAATCAAGATACACATCATAGAAATGTGTATGTCCTAAAGCAAAATGTTGTTGGTTCGTTGTCAGCCGCGGTTGCTTTACCACATGTACGTTTCGCAGCAACAATAAAATTCTGAAGAAATTTTGAATTTGTCACATTTGTTCTGGGACCCCTTTCTTTTAGAAATCCCCTGTTAGTTTCCGACTTTAAAGTAAAGGAGCCATTTTAAATCCTGAAGAAACTAGACGATGTTTTTTTTCTTCCCAAATAAATTCTGAAGCCCATCCCAGCGCCCACCATGCATCCATTCTTGTGTATTTTGTTTTGCTTAATGGATAAATTCATTTAGGTATGCTTTCATGTTTATATATAATATTACCCCTCAGTTTTGAGGAATAAATAAAGAAATAAAAGATTACTACACTCTCAGAAGTTTAATCACAGTGGACGTACACATGGATGTGCATCCTTGTGTTAAATGCTACGACGGATCCAGAGACTATTTTGTGTTACTTAATGCAAAGCAACAGAAGAGGCTCTTTCGCCTCTAAACAACTCTAGAATTTTTTAGTAATCCAACTGATCAGACTTGAAAATCTCACCAATGACGCACTTGAAACTATTAATCCATTCAGCGTCAACTGCATCTTCGGTAAGGTTGTTCCAAAGAAGTTCTGTTACTTTAAAAAGGGCTATGATCCTTTTAGTGTCTTTCGTGAGAACATAACGCTTAAAATGGTCATAATATACATGATAAGGACACCCGTCTTAACATATAACACAAGGTTGTACCTCACTATGTTAATCAAACTTCTGAAACTAGCTACTTATTAATTTTGTCGTTTCAAGAAGTTTGTCATTGCATTCCCAGTAAACAAAACGGTACAAAAGAAAGAAAAAGTCGTAAATTAATCACATTTACTACAACCAGTCGTAATTGCCCGATAACCCCCCGCCCACACCCACAGCGAGGTCAAGCCTGGACTTGGAGTCGACAAGCACTAACAAGAAAACCGCAAATATCACGTGGGAAATAATGGTATTTTCGATAAACGACATTCCTGGTCTGGACTAAACCTCAACCGAGTATCCAGCACTGGTGATATATGACGTCATAATGAAGGAAATTTGGTTAAATATATATTGCTGAATATACATTGCTGAATCTATACACTTAGAGAGCTTCGAGGGGCTAGCTAGGCACCGGACGCGTTCCGATTTACAAAATGTTCTAGGGATAATCATTTAGGTTAGGAAATGGAAAAGATGAAAAATGCTCATGTAATTGATGTGACGTCACGATCCTCGGATATTCGGCTATGATTTAGTCGACACCTCATTTCATCTATCGTGTAAACATCACTTTTAATGAGATTCGTGTTAGAAGCAGAGTTAGAAGAAAGAATACTGCCAATTTTCTTTCAGTGCACCTCGCACTATTTACGGTCTGTGTTCCAGTATTCAAAACTATCAGAATGTTATCAAACTAGGCTTTTCTTTTAACAAATTATCCACTACTTTGGCTGTTTCAAGCCTTTCCCAGACCCATTGACCTATAGCAAAATCAATTTGACGCATCAGTCGCATGAGAAGTGCGCATGCGCATAGAAACTAGTAAATCGGGGCAAGTGGAAAGATTAGTGAGGTGTCGTTAGTGGGCCCAGAATGTAAAATTAAAGTTCTAGAAAATTACCTACTTGCAAGACTTATTCAAGTGACGCAGTTGGTTAGTGAGGGCTATGTTTGGTTCATTTTCGTTTATTTACTTTCTTTTAAATGTGCAGGTATATTATTAGAAAAAGACTAAAATCAAAACACTTGCGTTTTTGCAGATATCATGGTATCTGATACTATGGTCGTAAAGTCATTTTTGCAATTACCGTGGTATCTGATACCACGGTCATTAGGCGTTTTTGCAGTTATCGTCGGATCTGGCCAGTTATCGTGGTATCTTAAAAAGTCGCCGGGGGGGTTTTGGCGGGGGGGTTTTGTCCGGGGGGGTTTTCGCCGGGGGGGTTTTAGCCTAGACCCTTACAGAGGTATATCTGAACTTGGTTTTCTCAGATGACTAGCGTGGCGAAGACTGTATCTGGTGAAGACAAGACCCAATTGTCTGGATCAAATATAAAATTTGTGTGATCCCATCGAAACCTTTGGTCTTGTTTTAAGAGGATCTAGTGGAAGCACTTGCCAAGAGAAAACTAATTCTTCCCTCAGTGCTTGCGGTACCCTTTCGGCAAAGGTTAGGATTCACTGGCACATTCTGGTCCTTCACCTTGCGACGGCTGTTACGTAAAACCTTCGCAACAGCTTGTTCTGATTGAAGAATTTTGCATACGCCTTTAGTGACGTTACCTGCCGCTTCTGATTGTCAGCTCCCGCCGACTAGGAACTAATTTTACCCTCATCAAAATGCGCAAATGTCGGCTTCTTTTTAATCAATCCCCTGGGTATTCTTCCCCCTGCTTAATTGCTACCGGCGACCAAGTCGATTTCAAACTAATAGGCGGGTCTTTGGGCGTAGTTAAGGATTTTGTATGAGAACTGACGTGTATGTCTACTGACGTGTATGTCAACTGACGTGTATGTCAACTGACGGAAGGCTTCTAGGGTGTTGGCGAACTGACGTATTTCTAAAATATGTCAACTGACATGTATGTCAACTGACGGTATGCGAACTGACGGTTGGTCAACTGACGTGTATGTCAACTGACGTGTATGTCTACTGACGTGTATTCTACTGACGTGTTGGGGAAGTGACGTGTTGGTCTACTGACGGAATTTTGGGCGTCAACTGACGTGTATGCGAACTGTCGGAAAATGTTGTCGTACTGACGGAATTCTGTAGCGAACTGACGTTTATGTCAACTGACGTGTTGCGGTACTGACGGGACCCCAGTGGAACTTACCGCTCCAATTCCAGTAAAAAAAAGGTATTAGACAGGGTGCTGTTACTTCTCCGCCTCTGTTTAATAATACTGTCACTGAGCCGCAAGAGAAAGTTCTAACTACATGTATATTTAAAGGTATTGATGTTTCGCTAGCTAATTATGCGGACGACATCCTCGATATCAGAAGAACAGCGTCCGGAATTGAGGAAAATTTTCGAATCCTCGATAGCGAGTATAAATGTATTGGTATACGATTCAACGAGAGCAAGACTGAGTTCCTGGTGTTCAATCGCCGCTCACATTGCCCGACAAAGGTTCAGCTGGGTGAACACCTGATTCAAGCACAAGATACACTGACGTATCTCGGTGTACCGATTGGGTCAAATCTTCGTGCCACGCGTCAACTCCTGAAAGAATTTTTTGCTAGTAAATCTAGGAAAGCGTACGGTTTACTAGTTGCATTAAAGTTCAAATTTAACCGCCGAATCCTAGCTAGCGTGTATAATGCATTTGTTGTACCGCATTTGCTCGCCCTTGCACCATTTGGTCTCTTTACTGCTTCAGATATTAAAGACATACGGAAGTGTTTTTACAAGTATGCGAAATATTTGCTACGGCTGCCTCTATGGACTAGCAACAGCTCTCTATCCTCGCGGTACGGAGTCGCCAGTCCAGTGTCTGCGGTGCAGAAAAGAAACGAGAGACATCGGAAGCAGCTTACTGGTGTAAGCACCTTCGAAATGGTCCTTCGTTAACCGTGTGTTTGTCCGTGTATGAGATTGCCCTTATTTGTTTCTTTTTTCGTTCTGTTTTGTTTGTATTGTCAGAAGTTGTTCGTTTCTTTTCTTTTTCCTTCTTTTTCTTTATTACTCCATCAGCGTTGTATTTTTATATTTATGATGAGCAATAAATCTATACATACATACATACAAACATAGGAAGATCGGAGTCTCGGGAATCGGAATGGATTGAACGACTATCAATCAATCAATTTTATTTCGACCCTAATAGCACTAGGCTAATAGGGGAGGAGACTGGAAAAACAAACTCTCACTTACAATACAAATAAAACACAAACTAACAACAATAAATACGAAACGAACATAAAATCAAGGGACGCGGGTAAACAAGTACACAGTAGGACGGGTCTTTTATAGTTTCAGTGACCCAATATGTGCTCACAAACCCGATGAAAGTTTTGCGAGAATTAGTCGTATGGAGTTGTACGAAAAGTAACATGTGTAGTTACTGTTGCCACTGCATGCTACTACTAGCAAACTGGATGCTACTACAGCAAGATTGGATGCTATCGCATAGTACTACTTAAGATTAACACAGGTAAATCAAAGTATTTTACATTACTACATATCAATACATGCAACTTGTTCGTACAACTACCATACAACTACACTGTCAGAAGTTTCATAACAGATAGCGCATAACACCCCGAGTGAAAAAAAAGACAGAGAATTATTGAAAAACTATACCAAAAAGCACATGCTCGCATTGTTTCTGAGGTCCTTCGCATTTCCCGAGTGCTGGTCTATGCGTCTTCGAGAAGCTTTGAATATGTGCTATCGTGCACGGTGAAACTGTAGCGAATCCTAGCTAATTTGCATATGTTCCTAGGTATGAGCGGGATTGTTACCCATGTGTCAGTCGCAGAGTTGCTAGGACATCAGAAGACAACTGGTGCATGTTCAAATGGTTTCGTACAATAACTGTGTATGCACCTGCCGTGACATCGAAACTACGGAAAATCGCGAGCCAACCGTTCTTTACATGCCTATTTTTCTAGGTACGATCCGAAATGTAACGCATGTGCCAACTCACTGAGCACTCGAAAACTACAGAAAATCGATAACGTCCAGGAAAAACTACAAACTTTGGTCCGCATGGTTGTCTGTATGGTTTGCCAACGTTACGTTTCGCCAACACGCTGTGAACTCGAAAACTGCAGAAAACCGCTAGCTTATATGTCTTTGTGTTCGATCTTCGAAATTATTTCCTGCGAAAAACTCCAAGCTTTTGGTCCGGATAGGAACTCGCTGTAGTTGACTAAGTTACGCTCTCCCGAGCGCTCTCCTTTTTTTGCTTTAGCCTCACGGTTATTGTCAGTTAATCCCAAATCCAATCAAATTGATGTAAACACAATTTTTGAATTTCAAATGCCTGTCACAAATATAATCTTTATCAAGGAAGCAGAGACAAGCAAAAACAGTAGCAAAGACGACTTGGAAAAAGGTGAAAATCTCCAAAAAAGGTAACAGTCGAGGGGTTACCCACTCTCCGGCACCTGCTGTACACCCTTTCCCGGCACCGGCCGGCACCAGCCGAAATAGGCGGTACCGGCACCGGTGCGACAGTAAATTAGGCGATCCTTCTTTCAAACGCTTCAAAAAATGCTTATTTTGATGTTTTAACACGCGAAAGATCGGTGCCGGCTTGTTTCAGCCGGTGCCGGCACCGACCGGGCATCGCGGCACCGGGCACTTGCTGTAAGTTACACTAAAACCGAGAGTGGGCAACCCCTCGGTAACAGCTACAACCGAAAAGGGAAAAGCAAAAGCCAAAAAAACTTCTATTTCAGAAGTGACGCCGCCTATCAGAAGTTTCTGCCAAAGCAGTTTGCAGTAACACCTTGATTTTGGTCTAGAAAAAAAAAATAACGGCAAGACTATAGGGGTGTAATTTTCGTGCATTTTCTCCCGACGATAACTAGAGGAAATAGGCGGTACCGGCACCGGTGTGACAGTAAATTAGGCGATCCTTCTTTCAAACGCTTCAAAAAGTGCTTATTTTGATGTTTTAACACGCGAAAGATCGGTGCCGGCTTGTTTCAGCCGATGCCGGCACCGACCGGGCATCGCGGCACCGGGCACTTGCTGTAGCCTACACTAAAACTGAGAGTGGGCAACCCCTCGGTAACAGCTACAACCGAAAAGGGAAAAGCAAAAGCCAAAAAAACTTCTATTTCAGATGTGACGCCGCCTATCAGAAGTTTCTGCCAAAGCAGTTTGCAGTAACACCTTGATTTTGGTCTAGAAAAAAAAAATAACGGCAAGACTAGGAGTGTAATTTTCGTGCATTTTCTCCCGACGATAACTAGAGGAAATCTTCAGACGGGAGTAAGAGGGAATAACTTAAAAAGAACCGAACATTTGTTTAAAATTTCTCGGAGAAGTCAGCCATAAGGCGGACTATCCAAACATGTAATAACTCAAGGACCAGTCGTACCAAGATTTTTCCTTTTCAACCGATTTCCCAAAACTGCAAGTCAAATAATTTTGATCCGCAATCACATTAGATGTGACATTCAGCCCTTTTAGCAAGTCAGCACAGCCAAGTGGTAAGATGCTTGGCTACTGACACAGAGGTCCCAGGTTCGATCCCACTTCGGTCCGCCAACATTTTGCTTCAGAACATAAGCGGCTCTATGGGCGAGGGTTCGATCCCCCTCGGAGCCAGAAACCTTTTTCCGAGCCTTTTTCTTCCCATACCAGACTACAAAAGCCGCTTCAGTGTATTTCCTGAGTGTATTTCCCACAATCCAAAGTATTCGACAGAAACAAAGAAAGATCAAGCTGGGAGTAGCAACTTGAAGACACTTCCAGTCACCTCATGGACTTCACACGGGTCTTTTAAACGGAAATTATGTTTGAGTATTATTATATGTCAGTGTTTGTGTTTGTGTTTTTTTTTCTTTTGTCTGTTAAATTTTTGCCATGGCCCTCGGGCTGCTTAAAGCAATAAACTATCTATCTATCTATCTATCTATAGATCTCCATTTCAGAGAAATTCACGAAGAAAATGTTTGGGAACTCCCTATGCGGGAAGTTTCCACTACGTTTGGAACGAGACTTGCAAGATCGGCTGCGGACACATTGTCCGGTAGGTTGCGAATGACACCAACGAACTTCGGCTCAACGATTCGGGTCTCAGCTTGGGGCATCGTCTCGGCGAGTGCTTTGGCTAAGCGAGATGCAGATGACGGGTCCTTTGTTTGAACAATCCAACGGCTATTTTGATTTGCTGTTCGTAGTTCAGTTATCTCATCGTTCCCTTCGATTGCATCGAGATGACCTTTCCTTGCAAATGGGTCTGACAGATGAGCGGGCACATTGTCTACTACAACCTTAACAGTTTGGGCGTAAGTTCGCTTGTGGTGGTTAATAGTATGGCTTTCCGATGTCCCAGGACAACCATTACATACAGTAGACCGATCCTGGTTGAAGCTGGTACTGATGGCTTCAGATTCTGGTTTCAGATTCGAAACTACAGCAATTGGAATGGACAAATAAAACGGAGTGAAGCGAAACTTTTTTTTTTACAAAAAAACGCTGTTAAGCCAAACTACGCCGAAACTACATAAAAAAAACACAACTTTAGTTCCTTCTAACATGCGTACGCCAGAACAAAATAGAATTGAAGGAGCGCAGAAAGTGCTCCTTCACTTGTGCGACGGTAACGATAATGTTGATGGCGATAACGGATTTCTGCTGAGGTTTATAATTAGCTATATTAGGGGAGTTGGAGGGGGGATGGACCGGAAATCGTGGGGCACGTTCTAGGGATCAAGCGAGTGGATATATCGGGCTGATAGATCAGTAGAAAAGTCATTTGTCCTTGATAATAAGAGGCGATGCCTGAAATGCCGAGTGAGACTTAATAGATGTCGTATTTCTAGGTCCGAACTGCATTTTTTTATGGCGTGGAGGTTAAAGGGGGTAGTTTGTGGCGTTACTTTATAGTACCACCTACTCGTAACAAGTGCCATATGAGCTCGTAGCTCTTGTTGTATTTTTATAAAACTCCTTGAGCCCAAACTGACTGGGAAAAGCATATATTCAAACTGTTTAAAACGGTACGTCAGCTATGATTCGTTGGCTACATTTCGACCCTTCTTGGCAATGGTCCTCGTCAAGCTGTCAAACCTGCAATAAATAGCTGAAGCCTCTACCGACTATAGATAGCCTATCCTATTCGGGGAAATTACTTTTAAATACCACTGTAGGGAACAAACTACTTCTGAGAATGCTAGAGAAGTGCCAGCGTTGCCGTTGACGTTCGACAGTCTGACGAGGGCAGGGGCGTCACTACTAGGGGGGAGGGGGGGACGCCCCCCCCCCCCAATGTTGTCGGCCAGTCGGTAAAAAATAGCCTAGTCGGCGCGAAGCGCCGCTATTTTTCGTAAAAACAGTCGATTTTTTTCTAGGAAACAGTCGATTTTTCTTAAAAACAGTCGGTTTTTCGTAAAAATAGTAGAGTATTTCTTAAAAATAGTCGTTTTTTCTCAAAATCAGCCGATTTTTCGTCAACACAGTCGTTTTTTTCTCAAGAATAGTCGTTTTTATCTGCAAAACCAGTCGGTAAAAATGACCAGCCAGTCGGTAAATACCTTGTCCCCCCCAAACATTTTGGCTAGTAACGCCTCTGGACGAGGGCCCTTGCCAAGAAGGGCCGAAGTATTACTGCCAAAGTATCGGAGCTTACGTACCGTTTTATGCATTGTTTGAATATATTGATGTATTTTGTTATTAATTAGCATTGGTTGATATTAAACCATTTGGATGTTGTTAACTACTCTTGTGTGTTTATTTAGTTGCATTTCTCTTCCAATTATTTAGTTTTTTCTATTGTGGCAATTTTTCATTAGACCTTATACACCTGATATTGTTCTGGCGGGAAGGCGATGGATCCTGTATTGCCTTCGTGAGAGGGCCATGTACCTTTGTGCAGCCTGTTGAAAAGTCAAACTTACGCGTAGCGAGTTGAGAAACGGATAGTCTGTTCCTGGATTTCAAGATTTGCAATAGGTTCAGTAAATATGAAAGGTTATATCACCTAATCTCTCCAGGTAACTTTTAAAGCAGGTGTCGTAGTGGATAAAGTTTCTATGCAAATATTCTAGCCTGCGTGCCTCCTTTAAGACTCCTCTTCGTGTCTCCAGTATTCCGGACCAGTTTCAGGTTATTTTTTCAGACCAATGAATTCCTCGGAAGCAATGATCCTGGCCTATCCGACTAAACAAGAGCTAAAAGCAGGAAAGCGAGAATCAGCACAGTGACATAGCTTCTTGCAAGAAGACGAAGGATTCCTAACCTGAGAAATACGCGCGTCTGAAAGACAAACACTCGTCGCCCCAAAGTATTACAAGTTGTGGTTTATTTTTACCCACTAAATGAAATACATACTGAACTTGGTTTTCTTAGATAATCAGCCGTTATGGCGTAATTTGTAAAAAAAACTAAAAAATACGGTAGGCTACCAGTTATGTTTATTTTCAATTGGCTGATTAGAGATTAGGCTGATTAGCAAAATATTTAAGGAGTCTGACGAAGAACAGATCTCTACAGGAACCTATTGTCTGTATCAGTCTTGTTTCAAAAGGGGTTATGTCCGGGGGGGGGTCGGTGGACCCCACTTATAGGAGCTGGCATCGCACTGCTAGGAGGCAAAAATAACTTGTATTGCTCTGGTCAGAAGGCGTCATGACCTGTATTGCCAAAAGAACAGCAAAACGACGTGTATAGCCCTGGTAAGACGGCGAAATAAATCTGCAATATAACAACGGCAGTACAAACCGGCAAGAAATATAACTTATAGCATCTTCATAGGTATGTAGTGTACCAGAATTCCAGGTTTCCTCCCAGTATACAAACAGTATACTGATCAACAAATTGTACCGAATAGCTAAACTGGCGATATAACGGCGACTCGACCGATACACCGGATATTAATTGCTCTGCTGGGAAGGCGGACAAATCCTGGGTGATGTACCTTGTACAGCCTGTTGAAAAGTCAAAATTACTTATAGCAAAATAATAAACGGATAGCCTATCCGTCTGTTTTTGAATTTCAATCTGTGCAATGCGTGTTCGGGTCTCCACATAGTAAAGGTTACGCCGCCTAATCTCTTTTGCTATCCTTTAAAGCAAAGTCGTAGAGGTTATAGCTACTATTCAAATAGTCTAAACAATCGAAACCGAATAACGAAACACAAACAGTCAAACTGACGAACGGAAAGGAAAAAAGAACACTGCGAAAATACCGAAGAAGAAACTCTCCGAATTCATGTTACCTCGAATATTACAAACCCATTACATTGAAAACAGGATTTTTGAGGTCCAGTGTGGGATTTTTTTTTTTTTACGGAGAAGTTCAACTTAAATACAGGATTCAGTGATACAAGCTGAAAAAAGAAATGGCTAATACTGGAAAATAATCGAACACCTCATTTGGTTGTGCACTCTGTCTTTTCTTAAGTGTGTTTTCTGATTCCCGTTTTACTTTCTGCAACTTGTTTCTACGGTTTATAATTTAAATTAGGAGGTGCAGCATTCCGAATCCGAGGAGCATTTATTAGGTCATATTTCTTGGACAGTTCGTGATAAGCAATCTTTGTTGTCAGAACGTAGAGCTTGCAAGTCGCCCTGGAAGCGGCTATTCGAAGGTCACTCCAGAAGTCATTGTAATTGTTACTGGACTTGATTGCGGCAAAATATGCAATGACCACGGGACTCTCAAGTCCCTTGAACGAACCCGCCCTTGTCGTCCGTACTCCATATTTGTCACAGATAGCTGCTAACATTTTCGTGTCCATAAGAATGATGTTTTCAATAACAATGATGTTTTCACGAGGAATTTGTTCGACACTTATCAAAGATTCAAGCAAGTCACTTAAGTTTTCCCGTTTTGGGTTCGAACCGCCCAATCCGCATTCAACAGAGTCTGCTGAAAACTTTTTTAACTCCTCGCCTATTTTCCCATTCCTGATCAGAGGCAAAAGCAAGGCTTTTATTTTTCCTGAAATGACGTTAAGGTTACCCAGACCCTTCCCAACAAGAAGTTCTGCATACCTTTGAACTAAAGATGCATCTATTTCTTCACTGTTAATAGTTGAGCAAGATTCAAGCAAGACTCTTAGCCTTTTCTGTTTTTCACCGAAGTCGCCCAAATCGCGGCTAAGAAAATCTACAGCATGCTCAAATAAGTGCTTATCTAACCTACCTTTCAGTTTCAGAGATTCTACCAAGTCTATTAGCTGTTTAGTGACTCGGCCCAGGCCCATTTTAGTGAACAGTTCGGCCAGAACTGCCTTCAGCTTATCTACCCTGGTGACTGGGTCTCGGCCCAGGCTCATTTCAGTGAACAGTCGGGCATACTCTTTGAAATCTAAAAAACTTCGGAATAAAACAAAGTCCATTAGTAGTTCCGATATCAACCTGACATCACATAGATACTTGACGGAAAGAATGTCTGCGTTCCCACTACCTACCAAACGTTCATACACGCCTGTTAGTTTTTCTATAACCTTGCACAGATCATCAGGACGACTTGGACTCGAGACATCTTCACTGGATACTCTAACGTCTTCGAAGCTGATCAAACGGAATTCAACATCTGTCCTGCTAGCGACTGGTAAAGCCATTGCCAAGGCTGACAGATCGGCTTCAACTGAAGTTCCTTTTGGTTTTAGAGCCTGTACAAACTTGTACACTTCGGGCGTGAGCCTGTAGACGGCGGGTAAAGTAATCAGTGGAAACTGGGTCGGGTTCACTTTCTCAATATCTCGATTTTTGCAATCCATCTGAAAGTTATCAAACACTACCCATCGCATTTTACCTTTTGGATTCCGCTTCAGCAGTATTTCTTCTAGCAACGCAAACCACTTCTTCTTTTGTGTGACGTCCTGGAACTCATCAAGGAAAATATGATATTCACTGAATGTGTCGCTGACTGCAGCAATTTTTTCACCTTTCTCGGCGATGAGAGAATCATAGCGAAATCCAAATAAATCACAACCCAAACTGGAGCATACTTCGCTCAAGAAGTCGAATATTGAGATGCAGCGCCAGTTTTTGTTTTTGATACCTGATTTCTCCATTGACTCACGAATTTTATCCGCTACGGGTCGGGGACCGCTGATGTACATGCACTTGTTTGCAGGGTCATCAAGGAGAAGTTGTCTCATTTTCTCAGCCAGAATGTACGTCTTCCCAGATCCAGGGTCACCAGTAATCGCGAGCTCTTTGGGCATTCTAGTATAGTAGAACGGATCTAACAATGCTAACTGCAATGATGACTGATATATACCGGTCGACGCCACACTTTGCGTGCTCTGTTCCCTCAGGTAGAACTGGATAAGAAGCGTTGTATTTCGTTCCATCAGCTCAGAAGTCACCACAAGGTTTTCTCTCAAGCTTGCTGTTGCACCAACATCTATTCCCGAAGGATCTTTCTTGAACGACTTCAGATGGTAGCACCTGCAAGGAAATTCGACTGTGAGAATTAAGTTTACTGTTCCGTCTTGTGTGGTTCTCTGTGAGTAAGCTAGTGGATTCGATTCAAGCCAGAGGGAAGAAAAATATATCAGTTTTAATTTCAAAATCCCTAATTAATACTACTGGATCGATATTAATCAATACGTTGGTTATAGTAGTTATCGTACGTTATACGACGGGTTTTGGAACATTCGGTGTCATGGCTAAGCAGGGTCGCCTCCCAATGCTATTCCGATTAAAGAAAATGTCGTTTTTATATTAGCGATACGTTCCAAATCGGTCCATCCAGCTCTCATAATTCCGAGTTTCTGAACTTTTATTTTAATGTTTATCGTTCTTCATGGCACTTCTTGCACTTTCCGTGTTTAGCGGTTTTCGATCCCAAGTGAATCCCTTCCGAGGAGCTGATCTGTCAGAAATACCAGTTAGTCAAGTTTCTTCGTGTTTCTTCTCACCAGAACCAAAGCGGCACGCAAGGCTGAACAAGACCAAAGGTTTCGATGGGGATCCGAACTATCATTTGATCCAAACAATTGAGTCTTGTCTTCGCCATTCAGTCTTCGTCAGATTCCTTGAAGATTTTTACTGTTAAAATAAAATAAAAAAATGGTCTTCAATTACAGTACATCTCTCCAACGTTCATAAATGAAACAAATAATGTCGTCATCCGCACGATCAGAGCTTTTGCTGGTGTGAAAAAAGGGGTATACGGACTGCTAGAGCCGAAAATTGTTCGAAAAATTTATTGTCCGGTATTTGCAGGATTCCAGGTGAACTATTTGTCCGGCGAGAAAATAACCTTCATATTCGGATTCAATATGTCTCCTTACCCCTAAATCAACAATCTCAATAGCTTTTAACAAATATCTGTTTGTGCCCCTTAATTTGAAACCCCTCCCTCATCCCTAAATATAGGGCTACATAGCCCATCTTCTAGGCTGACCTGTACTTTGACCCAAAGAGTCATCGAGCAAAGTTTGAACAAAATATCTCAGCCCCTTCGAGAGTTATCGTGCTAACAGTCGGACAGACGGAAAACTTTTGCGATGTCATACGTGTCCCTCCACTTATGTTTTGGGAAAAAAAAGCCGAGGTTGGTCTGTGATGAATCCAAAGTCACATAAATGCAATTCTTGGAAACACTACCGCTAGATGCGCTAGAATAAAGTAAATTGTGGCACATTACTTCTTGGTTTAAAAAAGGCTCGTTTGGCTATGTTCCAACTCCTCATACGCCTAGCTATGTTTAAAACCATTTAAAATGCCTTTGCCTCTGTTATGTGTTTTACCCAACACTTCAGAATTTATCAAATCTCTCAATTCTGACTGCCGTCGTCTGGTTGACTTCTTTCAAAGTCTGTATGAAAATTTAGAAGAATTGACCCGACTACAATCTTATCTTCTGCTTGCTAAAAACCTACCCACTCTTGTTGTCCATAAAAGCCAATGTTTCCGGAAATATTTCCTACGTAGGAATGTGTTTGGATATAAAAGTCAAGGGACAGACGGAACATATCTGTAAGAATGAACATGCTGCTATATGAAACTCTCAGATTATGACCTGCCAATTATTAACTGACGGAGAATGCGCATGGAAGAAATTAAGAATCTCGGCGTCACCGACTGTATTTTGTGTGAAAGCAGAGATAAAAGAATTGCAAGTAGGAACCTGAAGAAAGTAAGAATAATGTGCAGTTGTGTCAGTGATTGATATTTTGATGGACGAAAGGAGAGAAGTATCCCGAAATACACGGAGGAGCATGAGCAACATATTCCAGGGTTCTCTTTAAAATTTAACCGAAAAGGGATGTAATTTACTTAAGAGGTTTGAAGACCCGATGAAAATGCGTTGCTTCGTCTGCTGAGCAATTCACGAACAATCTATTTTCAAATAGCGGAATTTCTTGTATGATTTGTGGTACCTCTTTGCGTATGTATTGGTGTTATATACTTTACGAAAACGATCTACGAAAAAGTTACTGAACATGGAGAGACTAAACTTAGGTCAAGCTGGGCTGGGGGGACGGGTGTGAGCTTAAACTTGGGTCAAGCCGGGTTGGGGGACGGTGTGAGCTAAAACTTGACGGATGTCAAGTTGGGTTTGGGGAGCAAAGGGAAGGGGGAGCTTAAACTTAGGTCAAGTGACGTTAAGCTAGATAGCTTAGTATACATATTTTCTATGGCATGTGACTCCCCCAAGCACTTCAGTTTCTACGAATAGTCTTTTACTTTTTTGGCAATTCAAATACCATCTAGCGGTCGTGAAAGCCTACAATAGATCTACTAAAACGACTACTCTAGGGGTCGTGGAAGTGAAAAGTAAACAATAACAGACCACGTATTGGCTATTGAGAAATATCAGGAAGTAAGACAGTGATCAATGCTGAATAACTAGCTTTTGGAAAACAAGGAATCGTAGGATGTTGTTTCGGTTGACAAGCTGTATTTTCAGTGGATATTTGATTGTGAAAAGGTTTGACCTAGAGCTTAGGCTGGCTATTTAAGAAAGTAATATGTTCTTTCATTTCTTAAAATTCATTTTATTTCTTATCTTGTTTTTATTATATATTATTTGTGTTTTTTACTGAAAGAATTGTTCTTTAATTAATTTTGTTGGAGGTCTGCCTCTACTTGTCAGTATTTGAGGAAAAGTGCTCGTTGAAAATTTGCGGAGGCTGATACGGCTCCATATCAGACTCTCTGGACTTTGAACAAATTAGAGTGCTTAAAGCAGGTGCTCCGCGCCTGAATATCACAGCATGGAATGATGGAATAGGACCTCGGTCTTATTTTGTTGGTTTTCTGGACTTGAGGTAATGGTTAATAGAGACAGACGGGGGCATTCGTACTGCGACGCTAGAGGTGAAATTCTTGGACCGTCACAAGACGAACAACTGCGAAAGCATTTGCCAAGAATTTTTTCATTAATCAAGAACGAAAGTTAGAGGTTCGAAGGCGATCAGATACCGCCCTAGTTCTAACCATAAACGATGCCAACCAGCGATCCGCAGACGTTACTGATGAGGTCGTAACAACCTCCACAAAAGTAATTGTCATAGTAGAATTGGAAAACATTTTGCGGCTAATATGCATTAGCCGCGTTCGTTTTCGTCGTTCGTCGTTGTCGGTACCAAAAACGTCGTTTAACTTTTTTCATATTAGTGTTTTCTTTGGCACGTTCTATAATCGTCGTTACACGAACGAAGTTGATACAAAAAGTTAATAGTCAAACTAAGTTAATATTTGCAACAGCAGCTATAATAAAGTACAAAAATGGATTTTAGCATAAAAGTCACACTGTTTTTAAACTTGTTTTACAAGTATAATTTGTTTTTGTCAAGAATTTTGAAAATTCGCGCTTAATCACTGAACCGAAATGTTGAAACTGACTTTCCGCCTCCGTTCGTCGTTTCAAGAACGACGAATGAAACGGCGGTTCAACCAAACAAAGATAACTCCTTATTCTCGGCAGATCAACGCCGTTCACGAACGACGTCATAAAGAAAACGCGCACAGTAAAACGACGGTTGGAACGGCGAACCGAACGACGAAAGCGAACGCAGCTATTGCATACCTGTTTGAGAAAAGTTATTAAAGGTTAACTTCAGACATCGAGGTTGATATCGGAAAATAACACTGAGACGGCCATTGAAAATAACCTATCCGAGCCGAAGGCGAGGTAGGTTACTAAAAATATCTACCGAGCCGAAGGCGAGGTTGATGTTTTTAAATGGCCGTTGAGGTTGTTATTCTGATATGAACCGAGATGGAGGTATGTTAACTATTATAACTTTTTCGAACAGAATATTTTTCATAGTTAGGATTTATTTTTCTTTTGTTGTACTTTTTCGCTAATGGGTAGGGAATTTAATTTTAGTGAAGTAGCAACCCCAGCCTACATGTAGACCTACTAAAATGACTACTGTTGGGACCCAAGCACTTCAGTTTCTACCAATAGTCTTTCACTCTCTGGCGATTCAGGTGCAATCTACCTACTAAAATGACTACTGTTGGGACCCAAGCACTTCAGTTTCTACCAATAGTCTTTCACTCTCTGGCGATTCAGGTGCAATCTAGCGGCCGTGAAACATACTACAGATCTTCTAAAACGACTACTCTAGGGGTCGTGGAAGTAAAACGTAAACAAACAAAACCACATGTTGACAAGAAAATTCCAGACAAATTCCAGACAAAGAAAGTGATCAATGCTGAAGAACTAGCTTTTGGAAAGCAAGGGATAGTAGGATGTTTTTTCAGTTGACAAGCTGTATTTTCAGTGGAAATCTGATTGTGACAAGGTATGACCTAGGACCTAGGGCATAGGTTGGTTGTCTAAGAACGTAAGATGTTCTGTCGTTTTTTCAATGCTGAATAACTAGCTTTTGGAAAGCAAGGGATAGTAGGATGTTGTTTTAGTTGACAAGCTGTATTTTCCGTGGAAATCTGATTGTGACAAGGTATGACCTAGGGCATAGGCTGGTTGTCTAAGAGAGTAAGATGTTCTGTCATTTTCAACTTTTATTTTATTTTTTATTTTATTTTTTATATAATTTTTACTTATTTTTTATGTTTTTTTACTGAAAGTATTGTTTTTAATTTATTTTTGGTCGTCAGCTTCTACTTTTCAATATTTGAGGAAAAGTGCTCGATAAACTCAGTATTTGAGGAAAAGTGCTCGATGAACGTCTGCGGAGGCTGATACGGCTTCGTATCATCCTCTGTGGATGCTGATACGATATCGTATCAACCTCCCAAAAATATATTGTCATAATATGACTACCTGTGGGACATAGGAAGATATACATTACATATCTGTTCGAGAAAAGCTATTAAAAGTTAACTTCGGAGAGGGTCTTTGAAAATAGCCTATCCGAGCAGAAGACGAGGTAGGTTATGAAAATATCTACCAGAGCCAAAGGCGAGGTCAATATTTTTAAATAGCCGTTGGGGCTGTTATTCCGATAGGAACCGAGATGGAGGTAAGTTAACTATTATAACTAGGTAGGGACGTTATAGATTAGGGAAATTTATTTTAGTGATTAACAACCCAAGCCTACCGTAGACCTACTAAAATTACTACTGTTGGTTCCCGGGCACTTCTGTTTCTGTCAATATAGTCTTTTACATTTGGTCCTTTACACCTGGAATTAATATCAGCCAAAACCAGTTACCATCTAGCGTTCGTAGGGTCAAAGTGAGTCAAAAGCAGTGCTGAAAGCAGTCCACAGGTAGCAATATTCTACGATTTGTCACAGAAGTTTGTTTCATCGACTAGGCTGGTTGGCTAAGAAGTTTTGTGTGTTTTTTTATGCTAACAGTAGGTATTTTTATTTTATTTTTGGAGGCCAGCTTCTACTTCTCAGTATTTTAGGAAAAGTGATCGATGAACATCTAGGGGAAGCCGGTCTATACTAGATAATAATTCATAACTTCAGTTTTCCAACTGCCAGAAGAGTCATCTAACGTCAGTTTGCTCCTTAGTTTGTTTCAGAATTAAAAGGTTTGTTATAAATTATAATAATCCTTTTTTTTTTACGGAAATCGTAGTGCCTATCTTCGAAACCAGAGATTCTGAAATATTCATATCTCCATATTTTCTTGGTTTATCGCCGAAATTTGCCGAAAATTGGCCAAAATGTCTCTTTTGTGTTATGGTTGACGTGAACGCCATCCAGCGAATTATCGTTTACTGAGTTGACTCAAAAAGCTGTTTCGCCGCTTCTAGGAAAACGGGCTATAGTGGACCATTTCCTTTTGGTTTATAGTGGATCGCTTCTGGTCTTTAGTGGATCATGAAATGATCTCATGGTCCACTAAAGACCACCATCGATGGTCATAAGCCCGAGGATTTAACGCCGCTTTTCAAGCAATTTATGTCTGGAATGAAGCCATGGCGAATGACATGGAGTCCAGCACAGTCAACACCGGTAGCTTCTTCGGTTCCTCCAAGAAGGCAACAATCATTTTAGTTGTTCAATTTCGGTGATTTTTAAACCAGTTTTTATGACCAGTTCTTTTTTTGAGATTTTGAAACCAGCTTTTTTGTACTTTTTGTACTATTATATGAAGTATTTGATGTAAGATAGTGATTTTTACCACTGTAATTATAGGTATAATCGAATGGCCTATACTGGACAATATCTATGATCCACGAAAGACCATACGAAAGTTCAGTTTGGACCAACCAGTATCCAGTTTAGACCCAGTGGTCCATACAGAATTTTTGTTAATAATTCCGTTAAGGTGCAAATAAAAAATCAATAAAAAATATCCTAAGTACGTATGCTCCCAGCATATCGTATGGTATAAAAAAAGTTCGAAAAACACAAACCATAAGGGAGTAGTACGAGCTGGACAAAAGCGATCCACCATACACCGGTCTCCCCTTCGGAGTTTGATCCGGCTTTGTATCACTCTCTCTGGAGGATGATATGATATCGTATCAGTTTCCACATAGGTAATAGTCATAATTTAACCTCCTGTTGGATGTACTTTATACCTGTTCGAGAAAAGTTATCTGGTGTAACATACCTTCACATTTAGAGATTTTAGGTCTCTAGCTACCATTCCGTATGACGAGGAAATTGGCCGAGTTTCCAAACAAATTTGGATTTTACTTCATGCGATGCATTCAATATAGCTCACTTGAGACATACCTGAGCCTATTTTTTCCGTTCAGTTTGTTATTCTGAATTCTGTGTAGGCTAAATATTTATGTGACAACTGACTGTTCGGAACATATACAAGGGTCTTTTAGCTCGATTGGTTTAAGCATCGTTACATCTAGCCGAAGAATGTGGGTTCATATCCCAGTTGAGGAGCATTTTTATTTCTCAGGTCACAGTTCCTTTAGCTAGGCTAGCTAGCTACC
This sequence comes from Branchinecta lindahli, assembly GCA_023053555.1. Classification (NCBI taxonomy): domain Eukaryota; kingdom Metazoa; phylum Arthropoda; class Branchiopoda; order Anostraca; family Branchinectidae; genus Branchinecta; species Branchinecta lindahli. Next base: position 28,228,257 of record JAKZAO010000012.1, on the reverse strand, counting down.
AGAAAAATAATAATACTAAAGAGGTATTAAATTACAATTGGGAATGATTTATTAGTGAACAGAGTATGTTGCGTATCGGCGTTTTCAGGCGGCTGGGTGGTGGGCGAAAGCAACAAGTAGGTGCCAAGCTAGACTTGTGAGGGTTTTTTGCTTGGGCACAATAAAATGTTGATAGCTATTGAGCGTGTTCCACCCCTCTACCAATAGTAACTATTAGTTACTATTTCCGTTCCAGCCTCACGAAAAGTTACTACGCTGACCGTTCCAACCTTCTCAAAATAGTAACTAATAGTAACTATTTGCTTACCACGCTCGGGAGCGTAGTTAGCGTAGTAACTACGCATCTCTGTAGGCCTAATGTGCCGGATCACCCCGCGGCCTTATATTTGACCGAAAAAATAAAAAAGCGTCCCAGCCTAGCGTAGTAACTACGGCGACTAGCGTAGTAACTACAGTAAGTAGGGTGGAACACGCTCATTAAAATCACAAAATATATATTACAATATTTTGTTCAGTCACACTGTGGTTATTAGACCACTCAATCTTTTTTTTAAATTCAAATCCTTCTTTTATAGAGTCCCTGAGATTCCCCGAGCTCGGATGGAACAGAACGAATGGTGCAGCACTTCGTCGTTGCTGAAGATCTTACATTCAAGAAGAACAGTGTTCATATCTTGTTTCTTTTTATCAAGCTCATCCCCTGTCTGCACCTTATTTTCCCTTTTAAGTTTTGTCCGTATTTTTGAATGACTACCGCACCTGAATTATGGTATCCATATGAACCCGACTATTATATTTGAGGGATAGACGGCAAGTTGATGATTGGGACAAAATGGAAGACTTCACTTTTTATCTTTTTAATCAGCAAAAAAAAAATTGGAAAAACAAAAAGCAGAGTGTAGTTCAGAATGGCAACTTCCATACTTAGCAAGGAAATTAATTTACGAGTTTTGAAGTTATAGCAAGCCAAACATTTATTGTCCCAATAACAGCTGGTCTCCAATACGTAATCCACCGCTTTACTACACCCATTTAGTAATCTTTTCGAACATATCCTACACAATACTTACATGCTGAGCATCCATGGGTAGAGTTTATTAAAAAACTCTATGTCCCTGGGAGCCTTGAACAATGTTGTTTCGGCAGTCACTCCTCTGTCGAAAAATGGCTGGAGTAGGAGCTCGGCGTCTCCTTTTCGGACTGCTTCAGTGGCGTTGGGCATTGCAACGTAAGCTGGTATTTCGCTGATGTAATCGGCTAGCTTTTGTTTGTCTGTGTCACCGAGGTCTAATGCTCGTTCCAGCTGAGTTTTAAAGAACTCCTTTGCTTTCCTTAGCTGTTCTTGACCTTTCGCCTCTATTCGGGCGATATTAGCTACTGAACTACCATCATCATGACCGACACCCTTCACTTCGATCAGAACGGCTCCATGCTGGGGATGAAGTAGCAAAAAATCAATTTCTGAAGTCTGTTTAGCATATTTCTGTTTTATTTCTTTTAAATTTAGGCCTAAAAAGCAAAAAAAGTTTCCGTTCTTCGGTTCTGGCATATTTCTGATAGTGTACTCCACCTGGTATTCGACCATTTGGCCTTTATTTACCAAGACGGTGGGCAAATCCGGAACGAAGTACCTCTTTTCCGGGTCGAAGATGTTGCTAGTCAGTGTCTTTTTTAAGCTGGCCAATGCTGTATCAAGCGCTCTCCCTTTGAAGTTCGGTGAAACCACCCACTCTTCGACAAAAGATTCATCCATCACTATCTTTCAAGTACAGTCGGGTCTCAGTTCAGTTATTCTGTGCACGCTTTGGCCTTAAAAACAACGAACACAAAGTCTAAATTAATGATGTATGATGCTAGAGATTGGTTGGTTGTTGCTGCTGTTGGCAGGTGACATGGGTGCCAAACGTAGACTGTTGCTGAAAAAGTTTAATATTTAATATTACTATTTTAACAAAACATATTCAGAATAAACTTCAAACGAACAAGTTCCTAAACTGAAAGAATT